>OZ025301.1:2018711-3477711 GCA_964019185.1 Maratus speculifer | reverse complement strand
CTGCATTTTTCGTTTTTAGTTAATTTAAAACAATCGGGCAGCAGTTTTTTCGCAGAAATTCAATTTAAGAAGAAATAGTCTCAGAAGTATATCGATATGGGGATGAACGAATCACATTGCCTTCTGCTTGTTGTTGAAAGTTCATTTAATTTCGCGCGGAAAACAAAAAATAACTCTGTTCCCCAGTTTTATTTTAGTTTGTAGTTAAATTAAAACGATCGGGCAATAGTTTTTTTACACATATGCAATTTGAGAAGAAATTTTTGCAGAGAACGTATCGATGTGGCGTGAATGAATCCCATTGTTTTTAGATTGTGGCTGAAAATTTATTTAACCCTGCGCCCTTCGAAAAAATTTCCTTTTCACCCTCACTATTTTTCGTTTTTTGTTAATTTAAAACAATCGGGCAACAGTTTTTCCACAGAAATGCAATTTGAGAATGAATTATGTGAGACGTATATCGCTATGGGAATGAACGATTCACACGCCTTCTACTTGTTGAAAATTCATTTAGTCTTGCGCGGAAAACAAAAAATAACTATGTTCCCCTGTTTTATTTTAGTTTGTAGTTAAATTAAATCGATCGGGCAACAGTTTTTTTACACATATGCATTTTGAGAAGAAATTTTTGCAGAGAACGCATCGATATGGCGTGAATGAATCCCATTTCTTTTAGATTGTGGTTGAAAATTCATTTACTGCTGCGCCCTGCGAAAAAATTTCCTTCTGCCCCTCTGCATTTTTCGTTTTTAGTTGATTTAAAACAATCGGGCAGCAGTTTTTTCGCAGAAATTCAATTTAAAAAGAAATAGTCTCAGAAGTATATCGATATGGGGATGAACGAATCACATTGCTTTCTGCTTGTTGTTGAAAGTTCATTTAATTTCGCACGAAAAACAAAAAATAACTCTGTTCCCCAGTTTTATTTTAGTTTGTAGTTAAATTAAAACGATCGGGCAATAGTTTTTTTACACATATGCAATTTGAGAAGAAATTTTTGCAGAGAACGTATCGATATGGCGTGAATGAATCCCATTGTTTTTAGATTGTGGCTGAAAATTTATTTAACCCTGCGCCCTTCGAAAAAATTTCCTTCTCACCCTCACTATTTTTCGTTTTTTGTTAATTTAAAACAATCGGGCAACAGTTTTTCCACAGAAATGCAATTTGAGAATGAATTATGTGAGACGTATATCGCTATGGGAATGAACGATTCACACGCCTTCTACTTGTTGAAAATTCATTTAGTCTTGCGCGGAAAACAAAAAATAACTATGTTCCCCTGTTTTATTTTAGTTTGTAGTTAAATTAAATCGATCGGGCAACAGGTTTTTCACACATTTGCAAATTAAGAAGAAATTCGATTGTACGTGAACCCAGTATCGAAAGTTTCGTCGCGTGTTGTTGAAAATATATTTCAATAGATGGCAGCACAGGAAAACTCTCGCGCATGTGTAACTAAACTTTAAAAAAAAAAAAAACGAGAATTGTCTCAGATATTTTACTACTATTATTTAATGTTATTTCTTATACATTACGTATTATACAATCAAACAACATTTTTTTATTGGGGGGGGGGGAATTCCCACGTGAAAGGTGTCTTGGTTCTATTTTAAATATGGATGAAGTGTTTTCCTTGGTCGTATGTACGCTTAAAAGTAATTGTGTACGATGGCACTGGTTTGCATTGAATTGTTGTCACAGTGAGTGTGTTGAGGCGAAGTTGCATTGAAAAAGACACACAATATACTGTAGAAAGTGTGTCAAACAGGAAATAAACAAATTGTGCTTTTGTAGAGTGAAGTGTTGTCAAAGAGTACAATTTCCTGGCATAGAGAGCATCAATCACACGAAATAGAAGAAAAAGTGGGAAGGGGAGTGGATTTTGCGAGTAATTTATTAAGGGTGTTCTTAACTGCTCCGTTTGTCAAGTGCGAAACGTTTTTAAAACACTTACAAGTCTATTACATATCAATTTTAAGAGAAAGATATGAAATTAGAATGCCTAACTATGGAATCTTCAAATCGAACTTATTTTTCCATTTTACGATAGTTGAATTAACTTTCCAGTTCTAAGCTTTTTTAGATCACGTGATCACACGTTTCTCGACAGTTTTTTCTGCTTTAATGGGAATATGTGCTCAAAACCGTCGTATGAAATTCATAAATGCGATTTCCACGGGTTCTAAAAATACAAAAGTTTTCCTTGCATTTAAATAGCTTTCTCTTGGCGTGAAAAAGTGTGCTGGTCGAAACGTGAGACACTTTCGTCTTTTAACTTCAATTGTTCGTAGGTATTTCATAATACTTATATCTGTTTTACTGCAGAAATGTTTTCAAATCGAAATCAGAACACGGGAACACATACACCGATCCATGGGGATGCAGCGTGAATGACTCCCCGTATATTGTTTCTTGTTGTAGAAAATTGATTTAAAATTGCGCGGAAAGCAAAAATAACTCTGTTCCCCTGTTTTATTTTAGTTTGTTGTTAAATTAAAACGATCGGGCAACAGTTTTTTTACACATATGCATTTTGAGAAGAAATTTTTGCAGAGGACGCTTCGATATGGCGTGAATGAATCCCATTGCTTTTAGATTGTGGTTGAAAATTCATTTAGCCCTGCGCCCTGCGAAAAAATTTCCTTCTCCCCCTCTGCATTTTTCGTTTTTAGTTAATTTAAAACAATCGGGCACCAGTTTTTTCGCAGAAATTCAATTTAAAAAGAAATAGTCTTAGAAGTATATCGGTATGGGGATGAACGAATCACATTGTCTTCTGCTTGTTGTTGAAAGTTCATTTAATTTTGCGCGGAAAACAAAAAATAACTCTGTTACCCTGTTTTATTTTAGTTTGTTGTTAAATTAAAACAATCGGGCAACAGGTTTTTTACACATATGCATATTTCGAGAAGAAATGTTTTCAGAGAACGCAACGATATGGCGTGAATGAATCCCATTAATTTTAGATTGTGGTTGAAAATTCATTTTGTTCTGCGGACTGCGAAAAAATTTCCTTCTCCCCCTCTGCATTTTTCGTTTTTAGTTAATTTAAAACAATCGGGCAGCAGTTTTTTCGCAGAAATTCAATTTAAGAAGAAATAGTCTCAGAAGTATATCGATATGGGGATGAACGAATCACATTGCCTTCTGCTTGTTGTTGAAAGTTCATTTAATTTCGCGCGGAAAACAAAAAATAACTCTGTTCCCCAGTTTTATTTTAGTTTGTAGTTAAATTAAAACGATCGGGCAATAGTTTTTTTACACATATGCAATTTGAGAAGAAATTTTTGCAGAGAACGTATCGATGTGGCGTGAATGAATCCCATTGTTTTTAGATTGTGGCTGAAAATTTATTTAACCCTGCGCCCTTCGAAAAAATTTCCTTTTCACCCTCACTATTTTTCGTTTTTTGTTAATTTAAAACAATCGGGCAACAGTTTTTCCACAGAAATGCAATTTGAGAATGAATTATGTGAGACGTATATCGCTATGGGAATGAACGATTCACACGCCTTCTACTTGTTGAAAATTCATTTAGTCTTGCGCGGAAAACAAAAAATAACTATGTTCCCCTGTTTTATTTTAGTTTGTAGTTAAATTAAATCGATCGGGCAACAGTTTTTTTACACATATGCATTTTGAGAAGAAATTTTTGCAGAGAACGCATCGATATGGCGTGAATGAATCCCATTTCTTTTAGATTGTGGTTGAAAATTCATTTACTGCTGCGCCCTGCGAAAAAATTTCCTTCTGCCCCTCTGCATTTTTCGTTTTTAGTTGATTTAAAACAATCGGGCAGCAGTTTTTTCGCAGAAATTCAATTTAAAAAGAAATAGTCTCAGAAGTATATCGATATGGGGATGAACGAATCACATTGCTTTCTGCTTGTTGTTGAAAGTTCATTTAATTTCGCACGAAAAACAAAAAATAACTCTGTTCCCCAGTTTTATTTTAGTTTGTAGTTAAATTAAAACGATCGGGCAATAGTTTTTTTACACATATGCAATTTGAGAAGAAATTTTTGCAGAGAACGTATCGATATGGCGTGAATGAATCCCATTGTTTTTAGATTGTGGCTGAAAATTTATTTAACCCTGCGCCCTTCGAAAAAATTTCCTTCTCACCCTCACTATTTTTCGTTTTTTGTTAATTTAAAACAATCGGGCAACAGTTTTTCCACAGAAATGCAATTTGAGAATGAATTATGTGAGACGTATATCGCTATGGGAATGAACGATTCACACGCCTTCTACTTGTTGAAAATTCATTTAGTCTTGCGCGGAAAACAAAAAATAACTATGTTCCCCTGTTTTATTTTAGTTTGTAGTTAAATTAAATCGATCGGGCAACAGGTTTTTCACACATTTGCAAATTAAGAAGAAATTCGATTGTACGTGAACCCAGTATCGAAAGTTTCGTCGCGTGTTGTTGAAAATATATTTCAATAGATGGCAGCACAGGAAAACTCTCGCGCATGTGTAACTAAACTTTAAAAAAAAAAAAAACGAGAATTGTCTCAGATATTTTACTACTATTATTTAATGTTATTTCTTATACATTACGTATTATACAATCAAACAACATTTTTTTATTGGGGGGGGGAATTCCCACGTGAAAGGTGTCTTGGTTCTATTTTAAATATGGATGAAGTGTTTTCCTTGGTCGTATGTACGCTTAAAAGTAATTGTGTACGATGGCACTGGTTTGCATTGAATTGTTGTCACAGTGAGTGTGTTGAGGCGAAGTTGCATTGAAAAAGAAACACAATATACTGTAGAAAGTGTGTCAAACAGGAAATAAACAAATTGTGCTTTTGTAGAGTGAAGTGTTGTCAAAGAGTACAATTTCCTGGCATAGAGAGCATCAATCACACGAAATAGAAGAAAAAGTGGGGAGGGGAGTGGATTTTGCGAGTAATTTATTAAGGGTGTTCTTAACTGCTCCGTTTGTCAAGTGCGAAACAGATATTTTACTAATATTATTTAATGTTATTTCTTATACTTTACGTATTATACAATCAAACAACATTTTTTTATTGGGGGGGGGAATTCCCCCGTGAAAGGTGTCTGGGTGCTATTTTAAATATGGATGAAGTGTTTTCCTTGGTCGTATGTACGCTTAAAAGTAATTGTGTACGATGGCACTGGTTTGCATTGAATTGTTGTCACAGTGAGTGTGTTGAGGCGAAGTTGCATTGAAAAAGACACACAATATACTGTAGAAAGTGTGTCAAACAGGAAATAAACAAATTGTGCTTTTGTAGAGTGAAGTGTTGTCAAAGAGTACAATTTCCTGGCATAGAGAGCATCAATCACACGAAATAGAAGAAAAAGTGGGAAGGGGAGTGGATTTTGCGAGTAATTTATTAAGGGTGTTCTTAACTGCTCCGTTTGTCAAGTGCGAAACGTTTTTAAAACACTTACAAGTCTATTACATATCAATTTTAAGAGAAAGATATGAAATTAGAATGCCTAACTATGGAATCTTCAAATCGAACTTATTTTTCCATTTTACGATAGTTGAATTAACTTTCCAGTTCTAAGCTTTTTTAGATCACGTGATCACACGTTTCTCGACAGTTTTTTCTGCTTTAATGGGAATATGTGCTCAAAACCGTCGTATGAAATTCATAAATGCGATTTCCACGGGTTCTAAAAATACAAAAGTTTTCCTTGCATTTAAATAGCTTTCTCTTGGCGTGAAAAAGTGTGCTGGTCGAAACGTGAGACACTTTCGTCTTTTAACGTCAATTGTTCGTAGGTATTTCATAATACTTATATCTGTTTTACTGCAGAAATGTTTTCAAATCGAAATCAGAACACGGGAACACATACACCGATCCATGGGGATGCAGCGTGAATGACTCCCCGTATATTGTTTCTTGTTGTAGAAAATTGATTTAAAATTGCGCGGAAAGCAAAAATAACTCTGTTCCCCTGTTTTATTTTAGTTTGTTGTTAAATTAAAACGATCGGGCAACAGTTTTTTTACACATATGCATTTTGAGAAGAAATTTTTGCAGAGGACGCTTCGATATGGCGTGAATGAATCCCATTGCTTTTAGATTGTGGTTGAAAATTCATTTAGCCCTGCGCCCTGCGAAAAAATTTCCTTCTCCCCCTCTGCATTTTTCGTTTTTAGTTAATTTAAAACAATCTGACACCAGTTTTTTCGCAGAAATTCAATTTAAAAAGAAATAGTCTTAGAAGTATATCGGTATGGGGATGAACGAATCACATTGTCTTCTGCTTGTTGTTGAAAGTTCATTTAATTTTGCGCGGAAAACAAAAAATAACTCTGTTACCCTGTTTTATTTTAGTTTGTTGTTAAATTAAAACAATCGGGCAACAGGTTTTTTACACATATGCATATTTCGAGAAGAAATGTTTTCAGAGAACGCAACGATATGGCGTGAATGAATCCCATTAATTTTAGATTGTGGTTGAAAATTCATTTTGTTCTGCGGACTGCGAAAAAATTTCCTTCTCCCCCTCTGCATTTTTCGTTTTTAGTTAATTTAAAACAATCGGGCAGCAGTTTTTTCGCAGAAATTCAATTTAAGAAGAAATAGTCTCAGAAGTATATCGATATGGGGATGAACGAATCACATTGCCTTCTGCTTGTTGTTGAAAGTTCATTTAATTTCGCGCGGAAAACAAAAAATAACTCTGTTCCCCAGTTTTATTTTAGTTTGTAGTTAAATTAAAACGATCGGGCAATAGTTTTTTTACACATATGCAATTTGAGAAGAAATTTTTGCAGAGAACGTATCGATGTGGCGTGAATGAATCCCATTGTTTTTAGATTGTGGCTGAAAATTTATTTAACCCTGCGCCCTTCGAAAAAATTTCCTTCTCACCCTCACTATTTTTCGTTTTTTGTTAATTTAAAACAATCGGGCACCAGTTTTTCCACAGAAATGCAATTTGAGAATGAATTATGTGAGACGTATATCGCTATGGGAATGAACGATTCACACGCCTTCTACTTGTTGAAAATTCATTTAGTCTTGCGCGGAAAACAAAAAATAACTATGTTCCCCTGTTTTATTTTAGTTTGTAGTTAAATTAAATCGATCGGGCAACAGGTTTTTCACACATTTGCAAATTAAGAAGAAATTCGATTGTACGTGAACCCAGTATCGAAAGTTTCGTCGCGTGTTGTTGAAAATATATTTCAATAGATGGCAGCACAGGAAAACTCTCGCGCATGTGTAACTAAACTTAAAAAAAAAAAAAAAAAAAAAAAAAAAACGAGAATTGTCTCAGATATTTTACTACAATTATTTAATGTTATTTCTTATACATTACGTATTATACAATCAAACAACATTTTTTTATTGGGGGGGGGGAATTCCCACGTGAAAGGTGTCTTGGTTCTATTTTAAATATGGATGAAGTGTTTTCCTTGGTCGTATGTACGCTTAAAAGTAATTGTGTACGATGGCACTGGTTTGCATTGAATTGTTGTCACAGTGAGTGTGTTGAGGCGAAGTTGCATTGAAAAAGACACACAATATACTGTAGAAAGTGTGTCAAACAGGAAATAAACAAATTGTGCTTTTGTAGAGTGAAGTGTTGTCAAAGAGTACAATTTCCTGGCATAGAGAGCATCAATCACACGAAATAGAAGAAAAAGTGGGAAGGGGAGTGGATTTTGCGAGTAATTTATTAAGGGTGTTCTTAACTGCTCCGTTTGTCAAGTGCGAAACGTTTTTAAAACACTTACAAGTCTATTACATATCAATTTTAAGAGAAAGATATGAAATTAGAATGCCTAACTATGGAATCTTCAAATCGAACTTATTTTTCCATTTTACGATAGTTGAATTAACTTTCCAGTTCTAAGCTTTTTTAGATCACGTGATCACACGTTTCTCGACAGTTTTTTCTGCTTTAATGGGAATATGTGCTCAAAACCGTCGTATGAAATTCATAAATGCGATTTCCACGGGTTCTAAAAATACAAAAGTTTTCCTTGCATTTAAATAGCTTTCTCTTGGCGTGAAAAAGTGTGCTGGTCGAAACGTGAGACACTTTCGTCTTTTAACTTCAATTGTTCGTAGGTATTTCATAATACTTATATCTGTTTTACTGCAGAAATGTTTTCAAATCGAAATCAGAACACGGGAACACATACACCGATCCATGGGGATGCAGCGTGAATGACTCCCCGTATATTGTTTCTTGTTGTAGAAAATTGATTTAAAATTGCGCGGAAAGCAAAAATAACTCTGTTCCCCTGTTTTATTTTAGTTTGTTGTTAAATTAAAACGATCGGGCAACAGTTTTTTTACACATATGCATTTTGAGAAGAAATTTTTGCAGAGGACGCTTCGATATGGCGTGAATGAATCCCATTGCTTTTAGATTGTGGTTGAAAATTCATTTAGCCCTGCGCCCTGCGAAAAAATTTCCTTCTCCCCCTCTGCATTTTTCGTTTTTAGTTAATTTAAAACAATCGGGCACCAGTTTTTTCGCAGAAATTCAATTTAAAAAGAAATAGTCTTAGAAGTATATCGGTATGGGGATGAACGAATCACATTGTCTTCTGCTTGTTGTTGAAAGTTCATTTAATTTTGCGCGGAAAACAAAAAATAACTCTGTTACCCTGTTTTATTTTAGTTTGTTGTTAAATTAAAACAATCGGGCAACAGGTTTTTTACACATATGCATATTTCGAGAAGAAATGTTTTCAGAGAACGCAACGATATGGCGTGAATGAATCCCATTAATTTTAGATTGTGGTTGAAAATTCATTTTGTTCTGCGGACTGCGAAAAAATTTCCTTCTCCCCCTCTGCATTTTTCGTTTTTAGTTAATTTAAAACAATCGGGCAGCAGTTTTTTCGCAGAAATTCAATTTAAGAAGAAATAGTCTTAGAAGTATATCGATATGGGGATGAACGAATCACATTGCCTTCTGCTTGTTGTTGAAAGTTCATTTCATTTTGCGCGGAAAACAAAAAATAACTCTGTTCCCCAGTTTTATTTTAGTTCGTAGTTAAATTAAAACGATCGGGCAACAGTTTTTTTACACATATGCAATTTGAGAAGAAATTTTGCAGAGAACGTATCGATATGGCGTGAATGAATCCCATTGTTTTTAGATTGTGGCTGAAAATTCATTTAATCCTGCGCCCTTCGAAAAAATTTCCTTCTCACCCTCACTATTTTTCGTTTTTTGTTAATTTAAAACAATCGGGCACCAGTTTTTCCACAGAAATGCAATTTGAGAATGAATTATGTGAGACGTATATCGCTATGGGAATGAACGATTCACACGCCTTCTACTTGTTGAAAATTCATTTAGTCTTGCGCGGAAAACAAAAAATAACTATGTTCCCCTGTTTTATTTTAGTTTGTAGTTAAATTAAAACGATCGGGCAACAGTTTTTTTACACATATGCATTTTGAGAAGAAATTTTTGCAGAGAACGCATCGATATGGCGTGAATGAATCCCATTTCTTTTAGATTGTGGTTGAAAATTCATTTACTGCTGCGCCCTGCGAAAAAATTTCCTTCTGCCCCTCTGCATTTTTCGTTTTTAGTTGATTTAAAACAATCGGGCAGCAGTTTTTTCGCAGAAATTCAATTTAAAAAGAAATAGTCTCAGAAGTATATCGATATGGGGATGAACGAATCACATTGCTTTCTGCTTGTTGTTGAAAGTTCATTTAATTTCGCACGAAAAACAAAAAATAACTCTGTTCCCCAGTTTTATTTTAGTTTGTAGTTAAATTAAAACGATCGGGCAATAGTTTTTTTACACATATGCAATTTGAGAAGAAATTTTTGCAGAGAACGTATCGATATGGCGTGAATGAATCCCATTGTTTTTAGATTGTGGCTGAAAATTTATTTAACCCTGCGCCCTTCGAAAAAATTTCCTTCTCACCCTCACTATTTTTCGTTTTTTGTTAATTTAAAACAATCGGGCAACAGTTTTTCCACAGAAATGCAATTTGAGAATGAATTATGTGAGACGTATATCGCTATGGGAATGAACGATTCACACGCCTTCTACTTGTTGAAAATTCATTTAGTCTTGCGCGGAAAACAAAAAATAACTATGTTCCCCTGTTTTATTTTAGTTTGTAGTTAAATTAAATCGATCGGGCAACAGGTTTTTCACACATTTGCAAATTAAGAAGAAATTCGATTGTACGTGAACCCAGTATCGAAAGTTTCGTCGCGTGTTGTTGAAAATATATTTCAATAGATGGCAGCACAGGAAAACTCTCGCGCATGTGTAACTAAACTTTAAAAAAAAAAAAAACGAGAATTGTCTCAGATATTTTACTACTATTATTTAATGTTATTTCTTATACATTACGTATTATACAATCAAACAACATTTTTTTATTGGGGGGGGGGAATTCCCACGTGAAAGGTGTCTTGGTTCTATTTTAAATATGGATGAAGTGTTTTCCTTGGTCGTATGTACGCTTAAAAGTAATTGTGTACGATGGCACTGGTTTGCATTGAATTGTTGTCACAGTGAGTGTGTTGAGGCGAAGTTGCATTGAAAAAGAAACACAATATACTGTAGAAAGTGTGTCAAACAGGAAATAAACAAATTGTGCTTTTGTAGAGTGAAGTGTTGTCAAAGAGTACAATTTCCTGGCATAGAGAGCATCAATCACACGAAATAGAAGAAAAAGTGGGGAGGGGAGTGGATTTTGCGAGTAATTTATTAAGGGTGTTCTTAACTGCTCCGTTTGTCAAGTGCGAAACAGATATTTTACTAATATTATTTAATGTTATTTCTTATACTTTACGTATTATACAATCAAACAACATTTTTTTATTGGGGGGGGGAATTCCCCCGTGAAAGGTGTCTGGGTGCTATTTTAAATATGGATGAAGTGTTTTCCTTGGTCGTATGTACGCTTAAAAGTAATTGTGTACGATGGCACTGGTTTGCATTGAATTGTTGTCACAGTGAGTGTGTTGAGGCGAAGTTGCATTGAAAAAGACACACAATATACTGTAGAAAGTGTGTCAAACAGGAAATAAACAAATTGTGCTTTTGTAGAGTGAAGTGTTGTCAAAGAGTACAATTTCCTGGCATAGAGAGCATCAATCACACGAAATAGAAGAAAAAGTGGGAAGGGGAGTGGATTTTGCGAGTAATTTATTAAGGGTGTTCTTAACTGCTCCGTTTGTCAAGTGCGAAACGTTTTTAAAACACTTACAAGTCTATTACATATCAATTTTAAGAGAAAGATATGAAATTAGAATGCCTAACTATGGAATCTTCAAATCGAACTTATTTTTCCATTTTACGATAGTTGAATTAACTTTCCAGTTCTAAGCTTTTTTAGATCACGTGATCACACGTTTCTCGACAGTTTTTTCTGCTTTAATGGGAATATGTGCTCAAAACCGTCGTATGAAATTCATAAATGCGATTTCCACGGGTTCTAAAAATACAAAAGTTTTCCTTGCATTTAAATAGCTTTCTCTTGGCGTGAAAAAGTGTGCTGGTCGAAACGTGAGACACTTTCGTCTTTTAACGTCAATTGTTCGTAGGTATTTCATAATACTTATATCTGTTTTACTGCAGAAATGTTTTCAAATCGAAATCAGAACACGGGAACACATACACCGATCCATGGGGATGCAGCGTGAATGACTCCCCGTATATTGTTTCTTGTTGTAGAAAATTGATTTAAAATTGCGCGGAAAGCAAAAATAACTCTGTTCCCCTGTTTTATTTTAGTTTGTTGTTAAATTAAAACGATCGGGCAACAGTTTTTTTACACATATGCATTTTGAGAAGAAATTTTTGCAGAGGACGCTTCGATATGGCGTGAATGAATCCCATTGCTTTTAGATTGTGGTTGAAAATTCATTTAGCCCTGCGCCCTGCGAAAAAATTTCCTTCTCCCCCTCTGCATTTTTCGTTTTTAGTTAATTTAAAACAATCGGGCACCAGTTTTTTCGCAGAAATTCAATTTAAAAAGAAATAGTCTTAGAAGTATATCGGTATGGGGATGAACGAATCACATTGTCTTCTGCTTGTTGTTGAAAGTTCATTTAATTTTGCGCGGAAAACAAAAAATAACTCTGTTACCCTGTTTTATTTTAGTTTGTTGTTAAATTAAAACAATCGGGCAACAGGTTTTTTACACATATGCATATTTCGAGAAGAAATGTTTTCAGAGAACGCAACGATATGGCGTGAATGAATCCCATTAATTTTAGATTGTGGTTGAAAATTCATTTTGTTCTGCGGACTGCGAAAAAATTTCCTTCTCCCCCTCTGCATTTTTCGTTTTTAGTTAATTTAAAACAATCGGGCAGCAGTTTTTTCGCAGAAATTCAATTTAAGAAGAAATAGTCTCAGAAGTATATCGATATGGGGATGAACGAATCACATTGCCTTCTGCTTGTTGTTGAAAGTTCATTTAATTTCGCGCGGAAAACAAAAAATAACTCTGTTCCCCAGTTTTATTTTAGTTTGTAGTTAAATTAAAACGATCGGGCAATAGTTTTTTTACACATATGCAATTTGAGAAGAAATTTTTGCAGAGAACGTATCGATGTGGCGTGAATGAATCCCATTGTTTTTAGATTGTGGCTGAAAATTTATTTAACCCTGCGCCCTTCGAAAAAATTTCCTTCTCACCCTCACTATTTTTCGTTTTTTGTTAATTTAAAACAATCGGGCAACAGTTTTTCCACAGAAATGCAATTTGAGAATGAATTATGTGAGACGTATATCGCTATGGGAATGAACGATTCACACGCCTTCTACTTGTTGAAAATTCATTTAGTCTTGCGCGGAAAACAAAAAATAACTATGTTCCCCTGTTTTATTTTAGTTTGTAGTTAAATTAAATCGATCGGGCAACAGTTTTTTTACACATATGCATTTTGAGAAGAAATTTTTGCAGAGAACGCATCGATATGGCGTGAATGAATCCCATTTCTTTTAGATTGTGGTTGAAAATTCATTTACTGCTGCGCCCTGCGAAAAAATTTCCTTCTGCCCCTCTGCATTTTTCGTTTTTAGTTGATTTAAAACAATCGGGCAGCAGTTTTTTCGCAGAAATTCAATTTAAAAAGAAATAGTCTCAGAAGTATATCGATATGGGGAGGAACGAATCACATTGCTTTCTGCTTGTTGTTGAAAGTTCATTTAATTTCGCACGAAAAACAAAAAATAACTCTGTTCCCCAGTTTTATTTTAGTTTGTAGTTAAATTAAAACGATCGGGCAATAGTTTTTTTACACATATGCAATTTGAGAAGAAATTTTTGCAGAGAACGTATCGATATGGCGTGAATGAATCCCATTGTTTTTAGATTGTGGCTGAAAATTTATTTAACCCTGCGCCCTTCGAAAAAATTTCCTTCTCACCCTCACTATTTTTCGTTTTTTGTTAATTTAAAACAATCGGGCAACAGTTTTTCCACAGAAATGCAATTTGAGAATGAATTATGTGAGACGTATATCGCTATGGGAATGAACGATTCACACGCCTTCTACTTGTTGAAAATTCATTTAGTCTTGCGCGAAAAACAAAAAATAACTATGTTCCCCTGTTTTATTTTAGTTTGTAGTTAAATTAAATCGATCGGGCAACAGGTTTTTCACACATTTGCAAATTAAGAAGAAATTCGATTGTACGTGAACCCAGTATCGAAAGTTTCGTCGCGTGTTGTTGAAAATATATTTCAATAGATGGCAGCACAGGAAAACTCTCGCGCATGTGTAACTAAACTTAAAAAAAAAAAAAAAAAAAAAAAAAACGAGAATTGTCTCAGATATTTTACTACTATTATTTAATGTTATTTCTTATACATTACGTATTATACAATCAAACAACATTTTTTTATTGGGGGGGGGGGGAATTCCCACGTGAAAGGTGTCTTGGTTCTATTTTAAATATGGATGAAGTGTTTTCCTTGGTCGTATGTACGCTTAAAAGTAATTGTGTACGATGGCACTGGTTTGCATTGAATTGTTGTCACAGTGAGTGTGTTGAGGCGAAGTTGCATTGAAAAAGACACACAATATACTGTAGAAAGTGTGTCAAACAGGAAATAAACAAATTGTGCTTTTGTAGAGTGAAGTGTTGTCAAAGAGTACAATTTCCTGGCATAGAGAGCATCAATCACACGAAATAGAAGAAAAAGTGGGAAGGGGAGTGGATTTTGCGAGTAATTTATTAAGGGTGTTCTTAACTGCTCCGTTTGTCAAGTGCGAAACGTTTTTAAAACACTTACAAGTCTATTACATATCAATTTTAAGAGAAAGATATGAAATTAGAATGCCTAACTATGGAATCTTCAAATCGAACTTATTTTTCCATTTTACGATAGTTGAATTAACTTTCCAGTTCTAAGCTTTTTTAGATCACGTGATCACACGTTTCTCGACAGTTTTTTCTGCTTTAATGGGAATATGTGCTCAAAACCGTCGTATGAAATTCATAAATGCGATTTCCACGGGTTCTAAAAATACAAAAGTTTTCCTTGCATTTAAATAGCTTTCTCTTGGCGTGAAAAAGTGTGCTGGTCGAAACGTGAGACACTTTCGTCTTTTAACGTCAATTGTTCGTAGGTATTTCATAATACTTATATCTGTTTTACTGCAGAAATGTTTTCAAATTGAAATCAGAACACGGGAACACATACACCGATCCATGGGGATGCAGCGTGAATGACTCCCCGTATATTGTTTCTTGTTGTAGAAAATTGATTTAAAATTGCGCGGAAAGCAAAAATAACTCTGTTCCCCTGTTTTATTTTAGTTTGTTGTTAAATTAAAACGATCGGGCAACAGTTTTTTTACACATATGCATTTTGAGAAGAAATTTTTGCAGAGGACGCTTCGATATGGCGTGAATGAATCCCATTGCTTTTAGATTGTGGTTGAAAATTCATTTAGCCTTGCGCCCTGCGAAAAAATTTCCTTCTCCCCCTCTGCATTTTTCGTTTTTAGTTAATTTAAAACAATCGGGCACCAGTTTTTTCGCAGAAATTCAATTTAAAAAGAAATAGTCTTAGAAGTATATCGGTATGGGGATGAACGAATCACATTGTCTTCTGCTTGTTGTTGAAAGTTCATTTAATTTTGCGCGGAAAACAAAAAATAACTCTGTTACCCTGTTTTATTTTAGTTTGTTGTTAAATTAAAACAATCGGGCAACAGGTTTTTTACACATATGCATATTTCGAGAAGAAATGTTTTCAGAGAACGCAACGATATGGCGTGAATGAATCCCATTAATTTTAGATTGTGGTTGAAAATTCATTTTGTTCTGCGGACTGCGAAAAAATTTCCTTCTCCCCCTCTGCATTTTTCGTTTTTAGTTAATTTAAAACAATCGGGCAGCAGTTTTTTCGCAGAAATTCAATTTAAGAAGAAATAGTCTCAGAAGTATATCGATATGGGGATGAACGAATCACATTGCCTTCTGCTTGTTGTTGAAAGTTCATTTAATTTCGCGCGGAAAACAAAAAATAACTCTGTTCCCCAGTTTTATTTTAGTTTGTAGTTAAATTAAAACGATCGGGCAATAGTTTTTTTACACATATGCAATTTGAGAAGAAATTTTTGCAGAGAACGTATCGATGTGGCGTGAATGAATCCCATTGTTTTTAGATTGTGGCTGAAAATTTATTTAACCCTGCGCCCTTCGAAAAAATTTCCTTTTCACCCTCACTATTTTTCGTTTTTTGTTAATTTAAAACAATCGGGCAACAGTTTTTCCACAGAAATGCAATTTGAGAATGAATTATGTGAGACGTATATCGCTATGGGAATGAACGATTCACACGCCTTCTACTTGTTGAAAATTCATTTAGTCTTGCGCGGAAAACAAAAAATAACTATGTTCCCCTGTTTTATTTTAGTTTGTAGTTAAATTAAATCGATCGGGCAACAGTTTTTTTACACATATGCATTTTGAGAAGAAATTTTTGCAGAGATCGCATCGATATGGCGTGAATGAATCCCATTTCTTTTAGATTGTGGTTGAAAATTCATTTACTGCTGCGCCCTGCGAAAAAATTTCCTTCTGCCCCTCTGCATTTTTCGTTTTTAGTTGATTTAAAACAATCGGGCAGCAGTTTTTTCGCAGAAATTCAATTTAAAAAGAAATAGTCTCAGAAGTATATCGATATGGGGATGAACGAATCACATTGCTTTCTGCTTGTTGTTGAAAGTTCATTTAATTTCGCACGAAAAACAAAAAATAACTCTGTTCCCCAGTTTTATTTTAGTTTGTAGTTAAATTAAAACGATCGGGCAATAGTTTTTTTACACATATGCAATTTGAGAAGAAATTTTTGCAGAGAACGTATCGATATGGCGTGAATGAATCCCATTGTTTTTAGATTGTGGCTGAAAATTTATTTAACCCTGCGCCCTTCGAAAAAATTTCCTTCTCACCCTCACTATTTTTCGTTTTTTGTTAATTTAAAACAATCGGGCAACAGTTTTTCCACAGAAATGCAATTTGAGAATGAATTATGTGAGACGTATATCGCTATGGGAATGAACGATTCACACGCCTTCTACTTGTTGAAAATTCATTTAGTCTTGCGCGGAAAACAAAAAATAACTATGTTCCCCTGTTTTATTTTAGTTTGTAGTTAAATTAAATCGATCGGGCAACAGGTTTTTCACACATTTGCAAATTAAGAAGAAATTCGATTGTACGTGAACCCAGTATCGAAAGTTTCGTCGCGTGTTGTTGAAAATATATTTCAATAGATGGCAGCACAGGAAAACTCTCGCGCATGTGTAACTAAACTTTAAAAAAAAAAAAAAACGAGAATTGTCTCAGATATTTTACTACTATTATTTAATGTTATTTCTTATACATTACGTATTATACAATCAAACAACATTTTTTTATTGGGGGGGGGAATTCCCACGTGAAAGGTGTCTTGGTTCTATTTTAAATATGGATGAAGTGTTTTCCTTGGTCGTATGTACGCTTAAAAGTAATTGTGTACGATGGCACTGGTTTGCATTGAATTGTTGTCACAGTGAGTGTGTTGAGGCGAAGTTGCATTGAAAAAGAAACACAATATACTGTAGAAAGTGTGTCAAACAGGAAATAAACAAATTGTGCTTTTGTAGAGTGAAGTGTTGTCAAAGAGTACAATTTCCTGGCATAGAGAGCATCAATCACACGAAATAGAAGAAAAAGTGGGGAGGGGAGTGGATTTTGCGAGTAATTTATTAAGGGTGTTCTTAACTGCTCCGTTTGTCAAGTGCGAAACAGATATTTTACTAATATTATTTAATGTTATTTCTTATACTTTACGTATTATACAATCAAACAACATTTTTTTATTGGGGGGGGAATTCCCCCGTGAAAGGTGTCTGGGTGCTATTTTAAATATGGATGAAGTGTTTTCCTTGGTCGTATGTACGCTTAAAAGTAATTGTGTACGATGGCACTGGTTTGCATTGAATTGTTGTCACAGTGAGTGTGTTGAGGCGAAGTTGCATTGAAAAAGACACACAATATACTGTAGAAAGTGTGTCAAACAGGAAATAAACAAATTGTGCTTTTGTAGAGTGAAGTGTTGTCAAAGAGTACAATTTCCTGGCATAGAGAGCATCAATCACACGAAATAGAAGAAAAAGTGGGAAGGGGAGTGGATTTTGCGAGTAATTTATTAAGGGTGTTCTTAACTGCTCCGTTTGTCAAGTGCGAAACGTTTTTAAAACACTTACAAGTCTATTACATATCAATTTTAAGAGAAAGATATGAAATTAGAATGCCTAACTATGGAATCTTCAAATCGAACTTATTTTTCCATTTTACGATAGTTGAATTAACTTTCCAGTTCTAAGCTTTTTTAGATCACGTGATCACACGTTTCTCGACAGTTTTTTCTGCTTTAATGGGAATATGTGCTCAAAACCGTCGTATGAAATTCATAAATGCGATTTCCACGGGTTCTAAAAATACAAAAGTTTTCCTTGCATTTAAATAGCTTTCTCTTGGCGTGAAAAAGTGTGCTGGTCGAAACGTGAGACACTTTCGTCTTTTAACGTCAATTGTTCGTAGGTATTTCATAATACTTATATCTGTTTTACTGCAGAAATGTTTTCAAATCGAAATCAGAACACGGGAACACATACACCGATCCATGGGGATGCAGCGTGAATGACTCCCCGTATATTGTTTCTTGTTGTAGAAAATTGATTTAAAATTGCGCGGAAAGCAAAAATAACTCTGTTCCCCTGTTTTATTTTAGTTTGTTGTTAAATTAAAACGATCGGGCAACAGTTTTTTTACACATATGCATTTTGAGAAGAAATTTTTGCAGAGGACGCTTCGATATGGCGTGAATGAATCCCATTGCTTTTAGATTGTGGTTGAAAATTCATTTAGCCCTGCGCCCTGCGAAAAAATTTCCTTCTCCCCCTCTGCATTTTTCGTTTTTAGTTAATTTAAAACAATCTGACACCAGTTTTTTCGCAGAAATTCAATTTAAAAAGAAATAGTCTTAGAAGTATATCGGTATGGGGATGAACGAATCACATTGTCTTCTGCTTGTTGTTGAAAGTTCATTTAATTTTGCGCGGAAAACAAAAAATAACTCTGTTACCCTGTTTTATTTTAGTTTGTTGTTAAATTAAAACAATCGGGCAACAGGTTTTTTACACATATGCATATTTCGAGAAGAAATGTTTTCAGAGAACGCAACGATATGGCGTGAATGAATCCCATTAATTTTAGATTGTGGTTGAAAATTCATTTTGTTCTGCGGACTGCGAAAAAATTTCCTTCTCCCCCTCTGCATTTTTCGTTTTTAGTTAATTTAAAACAATCGGGCAGCAGTTTTTTCGCAGAAATTCAATTTAAGAAGAAATAGTCTCAGAAGTATATCGATATGGGGATGAACGAATCACATTGCCTTCTGCTTGTTGTTGAAAGTTCATTTAATTTCGCGCGGAAAACAAAAAATAACTCTGTTCCCCAGTTTTATTTTAGTTTGTAGTTAAATTAAAACGATCGGGCAATAGTTTTTTTACACATATGCAATTTGAGAAGAAATTTTTGCAGAGAACGTATCGATGTGGCGTGAATGAATCCCATTGTTTTTAGATTGTGGCTGAAAATTTATTTAACCCTGCGCCCTTCGAAAAAATTTCCTTCTCACCCTCACTATTTTTCGTTTTTTGTTAATTTAAAACAATCGGGCACCAGTTTTTCCACAGAAATGCAATTTGAGAATGAATTATGTGAGACGTATATCGCTATGGGAATGAACGATTCACACGCCTTCTACTTGTTGAAAATTCATTTAGTCTTGCGCGGAAAACAAAAAATAACTATGTTCCCCTGTTTTATTTTAGTTTGTAGTTAAATTAAATCGATCGGGCAACAGGTTTTTCACACATTTGCAAATTAAGAAGAAATTCGATTGTACGTGAACCCAGTATCGAAAGTTTCGTCGCGTGTTGTTGAAAATATATTTCAATAGATGGCAGCACAGGAAAACTCTCGCGCATGTGTAACTAAACTTAAAAAAAAAAAAAAAAAAAAAAAAAACGAGAATTGTCTCAGATATTTTACTACAATTATTTAATGTTATTTCTTATACATTACGTATTATACAATCAAACAACATTTTTTTATTGGGGGGGGGGAATTCCCACGTGAAAGGTGTCTTGGTTCTATTTTAAATATGGATGAAGTGTTTTCCTTGGTCGTATGTACGCTTAAAAGTAATTGTGTACGATGGCACTGGTTTGCATTGAATTGTTGTCACAGTGAGTGTGTTGAGGCGAAGTTGCATTGAAAAAGACACACAATATACTGTAGAAAGTGTGTCAAACAGGAAATAAACAAATTGTGCTTTTGTAGAGTGAAGTGTTGTCAAAGAGTACAATTTCCTGGCATAGAGAGCATCAATCACACGAAATAGAAGAAAAAGTGGGAAGGGGAGTGGATTTTGCGAGTAATTTATTAAGGGTGTTCTTAACTGCTCCGTTTGTCAAGTGCGAAACGTTTTTAAAACACTTACAAGTCTATTACATATCAATTTTAAGAGAAAGATATGAAATTAGAATGCCTAACTATGGAATCTTCAAATCGAACTTATTTTTCCATTTTACGATAGTTGAATTAACTTTCCAGTTCTAAGCTTTTTTAGATCACGTGATCACACGTTTCTCGACAGTTTTTTCTGCTTTAATGGGAATATGTGCTCAAAACCGTCGTATGAAATTCATAAATGCGATTTCCACGGGTTCTAAAAATACAAAAGTTTTCCTTGCATTTAAATAGCTTTCTCTTGTCGTGAAAAAGTGTGCTGGTCGAAACGTGAGACACTTTCGTCTTTTAACTTCAATTGTTCGTAGGTATTTCATAATACTTATATCTGTTTTACTGCAGAAATGTTTTCAAATCGAAATCAGAACACGGGAACACATACACCGATCCATGGGGATGCAGCGTGAATGACTCCCCGTATATTGTTTCTTGTTGTAGAAAATTGATTTAAAATTGCGCGGAAAGCAAAAATAACTCTGTTCCCCTGTTTTATTTTAGTTTGTTGTTAAATTAAAACGATCGGGCAACAGTTTTTTTACACATATGCATTTTGAGAAGAAATTTTTGCAGAGGACGCTTCGATATGGCGTGAATGAATCCCATTGCTTTTAGATTGTGGTTGAAAATTCATTTAGCCCTGCGCCCTGCGAAAAAATTTCCTTCTCCCCCTCTGCATTTTTCGTTTTTAGTTAATTTAAAACAATCGGGCACCAGTTTTTTCGCAGAAATTCAATTTAAAAAGAAATAGTCTTAGAAGTATATCGGTATGGGGATGAACGAATCACATTGTCTTCTGCTTGTTGTTGAAAGTTCATTTAATTTTGCGCGGAAAACAAAAAATAACTCTGTTACCCTGTTTTATTTTAGTTTGTTGTTAAATTAAAACAATCGGGCAACAGGTTTTTTACACATATGCATATTTCGAGAAGAAATGTTTTCAGAGAACGCAACGATATGGCGTGAATGAATCCCATTAATTTTAGATTGTGGTTGAAAATTCATTTTGTTCTGCGGACTGCGAAAAAATTTCCTTCTCCCCTTCTGCATTTTTCGTTTTTAGTTAATTTAAAACAATCGGGCAGCAGTTTTTTCGCAGAAATTCAATTTAAGAAGAAATAGTCTTAGAAGTATATCGATATGGGGATGAACGAATCACATTGCCTTCTGCTTGTTGTTGAAAGTTCATTTAATTTTGCGCGGAAAACAAAAAATAACTCTGTTCCCCAGTTTTATTTTAGTTCGTAGTTAAATTAAAACGATCGGGCAACAGTTTTTTTACACATATGCAATTTGAGAAGAAATTTTGCAGAGAACGTATCGATATGGCGTGAATGAATCCCATTGTTTTTAGATTGTGGCTGAAAATTCATTTAATCCTGCGCCCTTCGAAAAAATTTCCTTCTCACCCTCACTATTTTTCGTTTTTTGTTAATTTAAAACAATCGGGCACCAGTTTTTCCACAGAAATGCAATTTGAGAATGAATTATGTGAGACGTATATCGCTATGGGAATGAACGATTCACACGCCTTCTACTTGTTGAAAATTCATTTAGTCTTGCGCGGAAAACAAAAAATAACTATGTTCCCCTGTTTTATTTTAGTTTGTAGTTAAATTAAAACGATCGGGCAACAGTTTTTTTACACATATGCATTTTGAGAAGAAATTTTTGCAGAGAACGCATCGATATGGCGTGAATGAATCCCATTTCTTTTAGATTGTGGTTGAAAATTCATTTACTGCTGCGCCCTGCGAAAAAATTTCCTTCTGCCCCTCTGCATTTTTCGTTTTTAGTTGATTTAAAACAATCGGGCAGCAGTTTTTTCGCAGAAATTCAATTTAAAAAGAAATAGTCTCAGAAGTATATCGATATGGGGATGAACGAATCACATTGCTTTCTGCTTGTTGTTGAAAGTTCATTTAATTTCGCACGAAAAACAAAAAATAACTCTGTTCCCCAGTTTTATTTTAGTTTGTAGTTAAATTAAAACGATCGGGCAATAGTTTTTTTACACATATGCAATTTGAGAAGAAATTTTTGCAGAGAACGTATCGATATGGCGTGAATGAATCCCATTGTTTTTAGATTGTGGCTGAAAATTTATTTAACCCTGCGCCCTTCGAAAAAATTTCCTTCTCACCCTCACTATTTTTCGTTTTTTGTTAATTTAAAACAATCGGGCAACAGTTTTTCCACAGAAATGCAATTTGAGAATGAATTATGTGAGACGTATATCGCTATGGGAATGAACGATTCACACGCCTTCTACTTGTTGAAAATTCATTTAGTCTTGCGCGGAAAACAAAAAATAACTATGTTCCCCTGTTTTATTTTAGTTTGTAGTTAAATTAAATCGATCGGGCAACAGGTTTTTCACACATTTGCAAATTAAGAAGAAATTCGATTGTACGTGAACCCAGTATCGAAAGTTTCGTCGCGTGTTGTTGAAAATATATTTCAATAGATGGCAGCACAGGAAAACTCTCGCGCATGTGTAACTAAACTTTAAAAAAAAAAAAAAACGAGAATTGTCTCAGATATTTTACTACTATTATTTAATGTTATTTCTTATACATTACGTATTATACAATCAAACAACATTTTTTTATTGGGGGGGGGAATTCCCACGTGAAAGGTGTCTTGGTTCTATTTTAAATATGGATGAAGTGTTTTCCTTGGTCGTATGTACGCTTAAAAGTAATTGTGTACGATGGCACTGGTTTGCATTGAATTGTTGTCACAGTGAGTGTGTTGAGGCGAAGTTGCATTGAAAAAGAAACACAATATACTGTAGAAAGTGTGTCAAACAGGAAATAAACAAATTGTGCTTTTGTAGAGTGAAGTGTTGTCAAAGAGTACAATTTCCTGGCATAGAGAGCATCAATCACACGAAATAGAAGAAAAAGTGGGGAGGGGAGTGGATTTTGCGAGTAATTTATTAAGGGTGTTCTTAACTGCTCCGTTTGTCAAGTGCGAAACAGATATTTTACTAATATTATTTAATGTTATTTCTTATACTTTACGTATTATACAATCAAACAACATTTTTTTATTGGGGGGGGGGAATTCCCCCGTGAAAGGTGTCTGGGTGCTATTTTAAATATGGATGAAGTGTTTTCCTTGGTCGTATGTACGCTTAAAAGTAATTGTGTACGATGGCACTGGTTTGCATTGAATTGTTGTCACAGTGAGTGTGTTGAGGCGAAGTTGCATTGAAAAAGACACACAATATACTGTAGAAAGTGTGTCAAACAGGAAATAAACAAATTGTGCTTTTGTAGAGTGAAGTGTTGTCAAAGAGTACAATTTCCTGGCATAGAGAGCATCAATCACACGAAATAGAAGAAAAAGTGGGAAGGGGAGTGGATTTTGCGAGTAATTTATTAAGGGTGTTCTTAACTGCTCCGTTTGTCAAGTGCGAAACGTTTTTAAAACACTTACAAGTCTATTACATATCAATTTTAAGAGAAAGATATGAAATTAGAATGCCTAACTATGGAATCTTCAAATCGAACTTATTTTTCCATTTTACGATAGTTGAATTAACTTTCCAGTTCTAAGCTTTTTTAGATCACGTGATCACACGTTTCTCGACAGTTTTTTCTGCTTTAATGGGAATATGTGCTCAAAACCGTCGTATGAAATTCATAAATGCGATTTCCACGGGTTCTAAAAATACAAAAGTTTTCCTTGCATTTAAATAGCTTTCTCTTGGCGTGAAAAAGTGTGCTGGTCGAAACGTGAGACACTTTCGTCTTTTAACGTCAATTGTTCGTAGGTATTTCATAATACTTATATCTGTTTTACTGCAGAAATGTTTTCAAATCGAAATCAGAACACGGGAACACATACACCGATCCATGGGGATGCAGCGTGAATGACTCCCCGTATATTGTTTCTTGTTGTAGAAAATTGATTTAAAATTGCGCGGAAAGCAAAAATAACTCTGTTCCCCTGTTTTATTTTAGTTTGTTGTTAAATTAAAACGATCGGGCAACAGTTTTTTTACACATATGCATTTTGAGAAGAAATTTTTGCAGAGGACGCTTCGATATGGCGTGAATGAATCCCATTGCTTTTAGATTGTGGTTGAAAATTCATTTAGCCCTGCGCCCTGCGAAAAAATTTCCTTCTCCCCCTCTGCATTTTTCGTTTTTAGTTAATTTAAAACAATCTGACACCAGTTTTTTCGCAGAAATTCAATTTAAAAAGAAATAGTCTTAGAAGTATATCGGTATGGGGATGAACGAATCACATTGTCTTCTGCTTGTTGTTGAAAGTTCATTTAATTTTGCGCGGAAAACAAAAAATAACTCTGTTACCCTGTTTTATTTTAGTTTGTTGTTAAATTAAAACAATCGGGCAACAGGTTTTTTACACATATGCATATTTCGAGAAGAAATGTTTTCAGAGAACGCAACGATATGGCGTGAATGAATCCCATTAATTTTAGATTGTGGTTGAAAATTCATTTTGTTCTGCGGACTGCGAAAAAATTTCCTTCTCCCCCTCTGCATTTTTCGTTTTTAGTTAATTTAAAACAATCGGGCAGCAGTTTTTTCGCAGAAATTCAATTTAAGAAGAAATAGTCTCAGAAGTATATCGATATGGGGATGAACGAATCACATTGCCTTCTGCTTGTTGTTGAAAGTTCATTTAATTTCGCGCGGAAAACAAAAAATAACTCTGTTCCCCAGTTTTATTTTAGTTTGTAGTTAAATTAAAACGATCGGGCAATAGTTTTTTTACACATATGCAATTTGAGAAGAAATTTTTGCAGAGAACGTATCGATGTGGCGTGAATGAATCCCATTGTTTTTAGATTGTGGCTGAAAATTTATTTAACCCTGCGCCCTTCGAAAAAATTTCCTTCTCACCCTCACTATTTTTCGTTTTTTGTTAATTTAAAACAATCGGGCACCAGTTTTTCCACAGAAATGCAATTTGAGAATGAATTATGTGAGACGTATATCGCTATGGGAATGAACGATTCACACGCCTTCTACTTGTTGAAAATTCATTTAGTCTTGCGCGGAAAACAAAAAATAACTATGTTCCCCTGTTTTATTTTAGTTTGTAGTTAAATTAAATCGATCGGGCAACAGGTTTTTCACACATTTGCAAATTAAGAAGAAATTCGATTGTACGTGAACCCAGTATCGAAAGTTTCGTCGCGTGTTGTTGAAAATATATTTCAATAGATGGCAGCACAGGAAAACTCTCGCGCATGTGTAACTAAACTTAAAAAAAAAAAAAAAAAAAAAAAAAAACGAGAATTGTCTCAGATATTTTACTACAATTATTTAATGTTATTTCTTATACATTACGTATTATACAATCAAACAACATTTTTTTATTGGGGGGGGGGGGAATTCCCACGTGAAAGGTGTCTTGGTTCTATTTTAAATATGGATGAAGTGTTTTCCTTGGTCGTATGTACGCTTAAAAGTAATTGTGTACGATGGCACTGGTTTGCATTGAATTGTTGTCACAGTGAGTGTGTTGAGGCGAAGTTGCATTGAAAAAGACACACAATATACTGTAGAAAGTGTGTCAAACAGGAAATAAACAAATTGTGCTTTTGTAGAGTGAAGTGTTGTCAAAGAGTACAATTTCCTGGCATAGAGAGCATCAATCACACGAAATAGAAGAAAAAGTGGGAAGGGGAGTGGATTTTGCGAGTAATTTATTAAGGGTGTTCTTAACTGCTCCGTTTGTCAAGTGCGAAACGTTTTTAAAACACTTACAAGTCTATTACATATCAATTTTAAGAGAAAGATATGAAATTAGAATGCCTAACTATGGAATCTTCAAATCGAACTTATTTTTCCATTTTACGATAGTTGAATTAACTTTCCAGTTCTAAGCTTTTTTAGATCACGTGATCACACGTTTCTCGACAGTTTTTTCTGCTTTAATGGGAATATGTGCTCAAAACCGTCGTATGAAATTCATAAATGCGATTTCCACGGGTTCTAAAAATACAAAAGTTTTCCTTGCATTTAAATAGCTTTCTCTTGGCGTGAAAAAGTGTGCTGGTCGAAACGTGAGACACTTTCGTCTTTTAACTTCAATTGTTCGTAGGTATTTCATAATACTTATATCTGTTTTACTGCAGAAATGTTTTCAAATCGAAATCAGAACACGGGAACACATACACCGATCCATGGGGATGCAGCGTGAATGACTCCCCGTATATTGTTTCTTGTTGTAGAAAATTGATTTAAAATTGCGCGGAAAGCAAAAATAACTCTGTTCCCCTGTTTTATTTTAGTTTGTTGTTAAATTAAAACGATCGGGCAACAGTTTTTTTACACATATGCATTTTGAGAAGAAATTTTTGCAGAGGACGCTTCGATATGGCGTGAATGAATCCCATTGCTTTTAGATTGTGGTTGAAAATTCATTTAGCCCTGCGCCCTGCGAAAAAATTTCCTTCTCCCCCTCTGCATTTTTCGTTTTTAGTTAATTTAAAACAATCGGGCACCAGTTTTTTCGCAGAAATTCAATTTAAAAAGAAATAGTCTTAGAAGTATATCGGTATGGGGATGAACGAATCACATTGTCTTCTGCTTGTTGTTGAAAGTTCATTTAATTTTGCGCGGAAAACAAAAAATAACTCTGTTACCCTGTTTTATTTTAGTTTGTTGTTAAATTAAAACAATCGGGCAACAGGTTTTTTACACATATGCATATTTCGAGAAGAAATGTTTTCAGAGAACGCAACGATATGGCGTGAATGAATCCCATTAATTTTAGATTGTGGTTGAAAATTCATTTTGTTCTGCGGACTGCGAAAAAATTTCCTTCTCCCCCTCTGCATTTTTCGTTTTTAGTTAATTTAAAACAATCGGGCAGCAGTTTTTTCGCAGAAATTCAATTTAAGAAGAAATAGTCTCAGAAGTATATCGATATGGGGATGAACGAATCACATTGCCTTCTGCTTGTTGTTGAAAGTTCATTTAATTTCGCGCGGAAAACAAAAAATAACTCTGTTCCCCAGTTTTATTTTAGTTTGTAGTTAAATTAAAACGATCGGGCAATAGTTTTTTTACACATATGCAATTTGAGAAGAAATTTTTGCAGAGAACGTATCGATGTGGCGTGAATGAATCCCATTGTTTTTAGATTGTGGCTGAAAATTTATTTAACCCTGCGCCCTTCGAAAAAATTTCCTTTTCACCCTCACTATTTTTCGTTTTTTGTTAATTTAAAACAATCGGGCAACAGTTTTTCCACAGAAATGCAATTTGAGAATGAATTATGTGAGACGTATATCGCTATGGGAATGAACGATTCACACGCCTTCTACTTGTTGAAAATTCATTTAGTCTTGCGCGGAAAACAAAAAATAACTATGTTCCCCTGTTTTATTTTAGTTTGTAGTTAAATTAAATCGATCGGGCAACAGTTTTTTTACACATATGCATTTTGAGAAGAAATTTTTGCAGAGAACGCATCGATATGGCGTGAATGAATCCCATTTCTTTTAGATTGTGGTTGAAAATTCATTTACTGCTGCGCCCTGCGAAAAAATTTCCTTCTGCCCCTCTGCATTTTTCGTTTTTAGTTGATTTAAAACAATCGGGCAGCAGTTTTTTCGCAGAAATTCAATTTAAAAAGAAATAGTCTCAGAAGTATATCGATATGGGGATGAACGAATCACATTGCTTTCTGCTTGTTGTTGAAAGTTCATTTAATTTCGCACGAAAAACAAAAAATAACTCTGTTCCCCAGTTTTATTTTAGTTTGTAGTTAAATTAAAACGATCGGGCAATAGTTTTTTTACACATATGCAATTTGAGAAGAAATTTTTGCAGAGAACGTATCGATATGGCGTGAATGAATCCCATTGTTTTTAGATTGTGGCTGAAAATTTATTTAACCCTGCGCCCTTCGAAAAAATTTCCTTCTCACCCTCACTATTTTTCGTTTTTTGTTAATTTAAAACAATCGGGCAACAGTTTTTCCACAGAAATGCAATTTGAGAATGAATTATGTGAGACGTATATCGCTATGGGAATGAACGATTCACACGCCTTCTACTTGTTGAAAATTCATTTAGTCTTGCGCGGAAAACAAAAAATAACTATGTTCCCCTGTTTTATTTTAGTTTGTAGTTAAATTAAATCGATCGGGCAACAGGTTTTTCACACATTTGCAAATTAAGAAGAAATTCGATTGTACGTGAACCCAGTATCGAAAGTTTCGTCGCGTGTTGTTGAAAATATATTTCAATAGATGGCAGCACAGGAAAACTCTCGCGCATGTGTAACTAAACTTTAAAAAAAAAAAAAACGAGAATTGTCTCAGATATTTTACTACTATTATTTAATGTTATTTCTTATACATTACGTATTATACAATCAAACAACATTTTTTTATTGGGGGGGGGGGGAATTCCCACGTGAAAGGTGTCTTGGTTCTATTTTAAATATGGATGAAGTGTTTTCCTTGGTCGTATGTACGCTTAAAAGTAATTGTGTACGATGGCACTGGTTTGCATTGAATTGTTGTCACAGTGAGTGTGTTGAGGCGAAGTTGCATTGAAAAAGACACACAATATACTGTAGAAAGTGTGTCAAACAGGAAATAAACAAATTGTGCTTTTGTAGAGTGAAGTGTTGTCAAAGAGTACAATTTCCTGGCATAGAGAGCATCAATCACACGAAATAGAAGAAAAAGTGGGAAGGGGAGTGGATTTTGCGAGTAATTTATTAAGGGTGTTCTTAACTGCTCCGTTTGTCAAGTGCGAAACGTTTTTAAAACACTTACAAGTCTATTACATATCAATTTTAAGAGAAAGATATGAAATTAGAATGCCTAACTATGGAATCTTCAAATCGAACTTATTTTTCCATTTTACGATAGTTGAATTAACTTTCCAGTTCTAAGCTTTTTTAGATCACGTGATCACACGTTTCTCGACAGTTTTTTCTGCTTTAATGGGAATATGTGCTCAAAACCGTCGTATGAAATTCATAAATGCGATTTCCACGGGTTCTAAAAATACAAAAGTTTTCCTTGCATTTAAATAGCTTTCTCTTGGCGTGAAAAAGTGTGCTGGTCGAAACGTGAGACACTTTCGTCTTTTAACTTCAATTGTTCGTAGGTATTTCATAATACTTATATCTGTTTTACTGCAGAAATGTTTTCAAATCGAAATCAGAACACGGGAACACATACACCGATCCATGGGGATGCAGCGTGAATGACTCCCCGTATATTGTTTCTTGTTGTAGAAAATTGATTTAAAATTGCGCGGAAAGCAAAAATAACTCTGTTCCCCTGTTTTATTTTAGTTTGTTGTTAAATTAAAACGATCGGGCAACAGTTTTTTTACACATATGCATTTTGAGAAGAAATTTTTGCAGAGGACGCTTCGATATGGCGTGAATGAATCCCATTGCTTTTAGATTGTGGTTGAAAATTCATTTAGCCCTGCGCCCTGCGAAAAAATTTCCTTCTCCCCCTCTGCATTTTTCGTTTTTAGTTAATTTAAAACAATCGGGCACCAGTTTTTTCGCAGAAATTCAATTTAAAAAGAAATAGTCTTAGAAGTATATCGGTATGGGGATGAACGAATCACATTGTCTTCTGCTTGTTGTTGAAAGTTCATTTAATTTTGCGCGGAAAACAAAAAATAACTCTGTTACCCTGTTTTATTTTAGTTTGTTGTTAAATTAAAACAATCGGGCAACAGGTTTTTTACACATATGCATATTTCGAGAAGAAATGTTTTCAGAGAACGCAACGATATGGCGTGAATGAATCCCATTAATTTTAGATTGTGGTTGAAAATTCATTTTGTTCTGCGGACTGCGAAAAAATTTCCTTCTCCCCCTCTGCATTTTTCGTTTTTAGTTAATTTAAAACAATCGGGCAGCAGTTTTTTCGCAGAAATTCAATTTAAGAAGAAATAGTCTCAGAAGTATATCGATATGGGGATGAACGAATCACATTGCCTTCTGCTTGTTGTTGAAAGTTCATTTAATTTCGCGCGGAAAACAAAAAATAACTCTGTTCCCCAGTTTTATTTTAGTTTGTAGTTAAATTAAAACGATCGGGCAATAGTTTTTTTACACATATGCAATTTGAGAAGAAATTTTTGCAGAGAACGTATCGATGTGGCGTGAATGAATCCCATTGTTTTTAGATTGTGGCTGAAAATTTATTTAACCCTGCGCCCTTCGAAAAAATTTCCTTTTCACCCTCACTATTTTTCGTTTTTTGTTAATTTAAAACAATCGGGCAACAGTTTTTCCACAGAAATGCAATTTGAGAATGAATTATGTGAGACGTATATCGCTATGGGAATGAACGATTCACACGCCTTCTACTTGTTGAAAATTCATTTAGTCTTGCGCGGAAAACAAAAAATAACTATGTTCCCCTGTTTTATTTTAGTTTGTAGTTAAATTAAATCGATCGGGCAACAGTTTTTTTACACATATGCATTTTGAGAAGAAATTTTTGCAGAGAACGCATCGATATGGCGTGAATGAATCCCATTTCTTTTAGATTGTGGTTGAAAATTCATTTACTGCTGCGCCCTGCGAAAAAATTTCCTTCTGCCCCTCTGCATTTTTCGTTTTTAGTTGATTTAAAACAATCGGGCAGCAGTTTTTTCGCAGAAATTCAATTTAAAAAGAAATAGTCTCAGAAGTATATCGATATGGGGATGAACGAATCACATTGCTTTCTGCTTGTTGTTGAAAGTTCATTTAATTTCGCACGAAAAACAAAAAATAACTCTGTTCCCCAGTTTTATTTTAGTTTGTAGTTAAATTAAAACGATCGGGCAATAGTTTTTTTACACATATGCAATTTGAGAAGAAATTTTTGCAGAGAACGTATCGATATGGCGTGAATGAATCCCATTGTTTTTAGATTGTGGCTGAAAATTTATTTAACCCTGCGCCCTTCGAAAAAATTTCCTTCTCACCCTCACTATTTTTCGTTTTTTGTTAATTTAAAACAATCGGGCAACAGTTTTTCCACAGAAATGCAATTTGAGAATGAATTATGTGAGACGTATATCGCTATGGGAATGAACGATTCACACGCCTTCTACTTGTTGAAAATTCATTTAGTCTTGCGCGGAAAACAAAAAATAACTATGTTCCCCTGTTTTATTTTAGTTTGTAGTTAAATTAAATCGATCGGGCAACAGGTTTTTCACACATTTGCAAATTAAGAAGAAATTCGATTGTACGTGAACCCAGTATCGAAAGTTTCGTCGCGTGTTGTTGAAAATATATTTCAATAGATGGCAGCACAGGAAAACTCTCGCGCATGTGTAACTAAACTTTAAAAAAAAAAAAAACGAGAATTGTCTCAGATATTTTACTACTATTATTTAATGTTATTTCTTATACATTACGTATTATACAATCAAACAACATTTTTTTATTGGGGGGGGGAATTCCCACGTGAAAGGTGTCTTGGTTCTATTTTAAATATGGATGAAGTGTTTTCCTTGGTCGTATGTACGCTTAAAAGTAATTGTGTACGATGGCACTGGTTTGCATTGAATTGTTGTCACAGTGAGTGTGTTGAGGCGAAGTTGCATTGAAAAAGAAACACAATATACTGTAGAAAGTGTGTCAAACAGGAAATAAACAAATTGTGCTTTTGTAGAGTGAAGTGTTGTCAAAGAGTACAATTTCCTGGCATAGAGAGCATCAATCACACGAAATAGAAGAAAAAGTGGGGAGGGGAGTGGATTTTGCGAGTAATTTATTAAGGGTGTTCTTAACTGCTCCGTTTGTCAAGTGCGAAACAGATATTTTACTAATATTATTTAATGTTATTTCTTATACTTTACGTATTATACAATCAAACAACATTTTTTTATTGGGGGGGGGAATTCCCCCGTGAAAGGTGTCTGGGTGCTATTTTAAATATGGATGAAGTGTTTTCCTTGGTCGTATGTACGCTTAAAAGTAATTGTGTACGATGGCACTGGTTTGCATTGAATTGTTGTCACAGTGAGTGTGTTGAGGCGAAGTTGCATTGAAAAAGACACACAATATACTGTAGAAAGTGTGTCAAACAGGAAATAAACAAATTGTGCTTTTGTAGAGTGAAGTGTTGTCAAAGAGTACAATTTCCTGGCATAGAGAGCATCAATCACACGAAATAGAAGAAAAAGTGGGAAGGGGAGTGGATTTTGCGAGTAATTTATTAAGGGTGTTCTTAACTGCTCCGTTTGTCAAGTGCGAAACGTTTTTAAAACACTTACAAGTCTATTACATATCAATTTTAAGAGAAAGATATGAAATTAGAATGCCTAACTATGGAATCTTCAAATCGAACTTATTTTTCCATTTTACGATAGTTGAATTAACTTTCCAGTTCTAAGCTTTTTTAGATCACGTGATCACACGTTTCTCGACAGTTTTTTCTGCTTTAATGGGAATATGTGCTCAAAACCGTCGTATGAAATTCATAAATGCGATTTCCACGGGTTCTAAAAATACAAAAGTTTTCCTTGCATTTAAATAGCTTTCTCTTGGCGTGAAAAAGTGTGCTGGTCGAAACGTGAGACACTTTCGTCTTTTAACGTCAATTGTTCGTAGGTATTTCATAATACTTATATCTGTTTTACTGCAGAAATGTTTTCAAATCGAAATCAGAACACGGGAACACATACACCGATCCATGGGGATGCAGCGTGAATGACTCCCCGTATATTGTTTCTTGTTGTAGAAAATTGATTTAAAATTGCGCGGAAAGCAAAAATAACTCTGTTCCCCTGTTTTATTTTAGTTTGTTGTTAAATTAAAACGATCGGGCAACAGTTTTTTTACACATATGCATTTTGAGAAGAAATTTTTGCAGAGGACGCTTCGATATGGCGTGAATGAATCCCATTGCTTTTAGATTGTGGTTGAAAATTCATTTAGCCCTGCGCCCTGCGAAAAAATTTCCTTCTCCCCCTCTGCATTTTTCGTTTTTAGTTAATTTAAAACAATCTGACACCAGTTTTTTCGCAGAAATTCAATTTAAAAAGAAATAGTCTTAGAAGTATATCGGTATGGGGATGAACGAATCACATTGTCTTCTGCTTGTTGTTGAAAGTTCATTTAATTTTGCGCGGAAAACAAAAAATAACTCTGTTACCCTGTTTTATTTTAGTTTGTTGTTAAATTAAAACAATCGGGCAACAGGTTTTTTACACATATGCATATTTCGAGAAGAAATGTTTTCAGAGAACGCAACGATATGGCGTGAATGAATCCCATTAATTTTAGATTGTGGTTGAAAATTCATTTTGTTCTGCGGACTGCGAAAAAATTTCCTTCTCCCCCTCTGCATTTTTCGTTTTTAGTTAATTTAAAACAATCGGGCAGCAGTTTTTTCGCAGAAATTCAATTTAAGAAGAAATAGTCTCAGAAGTATATCGATATGGGGATGAACGAATCACATTGCCTTCTGCTTGTTGTTGAAAGTTCATTTAATTTCGCGCGGAAAACAAAAAATAACTCTGTTCCCCAGTTTTATTTTAGTTTGTAGTTAAATTAAAACGATCGGGCAATAGTTTTTTTACACATATGCAATTTGAGAAGAAATTTTTGCAGAGAACGTATCGATGTGGCGTGAATGAATCCCATTGTTTTTAGATTGTGGCTGAAAATTTATTTAACCCTGCGCCCTTCGAAAAAATTTCCTTCTCACCCTCACTATTTTTCGTTTTTTGTTAATTTAAAACAATCGGGCACCAGTTTTTCCACAGAAATGCAATTTGAGAATGAATTATGTGAGACGTATATCGCTATGGGAATGAACGATTCACACGCCTTCTACTTGTTGAAAATTCATTTAGTCTTGCGCGGAAAACAAAAAATAACTATGTTCCCCTGTTTTATTTTAGTTTGTAGTTAAATTAAATCGATCGGGCAACAGGTTTTTCACACATTTGCAAATTAAGAAGAAATTCGATTGTACGTGAACCCAGTATCGAAAGTTTCGTCGCGTGTTGTTGAAAATATATTTCAATAGATGGCAGCACAGGAAAACTCTCGCGCATGTGTAACTAAACTTAAAAAAAAAAAAAAAAAAAAAAAAAAAACGAGAATTGTCTCAGATATTTTACTACAATTATTTAATGTTATTTCTTATACATTACGTATTATACAATCAAACAACATTTTTTTATTGGGGGGGGGGAATTCCCACGTGAAAGGTGTCTTGGTTCTATTTTAAATATGGATGAAGTGTTTTCCTTGGTCGTATGTACGCTTAAAAGTAATTGTGTACGATGGCACTGGTTTGCATTGAATTGTTGTCACAGTGAGTGTGTTGAGGCGAAGTTGCATTGAAAAAGACACACAATATACTGTAGAAAGTGTGTCAAACAGGAAATAAACAAATTGTGCTTTTGTAGAGTGAAGTGTTGTCAAAGAGTACAATTTCCTGGCATAGAGAGCATCAATCACACGAAATAGAAGAAAAAGTGGGAAGGGGAGTGGATTTTGCGAGTAATTTATTAAGGGTGTTCTTAACTGCTCCGTTTGTCAAGTGCGAAACGTTTTTAAAACACTTACAAGTCTATTACATATCAATTTTAAGAGAAAGATATGAAATTAGAATGCCTAACTATGGAATCTTCAAATCGAACTTATTTTTCCATTTTACGATAGTTGAATTAACTTTCCAGTTCTAAGCTTTTTTAGATCACGTGATCACACGTTTCTCGACAGTTTTTTCTGCTTTAATGGGAATATGTGCTCAAAACCGTCGTATGAAATTCATAAATGCGATTTCCACGGGTTCTAAAAATACAAAAGTTTTCCTTGCATTTAAATAGCTTTCTCTTGGCGTGAAAAAGTGTGCTGGTCGAAACGTGAGACACTTTCGTCTTTTAACTTCAATTGTTCGTAGGTATTTCATAATACTTATATCTGTTTTACTGCAGAAATGTTTTCAAATCGAAATCAGAACACGGGAACACATACACCGATCCATGGGGATGCAGCGTGAATGACTCCCCGTATATTGTTTCTTGTTGTAGAAAATTGATTTAAAATTGCGCGGAAAGCAAAAATAACTCTGTTCCCCTGTTTTATTTTAGTTTGTTGTTAAATTAAAACGATCGGGCAACAGTTTTTTTACACATATGCATTTTGAGAAGAAATTTTTGCAGAGGACGCTTCGATATGGCGTGAATGAATCCCATTGCTTTTAGATTGTGGTTGAAAATTCATTTAGCCCTGCGCCCTGCGAAAAAATTTCCTTCTCCCCCTCTGCATTTTTCGTTTTTAGTTAATTTAAAACAATCGGGCACCAGTTTTTTCGCAGAAATTCAATTTAAAAAGAAATAGTCTTAGAAGTATATCGGTATGGGGATGAACGAATCACATTGTCTTCTGCTTGTTGTTGAAAGTTCATTTAATTTTGCGCGGAAAACAAAAAATAACTCTGTTACCCTGTTTTATTTTAGTTTGTTGTTAAATTAAAACAATCGGGCAACAGGTTTTTTACACATATGCATATTTCGAGAAGAAATGTTTTCAGAGAACGCAACGATATGGCGTGAATGAATCCCATTAATTTTAGATTGTGGTTGAAAATTCATTTTGTTCTGCGGACTGCGAAAAAATTTCCTTCTCCCCCTCTGCATTTTTCGTTTTTAGTTAATTTAAAACAATCGGGCAGCAGTTTTTTCGCAGAAATTCAATTTAAGAAGAAATAGTCTTAGAAGTATATCGATATGGGGATGAACGAATCACATTGCCTTCTGCTTGTTGTTGAAAGTTCATTTCATTTTGCGCGGAAAACAAAAAATAACTCTGTTCCCCAGTTTTATTTTAGTTCGTAGTTAAATTAAAACGATCGGGCAACAGTTTTTTTACACATATGCAATTTGAGAAGAAATTTTGCAGAGAACGTATCGATATGGCGTGAATGAATCCCATTGTTTTTAGATTGTGGCTGAAAATTCATTTAATCCTGCGCCCTTCGAAAAAATTTCCTTCTCACCCTCACTATTTTTCGTTTTTTGTTAATTTAAAACAATCGGGCACCAGTTTTTCCACAGAAATGCAATTTGAGAATGAATTATGTGAGACGTATATCGCTATGGGAATGAACGATTCACACGCCTTCTACTTGTTGAAAATTCATTTAGTCTTGCGCGGAAAACAAAAAATAACTATGTTCCCCTGTTTTATTTTAGTTTGTAGTTAAATTAAAACGATCGGGCAACAGTTTTTTTACACATATGCATTTTGAGAAGAAATTTTTGCAGAGAACGCATCGATATGGCGTGAATGAATCCCATTTCTTTTAGATTGTGGTTGAAAATTCATTTACTGCTGCGCCCTGCGAAAAAATTTCCTTCTGCCCCTCTGCATTTTTCGTTTTTAGTTGATTTAAAACAATCGGGCAGCAGTTTTTTCGCAGAAATTCAATTTAAAAAGAAATAGTCTCAGAAGTATATCGATATGGGGATGAACGAATCACATTGCTTTCTGCTTGTTGTTGAAAGTTCATTTAATTTCGCACGAAAAACAAAAAATAACTCTGTTCCCCAGTTTTATTTTAGTTTGTAGTTAAATTAAAACGATCGGGCAATAGTTTTTTTACACATATGCAATTTGAGAAGAAATTTTTGCAGAGAACGTATCGATATGGCGTGAATGAATCCCATTGTTTTTAGATTGTGGCTGAAAATTTATTTAACCCTGCGCCCTTCGAAAAAATTTCCTTCTCACCCTCACTATTTTTCGTTTTTTGTTAATTTAAAACAATCGGGCAACAGTTTTTCCACAGAAATGCAATTTGAGAATGAATTATGTGAGACGTATATCGCTATGGGAATGAACGATTCACACGCCTTCTACTTGTTGAAAATTCATTTAGTCTTGCGCGGAAAACAAAAAATAACTATGTTCCCCTGTTTTATTTTAGTTTGTAGTTAAATTAAATCGATCGGGCAACAGGTTTTTCACACATTTGCAAATTAAGAAGAAATTCGATTGTACGTGAACCCAGTATCGAAAGTTTCGTCGCGTGTTGTTGAAAATATATTTCAATAGATGGCAGCACAGGAAAACTCTCGCGCATGTGTAACTAAACTTTAAAAAAAAAAAAAACGAGAATTGTCTCAGATATTTTACTACAATTATTTAATGTTATTTCTTATACATTACGTATTATACAATCAAACAACATTTTTTTATTGGGGGGGGGGAATTCCCACGTGAAAGGTGTCTTGGTTCTATTTTAAATATGGATGAAGTGTTTTCCTTGGTCGTATGTACGCTTAAAAGTAATTGTGTACGATGGCACTGGTTTGCATTGAATTGTTGTCACAGTGAGTGTGTTGAGGCGAAGTTGCATTGAAAAAGACACACAATATACTGTAGAAAGTGTGTCAAACAGGAAATAAACAAATTGTGCTTTTGTAGAGTGAAGTGTTGTCAAAGAGTACAATTTCCTGGCATAGAGAGCATCAATCACACGAAATAGAAGAAAAAGTGGGAAGGGGAGTGGATTTTGCGAGTAATTTATTAAGGGTGTTCTTAACTGCTCCGTTTGTCAAGTGCGAAACGTTTTTAAAACACTTACAAGTCTATTACATATCAATTTTAAGAGAAAGATATGAAATTAGAATGCCTAACTATGGAATCTTCAAATCGAACTTATTTTTCCATTTTACGATAGTTGAATTAACTTTCCAGTTCTAAGCTTTTTTAGATCACGTGATCACACGTTTCTCGACAGTTTTTTCTGCTTTAATGGGAATATGTGCTCAAAACCGTCGTATGAAATTCATAAATGCGATTTCCACGGGTTCTAAAAATACAAAAGTTTTCCTTGCATTTAAATAGCTTTCTCTTGGCGTGAAAAAGTGTGCTGGTCGAAACGTGAGACACTTTCGTCTTTTAACTTCAATTGTTCGTAGGTATTTCATAATACTTATATCTGTTTTACTGCAGAAATGTTTTCAAATCGAAATCAGAACACGGGAACACATACACCGATCCATGGGGATGCAGCGTGAATGACTCCCCGTATATTGTTTCTTGTTGTAGAAAATTGATTTAAAATTGCGCGGAAAGCAAAAATAACTCTGTTCCCCTGTTTTATTTTAGTTTGTTGTTAAATTAAAACGATCGGGCAACAGTTTTTTTACACATATGCATTTTGAGAAGAAATTTTTGCAGAGGACGCTTCGATATGGCGTGAATGAATCCCATTGCTTTTAGATTGTGGTTGAAAATTCATTTAGCCCTGCGCCCTGCGAAAAAATTTCCTTCTCCCCCTCTGCATTTTTCGTTTTTAGTTAATTTAAAACAATCGGGCACCAGTTTTTTCGCAGAAATTCAATTTAAAAAGAAATAGTCTTAGAAGTATATCGGTATGGGGATGAACGAATCACATTGTCTTCTGCTTGTTGTTGAAAGTTCATTTAATTTTGCGCGGAAAACAAAAAATAACTCTGTTACCCTGTTTTATTTTAGTTTGTTGTTAAATTAAAACAATCGGGCAACAGGTTTTTTACACATATGCATATTTCGAGAAGAAATGTTTTCAGAGAACGCAACGATATGGCGTGAATGAATCCCATTAATTTTAGATTGTGGTTGAAAATTCATTTTGTTCTGCGGACTGCGAAAAAATTTCCTTCTCCCCCTCTGCATTTTTCGTTTTTAGTTAATTTAAAACAATCGGGCAGCAGTTTTTTCGCAGAAATTCAATTTAAGAAGAAATAGTCTTAGAAGTATATCGATATGGGGATGAACGAATCACATTGCCTTCTGCTTGTTGTTGAAAGTTCATTTCATTTTGCGCGGAAAACAAAAAATAACTCTGTTCCCCAGTTTTATTTTAGTTCGTAGTTAAATTAAAACGATCGGGCAACAGTTTTTTTACACATATGCAATTTGAGAAGAAATTTTGCAGAGAACGTATCGATATGGCGTGAATGAATCCCATTGTTTTTAGATTGTGGCTGAAAATTCATTTAATCCTGCGCCCTTCGAAAAAATTTCCTTCTCACCCTCACTATTTTTCGTTTTTTGTTAATTTAAAACAATCGGGCACCAGTTTTTCCACAGAAATGCAATTTGAGAATGAATTATGTGAGACGTATATCGCTATGGGAATGAACGATTCACACGCCTTCTACTTGTTGAAAATTCATTTAGTCTTGCGCGGAAAACAAAAAATAACTATGTTCCCCTGTTTTATTTTAGTTTGTAGTTAAATTAAAACGATCGGGCAACAGTTTTTTTACACATATGCATTTTGAGAAGAAATTTTTGCAGAGAACGCATCGATATGGCGTGAATGAATCCCATTTCTTTTAGATTGTGGTTGAAAATTCATTTACTGCTGCGCCCTGCGAAAAAATTTCCTTCTGCCCCTCTGCATTTTTCGTTTTTAGTTGATTTAAAACAATCGGGCAGCAGTTTTTTCGCAGAAATTCAATTTAAAAAGAAATAGTCTCAGAAGTATATCGATATGGGGATGAACGAATCACATTGCTTTCTGCTTGTTGTTGAAAGTTCATTTAATTTCGCACGAAAAACAAAAAATAACTCTGTTCCCCAGTTTTATTTTAGTTTGTAGTTAAATTAAAACGATCGGGCAATAGTTTTTTTACACATATGCAATTTGAGAAGAAATTTTTGCAGAGAACGTATCGATATGGCGTGAATGAATCCCATTGTTTTTAGATTGTGGCTGAAAATTTATTTAACCCTGCGCCCTTCGAAAAAATTTCCTTCTCACCCTCACTATTTTTCGTTTTTTGTTAATTTAAAACAATCGGGCAACAGTTTTTCCACAGAAATGCAATTTGAGAATGAATTATGTGAGACGTATATCGCTATGGGAATGAACGATTCACACGCCTTCTACTTGTTGAAAATTCATTTAGTCTTGCGCGGAAAACAAAAAATAACTATGTTCCCCTGTTTTATTTTAGTTTGTAGTTAAATTAAATCGATCGGGCAACAGGTTTTTCACACATTTGCAAATTAAGAAGAAATTCGATTGTACGTGAACCCAGTATCGAAAGTTTCGTCGCGTGTTGTTGAAAATATATTTCAATAGATGGCAGCACAGGAAAACTCTCGCGCATGTGTAACTAAACTTTAAAAAAAAAAAAAACGAGAATTGTCTCAGATATTTTACTACTATTATTTAATGTTATTTCTTATACATTACGTATTATACAATCAAACAACATTTTTTTATTGGGGGGGGGGAATTCCCACGTGAAAGGTGTCTTGGTTCTATTTTAAATATGGATGAAGTGTTTTCCTTGGTCGTATGTACGCTTAAAAGTAATTGTGTACGATGGCACTGGTTTGCATTGAATTGTTGTCACAGTGAGTGTGTTGAGGCGAAGTTGCATTGAAAAAGAAACACAATATACTGTAGAAAGTGTGTCAAACAGGAAATAAACAAATTGTGCTTTTGTAGAGTGAAGTGTTGTCAAAGAGTACAATTTCCTGGCATAGAGAGCATCAATCACACGAAATAGAAGAAAAAGTGGGGAGGGGAGTGGATTTTGCGAGTAATTTATTAAGGGTGTTCTTAACTGCTCCGTTTGTCAAGTGCGAAACAGATATTTTACTAATATTATTTAATGTTATTTCTTATACTTTACGTATTATACAATCAAACAACATTTTTTTATTGGGGGGGGGAATTCCCCCGTGAAAGGTGTCTGGGTGCTATTTTAAATATGGATGAAGTGTTTTCCTTGGTCGTATGTACGCTTAAAAGTAATTGTGTACGATGGCACTGGTTTGCATTGAATTGTTGTCACAGTGAGTGTGTTGAGGCGAAGTTGCATTGAAAAAGACACACAATATACTGTAGAAAGTGTGTCAAACAGGAAATAAACAAATTGTGCTTTTGTAGAGTGAAGTGTTGTCAAAGAGTACAATTTCCTGGCATAGAGAGCATCAATCACACGAAATAGAAGAAAAAGTGGGAAGGGGAGTGGATTTTGCGAGTAATTTATTAAGGGTGTTCTTAACTGCTCCGTTTGTCAAGTGCGAAACGTTTTTAAAACACTTACAAGTCTATTACATATCAATTTTAAGAGAAAGATATGAAATTAGAATGCCTAACTATGGAATCTTCAAATCGAACTTATTTTTCCATTTTACGATAGTTGAATTAACTTTCCAGTTCTAAGCTTTTTTAGATCACGTGATCACACGTTTCTCGACAGTTTTTTCTGCTTTAATGGGAATATGTGCTCAAAACCGTCGTATGAAATTCATAAATGCGATTTCCACGGGTTCTAAAAATACAAAAGTTTTCCTTGCATTTAAATAGCTTTCTCTTGGCGTGAAAAAGTGTGCTGGTCGAAACGTGAGACACTTTCGTCTTTTAACGTCAATTGTTCGTAGGTATTTCATAATACTTATATCTGTTTTACTGCAGAAATGTTTTCAAATCGAAATCAGAACACGGGAACACATACACCGATCCATGGGGATGCAGCGTGAATGACTCCCCGTATATTGTTTCTTGTTGTAGAAAATTGATTTAAAATTGCGCGGAAAGCAAAAATAACTCTGTTCCCCTGTTTTATTTTAGTTTGTTGTTAAATTAAAACGATCGGGCAACAGTTTTTTTACACATATGCATTTTGAGAAGAAATTTTTGCAGAGGACGCTTCGATATGGCGTGAATGAATCCCATTGCTTTTAGATTGTGGTTGAAAATTCATTTAGCCCTGCGCCCTGCGAAAAAATTTCCTTCTCCCCCTCTGCATTTTTCGTTTTTAGTTAATTTAAAACAATCGGGCACCAGTTTTTTCGCAGAAATTCAATTTAAAAAGAAATAGTCTTAGAAGTATATCGGTATGGGGATGAACGAATCACATTGTCTTCTGCTTGTTGTTGAAAGTTCATTTAATTTTGCGCGGAAAACAAAAAATAACTCTGTTACCCTGTTTTATTTTAGTTTGTTGTTAAATTAAAACAATCGGGCAACAGGTTTTTTACACATATGCATATTTCGAGAAGAAATGTTTTCAGAGAACGCAACGATATGGCGTGAATGAATCCCATTAATTTTAGATTGTGGTTGAAAATTCATTTTGTTCTGCGGACTGCGAAAAAATTTCCTTCTCCCCCTCTGCATTTTTCGTTTTTAGTTAATTTAAAACAATCGGGCAGCAGTTTTTTCGCAGAAATTCAATTTAAGAAGAAATAGTCTCAGAAGTATATCGATATGGGGATGAACGAATCACATTGCCTTCTGCTTGTTGTTGAAAGTTCATTTAATTTCGCGCGGAAAACAAAAAATAACTCTGTTCCCCAGTTTTATTTTAGTTTGTAGTTAAATTAAAACGATCGGGCAATAGTTTTTTTACACATATGCAATTTGAGAAGAAATTTTTGCAGAGAACGTATCGATGTGGCGTGAATGAATCCCATTGTTTTTAGATTGTGGCTGAAAATTTATTTAACCCTGCGCCCTTCGAAAAAATTTCCTTCTCACCCTCACTATTTTTCGTTTTTTGTTAATTTAAAACAATCGGGCAACAGTTTTTCCACAGAAATGCAATTTGAGAATGAATTATGTGAGACGTATATCGCTATGGGAATGAACGATTCACACGCCTTCTACTTGTTGAAAATTCATTTAGTCTTGCGCGGAAAACAAAAAATAACTATGTTCCCCTGTTTTATTTTAGTTTGTAGTTAAATTAAATCGATCGGGCAACAGTTTTTTTACACATATGCATTTTGAGAAGAAATTTTTGCAGAGAACGCATCGATATGGCGTGAATGAATCCCATTTCTTTTAGATTGTGGTTGAAAATTCATTTACTGCTGCGCCCTGCGAAAAAATTTCCTTCTGCCCCTCTGCATTTTTCGTTTTTAGTTGATTTAAAACAATCGGGCAGCAGTTTTTTCGCAGAAATTCAATTTAAAAAGAAATAGTCTCAGAAGTATATCGATATGGGGAGGAACGAATCACATTGCTTTCTGCTTGTTGTTGAAAGTTCATTTAATTTCGCACGAAAAACAAAAAATAACTCTGTTCCCCAGTTTTATTTTAGTTTGTAGTTAAATTAAAACGATCGGGCAATAGTTTTTTTACACATATGCAATTTGAGAAGAAATTTTTGCAGAGAACGTATCGATATGGCGTGAATGAATCCCATTGTTTTTAGATTGTGGCTGAAAATTTATTTAACCCTGCGCCCTTCGAAAAAATTTCCTTCTCACCCTCACTATTTTTCGTTTTTTGTTAATTTAAAACAATCGGGCAACAGTTTTTCCACAGAAATGCAATTTGAGAATGAATTATGTGAGACGTATATCGCTATGGGAATGAACGATTCACACGCCTTCTACTTGTTGAAAATTCATTTAGTCTTGCGCGAAAAACAAAAAATAACTATGTTCCCCTGTTTTATTTTAGTTTGTAGTTAAATTAAATCGATCGGGCAACAGGTTTTTCACACATTTGCAAATTAAGAAGAAATTCGATTGTACGTGAACCCAGTATCGAAAGTTTCGTCGCGTGTTGTTGAAAATATATTTCAATAGATGGCAGCACAGGAAAACTCTCGCGCATGTGTAACTAAACTTAAAAAAAAAAAAAAAAAAAAAAAAAACGAGAATTGTCTCAGATATTTTACTACTATTATTTAATGTTATTTCTTATACATTACGTATTATACAATCAAACAACATTTTTTTATTGGGGGGGGGGGGAATTCCCACGTGAAAGGTGTCTTGGTTCTATTTTAAATATGGATGAAGTGTTTTCCTTGGTCGTATGTACGCTTAAAAGTAATTGTGTACGATGGCACTGGTTTGCATTGAATTGTTGTCACAGTGAGTGTGTTGAGGCGAAGTTGCATTGAAAAAGACACACAATATACTGTAGAAAGTGTGTCAAACAGGAAATAAACAAATTGTGCTTTTGTAGAGTGAAGTGTTGTCAAAGAGTACAATTTCCTGGCATAGAGAGCATCAATCACACGAAATAGAAGAAAAAGTGGGAAGGGGAGTGGATTTTGCGAGTAATTTATTAAGGGTGTTCTTAACTGCTCCGTTTGTCAAGTGCGAAACGTTTTTAAAACACTTACAAGTCTATTACATATCAATTTTAAGAGAAAGATATGAAATTAGAATGCCTAACTATGGAATCTTCAAATCGAACTTATTTTTCCATTTTACGATAGTTGAATTAACTTTCCAGTTCTAAGCTTTTTTAGATCACGTGATCACACGTTTCTCGACAGTTTTTTCTGCTTTAATGGGAATATGTGCTCAAAACCGTCGTATGAAATTCATAAATGCGATTTCCACGGGTTCTAAAAATACAAAAGTTTTCCTTGCATTTAAATAGCTTTCTCTTGGCGTGAAAAAGTGTGCTGGTCGAAACGTGAGACACTTTCGTCTTTTAACGTCAATTGTTCGTAGGTATTTCATAATACTTATATCTGTTTTACTGCAGAAATGTTTTCAAATTGAAATCAGAACACGGGAACACATACACCGATCCATGGGGATGCAGCGTGAATGACTCCCCGTATATTGTTTCTTGTTGTAGAAAATTGATTTAAAATTGCGCGGAAAGCAAAAATAACTCTGTTCCCCTGTTTTATTTTAGTTTGTTGTTAAATTAAAACGATCGGGCAACAGTTTTTTTACACATATGCATTTTGAGAAGAAATTTTTGCAGAGGACGCTTCGATATGGCGTGAATGAATCCCATTGCTTTTAGATTGTGGTTGAAAATTCATTTAGCCTTGCGCCCTGCGAAAAAATTTCCTTCTCCCCCTCTGCATTTTTCGTTTTTAGTTAATTTAAAACAATCGGGCACCAGTTTTTTCGCAGAAATTCAATTTAAAAAGAAATAGTCTTAGAAGTATATCGGTATGGGGATGAACGAATCACATTGTCTTCTGCTTGTTGTTGAAAGTTCATTTAATTTTGCGCGGAAAACAAAAAATAACTCTGTTACCCTGTTTTATTTTAGTTTGTTGTTAAATTAAAACAATCGGGCAACAGGTTTTTTACACATATGCATATTTCGAGAAGAAATGTTTTCAGAGAACGCAACGATATGGCGTGAATGAATCCCATTAATTTTAGATTGTGGTTGAAAATTCATTTTGTTCTGCGGACTGCGAAAAAATTTCCTTCTCCCCCTCTGCATTTTTCGTTTTTAGTTAATTTAAAACAATCGGGCAGCAGTTTTTTCGCAGAAATTCAATTTAAGAAGAAATAGTCTCAGAAGTATATCGATATGGGGATGAACGAATCACATTGCCTTCTGCTTGTTGTTGAAAGTTCATTTAATTTCGCGCGGAAAACAAAAAATAACTCTGTTCCCCAGTTTTATTTTAGTTTGTAGTTAAATTAAAACGATCGGGCAATAGTTTTTTTACACATATGCAATTTGAGAAGAAATTTTTGCAGAGAACGTATCGATGTGGCGTGAATGAATCCCATTGTTTTTAGATTGTGGCTGAAAATTTATTTAACCCTGCGCCCTTCGAAAAAATTTCCTTTTCACCCTCACTATTTTTCGTTTTTTGTTAATTTAAAACAATCGGGCAACAGTTTTTCCACAGAAATGCAATTTGAGAATGAATTATGTGAGACGTATATCGCTATGGGAATGAACGATTCACACGCCTTCTACTTGTTGAAAATTCATTTAGTCTTGCGCGGAAAACAAAAAATAACTATGTTCCCCTGTTTTATTTTAGTTTGTAGTTAAATTAAATCGATCGGGCAACAGTTTTTTTACACATATGCATTTTGAGAAGAAATTTTTGCAGAGATCGCATCGATATGGCGTGAATGAATCCCATTTCTTTTAGATTGTGGTTGAAAATTCATTTACTGCTGCGCCCTGCGAAAAAATTTCCTTCTGCCCCTCTGCATTTTTCGTTTTTAGTTGATTTAAAACAATCGGGCAGCAGTTTTTTCGCAGAAATTCAATTTAAAAAGAAATAGTCTCAGAAGTATATCGATATGGGGATGAACGAATCACATTGCTTTCTGCTTGTTGTTGAAAGTTCATTTAATTTCGCACGAAAAACAAAAAATAACTCTGTTCCCCAGTTTTATTTTAGTTTGTAGTTAAATTAAAACGATCGGGCAATAGTTTTTTTACACATATGCAATTTGAGAAGAAATTTTTGCAGAGAACGTATCGATATGGCGTGAATGAATCCCATTGTTTTTAGATTGTGGCTGAAAATTTATTTAACCCTGCGCCCTTCGAAAAAATTTCCTTCTCACCCTCACTATTTTTCGTTTTTTGTTAATTTAAAACAATCGGGCAACAGTTTTTCCACAGAAATGCAATTTGAGAATGAATTATGTGAGACGTATATCGCTATGGGAATGAACGATTCACACGCCTTCTACTTGTTGAAAATTCATTTAGTCTTGCGCGGAAAACAAAAAATAACTATGTTCCCCTGTTTTATTTTAGTTTGTAGTTAAATTAAATCGATCGGGCAACAGGTTTTTCACACATTTGCAAATTAAGAAGAAATTCGATTGTACGTGAACCCAGTATCGAAAGTTTCGTCGCGTGTTGTTGAAAATATATTTCAATAGATGGCAGCACAGGAAAACTCTCGCGCATGTGTAACTAAACTTTAAAAAAAAAAAAAAACGAGAATTGTCTCAGATATTTTACTACTATTATTTAATGTTATTTCTTATACATTACGTATTATACAATCAAACAACATTTTTTTATTGGGGGGGGGAATTCCCACGTGAAAGGTGTCTTGGTTCTATTTTAAATATGGATGAAGTGTTTTCCTTGGTCGTATGTACGCTTAAAAGTAATTGTGTACGATGGCACTGGTTTGCATTGAATTGTTGTCACAGTGAGTGTGTTGAGGCGAAGTTGCATTGAAAAAGAAACACAATATACTGTAGAAAGTGTGTCAAACAGGAAATAAACAAATTGTGCTTTTGTAGAGTGAAGTGTTGTCAAAGAGTACAATTTCCTGGCATAGAGAGCATCAATCACACGAAATAGAAGAAAAAGTGGGGAGGGGAGTGGATTTTGCGAGTAATTTATTAAGGGTGTTCTTAACTGCTCCGTTTGTCAAGTGCGAAACAGATATTTTACTAATATTATTTAATGTTATTTCTTATACTTTACGTATTATACAATCAAACAACATTTTTTTATTGGGGGGGGAATTCCCCCGTGAAAGGTGTCTGGGTGCTATTTTAAATATGGATGAAGTGTTTTCCTTGGTCGTATGTACGCTTAAAAGTAATTGTGTACGATGGCACTGGTTTGCATTGAATTGTTGTCACAGTGAGTGTGTTGAGGCGAAGTTGCATTGAAAAAGACACACAATATACTGTAGAAAGTGTGTCAAACAGGAAATAAACAAATTGTGCTTTTGTAGAGTGAAGTGTTGTCAAAGAGTACAATTTCCTGGCATAGAGAGCATCAATCACACGAAATAGAAGAAAAAGTGGGAAGGGGAGTGGATTTTGCGAGTAATTTATTAAGGGTGTTCTTAACTGCTCCGTTTGTCAAGTGCGAAACGTTTTTAAAACACTTACAAGTCTATTACATATCAATTTTAAGAGAAAGATATGAAATTAGAATGCCTAACTATGGAATCTTCAAATCGAACTTATTTTTCCATTTTACGATAGTTGAATTAACTTTCCAGTTCTAAGCTTTTTTAGATCACGTGATCACACGTTTCTCGACAGTTTTTTCTGCTTTAATGGGAATATGTGCTCAAAACCGTCGTATGAAATTCATAAATGCGATTTCCACGGGTTCTAAAAATACAAAAGTTTTCCTTGCATTTAAATAGCTTTCTCTTGGCGTGAAAAAGTGTGCTGGTCGAAACGTGAGACACTTTCGTCTTTTAACGTCAATTGTTCGTAGGTATTTCATAATACTTATATCTGTTTTACTGCAGAAATGTTTTCAAATCGAAATCAGAACACGGGAACACATACACCGATCCATGGGGATGCAGCGTGAATGACTCCCCGTATATTGTTTCTTGTTGTAGAAAATTGATTTAAAATTGCGCGGAAAGCAAAAATAACTCTGTTCCCCTGTTTTATTTTAGTTTGTTGTTAAATTAAAACGATCGGGCAACAGTTTTTTTACACATATGCATTTTGAGAAGAAATTTTTGCAGAGGACGCTTCGATATGGCGTGAATGAATCCCATTGCTTTTAGATTGTGGTTGAAAATTCATTTAGCCCTGCGCCCTGCGAAAAAATTTCCTTCTCCCCCTCTGCATTTTTCGTTTTTAGTTAATTTAAAACAATCTGACACCAGTTTTTTCGCAGAAATTCAATTTAAAAAGAAATAGTCTTAGAAGTATATCGGTATGGGGATGAACGAATCACATTGTCTTCTGCTTGTTGTTGAAAGTTCATTTAATTTTGCGCGGAAAACAAAAAATAACTCTGTTACCCTGTTTTATTTTAGTTTGTTGTTAAATTAAAACAATCGGGCAACAGGTTTTTTACACATATGCATATTTCGAGAAGAAATGTTTTCAGAGAACGCAACGATATGGCGTGAATGAATCCCATTAATTTTAGATTGTGGTTGAAAATTCATTTTGTTCTGCGGACTGCGAAAAAATTTCCTTCTCCCCCTCTGCATTTTTCGTTTTTAGTTAATTTAAAACAATCGGGCAGCAGTTTTTTCGCAGAAATTCAATTTAAGAAGAAATAGTCTCAGAAGTATATCGATATGGGGATGAACGAATCACATTGCCTTCTGCTTGTTGTTGAAAGTTCATTTAATTTCGCGCGGAAAACAAAAAATAACTCTGTTCCCCAGTTTTATTTTAGTTTGTAGTTAAATTAAAACGATCGGGCAATAGTTTTTTTACACATATGCAATTTGAGAAGAAATTTTTGCAGAGAACGTATCGATGTGGCGTGAATGAATCCCATTGTTTTTAGATTGTGGCTGAAAATTTATTTAACCCTGCGCCCTTCGAAAAAATTTCCTTCTCACCCTCACTATTTTTCGTTTTTTGTTAATTTAAAACAATCGGGCACCAGTTTTTCCACAGAAATGCAATTTGAGAATGAATTATGTGAGACGTATATCGCTATGGGAATGAACGATTCACACGCCTTCTACTTGTTGAAAATTCATTTAGTCTTGCGCGGAAAACAAAAAATAACTATGTTCCCCTGTTTTATTTTAGTTTGTAGTTAAATTAAATCGATCGGGCAACAGGTTTTTCACACATTTGCAAATTAAGAAGAAATTCGATTGTACGTGAACCCAGTATCGAAAGTTTCGTCGCGTGTTGTTGAAAATATATTTCAATAGATGGCAGCACAGGAAAACTCTCGCGCATGTGTAACTAAACTTAAAAAAAAAAAAAAAAAAAAAAAAAACGAGAATTGTCTCAGATATTTTACTACAATTATTTAATGTTATTTCTTATACATTACGTATTATACAATCAAACAACATTTTTTTATTGGGGGGGGGGAATTCCCACGTGAAAGGTGTCTTGGTTCTATTTTAAATATGGATGAAGTGTTTTCCTTGGTCGTATGTACGCTTAAAAGTAATTGTGTACGATGGCACTGGTTTGCATTGAATTGTTGTCACAGTGAGTGTGTTGAGGCGAAGTTGCATTGAAAAAGACACACAATATACTGTAGAAAGTGTGTCAAACAGGAAATAAACAAATTGTGCTTTTGTAGAGTGAAGTGTTGTCAAAGAGTACAATTTCCTGGCATAGAGAGCATCAATCACACGAAATAGAAGAAAAAGTGGGAAGGGGAGTGGATTTTGCGAGTAATTTATTAAGGGTGTTCTTAACTGCTCCGTTTGTCAAGTGCGAAACGTTTTTAAAACACTTACAAGTCTATTACATATCAATTTTAAGAGAAAGATATGAAATTAGAATGCCTAACTATGGAATCTTCAAATCGAACTTATTTTTCCATTTTACGATAGTTGAATTAACTTTCCAGTTCTAAGCTTTTTTAGATCACGTGATCACACGTTTCTCGACAGTTTTTTCTGCTTTAATGGGAATATGTGCTCAAAACCGTCGTATGAAATTCATAAATGCGATTTCCACGGGTTCTAAAAATACAAAAGTTTTCCTTGCATTTAAATAGCTTTCTCTTGTCGTGAAAAAGTGTGCTGGTCGAAACGTGAGACACTTTCGTCTTTTAACTTCAATTGTTCGTAGGTATTTCATAATACTTATATCTGTTTTACTGCAGAAATGTTTTCAAATCGAAATCAGAACACGGGAACACATACACCGATCCATGGGGATGCAGCGTGAATGACTCCCCGTATATTGTTTCTTGTTGTAGAAAATTGATTTAAAATTGCGCGGAAAGCAAAAATAACTCTGTTCCCCTGTTTTATTTTAGTTTGTTGTTAAATTAAAACGATCGGGCAACAGTTTTTTTACACATATGCATTTTGAGAAGAAATTTTTGCAGAGGACGCTTCGATATGGCGTGAATGAATCCCATTGCTTTTAGATTGTGGTTGAAAATTCATTTAGCCCTGCGCCCTGCGAAAAAATTTCCTTCTCCCCCTCTGCATTTTTCGTTTTTAGTTAATTTAAAACAATCGGGCACCAGTTTTTTCGCAGAAATTCAATTTAAAAAGAAATAGTCTTAGAAGTATATCGGTATGGGGATGAACGAATCACATTGTCTTCTGCTTGTTGTTGAAAGTTCATTTAATTTTGCGCGGAAAACAAAAAATAACTCTGTTACCCTGTTTTATTTTAGTTTGTTGTTAAATTAAAACAATCGGGCAACAGGTTTTTTACACATATGCATATTTCGAGAAGAAATGTTTTCAGAGAACGCAACGATATGGCGTGAATGAATCCCATTAATTTTAGATTGTGGTTGAAAATTCATTTTGTTCTGCGGACTGCGAAAAAATTTCCTTCTCCCCTTCTGCATTTTTCGTTTTTAGTTAATTTAAAACAATCGGGCAGCAGTTTTTTCGCAGAAATTCAATTTAAGAAGAAATAGTCTTAGAAGTATATCGATATGGGGATGAACGAATCACATTGCCTTCTGCTTGTTGTTGAAAGTTCATTTAATTTTGCGCGGAAAACAAAAAATAACTCTGTTCCCCAGTTTTATTTTAGTTCGTAGTTAAATTAAAACGATCGGGCAACAGTTTTTTTACACATATGCAATTTGAGAAGAAATTTTGCAGAGAACGTATCGATATGGCGTGAATGAATCCCATTGTTTTTAGATTGTGGCTGAAAATTCATTTAATCCTGCGCCCTTCGAAAAAATTTCCTTCTCACCCTCACTATTTTTCGTTTTTTGTTAATTTAAAACAATCGGGCACCAGTTTTTCCACAGAAATGCAATTTGAGAATGAATTATGTGAGACGTATATCGCTATGGGAATGAACGATTCACACGCCTTCTACTTGTTGAAAATTCATTTAGTCTTGCGCGGAAAACAAAAAATAACTATGTTCCCCTGTTTTATTTTAGTTTGTAGTTAAATTAAAACGATCGGGCAACAGTTTTTTTACACATATGCATTTTGAGAAGAAATTTTTGCAGAGAACGCATCGATATGGCGTGAATGAATCCCATTTCTTTTAGATTGTGGTTGAAAATTCATTTACTGCTGCGCCCTGCGAAAAAATTTCCTTCTGCCCCTCTGCATTTTTCGTTTTTAGTTGATTTAAAACAATCGGGCAGCAGTTTTTTCGCAGAAATTCAATTTAAAAAGAAATAGTCTCAGAAGTATATCGATATGGGGATGAACGAATCACATTGCTTTCTGCTTGTTGTTGAAAGTTCATTTAATTTCGCACGAAAAACAAAAAATAACTCTGTTCCCCAGTTTTATTTTAGTTTGTAGTTAAATTAAAACGATCGGGCAATAGTTTTTTTACACATATGCAATTTGAGAAGAAATTTTTGCAGAGAACGTATCGATATGGCGTGAATGAATCCCATTGTTTTTAGATTGTGGCTGAAAATTTATTTAACCCTGCGCCCTTCGAAAAAATTTCCTTCTCACCCTCACTATTTTTCGTTTTTTGTTAATTTAAAACAATCGGGCAACAGTTTTTCCACAGAAATGCAATTTGAGAATGAATTATGTGAGACGTATATCGCTATGGGAATGAACGATTCACACGCCTTCTACTTGTTGAAAATTCATTTAGTCTTGCGCGGAAAACAAAAAATAACTATGTTCCCCTGTTTTATTTTAGTTTGTAGTTAAATTAAATCGATCGGGCAACAGGTTTTTCACACATTTGCAAATTAAGAAGAAATTCGATTGTACGTGAACCCAGTATCGAAAGTTTCGTCGCGTGTTGTTGAAAATATATTTCAATAGATGGCAGCACAGGAAAACTCTCGCGCATGTGTAACTAAACTTTAAAAAAAAAAAAAACGAGAATTGTCTCAGATATTTTACTACTATTATTTAATGTTATTTCTTATACATTACGTATTATACAATCAAACAACATTTTTTTATTGGGGGGGGGGGAATTCCCACGTGAAAGGTGTCTTGGTTCTATTTTAAATATGGATGAAGTGTTTTCCTTGGTCGTATGTACGCTTAAAAGTAATTGTGTACGATGGCACTGGTTTGCATTGAATTGTTGTCACAGTGAGTGTGTTGAGGCGAAGTTGCATTGAAAAAGAAACACAATATACTGTAGAAAGTGTGTCAAACAGGAAATAAACAAATTGTGCTTTTGTAGAGTGAAGTGTTGTCAAAGAGTACAATTTCCTGTCATAGAGAGCATCAATCACACGAAATAGAAGAAAAAGTGGGAAGGGGAGTGGATTTTGCGAGTAATTTATTAAGGGTGTTCTTAACTGCTCCGTTTGTCAAGTGCGAAACGTTTTTAAAACACTTACAAGTCTATTACATATCAATTTTAAGAGAAAGATATGAAATTAGAATGCCTAACTATGGAATCTTCAAATCGAACTTATTTTTCCATTTTACGATAGTTGAATTAACTTTCCAGTTCTAAGCTTTTTTAGATCACGTGATCACACGTTTCTCGACAGTTTTTTCTGCTTTAATGGGAATATGTGCTCAAAACCGTCGTATGAAATTCATAAATGCGATTTCCACGGGTTCTAAAAATACAAAAGTTTTCCTTGCATTTAAATAGCTTTCTCTTGGCGTGAAAAAGTGTGCTGGTCGAAACGTGAGACACTTTCGTCTTTTAACGTCAATTGTTCGTAGGTATTTCATAATACTTATATCTGTTTTACTGCAGAAATGTTTTCAAATCGAAATCAGAACACGGGAACACATACACCGATCCATGGGGATGCAGCGTGAATGACTCCCCGTATATTGTTTCTTGTTGTAGAAAATTGATTTAAAATTGCGCGGAAAGCAAAAATAACTCTGTTCCCCTGTTTTATTTTAGTTTGTTGTTAAATTAAAACGATCGGGCAACAGTTTTTTTACACATATGCATTTTGAGAAGAAATTTTTGCAGAGGACGCTTCGATATGGCGTGAATGAATCCCATTGCTTTTAGATTGTGGTTGAAAATTCATTTAGCCCTGCGCCCTGCGAAAAAATTTCCTTCTCCCCCTCTGCATTTTTCGTTTTTAGTTAATTTAAAACAATCGGGCACCAGTTTTTTCGCAGAAATTCAATTTAAAAAGAAATAGTCTTAGAAGTATATCGGTATGGGGATGAACGAATCACATTGTCTTCTGCTTGTTGTTGAAAGTTCATTTAATTTTGCGCGGAAAACAAAAAATAACTCTGTTACCCTGTTTTATTTTAGTTTGTTGTTAAATTAAAACAATCGGGCAACAGGTTTTTTACACATATGCATATTTCGAGAAGAAATGTTTTCAGAGAACGCAACGATATGGCGTGAATGAATCCCATTAATTTTAGATTGTGGTTGAAAATTCATTTTGTTCTGCGGACTGCGAAAAAATTTCCTTCTCCCCCTCTGCATTTTTCGTTTTTAGTTAATTTAAAACAATCGGGCAGCAGTTTTTTCGCAGAAATTCAATTTAAGAAGAAATAGTCTCAGAAGTATATCGATATGGGGATGAACGAATCACATTGCCTTCTGCTTGTTGTTGAAAGTTCATTTAATTTCGCGCGGAAAACAAAAAATAACTCTGTTCCCCAGTTTTATTTTAGTTTGTAGTTAAATTAAAACGATCGGGCAATAGTTTTTTTACACATATGCAATTTGAGAAGAAATTTTTGCAGAGAACGTATCGATGTGGCGTGAATGAATCCCATTGTTTTTAGATTGTGGCTGAAAATTTATTTAACCCTGCGCCCTTCGAAAAAATTTCCTTTTCACCCTCACTATTTTTCGTTTTTTGTTAATTTAAAACAATCGGGCAACAGTTTTTCCACAGAAATGCAATTTGAGAATGAATTATGTGAGACGTATATCGCTATGGGAATGAACGATTCACACGCCTTCTACTTGTTGAAAATTCATTTAGTCTTGCGCGGAAAACAAAAAATAACTATGTTCCCCTGTTTTATTTTAGTTTGTAGTTAAATTAAATCGATCGGGCAACAGTTTTTTTACACATATGCATTTTGAGAAGAAATTTTTGCAGAGAACGCATCGATATGGCGTGAATGAATCCCATTTCTTTTAGATTGTGGTTGAAAATTCATTTACTGCTGCGCCCTGCGAAAAAATTTCCTTCTGCCCCTCTGCATTTTTCGTTTTTAGTTGATTTAAAACAATCGGGCAGCAGTTTTTTCGCAGAAATTCAATTTAAAAAGAAATAGTCTCAGAAGTATATCGATATGGGGATGAACGAATCACATTGCTTTCTGCTTGTTGTTGAAAGTTCATTTAATTTCGCACGAAAAACAAAAAATAACTCTGTTCCCCAGTTTTATTTTAGTTTGTAGTTAAATTAAAACGATCGGGCAATAGTTTTTTTACACATATGCAATTTGAGAAGAAATTTTTGCAGAGAACGTATCGATATGGCGTGAATGAATCCCATTGTTTTTAGATTGTGGCTGAAAATTTATTTAACCCTGCGCCCTTCGAAAAAATTTCCTTCTCACCCTCACTATTTTTCGTTTTTTGTTAATTTAAAACAATCGGGCAACAGTTTTTCCACAGAAATGCAATTTGAGAATGAATTATGTGAGACGTATATCGCTATGGGAATGAACGATTCACACGCCTTCTACTTGTTGAAAATTCATTTAGTCTTGCGCGGAAAACAAAAAATAACTATGTTCCCCTGTTTTATTTTAGTTTGTAGTTAAATTAAATCGATCGGGCAACAGGTTTTTCACACATTTGCAAATTAAGAAGAAATTCGATTGTACGTGAACCCAGTATCGAAAGTTTCGTCGCGTGTTGTTGAAAATATATTTCAATAGATGGCAGCACAGGAAAACTCTCGCGCATGTGTAACTAAACTTTAAAAAAAAAAAAAAACGAGAATTGTCTCAGATATTTTACTACTATTATTTAATGTTATTTCTTATACATTACGTATTATACAATCAAACAACATTTTTTTATTGGGGGGGGGAATTCCCACGTGAAAGGTGTCTTGGTTCTATTTTAAATATGGATGAAGTGTTTTCCTTGGTCGTATGTACGCTTAAAAGTAATTGTGTACGATGGCACTGGTTTGCATTGAATTGTTGTCACAGTGAGTGTGTTGAGGCGAAGTTGCATTGAAAAAGAAACACAATATACTGTAGAAAGTGTGTCAAACAGGAAATAAACAAATTGTGCTTTTGTAGAGTGAAGTGTTGTCAAAGAGTACAATTTCCTGGCATAGAGAGCATCAATCACACGAAATAGAAGAAAAAGTGGGGAGGGGAGTGGATTTTGCGAGTAATTTATTAAGGGTGTTCTTAACTGCTCCGTTTGTCAAGTGCGAAACAGATATTTTACTAATATTATTTAATGTTATTTCTTATACTTTACGTATTATACAATCAAACAACATTTTTTTATTGGGGGGGGGGAATTCCCACGTGAAAGGTGTCTTGGTTCTATTTTAAATATGGATGAAGTGTTTTCCTTGGTCGTATGTACGCTTAAAAGTAATTGTGTACGATGGCACTGGTTTGCATTGAATTGTTGTCACAGTGAGTGTGTTGAGGCGAAGTTGCATTGAAAAAGAAACACAATATACTGTAGAAAGTGTGTCAAACAGGAAATAAACAAATTGTGCTTTTGTAGAGTGAAGTGTTGTCAAAGAGTACAATTTCCTGTCATAGAGAGCATCAATCACACGAAATAGAAGAAAAAGTGGGAAGGGGAGTGGATTTTGCGAGTAATTTATTAAGGGTGTTCTTAACTGCTCCGTTTGTCAAGTGCGAAACGTTTTTAAAACACTTACAAGTCTATTACATATCAATTTTAAGAGAAAGATGTGAAATTAGAATGCCTAACTATGGAATCTTCAAATCGAACTTATTTTTCCATTTTACGATAGTTGAATTAACTTTCCAGTTCTAAGCTTTTTTAGATCACGTGATCACACGTTTCTCGACAGTTTTTTCTGCTTTAATGGGAATATGTGCTCAAAACCGTCGTATGAAATTCATAAATGCGATTTCCACGGGTTCTAAAAATACAAAAGTTTTCCTTGCATTTAAATAGCTTTCTCTTGGCGTGAAAAAGTGTGCTGGTCGAAACGTGAGACACTTTCGTCTTTTAACGTCAATTGTTCGTAGGTATTTCATAATACTTATATCTGTTTTACTGCAGAAATGTTTTCAAATCGAAATCAGAACACGGGAACACATACACCGATCCATGGGGATGCAGCGTGAATGACTCCCCGTATATTGTTTCTTGTTGTAGAAAATTGATTTAAAATTGCGCGGAAAGCAAAAATAACTCTGTTCCCCTGTTTTATTTTAGTTTGTTGTTAAATTAAAACGATCGGGCAACAGTTTTTTTACACATATGCATTTTGAGAAGAAATTTTTGCAGAGGACGCTTCGATATGGCGTGAATGAATCCCATTGCTTTTAGATTGTGGTTGAAAATTCATTTAGCCCTGCGCCCTGCGAAAAAATTTCCTTCTCCCCCTCTGCATTTTTCGTTTTTAGTTAATTTAAAACAATCGGGCACCAGTTTTTTCGCAGAAATTCAATTTAAAAAGAAATAGTCTTAGAAGTATATCGGTATGGGGATGAACGAATCACATTGTCTTCTGCTTGTTGTTGAAAGTTCATTTAATTTTGCGCGGAAAACAAAAAATAACTCTGTTACCCTGTTTTATTTTAGTTTGTTGTTAAATTAAAACAATCGGGCAACAGGTTTTTTACACATATGCATATTTCGAGAAGAAATGTTTTCAGAGAACGCAACGATATGGCGTGAATGAATCCCATTAATTTTAGATTGTGGTTGAAAATTCATTTTGTTCTGCGGACTGCGAAAAAATTTCCTTCTCCCCCTCTGCATTTTTCGTTTTTAGTTAATTTAAAACAATCGGGCAGCAGTTTTTTCGCAGAAATTCAATTTAAGAAGAAATAGTCTCAGAAGTATATCGATATGGGGATGAACGAATCACATTGCCTTCTGCTTGTTGTTGAAAGTTCATTTAATTTCGCGCGGAAAACAAAAAATAACTCTGTTCCCCAGTTTTATTTTAGTTTGTAGTTAAATTAAAACGATCGGGCAATAGTTTTTTTACACATATGCAATTTGAGAAGAAATTTTTGCAGAGAACGTATCGATGTGGCGTGAATGAATCCCATTGTTTTTAGATTGTGGCTGAAAATTTATTTAACCCTGCGCCCTTCGAAAAAATTTCCTTCTCACCCTCACTATTTTTCGTTTTTTGTTAATTTAAAACAATCGGGCAACAGTTTTTCCACAGAAATGCAATTTGAGAATGAATTATGTGAGACGTATATCGCTATGGGAATGAACGATTCACACGCCTTCTACTTGTTGAAAATTCATTTAGTCTTGCGCGGAAAACAAAAAATAACTATGTTCCCCTGTTTTATTTTAGTTTGTAGTTAAATTAAATCGATCGGGCAACAGTTTTTTTACACATATGCATTTTGAGAAGAAATTTTTGCAGAGAACGCATCGATATGGCGTGAATGAATCCCATTTCTTTTAGATTGGGGTTGAAAATTCATTTACTGCTGCGCCCTGCGAAAAAATTTCCTTCTGCCCCTCTGCATTTTTCGTTTTTAGTTGATTTAAAACAATCGGGCAGCAGTTTTTTCGCAGAAATTCAATTTAAAAAGAAATAGTCTCAGAAGTATATCGATATGGGGATGAACGAATCACATTGCTTTCTGCTTGTTGTTGAAAGTTCATTTAATTTCGCACGAAAAACAAAAAATAACTCTGTTCCCCAGTTTTATTTTAGTTTGTAGTTAAATTAAAACGATCGGGCAATAGTTTTTTTACACATATGCAATTTGAGAAGAAATTTTTGCAGAGAACGTATCGATATGGCGTGAATGAATCCCATTGTTTTTAGATTGTGGCTGAAAATTTATTTAACCCTGCGCCCTTCGAAAAAATTTCCTTCTCACCCTCACTATTTTTCGTTTTTTGTTAATTTAAAACAATCGGGCAACAGTTTTTCCACAGAAATGCAATTTGAGAATGAATTATGTGAGACGTATATCGCTATGGGAATGAACGATTCACACGCCTTCTACTTGTTGAAAATTCATTTAGTCTTGCGCGAAAAACAAAAAATAACTATGTTCCCCTGTTTTATTTTAGTTTGTAGTTAAATTAAATCGATCGGGCAACAGGTTTTTCACACATTTGCAAATTAAGAAGAAATTCGATTGTACGTGAACCCAGTATCGAAAGTTTCGTCGCGTGTTGTTGAAAATATATTTCAATAGATGGCAGCACAGGAAAACTCTCGCGCATGTGTAACTAAACTTAAAAAAAAAAAAAAAAAAAAAAAAAACGAGAATTGTCTCAGATATTTTACTACTATTATTTAATGTTATTTCTTATACATTACGTATTATACAATCAAACAACATTTTTTTATTGGGGGGGGGGGAATTCCCACGTGAAAGGTGTCTTGGTTCTATTTTAAATATGGATGAAGTGTTTTCCTTGGTCGTATGTACGCTTAAAAGTAATTGTGTACGATGGCACTGGTTTGCATTGAATTGTTGTCACAGTGAGTGTGTTGAGGCGAAGTTGCATTGAAAAAGAAACACAATATACTGTAGAAAGTGTGTCAAACAGGAAATAAACAAATTGTGCTTTTGTAGAGTGAAGTGTTGTCAAAGAGTACAATTTCCTGGCATAGAGAGCATCAATCACACGAAATAGAAGAAAAAGTGGGAAGGGGAGTGGATTTTGCGAGTAATTTATTAAGGGTGTTCTTAACTGCTCCGTTTGTCAAGTGCGAAACGTTTTTAAAACACTTACAAGTCTATTACATATCAATTTTAAGAGAAAGATATGAAATTAGAATGCCTAACTATGGAATCTTCAAATCGAACTTATTTTTCCATTTTACGATAGTTGAATTAACTTTCCAGTTCTAAGCTTTTTTAGATCACGTGATCACACGTTTCTCGACAGTTTTTTCTGCTTTAATGGGAATATGTGCTCAAAACCGTCGTATGAAATTCATAAATGCGATTTCCACGGGTTCTAAAAATACAAAAGTTTTCCTTGCATTTAAATAGCTTTCTCTTGGCGTGAAAAAGTGTGCTGGTCGAAACGTGAGACACTTTCGTCTTTTAACGTCAATTGTTCGTAGGTATTTCATAATACTTATATCTGTTTTACTGCAGAAATGTTTTCAAATTGAAATCAGAACACGGGAACACATACACCGATCCATGGGGATGCAGCGTGAATGACTCCCCGTATATTGTTTCTTGTTGTAGAAAATTGATTTAAAATTGCGCGGAAAGCAAAAATAACTCTGTTCCCCTGTTTTATTTTAGTTTGTTGTTAAATTAAAACGATCGGGCAACAGTTTTTTTACACATATGCATTTTGAGAAGAAATTTTTGCAGAGGACGCTTCGATATGGCGTGAATGAATCCCATTGCTTTTAGATTGTGGTTGAAAATTCATTTAGCCTTGCGCCCTGCGAAAAAATTTCCTTCTCCCCCTCTGCATTTTTCGTTTTTAGTTAATTTAAAACAATCGGGCACCAGTTTTTTCGCAGAAATTCAATTTAAAAAGAAATAGTCTTAGAAGTATATCGGTATGGGGATGAACGAATCACATTGTCTTCTGCTTGTTGTTGAAAGTTCATTTAATTTTGCGCGGAAAACAAAAAATAACTCTGTTACCCTGTTTTATTTTAGTTTGTTGTTAAATTAAAACAATCGGGCAACAGGTTTTTTACACATATGCATATTTCGAGAAGAAATGTTTTCAGAGAACGCAACGATATGGCGTGAATGAATCCCATTAATTTTAGATTGTGGTTGAAAATTCATTTTGTTCTGCGGACTGCGAAAAAATTTCCTTCTCCCCCTCTGCATTTTTCGTTTTTAGTTAATTTAAAACAATCGGGCAGCAGTTTTTTCGCAGAAATTCAATTTAAGAAGAAATAGTCTCAGAAGTATATCGATATGGGGATGAACGAATCACATTGCCTTCTGCTTGTTGTTGAAAGTTCATTTAATTTCGCGCGGAAAACAAAAAATAACTCTGTTCCCCAGTTTTATTTTAGTTTGTAGTTAAATTAAAACGATCGGGCAATAGTTTTTTTACACATATGCAATTTGAGAAGAAATTTTTGCAGAGAACGTATCGATGTGGCGTGAATGAATCCCATTGTTTTTAGATTGTGGCTGAAAATTTATTTAACCCTGCGCCCTTCGAAAAAATTTCCTTTTCACCCTCACTATTTTTCGTTTTTTGTTAATTTAAAACAATCGGGCAACAGTTTTTCCACAGAAATGCAATTTGAGAATGAATTATGTGAGACGTATATCGCTATGGGAATGAACGATTCACACGCCTTCTACTTGTTGAAAATTCATTTAGTCTTGCGCGGAAAACAAAAAATAACTATGTTCCCCTGTTTTATTTTAGTTTGTAGTTAAATTAAATCGATCGGGCAACAGTTTTTTTACACATATGCATTTTGAGAAGAAATTTTTGCAGAGAACGCATCGATATGGCGTGAATGAATCCCATTTCTTTTAGATTGTGGTTGAAAATTCATTTACTGCTGCGCCCTGCGAAAAAATTTCCTTCTGCCCCTCTGCATTTTTCGTTTTTAGTTGATTTAAAACAATCGGGCAGCAGTTTTTTCGCAGAAATTCAATTTAAAAAGAAATAGTCTCAGAAGTATATCGATATGGGGATGAACGAATCACATTGCTTTCTGCTTGTTGTTGAAAGTTCATTTAATTTCGCACGAAAAACAAAAAATAACTCTGTTCCCCAGTTTTATTTTAGTTTGTAGTTAAATTAAAACGATCGGGCAATAGTTTTTTTACACATATGCAATTTGAGAAGAAATTTTTGCAGAGAACGTATCGATATGGCGTGAATGAATCCCATTGTTTTTAGATTGTGGCTGAAAATTTATTTAACCCTGCGCCCTTCGAAAAAATTTCCTTCTCACCCTCACTATTTTTCGTTTTTTGTTAATTTAAAACAATCGGGCAACAGTTTTTCCACAGAAATGCAATTTGAGAATGAATTATGTGAGACGTATATCGCTATGGGAATGAACGATTCACACGCCTTCTACTTGTTGAAAATTCATTTAGTCTTGCGCGGAAAACAAAAAATAACTATGTTCCCCTGTTTTATTTTAGTTTGTAGTTAAATTAAATCGATCGGGCAACAGGTTTTTCACACATTTGCAAATTAAGAAGAAATTCGATTGTACGTGAACCCAGTATCGAAAGTTTCGTCGCGTGTTGTTGAAAATATATTTCAATAGATGGCAGCACAGGAAAACTCTCGCGCATGTGTAACTAAACTTTAAAAAAAAAAAAAAACGAGAATTGTCTCAGATATTTTACTACTATTATTTAATGTTATTTCTTATACATTACGTATTATACAATCAAACAACATTTTTTTATTGGGGGGGGGAATTCCCACGTGAAAGGTGTCTTGGTTCTATTTTAAATATGGATGAAGTGTTTTCCTTGGTCGTATGTACGCTTAAAAGTAATTGTGTACGATGGCACTGGTTTGCATTGAATTGTTGTCACAGTGAGTGTGTTGAGGCGAAGTTGCATTGAAAAAGAAACACAATATACTGTAGAAAGTGTGTCAAACAGGAAATAAACAAATTGTGCTTTTGTAGAGTGAAGTGTTGTCAAAGAGTACAATTTCCTGGCATAGAGAGCATCAATCACACGAAATAGAAGAAAAAGTGGGGAGGGGAGTGGATTTTGCGAGTAATTTATTAAGGGTGTTCTTAACTGCTCCGTTTGTCAAGTGCGAAACAGATATTTTACTAATATTATTTAATGTTATTTCTTATACTTTACGTATTATACAATCAAACAACATTTTTTTATTGGGGGGGGGAATTCCCCCGTGAAAGGTGTCTGGGTGCTATTTTAAATATGGATGAAGTGTTTTCCTTGGTCGTATGTACGCTTAAAAGTAATTGTGTACGATGGCACTGGTTTGCATTGAATTGTTGTCACAGTGAGTGTGTTGAGGCGAAGTTGCATTGAAAAAGACACACAATATACTGTAGAAAGTGTGTCAAACAGGAAATAAACAAATTGTGCTTTTGTAGAGTGAAGTGTTGTCAAAGAGTACAATTTCCTGGCATAGAGAGCATCAATCACACGAAATAGAAGAAAAAGTGGGAAGGGGAGTGGATTTTGCGAGTAATTTATTAAGGGTGTTCTTAACTGCTCCGTTTGTCAAGTGCGAAACGTTTTTAAAACACTTACAAGTCTATTACATATCAATTTTAAGAGAAAGATATGAAATTAGAATGCCTAACTATGGAATCTTCAAATCGAACTTATTTTTCCATTTTACGATAGTTGAATTAACTTTCCAGTTCTAAGCTTTTTTAGATCACGTGATCACACGTTTCTCGACAGTTTTTTCTGCTTTAATGGGAATATGTGCTCAAAACCGTCGTATGAAATTCATAAATGCGATTTCCACGGGTTCTAAAAATACAAAAGTTTTCCTTGCATTTAAATAGCTTTCTCTTGGCGTGAAAAAGTGTGCTGGTCGAAACGTGAGACACTTTCGTCTTTTAACGTCAATTGTTCGTAGGTATTTCATAATACTTATATCTGTTTTACTGCAGAAATGTTTTCAAATCGAAATCAGAACACGGGAACACATACACCGATCCATGGGGATGCAGCGTGAATGACTCCCCGTATATTGTTTCTTGTTGTAGAAAATTGATTTAAAATTGCGCGGAAAGCAAAAATAACTCTGTTCCCCTGTTTTATTTTAGTTTGTTGTTAAATTAAAACGATCGGGCAACAGTTTTTTTACACATATGCATTTTGAGAAGAAATTTTTGCAGAGGACGCTTCGATATGGCGTGAATGAATCCCATTGCTTTTAGATTGTGGTTGAAAATTCATTTAGCCCTGCGCCCTGCGAAAAAATTTCCTTCTCCCCCTCTGCATTTTTCGTTTTTAGTTAATTTAAAACAATCTGACACCAGTTTTTTCGCAGAAATTCAATTTAAAAAGAAATAGTCTTAGAAGTATATCGGTATGGGGATGAACGAATCACATTGTCTTCTGCTTGTTGTTGAAAGTTCATTTAATTTTGCGCGGAAAACAAAAAATAACTCTGTTACCCTGTTTTATTTTAGTTTGTTGTTAAATTAAAACAATCGGGCAACAGGTTTTTTACACATATGCATATTTCGAGAAGAAATGTTTTCAGAGAACGCAACGATATGGCGTGAATGAATCCCATTAATTTTAGATTGTGGTTGAAAATTCATTTTGTTCTGCGGACTGCGAAAAAATTTCCTTCTCCCCCTCTGCATTTTTCGTTTTTAGTTAATTTAAAACAATCGGGCAGCAGTTTTTTCGCAGAAATTCAATTTAAGAAGAAATAGTCTCAGAAGTATATCGATATGGGGATGAACGAATCACATTGCCTTCTGCTTGTTGTTGAAAGTTCATTTAATTTCGCGCGGAAAACAAAAAATAACTCTGTTCCCCAGTTTTATTTTAGTTTGTAGTTAAATTAAAACGATCGGGCAATAGTTTTTTTACACATATGCAATTTGAGAAGAAATTTTTGCAGAGAACGTATCGATGTGGCGTGAATGAATCCCATTGTTTTTAGATTGTGGCTGAAAATTTATTTAACCCTGCGCCCTTCGAAAAAATTTCCTTCTCACCCTCACTATTTTTCGTTTTTTGTTAATTTAAAACAATCGGGCACCAGTTTTTCCACAGAAATGCAATTTGAGAATGAATTATGTGAGACGTATATCGCTATGGGAATGAACGATTCACACGCCTTCTACTTGTTGAAAATTCATTTAGTCTTGCGCGGAAAACAAAAAATAACTATGTTCCCCTGTTTTATTTTAGTTTGTAGTTAAATTAAATCGATCGGGCAACAGGTTTTTCACACATTTGCAAATTAAGAAGAAATTCGATTGTACGTGAACCCAGTATCGAAAGTTTCGTCGCGTGTTGTTGAAAATATATTTCAATAGATGGCAGCACAGGAAAACTCTCGCGCATGTGTAACTAAACTTAAAAAAAAAAAAAAAAAAAAAAAACGAGAATTGTCTCAGATATTTTACTACAATTATTTAATGTTATTTCTTATACATTACGTATTATACAATCAAACAACATTTTTTTATTGGGGGGGGGGAATTCCCACGTGAAAGGTGTCTTGGTTCTATTTTAAATATGGATGAAGTGTTTTCCTTGGTCGTATGTACGCTTAAAAGTAATTGTGTACGATGGCACTGGTTTGCATTGAATTGTTGTCACAGTGAGTGTGTTGAGGCGAAGTTGCATTGAAAAAGACACACAATATACTGTAGAAAGTGTGTCAAACAGGAAATAAACAAATTGTGCTTTTGTAGAGTGAAGTGTTGTCAAAGAGTACAATTTCCTGGCATAGAGAGCATCAATCACACGAAATAGAAGAAAAAGTGGGAAGGGGAGTGGATTTTGCGAGTAATTTATTAAGGGTGTTCTTAACTGCTCCGTTTGTCAAGTGCGAAACGTTTTTAAAACACTTACAAGTCTATTACATATCAATTTTAAGAGAAAGATATGAAATTAGAATGCCTAACTATGGAATCTTCAAATCGAACTTATTTTTCCATTTTACGATAGTTGAATTAACTTTCCAGTTCTAAGCTTTTTTAGATCACGTGATCACACGTTTCTCGACAGTTTTTTCTGCTTTAATGGGAATATGTGCTCAAAACCGTCGTATGAAATTCATAAATGCGATTTCCACGGGTTCTAAAAATACAAAAGTTTTCCTTGCATTTAAATAGCTTTCTCTTGGCGTGAAAAAGTGTGCTGGTCGAAACGTGAGACACTTTCGTCTTTTAACTTCAATTGTTCGTAGGTATTTCATAATACTTATATCTGTTTTACTGCAGAAATGTTTTCAAATCGAAATCAGAACACGGGAACACATACACCGATCCATGGGGATGCAGCGTGAATGACTCCCCGTATATTGTTTCTTGTTGTAGAAAATTGATTTAAAATTGCGCGGAAAGCAAAAATAACTCTGTTCCCCTGTTTTATTTTAGTTTGTTGTTAAATTAAAACGATCGGGCAACAGTTTTTTTACACATATGCATTTTGAGAAGAAATTTTTGCAGAGGACGCTTCGATATGGCGTGAATGAATCCCATTGCTTTTAGATTGTGGTTGAAAATTCATTTAGCCCTGCGCCCTGCGAAAAAATTTCCTTCTCCCCCTCTGCATTTTTCGTTTTTAGTTAATTTAAAACAATCGGGCACCAGTTTTTTCGCAGAAATTCAATTTAAAAAGAAATAGTCTTAGAAGTATATCGGTATGGGGATGAACGAATCACATTGTCTTCTGCTTGTTGTTGAAAGTTCATTTAATTTTGCGCGGAAAACAAAAAATAACTCTGTTACCCTGTTTTATTTTAGTTTGTTGTTAAATTAAAACAATCGGGCAACAGGTTTTTTACACATATGCATATTTCGAGAAGAAATGTTTTCAGAGAACGCAACGATATGGCGTGAATGAATCCCATTAATTTTAGATTGTGGTTGAAAATTCATTTTGTTCTGCGGACTGCGAAAAAATTTCCTTCTCCCCCTCTGCATTTTTCGTTTTTAGTTAATTTAAAACAATCGGGCAGCAGTTTTTTCGCAGAAATTCAATTTAAGAAGAAATAGTCTCAGAAGTATATCGATATGGGGATGAACGAATCACATTGCCTTCTGCTTGTTGTTGAAAGTTCATTTAATTTCGCGCGGAAAACAAAAAATAACTCTGTTCCCCAGTTTTATTTTAGTTTGTAGTTAAATTAAAACGATCGGGCAATAGTTTTTTTACACATATGCAATTTGAGAAGAAATTTTTGCAGAGAACGTATCGATGTGGCGTGAATGAATCCCATTGTTTTTAGATTGTGGCTGAAAATTTATTTAACCCTGCGCCCTTCGAAAAAATTTCCTTTTCACCCTCACTATTTTTCGTTTTTTGTTAATTTAAAACAATCGGGCAACAGTTTTTCCACAGAAATGCAATTTGAGAATGAATTATGTGAGACGTATATCGCTATGGGAATGAACGATTCACACGCCTTCTACTTGTTGAAAATTCATTTAGTCTTGCGCGGAAAACAAAAAATAACTATGTTCCCCTGTTTTATTTTAGTTTGTAGTTAAATTAAATCGATCGGGCAACAGTTTTTTTACACATATGCATTTTGAGAAGAAATTTTTGCAGAGAACGCATCGATATGGCGTGAATGAATCCCATTTCTTTTAGATTGTGGTTGAAAATTCATTTACTGCTGCGCCCTGCGAAAAAATTTCCTTCTGCCCCTCTGCATTTTTCGTTTTTAGTTGATTTAAAACAATCGGGCAGCAGTTTTTTCGCAGAAATTCAATTTAAAAAGAAATAGTCTCAGAAGTATATCGATATGGGGATGAACGAATCACATTGCTTTCTGCTTGTTGTTGAAAGTTCATTTAATTTCGCACGAAAAACAAAAAATAACTCTGTTCCCCAGTTTTATTTTAGTTTGTAGTTAAATTAAAACGATCGGGCAATAGTTTTTTTACACATATGCAATTTGAGAAGAAATTTTTGCAGAGAACGTATCGATATGGCGTGAATGAATCCCATTGTTTTTAGATTGTGGCTGAAAATTTATTTAACCCTGCGCCCTTCGAAAAAATTTCCTTCTCACCCTCACTATTTTTCGTTTTTTGTTAATTTAAAACAATCGGGCAACAGTTTTTCCACAGAAATGCAATTTGAGAATGAATTATGTGAGACGTATATCGCTATGGGAATGAACGATTCACACGCCTTCTACTTGTTGAAAATTCATTTAGTCTTGCGCGGAAAACAAAAAATAACTATGTTCCCCTGTTTTATTTTAGTTTGTAGTTAAATTAAATCGATCGGGCAACAGGTTTTTCACACATTTGCAAATTAAGAAGAAATTCGATTGTACGTGAACCCAGTATCGAAAGTTTCGTCGCGTGTTGTTGAAAATATATTTCAATAGATGGCAGCACAGGAAAACTCTCGCGCATGTGTAACTAAACTTTAAAAAAAAAAAAAAACGAGAATTGTCTCAGATATTTTACTACTATTATTTAATGTTATTTCTTATACATTACGTATTATACAATCAAACAACATTTTTTTATTGGGGGGGGGAATTCCCACGTGAAAGGTGTCTTGGTTCTATTTTAAATATGGATGAAGTGTTTTCCTTGGTCGTATGTACGCTTAAAAGTAATTGTGTACGATGGCACTGGTTTGCATTGAATTGTTGTCACAGTGAGTGTGTTGAGGCGAAGTTGCATTGAAAAAGAAACACAATATACTGTAGAAAGTGTGTCAAACAGGAAATAAACAAATTGTGCTTTTGTAGAGTGAAGTGTTGTCAAAGAGTACAATTTCCTGGCATAGAGAGCATCAATCACACGAAATAGAAGAAAAAGTGGGGAGGGGAGTGGATTTTGCGAGTAATTTATTAAGGGTGTTCTTAACTGCTCCGTTTGTCAAGTGCGAAACAGATATTTTACTAATATTATTTAATGTTATTTCTTATACTTTACGTATTATACAATCAAACAACATTTTTTTATTGGGGGGGGGAATTCCCCCGTGAAAGGTGTCTGGGTGCTATTTTAAATATGGATGAAGTGTTTTCCTTGGTCGTATGTACGCTTAAAAGTAATTGTGTACGATGGCACTGGTTTGCATTGAATTGTTGTCACAGTGAGTGTGTTGAGGCGAAGTTGCATTGAAAAAGAAACACAATATACTGTAGAAAGTGTGTCAAACAGGAAATAAACAAATTGTGCTTTTGTAGAGTGAAGTGTTGTCAAAGAGTACAATTTCCTGGCATAGAGAGCATCAATCACACGAAATAGAAGAAAAAGTGGGAAGGGGAGTGGATTTTGCGAGTAATTTATTAAGGGTGTTCTTAACTGCTCCGTTTGTCAAGTGCGAAACGTTTTTAAAACACTTACAAGTCTATTACATATCAATTTTAAGAGAAAGATATGAAATTAGAATGCCTAACTATGGAATCTTCAAATCGAACTTATTTTTCCATTTTACGATAGTTGAATTAACTTTCCAGTTCTAAGCTTTTTTAGATCACGTGATCACACGTTTCTCGACAGTTTTTTCTGCTTTAATGGGAATATGTGCTCAAAACCGTCGTATGAAATTCATAAATGCGATTTCCACGGGTTCTAAAAATACAAAAGTTTTCCTTGCATTTAAATAGCTTTCTCTTGGCGTGAAAAAGTGTGCTGGTCGAAACGTGAGACACTTTCGTCTTTTAACGTCAATTGTTCGTAGGTATTTCATAATACTTATATCTGTTTTACTGCAGAAATGTTTTCAAATTGAAATCAGAACACGGGAACACATACACCGATCCATGGGGATGCAGCGTGAATGACTCCCCGTATATTGTTTCTTGTTGTAGAAAATTGATTTAAAATTGCGCGGAAAGCAAAAATAACTCTGTTCCCCTGTTTTATTTTAGTTTGTTGTTAAATTAAAACGATCGGGCAACAGTTTTTTTACACATATGCATTTTGAGAAGAAATTTTTGCAGAGGACGCTTCGATATGGCGTGAATGAATCCCATTGCTTTTAGATTGTGGTTGAAAATTCATTTAGCCTTGCGCCCTGCGAAAAAATTTCCTTCTCCCCCTCTGCATTTTTCGTTTTTAGTTAATTTAAAACAATCGGGCACCAGTTTTTTCGCAGAAATTCAATTTAAAAAGAAATAGTCTTAGAAGTATATCGGTATGGGGATGAACGAATCACATTGTCTTCTGCTTGTTGTTGAAAGTTCATTTAATTTTGCGCGGAAAACAAAAAATAACTCTGTTACCCTGTTTTATTTTAGTTTGTTGTTAAATTAAAACAATCGGGCAACAGGTTTTTTACACATATGCATATTTCGAGAAGAAATGTTTTCAGAGAACGCAACGATATGGCGTGAATGAATCCCATTAATTTTAGATTGTGGTTGAAAATTCATTTTGTTCTGCGGACTGCGAAAAAATTTCCTTCTCCCCCTCTGCATTTTTCGTTTTTAGTTAATTTAAAACAATCGGGCAGCAGTTTTTTCGCAGAAATTCAATTTAAGAAGAAATAGTCTCAGAAGTATATCGATATGGGGATGAACGAATCACATTGCCTTCTGCTTGTTGTTGAAAGTTCATTTAATTTCGCGCGGAAAACAAAAAATAACTCTGTTCCCCAGTTTTATTTTAGTTTGTAGTTAAATTAAAACGATCGGGCAATAGTTTTTTTACACATATGCAATTTGAGAAGAAATTTTTGCAGAGAACGTATCGATGTGGCGTGAATGAATCCCATTGTTTTTAGATTGTGGCTGAAAATTTATTTAACCCTGCGCCCTTCGAAAAAATTTCCTTTTCACCCTCACTATTTTTCGTTTTTTGTTAATTTAAAACAATCGGGCAACAGTTTTTCCACAGAAATGCAATTTGAGAATGAATTATGTGAGACGTATATCGCTATGGGAATGAACGATTCACACGCCTTCTACTTGTTGAAAATTCATTTAGTCTTGCGCGGAAAACAAAAAATAACTATGTTCCCCTGTTTTATTTTAGTTTGTAGTTAAATTAAATCGATCGGGCAACAGTTTTTTTACACATATGCATTTTGAGAAGAAATTTTTGCAGAGAACGCATCGATATGGCGTGAATGAATCCCATTTCTTTTAGATTGTGGTTGAAAATTCATTTACTGCTGCGCCCTGCGAAAAAATTTCCTTCTGCCCCTCTGCATTTTTCGTTTTTAGTTGATTTAAAACAATCGGGCAGCAGTTTTTTCGCAGAAATTCAATTTAAAAAGAAATAGTCTCAGAAGTATATCGATATGGGGATGAACGAATCACATTGCTTTCTGCTTGTTGTTGAAAGTTCATTTAATTTCGCACGAAAAACAAAAAATAACTCTGTTCCCCAGTTTTATTTTAGTTTGTAGTTAAATTAAAACGATCGGGCAATAGTTTTTTTACACATATGCAATTTGAGAAGAAATTTTTGCAGAGAACGTATCGATATGGCGTGAATGAATCCCATTGTTTTTAGATTGTGGCTGAAAATTTATTTAACCCTGCGCCCTTCGAAAAAATTTCCTTCTCACCCTCACTATTTTTCGTTTTTTGTTAATTTAAAACAATCGGGCAACAGTTTTTCCACAGAAATGCAATTTGAGAATGAATTATGTGAGACGTATATCGCTATGGGAATGAACGATTCACACGCCTTCTACTTGTTGAAAATTCATTTAGTCTTGCGCGGAAAACAAAAAATAACTATGTTCCCCTGTTTTATTTTAGTTTGTAGTTAAATTAAATCGATCGGGCAACAGGTTTTTCACACATTTGCAAATTAAGAAGAAATTCGATTGTACGTGAACCCAGTATCGAAAGTTTCGTCGCGTGTTGTTGAAAATATATTTCAATAGATGGCAGCACAGGAAAACTCTCGCGCATGTGTAACTAAACTTTAAAAAAAAAAAAAAACGAGAATTGTCTCAGATATTTTACTACTATTATTTAATGTTATTTCTTATACATTACGTATTATACAATCAAACAACATTTTTTTATTGGGGGGGGGAATTCCCACGTGAAAGGTGTCTTGGTTCTATTTTAAATATGGATGAAGTGTTTTCCTTGGTCGTATGTACGCTTAAAAGTAATTGTGTACGATGGCACTGGTTTGCATTGAATTGTTGTCACAGTGAGTGTGTTGAGGCGAAGTTGCATTGAAAAAGAAACACAATATACTGTAGAAAGTGTGTCAAACAGGAAATAAACAAATTGTGCTTTTGTAGAGTGAAGTGTTGTCAAAGAGTACAATTTCCTGGCATAGAGAGCATCAATCACACGAAATAGAAGAAAAAGTGGGGAGGGGAGTGGATTTTGCGAGTAATTTATTAAGGGTGTTCTTAACTGCTCCGTTTGTCAAGTGCGAAACAGATATTTTACTAATATTATTTAATGTTATTTCTTATACTTTACGTATTATACAATCAAACAACATTTTTTTATTGGGGGGGGGAATTCCCCCGTGAAAGGTGTCTGGGTGCTATTTTAAATATGGATGAAGTGTTTTCCTTGGTCGTATGTACGCTTAAAAGTAATTGTGTACGATGGCACTGGTTTGCATTGAATTGTTGTCACAGTGAGTGTGTTGAGGCGAAGTTGCATTGAAAAAGACACACAATATACTGTAGAAAGTGTGTCAAACAGGAAATAAACAAATTGTGCTTTTGTAGAGTGAAGTGTTGTCAAAGAGTACAATTTCCTGGCATAGAGAGCATCAATCACACGAAATAGAAGAAAAAGTGGGAAGGGGAGTGGATTTTGCGAGTAATTTATTAAGGGTGTTCTTAACTGCTCCGTTTGTCAAGTGCGAAACGTTTTTAAAACACTTACAAGTCTATTACATATCAATTTTAAGAGAAAGATATGAAATTAGAATGCCTAACTATGGAATCTTCAAATCGAACTTATTTTTCCATTTTACGATAGTTGAATTAACTTTCCAGTTCTAAGCTTTTTTAGATCACGTGATCACACGTTTCTCGACAGTTTTTTCTGCTTTAATGGGAATATGTGCTCAAAACCGTCGTATGAAATTCATAAATGCGATTTCCACGGGTTCTAAAAATACAAAAGTTTTCCTTGCATTTAAATAGCTTTCTCTTGGCGTGAAAAAGTGTGCTGGTCGAAACGTGAGACACTTTCGTCTTTTAACGTCAATTGTTCGTAGGTATTTCATAATACTTATATCTGTTTTACTGCAGAAATGTTTTCAAATCGAAATCAGAACACGGGAACACATACACCGATCCATGGGGATGCAGCGTGAATGACTCCCCGTATATTGTTTCTTGTTGTAGAAAATTGATTTAAAATTGCGCGGAAAGCAAAAATAACTCTGTTCCCCTGTTTTATTTTAGTTTGTTGTTAAATTAAAACGATCGGGCAACAGTTTTTTTACACATATGCATTTTGAGAAGAAATTTTTGCAGAGGACGCTTCGATATGGCGTGAATGAATCCCATTGCTTTTAGATTGTGGTTGAAAATTCATTTAGCCCTGCGCCCTGCGAAAAAATTTCCTTCTCCCCCTCTGCATTTTTCGTTTTTAGTTAATTTAAAACAATCTGACACCAGTTTTTTCGCAGAAATTCAATTTAAAAAGAAATAGTCTTAGAAGTATATCGGTATGGGGATGAACGAATCACATTGTCTTCTGCTTGTTGTTGAAAGTTCATTTAATTTTGCGCGGAAAACAAAAAATAACTCTGTTACCCTGTTTTATTTTAGTTTGTTGTTAAATTAAAACAATCGGGCAACAGGTTTTTTACACATATGCATATTTCGAGAAGAAATGTTTTCAGAGAACGCAACGATATGGCGTGAATGAATCCCATTAATTTTAGATTGTGGTTGAAAATTCATTTTGTTCTGCGGACTGCGAAAAAATTTCCTTCTCCCCCTCTGCATTTTTCGTTTTTAGTTAATTTAAAACAATCGGGCAGCAGTTTTTTCGCAGAAATTCAATTTAAGAAGAAATAGTCTCAGAAGTATATCGATATGGGGATGAACGAATCACATTGCCTTCTGCTTGTTGTTGAAAGTTCATTTAATTTCGCGCGGAAAACAAAAAATAACTCTGTTCCCCAGTTTTATTTTAGTTTGTAGTTAAATTAAAACGATCGGGCAATAGTTTTTTTACACATATGCAATTTGAGAAGAAATTTTTGCAGAGAACGTATCGATGTGGCGTGAATGAATCCCATTGTTTTTAGATTGTGGCTGAAAATTTATTTAACCCTGCGCCCTTCGAAAAAATTTCCTTCTCACCCTCACTATTTTTCGTTTTTTGTTAATTTAAAACAATCGGGCACCAGTTTTTCCACAGAAATGCAATTTGAGAATGAATTATGTGAGACGTATATCGCTATGGGAATGAACGATTCACACGCCTTCTACTTGTTGAAAATTCATTTAGTCTTGCGCGGAAAACAAAAAATAACTATGTTCCCCTGTTTTATTTTAGTTTGTAGTTAAATTAAATCGATCGGGCAACAGGTTTTTCACACATTTGCAAATTAAGAAGAAATTCGATTGTACGTGAACCCAGTATCGAAAGTTTCGTCGCGTGTTGTTGAAAATATATTTCAATAGATGGCAGCACAGGAAAACTCTCGCGCATGTGTAACTAAACTTAAAAAAAAAAAAAAAAAAAAAAAAAAACGAGAATTGTCTCAGATATTTTACTACAATTATTTAATGTTATTTCTTATACATTACGTATTATACAATCAAACAACATTTTTTTATTGGGGGGGGGGAATTCCCACGTGAAAGGTGTCTTGGTTCTATTTTAAATATGGATGAAGTGTTTTCCTTGGTCGTATGTACGCTTAAAAGTAATTGTGTACGATGGCACTGGTTTGCATTGAATTGTTGTCACAGTGAGTGTGTTGAGGCGAAGTTGCATTGAAAAAGACACACAATATACTGTAGAAAGTGTGTCAAACAGGAAATAAACAAATTGTGCTTTTGTAGAGTGAAGTGTTGTCAAAGAGTACAATTTCCTGGCATAGAGAGCATCAATCACACGAAATAGAAGAAAAAGTGGGAAGGGGAGTGGATTTTGCGAGTAATTTATTAAGGGTGTTCTTAACTGCTCCGTTTGTCAAGTGCGAAACGTTTTTAAAACACTTACAAGTCTATTACATATCAATTTTAAGAGAAAGATATGAAATTAGAATGCCTAACTATGGAATCTTCAAATCGAACTTATTTTTCCATTTTACGATAGTTGAATTAACTTTCCAGTTCTAAGCTTTTTTAGATCACGTGATCACACGTTTCTCGACAGTTTTTTCTGCTTTAATGGGAATATGTGCTCAAAACCGTCGTATGAAATTCATAAATGCGATTTCCACGGGTTCTAAAAATACAAAAGTTTTCCTTGCATTTAAATAGCTTTCTCTTGGCGTGAAAAAGTGTGCTGGTCGAAACGTGAGACACTTTCGTCTTTTAACTTCAATTGTTCGTAGGTATTTCATAATACTTATATCTGTTTTACTGCAGAAATGTTTTCAAATCGAAATCAGAACACGGGAACACATACACCGATCCATGGGGATGCAGCGTGAATGACTCCCCGTATATTGTTTCTTGTTGTAGAAAATTGATTTAAAATTGCGCGGAAAGCAAAAATAACTCTGTTCCCCTGTTTTATTTTAGTTTGTTGTTAAATTAAAACGATCGGGCAACAGTTTTTTTACACATATGCATTTTGAGAAGAAATTTTTGCAGAGGACGCTTCGATATGGCGTGAATGAATCCCATTGCTTTTAGATTGTGGTTGAAAATTCATTTAGCCCTGCGCCCTGCGAAAAAATTTCCTTCTCCCCCTCTGCATTTTTCGTTTTTAGTTAATTTAAAACAATCGGGCACCAGTTTTTTCGCAGAAATTCAATTTAAAAAGAAATAGTCTTAGAAGTATATCGGTATGGGGATGAACGAATCACATTGTCTTCTGCTTGTTGTTGAAAGTTCATTTAATTTTGCGCGGAAAACAAAAAATAACTCTGTTACCCTGTTTTATTTTAGTTTGTTGTTAAATTAAAACAATCGGGCAACAGGTTTTTTACACATATGCATATTTCGAGAAGAAATGTTTTCAGAGAACGCAACGATATGGCGTGAATGAATCCCATTAATTTTAGATTGTGGTTGAAAATTCATTTTGTTCTGCGGACTGCGAAAAAATTTCCTTCTCCCCCTCTGCATTTTTCGTTTTTAGTTAATTTAAAACAATCGGGCAGCAGTTTTTTCGCAGAAATTCAATTTAAGAAGAAATAGTCTCAGAAGTATATCGATATGGGGATGAACGAATCACATTGCCTTCTGCTTGTTGTTGAAAGTTCATTTAATTTCGCGCGGAAAACAAAAAATAACTCTGTTCCCCAGTTTTATTTTAGTTTGTAGTTAAATTAAAACGATCGGGCAATAGTTTTTTTACACATATGCAATTTGAGAAGAAATTTTTGCAGAGAACGTATCGATGTGGCGTGAATGAATCCCATTGTTTTTAGATTGTGGCTGAAAATTTATTTAACCCTGCGCCCTTCGAAAAAATTTCCTTTTCACCCTCACTATTTTTCGTTTTTTGTTAATTTAAAACAATCGGGCAACAGTTTTTCCACAGAAATGCAATTTGAGAATGAATTATGTGAGACGTATATCGCTATGGGAATGAACGATTCACACGCCTTCTACTTGTTGAAAATTCATTTAGTCTTGCGCGGAAAACAAAAAATAACTATGTTCCCCTGTTTTATTTTAGTTTGTAGTTAAATTAAATCGATCGGGCAACAGTTTTTTTACACATATGCATTTTGAGAAGAAATTTTTGCAGAGAACGCATCGATATGGCGTGAATGAATCCCATTTCTTTTAGATTGTGGTTGAAAATTCATTTACTGCTGCGCCCTGCGAAAAAATTTCCTTCTGCCCCTCTGCATTTTTCGTTTTTAGTTGATTTAAAACAATCGGGCAGCAGTTTTTTCGCAGAAATTCAATTTAAAAAGAAATAGTCTCAGAAGTATATCGATATGGGGATGAACGAATCACATTGCTTTCTGCTTGTTGTTGAAAGTTCATTTAATTTCGCACGAAAAACAAAAAATAACTCTGTTCCCCAGTTTTATTTTAGTTTGTAGTTAAATTAAAACGATCGGGCAATAGTTTTTTTACACATATGCAATTTGAGAAGAAATTTTTGCAGAGAACGTATCGATATGGCGTGAATGAATCCCATTGTTTTTAGATTGTGGCTGAAAATTTATTTAACCCTGCGCCCTTCGAAAAAATTTCCTTCTCACCCTCACTATTTTTCGTTTTTTGTTAATTTAAAACAATCGGGCAACAGTTTTTCCACAGAAATGCAATTTGAGAATGAATTATGTGAGACGTATATCGCTATGGGAATGAACGATTCACACGCCTTCTACTTGTTGAAAATTCATTTAGTCTTGCGCGGAAAACAAAAAATAACTATGTTCCCCTGTTTTATTTTAGTTTGTAGTTAAATTAAATCGATCGGGCAACAGGTTTTTCACACATTTGCAAATTAAGAAGAAATTCGATTGTACGTGAACCCAGTATCGAAAGTTTCGTCGCGTGTTGTTGAAAATATATTTCAATAGATGGCAGCACAGGAAAACTCTCGCGCATGTGTAACTAAACTTTAAAAAAAAAAAAAAACGAGAATTGTCTCAGATATTTTACTACTATTATTTAATGTTATTTCTTATACATTACGTATTATACAATCAAACAACATTTTTTTATTGGGGGGGGGAATTCCCACGTGAAAGGTGTCTTGGTTCTATTTTAAATATGGATGAAGTGTTTTCCTTGGTCGTATGTACGCTTAAAAGTAATTGTGTACGATGGCACTGGTTTGCATTGAATTGTTGTCACAGTGAGTGTGTTGAGGCGAAGTTGCATTGAAAAAGAAACACAATATACTGTAGAAAGTGTGTCAAACAGGAAATAAACAAATTGTGCTTTTGTAGAGTGAAGTGTTGTCAAAGAGTACAATTTCCTGGCATAGAGAGCATCAATCACACGAAATAGAAGAAAAAGTGGGGAGGGGAGTGGATTTTGCGAGTAATTTATTAAGGGTGTTCTTAACTGCTCCGTTTGTCAAGTGCGAAACAGATATTTTACTAATATTATTTAATGTTATTTCTTATACTTTACGTATTATACAATCAAACAACATTTTTTTATTGGGGGGGGGAATTCCCCCGTGAAAGGTGTCTGGGTGCTATTTTAAATATGGATGAAGTGTTTTCCTTGGTCGTATGTACGCTTAAAAGTAATTGTGTACGATGGCACTGGTTTGCATTGAATTGTTGTCACAGTGAGTGTGTTGAGGCGAAGTTGCATTGAAAAAGACACACAATATACTGTAGAAAGTGTGTCAAACAGGAAATAAACAAATTGTGCTTTTGTAGAGTGAAGTGTTGTCAAAGAGTACAATTTCCTGGCATAGAGAGCATCAATCACACGAAATAGAAGAAAAAGTGGGAAGGGGAGTGGATTTTGCGAGTAATTTATTAAGGGTGTTCTTAACTGCTCCGTTTGTCAAGTGCGAAACGTTTTTAAAACACTTACAAGTCTATTACATATCAATTTTAAGAGAAAGATATGAAATTAGAATGCCTAACTATGGAATCTTCAAATCGAACTTATTTTTCCATTTTACGATAGTTGAATTAACTTTCCAGTTCTAAGCTTTTTTAGATCACGTGATCACACGTTTCTCGACAGTTTTTTCTGCTTTAATGGGAATATGTGCTCAAAACCGTCGTATGAAATTCATAAATGCGATTTCCACGGGTTCTAAAAATACAAAAGTTTTCCTTGCATTTAAATAGCTTTCTCTTGGCGTGAAAAAGTGTGCTGGTCGAAACGTGAGACACTTTCGTCTTTTAACGTCAATTGTTCGTAGGTATTTCATAATACTTATATCTGTTTTACTGCAGAAATGTTTTCAAATCGAAATCAGAACACGGGAACACATACACCGATCCATGGGGATGCAGCGTGAATGACTCCCCGTATATTGTTTCTTGTTGTAGAAAATTGATTTAAAATTGCGCGGAAAGCAAAAATAACTCTGTTCCCCTGTTTTATTTTAGTTTGTTGTTAAATTAAAACGATCGGGCAACAGTTTTTTTACACATATGCATTTTGAGAAGAAATTTTTGCAGAGGACGCTTCGATATGGCGTGAATGAATCCCATTGCTTTTAGATTGTGGTTGAAAATTCATTTAGCCCTGCGCCCTGCGAAAAAATTTCCTTCTCCCCCTCTGCATTTTTCGTTTTTAGTTAATTTAAAACAATCTGACACCAGTTTTTTCGCAGAAATTCAATTTAAAAAGAAATAGTCTTAGAAGTATATCGGTATGGGGATGAACGAATCACATTGTCTTCTGCTTGTTGTTGAAAGTTCATTTAATTTTGCGCGGAAAACAAAAAATAACTCTGTTACCCTGTTTTATTTTAGTTTGTTGTTAAATTAAAACAATCGGGCAACAGGTTTTTTACACATATGCATATTTCGAGAAGAAATGTTTTCAGAGAACGCAACGATATGGCGTGAATGAATCCCATTAATTTTAGATTGTGGTTGAAAATTCATTTTGTTCTGCGGACTGCGAAAAAATTTCCTTCTCCCCCTCTGCATTTTTCGTTTTTAGTTAATTTAAAACAATCGGGCAGCAGTTTTTTCGCAGAAATTCAATTTAAGAAGAAATAGTCTCAGAAGTATATCGATATGGGGATGAACGAATCACATTGCCTTCTGCTTGTTGTTGAAAGTTCATTTAATTTCGCGCGGAAAACAAAAAATAACTCTGTTCCCCAGTTTTATTTTAGTTTGTAGTTAAATTAAAACGATCGGGCAATAGTTTTTTTACACATATGCAATTTGAGAAGAAATTTTTGCAGAGAACGTATCGATGTGGCGTGAATGAATCCCATTGTTTTTAGATTGTGGCTGAAAATTTATTTAACCCTGCGCCCTTCGAAAAAATTTCCTTCTCACCCTCACTATTTTTCGTTTTTTGTTAATTTAAAACAATCGGGCACCAGTTTTTCCACAGAAATGCAATTTGAGAATGAATTATGTGAGACGTATATCGCTATGGGAATGAACGATTCACACGCCTTCTACTTGTTGAAAATTCATTTAGTCTTGCGCGGAAAACAAAAAATAACTATGTTCCCCTGTTTTATTTTAGTTTGTAGTTAAATTAAAACGATCGGGCAACAGTTTTTTTACACATATGCATTTTGAGAAGAAATTTTTGCAGAGAACGCATCGATATGGCGTGAATGAATCCCATTTCTTTTAGATTGTGGTTGAAAATTCATTTACTGCTGCGCCCTGCGAAAAAATTTCCTTCTGCCCCTCTGCATTTTTCGTTTTTAGTTGATTTAAAACAATCGGGCAGCAGTTTTTTCGCAGAAATTCAATTTAAAAAGAAATAGTCTCAGAAGTATATCGATATGGGGATGAACGAATCACATTGCTTTCTGCTTGTTGTTGAAAGTTCATTTAATTTCGCACGAAAAACAAAAAATAACTCTGTTCCCCAGTTTTATTTTAGTTTGTAGTTAAATTAAAACGATCGGGCAATAGTTTTTTTACACATATGCAATTTGAGAAGAAATTTTTGCAGAGAACGTATCGATATGGCGTGAATGAATCCCATTGTTTTTAGATTGTGGCTGAAAATTTATTTAACCCTGCGCCCTTCGAAAAAATTTCCTTCTCACCCTCACTATTTTTCGTTTTTTGTTAATTTAAAACAATCGGGCAACAGTTTTTCCACAGAAATGCAATTTGAGAATGAATTATGTGAGACGTATATCGCTATGGGAATGAACGATTCACACGCCTTCTACTTGTTGAAAATTCATTTAGTCTTGCGCGGAAAACAAAAAATAACTATGTTCCCCTGTTTTATTTTAGTTTGTAGTTAAATTAAATCGATCGGGCAACAGGTTTTTCACACATTTGCAAATTAAGAAGAAATTCGATTGTACGTGAACCCAGTATCGAAAGTTTCGTCGCGTGTTGTTGAAAATATATTTCAATAGATGGCAGCACAGGAAAACTCTCGCGCATGTGTAACTAAACTTTAAAAAAAAAAAAACGAGAATTGTCTCAGATATTTTACTACTATTATTTAATGTTATTTCTTATACATTACGTATTATACAATCAAACAACATTTTTTTATTGGGGGGGGGGAATTCCCACGTGAAAGGTGTCTTGGTTCTATTTTAAATATGGATGAAGTGTTTTCCTTGGTCGTATGTACGCTTATAAGTAATTGTGTACGATGGCACTGGTTTGCATTGAATTGTTGTCACAGTGAGTGTGTTGAGGCGAAGTTGCATTGAAAAAGAAACACAATATACTGTAGAAAGTGTGTCAAACAGGAAATAAACAAATTGTGCTTTTGTAGAGTGAAGTGTTGTCAAAGAGTACAATTTCCTGTCATAGAGAGCATCAATCACACGAAATAGAAGAAAAAGGGGGAAGGGGAGTGGATTTTGCGAGTAATTTATTAAGGGTGTTCTTAACTGCTCCGTTTGTCAAGTGCGAAACGTTTTTAAAACACTTACAAGTCTATTACATATCAATTTTAAGAGAAAGATATGAAATTAGAATGCCTAACTATGGAATCTTCAAATCGAACTTATTTTTCCATTTTACGATAGTTGAATTAACTTTCCAGTTCTAAGCTTTTTTAGATCACGTGATCACACGTTTCTCGACAGTTTTTTCTGCTTTAATGGGAATATGTGCTCAAAACCGTCGTATGAAATTCATAAATGCGATTTCCACGGGTTCTAAAAATACAAAAGTTTTCCTTGCATTTAAATAGCTTTCTCTTGGCGTGAAAAAGTGTGCTGGTCGAAACGTGAGACACTTTCGTCTTTTAACGTCAATTGTTCGTAGGTATTTCATAATACTTATATCTGTTTTACTGCAGAAATGTTTTCAAATCGAAATCAGAACACGGGAACACATACACCGATCCATGGGGATGCAGCGTGAATGACTCCCCGTATATTGTTTCTTGTTGTAGAAAATTGATTTAAAATTGCGCGGAAAGCAAAAATAACTCTGTTCCCCTGTTTTATTTTAGTTTGTTGTTAAATTAAAACGATCGGGCAACAGTTTTTTTACACATATGCATTTTGAGAAGAAATTTTTGCAGAGGACGCTTCGATATGGCGTGAATGAATCCCATTGCTTTTAGATTGTGGTTGAAAATTCATTTAGCCCTGCGCCCTGCGAAAAAATTTCCTTCTCCCCCTCTGCATTTTTCGTTTTTAGTTAATTTAAAACAATCGGGCACCAGTTTTTTCGCAGAAATTCAATTTAAAAAGAAATAGTCTTAGAAGTATATCGGTATGGGGATGAACGAATCACATTGTCTTCTGCTTGTTGTTGAAAGTTCATTTAATTTTGCGCGGAAAACAAAAAATAACTCTGTTACCCTGTTTTATTTTAGTTTGTTGTTAAATTAAAACAATCGGGCAACAGGTTTTTTACACATATGCATATTTCGAGAAGAAATGTTTTCAGAGAACGCAACGATATGGCGTGAATGAATCCCATTAATTTTAGATTGTGGTTGAAAATTCATTTTGTTCTGCGGACTGCGAAAAAATTTCCTTCTCCCCCTCTGCATTTTTCGTTTTTAGTTAATTTAAAACAATCGGGCAGCAGTTTTTTCGCAGAAATTCAATTTAAGAAGAAATAGTCTCAGAAGTATATCGATATGGGGATGAACGAATCACATTGCCTTCTGCTTGTTGTTGAAAGTTCATTTAATTTCGCGCGGAAAACAAAAAATAACTCTGTTCCCCAGTTTTATTTTAGTTTGTAGTTAAATTAAAACGATCGGGCAATAGTTTTTTTACACATATGCAATTTGAGAAGAAATTTTTGCAGAGAACGTATCGATGTGGCGTGAATGAATCCCATTGTTTTTAGATTGTGGCTGAAAATTTATTTAACCCTGCGCCCTTCGAAAAAATTTCCTTTTCACCCTCACTATTTTTCGTTTTTTGTTAATTTAAAACAATCGGGCAACAGTTTTTCCACAGAAATGCAATTTGAGAATGAATTATGTGAGACGTATATCGCTATGGGAATGAACGATTCACACGCCTTCTACTTGTTGAAAATTCATTTAGTCTTGCGCGGAAAACAAAAAATAACTATGTTCCCCTGTTTTATTTTAGTTTGTAGTTAAATTAAATCGATCGGGCAACAGTTTTTTTACACATATGCATTTTGAGAAGAAATTTTTGCAGAGAACGCATCGATATGGCGTGAATGAATCCCATTTCTTTTAGATTGTGGTTGAAAATTCATTTACTGCTGCGCCCTGCGAAAAAATTTCCTTCTGCCCCTCTGCATTTTTCGTTTTTAGTTGATTTAAAACAATCGGGCAGCAGTTTTTTCGCAGAAATTCAATTTAAAAAGAAATAGTCTCAGAAGTATATCGATATGGGGATGAACGAATCACATTGCTTTCTGCTTGTTGTTGAAAGTTCATTTAATTTCGCACGAAAAACAAAAAATAACTCTGTTCCCCAGTTTTATTTTAGTTTGTAGTTAAATTAAAACGATCGGGCAATAGTTTTTTTACACATATGCAATTTGAGAAGAAATTTTTGCAGAGAACGTATCGATATGGCGTGAATGAATCCCATTGTTTTTAGATTGTGGCTGAAAATTTATTTAACCCTGCGCCCTTCGAAAAAATTTCCTTCTCACCCTCACTATTTTTCGTTTTTTGTTAATTTAAAACAATCGGGCAACAGTTTTTCCACAGAAATGCAATTTGAGAATGAATTATGTGAGACGTATATCGCTATGGGAATGAACGATTCACACGCCTTCTACTTGTTGAAAATTCATTTAGTCTTGCGCGGAAAACAAAAAATAACTATGTTCCCCTGTTTTATTTTAGTTTGTAGTTAAATTAAATCGATCGGGCAACAGGTTTTTCACACATTTGCAAATTAAGAAGAAATTCGATTGTACGTGAACCCAGTATCGAAAGTTTCGTCGCGTGTTGTTGAAAATATATTTCAATAGATGGCAGCACAGGAAAACTCTCGCGCATGTGTAACTAAACTTTAAAAAAAAAAAAAAACGAGAATTGTCTCAGATATTTTACTACTATTATTTAATGTTATTTCTTATACATTACGTATTATACAATCAAACAACATTTTTTTATTGGGGGGGGGAATTCCCACGTGAAAGGTGTCTTGGTTCTATTTTAAATATGGATGAAGTGTTTTCCTTGGTCGTATGTACGCTTAAAAGTAATTGTGTACGATGGCACTGGTTTGCATTGAATTGTTGTCACAGTGAGTGTGTTGAGGCGAAGTTGCATTGAAAAAGAAACACAATATACTGTAGAAAGTGTGTCAAACAGGAAATAAACAAATTGTGCTTTTGTAGAGTGAAGTGTTGTCAAAGAGTACAATTTCCTGGCATAGAGAGCATCAATCACACGAAATAGAAGAAAAAGTGGGGAGGGGAGTGGATTTTGCGAGTAATTTATTAAGGGTGTTCTTAACTGCTCCGTTTGTCAAGTGCGAAACAGATATTTTACTAATATTATTTAATGTTATTTCTTATACTTTACGTATTATACAATCAAACAACATTTTTTTATTGGGGGGGGGAATTCCCCCGTGAAAGGTGTCTGGGTGCTATTTTAAATATGGATGAAGTGTTTTCCTTGGTCGTATGTACGCTTAAAAGTAATTGTGTACGATGGCACTGGTTTGCATTGAATTGTTGTCACAGTGAGTGTGTTGAGGCGAAGTTGCATTGAAAAAGACACACAATATACTGTAGAAAGTGTGTCAAACAGGAAATAAACAAATTGTGCTTTTGTAGAGTGAAGTGTTGTCAAAGAGTACAATTTCCTGGCATAGAGAGCATCAATCACACGAAATAGAAGAAAAAGTGGGAAGGGGAGTGGATTTTGCGAGTAATTTATTAAGGGTGTTCTTAACTGCTCCGTTTGTCAAGTGCGAAACGTTTTTAAAACACTTACAAGTCTATTACATATCAATTTTAAGAGAAAGATATGAAATTAGAATGCCTAACTATGGAATCTTCAAATCGAACTTATTTTTCCATTTTACGATAGTTGAATTAACTTTCCAGTTCTAAGCTTTTTTAGATCACGTGATCACACGTTTCTCGACAGTTTTTTCTGCTTTAATGGGAATATGTGCTCAAAACCGTCGTATGAAATTCATAAATGCGATTTCCACGGGTTCTAAAAATACAAAAGTTTTCCTTGCATTTAAATAGCTTTCTCTTGGCGTGAAAAAGTGTGCTGGTCGAAACGTGAGACACTTTCGTCTTTTAACGTCAATTGTTCGTAGGTATTTCATAATACTTATATCTGTTTTACTGCAGAAATGTTTTCAAATCGAAATCAGAACACGGGAACACATACACCGATCCATGGGGATGCAGCGTGAATGACTCCCCGTATATTGTTTCTTGTTGTAGAAAATTGATTTAAAATTGCGCGGAAAGCAAAAATAACTCTGTTCCCCTGTTTTATTTTAGTTTGTTGTTAAATTAAAACGATCGGGCAACAGTTTTTTTACACATATGCATTTTGAGAAGAAATTTTTGCAGAGGACGCTTCGATATGGCGTGAATGAATCCCATTGCTTTTAGATTGTGGTTGAAAATTCATTTAGCCCTGCGCCCTGCGAAAAAATTTCCTTCTCCCCCTCTGCATTTTTCGTTTTTAGTTAATTTAAAACAATCTGACACCAGTTTTTTCGCAGAAATTCAATTTAAAAAGAAATAGTCTTAGAAGTATATCGGTATGGGGATGAACGAATCACATTGTCTTCTGCTTGTTGTTGAAAGTTCATTTAATTTTGCGCGGAAAACAAAAAATAACTCTGTTACCCTGTTTTATTTTAGTTTGTTGTTAAATTAAAACAATCGGGCAACAGGTTTTTTACACATATGCATATTTCGAGAAGAAATGTTTTCAGAGAACGCAACGATATGGCGTGAATGAATCCCATTAATTTTAGATTGTGGTTGAAAATTCATTTTGTTCTGCGGACTGCGAAAAAATTTCCTTCTCCCCCTCTGCATTTTTCGTTTTTAGTTAATTTAAAACAATCGGGCAGCAGTTTTTTCGCAGAAATTCAATTTAAGAAGAAATAGTCTTAGAAGTATATCGATATGGGGATGAACGAATCACATTGCCTTCTGCTTGTTGTTGAAAGTTCATTTAATTTTGCGCGGAAAACAAAAAATAACTCTGTTCCCCAGTTTTATTTTAGTTCGTAGTTAAATTAAAACGATCGGGCAACAGTTTTTTTACACATATGCAATTTGAGAAGAAATTTTGCAGAGAACGTATCGATATGGCGTGAATGAATCCCATTGTTTTTAGATTGTGGCTGAAAATTCATTTAATCCTGCGCCCTTCGAAAAAATTTCCTTCTCACCCTCACTATTTTTCGTTTTTTGTTAATTTAAAACAATCGGGCACCAGTTTTTCCACAGAAATGCAATTTGAGAATGAATTATGTGAGACGTATATCGCTATGGGAATGAACGATTCACACGCCTTCTACTTGTTGAAAATTCATTTAGTCTTGCGCGGAAAACAAAAAATAACTATGTTCCCCTGTTTTATTTTAGTTTGTAGTTAAATTAAATCGATCGGGCAACAGGTTTTTCACACATTTGCAAATTAAGAAGAAATTCGATTGTACGTGAACCCAGTATCGAAAGTTTCGTCGCGTGTTGTTGAAAATATATTTCAATAGATGGCAGCACAGGAAAACTCTCGCGCATGTGTAACTAAACTTAAAAAAAAAAAAAAAAAAAAAAAAAAAAAACGAGAATTGTCTCAGATATTTTACTACAATTATTTAATGTTATTTCTTATACATTACGTATTATACAATCAAACAACATTTTTTTATTGGGGGGGGGGGAATTCCCACGTGAAAGGTGTCTTGGTTCTATTTTAAATATGGATGAAGTGTTTTCCTTGGTCGTATGTACGCTTAAAAGTAATTGTGTACGATGGCACTGGTTTGCATTGAATTGTTGTCACAGTGAGTGTGTTGAGGCGAAGTTGCATTGAAAAAGACACACAATATACTGTAGAAAGTGTGTCAAACAGGAAATAAACAAATTGTGCTTTTGTAGAGTGAAGTGTTGTCAAAGAGTACAATTTCCTGGCATAGAGAGCATCAATCACACGAAATAGAAGAAAAAGTGGGAAGGGGAGTGGATTTTGCGAGTAATTTATTAAGGGTGTTCTTAACTGCTCCGTTTGTCAAGTGCGAAACGTTTTTAAAACACTTACAAGTCTATTACATATCAATTTTAAGAGAAAGATATGAAATTAGAATGCCTAACTATGGAATCTTCAAATCGAACTTATTTTTCCATTTTACGATAGTTGAATTAACTTTCCAGTTCTAAGCTTTTTTAGATCACGTGATCACACGTTTCTCGACAGTTTTTTCTGCTTTAATGGGAATATGTGCTCAAAACCGTCGTATGAAATTCATAAATGCGATTTCCACGGGTTCTAAAAATACAAAAGTTTTCCTTGCATTTAAATAGCTTTCTCTTGGCGTGAAAAAGTGTGCTGGTCGAAACGTGAGACACTTTCGTCTTTTAACTTCAATTGTTCGTAGGTATTTCATAATACTTATATCTGTTTTACTGCAGAAATGTTTTCAAATCGAAATCAGAACACGGGAACACATACACCGATCCATGGGGATGCAGCGTGAATGACTCCCCGTATATTGTTTCTTGTTGTAGAAAATTGATTTAAAATTGCGCGGAAAGCAAAAATAACTCTGTTCCCCTGTTTTATTTTAGTTTGTTGTTAAATTAAAACGATCGGGCAACAGTTTTTTTACACATATGCATTTTGAGAAGAAATTTTTGCAGAGGACGCTTCGATATGGCGTGAATGAATCCCATTGCTTTTAGATTGTGGTTGAAAATTCATTTAGCCCTGCGCCCTGCGAAAAAATTTCCTTCTCCCCCTCTGCATTTTTCGTTTTTAGTTAATTTAAAACAATCGGGCACCAGTTTTTTCGCAGAAATTCAATTTAAAAAGAAATAGTCTTAGAAGTATATCGGTATGGGGATGAACGAATCACATTGTCTTCTGCTTGTTGTTGAAAGTTCATTTAATTTTGCGCGGAAAACAAAAAATAACTCTGTTACCCTGTTTTATTTTAGTTTGTTGTTAAATTAAAACAATCGGGCAACAGGTTTTTTACACATATGCATATTTCGAGAAGAAATGTTTTCAGAGAACGCAACGATATGACGTGAATGAATCCCATTAATTTTAGATTGTGGTTGAAAATTCATTTTGTTCTGCGGACTGCGAAAAAATTTCCTTCTCCCCCTCTGCATTTTTCGTTTTTAGTTAATTTAAAACAATCGGGCAGCAGTTTTTTCGCAGAAATTCAATTTAAGAAGAAATAGTCTTAGAAGTATATCGATATGGGGATGAACGAATCACATTGCCTTCTGCTTGTTGTTGAAAGTTCATTTAATTTTGCGCGGAAAACAAAAAATAACTCTGTTCCCCAGTTTTATTTTAGTTCGTAGTTAAATTAAAACGATCGGGCAACAGTTTTTTTACACATATGCAATTTGAGAAGAAATTTTGCAGAGAACGTATCGATATGGCGTGAATGAATCCCATTGTTTTTAGATTGTGGCTGAAAATTCATTTAATCCTGCGCCCTTCGAAAAAATTTCCTTCTCACCCTCACTATTTTTCGTTTTTTGTTAATTTAAAACAATCGGGCACCAGTTTTTCCACAGAAATGCAATTTGAGAATGAATTATGTGAGACGTATATCGCTATGGGAATGAACGATTCACACGCCTTCTACTTGTTGAAAATTCATTTAGTCTTGCGCGGAAAACAAAAAATAACTATGTTCCCCTGTTTTATTTTAGTTTGTAGTTAAATTAAAACGATCGGGCAACAGTTTTTTTACACATATGCATTTTGAGAAGAAATTTTTGCAGAGAACGCATCGATATGGCGTGAATGAATCCCATTTCTTTTAGATTGTGGTTGAAAATTCATTTACTGCTGCGCCCTGCGAAAAAATTTCCTTCTGCCCCTCTGCATTTTTCGTTTTTAGTTGATTTAAAACAATCGGGCAGCAGTTTTTTCGCAGAAATTCAATTTAAAAAGAAATAGTCTCAGAAGTATATCGATATGGGGATGAACGAATCACATTGCTTTCTGCTTGTTGTTGAAAGTTCATTTAATTTCGCACGAAAAACAAAAAATAACTCTGTTCCCCAGTTTTATTTTAGTTTGTAGTTAAATTAAAACGATCGGGCAATAGTTTTTTTACACATATGCAATTTGAGAAGAAATTTTTGCAGAGAACGTATCGATATGGCGTGAATGAATCCCATTGTTTTTAGATTGTGGCTGAAAATTTATTTAACCCTGCGCCCTTCGAAAAAATTTCCTTCTCACCCTCACTATTTTTCGTTTTTTGTTAATTTAAAACAATCGGGCAACAGTTTTTCCACAGAAATGCAATTTGAGAATGAATTATGTGAGACGTATATCGCTATGGGAATGAACGATTCACACGCCTTCTACTTGTTGAAAATTCATTTAGTCTTGCGCGGAAAACAAAAAATAACTATGTTCCCCTGTTTTATTTTAGTTTGTAGTTAAATTAAATCGATCGGGCAACAGGTTTTTCACACATTTGCAAATTAAGAAGAAATTCGATTGTACGTGAACCCAGTATCGAAAGTTTCGTCGCGTGTTGTTGAAAATATATTTCAATAGATGGCAGCACAGGAAAACTCTCGCGCATGTGTAACTAAACTTTAAAAAAAAAAAAAACGAGAATTGTCTCAGATATTTTACTACTATTATTTAATGTTATTTCTTATACATTACGTATTATACAATCAAACAACATTTTTTTATTGGGGGGGGGGAATTCCCACGTGAAAGGTGTCTTGGTTCTATTTTAAATATGGATGAAGTGTTTTCCTTGGTCGTATGTACGCTTAAAAGTAATTGTGTACGATGGCACTGGTTTGCATTGAATTGTTGTCACAGTGAGTGTGTTGAGGCGAAGTTGCATTGAAAAAGAAACACAATATACTGTAGAAAGTGTGTCAAACAGGAAATAAACAAATTGTGCTTTTGTAGAGTGAAGTGTTGTCAAAGAGTACAATTTCCTGTCATAGAGAGCATCAATCACACGAAATAGAAGAAAAAGTGGGAAGGGGAGTGGATTTTGCGAGTAATTTATTAAGGGTGTTCTTAACTGCTCCGTTTGTCAAGTGCGAAACGTTTTTAAAACACTTACAAGTCTATTACATATCAATTTTAAGAGAAAGATATGAAATTAGAATGCCTAACTATGGAATCTTCAAATCGAACTTATTTTTCCATTTTACGATAGTTGAATTAACTTTCCAGTTCTAAGCTTTTTTAGATCACGTGATCACACGTTTCTCGACAGTTTTTTCTGCTTTAATGGGAATATGTGCTCAAAACCGTCGTATGAAATTCATAAATGCGATTTCCACGGGTTCTAAAAATACAAAAGTTTTCCTTGCATTTAAATAGCTTTCTCTTGGCGTGAAAAAGTGTGCTGGTCGAAACGTGAGACACTTTCGTCTTTTAACGTCAATTGTTCGTAGGTATTTCATAATACTTATATCTGTTTTACTGCAGAAATGTTTTCAAATCGAAATCAGAACACGGGAACACATACACCGATCCATGGGGATGCAGCGTGAATGACTCCCCGTATATTGTTTCTTGTTGTAGAAAATTGATTTAAAATTGCGCGGAAAGCAAAAATAACTCTGTTCCCCTGTTTTATTTTAGTTTGTTGTTAAATTAAAACGATCGGGCAACAGTTTTTTTACACATATGCATTTTGAGAAGAAATTTTTGCAGAGGACGCTTCGATATGGCGTGAATGAATCCCATTGCTTTTAGATTGTGGTTGAAAATTCATTTAGCCCTGCGCCCTGCGAAAAAATTTCCTTCTCCCCCTCTGCATTTTTCGTTTTTAGTTAATTTAAAACAATCGGGCACCAGTTTTTTCGCAGAAATTCAATTTAAAAAGAAATAGTCTTAGAAGTATATCGGTATGGGGATGAACGAATCACATTGTCTTCTGCTTGTTGTTGAAAGTTCATTTAATTTTGCGCGGAAAACAAAAAATAACTCTGTTACCCTGTTTTATTTTAGTTTGTTGTTAAATTAAAACAATCGGGCAACAGGTTTTTTACACATATGCATATTTCGAGAAGAAATGTTTTCAGAGAACGCAACGATATGGCGTGAATGAATCCCATTAATTTTAGATTGTGGTTGAAAATTCATTTTGTTCTGCGGACTGCGAAAAAATTTCCTTCTCCCCCTCTGCATTTTTCGTTTTTAGTAAATTTAAAACAATCGGGCAGCAGTTTTTTCGCAGAAATTCAATTTAAGAAGAAATAGTCTCAGAAGTATATCGATATGGGGATGAACGAATCACATTGCCTTCTGCTTGTTGTTGAAAGTTCATTTAATTTCGCGCGGAAAACAAAAAATAACTCTGTTCCCCAGTTTTATTTTAGTTTGTAGTTAAATTAAAACGATCGGGCAATAGTTTTTTTACACATATGCAATTTGAGAAGAAATTTTTGCAGAGAACGTATCGATGTGGCGTGAATGAATCCCATTGTTTTTAGATTGTGGCTGAAAATTTATTTAACCCTGCGCCCTTCGAAAAAATTTCCTTCTCACCCTCACTATTTTTCGTTTTTTGTTAATTTAAAACAATCGGGCAACAGTTTTTCCACAGAAATGCAATTTGAGAATGAATTATGTGAGACGTATATCGCTATGGGAATGAACGATTCACACGCCTTCTACTTGTTGAAAATTCATTTAGTCTTGCGCGGAAAACAAAAAATAACTATGTTCCCCTGTTTTATTTTAGTTTGTAGTTAAATTAAATCGATCGGGCAACAGTTTTTTTACACATATGCATTTTGAGAAGAAATTTTTGCAGAGAACGCATCGATATGGCGTGAATGAATCCCATTTCTTTTAGATTGTGGTTGAAAATTCATTTACTGCTGCGCCCTGCGAAAAAATTTCCTTCTGCCCCTCTGCATTTTTCGTTTTTAGTTGATTTAAAACAATCGGGCAGCAGTTTTTTCGCAGAAATTCAATTTAAAAAGAAATAGTCTCAGAAGTATATCGATATGGGGATGAACGAATCACATTGCTTTCTGCTTGTTGTTGAAAGTTCATTTAATTTCGCACGAAAAACAAAAAATAACTCTGTTCCCCAGTTTTATTTTAGTTTGTAGTTAAATTAAAACGATCGGGCAATAGTTTTTTTACACATATGCAATTTGAGAAGAAATTTTTGCAGAGAACGTATCGATATGGCGTGAATGAATCCCATTGTTTTTAGATTGTGGCTGAAAATTTATTTAACCCTGCGCCCTTCGAAAAAATTTCCTTCTCACCCTCACTATTTTTCGTTTTTTGTTAATTTAAAACAATCGGGCAACAGTTTTTCCACAGAAATGCAATTTGAGAATGAATTATGTGAGACGTATATCGCTATGGGAATGAACGATTCACACGCCTTCTACTTGTTGAAAATTCATTTAGTCTTGCGCGGAAAACAAAAAATAACTATGTTCCCCTGTTTTATTTTAGTTTGTAGTTAAATTAAATCGATCGGGCAACAGGTTTTTCACACATTTGCAAATTAAGAAGAAATTCGATTGTACGTGAACCCAGTATCGAAAGTTTCGTCGCGTGTTGTTGAAAATATATTTCAATAGATGGCAGCACAGGAAAACTCTCGCGCATGTGTAACTAAACTTTAAAAAAAAAAAAAAACGAGAATTGTCTCAGATATTTTACTACTATTATTTAATGTTATTTCTTATACATTACGTATTATACAATCAAACAACATTATAATATTAATATTTTAATATTTTAATATTAATATTTTAATATTAATATTTTAATATTTTTTTTTACCTAAATTGCTTTAAAAAATACTTTTTTACTTTTTTTTTTTTAAATTTGAACTATAAATCTTGCAATTGTCTTGATATGCTCCAATTGGAACTATATGTCTGTGACTAACGGTTTAGAAATTAGCCATTGGCCAACCATTGAGAATGAACACACTGTATTGATGGAATGGTTATCTACATTTTCTACATTTAGATTTCGTATGAGTAGATACCTTAAGCATGCATAATCGTCCCCCCCCCCCCCCCTAAGCCAAGAAGGAAATTTTGTGCCTAAGTAAACTACGGAAACATCAACGTAAAAATTAACGTATAATTTTCTTCCTTATTCTTCAAGCTTCAGTCCATGAATGAAATTCTAGACTCAAGTTATATAATTTTCCTTCTTCGTACGCCTTTTAATGGGAACCTTTTAAAGAGGCTTGAAAACTTTTCAAAAAATCGATTTTTTTATGTTCTAGTTTGATTATTCAATTAATTCTGAACTCAGTGCAAAAAACCGCATAAAAATATTTCATTTTTAACGGAGTTATAAGCACTTATGTACCAATCACTTTCATAACCGCACCCATATAATTTTAAGTCGCGTTTTTTCAAAACTTGATTTTTGACGACTATCCGTAAGATTTAAAGCAAACTGTTTAATAGAATAGCTTAAATATTTTTTTGCATGCATATAACATCATTATCTGTAGAATGAATAATTATATTTTAGATAGTTTAATATTTTGAGTATTTTTAATGAAAAAAAAGTTGTTATTTTTAGGGGGGTTTTAAATTTTCAAATTTGAGAGGGTTTTTTTTAATAATGTTATTTTTGAGTGATAGTTATATCCTCAATTCATTCTATGGAAAGAAAGTTCCCGGATCATTTTAAAGCAAAAATTAGGTTCTTATGTCAATTCAACGTTAAGATAACTTGCGGATGGTGATAGAACACATAATTTTTTTTCGAAAATTGTGTTATATACATTTTGCTATATTTTTTATTGTATTACATTGAAGTATTTCATAATTTTCTAGGACTACAAACATACCTTAAAAATATCAGATAGTTTAAATTAATTACATTGAATACTTCTGTTTTTATATGGACTCGAAGTGAGAATTTTCTTTTTTCCGCATCGATCAAGCCATGAGCTCCCTTAAACACAAATGGTGTTTCTCAGGTTTCCCGAAAGAAAAAGTCTTTTTTTCTCCTTTCTAGGAATAAATTTGAATAATTCTAACGACCATGAAACCTTACATTTATTTTTCACATTTTATTCAGCAGTAAAAGTTTTTTCTTTGACCTTTTTTTTTTTTTTTTTTTTTTTTTTTACTTTTTATAATTTAAATCAAACAAAAAGTGGAGAAATGGTCAGATGTCCGGGAATATGTATGCTTTTAAAGTGATCTTTGAAGACAAGTATAATGATAAAAAGCTAATATCTAAATGGGATTCTTAAGTTTTCATTCAACCTTACAAGTTACAGTAATAAATGAAATCCATTTTTTGATGACGTTTTCGTTTAATCTCGCAACTTCAGTTCTTTTTTTTCGGTCAAAAATTAAAAAAAAAGTTTTTTTTCTATTCTTCTAGATAAAGTTTGAATTATTTTAATGATTTTTTTCACATTCTCAGTTTTATCACAGCTCTCGAATCTTACTAAGATTCTTTTCCCTTTTCTATGTTATTCATATCGATATTTTGGTACTACTCTGTTATCCCGCCGACCGATTTCGCCAAATTATACAATTCGCCAAACTAACAGCCAAATTATACACATTGACGTAATTTTTATTTTAAATAACGAATGAATAAATAAATTAGTTAAACATGAATAAAAATACAGTTAAAAAGTAGAAATGAAAATCCCTTAATGACGTTTTAAATACGTGTATCGTATTGAATGTCATTAAATTGACATTCACGGTCATCCATTATTGGCATTTAATCTTATATTTTGGCGATAGTATTTTTGTCGACGGGATAGCAGAGTAGTACCGATATTTTTTATAGTTAAATTTAAAGAAAAAATAGATATTGCCATATATGGAATTGAATGAGTTTTTGTAAGTATTTTTAACTGATTAATGGGTCAACATTTTTTTCAATTTTAATCTCAATATTTTAATTATTTTTAAATAATTATTTTTTAAAAACGTTTGTTTGGACTTTGGATGACAATTGTCAAGAAGTATAATGAAAAGAAACATGCCCAGTTAAACTGATAGCATGGAGTTCACAGGCTAATCATACTAATTGCATATTATACGCGTATTTCAAAGAATAATGCCCTTCAAAATATAAATTAAGCAGGGTAGTTCTATTTCACCTTTTATACTTTATCAAGGATCCATAAAATCTAATGAGGGATACGTCTTCCTAGAATAAACTTGTATGCCAAATTTGAAACAAATCGGATAATTTTGCATGAAAAACCCAATTGGAAAAGTTAAAGGGTATTCGTACTCTCTTTCTATCTTTATACTTAAGCAATAAACCTCCAACTTTAATCAGGAAATCTCCTTACCAGAATGAAGCTAGATAAAATATTGAAAGAAATTGGATAACTTTTCATTAAAATATAATTACTTAAATTAAGAGGGGGATTTTTTCCTTTTTTATTCTTAACTAATGAACATCAAAATCTAATCAAAGAGGCGCCATATCACAAAAAAAAAAAAACGGTATGGAAAATTGCATAATTCTGTGTGAATAGAAAGAAAACTTGCAGGAAATCGGATATTTCTATCAAGAATTATCACGCTACATGCATATATACATACATACTAAACGTATGAAGTTTATTTTTATTTTATATCAAATTGCTCTTTTTATGAGCTTGAATTTAAATTTTTATTTAACAGTATGAAGTTACTTATGTAAGAAATTTTTAAAAATGAGTTATCACATTTGAAATACTTTCTAAATACCATGACTTTTCTGTATACTTTTGAGATCGAGCTTGGCATGACTCGGGATCTGAGGGCAAAAAGTCTTTCTGACTCAAATTCAAAATCGATGGGTCAGAATCTAATAAAAAGAATATTGCCCAGTTAAACTGATGGCATTGAGCTCACATTCTACGCATATTAATTGTACTTTACAGCCTTGTATTTTCGTTAATTCCGTTCGAAAAAAACATTAAGAAGGGGAAACAGCTCTCCCCTTTCTCCTTTTTTATACTTAATCATTGAACCTCCTAAATTATCAAGGACATGCTTTATCACATAAAAAATCTATATCCAAAATTCAGAGCAAATCGGATAATTCCTAATAAAAACCCATTTAGATTTATATAATTTAAGAGGAGTTATTCCCCTTTTTTATACTTAACCATTAAACTTCCAAAACTATTCAGATATTTGAACGAAACCTGACAATTCTGCTTGAAAAATCCATTTATACAAGTTAAGGGGAGGGGCATTAGAGCCCCCGTTCCCCCTGTTTATACTTATTCAATGAACACCTTATAACAGCCACGGACTCGCCTCATCAGAATGATCCTATATCTAAATTTTGAAGGAAAACTGTTAATTCTGTATGAAAATCCCGTTTACATCAATTAAGGGGAGGGGCAAGAGCCCCCCGTCCCCCCTGTTTATACTTATTCAATGAACACCTAATAACAGTCACGGATTCGCCTCATCAGAATGATCCAATATCTAAATTTTGAACGAAAACAGTTAATTCTGCATGAAAATCCCGTTTCTATCAATTAAGGGGAGGGGCATGAGTCCCCCGTTCCCCCTGTTTATACTTATTTAATGAACACCTAATAACAGTCACGGAATCGGCTCATCAGAATGATCCAATATCTAAATTTTGAACGAAAACAGTTAATTCTGCATGAAAATCCCGTTTCTATCAATTAAGAGGAGGGGCATGAGCCCCCCGTTCCCCCTGTTTATACTTATTCAATGAACACCTAATAACAGTCACGGAATCGCCTCATCAGAATAATCCTATACCTAAATTTTGAACGAAAACAGTTCATTCTGCATGAACATCCCGTTTCTATCAATTAAGGGGAGGGGCATGAGCCCCCCGTTCCCCCTCTTATACATGTCGAATGAACTCCAAAAACTATTCAGGGTAGCGCCTTATCAGGATATACCTATATACAAAATTTCAAGCGAATCCGGTATTTTTATCATGAGTTATCGCGTTACGCACGAACGTACGAACATACATACAGAACGGACGGGCACATAAGCTCTCAGGCTATGATAGCCTGTCAGCTAAAAAACGAGCTCGAACTCATCTCTAATAATACAAAAAGAACCAGCGGTGGGCACATTATCTTTCAGGTTCTGGTAGCCTGTGATTTAAAAAACCTAAAAAGTTTAATTTTGCTTTAACCTTTCAACTTCATAAAATATATTCTTTAAATAGTTTTATTCACACTTCCTTTTAAATGAATGCATGTTTTGAAACTCGAAGAAATCCTGAGAAAACAGAAAAGCTGTTATTGACTCGAATACAGCTTTTGTGGTTTTTCTGGCTTTTCAAAAAAGTGTATGCATTGAAGAAATAAATGTTAGAATAATCCACATACATGTTATATCTTTGAATTAAAATTTAAATGAAATAGAGGGTCATGAAAAATTGAAGAATGTGAAAAACAGGATTGCAAATGTCTCGGCAACTAATAATCCGATCGACTTCGTTCTTTAAACAAAATTTATGTTATTTTATTGCTTTTTACGTCCACTCCTTAAAGTAAAAGAATTCGAAATTTTTTTTATACATTTCGTCAGAACGAATTTTTCGAGAGTCCGAAAAAAATAGTTCCACATAATCGAGATTACTGATATTCAATAAGCTTCTTCCGATTCTTACATACTAAGTACATACAAAATTTCAAGTCTCTATCTCAATTTGTTCGGGAGACAGAGTGGTTACAGACAAACAGACAACAGACAGACGGACGAACGGCAATTTTTTTTTTCAAAAAATATGTTTTTCAGAATCCCCAATATCTGAAACGTACGTCAAAAAAAAAATTTCGATGTTTCTAAACGATTGCAAGACTTACCCTATACTACGTATGATGGGTAAGTAATAAATGAATAAAAATAGTAACATTACTTATCGTAATACTCTTTTTCAAAACGGAGACATTTTGTCATTAACATTTTTCAGGTCATTTGCTGTTTTTATACGATTTCGAGTTTTACATAGAAACAATTTTTTAGTCGAATATGAATTATTATAACCAAATGCATGTTCTGATAACCAAAGGAACTCTGTAAAACAAAAAATAACTTTTTGACTCCAATAGAGTGTTTGTGGTTTTTCTGCCTTTACCAAAAAAATGCATTTAAGAAATAAGTGGAAAATAAAATAATTTACAAACATGTTTTCACGGCGGCTTTAAGGGGTCTCAGGACTCTTAAAATCGGAAAAATTGAAAAAAGAGACCATCTTTAAATGTTTATCTATACTAATAAAAGAACAAAACGCTCTATCTGTCTGTGTGCGTCTCTGTGTGTGTGTCTGCGATGGCTAGCAAAATCGACAACACGTACGTAGCTCAAAATTTTTTGAGAGTAGCCCCAAATCTCTCCTGATGCACCTGAGCTTCAGAATTTCAAAATTCCAATTATTAACTGAGTAATTAATTAAAATCGAAAGGTCACTCTCATAAAAAAAATCATCTTTTTCCCATTATTTTCTCTTTCGTTTGTTTACGGTTGGTTGTGTAAAAATTTTCGCAGAAGTAATAAGAAAGCTGAGACAGAATTAGAGAAACCCATGGAGGAATGAGATAAGTAGAAATGAAGTAAGACTGGAAAAAGGTTTGCAATATGAAACCATTTATCGCTCAAATTTCAATGTGCCAAATAAATGGACGTGGGAGGGATTTTGTATTATAAGACGAATTGAAAGAAATGAATTACAATTGAAGCATATTTTAAGAGGAAATACCAAATTTTTAAAATGGTCTTTGCTCTATTATTATTTATTAAAATAAATGTTCGTTTTTAAAATGAAGAAAATTGGAAAATTAGCAATAATTAAATATCAAATTAAAATTAAATAAGATATTGAAAACATTTGATACGAACTAAAAATTCTATAACTAAAAGTTCCTTCATAAATGTAATTTTAAATACTTTATAACATAAATGAAAAATGGTTATGACTTAATAATTGCATGTAAATAAATATTTAAAATATGATGAAAATATTCTTTTAAAATCATGTATGAAAATTTTAAGTAATAAATATTAATCTAAAATATAGATGCCTGACTGCAGACGATTTCTATGTATTAACAAAAGAGTGTTACATTTTCAAGCAAAACTTTAAAATAATTCTCTATATTGATATTTAAAACACATATGATAAAATACTGAATAAATTTTTACCGGTGAAGCGATAGATTAGTTATTTTTAAGAAACAAGAGCAAAAAAATACGGGTTTAAACTTGTTTCAATTGATAGGCGTGTCAAATCACGTGCTTTTGTTGGTACTTAATTGGACATAATGTAGGGTTACATTTTTAGCACCTCCATAGATAATACTTCCACTCTATTAATTTCTTTTTACTCTATGAAAGAAACCAATTTGAGATTTTGACATTTCAAAAGTGACTGTTTTTTTTTTTTTCCAAAGACCTTTAAAATTCAAAGACTGGCAAAATGTCAGTTTAACTTAGGATTTTTGAATACAGCTGTTACGTCAGATCGTTGGTACTTCGTACATTAGAACCTATGCGAGGTTAGCTATGTTGCAGTAAATATATGTATATGTATATATGAGGCTTCTTTAGCAGTTTTTTTAAATCATTGATTAAATTTGAATGCATTTTATTTAAGTTAATATTTTATCAAGACTTTAATTTGTTTTTAAAACAAAAATGAAATGGCTGTTTGACGTACAATTGTTCGAATCGGCAGACGATTCATACACAGTAATAAATTATCAAATACCAAAATAAATTATATATCAAAAATAGTCACTAAAAGAATAATAGCAAAACATAATTTTTAGGCATATTAACACACAACCCGATCCCAACCAGAAAAAAAACAGACCACACTCCGATCCAAGCAAGACAAAAATTTCATGAGCATAAACCCGACCCGAACCTAAAAATTCCATATGAAAAAAAAAAAAAAAAAAAAAAACTATTGATTTGATATCTGACCCGAATCAAATTTGAATCCCACAAAAATATTCAAATGAAGTATACCCCAATCCGATCAAGGAAAAATAATGTTCGTGTATATGCAACCCGACCCGAACCTAAAAATTTTCTTTGAAAAAACCCGAAAAATGACCAGAATGAATACTGAAATCGATAAAAATATTCAAAGAACTATAACCCGATAAGAGCAAGACAAAATAATTTCCGTGAACATAAACCTGACTCGAACCTAAAAAATTCCATTTGAAAAAAGACCTGAAATTTTATGCAAACTCCATCTGAACCCGATCAAAATATTCGAAAGAACCATAACCGGATTCGAATAAGAGAAAATAATTTCCGTGGACATGAACCCGATCCGAACCTAAAATTCCATTTGAAAAAAAATACCTGAAATTTGAATCGAACCAAATATGAACCTGACAAAAATATTCCACAGAACCATACCCGGATCTGAACAAGACAAAAAATTTCCATGAACATGAACCTAACCCGAACCTACAAAACTGAACTAAATCTGAATCTGACAAAAATATTCCAGAAAAGCATATCCTTATTCGAACAATGCAGAATAATTTCCGTTGATGCGCAAGCCAACCTGAACCTAAAAATTCCATTAAAAAAACCGAAATCTGAATTGAACGACATCTGAACCCGAAAAAGTATTCCAAAGACCCAAAACCGGATCCGATCAAAACAAAATAATTTCCCTGGACATGAATCCGACCAGAACCTTAAAAATCAATTTGAAAAAATACCTGAAATCTGAATCGAACGAAATCTGAATCCGACGAAAATATTCCAAATAACTATAACCAGATATGAGCAAGACAATATAATTTCCATGGACATAAACCCAATCCGAACCAAAAAATTTCTAAAAAAAAAAAAAAAATCCCGAAATTTGAACCAAACCTAATCTGAACCTAACAAAAATATTTCAGTTTAGTATAACCTCATTGGAACTAGGTAAAATAATTTCCATGGAAGTACAACCAGACCCGAACTTAAAAATCCCACTTGAAGGGAAAAAAAACCCCACGAAATCTGAATTGAACCGAATCTAAACTGAACAAAAACATTCCAAACAACCATAACCGTATCCGAAGAAGACAAAATAATTTCCATGAACATGAATCCAATCCGAACCTAAAATTCGGATGTTCTACAAAGCATAATGCGCTCCGTAGCGGTGGAATGTGAAATTAAGTACATAGCGCGAGATGGTTAAGATATTTCGTTTATTAGGATGAGCGAAGCGAATCCTCTACTAGGCCATTCAAATGACATTTTGTCGTACACTTTACAAAAAAACTATACAGTATTTTCACTTGAAATTAAACACAAATATAAATTATGATCTGTAGATTTGCAGAATCTTATTTTTTTTTTTTTTTTTTTACAGAAATACTTTTCAAAAAATTGTTAGTTTGATTAATTTATTTTACATGTTTTTCCATTACGAACGCATTTTTTCAAATAAAAAGTGAAACACGTACGTTTTCAGAAGAAAAACTTAAATCATGGGGTCAGTAATTATCGCTAGAATCATCATTAAATAAATAAATAAATAAAATATATTTTTATTATTCTGATAAAATATCTCAAAAACTGCTTTCAGATTTTCAAACTATGCTCATTCCTTTTAACTATGCATAGTTTCATGATTTCTTTTATAAAATGTATAAAATACTTTTTTTTAGAAAAATTATAGCATATTTTTAATGAATTAAAATTTGTTAAAATTCTCTTATTAACATTCAATTATAAAAGTATTTTTCTGTGTTAGGAATTCAAATACACAATTTATTCTTATTTTGTGAAATCATTTAAGCAGACGATATTTATGAATTTTAAAAGAATTACATTATGTTTTTATGAAGTGGCAATAAAAGAATTGTAATCAAATAAAATTAATATTTTGTATAATTCTACTTCGAAAATATTTTATTTATACCAGTCTTATATCATAAATAAACAATCTGAGGAAATTCTTAGTTATTTGGTTGAAATACTTTTTAAAATTAAAATACGCCGAAACATAAAATTACATTTTTGCTTAAAAAAGATGCAAAAATAATTTTAAAAATATATTATTACTTTCAAATATTTATCTTATAGCATAATACTTCGCGAATCCAAACAAAGCATGGCTTTTGCTAATAGTTAGAGTTAAATTATAACTTGGTTACGGTTAGGTAGCAGTTACATTGCAATTACGTTCCTGTGAGCCTTATGTTATATTTAATTTCCGGTTAGGTTACAGTTAGGTCATGGTTAAGTTACAGTTAGGTTAAGGTGTAAGTTGATGTTAGGTTGTGGTTAGATTATGGCTAGGTTATGATAAGGTGACGGCCAGGTTACATTTATGGTTTATTTAAGTTACAATTAGGTTACTGTTAAGATACAGCTAGGTTACAGACAAGTTATGATTACAATACAATTAGATTTTGAAGGTTAGGATTTTGTTCACAGAATGAACATTACGCATGTTTGATAAAAAATATATACCTATTTTTGTAAAATGGCTCTGAAATTATAATACATATATACATTATATACTAACCTTTTAGCTAATCATTGAGAATCGATTTTATTCACGGTATATACGGATTTAAGAGTGATATAATTAGTTTGAAATTCAAAATATTTCACTTGGGATATCTATGTGAAAAAAGTATTTAGTTAAGTCACTTAACAGTAATTTTAAGGATAAATATAAACATTTTAACACGAAAATCACGCAATCGTTGCACACATATTCCCTCCTGCGTTTCCCATTGCAGTCATTTTGGGTATTTTTGGAGCTAAATATTAGTTTTTTTTAAACCAATTTTTGACACAGTCAGGGGGTACGTATTTAATATAATGTACACTGTAAAAAATTTGACAATTTTGCTGCATCATCACTCCCCCGCTTTTATAGAATATCTCTCTTTTGACCTATGAGAATGCTCCATAATAAGCTGAAGTAATCATTTTCTATAAAAGCGGCGGCGTGACGATGCAGCAAATTTTTAACAGTGTATTTACACGTATTTCGAGTTAAAGATAAAATCATAAAAATTTCAAGTTCGTTTAACATTGTTATTACGGACCTGGGCAACGCCGGGCGGGTCAGCTAGTCTATATTATAAAGGCCAAATGTATCTGTGAGTAACGCATACGTCATTTTGCGAATGGCAACACCTTCAAATTTTAAATGAAATTTCAGTATTAAAATTTTTGCTACTACAAATTTTTATAATTCTAAATATCGCACATCTTCAATTTTTATGCCATCGTGTGAGAAAAAAATGCACTTTATAATGAAATTTGTTTGAAAGCTGTATCTTAATTTATATTTGAAATATTAATTTTTTTCTAGTTTGTAATACAGCTTTTCTAATCGTGGCAACAGGAGTACTGCATTTCTATTAAAAGTAAAGGAAGGAAAAGAGGGAAAAAATTTATTACTGTATCTTTATGTTGCTATTTTTTTACTAAAAGGGAAAAAATGAAACTTAAATATCTTCTGTTATAAAACCCGTTGAATTTTGATTTCATATTTTGAATCAAAATGATCAAATTAAAATGCCATTTTTTTAAAGGTGGATACAGATACGAAATGTGTATTTGTAAATTCTGATATGGTGAAAATGATGCCGGGTTTAGATTTCACGGAGAAAAAAATTCTATGATTAAGTCAAAATTAAATTTTTTTTTCTTTTTCCATTTTGGAACACTAGCATAAGAACCTTAATTGATAACTTTATCATAATAACAGATCTTTGTTATCTTTTGCTGCTTACATGTACGATTAAAATTTAAATTTAACAATTTATATAACTGAGTTTTAAAGAAATAGCATTTTGTTAATTTGACGTTAAACATCGTTTGTTTAAAAGTTAGGCTTACCGATATAAAATGCATTTTTTCCTATAATTAATTTTGTAGGTTTATTATAAGTCAATGAAACAGTTCCTTTTTAAGCATTTTCTTTTGTCGAAATTTGACGGGTTCTACCTTGTGATATTAAAGTCTAATTTCTATTAAGATGAATGATATTAACACGTTCTTTCATTTTATGCTTTTAAAAAATTGCAAGATGCAGAATTAGTATTTACAGCGCGCTCCAAACTGTCGGACATTTAACGAGCAGAAAATTGGCATAACAGCTTACGCGCACGATTGCAAAATAAATATTGCAACTAGAATGTAAATTTTGGCGTCTACTTACACATTAGATTGTAATAATTATCTTGAACCTAAATAAATTTATATTTAGAGCATTTTTCAATTTTTAATATAAAGGTGTATTTAACTGATAGAAAATTTTGAAACTTTCCACAAGATAATCATCTAAAAAATAAATTATGCTGAACAGTAAAAAGGAAATTTTAGGTTTATTTTATACAGGTTAATATGAAATATATATTTTAAAAATTTTATCTAAAAATACTTACAAGATTTTGAGATATCGTGCGCGCTATACCAAAAATGTCATTTAGAGAAAAATGACTTCCAAATTTCGGACACGCCATTTCAGCTATTGAGCAGGTGAAATTCTAAAACCTATAACTTTTGTTTTAAAGAGAATTTCGTGAAAACAATTATCTAAAACTGTTCAGAAAATGTAGCAGTTTAACATATAAAAAATGAAATTTGGAAGCTTTAAGAATCCTGAGAACCAATAAAAAATAGTAACATTACTGATCGTAATACTCTCATCCAATGATGGTATTTTGTCATGTACATTTTCAGGTCATTTGTCGTTTTACATGATTTCCAGTTTTATATGGAAATCCTTTATTTTCTCGAATATTAATGTTTATCATATACATTCACTGAAATATATGTCACTTTTTTAAAGTTATATTATCGACACATGAAACCCCACCGTTAATTACCTAAAGAATAGCTTCATAGCAGATTTCATAAAAAAATACACATAAATTCTATGGATGCTTTTTCTTTTTAAAATCGCTAAACTATTTATTCCATCTTTCTATCGGAATATTCCAGAATGTCAGAGGATTTAGGGGAAAAAAAGACATAGCAATAATTTTCTATTCGAATATTAATGCTATGCATAGTAATACACTTGGACAGTTTCACAAGTGTGTCATGATAAACACTGACTAGGGAACTGCAAGAAGTGCAAGTCATTGATTTTGACGAAACTGGTATCGTTGGAAACATCTCATTGTGAGCAGTAAAAAACTAAGTAGAGCTACCCTTCGGAAATGGCTCATTTTCGAGATATCCGACAATTTATGTCTCGTGGCTAGTGCACACTTAATGGGGACCGCAAAAAATTTTAGTCTCGATTTTAACGAAAGTGGTATCGTTGAAAACATATCATCGTGAGGATTAAAAAATTAAATGGAATCACCCGGAGGAAATGAGACGTTTTCGAGATATCCGACAATTTGTGTCACATTGCTAATGCACACTGCTGGGAAACTGCATTAAGTGACATAAATTGTCAGATATCTCGAAAATGGCTTATTTCAGATGATTAGTTCCACTATGTTTTTAACTTCTCACAATGATATCTTTGCAACGACACCATTTTTATCAAAATCGAGAAAACAATTTTTTGCGGTCCCCCATTAAATGAACAATATGCGCTAGCAATATATGCGCTAGCTAGAACAATATGCGCTAGCTACATGACATAAATTATCGGATATCTCGAAAACGGCTCATTTCCGACGGGTAATTCTATTGAGTTTTTTACTTCTCTCGATGAGATCTTTCCAACTATACCCCTTTCGTTAAAATCGGTGACTTACACTTTTTGCAGTTCCCTAATGAGACACATAAAATATCATAGCTCATTAAAGTTTCAGTGAACATTAGTTGACTTGTCACAATGATGTATAGAACAAGAACAAAAAAAAAAAAAAAAAAAAAAAAAACTTGCATAACTATGAAACACTTTCCAAATTAACATAATATATTAATAGCATGTCCAACATAACATTAAATATAATACTATTAAGAAATTTTGGAATGATCTATGATGTTAAAGACTAAATTCGTTTTAGATGCTTGTAATTTCATACTAACGATGACCCGATTACAAGTTCACGTTACGCGCACTGTATTACCTGTCATCGTACACTGAGACAGGTTACCTAAAACAAGTTGGAAATTGCATGTAAAGCGTAGCAAATGAGGTGCGTTCGTATGATAACGAAGTTTTAAAAATATTTAGATCTTGCTGTTGTAGTAGACTGTACTTCGGATACAATATAGTGGTCGAAATCTTTGTGTTTATGTAAATATACAGGAAGTAATTTTTATTACACCTCAGCAACGAATATCAATTTCATAAAATGTGAAATAGCTTTATATGATTTAAAAAAGCCCCAAACAATGCTTCTCCGTAAAGCATTATGTAGTGGAATACTTTTGTGTGGCTCTGTAATTTAATAATAAATATTCTTTGCATCACAGATTGTACAGAATGTGTATTTTTGTATATATATACTTCATAGCTTGATGTCAATTTCATTAAGTTCGAATGAGTCTAACACCGTTAAAATGCATATGAAATTTCTTTTCTCGTTGACCGTAATGTAACGGAATACTTTTGATTGTCCCTGTAATTTGTCTATGTATCCAATTTTCATAATATTTGAAAAGACTCGACAGAATTATGTAATAATTGCGTATTTTTAATTTCAAACGATTAAAATGCATCTGAAACTTTTTCCCCATTGGCCGTAATGTAAAGAAATACTTTTGATTGTCCCTGTCATTGATCTATGCATCCGATGTTCATAAAATTTGAAATGACTCGACAAAATTATGTAATAATTATGTATTTTAAATTTCAAATGATTCCTTTGTGTTGTTATATGCGGACAGACGGACGGACTGAACAACAACTATAGGTGCTACGTATTTATATAATTACGAACGCACCTAAAAATGACAGAAAATAAAAAAATAAAAATAAAAATTTCTTCACTGTTTTCTATTGAAACCATATGTGTTATAAAACAATGTTATTCTTCAGTTCATCCGTCCCTCTAGCTTGTTAAGGAAAAGAAAAATAATAATAAACTAGTTGGATGTGCCAATCCCAAAACTTTCTTCTATCTCATACATGCATTTTAATATTTAAAAAAAATTCCTCATTTTAATGCTTTAATAATTTTAATTCAATACCCTACTAACTTTAATTTTCATCTTAAATTTCTGCTTCAATCAATTAATCGGAGTAAAAACGAATTTCCGTCTCTGCACGAGCCGATGGACAATAGAATGATAGGCAGATTTTTTTCAAATTCAGGGAGGACCTACTTGCCTTACCAAAAAATAATCATATACAAAATGTTTAGTTCATTTCTAGAACTAACTTCATACACTTTTAGGTGGTGCAATATTGAAAATGGCATAAAATTCGGTATTGCAGCGCCCCCTTCCGGCGGATTTTTTTTCAGATTCAGGGCGATCCAACTAGCCATAGCCATACACTTACACAAAAAATTTCTTTCAATTCGATGCATAACTTCATATACTTTTGGTTGGTACAATATTGAAAATGGCACAAAATCGCGATTGCAGCGCCCCCTTCAGGCTGATTATTCTCAAATTCAGGGAGGACTAACTAGCCATAGTCACACACATACACGAAAAACTTGGTTCAGTTCGATGCATAACTTCATACACTTTTTGATGGTAGAATGGCGACATATAGACATACACACAGACACACGGACAGACAGACATTTTGTAAAAACATGTTTTTTGGAATCTCTGACCCCTAAAACGTGTAAATCCGTCGAAAAAAAATTTCGATTACAATACTTTCTTCTATTAAAGATAGAAGAAGTTAAAAAATGTATAATTTAACAAATTACAACGACTATTTGGAAAATAATATTTTCAAATAATAAAATTTTATAGACTTATAAATAAATTCTATATTTAAATTAATAATAATCATTCTTATGACGATAATAACAATTCATATATTACGTACGCCTTGCATTAAACATTTATATTCCTAGACTAATGATAAAAACACAGTAGTTTATAGGTATACAGCTTTAACTGTTTAAGATGTGCATTTTTATTGGACGGAGGTCATCAGACTGACCTCTGAAAGCCTTCTATTACGTACGACATGGATTCAACATTAATATTCCTGCACCCATTTTAAATGAAATTTCAGTTTTAGAATTTTCGGAATTGCAATTTTTTAAACTTCTAAACATCGCACATTTTCTATTTAGACACCGTTGCATACAGACAAAAATGTACTTTTAAATGAAATTAGTATGAAATCTTTATCACAATTTGTTTTCAAATTATTATTATTATTTTTAAGTTTTTATTACTTTATTTGTCATTGTGGCAACAGAAGTATTCTATTTTTGGGCATTAAACATGGACCAATCAGTAAACGAATAAGTTAAGAAATTCAACCAATAAAAAGATTCAGATATACTCGAGATTTCCCAATTCTCTACCGAGGAGAACAACTATTTTTCAAACAGTTAATGATATATTTTTTAGCATACTTTTCGAGAAAGGTGATGAAAGTTATGTTCCGATTGTGAAAAATAAATAAATAAATGTACACAATAGAACATATAAAGAAATATAATTAGCAAAGAATTAGAAATAATATTATTTGTTTTTGTTACGCATATTACTACTTTTATAGTAAAACTGGATCAGAAAATAATTAATCTATAAAGCCGAAAAAAATGAGAAGTCTTTAATAAAAAAGTAATAGTTTTTGTGAAAAGTAATGTAATGTTTTTTTTTTTTAGAAGTTTATTTTGTGAAAAAATATGTTTTTTTTCTGCATGGGTAGTCTTGACTCAAATATTACGAATCAAATAATACAGGATTTTTTAAGTCTTTATACTAAAAAAAGGGGGCCAACAACTAATTTCACGCTATGTAGAGATAAGGATAGATCTGTGTATCTTTTGGAGCAAGAAATTCAATTAACTTGACATCAAAGGTAATGCTTACAAGGAAGGTCTCCATACCGGGCATACTCAGAATTTTATGATAAAAATACTAATTAAACTACTCATGCATGTAATAAAGGATCATTCAAGTTTAACGGCGGAATTTCAGAAGAAAGTATGTAAAAAAAATAAAATAATTTCGAATATTTGGCTTGAAAAGACGAAAAAGTCACTCGATTTGGCGAGCGGTACATTTCCTCGCCAAAAGCAAACGATTTAATGTAACTGAAAATTTTTTATTAATATATTTTAAAATGCGAGTAAGTGGTATTTATGAATTTAAATTTAAATAATTAAGGAGTTTAATACATATATTTTATTTTTCTAGTACATATTTATGTTGCTTGTTGCCGCTATTATTTAATTTTATCTCCATAAAAATAATTTCACATATAAAAGATGTTTTCATATATTTAAGCGCATTCCAAAATAAAGACCAGATGAAGAATGCTGCAGTAATACATTCCAATATCGGACAAATTTTTGTTTCCATAGCAACAAAGTTGAATTGACAGTGTTCATTTGAACTTCATTTTGAGATTGAAGCGACTTAATTTTTTTTTTTTCATAATATTTCATAGTTAACTTTCAGTATATATATGATAAAACTACAGATAAAACAAACCAAAACTGATAAAACTAAAGTTATTTAAATACATATTTTTTTAAATACAGGTTCAACATAAACATTTTTATCTTAAAAATATCTGACATAATTTTTTTTTTTTTAATTTTATTTCGTCACTAACCGGTGATAAACCGCCAAATAAATGAAATGTTCATTATTTTTTTACGAACGTTTAAAAGGTATTCCTCCGAAATTTTTTTATAAATATATATATTCACACACGACTGTACAGTGACATGTTTAGTACTGAAAATGACATGTGTAGTGTTAACAAGCGCATGGAAAAAATGTCGCTATATTATGGAACTAAGGAAAAAAAATTTTTTTTCAATAGAATTTAATGATATTACACTGTTTAAAAATAGTGAAGTAAAAATACACCATTGAAATGGTCTTTAAGATGATTACTATAGGTGCCACCGTGTCTATAACCATACGAGTAGGCTTAATAATTTACAGAGATACATAAACTTTTCGGTTGCAGTAATATGTATGATCAATGATTGCTGGACTTTTTTTCAGCTGTGGAATCCACTTTTAAATTTAACAAACTCTTGGATTATATAGATCTTTATGTAGTTATGCGCAAGTAGGTTAGAATTGAAATCTACTTACATAATAAAATTGCTAAAAGGGAATTTTCAATTGTTTCCAATTAAATCTGCAATTTTAATTAGTAGGCAACATACAGTCCAGCAAATAACACCCTGATTTCAAAATTAAATTTCTCCAAAACAAAGATCGATAGTAATATGCAGTAAACGGTTTTTTCATGGGGTAAGCTGTAAAAGTCTTATACAGAAATTTCAAACAGTGAATAGTTTGAAAAAATTGCGTATGATTGCATCGATTGCTTTGATTTGACATTTTTCTTATTTTATATTGCCTCCAGAGAAATAATTTTTCAGCTTACAGTGAATTACAGTAAAAAAATTTCGAAGTAAAATTTTAGAATTTCGAAATTTCAAAAATTTAACTGAAAAAAACTATGAAATATGGCACTTTAAGCCGAAAAACACATTCTCTGGCAGCAACCTAAAGCAAGAAAAATGTCAAATCAAAGCATTCTTTGCAATCAGAACACAATCTTTTCAAAATATTTACTTTTCAAAACTTTTGTATAAGATTTTTACAACTTACCTAATAAACAAACCGTTTACTGCATAATTCTATTAATCTTTGTTTTTGAGAAATTTAATTTTGAAATCAGGGTGTTATTTGCTGGGCACCCTGTATATGTAAATCAATAGAATCATACACAAGGCTTAACATAGAAGTTCGGATATTTTTCAACAAATAAATGTTAATTTCTAAAACTGACATTTGAATCGTTATGTATTTTTCATTTACCTTTTTAGTATTTTTATTTAATTAACGATGCAATTTATTCGCAGTACAGTCTAATATATTAGAAAATGTGTGATAATCAATTTTTGACGCATGAGTTTTCTTGTTCGTTTTCTCTTAAACAATGTTTTTAGTTAATCAAAATTGTATTTAGGTTAGTTAATTAAAAATAATATTTAGACATATCTGCACGAAGTTTTTGTTATAAATACTATTCTTTACAAAAAAACATTTACATATTATTATTTTACAACTATGATGGCAAAGTTCAATAACACAAAAGTGTATTCTAAGTGAAATCTATACGATGGTTTGGTTTGTATTTTTGTCGGCCAATTATCTACACCTAAGAGATAAGCCCTAAAGAGGGGAATGCCTTCCGTGGGGGTCACTCTAAGGGAACTTAACCCGTATTTAAGCAAGGAAATCCAAGGTTCGAAGAAAAGCACGGAAAACTCCGAAAAGTTAGGCCGACGGCCAAGATTGGGTTCGAACCCAGCACTTGCCGTCTACTAGTTTCGGGGACAGAACCTCTCAGCCACTGGTACGGCGACAGCTATACGAAGAGATACTACAAGGAAGCAAACCATACGAATATAATCAATCGAACGAAAGTGCACAAAATAAATGAAACTTTTAATATGTAGCAAGATTCGCCTATCTATATTCTTTTTCAATTCATCTCTAAAATTTATTCCAAAGTTCTGATTTCTGTAGCATACGTATGTTATCATGAAACAAAGAAATGCGCTTCACAATTCAACCCGAATAAATCTGCATTCCAAATGTTGCTAGGCAAAGTGTCTTTGTTTACGAAATAACATTTGTCAAATATATTATCTTGCTCAAAAAAAAAGTTTTTTGTCAAGAAAAGTATTGCAAAAAGTGAATAAAACATATGGTGAATTAGTAAATAAAGCTAATAAGGTTATAACTATAGCTCACATATTTTAATTTTGAAAAAAAAATGAGTTTTATACATTTTTAGAAAAAAAAAAAAAAAAAAAAAAAAAAAAAACCTTACCTTTAAAGAGAAATTAACAGAAATTTTGTTTCTTGCATGCATTTTAGGATATTTAAAAATGATTATGGTGTGTAAGTGATAGATTACCGTAATCATAAATGTGAAAGCGATTTTAAACTAGTTGGATGTGTCAATCCCGAAACTTTCTTCTATCTCATAAGTACATTTTAATATTTAAAAAAAAAAAAAAAAAAAAAACGTGGTAACCCCAAAGTTACCCTCTATCGAATTTCCTCGAACATTTGACCTAGCCTAATGAGATTCTGGTATCCGAAAAGCCTAAAACGCAAAATTTAATTAATATTCTGAGAAAATGAGCTTAGTAGTGCCTCATGTTGGGTAATTTATACTAAAACCTAATAAGCATCTATTTATGTCAAGACCTAGCAGAATCTGAAATTTGATGGACTTTCGTCCATTAGTTCTTGAGATATAGTTATAACAAGAAATTTGCAAAACGTAGCACAGCAACACCATATTTTGGACAATTTATACCAAAACGTAAAAAAGCGTCTAATTATGTTATGGTGTAAAAGAATCTGAAGTTTGATGAAATTCTGTGCATTAGTTCTTCAGATATAGCTAGTTTAAAAAAAAACCGTGTAAAATATAGCACAGCAGCACCATCAGTTGAAGGATTTATAACAAAACGTAATCATCGTGTAATTATGTTATATGTCATTTTGTAACAAAATGTGAAGTTTGATAAAATTCTGTGCGCTGGTTGTTGAGATATAGCTATCGGAAAAATCGTGCAAAATGCAGCATAGCTGCACCACCTGTTGTAAGGTTAATACCAAAATGTAATCAGCGTCTAATTATGTTATATATTCTAGTGTAAAAGAAACTAAAATTTGATGAAGTTCTCTGCATTAGTTCTTGAGATATAGCTATCGCAAAAATCGTGCAAAATGTAGCATAGCAGCGCCACCTATAAGGCAGTTCACACCAAAACCTTATCAGCGGCTATATATCTCAAGGTATCGCGGAATCTGAAGTTTTTGGTGAAAATCTGTGCATTAGTTCTTGAGATATAGTTATCATAAAAATCATGAAAAACGTGGCATAGCAGCGCCACCTGCTCGCCAATTTACACCAAAACTTAATCAGCGTCTATGTATATCAAGGGGTCACAGAATCTGAAGTTTGGTGAAATTCTGTGCATTAGTTCTTGAGATATAGCTATCATGAAAATCATGAAAAACGTGGCATAGCAGCGCCACCTGCTGTCCAATTTACACCAAAACTTAATAAACGTCTATGTATATCAAGAGGTCACAGAATCTGAAGTTTGGTAAAATTCTGTGCATTTGTTCTTGAGATAGAGCGCCCACAATTTTTTTGTCACATACAGACAGACTCACAGACAGACTGACAAACTCACAGACAGACATTTTCTAAAAATAGTCAAAACGTGTTCAGGACCTTCTAAAACGTATAAATCCGTCGAAAACCGGAAATCGAAAATTTTCATGAATCCAATACTTTCTTCTTGCAAAGATAGAAGAAAGTAAAAATGCATTCAATATTCATCTTTGAAATTAAACTTGATGTTTGCCAGCAGTTCAATTTTTTTTTTCGAAACATTTTCTTTACAACACATTCATTTTTTTGTAGAAATCGAAATCGACTTGAATAATTGGTTGGTTTTTTTTTTACGATTCGTAGATAGCACAAACAGGTGAATTTATTAAAATATACATGATTTTTTTTTGGTTTGTTTCTATTTTAATCAAGAGCAATATGACAGAAAAAAAAAATGAAACCAATTAAACTCACTTTTATAGGATTTCAAAATCGTACATTAAATAATTTTAAACTGTTAAGTAATAAAAGCTTATTTAGCACTTTCCAACGAAGTTAAAAAGTGCTTATGCACTCGGTTTGCCTGTGGTCGTCTATCCGTCTGTCCGTGCTCAGACTCCCGTTAAAACACTCAGATTGCCATGAAATTTTTGGAAGCTATTGACGCTTACCCCAGCACGAACCCTATTGGAAATGAAGTTTCTACCATGATTAGTTTATTTACAGGGAGAGTCAAAATTTGCTAATACATTACGGCCTATGGGGGAATAATCGTTTCAAATGAATTTTGAAGATGTTACACCCTGTCAAGTAAATTAAAAGTTATATGAATTTACGAGGTGTATTAAAATATGCATTCTATAAAATATGCGGTAAAAATATAGCTATTATCCATTTACAGTGTCAGACAAAAGAATTTCATTATAGATAATGGCAAAGGGGGGAATTGTGTGCGACATATTTTAAATATATTAAACTGTTTCATGTATAATAAACTTGATATATATCATTGAGGCTTAATATAAATTATACGTACTGTCTTCCGTAGTATGAAGTACATAGAATTTACAGGGACACACAAAATATTTGAAATAATATATTCTTTCCGAAGTAGTATATGTATCCAATGATTTTTCATGGATAGATGAAATGCATTTTAATTATGATATCCGCGTTTAAGTTTCACTAAATCTATGCACATTATATGGTGTTTATAAAAGCTATAATTGATATATAGGGTTACCCAAAAGAGCTCGCAAACGTTACTGAGTATGAGCGAAAGTTGCTTAAAAAGGGTTCTTAAAAAAGTTATGCATATTTACGCTGAACTGCATTCAATTTTCCAAGAAATGTTTGTAGAATATAAATAAAATGATATACAGGGTCACGCAAAGAACTGGGTACAGGGACACCTATAAATGATAATTTATTAGAATGTGATTTCAGTTGCTTTAAGAGTGTTTTAGTTTAAAATTAATTTTAGCTTCTTACTTACGTGTAATAAAGCTACATGGTAAATTACAGAGCTGAACAATAACGAAATTTTGTTAAAGATTTCATGAAATGTTGGTGCTTTATAATCTATGCCTAACGCATGATTTTTCTTACCTGTTTTATATTAATTTCATCAATTTTTATTGTATAATTATTTTTTTAACTTTTAAATTTTGAAATATTTATTATAGCATAGCACGGTAGTGCTATGCTATATTTATTTCCAATGCGACTCCGTAATGTTATTTTAATAGGGAATTTAACATTAAACGAGTTATTTACTAGACATTTTCCCACCTTTTGTACGCGCTGCCACAGATTTTCTTCGAAGCACCTAATTGAGTAAAAAAAAATTCCTCCAATCAAAAAAAAAAAAAAAAATGAAAATCTTAGTGATCAATGTACATATTTCCTGTAGCATTTAATAATTTTTACGTGATTTAAAAAGAAATTTTTTTTTTGTAAGAATTAAAAACGGCATATTTAAGACTTCATATTGGAAGTGAAACGGAGATTTTTAAACATTTGGTACCAGGAAAAAGAATTATTTTCAGAAAATAATAAATATGAAGCATGATTTTTGTAATAAAGAGATATTTTCTAATATTAATTGATGGATCAAGGCGATTTTTAATTGAAGAAATATAGAAAATCAGTAAATTAAGCTTTTTTCTATTTATTGTTTTTTCAAAATAATAGAAAATAACTTAAAAATATATATGTAAATAATGGTATTAGAAAGTGGAGTTTCTGACACATTGGCATCTGAAAAAAATCGCGCCAAAGCCAGTATATGATATTTGTGCTGGAATTTTGTACCTATACCACAATTTTTATAATGTCTTCGCCTTATACGTTCGAAGAAAATCAAAATAAATTAAGGTAAATAAAAGTCTCCAAAAATAATAGTATTAAAAAATAATAGTAAAAAATAATAGTATATCATCCTTGGTACGTAATGAAATTAGTAAATCTGCAGAACTAGGCCTTCAAACTCAATTCCTGGCAATTTTTTTAAGGCTAAACCGCAGAATTAACGACTAATTGGCGTAAGACTTTTCGACACTGCAATAAATTAGCCAATTCTATCAACCTAATCATTCAAATATTTTTTTTAATTTCCAATTTGGCGATTTTTTAAAATCGCTCCTCAACTTGTAACATTACAAATAATTAATCATTGAATAAAATTTAATTTTGAATTAATTTGTATTAAATTTATTATTCCTATGATTGTCAAAATGATAAGAAACTTACACGATTTAATTTTTAAAACATCACAAAGAGTTTCTGTTGAAAAGTAGCTGTTTTTTTTATATTTCAAGTTAATATTTTTATAAAACTCTTTTGATGCATTATTTGTATGAAATTATAAAATGTAAACTCATTTGAAATATTCATAACGCTCTGTCCTTTGGCACAGATGTCTAATACTTATCACGTTGGCGCAATTTTTGCGAAAATTGATGGTGAAAATTTCGTTTTCAATAGAACAAAACAATTTATATCATTTTAAGGTACTTCTAGGTTATCCCGTCGACCAATTTCGCAAAATTATACAAATCGCCAAATTAATAGCCAAATTATACATATTGACATAATTTTTATTTTAAATAACGAAAAAACAAATAATTAGTAGAATATTAATAAAAATATTAATAAAAAGTCGAAATAAAAATCACTTAATGACATTTTAAACACGTGAATCGCATTAATGTCATTGAATGTGACATTCACGATCATCCATTATTGGCATTTAATCTTATAGTTTGGCGATAATTTTTTGGTCGACGGGATAACCTAGAAGTACCCATTTTAAAAAAGAAAGTACAAGAAAATAATTTATTAATAAGTATACAATGATAGCCGGGTTAGCATGTGAGACACATAATCGCCATTTTGTTCCAATCATGCCAACGTGTTGCATGCACAAGTGTATGCCGCTGAATGCCCCTTAGGCATTCTCTTGAGCTCACCCAGCCCTCCACCCCCATAGTTCACTTCCAGCTATGGCCCTGGGTGAATTACATCAGTAATTGTGACACGATACCGCATAAAGAAGTCCTGAAGATGATACCCTCAGTTAATTTTGAAATGAGTTCACCTGAATGCAATAGTTATTAAAAAACTTGAGATATTAAACAAAAACATAATTTGCAGAACAAATTAAAAAAACCAAGATTTATTTCCTACACTCTTTAAGCCCGAGAAGGGACAGATATTAAGATAATTGATTTATTCATTTCGACATTTAATATTAAATTTTGGTAACAAATAAGTTAAACAAAGTGAACATGAAAAAATAAAAATGCAATTCAAACAATATGATACTTAACCACCCTAAATCTTAGATTCCGTTCAAATGAAATCGAAATAAATCTAAGACTTTTTTCCAAACTCAACTTGCAAATTTGTATTGCAGATTTTGTATTATGTTTACGGTAAGTGTAAACAAAATGAATAGGCAATCAAAAAAGCAAATGTTCAGAAAAAGTCGGAGATTTATTTCGATTTCATTTGAACGGAATCTAAGATTTAGGGTGGTTAAGTATCATATTGTTTGAATTGCATTTTTATTTTTTCATGTTCACTTGGTTTAACTTATTTGTTACCAAAATTTAATATTAAATGTCGAAATGAATAAATCAATTATCTTAATATCTGTCCCTTCTCGGGCTTAAAGAGTGTAGGAAATAAATCTTGGTTTTTTTAATTTGTTCTGCAAATTATGTTTTTGTTTAATTGTATTATTGTTGTCGATTCATAACTATTTATCACATTTCGAAGAATGTTTATAGGCATATCTTTAAATCTTCTGATATTTTCAATTGATATAAAATTTTACTCATATGCAAAAAACATTTGACGATTGGTCCCGATTGAAAATAAAATAAAGAATACTGCCCAGTTAAACTGATGGCATTGAGCTCACAGGCTACAAATACTAATTGTACATTAAAGCCTTATATTTTCAAGGGTTAATTCCGTTCGAAAAAAAAATTAAGAAGGGGAAACAGCTCTCCCCTTTCCTCTTTTTTTATACTTAATCATTGAACCTCCTATACTATCAAAGACATGCTTTATCATATAAAAAATCTATATCCAAAATTCAGAGCAAATTAGATAATTCTTAATAAAAACCCATTTAGCATTTATATAATTTAAAAGGAGTTATCCCCTTCTTTTATACTTAACCATTAAACTTCCAAAACGATTCAGAGATTTGAACGAAATCTGAAAATTCTGCTTGAAAAACCTATTTATATAAATTAAGAGGGGGGGGGAGGCATTAGAACCCCTGTTGCCCCTATTTATACTTATTCAATGAACACCTAATAGCAGTCACGGAATCGCCTCATCAGAATGATCCTAATCTAAATTTTGAACGAAAACTTAATTCTGCATGAATATCCCATTTATATCAACTAACGGGGGGGGGCATTAGAACCCCTGTTCCCCCTATTTATACTTATTCAATGAACACCTAATAACAGCCACGGAATCGCCTCATCAGAATGATCCTAATCTAAATTTTGAACGAAAACTTAATTCTGCATGAAAATCCCATTTATATCAACTAACGGGGGGGGGGATTAGAACCCCTGTTCCCCCTATTTATACTTATTCAATGAACACCTAATAACAGTCACGGAATCGCCTCATCAGAATGATCCTAATCTAAATTTTGAAAACTTAATTCTGCATGAAAATCCCATTTATATCAACTAACGGGGGCATGAGCCCCCCGTTCCCCCTCTTATACATATCGAATGAACTCCAAAAACTAATCAGGGAAGCGCCTTATCAGGATATACCTACATACAAAATTTCAAGTGGATCCGATATTTTTATCATGAGTTATCGCGTTACGCACATACGCACATACATACAGAACGGACGGGCACATAAGCTCTCAGGCTATGATAGCCTGTGAGCTAAAAAGCCTTTAAATTAATCTTAACTAAGTTATAAAAGTATTAAAATATTATACTGTCTTCGGCAATACTAATGTGAGGGTGATTTTTAGCCTCCGAGGCTATTTCTTTCAGACAAGTTAAAAATGTCGTGTCATCAGCACTGAATTTTCTAGTCAACCGATTTTGATAATTATTTTTTTTAAATGAAAGCTATTTATTTGTAGTTGTGCCCATTTTAATTATTTTTTAATTTATTTCCATTTTTATATTTTATTTTTAATTTTAAAAGCTTTTTCATGACATTTCTTCAAAATGGTGGCAACACAGTTTAGCTTTTCTCTCGATAATAAATTTTTTTTTTCTAAAATGATTGCGTATAATTATGCACTAATTGAGTTAAAAAAAATATATTTACTGAGAAATAATATTAATAATGTAAATAAAATGACAGAAAATAATATATGATAAAAATTAATGTCTAAATCAAAATAAGAGAAATTTCAAATGAGGAAAATTATGTCATTCAGCAACCAGATAAATGGGAATTACAATATTATTATGGATGCCTTTTTCATAAACAGTAACTTTTAAAGAACATTTGAAGAGAAAATGACGTCACTATTTAAAACATCGTATATTTACTCATAACGATATTAGGTACTACTCTGTTATCCCGTCGACCAATTTCGCCAAATTAATAGCCAAATTATACATATTGACATAATTTTTATTTTAAATAAAGAAAAAATAAATAATCAGTAGAATATTAATAAAAATATTAATAAAAAGTCGAAATAAAAATCACTTAATGACATTTTAAACACATGAATTGTATTTAATGTCATTGAATGCCACATTCACGATCATCCATTATTGGCATTTAATCTTATAGTTTGGCGATAATTTTTTGGTCGATGGGATAACCTAGTAGCACCCGATATTACTTTTTTTTTTTTTAATAAAGCTATTTTTCTGTGAGTGCATATAAAATAAAATTTCTGGATTTCGCCGGCACTCATATTACAATTTTAACTGTACTTGTGCGAATATTTGCATGCAAAATTGTAACTGGCAAATTTGACATTTACTTTGTAAATATATTTATTATATATTGATTCAATAATGTAATTACTTTTGCTTTTTTTCTTTAAACCAAATCGATCGGGTCTTTTAAACATTTCATTCGTCGAATTCGATGGGATTCCATTTGTTTTATTGTTAAATTGCATTTCCTTTTACTCAGAGTCTATAAAAAAAGCGTTTAAATTAAAGAAAAAATCCGTTTTTGATGAATCTATTCAATGAAGAAGTAGCACGTCAAATTGTATCTCTTAAATATTCCGCAATTCCAATGTCTCAGAGAGAAATTGCTATTCAATTGGGTATTTCACGCCGTTCTGTTTGCTATTATATTGATAAACACAAGAAAAATGAAGTTAGTTCATTGCAATCTAAACGGGGTCGCCCTTCTAAAAAACTTCTATCGATTTTTTATTTTCTAATCGGAGGCGAAACTGAATTCTGCAATGGTAGAATCTACATTCATCTTGTCTTAATTTTAGTTTATCTGGATATAGGTCAAAAATCAATTTAACTACTTGTAGAAAAATAAATTTAATATTCAATAAAGTTTAGAAACCTTAAATGTAAATTTTTCATGAAATAGCATTAAGAATTTAATAGGTTAACATAACTGTACATACAAAATTCGTGTAGAATCCCACACAACTAAAAGACTGATATCTACTAAAAAATGCATTAATCAAATTATTTCCATTAATAAAATGATAAAAATAATTTATTATACGTAGGATATTTTCATTCTAATATTTGATAGATGTGAATATTCTTTTCTTAATAATGTCAAATTTTTGGACAGAATGCATGTACATATGCGATAGTTGCAAGCAAATTATCACAAGTAAATCATTTATTATTTACAGATTATTTATTGCTTCCCTTCAGTACTTCTCATCTTTATTTTCTGAAGGTATAGAGGAATTATAAAATAATAATGGTGTAAAAATAATACATGTTTTTTTCATTAAAACCGATTGACGAATAGGTAGTTATCATGGTTTTTTGTAAAGAATATTTTAAAATATAATTAGATTAATTAACCAAAAATACTCGGTACTATTAGGTTATCTCGTCTACCAAAAATTATTGCCAAACTGTAAGATGGATAATATGGACTATATGTAGATAATGGATGATCGTGAATATCACATCCAGTGACATTAAATACGATTCACGAGTTTAAAAAGCTATTTAGTGATTTTTATTTCGTTTTTTTATTTGAATTTTTTTTTAATATTCTACTAATTATTTGTTTTTTCGTTATTTAAAATAAAAATTACGTCAATATGTATAATTTGGCTACGAAATTGGTCTACGGGATAACAAAGTAGTACCAAATACTCTTATGAAAATATCCAAATTCTTATAAAAAAACCATATATTTAAGCTTCTTATGATAAACTCTATAAATGACAAAAATTTTGTTGTTGAAATTGTTTTATATAACTAAAATAAAAGCTATACTTATGTAAATGACTAAAAAAAAATTACAATTTTTTGTAAAACTTTCGATTGTTTCTTCACGTTTTCTAAATTTGATAGGGCGGAGTATTGCGTGTGGGGAAAAAAACTTTCTTTAATATGTACAGGGAGTTTATAAAGTCCCGGACCCATTTTGATGTTTAATAACTCATAAAATAATGATGATATAAAAAATAAAAAGAATATTGCCCAGTTAAACTGATGGCATTGAGCTCACAGGCTACGCATACTGATTGTACATTACAGCCTTGTATTTTCGTTAATTCGGTTCGAAAAAAAAATTAAGAAGGGGAAACAGCTTTCCCCTTTCTCCTTTTTTATACTTAATCATTGAACTTCCTAAACTATCAAGTACATGCTTTATCATATTAAAAAATCTATATCCAAATTTCAGAGCAAATCGGATAATTCTTAATAAAAACCCATTTAGCATTTATATAATTTAAGAGGAGTTATTCCCCTCTTTTATACTTAACCATTAAACTTCAAAAACTATTCAGAGATTTGAACGAAATCTGACAATTCTGATTGAAAAATCCATTTATGCAAGTTAAGGGGAGGGGCATTAGAACCCCCGTTCCCCCTGTTTATACTTATTCAATGAACACCTAATAACAGCCACGGACTCGCGTCATCAGAATGATCCTATATCTAAATTTCGAATGAAAACTGTTAATTCTGCATGAAAATCCCGTTTATATCAATTAAGCGGAGGGGCATGAGCCCCCCGTTCCCCCTGTTTATACTTATTCAATGAACACCTAATAACAGCCACGGTATCGCCTTATCCGAATGATCCTATATCTAAATTTTGAACGAAAACTGCTAATTCTGCATGAAAATCCCGTTTATATCAATTAAGGGGGGGGGAGATGAGCCCCCCCCGTTCCCCCTGTTTATACTTATTCAATGAACACATAATAACAGTCACGGAATCGCCTCATCCGAATGATCCTATATCTAAATTTTGGACAAAAACTGCTAATTCTGCATGAAAATCCCGTTTATATCAATTAAGGGGGGGGAGATGAGCCCCCCCGTTCCCCCTGTTTATACTTATTCAATGAACACATAATAACAGTCACGGAATCGCCTCATCCGAATGATCCTATATCTAAATTTTGGACAAAAACTGCTAATTCTGCATGAAAATCCCGTTTATATCAATTAAGGGGGGGGGGAGATGAGCCCCCCCCCCGTTCCCCCTGTTTATACTTATTCAATGAACACATAATAACAGTCACGGAATCGCCTCATCCGAATGATCCTATATCTAAATTTTGAACGAAAACTGCTAATTCTGCATGAAAATCCCGTTTATATCAATTAAGGGGGGGGGGGAGATGAGCCCCCCGTTCCCCCTGTTTATACTTATTCAATGAACACATAATAACAGTCACGGAATCGCCTCATCCGAATGATCCTATATCTAAATTTTGGACAAAAACTGTTAATTCTGCATGAAAAACCCGTTTATATCAATTAAGGGGGGGGGGAGATGAGCCCCCCCGTTCCCCCTGTTTATACTTATTCAATGAACACATAATAACAGTCACGGAATCGTCTCATCAGAATGATCCTATATCTAAATTTTGGACAAAAACTGTTGATTCTGCATGAAAAACACATTTATGTCCATTAAGGGGAGGGGCATGAGCCCCCCGTTCCCCCTCTTATACATATCGAATGAACTCCAAAAACTAATCACGGAAGCGCCTTATCAGGATGTACCTATATACAAAATTTCAAGTGGATCCGATATTTTTATCATGAGTTATCGCGTTACGCACGAACGCACATACATACAGAACGGACGGGCACATAAGCTCTCAGGCTATGATAGCCTGTGAGCTAAAAACTTATGGCATTTCAGGTATGAATATCTTTACTTTTGTAAATATCGTCTGCGCGTGTGGTTAATTTTAGATAATTTCATTCTCCTGTCTAAATATCTTTACTTTTCTAAATATTGTCCGCTTATTATACATGTTGGAAAACTTGGTACCTCATTGGGGTGCAATCGTTCAAACTTCTTTGAATGATCATTTTCCAGGAGATACATCGGGTTGGGGAGGTCCAATTCCTTGGCCACCCCGATCACCTGATACAACGCCGCTGAACTTTTTCTTTTGGAGATTTGTAAAGCACAATGTTTACAGGAGCAGAGTGTCGAACATTGATGACATAAAAGCTAGAATTACAACCGCAACAGCCTCTGTGGATGCCGACATGCTTGCCGCTACCTGGCGTGAAATTGGCTATCGACTTGATATTCTCCGTGCGACGAAGGGAGCACACGTGGAAATTCATTGATATGGGTTATGGAACCTTTTGAGTCTATCTAACCATTTATGTTATTCATTTTAATCTATCTTTATTATTTTATGAGTTATTAAACATCAAAATGGGTCCGGGACTTTATAAACACCCTGTATTTCAAATTTCAAACGATTCGGTTGTATAATTTTTGCTCTGCTATATGCGAACAGACGGCCGGATTGAAGACGATTATAAGTGCTACGTGTTTACATACTTACGAATGCACATTAAAAATGGACGAACCTAATCCATAGACGTTTATCACTGTAAAACATGCAACAGAGCGCTGTAAAGTTGATGTAAGCGTTAACCCTCTCATGCATAAATTATTTTTCATTACTTTGCATTATTGGCTAAAAATCATTTTCTGAGATAAATGGAAACCCATTATAAAATAATTTTATTATTGCACTATATGATAGCTATTATCTATCAACAAATCGGATCTCTATAAATGAATGCTCAAAAGTTTTTTGCTTAATAATGCAATAATTATCTGTCCTCATATGAGGCCCGTATGCATGAGAGGGTTAAATTTCGGAAAACTATATATTCCAGCATACAATGACCAATCTTTTAACTGGCGATCTAATTGTATGTCGAGCAACGATTAAGGAAATTCTTTTCAAAAGAATTGTTAAACAAATGAAAACAAGTTGGAAATTGCAAGTGAAGCTTAGCAAATGAGGTGCGTTCGTACGATAACGAAGTTATAAAAATATCATTCTGATATATCAATCTCATGAAATTGTAAATAGTTATTTACAATTAAAATACGCACCAAACAATGTTCTCCCTATACCGTTATGTAATGGAATACATTTGCGTGGCCTTTGTAAATTAATAACAAATGTCCTTTGCGCCACAGATTATGCGCAATGTATAGTTTAATATGTACGTCATAGATGCATATCATTTTTATTATGTTCGAATGAGTGTAACACCTTTAAAATGCATTTAAAATATTTTTCCCCATTGACCGTAATGTAACGGAATACTTTTGATTGTCCCTGTAGTTGAACTATGCATCCTTTAATTCATTAATAGATTAAAAAAATTATATTAAATTTCCTTCAATGCTACTTCAAAGTACCTCAGTGCATAAAGGGTTAAAAGGATGTTATACTGAATTCAAGATGCACATTTTTATGTGCGTTCGTAATTATGCAAATTCGTAGCACCTATAGTCATCGTTCAGTGCGTCAGTCCGCATATAACAGAGCAAAAATTACTCAACCGAATCTTTTGAAATGAAAAATATAAAATATTGCATAGTTTTGACGATTTATTTCAAAATTTATGAAATTTGGATGTAAAGGTAAAAACTAGTCGTTGGGGGCCACCGTAACACTTACCCATCAAGGATATGTATATGAAAATAAAACATGTGAAAACTATTTATACAATGCATTGCAATTCATAAACAAAAATTATATATTGTTAATATACCTATAGTAATGCTCTATTAAAGAACTGCTGATGTACCATTTTCGACAAATTATATAAAACGCCAAACTACTCAAGTAGTACCGAACTGCGTAAAAGAAACATCCTTATATAACTCCAAAAATAATAATTCTATTAACTAACAATATACTGTATCGGATTAAGCGTCTCATTTCCATTTAAAATATACCTCTGAATTGAAATTTGAATGAAATACAGGGTCATGAAAAATCGAAGAATTAGGAAAACGGGATTACAAATATCTCGGCAACTAATAATCCGATCGACTTTGTATCTTACGCAAAATTTGTGTCATTTTATTGCCTTTTACGTCCAATTCTTAAAATTAAAAAATTCGAAAATTTTTATATACCTTTCATCAGAACCAATTTTTCGAGAGTCCGAAAAAAATAGTTCCGGATAAACGAAGTTTTTGATATTAAATAGGTTTCGTCCCATCCTTACATACTAAGTACATACAAAATTTCAAGTCTCTATCTCAATTTGTTTGGGAGATAGAGCGGTTACATACAGACAGACAGACAGACACACAGACAGACGGACGGCAAATTTTTTTTTTCTAAAAATATGTTTTTCGGAATCTCCACTATCTGAAACGTGTAAATCCGTCAAAATTTTTTTTTCGATTTTCAAAACGATTGCAAGACTTACCCTATACTACGTATGATGGGTAAGTAAAACTAGTTTCAAGTGCAGTTTAATGATTTTAATTCTTTTGAAAACAATAAAATTGATGTGCATCTATGAAGTATGTACTACAATATACATTCTATACAAACTGTTGTGTAAAGAATATTTGTTATTCATTTTTTTTTGTTATTCATTGTTACTCATTTACAGGGCCATGCAAAAGTATTTCATTACATAATTGTATAGATGGAAACATTTATTGAGGCGGAATTAACTATATTAAACTATTTCACATTTTCAGAAATTAATATACATTACTGAAGATTATTACGAGTTACTTGCTGTGTAATAGAAAAGAGATACTATTTACAGGGACGCGCAAAAAATTTCGACTTTTATACTGTACCTGAAGTATTGTATAAAAATTCAACCAAGTTCGGAATAATTTAAAAACTTATAATAACTTATAACTATAATAGTACAATAGTAGACTATAATAGTACAACTATAATAGTAAAACCTATATAAACTATATAGTATAAACTATAATAGTACAACTACAATAGTACCTCATTTGCTATGCAACTTCGACATGTTAATTTATACGCAAATATGGAAAATTATGTTACGGAGGCGCTACACAAAATGCTATTCATTCTTGCAGATTAATCATTCGAAATATTTCTACAATAAATAATTTTCGACATATTTCAATAAAATATTTACAAATAGAAAATTGTAATAGTTCCGTAGGTGTGGGTTCTCATTAGTGGGTCAGAAAATTCTCGTAACAGTTCTAATTTATGAACACGTTTTATTGCTGGACGACACTTTACGAACACTACAAACAACATAAAGGAAACACAAAATCAATAACATACAAATAATATTTTCGTTCTTCCTTGTTTCACGTTACTTTCGTTTACCGTCGGAGCAAACCGGACCGCCTTTTTCTTACACCTTCGCAGGTGGAAGATATTCCTCGTTCTGCTAGTTTCCTCTCATTTTTCATAATGGGGCGCTACTAGACAAGAAGGGGGGGGGTGCTACTTGAGAACAAAAGGTATGCGCGGCCATCACAAAAATATCAAAAGTTTTGAGATTTAAAAAATGGATTAACTGCAAACTTTTATCATCATATATTCCGAATATGTATAATATATCCTCTGTTGTACCTTTATTTTAGTATTTCTGATGAAGCAAAACAATTGCTGAGAATAATGGTAGTTCTTGAATTCTAGAAACAAAAGCATTTTTCATAACTGCCATTCATATAGAATTTTTGAAATTCTACAAATAAATTGGTAGAATTCAATGTTGCATCAGTACAGTCTGAACTAACATGTATGATGCAGAAAATACGTATTTAAGTCTTGTATCATCTCTCTGTTTAAATAAGCTGATATTTCCAAATAAATAGAAAACGTTTCCGTACAAAAATTATAGGTCTGCGATACGGAAATAAAATTTAATTGACGAAGTTGCAAATATTTTTTAAAAGTAAACTGTAGTAAATTGCCTCCGTCCGTATATTGAATGAATACGACAGTTTAATTAAAATTTAGTATAGCTTTCACAATGTTTTGTATAAACACCAAGTTTAATTTTAAGGTAAATTCAAAGTATTTTTAGCAAAACTTTCTGGGAATATGTATTTTTAATTGATGTATTTTTCAGCAGTAATTTGTTACTTTTTAATTTTTTTTTCAATTATTTACCTTTTTTAGGGCTTGAATGATATATGTGTCAATGTAAACCGTATTGGATATAACGGAATCGCATCGTCAATGTCATTTTTTTATTGGAAATATTTAGGAATGCCTACAGTTTCCATATAAAGTTAATTAAATACAATTGATTTTCTTTAATCATCAGATTTTAAAACATTCACCTTTTATATACACATTTTAATAACAACAAGAGATAAAAATATTTTTTAATCAAAGTAAATTATGTTTCATATCTAATTGTAATCGTAAATCTATTATAAGAGAGTCCATTGAAATTTATACGCGTAATAATCTGGTTTGCAATGATACCGTTTTTTTATTATTCCTAAGTTATGGTTAGAATTTATGAATAAATTCCTCGTGAGGGCTTGAATGGGATGAACCAAGTTGGAATTTCTTTTGATCATGGTCTATTTTTATTTTTATTTAATTTTTTACAATAGCGCGCGTGTTTTTTGGTGTTTTTTATATCTCTTTGTCGCGTGTCATTTGTATTGACCGTAAAATAGTTTGAAATTTTTATTTTTAGTTAAGTTTTAGATCATGGTCTATATTTTAATTTAATTTTTTGCAATAGAGCGCGTGTTTTTTTTTTTTGTTATTTATATCTCATTGTCGCGTGTCATTTGTATTGTCCGAGAAATATTTTGAAATTTTGTTCTATTTATATTATGACTATGGAACTTATTTGACGGTTCCGAAACATGTCAATGTATTTTATTTTTACTATAACACCTTTCTTAAGAAAAATTAAAATCGTTATTAAAAAAATTCCATATAGTTATACTGAATGAAACTTCATTGAGTTTTTAATTTTACAATTTTGCTTACTGGTAAACACTAGACTTAATCTCATTCAGTTTATTTAAGAAAAAGTGCTGTAATAAAAGATGTTCCATCTAAAGTATGCATTTTAATTCGAAACTAATGCAGTTGAAGTGATTGAAAACGCGTCTTTAACGACGAATGCAGTCCATATTCCAGACTCCGTTAGTATGCGGTTATTTTTTTTTAGAAGGACGTGAAACTATTCTAGCTTGACGTCTAAGCATTATGCATTTTAATATGTGCTCAATAGCCAAAACACCTCTGAAATTAAAGAGTAACATTCGCACTAAGACTAATCCAATTAATTTTAAGAAACATTGATAAGTTTATGAAATACAGTCGGCTCTCGTTAATTTGAACTCGTCGGGACCACCAGAAATGTTCGAATCAGCCGAAGTTCGAATTCTGGAAACTATGAAATGAAAACATACTTAATAGGGTACTATTACAAAGGAATTAATGTTATAGTGTTTTTTTTTTTTAAATTTATTTCGTCTCTTATCATTAGAATAAGACTTAATATTGAATTAGAATGCATAAACACATAAACTAATTAAAATATTAGAAACAAGCACAATGGAATAAAAATTTAAAGCGTCACTGATGGACAGACAAGGCACTAAGAAAGTGGATATCAAATGCATTGGATCATACGTATACTCGTTCGGAACAATTTTCACAAAAATCAAAGAAAGAAAGTTTTTCAAATGATCTGAAATCCGTGAGAAAGAAAAGAAAAAAGAAAAATTGAAATTATCGTGAGTTCGAATTAATGAAAAAGTTTAACGTTATTCTACCATTGAAAATTTCGGGACTTCATGTTCAGTTCGAATTAAGCGAAAATTTGAATTATCCGATTTTGAATTGACCTTCCTACCCTGAATGGGTCTAATCGACCCATATATATAATTTGTTTTATACGATTCGAACCAGAACTTTTTTTCATAAAGAAAGTTAAATGATTCCGAGAAATAAGTCAATTAAATATATTAAAATGTTTTAAATAAGAATTCTGGTGCGAAATGTTTTTATCAATATTGAGTAAAATTTGAACAGGGTAGGAAGGTTAACGAGACTCGACTGAACCATTATTTAGAGCAGACGAAACGAAAGAAATACTATATTAGAAGGACAAACAGAAAATTTATGTAAAGGAAAGTTAGTTAAGTTAAGAAAAAAGAAGCAGGTCGATGATGTTAAATATATAACAGAAACACAACAGCCCTGGCTAAATTATATGAATAATAAATTATCCATTATAAACTTAAAAAAAAGGAAAAATAACTTTTCCCTCCAAACAATATTATCCATTCATTATAAGAGAAACTGAGAAAATGTGATATGTAAAGACAGAAAACCATTCAGTTTATTAAAACTTAGGTCGAGTTACTCAGTGATTTCTAAAATAGAAAAAAAACATCCAGCTGATATAAAAAATAACGTCGTCACACGAAAAATTGAATAATGGGCGTTTCAGTTCAACCCAGCATGGACAGTTCAATTTTTCTACATGCACGAGAAAACTGTTTTGTTGAAAGAACTAAGTATTGGTTAATGAAACCCCAACCAAATACTTTGATTGGAATGACCAAATAACTTTGTTAATTTAATAAAATTTTGTTTAAAATTTGTTCATTTCAATCAAAATAGTTAGGGTAATATTTAAAAAAAATGTTTTAACAAAACAGTTTCTTTTGAATAGAATTAAATTGATTTTTGACCCATCTCTAGATAAGCTAAAATTAAGAAAAACAATACGTATTTCCAATGATAATACAATACTTTAATACTTTCATAACTTAATTAAGATTAATTTTTAAGGAATTTTTCCATTAGCCCTCCACGAGATGAAACGTAAAATATTTTTTGTATATGAGTACAATTGTATATTAATTGAAATAACAGTAGAATTAAACATACGCCTATAAACTTTCTACAAAATTGGATAAATATTTGTGAATCGGCAACAAAAACACAATGCAAATTGAAGAGTAATATTTAACAAAAATCTATTATTTAACAGTTTAAAATTATTTAACTGATGATTATTTATTTTTTTAATTTACGACTTTGAAATCCTATAAAAGAGTTTAAATTATGTTTCACTTTTTCTGTCCTGTTGTGCTGTGTCCATTAAAATAGAAACAGGACAAAAAATTATGTATGTTTTAATAAATTCACTTGTTTGCGTTTTCTACGAAACATTAAAAATGCAACCAATTATTCAAGTCGATTTCGCTTTCCACAAAAAATATCGAAAAGGAAATATTTCGAAAAAATAAACCATGAGCTACAGTCAAACGTCAAGTATAATTTCCAAGATGAATATTGAATGCTTTTTTTTCTTAAATTGTTTTTACTTTTATACTTACGATAATCTATAATTTACGCATCATAATCGTTTTAAAATATCCTAAAATATATGTAGTAAGCAAAATTTCTGTTTATTTGTTTTTTGATAACAATTTTTTTTTTCTAAAAATACATAAAATTAATTTTTTCCTAAATTAAAATAGGTTATCTATACCTTATTAATTTTATTCACAAATGCATCGTATCAGGTATTGCAGAAGTGCTATTCTTGACAAAAAAAATCTTTATTATTATTATTTATTTATTTATTTATTTATTAATTTAATTTAATTTATTTTTTAGGGTATATATTTTTGAAAAATCTTATTTCATAAACAAGGACACTTTGCCTGAGAACATCTGAAATGCAAATTCATTCATCTTGAACTGTACAGCATATATCTTTGTTTCATGTTAATATGATTGCATTATTTTCAGTTTCATGATAATTTTGTCATGATATCTTTGTGTCATGATATTTTAGGGATTCCCGCAAAGACACAATATGTTTCGAAGCGAACAGGATGTTACAAACGAAATCTGAGTTCGAGTAATCAACAAACGACATTCCCATCAAATTATTTTGCAGTCGAAATCATTTGGGCGTATGGGGCAGGTGTGGTCATTTAAAAATAATGACGATTTTTATGAAACTTATAATCGTAGTTTATTAGCACTGTAATTTAAGGCCACTCCGTATTATGCCATTAAACTTCCAGACTCATCCAAGCCCATGTGATCCAATCACAAAGTACAAGGGGTTCCATGCAAAGGCATTTTCGTGAACGACGATCACTACGAAAAAAAAAATTCCACATTCCGAGAAGCAGCAAGCAACCTTAGCAGTTGATAAGATTATGAAATCTGCTCGCTCCGTAAACTCCAACTGACACTCTCAAATTTCTCAGATAAATTGGCCCCACCTTCTTTGACGCATTGCCTTCAAAATCCACTAAGTATTATCTAATTCGAATGTAGTTGTAATTTACTTCGAGCCCTTCCATTGGATCAGGGATGGAGCTAGATGTAAGGATTCTTTCATAACTCGCGCAAGAATATAAAATAACCAGTCCCAAAATGCGGATGAGTCAAACCAGCAAGCAGACGATTATTAAATGAATAAAACAAAATTAAAATTTTTGATAAATGTTTTTTATTCTAAAAAGGGAAATGGATTTCTGGAATGAAATTAAGATTTCGCAAAAGATATTGATATTTAAGTAATACATTCTAGTTCTTTTTAGGGAAATAATTAATAGCTTATGCTGAATTAAAGAAAACAAAAAGAAAAGGAACCCCAGCCGTTAAAAATATTAATATACAACGGAAACTGGGAATGAAAGCATGTTCCTAGATAACATTAAAACGAACTCGAAACGGGAAAACGGCGAAAAACTTTATATTTTTACATATATATACTACGGAAATCAGAACTTTGGAGTGAATTTTAGGGATGTATTGAAAGACACATATAGATAGGCGGATCTTGTTACACATTGAAAGTTTCATTTATTTGAATACATTTTCGTTCGATTTATTATATTTATATCCTTTGCTTCCTTGTAGTACGTGTTCGTATGAATTTCACTTCGAATACACATTTGTGTTATCAAACATTGTTATCGTAGTTTCAAAATAAAAATGTACAAATATTTTTAGTATCGCATAATATTTATTTCAAAGACTTCAAATCACATCATATGCACACGTATCTCAATATTCTTTTTTAATTAACAATCCAAATAATTTTTTTTAATTAACTAAGAGAAATTATTAAAGAGAAAACGAACAAGTAAAATCATGCGCCAGCGATAGATTATCAAACATTTTCAAACATATTTTGACTTTACTGTAAAAGAACTTCGCCCTTAATTAAGTTAAAGGTAATAAAAATGGAAAAAAATAGAAATGCATAACAATTCAAATATCAATTTCAGTAATTCGTATTCATTTTTTGAAAAATATGCGAATTCCTGTGTAAAACCCTGATTATGATCGATAGATTTATATATATGCGCCTATTGTGCAAAAATTTAGCTCTGTTTGAAAACATCCTTAAAAATTCCTTTTCAGAAATTTCATTCAATAAGTAGAATTAAATTCGATTTTTTTTTTTTTTTTTTTTTTTTTTTTGCACAGGCCTGAATAAGAATTTTAGAATCAAAAAGTTAGTTAAATTTAAAAATGCATGCCACAGCTGAAAAATACTTCCAGAAATCAATGATCATTATATACTACTGTAACCGAAAAGTTTTATATGTCTCTGTAAATTATAAATTAGTGCGATGCATATAATATGCATATAATATTTTTCAACTTTTTAAATAATTAATTGGCACATTTGTTTTACTCGTTAAAAAATAAATTTTAAACAAATTAATTTGTGAAGAGGATAAATACATCAAACAATGTGGATCAAATATCTATTTATTTTTTTCATTTAAAGACACAGATAAAAGATGGTCTCTTTTTTTACCAAAAGCATTTTTTTCTCTTTATTATTCTTTGATATGCGTTGGCCATGTTTTTTTCAATATATTCTTTGTTTTTATTTATTTGTAAAATAATGAGCATGATTACTTTTTTATGAAAAGACTGTTAAAGACGATTCAAGAAGTTGTTTGTTTGATGTTAAAAAGCATCTCAAATAATGCGGAAATTTTAATTGCATTTTCAGAAATGTTTTTAGGATTTTTTTTACAAAAGTGATTTTAAATTGTAGCAATTATCAGTACATATAATATAAAAATCACTTTAAAATATCAATTTATTTTTAAATGCTTTAAGTGATCTATTAAAAATAACACAAATACCTTATAGTTTATACCTTATAGTGCTATGCATACCCGCATGGTGTACGCCCTCGGTAGCGCCTGTACAGGATGTCTCTTTATCATGGGAAATAATTGAAAGATTAGGTATGGGACATCTCAAGGATTCAGTTTAGCTTAGCCGAACGAAGATTCCGACAGAAGGAAGACTGACTTAGACTCGAACCTAGGTCCTTGGCTTCCCATGTCAATGCTCTTCTTAGGTGCGTTCGTAAGTATTAAATACGTAGCACCTATTGTTGTCGCTCAGTCCGTTCGTCAGTCTGTCCGCATATAACAACACAAAAACTACCCAACCGAATCGTTTGAAATTTAAAATACATAATTATTACATAATTTTGTCGAGTCATTTCAAATTTTATGAAAATCGGATGCATAGATCAATTACAGGGACAATCAAAAGCATTCCGTTACATGACGGTCAATGGGGAAAAAAGTTTCAAATGCATTTTAATCGTTTGAAATTTAAAATGTGTAATTATTACATAATTTTGTCGAGTCATTTCAAATGTTATGAAAATCGGATGCATAGGTTAATTACAGGGACAATCAAAATATTCCGTTACATTACGATCAATGGGAAAAAAGTTTCAAATGCTTTTTAATAGTGTTACACTCATTTGAACATAATACAATTGACATGAATGTAAGAAATATGTACTAAAATATACATTTTGTACAATCTGTGATGCAAAGAATATTTATTATTAAATTACAGGGCCACACAAATGTATTCCACTAAATAATGTTATAATGGAAAACATTGTTTGGGGCGTGTTTTAATTATATTAAACTAGTACACATTTTATGAATAAGAAATACGTTAATGAAATATAATAAAAATTACTCTCTGCATATTTACAGGAACACAAAGATTTTGGCCACTATACTGTATCCAAAGTACGCTCTACTATGTCAGCAAGATCTGAATATTTTAAAACTTTGTTATCGTACGAACACACCTCATTTGCTACGTTTCACGTGCAATTTCCAACTTGTTTTTACTGAGTTAGCCGGGTGATATCCTGAGTGTTACGATTCATTCTAAATTATTGGAAATAGCTGCGAATTGCAACGCTTGTTTCATTCATTATATGTAAACTCAATAGAATGTTACACGTGATGTAATGATAAAAATATCATAACACTGAAATTGCTGCATACCATGTAACTGGATAACAAAAAAAAAAAAAAAAAAAAAAAAAAAAAACGAAAAAGCCAGTTTAGGATATCGTTCGGGTAGCTCAATTTGAAGAGCTTTTAGTAGAACAAGACAAGTATACGATATAGAGTTCTGATCTGGACATTTTGTATGCCAGAATTGTGTAAAATATGTGTGAATAACGAATTACTAAAATATGTTCTTAAATCGAGAAATATAGTTCAACATGCTTGTTGTCAAAAAATTAATTTGTATCTGATGAAAGTTTTAAGTAAATACATAATGTTAACTTATTAATTAAAGAAAAGTTTAGTGTCGTATTTTTCATTTAGTTACATAACTTTTTTTTTTTCTAATTTTAAAACTGTTTAGTTTTTTCACAAAGTAACGCATCTCTTGTTATAACATTTATTCTAATCTTCTAAAATTGTCTCTAACAAATGATGAAATATCTGTTAAATAGTCATACAGTAGAAGATTGTAAATAGCAAAGAAGGACGGTCTTTTAAAAATGCAGCAGAATGTTTTCTGCATAAACATTCCTTCTAATTGAGTAAGATGTCAAAAGGAATTCTTTTCAAGACAGTGTAAGTAATGTTAATTAATCTCCAAAGTTGTTTGATTATGATCTTGAGAATTAACAAATTTTGTTTCTTTCTGACGTACGGTTTAGAAATCGATTTGTTTTTCGTAATACATAAACCAAAAACTATTTATTAGATAAATTATCTTTGTAGGATTATATGTTATTTAAGCAGTATTATACATTTTTTAAATAAAAATACATTTTTTAAATAATAATTATTAAACTATTCATAAAAATACGTTGAATTCCATTCGTGACTAATTTTTCACGTAAATAAAATATAATGCAGACGATTCGTTACTTAAGAGAAAAGTTCAAGAAATAGGCATAAATAAAAACATATCTAAATTAATCCCTTTTAAATGTGTAACAATTTCATGTTCAACTTAAAATAAAAATATGCTTTTCTGTTGACATACTGTAGTTAGGTGGTAAAGTGCGTTATTTTCTCATTGATTTGATGTTATGCTGTGATTAATAGTGAGTTTCTAAGCTCTCTAATCATATTAACGTAAACTTTAAACAACATTGCGAGCACGATGGCAGGACATCACGGAAGTACAAAACCGTAAGTCTCTATGTCAATTTCACAATTGAATTAAAATTACTAATGACGGATTGAAATCAGACTAACAGATTAATGAGCGCCGAGTGTCGAACAGATGACATTTTACCTTTCTGCTGCAGATATCATTAATTTCTTACTTTTTTCTGCGGTTCATTTCACACTTGATGGAGTAACACGTGCAACATTATGAATTAATTTATAGAACAAATTAAACCATTAAATTGAATGGAGTCTTAATATGTTTTTATATTTAATCAGTTCTCGTTCAGTCTCTCTTAATAACGTAACAATGTGAATATTAAAAATTGCCGTGAAAATGCATACATAATAATTAGAATCCAGTCTCTAAGAACCGACCTCTTATCATTCTGTTGCAGATCACTCATTCGCCATTAGTGTTCACACTGTAATCTAGACAGCATCATTATGAACACATTTTCTGAAACTAAATTAAATGATTAAATTGAATGGAGCGTAATGCGTTGTCAGAGTTCTCATTCAATTTTCTATAAAAAGAATTTTTTTTCTTTTTTAAAAAAGAAAAAAATGTACGATTTGAATACGTTTTTGCTAATGAATATGTAAAAATTATAATTGAATGAGGTTTTGTAAGTCTGTTTTTAGTACCCAAAATTGTCCATTGGAAAGTCATTTTTATACCATTTATATTCAAATTATTGAAAATTTGTTAAGGTATCAGCACATCTTTGAAACGTCATTTTCGATAAAAATATCGATTATTCATTATTAAAATTTATTATTTTACCTGATGAATTATGCTTAAATTGTGTCTATATCTGAATTTAAACTAGAGTTAGGGTCGTTTAAAGTTAGCGCTATTGTATTATGTTTAAAAGTTGTTTTTATCTTTAGCTCAAAATGAAGCTTTCCAAATTCTCATTATCGTGCTAATTCTTACTTGCAACACATGATATAGCAAAAATCTAAACAAGAAATTCATCGAAATGTTGTTTAATGCGGTATTGCACTCATAACAGTATATTAATTGGTATTTTTAATGTTTTTTTATAAATATAAAAATATATTTATAAATTTTTATCTGAATATCGAAAATATACTAATTGATGAGATTGTAAAGATTCAAAAATCTTTTTTGGAATCTTAGGTATTAAAATTCCTAGATTTAAAATAGATTGTCTTTATAACATTGTATTTAGGCGGATAATACAATTTACATTTTTCATAAAGTGGGTTAGATTTAATCCAACAGTGTTCACATAGAAACATACTTTAACGGTTAAAAATTGCTTAAATGGTGATATTATGATATTGCTTGTAATTTTAATGATTGATTTAAGACTGCCGGTCACTTATTTTTCGAATTACCCTCGATAATATTAAGTCTAAATATCCAGTGGTGTGGTAATCAGCACGCCTGTGCAAGTCGTGAGTTTGATTCCCGACTGTGCAAGTTACAGTCAGTTTTTTATCCCTCGGAGGCCGATAAAATGAGTATCAAGCTTGCTTGGGAACTAAACGCCGAAAATCTCGCAGTAGGCTGATCACCTAGCTTGACATATGTTTCATAGTACCTCGGGACACGTGGTCTAGTAAACAGAGTTGGGTGCTGTAGGCCCTGTTGCTTCTTGAATCGTTGGACCTTAAGGTTTTTTTTTTAATGCTAAGTCTAAAGATATTTGGTGTATTCTTATATTTAAAATATCTATTTAAGTTTTTAAATATTTTTCTGCGTACCATTCTTCAGGGATGTCACTTTTTAAAAATTTGTCAAATTGTTTTTTAAAATTTATGCTTAATTTAATATAGTATATGTTAAAAGCTGACGAACTGCGAGTAAAAATTTAACATTTATAAAGAATAAGGTATAAATTTTAGAATTATTTGGAGAACTAAGGAAAAAAAGAAGACAAAAAAAAAAATCGAAAAAAAGTTACAAATTTTTATTTTCCGAGGAGATATTATAAATATTAGAAATTGTTAAACGCCCATAGAATTAGCATTACCCAGAAGAATATGAAAACAAATGACGAACAGCCTTAAGTAAATATTCATATGGGCATAACGAGATTTTTCAAATTTTGTTTTAAAAATATTGATATATAAAACTTAATGTTAAAGAAACCTATTTACGTTTCACTATAAACTGAAGGTTAATATTTTATTATTATTATTTAATAAAAGAGATTATGCATTTTTTGCATTATTTAAGTATATAGATTGTTGCCACAAAGCTGTTTCGTGATATTCGAAATCTTTATTATTTTGGCTGCTACATTTCTTTGATGAACATAAGGTTGATATAATATAGTAAAATTAAATTTTAAAACTAAAACACTTTTAGTAGAGAGCGATTAGTTTAGTTAATATCTCTTTAAATAAAGAAAGGTAATCATTTTTTTTTTTTTGATCCTGTTGGATCAAAAAGTATAATTTTCAATGATTAATTCTTGTTCAAGTTTGCAAAAGATTACGAAAAAATAAACTTTTTTATTGCACCAATCTCCATTTTGTCAAAAAATCCATATTAACTGTTGTAACTAATTTTGATATGACTCTTGGTATGCTTTTTAGAATGGTTATCTTTTAATAATGTAGCGACCCATTCTGTTACAAATGACTAGAGGAAACAGTCGTGACTAGAGGAAAACAATCGTCCAATTGAAAAAGCACGCCTGGACTTAGGATTGCCCAGCAACTTTCATTTTGACAGTATTATTGGGTAGTCCGTCTGTACAATTGGTCTGTCAGGCAGACAGAGTGATGCAATTTACCGCAAATAATTGATTTTCGTTTACGTTATAGCCTTAATATTTAGGAGTTCTTTAAATGAAATATTTGAAATATCTTCTCATATTTTACTAAATCACCCATATGTCATTCATATGAAATAGAATATACCTTGTGAAATGCAGTTCATTTTTTCAAAGCACCCTCTAAATCGTAAAATCAAACAACAAAATTTAAGACAATTATTTCTAAAAAGAATTTCTAATAAAGCACGTGTTCCGATATGAAATTAACCTTTTATTTGGAAGACCGTGTTGTTAAAAAATAAAACCGAATTTATCATTGCTCACTGAATCGGAAAGGAAGAAAATATTTTTTTTATTCCTGAAATATTTTTATTTATATTTTGAGGCATGAAATTTGTGTTTTCATAAAATAAAAGAATTTTAGGACCATCAAGAATAGTGAAGACCTCAAAGTAAAAATGTATATTAAAATGTTATTTTTGTAATCAGGTTCAAGAAAGAATTTGGAAAGAATGAAAGTTCGATATTTTATGCGGAAATAATAAATCAATATCTAACAATAAATAAAACTGATGCGTCAGGAATAGATTATGCAGCATTATCCAAAGTACTCTGAATACTGTAATAAAACGCACTTAATAATGTAAGCTAATAAATGTTCAATAAATATACGATAAGATTATATATGAGGAGTCCAGAAACCAAGGGGTATAAGTGACAAAATTGAGAAAATTGAGTTAAGTGCACAGGGTAGCTGGAAATAAGTCTAGTTATTTGTAGGTAAAGCGTTTTGAGTGATTTTTTTAATTATGTACTGAGTTTTAGGGGTCAGTTACTTAACCTCTTTCCCAAAACTGTGAAACGCGTGGAGGTCAAGGGGTATAAGTGCACTTGTATCCGTTGACATCTATATAGCTGAAGCGCGACCAACGACATACAAGACCAATTCATGACTCTCAAAACTCCCCAGGAATTTGATCATTTTTAAACGACGATTAGTACAAAAAGACAATCGCATGCCAATTTGTATCAATCACAGTTTAAAGATTATGTACTCCGTGTGACGTTTTAAACCTTATGAACTGGAATTGTATGTCGTTTTTCAAAATGTTTTTCATCAGTTTTTTTTTCTGTTTGGAATTTGCTTTTTAATGCATTAAATATTACATTAAATAAATACAAGCTATTAACAAGTAAGAAAAATCAAAATTACACATAGATTGTGAAACACTTTCCAACACTATCTAAAATTTTTAACAAAATTTCGCTATTTAGGATAATAAAGTGTTATTATCCATAGCCAAATATATATTTTAATACTTTTGAACAGCGCTGTGTTTGATCTGTCTGTTGATATATATACTGTATAATGGAAAATTTTAATTTGGGAAGAAAACGCGTAACAGTTTGAAATTTCTCTTTCAGCAGTTTATACTAATAGATGGAAACATGCTTGCATACTTTTGTTCATCCCTGGAGTTTACCTAGAACCTTTATTAAACGCCAATATTAGGTAAATTTAATTCAAACTTAAACACTCTTAAAATTACTGAAATCACATTTAAAGAAATTAATTCCATAGATTACCATATATCTCATTCTGTGCATTACCTTGTATATCATTATAACTGTATTCTATAAACATTTCTGAGTAAACAGAATGAAATTCCGCATAAAAATACATAATTAGTTAAAAACAATCTTTAAGTAAATTACACTTATATTCAGCAACCTTTACTAGATCTTTCGTGTAACCCTGTATATTAACTATAGCATTTATGCATACCATGTAATATCTATAAATTTGGTGAAACTTAAAAACGCATATCATAATTAAGAAGGCATTTCTTCCATCCATCAACCATATAGATATTATACAGTATTTCGGATGGAGTATAGTATTTCAAATCTTTTGTGTGACCCTGTAAATGCTGTGCACTTCATATAATGCGCGAAATAACTTATATTAAATCTCATCGACGTACATTAATTTTACTATACATGAAAAGTTTAATTTAATTAAAATATATCGCAAACAATTTCTACTTTACCATTATGTAGTTGAATTATTTTGTGTGGCCCTGTAAATGAATATTAGCTTTTCTTTTCACCACATATTTTACAGAATACATATTTTAATGAACTTCGTATATGCATATAAATTTTAATATGTTTGACAGAGTGTAACAGTTTTAAAATTCATTTGAAGCTATTTTTCCCCATAGTCCGTAATTAAACGAAAAACTTTTGACTGTCCCTGTAAATAAACTAATCATGCTAGAAACTTTATTTTGAATAGGGTTCGTGCTAGGATAAGCATAAATAATTTCCAAAAATTTCAGGGCAATCCGAAAATATCTGCGGGAGTTAGAGTGCGGACAGACGGCCAAATGCCAGACAGACGGACAAACAAACTGAAATTACACTCATTTTACACCTTTGTTGGAAAGTGTTAGAAAATTTCAATGTTTCAAAACTTATAAACAAAATATTAAGTCTTATGTTGAAATAAAAGTTTGTTCTTTCAATCATTCGTATCAACATTGATGTAAAATTTTTCGTATATTCATTATTTTATTTCATAACTTTTCCTTTTTAGAACTTTTATTAAAAACAAAATTTTGTCCTTTCATTTATTTATATCGATATTGTTCTTAATTTGTTATAAATTTATCTTTTTATTTAATATTTTTTTTATTTCTTGTATTCACTCGACACTTGTACCCTTTGGTTTTCAAGCAGTTTTCACTACTGCTTGGAAGCCAAAGGGTACAAGTGCCGAATGATGATAAACATTGCTTAGTCATAAATAAAAATAAAAATTGTATTCCACATTTTTTAAAACAGTTATTGAAATAAGAGTTCAAAGATCATTAAGATATAAGCAAAAGTTTCATATCTCAATTCATTCAATTACAATTGATGTTTAACTTTGAACTCAATTTACTCGAAATCTAAATTTTGTCACTTGTACCCCTTGGCTTTAAAGGTCCTCATATATGTATGCTTTTGAATAAAATGAATAAAACATTTGAAAATTTCACTTCAGTGATTACCATGTAAAATGCGATTAAAATTGGAATTCTTTTGAGAACTTCTATGTATGATCCGTCGATTCCGTTATAATTTAATTCAGTTAAGAAACAGAGTTGAGAATTCGCCTACAGTAATTTACTGTAAAAAAACAAAGCTGCACTATTTATATAGCCCTGTATATGATTTATGTAGTTGCAATAGTTGCATACATAGTTGCATATTACACAACATGTAATATGCAAAAATAATGTTAAATTTTTAAACCCATGCATCTTGTAGTGCATCTGAGTAAGTATCAGTTTAAATATGATTAAAATAGCTAAAATCATTTTTAACATATTATTAACAAATTATTAATTAAATTATTAATAATTTGTAATATATCATTAATTAAATTGTTATTCTAGCAGCTACACAATCCACAATTATATAAATATTTTTTCACAAAATTCATATCCATCCGTTCCAAAACTAAATTTATTCAAATTTAAGTACTTTTTAGGAAAGTTTTCTGTACACATGCTTAGTTACAAAATTCACATTCAAGTGAAAATTTTACTGAATATGAATTTCTTTATAACTACAACGTTATATTCTTACATACAACACATGCTTTCTGCTATACTGAAGCTTATATGATTGTATACTTACAAGCATACTATAGCATAGTGTCATTAATTAATTCTTAAATACCTACTTATATATGTCATATAAATTAAATGCATACAACAACTTTCAATGCACAATATAAAAGTAACACATTATAAAAAAAAAAAATCTTGAATCAAACGAAATACGCTTAGTAAAAATTTTTCTTTAAATTTAATATTTAATGAAATATCCATATTTCTTTTCTTTTTCGTATAATATTACATTATCCTTTTCAAAGTCGATGTTGACGACATAATAGACAAAATAGCTCTAAAATGACTGAAGTAACAATATTTAACTGTTGTTCCAGTAGGTGTGATAGTTATGTTAAATTTCCCGCTTCTACCTAAAATTGCCGCAGAGATATGTCCAAAAAGTGCGACTAGCTCATTCAACCTACTTAGATGGGACTTTCTAAAATAGATTAAACGTTTGTTTTAGTAGATTAGTTATTCTCAAATTCCTGCCTTTATTAAAAACTGCTTCTCAGACATGACGGAATGATGAAAATTTTCGTACCTCTTCTTAATCAGTTTGGAGGGGAGGGGGGAGGATAATTCCTAAAACCACTGAAATAAATTTAATAAATCTTAAATTCCACGTCTCTACCTAAAACTGCTGCTAGGATATAGCTAGTCATAGACCATTCTTGAAAATTTACAAATCCCAAAAATTTATCGCCGTAAAAAACACAATCATCGATTACCTCGGAGAATCTATAATCTAGTATTCAATAATCGATAATTAAAATCATTGTTTTTGCATATTTATAAAAAATTTTAGTAAATACATGGCAAATTAAAACAGATGGAATAAACAAAAAACATAAGGAAGGCTATAATGGAGTCACGATTGTGGAAAAGTCATGTAACGGGTATTGTTTTTGCAAAAAATTGAAAAGACGTGAGTAAGTATAGGACGCCAATTGGTCAAAAATTAGAAGATTTTGGCATTTATTAGAAAATGGACAAAGAAATAAGAGTTAAAGGCACCCTTGGTTGTAAAAACAAAAACGAAATTGATGGTAAAGGGGATCGATAATTTTTATTGACTCCTACGTCATTGGAGATCAGTTCCATAATTTTGTCATTATTAGAAGACCTCCTATTGGAATACGTTAAAGATATCCGCAGGAAGAGACAACGAAAGATAATAATATGAATAAGTGGTTAGAAGGACTTTCGAACGTCATATCACTTGAGGGGTGCCGGTTAAATTTAGAAAAGTGCCCCCGATGGGCCCAATTGAAAGGAGAGGCGCGGGAGGTGTATAACATATGAAATAGTGGGCACAGAGCTTTAAAATTATATAGCAAACGAGAGATATCAATCAAACTTTAAAATGTGTCTCCCAGGTTTCTAACTAACACGGTAATGGAATATACCCTCCCACTGATCTTTTTGAAATTTTCATACATTACAAATCAAATTTATCTGAGGGCTCCGAAAACAAGATCAGGTATAAACCGATAAAACGCTAGGATTTCAGAAAATAATTAAAATTGTTCCACGGGGAGAAAATAGGGGTTGAAGGAAAAAAAGGTTCATAACATAAAAAATGGCTCAGACAACCCATGATCAAAGGTACAACAATGTGTTATGCCTTTGACCACAATCTTATGATTTTTTTAATAAAATGTAAATAAGTAATAGTAAGTAAAAGTAAATACGTAATAGTAAAAATAATACTGAAACCTAGAAAGAATTACGTAGGGTAAACCAGATGATACTGATTATTTAAAAAAAAAATAAAAAAAAATAAATAAATTGAATAAAATTAAAATTTGCAAAGTTTTCAAAGAAACACCTACCCCTATCTACATACGGCAATGGATTGAAAACGGTTGAAGACGATGACGATGATATGTATTTTAACTTTTTATAATATCCACTTATATAAACTTTGCATTTATTTCTTTATATTAATGTAGATATAGTAATTAAACATTGAACAAAATCAAGAGCAAATTTAATATCTGGAATGTTTTTATTTCACTTTTATCAAATCTGTATTGATATAAATAACTAAAATATTGCGTAACATGTAAAAGAAATAGTTTTAGAACATCTATTCATATATGGAACGTAAAATATAAATAACCATTCACAAAAATTTTACAAAATAAGTTACTTATTTTAATCTCTATTTTTAATATTTCAGTATTTCCACCGATAAAATGTCAAAATATTTTTCAGGAAAATAAAATAAATGTTAAAAATCGATTTTTTGAATGTAGCAAATCGAGAGAAAATTGACTTTAAAAGCATTTCCCAGACGGGTCTTAGGAAAAGCTTTTACAGCATGTCATATTTAGCTACAATGAAAAATCTATTTTTAGCTCACAGGCTATCATAGCCTGAGAGCTTATGTGCCCGCCCGTTCTGTATGTATGTGCGTATGTGCGTAACGCGATAACTCATGATAAAAATATCGGATCCACTTGAAATTTTGTATATAGGTATATCCTGACAAGGCGCTTCCCTGATTAGTTTTTGGAGTTCATTCGATATGTATAAGAGGGGGAACGGGGGGCTCATGCCCCCCGTTAGTTGATATAAATGGGATTTTCATGCAGAATTAAGTTTTCAAAATTTAGATTAGGATCATTCTGATGAGGCGATTCCGTGACTGTTATTAGGTGTTCATTGAATAAGTATAAATAGGGGGAACAGGGGTTCTAATCCCCCCCCCCGTTAGTTGATATAAATGGGATTTTCATGCAGAATTAAGTTTTCGTTCAAAATTTAGATTAGGATCATTCTGATGAGGCGATTCCGTGACTGTTATTAGGTGTTCATTGAATAAGTATAAATAGGGGGAACAGGGGTTCTAATCCCCCCCCCCGTTAGTTCATATAAATGGGATTTTCATGCAGAATTAAGTTTTGGTTCAAAATTTAGATTAGGATCATTCTGATGAGGCGATTCCGTGACTGTTATTAGGTGTTCATTAAATAAGTATAAATAGGGGGAACAGGGGTTCTAATGCCCCCCCCCGTTAGTTGATATAAATGGGATTTTCATGCAGAATTAAGTTTTCGTTCAAAATTTAGATTAGGATCATTCTGATGAGGCGATTCCGTGACTGTTATTAGGTGTTCATTGAATAAGTATAAATAGGGGGAACAGGGGTTCTAATGCCCCCCCCCGTTAGTTGATATAAATGGGATTTTCATGCAGAATTAAGTTTTCGTTCAAAATTTAGATTAGGATCATTCTGATGAGGCGATTCCGTGACTGCTATTAAGTGTTCATTGAATAAGTATAAATAGGGGCAACAGGATTTCTAATGCCCCCCCCCCTTAATTTATATAAATGGGTTTTTCAAGCAGAATTTTCAGATTTCGTTCAAATCTCTGAATAGTTTTGGAAGTTTAATGGTTAAGTATAAAAGAGGGGGATAACTCCTTTTAAATTATATAAATGCTAAATGGGTTTTTATTAAGAATTATCTTATTTGCTCTGAATTTTGGTTACAGATTTTTTATATGATAAAGCATGTCTTTGATAGTATAGGAGGTTCAATGATTAAGTATAAAAAAAGAGGAAAGGGGAGAACTGTTTCCCCTTCTTAATTTTTTTTCGAACGGATTTAACCCTTGAAAATATAAGGCTTTAATGTACACTTAGTATTTATAGCCTGTGAGCTCAATGCCATCAGTTTAACTGGGCAGTATTCTTTATTTTATTTATACTGTGTGTTAAAAGTCTCATGTAAGTAATGTGTTAGAGCCCTTTTTTTGTTATTAAATTAATACCTTTTGTTCTTTAGTTCCCATTCTTTACTAAAGAAAGATTAATTGATGCATTGCATACTTATATAATTCACCGAAACATAAAATGAATATATAGATTAATATATCATAATAATAATATTATATATCCTACAACTAAAAGATAACAACTTATATTATAAATAATCATTCTGCCTATAAGAGGTCATTTTAATAATAAAACATTTAAAACACATTAAAAATTCACTTGTTTCAACTCATTTTCATTAAATCATCTTAAGAATGTAAATAGAAAATTAGAAACACAATGAACGTTATTTAGTGGAATAAATACTTAACTACTGTTCATATGTTGTTATTAATAATTATTTATTCCAGTTTTTAGCTCACAGGCTATCAAAGCCGGAGAGCTTATGTGCCCGCACGTTCTGTATGTATGTACGTGCGTACATACGTAATGCGATAACTCATGATAAAAATATCCGATTTATGTGAAATTTTGGATATAAGCTTATTATGATAAGATGCTTCCCTGATTAGTTTTTTTAGTTCATTCGATAAGTATAAAAAGGGGAACCGGGGCTGTTGCCCCTCCGCTTAATTTTTATAAAAGGGTTTATCATGCAGAATTAGTAGATTTTGTTCGAATCTTAGATGTAGGATCATTCTAATGAGGTGCCTCCGTGATTAGTATTGGGTGTTCTTTGGATAAGTTTAAAGATGGGGAGATGTAATCCCCCTGTCTTACTTTAGGTTTTTCACTCAAAATTTACCGATTTGCTTCAAATTTTGTACATAGGTTTATTCTGAAAAGGCGCTTCCCTGATTTGTTTTTGGAATTCACTGGATAAGTATAAAAGAAAGATAGGGGAAACTACCCCCTCATAATTCATGTAAATGGTTTTTCATGCAGAATTAACCGATTTATTTCAATTTTTGGATACAGGTTCATAGTAATAAGAAGTTTCGCTCATTTGTTGTGGTGTTTCTTTTGTTAGTTATAAAGGGGGGTACGGGCGATTACCTCCCCATTAAGTTAGCTAAATAGACTTTTATGCAGAATTAACAGATTTGCTTGAAATTTTGAATGTAGGATCTTTCTGATAAGTTGAATTTCTGAACAGTATTGGAGGTTTAATGGTTAATTATAAAGGAGGGAGCGGGGGGATAACGTTTCTTAAATTACATAAATGGATTTTCATGCAGCATTAATTCGACTTCCTTCGAATTTTGGATACAGGTTTATTATATGATAAGACGTATCCCTGATAAGTTTTGGGGCTTCAATGATTAAGTATAAAGGAAGGAAATGGGGGTACTTCCTTCCTTATTATTTTTCGAAAGGTTTTATTATATAAGGCTATAATATACAATTAGTCTGCATTGCCTGTGAGCTCTATGCCATCAGTTTAACTGGGCATCATTCTTTTTATTGAATATTTCTTCGAAAGAATGTGTATCAAGTGCTTGTAAAAAGTGAGTAGAATTTTACTACGACTTTCTCCTGATTTCTATATATTAACAACTATAACAACATTCCATTAAATTTGAGCTTCTGTATAAAAAATTTAAATTTTAGGCGTAAAAGAAAAACAACAAGTTGGAATTTGCACGTAAAGCGTAGCAAATGAAGTGCGTTCGTATGATAACAAAGTTTCAAAATATCACTCTCATATATCAATCTCATAAAATTGTAAATAGTTAATTATAAATAAAATGCGCACCAAACAATGTTCTCCGAATACCATTATGTAATGGAATACATTTGTGTGGCCTTGTAAATCAATAACAAATGTTCTTTGCGCCACAGATTGTGCAAAATGTATATATAATATGTACTTTATAGATACATATGTATTTTTTATGTTCCAATGAGTGTAACACCATTAAATGCATTTGAAACATTTTCCCCCATAGAACCGTAATGTAACGGAATACTGTTGATTGCCCCTTAATTGACTATGCATCCGATTTTGATAAAATTTGAAATAACTCGACAAAAATAGGTAATAATTATGTATTTTAAATTTGAAACGATTAGAATGCATATGAAACTTTTTTCACCATTGACCGTAATGTAACGGAATACTTTTGATTGTCCCTGTAATTGATCTATGCATCCGATTTTCATAAAACTTGAAATGACTCGACAAAATTAGGTAATAATTATGTATTTGAAATTTCTAACGATTCGGTTGGGTAGTTTTTGCGTTGTTATATGCGGGCAGACAGACAGAGAGACGGACTGACGGACGGACTGAACGACAACAATAGGTGCTATGTATTTGCATAATTACGAACGCACCTAAAAACAAGAATGTAAAATAGGTTTTAGAATGAAACTGCCACTATCCTTGCATACATATGCCAAGAAATGACTTAAAATTACATGAAAATCAAAATATTATTTAAGCTCTTCAAAATTTGACAATTGTACATGGAAATTGCTTTATTCTTCAATAGAAAATAAATTAACCTCTTTAAATTTTGAATAGTTTCCAATGGATTATTTCAATATAAACAAAAAATCTCACATTTTGAGAATGTATCCTTGTACTACGATATTACTATGAGACTTACATGATCATTGAACGAGGATTTTTAGGATACCTATAAAATTAACTGAAAAGGTTCAAAATAGGTAAAAAAAATACGTATATGTTTTGAAACCCGTTTCTATATACTCTTAAAACTGTGCCTCTGATATAAGAGGTACATTCGGAATTTTTTTGCCTCTGAATATTAAGAGGCACATGGTGCCCTTGAAATTAAGAGGCACACTGTTAAAAGTGTGCATGCGTATTTGCCATCGTGCAGCTTATCACTTTTACAGGGAATTTTCAAAGGTACACAAATCTAACTTTGTGCCTCTGACAATTTTTAAAGGCACAAATCGAACTTAGTGCCTCTGACACTTTCGTATCGGTGACTCTTATTTTCTCGTGACTTGACGTTTTTCTGGAAAATCAGAGGCACTTTTTCTACGGGCCTCTCATATCAAAATAATAGAAGGCACGATATGCTTGTGCCTTTTATATAAGAGGTACAGTTTTAAGAGTGTATTGTACCCTTTTGTATATTATGTATACCATGTGTTATATTCAGACATCTTTAAAAGACCTATATTATCAATAATTTTCTTCCCACTTCAGCAATCAACAATGTTAAAAAGTGCTTATGCATTCAATTTATCTGTCCGTCTGTCCACGCTCTAACTCCCGTAAATATGCTCGGATATTCATGCAATTGATAAAGCTTATTGAGGGTCACCAAAGCATGTTTGGTATTGAATATCAAGTAAGTACGATTAATTATTAATTTACAGGGGCGCTAAAAAAATCGATTACATTATGGTATAGGGGAAATAAACATTTGGAGAGTGATTTAACGACATGATGCTATTAAAAATGTGTCAAAACTGATATCAATCTGTTCGATCACGTTAAAACAGAGTATTCATAGCATTTTTTATTAATTTACAGGGACACACAAAAGAAATCGGTTTTGCGTAATAATTTCTGGAGGAGTACATTTTAAAATTTGGTATGTTCTTTTAAATTTAATTATAATTTTTGCATGTTGCTCTTTATATATAAATTCTATACCTCATGTATAGGTATCGCATATACAGGGCTCTATAAAAGTATTCGCATACCAGCTAAATTCCTCTGCTAATCAGAGGAAATTGTTGAAAGAGAATTTTCAACTGAAATATATGTATCTCTTAAAGGAACAAAAATTTTGGAATGCATATTGTTAACAGATACACATCTCAATATCATATACAGGGCTGCTAAAAAAATCCGATTATAGATGAAAACAGCTAAATTCGGTTTTGACATTTGTTATACATTTTCACATGGTGAAATAAAACGTAATATTTGAATTTTTTAAACTTTGCAGTTTTGTTGCATTATTCTGAGTGCTTCGGAAACTGCTTCGTAATCTAAGCTTGACACATGATTTTTTTCCTTTCTTGTTGTATAAACACACCATCGCCCATCTGTATCCTAGCTAAGATTCTATTTCAGAAATCTGAAAAGTTGTGACTGAAATAAGCTTAAACAATTTTATGTAATGAAAACATGTAATGAGAAACGGAAAAGTTAATTTTCCAAAAATCGTATTTAAGACTATCTTATCCATAAAATTAATCTAGAAGCGTTAATTAAGATTAATTAGTATTTTATGAAACAAAAGAAATCTATACATTAAAACATTGTTTATATTTCTTCTAATTTATTGCTTATTTCAAGGATTTGATTCATCACTTTCTGTTCATTAAGTTTGCCATAGCTCTTGTTTCGCTAAAGTAAAAATAAAAAATAATGATAATAAAAAAATGTAATTTAAGAAAAAAGAATATTTTCAAAGACTAAAATTTAAGACATAAATAAATTGTACATTAAAACATGGTCCTTTACATTCAATTAGTTCAAGATTAGATTATTTCCTTTTTCATGATCGTCGCACAATCTATGATCAGACATGTTTAGTTTTAAATGACGTCTTTCTTTGAATTCATTTTTTTCCATATCTGATAATTTGTGTCTACACATTTTCTAGCTTTTTTATTTTCTTATTTACTAACAACATTTTTTTTTAAACTTCTTTAAATAAAAAATTTTCTTAATGTACAGATTTTCGTAATAATAGTAATAATAATAATTAACATTATTTTTTTATTATTTATATATTTTTATGAAAAAATAATATATATATTTATATATTTTTATAATAATAAACATTTATTTTTATTCAATAATAATAAACATTATTTCATTATTCCCATCAAAACGTGTCTTAAGTAATAACAAAATCATATATTACGTATGACACGGATTAAACATTGATATTTTTAGACCTATCATAAAAAAAATTTAATTTCAGTTCCAAAGTTTTCGGTACGGAAAATTTTTAACTTCTAAATATAGCACATTTTCTATTTTTCACCGTCCTATAGAGATAAAAATGTACTTTTAAATGTATACTTTTTCGCAATGTATTTTTAAAATCTTTCAAAAAGTGAACGGTTCATTCCTCGCAGGTGTAGAATATAACACAGTATTAGATTTAACCATAGTAGAATTTAACCTTCTTACCGCCACGAACTGATATATCCGTTCATTAACCCTTTCGAGTCTGGTGTACTATTAATAGTACATGACTTTTAATTGAGTATAATTTAACTAATAAGAATGTATTTATTAAAATACAACACATTGCTCAGTGGTGCACAAAACAAGAATTTTAATATACACTTGTACAATTAAAATAAAATAAAACTATCAACGTTTCGCGCCGTCATCTGCGGGCGTCATCAGGAAAATATGATAAAGGAAGGGCAAAGTTTGCATCTTGATCGAGAGATAATGTTTCTAATAAATTAAAATCGAAATGAATTAAAAGTTTAAAAATGTTGCCACTTACACGTGAGTAAAACTTAAAATATTGCAACGAGATAAAAATTTTAAGATTTTATGATGTTATGCCATATTTTTGGTGTATTGTAGGATAAATTATTATTGCATGGTTTATTTTCTCGTGCAATGATTTTGATAGATTCTCTTATTTTACCTTGAACTGCATTATTGCACGGAATTATGATTTTGGCCTCATCAAAGTTAATACGGCAACCTTTGTTCGCCAAGTAGAAGCGAGAAAGAGCAGTATTCTGTTTATATTGTTTTATATCTCTGCGATGCTCTTTAATTCTAATTAAAAGTTTCCGCGTAGTCATGCTGATGTAGACTTTTTTAACATTATTAGATAAAGTGATGGGGATTTCATAAATACCAGATTTTTGATCTATAGTGACGCCCGCAGAAGACGGCGCGAAACGTTGATATTTATATTTTATTTTTATTGTACAAGTGTATATTAAAATTCTTATTTTGTGCACCACTGAGGAATGTGTTGTATTTTAATAAATACATTCTTATTAGTTAAATTTTATGGCGCAACTGTTCTCTATATATTTATGAGTATAATTTTGTTTTAATAAATGCTTTTGCTACTGTTTACATGTAGAAATGTTAGTATAATATATGAATTTACTATATGACTTCATTTGTGTTTATGCATTTAGTATTAATAATAATTATTATTATTTGCTTAATTTTGTTCGTGCCGTTTGTGATTCTTAAACATATATTTCATTTATTAAATTTTTAAAAAAGCTAATTTTCTGAAAGAATAATATATAATAAAGCGCAAAAAGTATTAGAAAGTTGTAATATAAGTTAAATCTTATTGTAATACAATATTTTCTAAGCATCACCGAAAATTCTTCCTTAGCCTATTTTCATATGAATATTAAATAAATAGTACGCAAAACAACAACATTCGTTATCTCTCTGACAATGAAATATCCGTTAAACACTAATTAATTTACATGGATAGCTGGTGTTAATGTTCTTAACATAAAAGTAATTTTTTGTAAAAACTGAAAAAAAATTAGGACCCGGAAGGGTTAAGCTGAAGGTTTCACTGCAATTTTAAGAGAATCTCCAAGTTTATTTTTTTATATCGAGAAATTTATTACATATGATCGTTGTGATTATATTTTATTTATTATTTTACTAACTCATGTTACCTTTAAATCAATGCATGACTTGGATATATGAAACTAAAGTGAAACCTTCTCATTCCTATAAATTAATTTTATAACAAAACAAAACACTAACAAAATCTACAAAAATATTTAGTAAAACTGTTTGCGGTATTTTTAAATCTCTTTCTAAAGCTCCCTCAAAACATTTCTAAAGCTCAAAGTAGAATTAAAACAAAATACAACATTCTTTAAATGTATAATGCATTTCAACTCATAAAATACTTTAAAAAATACAATTTGTATCTTTCGACAATACCTAATTTAAATGTCATTATTGTCCTATTTTAAACTTGGTTTTTACTTTGAAATAATGCATTTAATCTTATTAGACTTGTTTATTAACAGAGCGGGATATTAGTTTAGAAATATTTTAATGTAATCCTGGGATTTCAAATCGAAATATTTGGATAAATTTTTTTCTGTTTATATATTATTGAATAAAAGCACGCAGTTGTTACTCAAAAATCACATGATATTTCAAAAGTAGAAAAATATTCTCACGAAAGAAAGTTTCAAAAATAATACTTCTGCTCATTAAAAAAAAAAAAAAAAAAAAAAAAAAAAAAAAAAAAAAAAAGATTTCAATCATTCTTAGCAATAAATTTCAGCTTGTTCCTAATATAAATATTTAATCGCGTTTAAGATAATTAAAAGCTTTAATGTAAAGATTTAAAAAACTAACACGTTACTTAAATTAAAATCAATTTGTTCGGTGGAGTAATTTTTTAAAACTCTTAGACTTAATAACCGAGAACAGTAATAGAACAAAAAAGTGGGTAATTGTGATCGCAGATCGCATTGGGGTTTCGTTTAATATCTTCTTTAAAATATTCTTAAATTAACAAACGAAAAACGGTTTTTCGGCGCTATTTTGGGATTTCTTCGCAAATCACGCCAACTAGAAAAAATTTTTAAATTATTTCCCTTATTGTTGCCTTGATCGCATAGATTTGTTGATTTCTCCAACAGAATTTGCAGATTTAGTAAAGGTACGCAAGTAAATAAAATGATGAATAAACGTAAAATATGTTAAAGCTTATATAAATTTAACGGAGATCAAACTGGGCACCAGAGGCGGCTAGCAATATAATGAATAATAATTTAATAAATTTAAAAAATATTTCATTTGGCGTGCCAAAATAGATGATAAATATAATTTAATATGATGAAATAAAAACAAGTAAGCACGTTTTTTGCGTGATGTATTAAATACATCACGCAATCCTGTAATTTATGTTACATACATAATAATTTTGTTTCAACTTGCAAGCAAAACAATTAGAGTAAGTGAAATTTCAATTTTGAAATTTAAGCTTTTGCAAATTTTAAGTTTCTAAATATCGCACATTTTCTATTTTACACTATCGTATAGGGGAAAAAATATACTTTTAAATGCACTTTGTATAAAAGCTGTATAATTTATTTTTGAGATATTAATTTTCTTGCAGCTTTTAGTACCAGTTTTGTAATTGTGGCAACAGAAGTACTCCATTTCTTTTAAAAGTAAAGGATAATAAAAGAAATAATTTTTATATCGGTTTAAACTTTGGACAATTAGAAGATAAAAAACAACAACAAATGAACTGATAATACTTTTAAAAATATATTTTAATGAAAATAAACCTTTTTCAAAATTTTATGATTTGTTGTGTGACAACAGGTATTCAGCTGTAAGCACACAAAATTTGAACTCTCTGAGTTATGTAGTTTTTGTAAACGTTCTCTGCGACAGACAGACGACAGAGACTAATAGAGTTTCGTCAGATGAGCGAAACCCTAAAAAGAAACAAAAATAATTAAAATCTATATTATACAGATTTTCCCCCAGGTTTAAAAAGGGGCAGGACGCTACTGTTGTGAAAAGGGCACTTTTTGCATTCTTCATTGCAATTTTTTGATTTCAATGGCATTTTTATAGAGTTGAGTCTAGAATCTTACTGCATTTTTTGATGTGACTATTCGATTCATTTCTTTTTCTAGTAGCAAAAGGGGGGGGGAATCACTAAATATATCCATTCATAAGGGGAGAAATTGTTATTTAATTGAGGTGGAAAATCTTAAAATTTGTCAATCAGTTGTGAAAAATCCTTCAATCGGTCGCGAAAGAATCGAGGTTAAAAAAAATCGTGGAAAAACGGAAAATTTGTCAAAGAATCGAGAAAAAAATCTAAAAATTATGTTGAAAAATTAAAAAAGAATGGGGGGGAAATTTTGTTAAAAAATCGCGAAAAAACACCAAATTTTTTTAAAAAAATAGCGTAAAAACGACAATATTTCTTAAAAGATCGTGAAAAAAACGTACATTTTGTCAAAATATCACGAAAAGCACAAATTTCGAAAAAGGAGCGCGAAAAAAAAAAACCCCACATAGTTCGTGTCCGGAGAGGGATCCCACCCCTTCCCCCCATATTTTGTTGTAATCTTTCAGAAAATTTACGGTCAATTTTAATTTTTTGCTTAGAATTACCTTTTTGATTCGGTCAGATTTTCCCCAAAATTAAGAATCAGTTATTTCCGAAAATTAAAGTCGGGCATTATTCCGAAAATTCGGACATAAAATGTATCGCAAATTTTGATAGATGATCGCAAAAGAAAAAAAAATAATTTTTGTAAATTATTCAAAAAATGCCTGTTTCGTCATACGATAGCGTGAAAAACGGGGAGGATCGCTGTCACAGGATCGTGAAAAGATGCAAATTTCTTTCAAGGATTACAAAAAACTTGAATTCCGACAAAAATCGCAAAAAAACCCGCATTTCTTCTGTGGCCCTTTTATGAAATTCGAATTTTTTCTGCGGCGTTTTGATGAAATTCGTGCTTTTTGTCTGCTGTACTTTGATAAAATTCGCGTTTTTTCAGCGGCCGGCGGCCCTTTGAAAAAATTTCTGTAGTCATTTGACGAAACTCTCTTTTTGTAGGCGGTCATTTAACAAAATTCGCGTTTTTTCAGCGGCCCTTTGAAAAAATTCTCATTTTACAAGCGATACTCTGAGAAAATTCGCGTCTTTTCAATAGCTTCTTCATGAAACTCGAGGTGTTTTTCCAATTTTTATTTACATCGTTCATGTGACTCTGACGAAATGAGCATTTTCCCTCAATACTTTGACAAAATTCACACTTTTGTCTGCTACATTTTGACGAAATTAACGCTTTTTTCCGCGATCCTTTGTCGAAATTACTATTTTTGCCGCGATTCTTTAACGAAACACGTTTTTTTTACACGATTTCTTGATAAAATTCGCGTTACTTTTTAAACATCAATTTTCTGACTGATTTTCGGAACCGAATGTCTTGAAATTTTGGAACAAATTCACCCCTGATTAGACAAACAAACTTATTTTTGCTATATATTTCCTCTCTTTTTTCCTCTCCCTCCCTCTTCCTTGCTCTTTTCCTCTCTCTCAATTTTATTTTAGTGGACCATATTTTTGGATCAGAAAGCATCGTGTCATCGATCAGGAATTTGTCTATTGAGGGCCGCGATGCAAGCTTTGAGAACACACGATCCTAAAGTGTATGCAAGGCCGACTATATCTATAGGCCTGTCTATTTGAGAATAATGTATGAAGTCTCCCGCCAGAGGACTCTGATACTTTGCCCAAGTTAATCTGACCAATCGTCCAAACCCTGAACCAAAACAATGACCACGTGTGCAAACATGTGCACAGAACAGAAAGCAGCTCATTCAATGCTAATTTGGGCAGGGTTCGCGTCCCGTGGACTCACACGTGATCCAATGAAATGGTTCAGGGCTTGAAGCTGAATCCAGCTTCACTTTTTCGGCGTTTTTTCGCGAAATGGCTCGGCCGGTAGTATATAGTCGGTGTTGGTGTATGAATGAGAAGATAACTTGCAAGCGCGCGTTCAGTACGGACTCAACAACAGTTAGGGCTACGTTTATTCAAATGAGGGGCAAAAAGAACGCTTTTTAGGTGCGTTCGTAATTATGTAAATACGTAGCACCTATTGTTGTCGTTCAGTCCGTCCGTCTGTCCGTCTGTCTGTCAGTCTGCCTGTCCACATATAATAACGCACAAACTACTCAACTGAATCGTTTAAAATTTCAAATACATAATTATTACATAATTTTGTCGAATCATATCAAATTTTATGAAAATCGGATGCATAGATCAATTACAGCGACAATCAAAAGGCTTCCGTTACATTACGGTCAATGGGGAAAAAAAGTTTCAAATGCATTTTAATCGTTTGAAATTTTAAATACATAATTATTACATAATTTTGTCGAGTTATTTCAAATTTTATCAAAATCGGATGCATAGTTCAACTACAGAGACAATCAAAAGTGTTCGTTACATTACGGTTAATGGGAGGAAATGTTTCAAATGCATTTTAATGGTGTTAAACGAATTCGAACGTAATAAAATTGATATGCATCTATAAAGTACATATTATAATATACATTTTGCATAATCTGTGGTGCAAAGAATATTTGTTATTGATTTACAAGGCAAACAAAAGTATTCCATTGCATAATGGTATATGGAGAACATTGTTTGGTGCGCATTTTAATTGTAATTATTTACAATTTTATGAGATTGATATATGAGAGTGATATTTTTAAAACTTTGTTATCGTACGAACGCACCTCATTTGCTACGCTTTACGTGCAATTTCCAACTTGTTTTGGAAATTGCACGTTCCAATTGATCAGCAAGAGGAGCGCTGGGTTTTAAATGAGGGGCAACATAGGCGCTATTTTGTAAACAGAAGGGCAGGAGGGGCTTATAGCCCCCTCCCCGAAACCCTTTGGGGTAAACTCTGTATGTATATATATGTTTACTTTTTAGATTCTTTTCTTTTTTACAAAGTCATCTATTTCATAGGTATTATTCTAAATAATATATTGTCACATGCATTTAAGACGAAAACTCCTAATAAGTAAGACTTCAGTTCTTGGAGATAGGAATGTCATTCATGAATAATGTCATGTATATATAATAAGAAATGCTATATATTACATACGTTAACATAAAAAGTTACTCTAATGTAACATTATCTTACAAATCTTATTGCAACATTTACATAACTAAACTCTTTGTCAATAAGGATTTACTTTATCTCATTACACAAAAGTCGCATACACTTCCATTTAGCCTCTACGGCAATGTTCCACTATAGTAAAAGCTTAGAATGTAAACAAGAATGAGGAGTTTCATTTTTTCCAGGCAGATAACACTATTGTCATTAAATGAAATCGTCGAGTCTTCGTCATTTATTCAAGAATTCACAAAGATATATTATTTTAACCGTTTGTTGACATCAAAGGTTGTCCTTGTTTCCTTTGATGTCGCATTCAGGAACAATACGGCATCCCTTTGAACTCTTGAAACAAAAGTTTGAGAGAAATCGATGATAAAACTTTATTTAGAAATGCTGGAATATTGTGTAATGGGTTGTAAATCGAAAATGTTCTTTGAAATAAAGACATTTCAAAAGATTTTCTTAAGCATTCCTACTACGCCGATTTTTTTTAATTTACATAAAAATTAAAAATCAAGTTTTATTTTTCTTTTGTACAAAAATCGTTGTTTAAAAAAAAGTTGTTTAAAAAAAAGAAGTTGTTGAACAGAAAGTATGAAATATTTTGTTTTTTTTTAAAACAAAAGTTGTTGTTAGATATTTTTTCTTCCTCCCCACTCTCCCTTTTACAGTAGACTGGGGTAATGTTTACATTTTTAGTACCAACAAAGAGCTACATAAATGACAACAGTATGGAATTGTCGAGACTAATGAATTATTAGACACAGCGATATAATTCAAAATTCTTAAAGGAAAGCTTACAGTGAAAACATAAAAAAACAAAACATTTACAATCCATATTTAATAATTAATGGATCCAAACAGCAATATCTCCCTACAAACACCATCACCGCGCATGCGCTATCCCGATTTTGAATTAATCGAAAAATCCGGAGCTAAAAATATGTATAAATGGAAAAATCCAGAGCTAAAACTGTTGTGTAAATCGACACTGGATTCGCCTGTGTATTTGGTAATTCTTTTTAAAGCTGTATTGCCAGTCCTGATTACCACTTTAGCACTAAATGAGCATGCGCAGAAAATTTCCGTAGGGAGCTATTACTGTTTTGATCTGCCTGTTATTTAATAGACGTTAATAATTTATACCTACATATCGAAGGAAATGTTTTTTCTAAAACCGAAACGGAAATTAAAATCGAATTTCAGGCATTTTATTTTCGGTCAAAAAAAAAAAATAATAATAATAAATTGTCCATAACTTTTAAGTAATTAATTCATTCATAAACATATATAAATATTTATTAAATAATTATTCATGTTTATCAAATATATATAAACATTAATTAATTATACGTATGGTCGAAGTCGGTTGTAGGTGCCTCTTACCAAAATTGATTATTTTCATACAAAATGAATTGTAATTAACTCATCAACGGCGCAGAATTATTTTCCATTTATACGCATTTCATCTAATTAAAAAAAAAAATAGGTTTTTATCACGTATTTAATTTTTGTTTTATAATGAATTTTGTATATGTATATCTGTTATAATAAAAAGTTTTCAAATAACATTCGGAATACTTCTCCTTTTTCAAACTAAAAGTCAACTACTTTCATTTTTGTAGCTTTTAATGAACACATGAGAAACATTTTGAGAGGTGAGAGCGATATGCATTGCTTGCTTTATAATTTACTCTCACGTTTTGACTCGGTTATGATTGATAATTATATATGTTACCGGATAAACCTGATTTTAGGGCAAAATAGATTGGCCTTGGCCAAACTAGATTATCCTAACGCCCATCGGATAATCTAGTATTTCCTAGGCCAAACTAGTCTATCTTAATGCCCATAAGATAAACTAGTTTTTCCTAGGTCAAACTAGTCTGTCCTAACGTCAACAGGGTAAACTGGTTTTTCCTAGGCCAAAATGGTTTGACCTAACGCTCATAGGATAAACTAATTTGGTCTGCTATTCATTGGTGTGAACTAGTTTATCCTAGGCCGATATAGTTTATCCTAGGCGATTTCAATTTTTCGTGATTTTATTGAATCCAATGACCGCCTCATCGCCAACATTCTTGTTTATCCGAGACTGATCTAGTTTATCCTAGGCCAATGTAATTTTACAAGTTTTTAGCTCGCAGACGTCAAAGCCTGAGAACTAATGGGCCCTCAGCTTATGTATGTATGTACGCATATACGTTTGTATGTATGTACACGCGTACGTAACGTGCTAACTCTTCATAGAAATATCCGATTTGCTTCAAACTTTGGATATAAGGCTTATTCTGTAAAGGCGCTTTCCTGATTACTTTTGGGAGTTCATTGGTTTAGAATAAGAAGACGGCGAACGAGAGGCTCATCACCTCCTCCCCCCGTTAATTTAGATAAATGTGTTTCATGCAGAATTATCAGATTTCATTCAAATTTTAGATATAAGATCATACTGACAAGGCGCTTCCGTGATTACTTATAGATGTTTATTGTTTAAGTATAAAAAGAGGGGCAATGGAGATACCCCCCATAATTTAGATAAATGGGTTTTTAACGCAGAATTTACGGATTTACTTTAAATTTTGGATAAATGTTCGTTCTTCTTTAATACTCTTATTTTTGAAGACTTTTATTTACCTTAATTTATTTTTATTTTCTTCGAATATATAAGGCGGAGAAATTTTTAAAATGTGGTATAAATACAAAATCCTGGCACAAATATTTAATCACTGGCTTTGGCGCGATTTTTTTCTGATGCCAATGTGTCAGAAACCTCGTTTTCAAATACCATTTTCATATATTTTTTTAAGTTATTTTCTATTATTTTGAAGAAACAATAAATAGGAAAAATCTCAATTTGCTTATTTTCTATATTTCTTCAGTTAAAAATCGTCTTGATCCATTAATCAATATTTCAAAATGTCTCGTTATTATAAAAATCATGCTTCATATTTATTATTTTCTATAAATGATTCTTTTTCTTGGTACCAAATGTTTCAAAATCTCAGTTTCACTTCCAATATGAAGTCTTAAATATGCTGTGTTTAATTCTTTCAAGAAAAAAAATCAATTTTATTTTTCTTTTTAAATCACGTAGAAATGATTAAATGCTACAGAAAATATGTCCATTAATCTCTAGATTTTTTTTTTTTTTTTTTTTTTTTTTTTTTTTGATTGGAGAATTTTTTTTTTTTTACTCAATTAGGTGCTCCGAAGAAAATTTGTGGCAATGGGTACAAAATGTGGGAAAATGTCTAGTAAATAACTCGTTCAATGTTAAATCCTGTATTAAATTAACATTAAGGAGTCGCACTGGAAATAAATATAGCATAGCACTGCCGTGTCGTAGGGCAGCAGATGAACGGAAAAAATGTATCGTTGATAGTGAATTCGTCGCTATTTATACGTCGTTTAATGTTCAGCGATTTTTTAAATAGATTTCGTATGAAGTACTACCTGTTACGGTTGTTCCAATGTTGGAATTTCTGAATTTTTTTTTGCAAATCTACGCCGATCATGACCTCCAGACCCCAAAACTACCACCAGTAAAAATGTGTATCTATCTATATATATATCACTTTCTTCTGGACACGATAACTTCTATAATTCTGCTCAACTCTACACCAAACTAATTCATAAAATTAAGGGGTATAAAATCTCAGTCGAGTTCGTTAATGGGTAAAATCGGATCAAGGGGTAGAAATAGGGAGGGTTTTTGTGAAAACCGAAAAAACGCCATAACTTTTTAGTTAAAATAGATATCGAATCAGTTTAAAGTTTATATTACTTCTAAAAAATGGGTCAGAAGTTTATGCATAACAGATTTTTGATAAAGCTAAAAATGGGCTCAAAGGCAAAAAAAAAAAAAAAAAAAAAAAAAAAAAAAAAAAAAAAAAAAAACAGGATTTTGAGGGGGAAAAAATTCGTAACTTCGTAAATTCTGAAGCTATCAAATCCAACTAAACTTTTTATAAATGTTCTTAAAATTATCTAAAACTTTTGTTTTTACAATATTTTTGCCAATTCTTATAGCAAAAATTTATTAAACAAAAATAGGAGTTGGAGAAAAAAAAACCTTAGATTCATTCCTCCGATTAATTAAGAATACTGCCCACTTAAACAGATGGCTATGCGTTCACAGCCTGTTTACACTAATTGTATACAGCTTTTTTTTTAAAGAATATCATCCCCCGAAAAACAAAGCAAGAGGTAAATATTTCCCCAATTACATGTAACCATTAAACCCCCAAAACATATCACAAATATGATTTATGAAATTGAAAAATTAACTAAATTTCGAAGCAAACCGATAATTCTGAACAAAACCCATTTATCTAATTTAAGGGGTGTAATACCCCATTCTTCACTTCATACTTAATCATTAAACTCCAAAAACTATGCAAGGATTCACATTATCAAAAAAAAAAAAACTATATCCATAATTGCGGCAAATCAGATAATTCTGCATAAAAATCCATTTATCTATTGTAATGAAGGGGATAAGCCGTCCGCTGTACCATTATACTTAACCCAAAAGACCCCTAAATTAATCAATGGAGCGCTTCATCAAAATGAACTTACGTCCAAAATTTAAAGCAAATCAGATAATTCTGCATAAAAACCCATTTTTCTAAGTAAGAAAGGAGATAAATTGTCCGTTTCCTCTTTATACTTAGCCAAACAAGCACCAAACTTAATCAATGAATGTTCATCAGAATGAACACATCAAAAACTGAAGCAAATCGGTAATTCTGTATAAAAAACCTATTTTCCTACATTAGAGGGGGAGGGGCATTCCTCCCTTTATACTTAACCAATGAACCCCTCAAAATTATTCAGCGCCTTACAAGACTAAATCTACAACCAAAATTTGAGGAAAATCAGTAAATTCTACGTGAAAAAACCATTTACCTAATTTATAAAAAGTTAACCCCATTATTCCCTCCCTTTATACTTAAACAATGAATATCCACAACTATTCTTGAAAGCGCCTCATCAGAATGCTCCTATATTTGAAATTTGAATGAAATCTGCTAATTATGCATGAAAACAAATTTATTTAAATTAAGGGGGAGGGCGAATTAGCCCCCCAATCTTCCTCCCTTTATTCTTTTTCAATAAACTCCCAAAACTAATCAGGAAAGCCTCTGATTAGAATTAACCTATATTCAAAATATGATGCAAATCAGGTATTTATCAAGAATTATTGCGTTACGTATGTACGTACGTAATGACATCGTACATACATACATACAGAATCTGCGAGCACATTAGAGGCTTAGGTAGCCTGATGCGATAAAAACACGTCAAATTACATTGGCCTAGGATAAACTAGATCAGCATAGGATAAACTAGAAATTTGGCGCCGAGGCGGTCTTTGGGTTCAATAAAATCATGCCGAATTAATTGGCTTAGGATAAACTAGTTCAGATCAAAGAGCAGCAGGCTGAATTAATTTATCCTATGAGCGTTAGGCTACAATAATTTGAGTTAGGAAATCTAGTTTATCATATGTGCCTTAGGATAGACAAGTTTAGCCTACACTGTAAAAAAAATTCTGCAAAGGTACTAAATATTTTCTAGGAAACTGGGATTCCAAGAACTTTTCATGTAACGATAACAGGAAAAATTCATGTAATCGATTCTGAAACTTGAATTTTTGCTGTTACCGTTACAGGAAAGGTTCTTGGAATCCCAGTTTCCTAGAGAAAGTTTAGTACCTTTACAGATTTTTTTTACAGTGTAGGAAAAACTAGTTTATCATATGGGCGTTAGGACTAGTTTGGCCTAAAATCGGTCTTGGCCGGTAACATATATATATTGAACTTCGTAGAAATAAAGATTGCCTCACTTGAACCGATATAGAGGCAATCAATGATTAAGACTGAAACTTCCCGATGGAAGAAACATTATTTTTGGAATACAGATAGTTTCGTTTTTGCCAAATTTTCAGTAACATTTTCAGAGAAACTGAGTTTTCAAAGGGAATCAGATTTTGGATTGAAATCAAAAACGATACTGAAATTTCACTATCTCTAGTTATTTTTACAAGAATAAGTTATAAGATGGCGTGGACTGTTTTGCGAAGAGACAGTTATAATAGAGCTACAAGATTTGACAGAAAGGTACCTATAACTCTGAATCTATGCACCTCGATGTTTTTACATGCGATTCTGTCATATTCTCAACATTTAAAAATATTCAAATCTTGATGCAATGGTATACATCAATTTAGACACTTTATAAGTAAGCGAAGTTTTCTGTCTATCCCTATAAATACAATATGCTTTCTATTATACAGGAAGTAACTTGTAGTAAACTACAGCAATGTATACCATTTTCATAAAAATGTGAAAGTTTAATATAATTAAAACGCGCCCAAAACAATGTTTCTTCCAATATCATTATACATTGGAATACCTTTTCTGCGGCCTGGTAAATTAATGACAAATATTCTTTCCATCACGGATTATACAGAATGCATATTTTAGTGCATACTTCATAGATGCATATCAATTTTATTATGTTCGAAAGACATCTGCACTTGAAATGGTGTTTCTCCCTCTGACCGTCATGCAGTGGAATACTTCTGATTTGCCCTGTTATTATATAAACTATACATCCGACTTTCAAAACAGTTACAATGACTCGACAAAATTGTGCAAAAATCATGTATTTTAAATTTCAAATTACTCGGTTGGGTAGTATTTGCATTGTTATATCAGGACGGACAGAAAGTCTGAACGAAGACTATAGATGCTACATTTTATGTAATTACAAATGCACCTAAAAATGGCAGAAAATGAAGGAGATGTTATTTGTATTTAATTAAAACTTGTTTAAAAAACAGTTAAAATTATAAATTAGCACTTTTATAATAAAAAAAATGGCAGGTTTTTTTCAAATCAGTATAACCATAAATATAAAATAATACCGTGCTTATAAAAAAAAAATACAAAAAAAGTGTGAAGTATCTGCATAGTGTTATTTTAATTTATGATTGAAAGGGGGAAAACAATTTGAAATAATTAGAATCCTAAACACCGAAAATAGTGGTATTTTATATGAATGTTTTGCTAAATTAGATAAAAATGGAGGGTACTACTAGGTTATCCCGTAGATTAAAAAAATATCGCCAAACTAAAAGATTAAATGCCAATAATGGATGATTGTGAATGTCACATTCAAGGACATTAAATACGACTCGTGTTTAAAATGTCATTAAGTGATTTTTATTTCGACTTTTTATTAATATTTTTATTAATATTCTACTAATTATCTGTTTTTTCGGTATTTAAAATAAAAATTATGTCAATCTGTATAATTTGGCTATTAGTTTGGCGATTTGTATAATTTGGCGAAATTAGTCGACGGGATAACACAGTAGTACCAAATGGAGTTTATACTTTTTTTCCGAAACGATGACGACATCATTTAATGCAGTTAATTTTTTTTCGCAATTTTAATATCCAGATTTTAATTTTTTTTTATTTAATCTGTACGTTTGCATCATCTATTTCTTATTTTTCTTTATCATCTTTCTAAAGGTAATGAAAATAATTTAAACATAACTATAAAGTGAAGGATAAAACACATTTGCATTGTTTTATCGCAAACGTTTTCGTTAAAAGAAAAGAAAAAAATAAATATTCTATTAGTCATACTGCTTTTTACATTTTAAGTATACATATTTTAAGTATATATTAAATATTTGTCAAGTCTGTATCTTAACAAGAAAATCTTTTATAAAAATGTCGTTCTTCTTAAGGGTGTATTCGAAAAAATGATTTTCCCCCTTCAACAGCTCGAAATTTTCTGATACAATTTCAGACTCATTTTTAAAAGTAGAAACATGAAACTGGCTGGGGTGATTTTGGAAGTGATGTAGAACATGCCGTGTGAAGTCATTTTTCGCTGAATTATTTAGAATTGGATTTATAAGCAATTATTTTCTCAGCGTGATCCTTTTTTTCCTTCGCAGACCTCCCGCTTCGGAAAATTGGGTCCAAAACGCCATTTTTGACAGCATTTTTTGCAACATTTTCTGGATTTATCAAGGAATTGACAATCACGGCACCTTGTATAGTTTCTAAATAAGAGAATTCGAAAGTTTGGTGCATTTGTGAGCAAAAATGAATCTAAAAATAAATCTGAAAAAAGGCAGTTTGGATCGGAATACACCCTTAAAACAAACTTAAATAAAGAATTCTATAAATATTGTAAGAAGTTCTTTACATCTCCAAAGTAAAAGTAAAATAAAATAACAAAGGTAACGGAAACAATCGAAACAAACCACTTAAACCTCGTTTTAAATTCAAAAACAGCTTTCGGAAAAGATTCGCCTTTCAAATTACAAAAGGGAATTTACTTCAGTAATAATTAAATGCAAGGACGTTATTTATTTATTTATTTTACTAATTTTAAATTGAAATTCCTTTTGTGATTTAAGCAGAGTGCATTTTTTCAGCCTAATCCCATACAATAATGCTTAAATTTATATTCAAGTTTGACACCAAATTATACACAAAATATTTTTATAAGGATAAGTAAATTATTTTTAGAAAAAAAAAACTTTCATTTTATTTATCCCAGATTTTTATGCATAAAAATTGTTACGAAAAACTAATCCAAGACAATCAACTGCGGATAATTTTCTCGAGAAGAGTTTATGAAATCAGATAAATAGTTTATTTTCTGTAACTGTTTGATATGCGGTTAAACGGCAGTGATTAAGTTCATAAATCTTACCAGGGTTTATTTACCGAGTTCACTTTATCAGTAATTGAATTTCTGTGAAATATTGACTTCTAATCTGTGCCAGATTTTTTAAATTGACAAAATAGATTTTAAACTAATTGAGCAATTAGATTTTCCACGTATAGTAATTTATTGGATTAGCTGTACATCACAGCGATCAACTATATCATTGTTACTTTTTTCTATCTCTGCAAGAAGGAAGTATTCATTAAGCCGAAATGAGAACAGATAATTATGATATGAATAAAAAGTGATTAGTAATCAGATGAGAAAAACAATGTAACTAAATGAAAATAGTAATGTTATATATAATTAAAATCAATTAAATAATCCAAAGACCTTATTTAAAAGGCACCAAATTATAGTTAAATCATGCAAATGTTAAAGTAATAAAAGTTAAAATGTAAACAATGTATAAGGTAATGTACAAATACAAAAACAAGTTTAAAAATCACAGAATTAAAATTAATTAGGCACATAATATTCAAAAAAAGTATTATCATCATCTGCACAGGGATGATAAATTTCCAAATACTCTCCCACGTAACTATGTAACTATTTGGGATTTCTCAAATTAGTATCAGCTGGACTATGACATGATTTCCTCTTTTTTACTTCAACGTTTTCTACTGTAAAGAACTCTTAGTTGTCTTTTATGTTTATGTACCCATGTTTTTTGGCTCGGATTCACAGTCTCATGTGTATTAGATTTTAGCAAATTAGATCCAGATGAAAAAGATTTTTTTTAGTCCTACGTTAGGTGAACCTTTTTTTAACTGAAGATTTTTGTGACTGGTTAATTTCATTTTCAATTTTTATTGTTTTTGAAAATGGTGGCCAGCGTTCTGATTTAGGTGAAATATATCCTAATGTTGTACAACTAACATCACGGGTTTCTATTTTTGGAGTGCTGGATGATTGTGTCATGGCTGAATTACAAAGAGGAAAATAGTCTACATTCTGGGTACTTATGTGTCTTAGAGATTGTGTTTGTTGTATGAGTAGGCAAGAATAAGACACTTCGGCAGACGGGGTCCTGGATTCAACGGATTTACAAAAGTTTTTGTGTAATTGTGACATCAAGGAATTACTTTTCATGGATCCGGTATGAAACAGAATGTGCTGTATGATCACAAATGCAATTTATGCAGCGTTTTAAATTTTCACATGATTTACTATCGCGGTCAACTTCTACTCAACGTGCACAGGTAATCAAACTACGACAGTAAGCAGTAATGTGACCAAAACACTGGCATTTAAAACAACGGAAAGGATTAGGGATGTGAGGATGGACAGGACAATTAAGGTAGGATTCTTTATTCTTGTTAATAAAGTAGGGATGTTAAAAGTCAAAATCATGTGTTTCAAAGGAAGCACTTGGCCATTACGAGTAATACATCGTGCATCTGTGATGTTTGTGTCTTTTAAGTTTGTCAAAATTTCAAATTTGATAGAGAACAAAAGATCTGATTTGGATAATACACTACGGCTTGTATGTAGAGTTTGATTTTCTTTAACAGAAACAAGAAACAAATCCATTACATTACAGTTTAATAAAAGTTCTGACCGGCTGGCTAAAGAAAGCATAACCTATAACCGTTTAAAAAGAGAATTTGCTGTATAAAATGTAATAAAAAATTTAAATACAAAATATTTTGACTTCTAATCTATTTAAATATATACAGCTGAAATGTAAAATTATTCTTCGGATTAAATGTGTGAAATTAGTTACGGAAAGTAGATAAAATTTTCAATTAAATAGTTCATTATAATACAATAGCATACCTAAATATTTTAGCCCAATCCCCCACTCCTTAAAAAGAAATTATTGGGGATATAAATATATTAATGCTAAATAAATGAAGAAGGATGATTTAAATTTAAGCAAACTAATATTATATGATTTTAACATATCTTCAATAAATGAACGCAACATTACCTTAAAAACAAAAAGCTAATAATTATGAGTAATAAAAAATTTTCTACAAAGAAATAATTCATTGATTATTAACTGCTAATTAAATTACAAAAAATCGTGAGAAGCATTCCTGATATTTAAAGAGAAACAAAATATGCTGTTTCAGCGATTTAATTGTACCTTCAAAAACTGATTACTGGGAATTTCTTGACAGATGTTGTGCAAGGCAATAGAGATAGCAATTTAATTGCGTTCGGAATTTTCTACGTTATCATATTAATTAGTGTACATTTTCTCAAAAACTGTCATAGATATGCACTTGAATTACTTTGAAAGTATTAAATAAATATTTCTTGGTGAAATGAACTCATGTTTGTGCTCTAATTTCCTAATAAAATAATTTCAGATAGAAACAGCTAATTTATAGCAAAAATAGCATGAATTTTTTCATTGAATTAATAAAAAATGCTTAAATGTATTTATATATTATCAACAATAGCTCAAGTAAGAATCATCAGACAAGATTTAGGAAAAAAAATCAAATGCCAATGTATAGAATTTTCGATAAACAGAAAAGTTGATGTTCAAAAAATAAAAAAAATGTCAAAATGGATATTTAAACTTTTTTATGGAGTATGTTAATACATAACATTTGTTATAGCATATGTACTATATGGCCAAAGCTGCCCGATCACTTGTGATTTTACACTTCAAAATATCTAGAAAAATACATAAGGAATTATCTTAATAATACAGGTGCGTGAACAGAATAATATGAATCATATATTTCCGCGAAGACTTTTTTTCTCGTAACCCCATGGAGGAATCAACTAGCCATAGCCAAACACATACAAAAAAATTGTTTAATTCTATGCATAATTGCATGCACTTTTCGACGATACAATATTGAAAATTGCACAAAAATCGCTATTACAGTGCCTCCTTACAGTGGAATATTTCAAAATTGAAGAAGCACCAGATTCTGACAGCCAAAACAATTTTGGTTCAATTCTATGCAGTTTTTCATACACTTCTCGATGGCACAATGGCGATATACGGACACACGGACAGACAGACATTTTGTAAAAATATGGTTTTTGGAATCTCTGAAACATAAAACATGTAAATCCGTCGGAAACCACAAAGTCGAAAAAGTCTCGATTACTTCTATTGAAGATAGAAGAAAGTAATAAATAAATTTTTTGGTTCTGTGTACTTTTATCAATGCAAATTTACCAAATTTTTTCTCTGCCACTTTAAGATTTTTCGATTTATTAATCTCTGCAATTTTACATGAATATTGAGATTATAGATTACCAATAAACTTTTTTTAATTTCACAGAAAACATTTTAAAAGTGTACAATTTTTATATTTTTAGAAGCATAATGTCAATTAAAGAAATAATTTGTTAATTAGCAATTTAGCAATCACATAAGATTTATCGATCAATTTGAATTTTTTGATTTAAAAAACCTTTCATAGTAAATAATTATTTGTTATTTTATTTCAAAACTTGTTTATGCACATATCAAAACTTGATTGATATGAAACATAATTTAAGCATATTTTAAAGAGAATGTCAATTAATATTTTTTAGATATTTTTTTAATTATATATATACATATACACTATCTACCAAAAAGTATTTGTACACTTTCAGTTTTTGACATTTTGTCAAATATTTAAAAATATACTGGTCGGATTCTTCTGGAACTTCATAAATATAAAGATTATGTTTCACTTTATATTTATTTACATTCATTTGTTAAGCGGGTAATTAGGGGGCCGGCAAAAAAACAAAGAATAATAGAAATATTTGGGATCGCCCTGTACATGAAAATGCACGAAACGACTTATCGCTTTAGAATACAAATATATGAATACAGTAGAATATGTACACTAATTTTTGTGAGAATAGCATGTATATTTATGGCGATAGAGCGATTTTTTTGAAAAATTCAAAAAATTCTGGTGTGTTTTTTGTTTATATCATGCTGGGTTTTTGACCAAATTTAACGCAAATTTCAGAAAAATTGGCAAAATGCAGTAGAAAAAATGTAGCGCAATTGGAATATAAATATATTAAATATTTTATGAAATATGAGTAGTTGTATAAAATAATTTTTATCTGCGCATGCGCGAACTAGAAAAACATTTTTTTTACATCATTTAATAGTCAATTCTATGGAGTGACTTATAAAAAAAATCCAATCAAATATCGTGAAAATTCAAAAAGATATCATTATTTTAGTGAGATGATCTGCTCTCTAAAAACGGCTGAATCTTAAGGGATTCTCCACAAATTGACATTTTTTAATAACTGACTTAAAAAAAAAAACTAGTATTGAATTAATAAAATATCTAATACAATATTGCTGCTAATAAGTACTTGACAATTGTGATAGAAAAGAAAAAGAGCTTTATTCGCATTCAGGGCCAAAACTAAGAGAGGGGGGGGGGGAGAAGGGCATGTGCTCCGGGCGCTAGGATGAAAGTGTTCCAAATGTATCTTTCGTTTGGCGATTTTTTTCATGGCTATGTTAAGCATAATATTGTTAAAATTATTATATCTGGGCTATGCTAAAGCATAAAAAAATCTAATGATGATGGCTTAAGGTCCCTGCCCCTACCCGCGAAGATGCTCACGAGCTAATGCTATTCCTATGGGGATGCATTTTTCTAACTCTTTTGCATTTGGACATTTTTAAATAATATGTTTTACATTGGATAGCGGAAGTCCTTTTCAAGATCGCTCCGTGATTACTTTTTCAATTTTGGCGTAGATATTTTTATAATGTTTCTTTCACTTCCAAAAGCGGTTCTGAAAGTGAAACTAACTTTATAAAAAATATCTATGACTCAAATCGAAAAAGTAGTCAAGGAGCGATTTTGAGAGGGACTTCCGCTATCCAATGCAAAAAAAAAAAAAAAAAAAAAAAAAAAAAAAAATTGAAAATTTCAAAATGCGAAAGAGTTATTAGAAAAATGCCTCCCCACAGGAATAGCATTAGCTCAGCAGTGTCTTCGCGGGCAGGGACAAGGGCCTTAAAGATCCTGTTGAAAGTAGAATTTTTTTGATTCGGTTTAAATTATCAAATTGGAGTATTTTAATAAAGCAGAATACGTTATTTTATATTTCATATTTTAAGTTTTAAAATAAGTCGGCTATTAATAAATTGGAGAAATTTTCTTTGTAAATATGCTTTGCGAAGGAGGGGGAAAGGGGTACCTTCAAAATCCACGTTTGCCTCGGGAAAAAAAGACTGGTTTTGGCCCTGTTCACATTTAATAATTTGTAGATCCTCCTCGAGGGGCAATTGCAGCTGCGACTCTCCTGGGCATGCTCTCAACTAGTCCTTGTATTACATTTAATGGTATTTTATTCCACTCTGTTTGCACAAGGCAGGTAAGTTCTTTTACTGATTTTGGGCGTGTGTCACCCGCCTTAATTCGACGATCCAACTCGTCCCAGAGGTTCTCTATTGGGTTCAGGTCTGGGCTCTGGGCAGGCCACTCGAGTCGATGCACTCCATTATCAGCATACCAATCCATGCTGGACCTCGCTACATGGCAGCTTGCGTTGTCATCCTGGAAATAACATGGGTCCAATCCATAGTATTGCCACAACGTAGGAAGTACACTGTTGTCCAGTATATTACAGTAGGCATCGGCATTGAGCTTACCATGAATTGGGACCAAGGGTCCTAGTCCGAACTAGGAAAAACAACCCCATAACATAATCCCCCCTCCGCCAAATTTAACTGTGGGCACAATACATTCTGGTAGGAGGCGTTCTCCAGGCAGACGCCAGACCCAGACCCTACCATCAGAATGGTAGAGGGTGAACCTTGATTCATCACTCCAGAGAACCTGTTTCCATTGCTGTACAGTCCATTGCTGGCGTGTTTTGCACCAACTTAACCGAGCTGCGCGGTTGGACTTGGTGATTAAAGGCTTATGGGCGGCAGCACGGCCATAAAAATTAAGCAGATGAGCTTCCTTACGGATGGTATTCATGGAAACAACACATCCTGAAGCTTGTTGAAATTCTTGGCGTATGTGTAACATTGGTTAATTGCGGTTCTTCCGAATTTCTCTAGACAGAACCCGTCGGTCTCTATCTCCCAGTTTCGTCGGTCTGCCTACTTTGGCCACATTCTGACAATCACCATTCAGCTTCCATTTTCTAATTACATAAGCCACAGTCGTTTTGGGGGTAATTAAGCTCGCTAGATATGTCGATTAAAGATCGGCCATTTCGGTGGTACCCGATGATCACACCTTTCTCAAAATCAGACAGCTCTGTTCTTCTTAACATCATGCATGCGATTGATGTCAGTGTTGTTTTCGACACCACATTTAACAGTGGAGAACTTGACGTATTTCAGGATCGCAGATATCGGCATTTGCATAAGAGCCATTATCAAATATGTATCAATGGGTAGATTTGACACAAATGCTTCGATTTTTTATAATTATTTTTATCCTGAAATAGGTTCGTTCTGGTAATTATCTAAGAAAAGAAGTAAATCACCAGTAAAAAACGTAAATGGAGATTTGGCAATTTGCGTAAAATCTGACGTCATTCAACTGCTTTCAGAGACCAATTGAAAATCAGTTCACTCCTATCCACAATAACTTTCTGAATTTCCACGAAATTCGATCGGATTTTTTTATGGGTAGCTCCATAGAGTTGAATATTAAATTATGTAAAATGATAAATTTTATCGTTCACGCATACGCTGATAAAAAAATATTTCATACAAATACTCATATTTTAGAAAACTTTTAATATATTTATATTTCAATAGCACCTTATTCTTTCTACTACATTTTGCGAATTTTTCTGAATGTGGCTTTATATTTGGTTGAAAATATTGCATGACATAGAACATTTTAGAAAATATTTAATATATTTATATTTCAATGCATTTTGGTGAACTCCCCCCCCCTCCTTTTCTTCTTTGCAAAGCATCTGCAAAAGTATTTGCAAAGAAAAATTTTCTAATTTATTAATAGCCGACTTATTTTAAAACTTAAAATATGTATTATTGATTAAAGTAGTCTGCTTTGTTTAAAAAAAATGATACCTTAAAATCGTGAAACCGAATCAAAACGAAAAAAAAAAATCTGCTTTATGCGGGATCTTTATGCCATCATCATTAGATTCTTCTATGCTTTGGTATAGGAGAAATGCTTTGAATGGGACGATTTTGACAATATCATGCTAAACATAGACATGGAAAAAATCGCCAAACAAAATGTACATTTGGGACACTTTCATCCTAGCGCCCGGGGCACATGCCCTTTTCCCCCAACCCTCTCTTAGTTTTGGCCCTGAATGTGTATAAAGCTCTTTTTCTTTTCTATCACAATTGTCAAGTACTTATTAGCAGCAATATTGTATTAGATATTGTATTAATTCAATACTAGTTTTTTTTAAAGTCAGTTATTAAAAAATGTCAATTTGTGGAGAATCCCTTAAGATTCAGCCGTTTTTAGAAAGCAGAGTAAAAACATCTCACTAAAATAATGATATCTTTTTGAATTTTCACGATATTTGATTGGATTTTTTTTATAAGTCACTCCATAGAATTGACTATTAAATGATGTAAAAAAAATGTTTTTCTAGTTCGCGCATGCGCAGATAAAAATTATTTTATACAACTACTCATATTTCATAAAATATTTAATATATTTATATTCCAATTGCGCTACATTTTTTCTACTGCATTTTGCCAATTTTTCTGAAATTTGCGTTAAATTTGGTCAAAAACCCAGCATGATATAAACAAAAAACATACCAGAATTTTTTGAATTTTTCAAAAAAATCGCTCTATCGCTCTATCGTGTACATATTCTACTGTATTCATATATTTGTATTCTAAAGCGATAAGTCGTTTCGTGCATTTTCATGTACAGGGCGATCCCAAATATTTCTATTATTCTTTGTTTTTTTGCCGGCCCCCTAATTACCCGCTTAACAAATGAATGTAAATAAATATAAAGTGAAACATAATCTTTATATTTCTGAAGTTCCAGAAGAATCCGACCAGTATATTTTTAAATATTTGACAAAATGTCAAAAACTGAAAGTGTACAAATACTTTTTGGTAGATAGTGTATATATATATATATATATATATATTGAAAAAATGCAAAATATTTCTTGTAGTTACATAAAAATGTAATTCTAATAAAATTAAAACAATATCATATATCGACTATAAATTAAATGGAACAAGACCATGCAATCAATTCCAGTTTTGAACTGTAACGTTTTTTTTTTCAGAAACCAATTACCACTGCAACTATTTTTCATAACAATTTTGCGAAAAATTAGGATGATGATGAATGCCTGCTGTCTAAAAAAAATATTTTTATGGAGGTAATTAATTTATGCAAACGGTTTTTCTCTAGACTTGATACTATACTAAATGAACTCAAGGAGGAAATATTGATTTTTGAATATAAAGATTAATTGTATCATTAACTAATTATAATTAACTTAACGACAGCTCCATGTGTCGTATTTTATTTGAATAAGCTTATATATATATAGTTTATATGAAATCTTTGTTTAGAACATTCTTATTTTGATTAATGCTTAAAAATATTCAAATAAAATTTTTATTGTTTTAAATTGAAGTAATTTCTAATCTGGAATTCGGAAAAATGACTCCAATTTACTCTCATTTACTATATCAACAGAAAACGTTATTTTCCCTTTATGGAAAAATAATTTAAAAAAAATCAACAGATTTTCAAATTATTAAGGGATAATTTTAGTGATAAAAATATCAAACATCAAGAAACATGATACAGTCAAAGTTCTATTATCCGCAATTTTCTATAATTCGCTTTACTTTCTAAATGTAAACAATGAAATAAACAGTTAAGAAAATTTACAAATTAGTGATCTGAAAACAATTTTTATAAAACAAATAATTAAAAAAAAAATGAAAAAAATCATTATAAAACATTTTTTTTAAATATGTCTCTTTTCTTTTACTAACAGTAAAAAACAAACTGTAGTACAGAACCTATGCGATTATTTTTATTTAAATGCACATAAATTAAAAAAAGTAACTTAAAAAATGCATTTTTTTTTTTTTGAGATAGCTTATTAAATTAATTTTTAGATTTCATATTTTATTTTTCATATTATACTGATTATAGAATTAAAACACCGCCTTGGCATAATAAAGTAATGCGTAATCCATAGTGCTCTATAATCTGTAATATTTCATAATCCACACAATCTTTGGCTCCAACTTGTGTAGATTATAGAATTTTGACTGTATTTAATTTTTAAGCTATGACAGAATTTTTAAGCTATGTTTTTGAGACTTTCACAAAAGTTGCTCTATACATTTAATTAACATAATATGCAAATGAAATTTTAATAGTGTTCACGCATGCGCAGTAAAAAATTATTTAGTAAACCTGCTCATTTGTCATACAATTTTTATTATTTTTTAATTCTGATGACAGGGTATTGTGTACAATGATGTTTGTCATTTTTTTCAAAAAAGAACAATATTTTATATTAAGAACTCTGCAAATTATGAGCAAAAAACTTAGGACTGTTTTTATAAAAACCTTAATTTCTCTACGAGTATACATCTATCCTTGTAAAAATTAACACAGTACATTACAATAAGCCAATTAATCATAGTGTGCAGTTTGAACGCTTTTGCTACATTAGTTTTGACAGGGTTATCCAAAAGATCTTCTTTTTTTTCAATTTGTTGACGGTCCCCTGTTCGATTTCGGGGAAAACTCTTCGCGAAAATATGTGACGCGTACTATTTTGTTTACACACCTGGAGTTTTAGCACATTCCGATTCATATTTCTTTCATTACTTAAAAATAATTACTTAATTACCAATTATGCTTAAATTTTGGACACCAGTGTATACTACAGTATTTAAACATGCTGTATAAATAACGATTATTGTTTTTTCCAAACATGTTTGGCACAGATATTATATACACACTGAGGTATCTGACTATCGCCAAAACGGTGTTATTTTGCCTGATATGGTAACCCAACAATAGTTGTTTCTGTATTAATAAATTGTTTATTTACTTTCAATTTCTTTTTAGAAATTCTATAAATTATTTTGTGCTATAGTAACTTTTTTTTATTTATTAATATCTTCGTTTTAAAATAACGAAAATAATTTTTAAAAATGCACATTTCTTCGCTATTCTAAAACGACGATTTTGCCGCATTGGTATTGGAAGGAAATCTTGCAAATCCGGGTTTGTGCCGGAGTTTTTTATGAAATATGATATTTTCAAATGTAAATTGAATGCTACTTGATTAGCATGTCAGCCCGTTTCGCCAAACTATTCAAATTTACATAAATTCATTTTAAATAACGAAAGAACAATAAACATAAATAAAAAATACAAATTAAAAGTCGAATTAAAAAGCACTTATGACGTAAAAAAATACGTGTATCACGTGTAATATCAATAGCTATCATACTTACGATCATCGATTATTGACATTTATTCCTATAATCTGCTATTAATTTTTTCTCGACAGTATAATCAAGTAGTACCGTACATTGTACAAACTCCAGTTAATATTACAAAAATAGAGCTAGATAACTAAATTTAGGTGCAAATACACACACCCATGTTGTAAGAAAGAGGCACAAATGTCATATATGCACCACGCTGGAGTGATACATTTCTGGCGCCACTTTAACGGAAACTTCGTTAATTTAATTTAAATGCTTTAAGTGATAAATTTAAATAACATAAAAAGATTATAGCTTGACATGTTTCATTGCTCTTACAGCAACATTTTCAAAAGAAAAAAAAATGTTGCCGTAAGAGCAATGAAACATGTCAAGCTATAATCTTTTTATGTTATTTTAATTTATCACTTAAAGCATTTAAATTAAATTGATATTTTAAAGTGATGTTTATATTATATGGAAACTTCGTTTTCAAATGACAGATACATTTCTATTTTACTTTTCTATGTATAGAACATTTTGTATCATTTTAAAATACAAATGAAAGTAAATAAATAGTTCATTAATAAATTAAAAACAAAGTTGGATTACCATAAGAGGCATAAAATGTTCATTTTGTTTCAATCACGCCAACGTAATGCGTATATGACATCTGTATCAAAAAAATGAATTCCACACATTCAAAAAACATTCACCTTATTTTTCTAAGGAAAACTTTATTTAACTTTATTTATTCTGCTGCATTCCAAAAACGGAACACTGTAATAGATTTGTCAAGAGCAGATGTACGTTGCGAAATATAATATAATATTGATAGAGGATGTATTAAGGTTTCCACATATACCCATATTCTCAAGTTGAGAGGTTTAGAGTTCAAAAACTATCAAATGAAAATGAATCACTTGAAAATTGTTTAAATTCAATGGTCAATCTCTGCGATCATAATGCTCGCTATTTTAGAAGTATGGTGAATAGACAATATTTAAATTGTTCTTTTCAGAATTGCCTCATTTATCTATCAAACTCTACAATAAATAGTCAACTGAAATATTTTTTCTTAAAAGCCCGAATTTTATTGAATACATAAGCTGATACAACAACATATTTTTTTTAATTGTTTTAATATATTTTGGCGTCAACGGGCCTTGATTCCATTGTTGTTGTTTTTATTTTTGGCTCAGTTTTGTTTTTTCTAGCTCGCTGAGTTTTGCACTGATGAAGAATCTCAACAGTAGATTCGAAACAGCTGTTTGCTAACTTTTAATGCATTTTTGGTGCATTTATAATCGTTGGTTTTCTATCTTTAAATACAATGGCGTTTTGTATGATTTTCAGAAATGTGAAAGAGCATTCGAGGTGAAGTTGCTTTAAAAAACACAATCATATTCAGTATTTTGTTTGATTCATGTTTTGTTTTGAAAAATAGACTAGCGCAGCGGGCTTAGCCTGCTAGTTAATTATAAATTTTAAGCTTTATGCAATAAATACTACCAAGCGTTAAAACCCCGATATTCATTTGTAAAGTGTCCGTTTTAATACTTTGCACTCCGAAGGGTTTACGGGAGAAGATAAGACGAAGAGTCTTACAAATATTCTGGTTTTTCAATTTAAAGATATAGAAAAAATGTATGAAGCTAGTATTAGTTACACATTTTTTTTTGATCAATTTCTGTAATGAATGTTTTTATATAAACGGTTAGCAAGAATTCAGTTTCCCACTTCAGAAAATTATAGAATGCTGTTAACTTCTCCAAATGAGATAAAATTTTAACTGCAGATAACCCAAATGTCACACTTATTAAATATAGAAAAAGTGTTAGAAAATTTACTAGTATATCACTGTAACACACATGGTATTTATCTACATATATTGGAATTGAGAAACACCGCATGCATATCAGAATTGCTGTCTGGGTAAATAGAAGATGGACTCTGAACATGCAGTTACTTCTGTACACATCATGCATATGTTAAAAAAAAGACCTACCTGTAAAATTGTTCTACTAAAACCAACAGCACGCCGTTGAGGCTGTAAAAGAATACTGACGAATGCATACGATACAAAGATATTTAATGTCTCCTTGCATCCTACGCAAGATAAGTTTTGTCTCTAAGTCGTCGCTCAAAGATTATAAAATAAACTCCTTTCTTGAATGTCTATTGTTACTCAAAACTAGTTGTAACAAATAAGTGACTAACTGACGTAAGTTTGTATAGACATGTCTTCTTTTCCGACCATTCTTTAAGGTGTTGTATGATATTAGCATTCCGCTGAGACAGGATAACTATTTGTGAGGCTTTAGATTTCGGTGTCCAGAAAATAAACAAGCCGGGTCTCCGTAGCCGGGTTGTTTAGATATCACGCCGCTAATCGCTTCCGGTCGTAGGAGGTTGTGGGTTCGAAACCCACTGGCTCTATTGCACACACTCTTTGTGTGGAGCTCCAAGATGTACTTCTCTTGTGTTGTAATATTTCCTTGTGTACTATCTACTCCCTGTATATTGACGATGACATATAAGCAGGCTTCATGTCGAGCAAACAAGTCAGATGTATGTTGTTCAATAAAACAAAGAAGCAAACAAAATAAACAAGCCTCGGCCTGCAGAAAATAAACAAGTTTTGAAAAGTCGTCTAAAATGTTATCCTCATATTTTTTTTTTTCAAAATGAATTCTCAAATTCTTTCCATAACGTATTCCAAAACGACAACCGTAACCTTTCAATATTATCAAAACTTTGCAGTCTTGTAGATGAATGGTTGGGAAATCGTTCTCTCAGCATCTGTAAAATTCTGTGAACGATGTTCTGCTACAAGCTTAATGCAGATTAGATTCATTTTACTTTACCCATCATACGTAGTATAGGGTAAGTATTGCAATCGTTTTGAACACATCGAAAAATATTTTTTGACGGATTTACACGTTTCAGATACTAAAGATTCCGAAAAACATATTTTTAAAAAAATGCCGTCCGTCTGTCTGTCTGTAAACGCTCTATCTCCCAAACAAATTGAGATAGAGACTTCAAACTTTATATGTACTTACAAGGAAGGTCTTCATACGGACATACTCAGAAAAATTTGAAAAAAATACAGAATGTTCTTCTTATGTGGTTATATATGTTTATAAAAAAATTTCGGCGGAATCCCGATGGAACATTCGTAAAAAAATAATGAACATTTCGTTTATTTGGCAATTTATTGCCGGTTGGCGACGAAATAAAATTTCAAAAAATCCTTTATTTATATTATTTAACTTTTCAAAGTAAAGTTTTTTCGCATTGAACTTCTTTGAAGAACTTTTGTTTAAATAACTTTAATTTTGTCAATTTTAATTTATATTAACTATAGTTTTATCATAATATATTTGTAATGAAAATTAACTATGAAATTTTATGAATTACAACAAAATTTAAATTAATTAAAATTGCTTTAAACTCCAAATTCAGTTCAATCCAGTTGAGCACTGTTGATTCTATTTCGTTGCTATGGAAACAAAAACTTCTTTAATATTGAAATGCATGCATTACTCCATCATTCTTCGTCTGGCCTTTATTTTGTCATACGCTTAAATATATGAAGATGTATTTTTTTCATTTTTTATATATGAAGTTGCTTTAAAGGTGATAAAATTAAATAACTGCTGCTAAAGCAACATAAATATACAATACAAAATATATGTAAGTATCAAACTCTCTCATTTTTCAAATTTAAATTCCTTAAATACTATTTACACGCAGTTTAAAAATTAATTGAGAAGAAATTTTCAGGTGCATTAAAATCGTTTGCTTTTGGCGAGGGAAAGTGTTGCTCGCCAAATCCCGTGATGCTTCTATCTTTTCGCGCCAAATACTCGAAATTATTTTATCTTTTTACAGACATAATACTGTAATTCCGCCGCTAAATTTTACTGATTATTTATTAGATACATAAGTAGTTTAATACGTATTTTTTTCAAAAAATTCTGAGTATGGAGACCTTCCTTGTTAGTATGTAAGAATGGGACGAAGCCTAATGAATATCAATAACCTCAATGACCGGGAACTATTTTTTTCAGACTCTCAATAAATTCGTTCTGATAAGTATATTCTGATATATAAAAAATTTCGAAATCTTTTATATTAAAGAATGGACGTAAAAGGCAATAAAATAACACAAATTTTGCATAAAAAAACGAAGTTGATCGGATTATTAGTTGCCGAGATATGTGTAATCCTGTTTTCCACATTCTTCGATTTTTCATGACCCTGTATTTTATTCAAATTTCAATTCAGAGATATATTTTAATTGGAAATGAGACTCTTTTAATACAGACTTTTAATCAGACACAGTAAATTGTTACTTAATAGGATTATAATTTTTGGAGTTATAAGGATGTTTCTTTTATGCAATCCGGTATTACTTGAGTATTTTGGCGTTTTATATAATTTGTCTAAATTGGCTCATCCGCAATTCATTAATAGATCATAACTATGTATATTAAAACTATTTAAATATGCGTTTAAATTTTGTTTTGGAATTGCGATGCATTCTATAAATAGTTTACATGTGTTTTATTCTCGTGTTTTATATTATGCATATAAATGAAGGGTAAGTATTACGGTGCCCCCCACCCCTCCAACGATTAGTTTTGCTTTACCGCAGTCAATTTGTAATTATATTCTTTACAAGCTTCTTTTTCGATAACATTGTTTATTAACATAAAATTTAAGATTTCTTCATGCACAGCACGCATTCTTATGCCTTTAATCGTCTCATTCAAATAAAAATTGCTCTATCATATTAAGGACTTGAATAATTTAAGACTTCATTTAAAGTATTATAGGTCTTCGTAGATGCGCTTCTCAGATGCGTTCTTTTTAGGCGCGTTCTTAATTATGTAAATGTATAGCACCTCTAGTCGTCGGTCAGTCTGTCCGCATATAGCAGAGCAAAAACTACTAAACCAAGTGGTTTGAAATTTAAAGTACATAGTTGTTGCATAATTCCAAATTTTATGTAAATCGAATGCATAGTTTAATTACAGGGAGAATGAAAAGTATCCTGTTATATTACGGTCAATAGGAAAAATAGTTTCAAGTGCCTTTTAATGAAGTTACACTCGTTTGAGCATAAAAAAATGAAAATTAATATACATCTATGACATATAAAAATAAATGTACATTCTGTACAATATGTGATGCAAAAATATTTATTATTAGTTTATAGGACTACACAAAAGTATTCTATTACATAATGATATAGAAGGGAACACTGTTTGCGGCGCGATTTAATTATACTAAACTATTTCACCTTTTTTGAAACAGATATACGTTTCTGAGGCTACAAGCTACACTTTCTACAAGTTATTTCCCGTAGAACAGAGAGCATGTACTATTTACAGGGATACACAAAAAATTTCGGCAGCTATACTGTTTCCGAATGTCTGTATATTATTAAATCAGAATATGAATATTTTTAAAACTTCGTTATATTGCGAATACACGTCATTTGCTAAGCTCGACGTGCAATTTGCAACTTATTATTTTAAACTTCTTTAAATGGTTCTGTTGTGAATCAAAAGTATTACTTCACGCGTCTGTCAGAGCCATATCAGAACATTCAGAATCACATCAATCACAATCAAAACGCGATTCGATACAGTATAAAATCTAACCTATCGTATCTTATGTATCGTATCTTTAAATAAACTCCTGAAAATATCTTTACTTAAAAAAGAAAGAAAATCAATTTGCTGTAAAATACAAATTAAAAAAAAAATATTTCGCTTTCTGCCGAGAAATATTTGTATATCTTCAACATAATTTACATACTGACAGAAATGAGGCGGGGGATGAGCATTTTCTTTTATTTAATCGGATACATTTCTGTATTGTGTCGCCCCTGTTAATACTAATAACCACCGCTTCAATTAATCAAATTCCAGACAATAATATTTTTTCAGCGGGAGGCTGAGTTTCTTTTTATGTATACGGGTAACAGCAATATATTCAGCGCCTCATGCAGTAATTTCATTTAATTTGGAGGAATTCTTAAGGAATGTAGGCAGAATTTCAAAATGTTATTTAAAAAATTAGTAATATCAGAATGATCTCAAAAATTAAATTAAAAGTAGATGTAAAAATTATGAATATCTACAGAACGACAGTATAAATAGCAATTTCTTTAAATTTAAAATTATATTTATATTAGAAAGTATAATGTATAAAATTTGTTGAAGTTTTAAAGTATTTTTTCTGTTTAAAATATCTTTTCGTATCTTCCAATGTTATACTTGAAGAAATTGAGTTTCAGATCTCCAGAAGAAACATTTGTCAAACAAGAGAAAATTTCTAAAAGAATTCTCTTTTTTGTTTATGTTTCTTGTTTTCCATTTGTGTTTTGGTAATTCAATTTCGCAAAATTAGAAACGAAATTTCTTCCTTTTTATTTATTTATTTTATTTTATATGTGCACACACAAATGTGCACACACATTTTAGATTTTCTGCAAAAATTCATTATTAGTGTGAAACAAAAAGCTAATTAAATGTAAGCACGCTCATGTATGTGTATGGTGTGGTTATATTCATACACATATATATGCAGAAGCATAAACACTAGGCGTCCCAGAAGACTTAAGAAGGTGAATAAGTCGAGAAATAAATGGAAAAAATAGTTCCTAAATATTTTTTTTTAACCGGAAGTCAGCGGAACAGACAATCCTCCCGATTCAGTTCACATCTAAAACTCCGAGATTTAATTAAAACTCACTCCGTCGGTCAAGTTATGTCTAAAGGGAAAATACTAAAAATCCCGATTTTAGCGGTTCACTCATAGGTTTGCAATTGTGATTTCCTGCACCCAAAATGCACGAAAACATGGAGGACTGGCAGCAAAAAAAACATAATAATAAATTTACGAGTCAATTAAAATCGGGTTTTCAGGTACTCTTCATCAAGATATGAATTAACAGACCGAGTGCGTTTTAATATGCGAATAACTCAATGAGGTGATTGTTGCTGCCGTCTCCCAGTCTCACGAGAACCTCCGAAGTTTTATTTTCTGACTAGCTGACCCGCCCGGCGTTACCCAGGTCCGTAATAATAATGTTAAACGAACTTGAAAATTTTATGATTTTATCTTTAACTCGAAATATGTGTAAATACACTGTTAAAAATTTGACCCTTTTGCTGCATCGTCAATCCACCGCTTTTATAGAAAATGATTACTTCAGCTTATTATGGAGCATTCTCATAGATCAAAAGAGAGATATTCTATAAAAGCGGGGGAGTGATGATGCAGCAAAAGGGTCAAATTTTTTACAGTGTACATTATATTAAATACGTACCCCCTGACTGTGTCAAGAATTGGTTTAAAAAAACTAGGATTTAGCTCCAAAAATACCCAAAATGACTGCAATGGGAAACGCAGGAGGGAATATGTATCCAACGATTGCGTGATTTTCGTGTTAAAGTGTTGATATTTATCCTTAAAATTACTATTAAGTGACTTAACTAAATACTTTTTTCAAATAGATATCCCAAGTGAAATATTTTGAATTTCAAACTAATTATATCACTCTTAAGTCCGACTATACCGTGAATAAAACCGATTCTCGATTATTAGCTAAAAGGTTAGTATATTTTATCAAACATGCGTAATGTTCATTCTGTGAACAAAATCCTAACCGTAACCTAATTGTATTGTAATCATAACTTGTCTGTAACCTAGCTGTATCTTAACAGTAACCTAACTATTACTTAAATAAACCATAAATGTAACCTGGTCGTCACCTTATCATAACCTATCCATAATCTAACCACAACCTAACCGCAACTTAACCTTAACCTAACTGTAACTTAACCATGACATAACTGTAACCTAATCGGAAATTAAATATAACATAAGGCTCACCGGAACATAATTGCAACCTAACTGTTACCTAACCGTAACCAAGTTATAATTTAACTCTAACTATAAACGAAATATCTTAACCATCTTGCGCTAAGTACTTAGTTTCACTTTCTACCGCTACGGAGCACATTATGTTTTGTAGAACATCCGAATTTTAGGTTAGGATTGGATTTATGTTCATGGAAATTATTTTGTCTTCTTCGGATACGGTTATGGTTGTTTGGAATATTTTTTGTTCAGTTTAGATTCGGTTCAATTCAGATTTCGTGGGGGTTTTTTTGTCCTTCAAATGGGATTTTTAAGTTCGGGTCGGGTTGCACTTCCATGGAAATTATATTACCTAGTTTCAATGAGGTTATACTTCACTGAAATATTTTTGTTAGGTTCAGATTAGGTTTGGTTCAAATTTCGGGATTTTTTTTTAGAAATTTTTTGGTTCGGTTTGGGTTTATGTCCATGGAAATTATATTGTCTTGTTCGCATCTGGTTATAATTATTTGGAATATTTTCGTCGGATTCAGATTTGGTTCGATTCAGATTTCAGGTATTTTTTCAAATTGATATTTAAGATTCTGGTCGGATTCATGTCCAGGAAAATTATTTTGTTTTGCTCGGATGCGGTTTTGGGTCTTTGGAATATTTTTTTCGGGTTCAAATGTCGTTCAATTCAGATTTCGGGTTTTTAATGGAATTTTTAGGTTCAGGTTGGGTTGCGCATCAACGGAAATTATTCTGCATTGTTCGAATAAGCATATGCTTCTCTGGAATACTTTTGTTAGATTCAGATTTAGTTCAGTATTTTAGGTTCGGATTGGGTTCATGTTCATGGAAATTTTTTGTGTTGTTCAGAGCCGGGTATGGTTCTGTGGAATATTTTTGTATGGTTCATATTTGGTTCGATTCAAATTTCAGGTTTATTTTTTTCAAATGGAATTTTAGGTTCGGATCGGGTTCATGTCCATGGAAATTATTTTCTCTTATTCGAATCCGATTATGGTTCTTTCGAATATTCTGATCGGATTCAGATGTAGTTTGCATAAAATTTCATGTCTTTTTTCAAATGGAATTTTTTAGGTTCGAGTCAGGTTTATGTTCACGGAAATTATTTTGTCTTGCTCTTATCGGGTTATAGTTCTTTGGAATGATTTATCGATTTCAATTTTCGTTTTGGTCATTTTTCGGGTTTTTTCAAAGAAAACTTTTAGGTTCGGGACGGGTTGAATATACATGAACATCATTTTTCCTTGATCGGATTGGGGTATGCTTCATTTCAATATTTTTGTGGGATTCATATTTGATTCGGGTCAGATATCAAATCCATAGATTTTTTTTCAAATGGAATTTTTAGTTTCGGGTCGGGTTTATGCTCATGAAATTTTTGTCTTGCTTCGATCGGAGTATGGTCTGTTTTTTTCTGGTTGGGATCGGGTTATGTGTTAATACGCCTAAAAATTCTTTTCGCGACTATTTTTGATATATAATTTATTTTGCTATTTGATAATTTATTATTGTGTATGAATCGTCTGCCGATTCGAATAATTGTACGTCAAACAGCCATTTCATTTTTGTTTAAAAAACAAATTAAAGTCTTAATAAAATTTTAACTTAAATAAAATGCATTCAAATTTAATCAATGATTTAAAAAAACTGCTAAAAAAGCCTCATATATACATATACATATATTTACTGCAAATAGCTAACCACGCATAGATTCTAATGTACGAAGTACCAAACGATCTGACGTAACAGCTGTATTCAAAAATCCTAAGTTAAACTGACATTTTGCGAGTCTATGAATTTTAAAGGTCTTTGGGGGGAAAAACAGTCACTTTTGCAATGTCAAAATCTCAAATTGGTTTCTTTCATAGAGTAAAAAGTAATTAATAGAGTGGAAGTATTATCTCTGGAGGTGATGCTAAAAATATAACCCTACATTAAGTCCAATTAAGTACCAACAAAAGCACGTGATTTGACACGCCTATCAATTGAAATAGCCCGCATTAAACCCGCATTTTTTTTTTTTTTTTTTTTTTTTTTTTTTTTTTTTTTGCTCTTGTTTCTTAAAAAGAAACAATCTATCACTTCACCGGTAAAATTTTATTAATTATTTTATCATATGTGTTTTAAATATCAATATAAAATTATTTTAACGTTTTTCTTGAAAATATAACATTCTTTTGTTAATACATTAAAATCGTCTGCAGTCTGAAATCTATATTTTAGATTAATATTTATTACTTAAGTTTTCATACATGATTTTAAAAGAATGTTTTCATCATTATATTTTAAATATTTATTTACATGCAATTATTAAGTCATAAACATTTTTCATCTACGTTATAAAGTATTTAAAATTACATTAATGAAGGAAACTTTTAGTTATACAATTTTTAGTTCGTATCAAATGTTTTCAATATCTTATTTAATTTTAATTTGATATTTAATTATTGCTAATTTTCCAATTTCCTTCAGTTTAAAAGCGGACATTTACTTTAATAAATATTAATAGAACAAAGACCATTTTAAAAATTTGCTATTTCTTCTTAAAATATGCTTCAATTGTAATTCGTTTCTTTCAATTCGTCTTATAATACAAAATCCCTTCCACGTCCTTTTGTTTGGCACATTAAAATTTGAGCGATATATGGTTTCATATTGCAAACTTTTTTTTTCAGGCTTACTTCACCTCCACTTATCTCATTCCTCCATGGGTTTCTTTAATTCTGTCTCAGTTTTCTTAAAATTTTTACACAACCAACCAACCGTAAACAAACGAAAGAGAAAAAAATTGGGAAAAGATGATTTTTTATGAGAGTGACCTCTAGATTTTAATTAATTACTCAGTTAATAACTGGAATTTCGAAATTCTGAAGCTCAGGTGCATCAGAAGAGATTTGGGGCTACTCTCAAAAAAATTTTGAGCTCCGTACGTGCTGTAGATTTTGCTAGCCATCGCAGACACACACACACCGAGCGTTTTGTTCTTTTATTAGTATAGATTCGGATTCTGTGGAAAAAATTTTAACTTATGCATTTAACATTAGTGTCGGAGCTAGCTTTCTAATCGAGTAGAAATGTAACTTTTTCAGATGCCAATTCTCAATTATATATTTTCGTATTCAACGAATATGTTTTTTCGACAAACTGGATAAATTTTTAACATTTAAATTATTTTTATTTTGTTACATTTCCATGCATAAATATAGTTTCGAAGATGAAAATGTTTCATTGTAAACATGGAGCGCTGGGAGCATGAAAACTGTAGGGCAAACCGACGTGCAAACCGACTGTTAAAACCGTGTTTTAAACCAAGATATGGTTTGGCAGACCGACTGCGTTTTAATATGCGAATAAAGTTTTAACGAACTTTGGAATTTCAGCCGTGAACTTGATCAGATGAGTGCGCTGCAGCCTTCAGATTGATGAAGATGATTAACCCTTTCGGGTACAACTTTTTTTTCAATTTTTAGAAAAAAATACTTTTACGCTAATAACTTTAACACTAGCTATCTAAATAGATTAATGAGTGTTTTATGAATGTTTTACTGATAACGAAAGATAACGAACGTAGTTGTTTTGAGTACATGACATATTCAATATTCATACAATATTCATATTCATACAATATTCATATGACAATAGGCGAAGGAAGAATTTTTCTAGATCTTTAGAAAACACTGTATTACAATAAGATTTAACTTACATTGGAACTTTCTAATACTTTTTGCGCTTTGCTACAGATAATTCTTTGAGGAAAGTAACTTTTATTTTGAAAAGAACACAAGCAGTCCTAATGTTAAATTTTTTAATTTGACTGAAAAAAACAGTGAATAAATACAGGAAAAAGCTGAAAGATTAATTAATATTAAATAAAACTAATTTAACTAATTTAACCTATTTATTTCAAAAAGGAAACAAATACCTACTTATTTGACAAAAAATAATGATATCCTGTCAAAAACATGAATGTGAAAGAATGCCAAGTTCGTTAAAGGTTTCGCTAATAAAAGAAGTGAGATCTAACGGCAAACCAAGTTATTTCGGAGCTCCTTAAATCATAACTCCTGTCATGCATAATATTATTCAATTGCTTAAAATGATTTGTTATGTTACTTGTTATTCAATAGAGCGACTTGGCAAGTTTTCAGCTACTAACTTTAATCTTTGAGTCGGAGTACAATTTAATCTAGAATCTGATTGGCAAAAATCTAGTCAATCGAGTGTTCGAATAAGTATATTGAAGTTAAGATACTGATAAGTTAAGGAAGGGATCAACTTTAATTTCTGATCAACTAAATAGAAAAAATTGGATAAGAGAAAACTTGCTAAGTCGCTCAGTTGAATAACAAGTAACATAACAAATCATTTTAAGCGATTGAATAATATTATGCATGACAGGAGTTATGATTTAAGGAGCTCCGAAATAACATGGTTTGCAGTTAGATCTCACTTCTTTTATTAGCGAAACCTTTAACGAACTTGGCATTCTTTCACATTCATGTTTTTGACAGGATTATTATTACTAAATGCCTAAACATAAATGAAGTCATATAGTAAATGTATAAACATATACTAACATTGCAACATGTAAATAATATCAAAAGTATTTCTATTAATAGTACACCAGACCCGAAAGGGTCTGTGTACGAGTGTGTACGAGTGTGTACGAGATGTGTACGAGTGTGTACGAGTACCATGTGACGAGATAGACGTTTGGGATTGCCACATCCGGCTAGTTTTAGAATGCAAAGATAACTTAGCTATAATTTAAATGAACTCTAAAATATTATTTTGTGATAGTTATTGGTAGACAAATTAAAACAAAACACATCATTTCAAACCACATGAATTCTTAATTAAATTAATTATCCTAACTTTATTTATAGAGCCGTCTGATTAAAGCGCTTTTTTCATCTAAGAAATGAATACAGAAGTTAAAAAAAGTTACAAAATGATTATAATAACTCACGACAAACACTAAATTAACTCTTTCTAAATACTAAAGGTTAACTTTTCAGTTCTTTTCCTCACAAACATCAAACTTAAAAAAAAAATCTGTAACAAGACATACGTGTGTCTCTCATTAAGTTCCATATAACTTACGCAGCCAAGCAGATCACCTTGTGAGGAAGTTTTAAGTTATAGTTGTGAAAAATTAGCCAGAAATTCTTGCTGAATTTTTTTAATTATTATTTCGTAATGGAGCCTGCACTCAATGGAGGTAGACGTGTCAGATGTAGTCAGACGTGGCAATCCCAAAAACTTCTATCTTATGCATTTTAACACTTCCTGAAAAATCCTGCACAGCAGAGCCACCGGGGGAGAAAGGTGAAGGAAAAGGAAAAGGAAAAAAATATATAAACGGAATCATTTTCGTATTTAAAATAAAAAAAAATCTTCGTGTGGCCACGTTCTGAGCGGAGTATAAAAACAAACAACACTATTCAGATGGGACAATCCCAAAACTTTCTGCTATTTCATGCATATTAATATTTCAGGGGAAATGCGGCATAGCGATGGCACCAGTTAGGTAGTTTAAATCAAAATCTAGTCTGCAAGAACTTATGTCAAGTTATGACTGAGTCTGAAAATTGATGAAAATCCCTGCAATAGTTTTCGAAATAGAGCTATTGCAAAATCTTTGGAAAAACTGCATCGCAGCGCTACCTGTTGGGTTAAATCAAAAAATGATCAGGATCATTTTTTCATCAGGTACTAACTGAATCTGAAGTTTCATGAAAATTCATGCAATCGTTCTTCAGATAGATTTATTTCGAAATCGTAAAAAGTGCAGCATAGAAGCGCCATCTGTTGGGCGATTTAAACCAAAAACTAAACAACACTAATCTATATCAGGTACTAACTGAATCTGAAGTTTTGCAAAAATCCATACATTAGTTCTTGAGATAGAACTATTACGATAATCAGGAGTAATGCACCATGACAGGGCCACTTGTTGAGCGATATACCTAAATGTACTCTCTTAAAATGTCAGCTGAAAAACAACTCAAGTTGAGTCGAAATTCGTTCATATCACGTTTTAAAAGGCAGATTCTCATAAAGAGTTGAAACAACTCAAGTGAGTGAGTTGTTTTAAAACAATTTAAATCAAGCTGAGTTATATGAATAAGCATTCTAAATCAAGATGAGTAATGCATTTAAAAAACAACTCATTCACTATTCAATAAATTACAGCTCTTTCCTGAGAAGCCAAATCCACTTTTTCGTTTTAACAGTGTATTTAAGCTTACTGGAACTACAATGACAGAAAAATGATTTTTAAAAGCATTTTTATCAATACAAATTCTGAGAATCTAGCAATCCTTTTAAAAGCAGTTCTTGTAATTTAATTTTCTGGAAATTTTGTCGTGTACCATATTTGCTTAAAAAGAAAGACACTTTACAAAATCCGATACCTGCACGAAGTTTAAATTAAGTTATTTCGCTCACGATTCCGAAATACATATGTATAAAATATTATTGAAATTTATACTTTTAGAAAGAAGTATCATTCTTTAAACCAGTGAATGCGAGATTTAGAGAGAAGTTCAACTAAGTAAATTAAACGAAGAGAAAATTCTAGAATTTTAAAATTTATGCGGTAAAATATTTTATTTTACCCAGTTAAGTAAACAACGCAACGTTTGGCTAATTTGCATTTTTATGGAATTTTTCCTTAATTTCATAACAATTCTCGATACAATATCAAACAGAAAAGTTGTAATTTATTTCTTTATACTTAAACAGTTAAACTTCAGGTTAGATTTAAAAAATCATTAAGTTTTAAGAAACGCGATGATTTTTCCAATTTTTGAAATAAAACTTAAAGCGTAACACTAGGCACAGAAAAAGACCCGGATGATAATGTAAAGTCAATGGGAGCGTTCTTTTCAAATATCTCGCTCAAATTTTAATTCTTTTACATGATTTTTTTGCACAAAATAGCTGAGGACGATCCACAACCGGCCTAGTTTTTACTTTTCAATCTGGGCTTCAGATTTCTTTAAAAAAAATACTTTAACTTTCAAAAACAGTTTAAACCAGTTCTGAAGTTGAAATTATCGTAATATAAAAAATATATAAGCAAAAGTGAAAAAGTAAAAACTAGGCCGGTTGTGGATCTTCTTCAACTATCTTGTGCAAAAAAAATCTTGTAAAGATATTAAAATTTGAGCGAGATATTTGAAAAGAACGCTCCCATTGACTTTACATTATCATCCGGGTCGTTTTCTGTGCCTAGTGTAGGGCCTTAATAACCTTAATAAAAGTATTTTCTTTTTTTTTTCTTTTTTCTTCTATATACTTAAGAAAGAATGCATTGGAATCTTATTGCTGCTTATTTTGTTTATGAATTTATTTTAGGTTAAACTGAACACAAACTGACGATTTTGTTTTTAAATCTCTCTGTCTTAAAATATTTAATTCAAATTGTGTCGCTGCTTTATCTCATGAATGGATGCTCGAAATTTCATAAAAAATGAAAGGTGCCATTTTATCACAGGAATATTTGCCGAGTTAATTTGTGCGATAAATGTTTAGGTTTAAGTGCTGCTATCATTTTGTATTTTATAAGAAAATTTCGTAAATCTATAAACCTGATCAAGTCGAATGTAACATATACAGTAAAACCTCCTTAACGGACACTCCCAAATAGCGGACACCTCTATTTAACCGACAGTTTTCCAATCCCCACTCCCAGAACCTAAATTTTTGTATGTTTAACCTCTGAATAATGGGCATTACGAATAACGGACACTTTATCTGGCGATAAAGGATGAAAAAGTATTTTTAAAGAGAAAAAAAAAAAAGGAAAAAAGAGTCAAAAGGAATCTGAATTTATCAGGACAATGTGTCAGAAATTCTGTGATCACAGATAAATGTACATAAAGAGCTGGGGAAATTTCTCCCTCCCCTCCCCAACGTTCACTGCTAAATTCAGAGGATTGCCAGGGAAGAATATTTTCCACAACAGTGAAATGTCATCCAAGAATATTTTGAAATTTTATGCTTTTAGAGGTTAAAAAGTGCAATCCTCGTCCAGAACTCTACATTGTCCAATAACGTCACATAGAAAAACAAATTACATGTAATTGCAAGCAAAAGTAAACTTATGTAAATATTTTTTTCATGAGAACATAATAAACAGTGGATAAAAGTGAACGCAATTTTATTTCGATTTTATTGCTTAAAAAGTAATTTTAATTTCTGATTAATTATATACTAGAGGTTTTAGGACATATAAAAGTAAATCAATAAAACATTAAGCATTTCATAGCGATTTTTGAATCTCTGAGGTTTTCCCAGTAGCGGACACCTCCAAATAGCGGACAATTTCTGCATTCCAAAAGTGTCCGCTGTTTAGAGGTTTTACTGTAGTGCATAAATAGTATAATACTTTATATTGCATTATATAATTATAATATATAATGATGCGTAAATAATAGAAACAAACAGAAAACAGTAAAAATAAAAATTTGGCAAAATTATAAAGCGTCTGTTGATTCCATTTTGAATTTTTTTCCCACTATCTCCGAAAAGGGGCACTAGATAAGGAACTCTTCTCCCTAATAATTCGATTTTTATTGCCGTATTTTCTTATGCAGAAACTTTTACTGCCAGAACCGATTCCGAAAATGGATTTAACTTTATAAAAAATAATATCGAATATCGAAAAAATAAAAAAGGTGACTGTAGAAATTTACCTCATCTTCGCAATGGAAAAAAAAATTAATAAAAAAAATAATAATAAAATAAAAATAAAAATAAATAAAATAAAATAAAATAAAATAAAAATAAAAATGAATAAAATAAAATAAAATAAAATAAAATGTTGAAATGTAAACAAGAAATTGGTAAAGAGCATTCCAATGTTAAGGTGAGTGTCTTCACTTGATAAGACAGGAGCGTTAATATAAATTTATGCTGATAAGGTTTTGTGATTCGTAACATATTAGTTTGTAGTAATATCTTGTGTATCGAACAATATCCTTGATAACTATATCTCAGTAGCTATCAGATGGAATTTCATAGACCATGGTACACATAGGTGCTATTACTATTTTAAATAGTGTTCTAATTGCAGATTTTTGATGACATCCATGCCTAGTAGATTTCATCATGTATGGGATACAATTTCTTATTATTTCATATTTATAAAATTATGAACATAAATATACAATATTTCCATGTATAAGCCGAGAATTTTCGGGCATATTTTTGGTTAAGGTAGGCTTATACACGAGTGTAATGAAACTTCCAAAATTGATATTCCAAAATAATATATATATAAATATGAAAATATATAAAACATAAGGAATGCTCTGAAATTTCAAAAACGTAATTTTATACTCGATTCTTTTAAAACGAAAAAGTAATTATCATTCACTGCTCAACTCCTTATCAGAATTTTCAAGCAACTCTTTAAAATATCTGTTAATTATTAATGCACACACTACACAAATTATTTCATATGCACTGGTTCTTTTAAAAAACTCTTTATTTATAAAGAATAAATTCACTAGCAGCTCACTGCTGCATATCGTCTGCACTTATCTCAAACACAACTTTTGGAATAAAAACAGAAAAAAACAATTCACTTCTTTTGACTTTCTGAACACTGAGATTTTAATTTAGGTAGCACGGTATCGTCTGCCTACATGGAACATACCGGCCCCCATTGACATGTTTCACATTCAATAATAACTCTTTTTTACTAAGTACACTAATTACACAAATAAATACAAAAGGTCACTATAAATGTTACTTAAATATAAAATTGAAAGAAAAAACAATATAACACTCACACACACACATATATATATATATATACTTTTTTTTAAGAACTGTGGGTTTCAGGCATAGGTAAAATACATATTTTACTAATCTATCTTTTAAAAATTCCATTCTGAGTTTTTACCTGAACTACGTGAATTTTCTTATCATTACCGTAATATACTTCAATAATTCTGCCTAAAGGCCACTTATTGCTTGATATATTTTCCTCTACTAACAACACTAGATCTCCTATTTTTACATTATCCTTTTCAAATCTCCACTTACCACTCTGTTGTAATTCACTTAAATAATTATGATGCCATTTGCGCCAAAAAAGTTATACAATTTTAGTTATTCTTTGCCATTTTTTGAGGCGATTTTCTTTTATATTGGTTAAATCAGGCTCAATAATGACATTTAATGGTCTGTTCATAAGAAAATGAGCTGGAGTTAGGACTCCAAAATCATCTGTATCATCTGATAATGGACTCAAAGGCCTCGAATTTAATATTCCCTCTATTTGTATCACTACTGTAAGAAATTCCTCATAAGTGAGGTTAGCACCTCCCACAATTCTCTTAAAATGAAATTTAAAGGATTTTATTGCGGCCTCCCAAAGACCCCCGAAATTGGGTGATCTGGGGGAATAAATTTCCACTCAATGCCTTCACTAGAGAAATATGCTGCTAATTTCTCATCAGGTTTTCTTACTAATTCATAAAAGACCTTAAGTGTTTTATCTGCCCCAATAAAATTTTTTGTGTTATCAGAATACAATTTGGCACATTTACCTCTGCGTGCTATGAATCTTTTCAGTGCGGCAATAAATGATTCGGAAGTTAAATCTGAAACAATTTCTATGTGTATAGCCTTAAATACAAAACAAACAAAAATACAGAAATAAATTTTTTGTAAGATGGTCCTACGTGCATAACCAATTTTGATCATAAATGGCCCACACAAATCAACACCCGAAATATTAAAGCAATAGTCTAATTGGACTCTATTCCTGGGCAAATTGCACCTCAATTGATTTGCAATAACTGGTTTAGCTTTAAAACATGGAATGCACATTGCACGACCATTTATTGGCCAAAATTTATCTCTTACTAAGGATAGTAAAGTTGACGCACCAACATGCAAATATTTCTTATGATAATAATTTATAACAATTACAGTAAATTTATTACTCTTTGGTAAAATCACCGGGTGCTTTTTTTGAAAAATTTAAATTACTATTATCTAACCTGCCACCAACCCTTAAAATTCCAAATTCATCTAGGTAAGGGTTGAGGCCTTTTAACTTGCTACTCGGACTTAGCGATCCTTTAGTCTGAAGACTATGTATGTCTGTACTGAAGGCTTCATTTTGCACTAATTTAATTAAATTTTACTCTGAAAAGTCCAATTCTGACGTACTCAATGGTCCAATACTTTTATAAAGCGGGTTTCTTGTATTCATCACAAATCTGAAAATATAACTAAGAATACGCACAATCTTTAAATAATTATTACTAAGATTAATCAAGTTATATACAAAACAATTCTCGGTAATATTACAATTTATAACATTAAATTCATTAAAGATTTTAACATTAAATTTGAGCTCTTTATTGAACTCATTATTTGTTTCTGGTATGGTTATTGTACGTTGAGGATAATCACTGTTCTGAAGAAATGAAGGTCCCTTCCACCACAATTCACAGTTTGCAAGTTTGTCAGGATCCATACCTCTGGAAAGTTTGTCAGCAGGATTTTCTTCTGAGCAAATATGATGCCACTGTTCAGCACTAGAGTTTTCTTGTATGTTAGCCACTCGATTTTGAACAAATTGCTTAAGGTCGATAGGTTCTTTTTGAATCCATGCTAACACAATCATTGAATCTGACCAAAGGAAAACATTAGTCACTATTACTTTCATGGATGATAATACTCTGTTTACCAGTTTGGTTAGCAACACTGCTGCACATAATTCCAGTCTTGGAATAGTTAGACTATTTATCGGTGTAACTCGCGACTTGCTAGCGATTAAATTCACCATCACATTTCCTAAGGAATCACTGGATTTTTTAATAAACTACTGCCCCATAGCAACGTTCTAAGGCGTCTGCAAACCCGTGTATTTCTATAATTTCTGGGTTTTCAATTATAATACGCCTACAATTTTTTATATTATTTACACATTTAAATGACATAAGAAATTGATGCCACTCATGAAACTCTGATTCAGGAAGCTCGTCATCCCAGTCAATATTGATTCTCCACAATTTCTGCATTAGTATTTTGGCTTTAGATATAACTGGACCAAGAAGTCCCAGTGGGTCAAATAGTCTCGCGACTGTTGACAATACTTCTCGCTTTGTGTAGGAATTGCTCAATTCCACCTTAACTCAAAAAGTGAAACAATCATCTCTTGGGTTCCACGAAACCCCTAACGTTTTAGTTTCAATTTCATTGTTTTGTGGTGGACTTTTCTGGTCTAAAAATACCATGATGTGGAGCATAATACACGACGTCCGGTTCTTTCACTTCTTTAACCTGTTTCATATGCTCCAACATTTCATATTCATTTAAAAAATCTTTATACAATTTGAAGTATTTCTTATCTTTTGATAAGCGAGTCCACAGCGATTTGAGTTTTTTAAAAGCAAGCTCCCTAGATTGGCCTAAACACGAAGGATTTTCCTTTAAAGGCATTTTCACCACGTATCTCCCTTCCTCATTTCCCCAATGCGTACGCGGAAAATGCTGCTCACATATCTCAAATTCCTTACTTTTTGATAACTCTACTTTGATGTTTTCAACTTCCCAAAACTTTTTTAATGTTTGGTTTAAATCTTCCTCCTGAATTAGCCCACAATGAACTTTTACATTACTTTCCTGCTCTATGCATCCACTATCCACATATCCAAATACGGTATTTTGCAAAAGTAAATTTGAACTCTGAGAATATATTTGTCCCGGTCTTAATAACTCATAAAATATTTCTGGCCCCAACAACATATCAATTTTATCAGGGAAATTAAATCTATAATCTGCTAATATAGTTAAATCTGGTACTTCAACATTTATGCTAACCACTTGTTGCGGAATTAAATCTGTAATTTTCCTTACTACTAGCATAGTCAATTCTCGTTCAAAACTTTTATCTCTATTCGCGATTTTTGTATTTACGCAGCCATTTATTGGCATAGAAGTGTCCTCCAAACATGAAATTAAAGTATTCGTTTTATTAATTCTAAGCTGCAATCGATTAGCACACTGTTAAATAATCAAACATGCTTGTGAACCGACATATAGTAAGCATCTAACTTCCTGCCATTCCGAAAACTTATCTTTAATGAGGATACGCGCCGTACTTAATAAAACGGATTTTGTTTTATTTTTCACAAAAATAGAGGCGACAGTCTGACTCGGAGGGTAGGAAAGGATTTCCTCGGGTTGTGAATTTTTTATTCCTGCAGCCGATTGAAACACATGACCAACATTTTTATTTTGATTATTTAATTCCTTTTCTTCTCTAGGAAAGTGTATTAGTTCAGAATGCGATAGTTTACATCTAGCACAATTTTTAGACGCATTTTTGTGCGCAACAATTATAATTTAAACATTTGAAACATGCTTTATTTAATTTCACAACTTCTACTCTATCTTTAATGGACAGTTTTTTGAATTGCGGACAAAAATGTAAACCGTGATACTCATTAGATTTACACAAGACACATTTGACATTTTTTGTTTCCGAAAAAAATATATTTGAAGCGCTCCTTTGAGGCCGATTTTGAAATTTATTGGTCGCTATACGTTTATTTTCATTTATCGTATTTCTCGAATACACATTTGATTCACCTTTAGATTTATTTTTAATCAACAAAAAAATATCGCATTCTCTTCCTAGTTGCTGTGGTTTAAAATATGACTCTGATTATTTAATTGCGATATGATTCATTAATTCACGATAAAGAACTGAAAATTTTATCTGAAACAATCAGATCGCATAATGATTTAAAATCATTTACCTCACGCAAATTACAGTAATAGTGAAAAATTTAACTCAGACTAGCTGCAAATTGAACGTAACTTTCGACGGTAATTTTTGCGCACTCTTGAAATTGTTTAAACTTTCTTGTGCAGTATGTTGAAATTCCCTTAAGACTATATTTTTCAATTTATCATAACTAATCAACTCTTCCTCTGATAAATAGATCATTAAATTGCTCGCTTTTTCGCCGAGAATATTTAACAGAATTTCGGCCATAAACTCTTCAGGTACATTTTTAGTTCGAATGCTTTCTCAAGAGATTGAAAAAAAAGATTAAATGACTCAGCTCTCGATGATAAAGGAATAGTTAAAGTTTTAATACTTTTAATAAAACTTTCCAAGTTATTGTTCCCTATTTCCGTTTCCGATTTTTCTGTTACGGACGGCAAATTTTCCCGAGATTCTTCACGCAATTTGGCTATTTCTAATTCTTTCTCTAACTGAGCTAGTTTAATTTTTTCAAATTCCGAATTTTGTAATTCTAACTCCTTTTCTAATTGCGCTAATTTATTTTTTTTCTAATTCTAATTTTGTTTTCTCAATTTCTGTTCGTGATTTATGCTCCTCAACAGCCGTATTAACGATGCTTTTAATAACTGGTCATTTGAGTAATATTCACTATTCTCTATAGTATTTCTTAAATCAATAATTTTACTAGTTTCAGGAGCAGTTAAACTCAATTCCTCAATTACAAGCTTAAGCTCGTATTTATTTAAATTATCAATAACAGACATAATTTAATCAAAATAAATTAGAAAATTGCTCTTACCTCACTCAAATCGCTGCGAAATTCCGAGGTAGACTCATTATAATTCTTAAATTTATCTTCTTAGACACAATACTTCACTTGTTTGAGCACATCATTATTCGACGAATCTCACAATGAAAGAACTCTTCATAGAACTCTTAATATCACATCAGCACATCGTTCAAATTTGATGATTATTCACTCACAAAAATAATTATTTTCAACTCCCGGCACGGCGGTCCATGTTAATTATTAATGCACACACTTCACAAATTATTCCATACGCACTGGTTCTTTTAAAAAACTCTTTATTTTTAAAGAATAAATTCACTAGCATCTCACTGCTGCATATAGTCTGCACTTATCTCAAACACAACTTTTGGAATAAAAACAGAAAAAACAATTCACTTCTTTTCACTTTCTGAACACTGAGATTTTAATTTAGGTAGCACGGTATCTTCTGCCTACATGGAACAATATCTTTCTTCCATTGATACATCACACTGTTAAAGTTAATGGTGACACATTGTACTTTTTAGGGGTGAAAGGCTTGTCTCACTGGTGAAACCCCTAAGTGAGGCAGAATGGCACCTTTAATTAGGGTAAAAAGTTGGCACCCTTAATCTAGCGTTCCAATTAACAAAAAATTAAAAAATACATAAACAGACTTTTAGCCCTCGAACCCACAACGTCTGATTGCAAGCTCAGCGCTCTAACCGCTCGGCCATCGAGCTCACCTTCAAAGTCTCCCTAAAATGTTCAAATGTCCTGAAATTCAAAGGTTGTTTTATATGAAAAAGCTCGCCAAAAGTTAGCCGTCCGAAGTTCTAAACGAAATTGGGATAGCGAATAGCCGTGATAGTCATCGTAGGGAGAAATTGTTGTAGTTGAAGGGGAAGGATACAAGTCACAGAGCATGCGCATATGACTAAGGGGTGAAAATCTTCCAACGGTATGCATTGCGAGGCACCCTAATTAGCCGCAGTCACCCAGTGAGAGAGCAAACGGCACCCCAAACACATTTTCAAGCCCGCGGGTGTCAAATCGTAACTCTTTTTCACCCCTGGGCGCCAAATGCAACTGGTTTGTCACTTTTATTTTTAACAGTGCAGTATAAAAATAGACGGTGCCTAATTCATCTTCATCCTCATCGTCGCCAAATGCTTCAAAATTTGTATGATATCACCTCCATCCGTTGCATAACTATTGCTGAGCTATTTATATGAATTTATGTGCAAACGGATTTATGTATAGTATTCGTATGTCTGCGATATAAATAAAGCAACATTTAAAAACAATAAAAATTGAATAAATATAAATACAATTTACAAATAAATTACATTTGAAAGTACATTTTTCACCCATTTTGCTTAAAAATGTAAAATGTACGATGTTTAGAAGATTAAAGAAAATTGAATCAAATGTTTTTTCTGATAAAAATTTTAAAAAATGAAATAGTTAGATTAATGTTTTTTCATTCTAACACAATATAGAGATACTTTGCAATCTTTACATATTATTTGTTGTTAACATTTTTAATAACTAAAGTTATTTCATGAAAATAATAGCATGTAACAGGTAAAACAAATTTTTGTTGCTTTTAGGATCAGATTACTGATATATTTATTTATAAAATTATAAAAACTCCTAGAAACATTTATTATACAATAGATTACATTCAGCAAATACATGGATTTTTACCACCTTAATATATACAATTTTTAATAACATATTTCAGTTTTCCGGCACTTAAAAATACCTGGACATTTTCTCATACGCTTTAAATGGCTGTATTGCTTCTAAATAGAAGACTTTATAGATCATAAAAACATTTCCAGACTGCCATTTCATTGATTTGGTCTAGGTTTTATAGCGTTAATATAATCTAAAATATGTGTACAACATCTTTACAATTTTATGGAATTTTATTGCAGCCATTTATTGCATGTTGTCTCTTACATTTGTTCAGCATTTCAAAGACTCATAAAAAAAACTAAAAACTAAGTATGATTCTTGCCTCTCTATCAAGAAATTAATAATAATTTAAATTTTGTTTTATAATAAAGCAGAAAAATATAGTTTATTGATTGAATGTTAGAAGTTACTGATATATTTATTTAAAAAATTATAAAAACGTCGTATTAGATACATTTATTAGACAATATATTACATTCAGCAAATACTTTGATTTTTATCACGTTAATATATCCAGTTATTTAATAACGTACCTTTTTTTATAGCGCTTACAAATACCTGGAAAATTTCTGATATGCTTTAAATGTCTTTATTCCCTCTAGGCAGAAAAACTTTATAGACCATAAAAAATTTCCAGACTAATATTTTATTGTTTTGGTCAAGATTTTATAGCGTTAATATAATCTGCTTCGTGTATACAATATATTTACTATTTTATGGAACTTTATTGCAGCAATTGATTGCATCTTGTCTCTAAAATTTATTAATATTTCAAAAATTTATCAAAAAACAAAAGAAAAAATTAAATATAACTCATGTTTTTTTTTTTTTTTTTTTTTTTTAAAGAAAATAATAATTTAAATTTTATTTTTGTATAGTAAAGCAGAAAAATATAGTTTAATGATTGAATGATTGAAGATGCCTATTGTATAAATAGGATAATTCTATAATGCATTACGTTAGTGCACCTCTATAACAGGCATGTCAAACACGCATCCCGCAACTGGCCCACAGACAATTTATTTGATATCCACTAAGCCTTTCGCATTTCATCTATAACATGATGACTATGAACTTTGTACTAATAGTACTGATACGTACTGACAGTAGTGTTAGAGATAGCAATAATCCGAAACATATACAAGGTGATTCAAAAGAAGGTGACATTCAACATAGAATTTTTTGAAAAAAAAAAAGAAATACTAATTGTGAATTGGACAATTTCACATAAATTATACTAAAAATATGTACTAAAATAAATACAGATTACTAAATGGTATACTTATAAAAAGAATATGTTTAAAAATATACTTAAAAATTCGTCAACGTTCCATTCGCTTTTGCGAATGCCGTCAGGATACAATATAAAAATGTTGACGGCGTGTTGACATCCTATATATTTTTTAAATTTTTCGGAGTGTGCCCGTAGGAGAGGGAGACTTTCCCTGTCAGTTGCTTCAACGACTGTTTCTAGTTTCAAATGCGACATTTGGGACGATAGTGGCTGCACCGATGCAGAGAGTGATTATTATGTTTTTGATTGTTGTAAATAAATTTAATTTACTTTTCAAGCAGCAAGCTTTTTTCTCTTTTGTTTTACACGTTGGAAAAATAATAAAAGGAATATTGCCCAGTTAAACAGATGGCGTTGAGCTCACAGGCTATTAACACTACACATTACAGCCTTATATTTTCAAGAGTTAATTGCGTTCGAAAAACTAATTAAGGGGGGGGGGCAGCTCTCTCCATTTCCCATTTTTATACTTTATCATTGAATCTTCTAAATTAATCAGGGACAAATTTTATCACGTAAAAAACCGATATCTAAAATTCAGAGCAAATCGGAAAATTCTTAATAAAAACCATTTATATAAGTTAAGAGGAGTTATCCCTTTCTTTTATACTTAACCATTAAATTTCCGAAACTATTCAGAGATTTATACGAAATATGATAATTCTGCATGAAAAATCCATTTATATAAATTAAGAGGAGGGTCATTAGAACCCCCGTTCCCACTGTTTATGCTTATTCAATGAACACCTAAGACCAATCACGGAGGCGCCTCATCAAAATGATCCTATATCTAAATTTTGAGCGGAAACTGATAATTTTGCATGAAAAATCCATTTATATCAATTAAGGGAAGGGGCATAAGACCCCCGTTCCCCCTTTAAAACATATCGAATGAACTCCAAATCTAATCAGGGATGCGCCCTATAGGATAAATCTATATACAAAATTTCAAGTGGATGTGATATTTTTATCATGAGTTATCGCGTTACGTGAAGGGTGAGTTCGAATTCAGTTAAATAATAGTTCAATAAAAAGTATATAAGTTGAGGCCTACCTTGCTAGGAATCTTCTTTGAAGATAATAACTTTCTTCTCTAAGCCCAGGCTGAATGTTGCTGGAATGATAATACGTTATTATTTCATTAGTGTGTACTGTAGAACAAATAAGATGACTTCTGGTTTCTGTTCACATCCCTTTTAATTTACATGGATTTGAAGAAAATTACAACAGATGATCACTTTTACACACACAAAAGACGATGAAGAGTAACTTAAATTTTATATTTTAAAGTTTTAAATAAAGTTTTAAAAGTTTAAAGTCACGGAGCTAATAATTTTGCTTCCGTTATGACAGTTTTCGAGAATGTCAACAAATCCCGCGCAGTATTATTTCTGAAAGGTAAAAGTAGCTCCGCAGAAAATGTGACGTCAGTAGAATGTTTTTGGGGAATTTCTTTTCGTCTCAGGACAAGACTTTCATGGTGCTGCCATCTTGTGCGGCGCTTTGGAAACAAACAAGTTTTATGAAGAAAAGTCTTTTCTATTATCCCCACTTTTGTTTTCAAAGTGCTAGCCTCAGTTGCAGCTGAGATCTCAAAGTTTCAAACTGAGGTTTCGTAAGGGTCTTTGTCATGATGTCAGCAATCATTTGCTTTGAAGGGCAATACTGTAGACACATTGTTCCGTTTTCTATCATTTCCCAACTGGGTTTTGCCACCCAAACTGAATCTCGCAATCTGATTGGTCAGGTCCTTCGGCATGAATTCAACGCTTCATGGCGGCAATCGAGCTTGGCGAAAAACACTTTTTTGTTTTAATTGTCTGTTTCTTAAGGGTTTTTTTTCTTCACGAATTTTATGTCGTCATATGAAATTAATGAAAAACGGCCCTCATCAGAGCCAATTTCTGAAAAAATTCTTTTAGAAGGAATCTCGGTAAATTGTGTTTATTTTTTAAAAGTGAAATAATACGGTTGTTATCAAATACCGTTTTTAATATATTTTGTTTGGAAGTACATGAAATTGGCTAATTTTTTTTATTAATAAACAATGTAATTGAATGGTGGTTTTTTGGTAAAAGCAGATCTTTTAGAAAATGCTGTCAGACTTGGCGTTCGATTTTTTTACCCTTTTAAATATCGAAGTTTATTTTTGTGAGATTTCTTTAACAATCGCAATGATCGTAAATATTATATAATATTGAATATAAATAGCGTAATATACAATTAAAAATTATACTAAAAAGAACAATCGGTTAAGCGCAAATTTTTCTCGCACAGAGAGATTCCGTAATGCAAAATACAACCTTGTACAATGTTTAAGGGTGTTCTTAAATCAAAAAGGGCAACTTCCTGACATATGCTTTAATTTATTTTGGTTCGGAAACACATGAAAATAGGAGGTGTTGTTATTTAGAAACTGTCTAATTGCACTCAATTTTTTTTTTTAACACAATAGATCTTTCATAACAAGCCTTCAAAATTGACGTTTTTGAGGACATTTCCCGACGAAAGAAGAAAACCGGTCGGAAAGCAGGAGAAAAACGGGTAATCACGTGATCGAAATAGCTCAGAACTGGATAGGTAATTTAATTATTATAAAATTGGAAATTAAGTTCGATTCAAAATCGCTTCCATAGTCAGGCATTCCAATTTTATAATTTTCTGTTAAAAAATGAATTTGTAAATGTGCCAAATCGTTTTAGCCATGACATTATATCAAGCGCGCTTCGTAAAAAGATCTCAAACTCGCAATATAGCCTTGGTACGTAACGCAATTTTCCAGATAGGTTTCTAATTGATATCATAGCTAATTATTGACAATTTTTTTTTTCGAAAATTACTATCAGCAATCCGTGGATGAGATACTTTAAACAATATCTTCTCACAATATACATTTTTTTCTATCAAGTAACTTGAATTAATCCTCCAATTTTTTTTGTAAATATACTTGTGAATAGTTTAAAATATATAAATATGAGAATTAATCGCCTTCATAATCCGGGTAATTTCAAAAGTTTAACATTCAATAATTTTCGAGAAAAATAATTCTGAAGATCAGACCGAAACACGAGCGATCTTATAATGTAACCATTTTTTACTTTTTAAGTAAATAACTTGGAAAAAAAAAACTTTCATTTTAATGTTTCAAAACGATCATTTTTATAAAAGTGAGTATTAGTTCCTTATTTCAGTTTAATTGAAACTGCGAAGGTTTTTTTTTTCACTTTTTTCTATCTTTACAATAAAAAAGATTTAGATTCGTGAAAATTTTCAAAATCTGGTTTTCGACGGATTTACAAGTTTTAGGAGTCAGGAAGCATATCCCGAAAAACATGTTTTTACAAAATGTCTGCCTGTATGTGACAAATAATTATGGGTGCACTGTCTCAAGAATTAATGAACGAAATTTCACAAAACTCTAGGTTCTGCGAGACCTTGAAATAAACTAGATCTGATTAGTTTTTGGTGTGTATCGCTCATGAGGTGGCGCTGCTATGTTGCATTATTCAAAATTTCCACAATAGCCATATCTCAAGAACAAGTGCATAGATTTTAACAAAACTTTAGATTTAGTTCTTACTTAATATAATACGGGGCTGAATATGTTTTCGTGCAAATCTCTCAACATGTGGCATTGCCATGATACATTGCTTGCGATTAATGCAATAGCTCTATCCCAAGAACTAATGCATAAAATTTTCTAAAACTTCAGATTCAGTTAGACCCTGATATAAGTTAGTATTGTTTAGTTTTTTGGTGTAAATCGCACTACAGATGACTCTGCTGTGCTACATTTTTCAGGATTTCGCAATAAATGTATCTAAGGAATTAATGCATGGGTTTTCGTCAAAATTCAGATTCAGATTCAGTTAGTTTTCAGTACCTGGTAAAAAAATGATGCTGATTAGTTTTTGGTGTACATCACCCAACATATGGCGCTGTTATATAGATTTTCTTTAAGATTTTGCAATAGTTCTATCTGAAAAACTAATGCACGGATTTTCATCAAACTTCATATGCAGTAATAAATTGACGTAAGTTGTTGCTGACTAGACTTTGGATTAAACCACCGAACCGATGCTGCTGCTATGCTGCGTTTTGAGGAAGTATTGACATGCATAAGATAGAAAAAAGTTTACGGGTTGCCGCATCTGACTAGTTTTTTTATAACTAGCTATATTGAGTGTTGTAATTTGAGTTTGTTAAACAAAGTTTTTTTAGTACACTTAATGCAAGAATCTGCATTCATTCACGCATCCGTTTCAAAGTTCAAACACATTCTAATGAAACGAAACATTAAACAAAGGAATAACTAATCTGAATATGGCAATCCCAAAACTTTCCAAAAAAAAAAAATATTACGGATGCACCTTTTCAAAATGAACCTATATCCTAAATTTGAAGCAAATCGGTAAATTTTGCGTAAAAAACCCATTAACCTAAATTAAGAGGGAGGGGGAATTACCCCCGCCCCTTTTCCCCCTATTTGAGTTTATCCAATGAACACCCAATACTTATCACGGAAGCATTTCATCAGAAGGATCTTATATCGAAGATTTGAACGAAATCTGATAATTCTGTATGAAAAATCCATTTATATAAACTAAGGGGAATGGCAATAGCCCCCGTTTACCTTCTTAATACTTATCCAATGAACACCCAATACTAATAACGGAGGTGCCTTATGAGAATAATCCTATATCTAAAGTTTGATCAAAATCTGATAGTTCTGCATGAAAAACCCATTTACATTTGTTAAGGGAAGGTCCATTAGCCCCCGTTCCCCTTCTTAATACTTATTCAATGAACACCCAATACTAATCACGGAGGTACCTCATCAGAATGATCCTATACCTAAAATTTGAACGAAATCTGATAATTCTGCATGAAAAACCCATTCATATAAATTAAGGAAGCCACTCCCTTTTAATCATAAAAATAGGTTTTATATAAATAGCCCCCGTTCCTCTTCCTATACTTATCAAATGAACTCTTAAAACTAATCGGGGAAGCGCCTTATTATAAGAAGTCTATATTCAAAATTTTAGGTAAATCGGATATTTTTATCATGAGTTATCGCGTTACGCATACACATTCATGATTACTGAACGAGCAGACACATTAGCTCTCAAATTTTGATAGGCTGTGAGCTAAAAAAATAAGATGTACTGCTTACAAAATGAACTTTTTTGAGTGTAAAAAAGTTTTACCGGAAATTGAAAGGAGGCATTTTGGTGGTTGACTATTGTTTGAACAAATATTGAAAATGCTTTTTAAATATAAATATTTCAAAATTACATTTGCATATGCCGAGATATGGGCAGGAGAAATTAAAATTTCAAGTGAAATTTAGACGACGGATTATTTACTTGTTATTTTAGAAAAATAAAAAACACAGCGTTATTATTTATATATATATATATATAGTTGATTTCCACTTCTTCTAAATAGCACAGACAGTCCTCTCATCAAGTTCACGGATACACAATGGTAAACCTACGAGTCAATCTCTAACAGTGAGTTTTCAGGTGTTTTCCACCAAGATATGACTTGGCAGACCGATTACGTTTTAATATGCAAATCAAGATTTAACAAATACTAGAATTTTATCCATAAACTCGATGAGATGATTGTCTGTGCTGCCGCCTCTCGATCTAAAAGATATTATCTAAATTTAACGTTCTCTGAAATTTCTACTTCCACAAGTTTAAAATTTATAATTATTTCTTTTTTAAGTCATCTCTCTTATTTGCTAATTTAAGTATTTTATTAATCTTCTACAATTCTTCAACTACTGACAATTGTATTTCCTTCTCTCAAAGCACATAATCCTTAGACCTTACAGAGTTTCATATTTATAAAAAATATAAAATTTAAAACCATTAAAAAGAGGTAAAATTTATAATCTATTTTAATAATTATAAATTCAATTAATAAATTTGAAATTATACCAAATTATAACTTATAAATTAATAGAAAATTAGAATTGAAACAAATGTTGTAAATTTAAAGAATATGTTAAATTTAAAAGGTAAAAATTTATCAAAATTTTTTGTGAATTTTTTTAAAACTTTTTAATAATATTGCTAATTTGTAGTCACAATAAATAAGCTTATCATTATCAGCAATATCCTCTTTTCTGAAATTTTCACTTCGCCACCATTTCTCCACCAACATATAATGTCTATGTCATATATGTATAGTTAATGTATAATTAAATAATGTAGTTATATGTATAATTAAATAATGTACATAGCCTCCCTTGATTCTTTAAAAATTAGTAAAATACTATCGAAACACAGATGAACCTGCCCCCCTCCCACGTTCTCCTGTTTTCTCAAATTTTTCATAAATTATTGAAAACTATCTTTTTTTTATTAGAAATCTCATTTGCCATTGACCTCTAATTTAAACAACAACAACAAAAAAGTCTATCGAAATGCAGAATATTTTCTTCTTTCTCCGTCCATCTTACTTAAATTCTTTACTTCTTAATTTCGCCAAGCGCGATTCAATCCCGCCAAGAAAAGCCTCTTCGATACGGAAAGTTCTGTCCAATCAGATTACAAGTTGGCAAAACCCTGTTGGAAAAAAAAAATATGCGTTCATACCATGACCAACAAGATATATAACGGGAAGCTCATTTCGTTAAAAACCGCCGAAAAAGTGAAGCTGGAATCATCTCAAACCATGGCCAACTAGTTATATAAAGGCCAGCGCATTCCGTTAAAATCCGCCGGAAAAGTGAAGCTGGAATCATCTCCAACCATGGCCAACTAGATGTATAACGGCCAGTGCATTTCGTTAAAAACTGCCGGAAAAGTGAAGCTGGAATCATCTCAAATCAGGGCCAACTAGATATATAGCGGCCAGTGCTTTTCGTTAAAAACTGCCGAAAAAGTGAAGCTGGATTCACTTCAAACCATGGCCAAAAAGATATATGACGGCCAGCGCATTTCGTTAAAAACCGCCGGAAAGTGAAGCTGGATTCAGTTCAAACCATGGCCAACTAGATATATAACGACCAGCGCATTTCGATAAAAACCACCGGAATTGCGAAGCTAGATTCAGCTCAAATCATGGCCAACTAGATATATAACGGGAAGCTCATTTCGTTAAAAACCGCCGAAAAAGTTAAGCTGGATTCCGTTCAAACCATGGCCAACTAGTTATATAACGGCCAGTGCATTTCGTTAAAAACTGCCGGAGAAGTGAAGCTGGAATCATCTAAAAACCATGGCCATCTAGATATATAACAGCCAGCGCATTTCGTTAAAAACCGCCGGAAAGTGAAGCTGGATTCAGCTCAAACCATGGCCAACCAAATATATAACGGCCAACGCATTTCGTTAAAGTGCCGGAAAACGGAAACTGGATTCAGCTCAAACCATGGCCAACTAGATATATAACGACCAGCGTATTTCGATAAAAACCACCGGAAATGTGAAGCTAGATTCAGCTCAAATCATGGCCAACTAGATATAACGGGAAGCTCATTTCGTTAAAAACCGCCAAAAAAGTTAAGCTGGAATCATCTCAAACCATGGCCAACTAGTTATATAAAGGCCAGCGCATTCCGTTAAAAACCGCCGGAAGAGTGAAGCTGGAATCATCTCAAACCATGGCCAACTAGTTATATAACGTCCAGTGCATTTTGTTAATAACTGCCGAAAAAGTGAAGCTGGATTCAGTTCAAACCACGGCCAACTACATATATAACGACCAGCGCATTTCCATAAAAACCACCAGAAATGTGAAGCTAGATTCAGCTCAAATCATGGCCAACTAGATATATAACGGAAAGCTCATTTCGTTAAAAACCGCCGGAAAGTTAAGCTGGATTCAGTTCAAACCATGGCCAACCAAATATATAACGGCCAGCGCATTTCGTTAAAGTGCCGGAAAAGGGAAACTGGATTCATCTCGAACAATGGCCAACTCGATATATAACGGTCAGCGCATTTCGTTAAGAACCGCCAAAAAAGTGAAGCTGAAATCATCTCAAATCATGGCCAACTAGATATATAACGGCCAGCGCATTTCGTTAAAAACTGCCGGAAAAGGGAAACTGGATTCAGCTCAAACCATGGCCAACTAGATATATAACGGCCAGCGCATTTCGTTAAAAACCGCCAAAAAAGTGAAGCTGGAATCATCTCAAATCATGGCTTACTAGTTATATAACGGCCAGCGCATTTCGTAAAAAACCGCCGAAAAAGTGAAGCTAGATTCAGCTTGAACCATGGCCAACTAGATATATAATACAAGCGTCTAGAGATCACACTTTCTCAGTTTGATCCCTCGCGGGATCGGCCACTGCGCATTTCGTTCCCCGCATGATGTAGCGATTTTTGTTTAAATAATGAGCATGTGCTCATAACAATGATTTGATTAACCAATGATTCTAATAAGACTCCTTCATTTTAAATGCATACATACTTATTTTTTATTTTAGTCTCTTTCTATTTAAATCTGTTAATTATTTCGATAGATAATTCTAAGGTTTTCCTTCCAATCCCTATTACAAAAAAGTTTAATGAAATTTCAATTTCCATCAATATAGTTTTGTGGTACATTTTTACCAGTACTTGGCAAAAAAATATCCAAGTTTCCATCCAAAAAAATTACTCACCATTATTTGACATTTCAGACAAATAAGTATAAATGGCAAAAAAATAATTATAATAACATTTAAACTTTTGATTAGTTATGACAGTAATTGTTTATACTCTGTAATAAAAAAAAAATCGTATGCATCAGCAAACTATGCTAATAAAAATTGAAGTTTCACTGATTCTATATGCCAAATACTTTTTAGGTGCGTTCGTAATTATGTAAATTTGTAGCACCTATTGTTGTCGCTCAGTCCGTCCGTCTGTCTGTCTGTCCGTCTGTCTGTCCGTCTGTCCGCATATAACAACGCAAAAACTACCCAACAGAATCGTTTGAAATTTAAAATACATAATTATAACACAATTTCGTCGGGTCATTTCAAATTTTATGAAAATCGGATGGTTAGATCAATTACAGGGACATTCAAAAGGATTCCGTTACATTACGGTCAATAGGGAAAAAAGTTTTAAATGCATTTTAATCATTTGAAATTTAAAACATATAATTATTGCGTAATTTTGTCGAGCCACTTCAAATGTTATGAAAATCGGATGCATAGATCAATTACAGGGACAATCAAAAGGATTCCGTTACATTACAGTGAATGGGGAAAAAGTTTCAAATGCATTTTTAGGATGTTACACTCATTCGAACATAATAGAATTGGCATGAATCTATGAAATATATACTAAAATATGCATTTTGTACAATCTGTGATGCAAAGAATTTTTATTATTAAATTACAGGGCCACACAAAAGTATTCCACTATATAATGCTATACGGGGAAACATGGTTTGGTACGTGTTTTAATTATATTCAACTATTTCTCATTTTATGAATAAGATATACGTTGCTGAGGTGTAATAAAAATTACTTCCTGCATATTTACAGAAACGTAAAGATTTCTACTACTATACTGTATCCTCTACTATATCAGCAAGATCTGAATATTTTTAAAACTTCGTTATCGTACGAACGCACCTCATTTGCTACGTTCACGTGGAATTTCCAACTTGTTTTTTATAATATCTTCGATATAATAATCACTTCTTCATGAAGAAAGGCTATAAAAAAATCTTTCTTTTTCAGGTTTACAATTTATGTACATGTTGTTATACATTTCTATAGACTTTTTTAAAATAGATTAACTTATATCGTAATTTTCTAATAATTTCTAATTTTAAACATTTTAAGCAGCTTAACCCTTCAGGAGAAGTATAATTAAATTTCACTTAAAGACAAATGAAAAAAATATATATATATGAAATAATATTATAAAAAAAATTACATAACACTAAGATATTGGAATTTAGTACTCATAACATTATTTGAAATATATATATATATATATATATATATAATATCATATATATAATATCAGGGCACAGATGTCATATACGCACCACATTGGCGCGATTTTTTCTGACGCCAGTTTGGCAAAAATTTCGTTATCAAATATCAATTACATATACATTATTAATCAATAGAATGCAACAAAATGGCGATTTATGCTTCATATGGTAACCTTGTCATTGTTTTTTAGTTCTTTAAAAATTGCTTATTTACTTTGTATTTTCTTTTACAAATCGATATAAATTGTTTTGTTCTATTGTTATTAATTAAACTTTTGTAAATTATTATTATTTCCTTTTTAAATTGATAGAAAATGGTTAAAAAATCAATGGAGCGATGATTAAACAGAAACACGCGCGCGAGAATAAATTTATTACTATTTCTTCATTAGAGAAATACTAAAATCTACGTCATGCACGGAAAGATATGTGCAGTATGCAAAAATCGCTACGTCATGCGGGGAACGATATGCGCAGTGGCTGATCCCGCGCGGGATCAAATTGAGAAAGTGTGATTTCTAGACGCTAGTGATATATAACGGTCAGCGCATTTTGTTAAAAACCGCCGAAAAAGTGAAGCTGGATTCATTTCAAACCATGGCCAACTAGATATATAGCGGCCAACGCATTCCGTTAAAAACCGCCGAAAAAGTGAAGCTGGAATCAACTCAAACCATGGCCAACTAGATATATAACGGCCAGTGGATTTCGTTAAAAACCGCCGAAAAATTGAAGCTTGAATCATCTCAAACTATGGTAAACTAGATATATAATGGCCTGCGGATTTCGTTAAAAACTGCCGGAAAAGTGAAGCTGGATTCAGTTGAAACCATGTCCAACTAGATGTATAACGGCCTGCGGATTTCGTTAAAAACTGCCGGAAAAGTGAAGCTAGATTCAGCTCAAACCATGGCCAACTAGATATATAACGGCCAGTGCATTTCGTTAAAAACTGTCAAAAAAGTGAAGCTGGATTCACTTCAAACCATGGCCAACAAGATATATAACAGAAAGCTCATTTCGTTAAATACCGCCGAAAAAGTGAAGCCAGATCACGTACAAACCATGGCCAACCAGTTATATAACGGCCAGTGCATTTCGTTAAAAACTGCCAGAAAAGTAGAGCTTGAATCATTTCAAACCATGGCCAACAAGTTGGATAACAGCCAGTGCATTTCGTTAAAAACTGCCAGAAAAGTGAAGCTGGAATATCTCAAACCATGGCCAACTAGATACATAATGGCCAGCGCCTGTCGTTAAAAACCGCCGGAAAGTGAAGCTGGATTCAGTTCAAACCATGGCCAACTAGTATACAACGACCAGCGCATTTCGATAAATACCGCCGGAAATGTGAAGCTAGATTCAGCTCAAACCATGGCCAACTTGATATATAACGGCCAGCGCATTTCGTTAAAAACTGCCGGAAAAGGGAAACGGATTCAGCTCAAACCATGGCCAAATAGATACATAACGGACAGCGCATTTCTTTAAAAACCGCCAAAAAGTGAAGCTGGAATCATCTCAAATCATGGCCAACTAGTTATATAACGGCCAGCGCATTTCGTAAAAAACCGCCGAAAAAGTGAAGCTAGATTCAGCTTGAACCATGGCCAACTAGATATATAATACAAGCGTCTAGAGATCACACTTTCTCAGTTTGATCCCTCGCGGGATCGGCCACTGCGCATTTCGTTCCCCGCATGATGTAGCGATTTTTGTTTAAATAATGAGCATGTGCTCATAACAATGATTTGATTAACCAATGATTCTAATAAGACTCCTTCATTTTAAATGCATACATACTTATTTTTTATTTTAGTCTCTTTCTATTTAAATCTGTTAATTATTTCGATAGATAATTCTAAGGTTTTCCTTCCAATCCCTATTACAAAAAAGTTTAATGAAATTTCAATTTCCATCAATATAGTTTTGTGGTACATTTTTACCAGTACTTGGCAAAAAAATATCCAAGTTTCCATCCAAAAAAATTACTCACCATTATTTGACATTTCAGACAAATAAGTATAAATGGCAAAAAAATAATTATAATAACATTTAAACTTTTGATTAGTTATGACAGTAATTGTTTATACTCTGTAATAAAAAAAAAAATCGTATGCATCAGCAAACTATGCTAATAAAAATTGAAGTTTCACTGATTCTATATGCCAAATACTTTTTAGGTGCGTTCGTAATTATGTAAATTTGTAGCACCTATTGTTGTCGCTCAGTCCGTCCGTCTGTCTGTCCGTCTGTCTGTCCGTCTGTCCGCATATAACAACGCAAAAACTACCCAACAGAATCGTTTGAAATTTAAAATACATAATTATAACACAATTTCGTCGGGTCATTTCAAATTTTATGAAAATCGGATGGTTAGATCAATTACAGGGACATTCAAAAGGATTCCGTTACATTACGGTCAATAGGGAAAAAAGTTTTAAATGCATTTTAATCATTTGAAATTTAAAACATATAATTATTGCGTAATTTTGTCGAGCCACTTCAAATGTTATGAAAATCGGATGCATAGATCAATTACAGGGACAATCAAAAGGATTCCGTTACATTACAGTGAATGGGGAAAAAGTTTCAAATGCATTTTTAGGATGTTACACTCATTCGAACATAATAGAATTGGCATGAATCTATGAAATATATACTAAAATATGCATTTTGTACAATCTGTGATGCAAAGAATTTTTATTATTAAATTACAGGGCCACACAAAAGTATTCCACTATATAATGCTATACGGGGAAACATGGTTTGGTACGTGTTTTAATTATATTCAACTATTTCTCATTTTATGAATAAGATATACGTTGCTGAGGTGTAATAAAAATTACTTCCTGCATATTTACAGAAACGTAAAGATTTCTACTACTATACTGTATCCTCTACTATATCAGCAAGATCTGAATATTTTTAAAACTTCGTTATCGTACGAACGCACCTCATTTGCTACGTTCACGTGGAATTTCCAACTTGTTTTTTATAATATCTTCGATATAATAATCACTTCTTCATGAAGAAAGGCTATAAAAAAATCTTTCTTTTTCAGGTTTACAATTTATGTACATGTTGTTATACATTTCTATAGACTTTTTTAAAATAGATTAACTTATATCGTAATTTTCTAATAATTTCTAATTTTAAACATTTTAAGCAGCTTAACCCTTCAGGAGAAGTATAATTAAATTTCACTTAAAGACAAATGAAAAAAATATATATATATGAAATAATATTATAAAAAAAATTACATAACACTAAGATATTGGAATTTAGTACTCATAACATTATTTGAAATATATATATATATATATATATATATAATATCATATATATATATATATAATATCATATATATATATATATATATATATATATATATATATATATATATATATATATAATATCAGGGCACAGATGTCATATACGCACCACATTGGCGCGATTTTTTCTGACGCCAGTTTGGCAAAAATTTCGTTATCAAATATCAATTACATATACATTATTAATCAATAGAATGCAACAAAATGGCGATTTATGCTTCATATGGTAACCTTGTCATTGTTTTTTAGTTCTTTAAAAATTGCTTATTTACTTTGTATTTTCTTTTACAAATCGATATAAATTGTTTTGTTCTATTGTTATTAATTAAACTTTTGTAAATTATTATTATTTCCTTTTTAAATTGATAGAAAATGGTTAAAAAATCAATGGAGCGATGATTAAACAGAAACACGCGCGCGAGAATAAATTTATTACTATTTCTTCATTAGAGAAATACTAAAATCTACGTCATGCACGGAAAGATATGTGCAGTATGCAAAAATCGCTACGTCATGCGGGGAACGATATGCGCAGTGGCTGATCCCGCGCGGGATCAAATTGAGAAAGTGTGATTTCTAGACGCTAGTGATATATAACGGTCAGCGCATTTTGTTAAAAACCGCCGAAAAAGTGAAGCTGGATTCATTTCAAACCATGGCCAACTAGATATATAGCGGCCAACGCATTCCGTTAAAAACCGCCGAAAAAGTGAAGCTGGAATCAACTCAAACCATGGCCAACTAGATATATAACGGCCAGTGGATTTCGTTAAAAACCGCCGAAAAATTGAAGCTTGAATCATCTCAAACTATGGCCAACTAGATATATAACGGCCTGCGGATTTCGTTAAAAACTGCCGGAAAAGTGAAGCTGGATTCAGTTGAAACCATGGCCAACTAGATGTATAACGGCCTGCGGATTTCGTTAAAAACTGCCGGAAAAGTGAAGCTAGATTCAGCTCAAACCATGGCCAACTAGATATATAACGGCCAGTGCATTTCGTTAAAAACTGTCAAAAAAGTGAAGCTGGATTCACTTCAAACCATGGCCAACAAGATATATAACAGAAAGCTCATTTCGTTAAATACCGCCGAAAAAGTGAAGCCAGATCACGTACAAACCATGGCCAACCAGTTATATAACGGCCAGTGCATTTCGTTAAAAACTGCCAGAAAAGTAGAGCTTGAATCATTTCAAACCATGGCCAACAAGTTGGATAACAGCCAGTGCATTTCGTTAAAAACTGCCAGAAAAGTGAAGCTGGAATATCTCAAACCATGGCCAACTAGATACATAATGGCCAGCGCCTGTCGTTAAAAACCGCCGGAAAGTGAAGCTGGATTCAGTTCAAACCATGGCCAACTAGTATACAACGACCAGCGCATTCCGATAAATACCGCCGGAAATGTGAAGCTAGATTCAGCTCAAATCATTGCCAACTAGATATATAACGGCAGCGCATTTCGTTAAAAACCGCCTAAAAAGTGAAGCTGGAATCATCTCAAACCATGGCCAACTAGATATATAATGGCCAGCGCATTTCGTTAAAAACTGCCGGAAAAAGGAAGCTAGATACGGCTCAAACCATGGCCAACTTGATATATAACGGCCAGCGCATTTCGTTAAAAACTGCCGGAAAAGGGAAACGGATTCAGCTCAAACCATGGCCAAATAGATACATAACGGCCAGCGCATTTCTTTAAAAACCGCCAAAAAATTGAAGCTGGAATCATCTCAAATCATGGCCAACTAGTTATATAACGGCCAGCGCATTTCGTAAAAAACCGCCGAAAAAGTGAAGCTAGATTCAGCTTGAACCATGGCCAACTAGATATATAACACAAGCGTCTAGAGATCACACTTTCTCAGTTTGATCCCTCGCGGGATCGGCCACTGCGCATTTCGTTCCCCGCATGATGTAGCGATTTTTGTTTAAATAATGAGCATGTGCTCATAACAATGATTTGATTAACCAATGATTCTAATAAGACTCCTTCATTTTAAATGCATACATACTTATTTATTTTTTATTTTAGTCTCTTTCTATTTAAATCTGTTAATTATTTCGATTGATAATTGTAAGATTTTCCTTCCAATTCCTATTACAAAAAAGTTTAATGAAATTTCAATTTCCATCAATATAGTTTTGTGGTATATCTTTGCCAGTACTTGGCAAAAAAATGTCCAAGTTGCCATCCAAAAAATATTACTCACCATTATTTGACATTTCAGACAAATCAGTATTAAAAGAAAGAAAATAATTATAATAACATTTAAACACTTAATTAGTTATGACAGTAATTGTTTATACTCTGTAATGAGAAAAAAATCATATGCATCAGCAAACTATGCTAACTAGGACTTCCCTCAGAGGGATAAGTCTGAGCGATATTGCTGAGAATAAACATTTAATAACTTGCGATAAGTAAAGAAAACGAGATGTTACCTTTAATTGGTCATTCATTGTGATAAAATATGATGAAAATAAGCATATTGAATCACAGAATTACAAAATCTTATATATAAAGTTGCATATACTATTTTTATAAAAGAAAAGCAAACCATGCATGGATATAAAATTGGAAATATGCAAAATGTTAAAAGTAATACAGAAAATAAAACACCAAATTTTCCTATATTCGAAATATAACTCTTTGAAATGATGTCATGAGCATAAACAGAAGCTTCGCACCGATTTGAGAAACTATAAATAACATAAACTATTATGTTTGAAGAGAATGGAGTGTATTTTATACGGTGTGAAATCCGTCCGAATAGTTTATAATGTTGAATATCTGATTTCCACGGATGCAATGAGGTTGTCGATAAGAGTTAAGGAATCCTTTTTTAAAAATTTGTCCTAAACGAGCACTTACATCTTATAAGTTACTGTGATGCCAAAGTTATAGTTTCTGACTTCAACAGTATCCTAGAAATTGCAATATTCTCAATAAATTGGGTTTAAAACTTTTTCTAGAAAAAAAATGTTTAATTTGTGAAATTAAATTGTCGAATGTTTTAGAAACCGTACATAACGAGAATATTATATCCTAAAAGTTGCCACCAAAAAAAAAAAAAAAAAAAAAAAATGATTTAAAATTTTTAGTCATATCGACATCAAAAGAATTCTCAATTTTAGAACTTTTTTTGCTCGTGCATTGATGGTGATTATTGTTCCTACGCAAAATATAGTATATTTTGCAGCAAAGATTGTTACCAACATTTTTTGCCCACATTATTTTTTAAATCGGCTAGGTACTCCCAATGATAACGAAAAACACACAAACGTTAATGCTTTAAAGCATAGAAATACAGAATCAAAAGCTATTTATCTCCTATTATATACACATAAATTATCTAAATAGTGCTAGCAGATGCATTTTTAAATATACATAGATCAATATAACGCTTCATCTTTCTTTTATTAGTATTTCTTAGTATTCATTTTTCATTTATTTGTATTATTCAGTAAAATATTCACTTTCTTAAGCCCGAACTATGTCAAACTTTTTATAAAAGCGCCTAAGTCCATATAACAGCGAAGTATTAGGAAGAGTATTAAACACAAGGTAGTAAGAAACATAGCCAAACGCAGGTAATAAATCGCCAAATATTGTTCTTTTCGCCCTCTCTCGAAATGCACTTTTTCCGTACATTTAAAAAACACGATTTTGAGTCATCTTATTTAAAATTCAAATAAATAAATAAGAGGAAGCAATAATAGCATAAGTCAAAACATTTTTTATTTCAGCATCAAGGATTTGTTTCGTAGTTACACATGTGGAAAAAAGCTGCTTTTGGCCAAAAAACGTTGTCTTCACTAAATTTGAATCCGATTAAAAAAAGTACCGTAATTAATTAAAATGTTATAGGCAGAGCTGCCAAGTCTCCGGCATTTTGGATACCGGTATTTTAATAGAGAAAATCTTTTATTAAATAGGAACATTCTGCGGATTTAAAAAATAACTTTTCCTATAAGAAAATTCTGCTGTGCAATAAGCGGGGGCTTGGCATCTCTGTATAGGAATATTTCGTAACCTCCTTTTTAACCTTAAAAAAAGCAACGACCATTTTTCGGGTTCAAAAGGTATTGCTAATTGTTCCATTTTGCATACAAAGTACTGATTGTAATATTGATACATCTATGGTGACAAATTTCCAATAATTTTTCAAATCCCATTTATTTCATTAAAAATATAAATCTTTTATTCATTTAGTTTAAAATAAATGGTTTTTAACTAATTTCATAATACTTTTGAAATATCACTTTTCATTGGTCATCTTTTTAAAGCATTTAGAAAATGGTTGTTGTTTTCAGTCAAATATATACTTTGGTCTGTCCGCATTTTATTTTATTATTATTATTATTTATAAATGGTGGAGAAATATTCATACTTAATCCATAACGTACATAATATATGACTCTGTTATTACATAAGTCACCTTTTTATTATCGTAAAAATTATGTTTTTACTGATTTTTATTAACTCAATAGGAAAAATTTTGTGCTCTGAGCAATAGATGTCAGTATTTCATTTATTTATTTATTTTAACAAAATTATTTGTATTGAAAATAATTTTTATTTAAATAGGAAATCCAAATGTCGCTGTTAATAAAGAAGATAGTTACAAAAAAGTTACAAAACGAGTAGACGCATACTATCAAATATGGAAAAAGACGAATCCAAAAAAGACGTCTCATGAAATAGCATCTTTGAAAGCAAAAAAACGAGGTCTAATTATCGAGCCTACTGATTACAAAATGTGCATTACATAATTTAAAAAAAAAAAAAAAAAAAAAAAAAAAAAAAAAAAAAAACTTTGCAAATATTGATTTTTTTTTCTTTTGTGCAGTTTTGGCTTCGGAAGGTGCGCTATGTTGCAAAAAGATATAAGCGACTATGAAAACACACTTGGTAAATGTTCATGCTCAGTTTTACAAATAAATATGGCACATATATGCCCTATACAGATTGGGGTGAATAATTGGTGCCAAAATGGCGTTCAGTTGCCTAACATGATGGTTATCATATAAATATTATAATAAATTGTTTTTTCTAAAAATATTATCATTTATTAATTGTTATTTCTTTTTTTTTTTAAGAACAGAAAATGTTTCGTTTATTCCTTTTTTTCATTTTGAAATAAATAAATAACATGTTATTATAGCATGCCATATGTATCTGGTAATCAAAACGATGTTTTCGCCTAATTGGCATAAAATATCTCGCCAAACCCGGTGCTTATATCTCTAGTATATTATTTCAAGTATTTTATTTTATGTATACTATAATTGTTTTTACATACCACTTACTTCTTCTTGTATATAAAAATAGGTAAGTGGCTCCTTTATGCAGTATAAATTGTATAAATCTTTAAAAAATGACCCTCGTTGCCCCTTTTTGGATCGAATTAAAAAAAATCAATGTCTAATTCCAGTATTGCTCGCAGGTATGCATACATATTCCAAATTTCAAAGTTATATGCCAACAGGAAATGGATGAAAAATGGGAAAAGATGTCACATATGCACCAGGGTACATAATTGGCGTCAAAATGGCATTATTTTACCTCAGATGGTAACCCGGCTTTATTTATTTATTATTTGTTTATTTACTCATAAAATGTTTATTTACTTTCATTTCCTTTTTTTTAATTATATAAAATATTTCTTTTTATAGTTATTAATTATTATTATTATTTTATTTACTGTAAGTTCTTTTTGAAAATAGAAAATTATTTAAAAATGTGTATGTAAGCGTTATTTGAAAACGGAGTTTTCGCCAAATGGGCTTTGAAAAAAATTGCGCCAAATCTGATGCGCTTGTGGTATCCGTGCCAAAAAATTAGTGACCAGAATTGACTTCCACACACAAACAAAATATAAGTTAAAAGAAATCATGCAATAAAAATAAATATAAAGGGAAAATGATGTCATAAAAGAAACTTTTTATTTAAAAACGTAATTGATTCTAATTTTCACACGCGAAATATATAAAACATTCTTTTAGCGATCAAAAAATGCTATTAAGAAATTATCACAAAATCTCAAAATCAAAGTTTTTATGACATTTTTTTAATATAAAAAAATAACAGTTTTATTTTCCTGCATGATTAAATTTTAAAATGTTTTATTGCGTTCAATATTTTTGAGTGCGTTAATGATTACTATTTACTCCATGTACTGATTCGGTTATCTACGAAAATATCCAGCTGGTGAAAATCACGCACACCAAATTTCTGTGACGTATGCAAATAAATTGTGCTTTTTTATCAGTTTTTTTTTAATATAACTTTTAAACTATTTGGAACTAATTTTTCGTATGTAGTGCATTCACCAGATTACCTTCATAGATACCTATTGGTACAAACAGAATCAAAATCCGACAAGTACTTTTTGAGATTTGCTTGACGAAAGAATTTTTTGACTTTTAATATCGTTACGTATCTCTGAGTATAAAGACTTCGCTTCGCTCAGACAATAAAAATTGAAGTTTCACTAATTCTATATGCCAAATACTTTTTTTAGTAATATCTTCGATATAATAATCACTTCTTCATGAAGAAAGGCTATAAAAAAATCTTTCTTTTTCAGGTTTACAATTTATGTACATGTTGTTATACATTTCTATAGACTTTTTTAAAATAGATTAACTTATATCGTAATTTTCTAATAATTTCTAATTTTAAACATTTTAAGCAGCTTAACCCTTCAGGAGATGTATAATCAAATTTCACTTAAAGACAAATGAAAAAAAAAATATATGAAATAATATTATAAAAAAAATTACATAACACTAAGATATTGGAATTTACTACTCGTAACATTATTTGAAATATATATATTTATATATATGTATTATATCAGGGCGCAGATCTCATATACGCACCACATTGGCGCGATTTTTTTCTGACGCCAGTTTGGCAAAAACTTCGTTATCAAATATCAATTACACATACATTTTTAATCAATAAAGTGGAACAAAATGGCGATTTATGCTTCATATGGTAACCCTGTCATTGTTGTTTAGTTCTTTAAAAATTGCTTATTTACTTTGTATTTTCTTTTATAAATCGATATAAATTGTTTTGTTCTATTGTTATTAATTAAACTTTTGTAATTTATTATTATTTCCTTTTTAAAATGATAGAAAATGGTTAAAAAATCGATGGAGCGATGATTAAATAGAAACACGCGCGCGAGAATAAATTTATTACTATTTCTTCATTAGAGAAATACTACAATCTACGTCATGCAAGGAAAGATATGTGCAGTATGCAAAAATCGCTACGTCATGCGGGGAACGATATGCGCAAAGGCCGATCCCGCGCGGGATCAAATGGAGAAAGTGTGATTTCTAGACGCTTGTGATATATAACGGCCAGCGCATTTTGTTAAAAACCGCCGAAAAAGTAATGCTGGATTCATTTCAAACCATGGCCAACAAGCTAGATAACGGTCAGTGCATTCCGTTAAAAACCGCAGAAAAAGTGAACCTGGATTCAGTTCAAACCATGGCCAACTAGATATATAGCGGCCAGCGCATTCCGCTAAAAACCGCCGAAAAAGTGAAGCTGGAATCATCTCAAACCATGGCCAACTAGGTATATAACGGCCTGCGGATTTCGTTAAAAACTGCCGGAAAAGTGAAGCTGGATTCAGCTCAAACCATGGCCAACTAGATATATAATAGCCAGTGTATTTCGTTAAAAACTGCCAAAAAGTGAAGCTGGATTCACTTCAAACCATGGCCAACAAGATATATAACAGGAAGCTCATTTCGTTAAAAACCGCCGGAAAAGTGAAGCTGGATTCCGTAGAAACCATGGCCAACCAGTTATATAACGGACAGCGCATTCCGTTAAAAACCACCGTAAAAGTGAAGCTGGAATCATCTCAAACCATCGCTGACTAGATGTATAACGGCCAGTGCATTTCGTTAAAAATTGCCGGAAAAGTGAAGCTGGAATCATCTCAAACCATGGCCAACTAGATACATAATGGCCAGCGCATTTCGTTAAAAACCGCCGGAAAGTGAAGCTGGATTCAGTTCAAACCATGGCCAACTAGATATATAACGACCAGCGCATTTCGATAAAAACCGCCGGAAATGTGAAGCTAGATTCAGCTCAAATCATTGCCAACTAGATATATAACATTCAGCGCATTTCGTTAAAAACCGCAGGAAATGTGAAGTTAGATTCAGCTCAAACCATGGCCAACTAGATATATAACGGCCAGCGCATTTCGTTAAAAACCGCCGAAAAAGTGAAGCTGGATTCAGCTCATATCATGGTCAACTCGATATATAACGGCCAGCGGATTTTGTTAAAAACTGCCGAAAAAGTTAAGCTGTATTTAGCTCAAAGCTAGAACCATTTCATTAAACCACGTGGTGTAAACCCTGCCCAAATTAGCATTGAATAAGCTAATTTCTGTTCTGTGCACATGGTCATTGCTTTGGTTCAGGGTTTGCACGATTGGTCAGAATAACTTGGGCAAAATATCAGAGTCCTCTGCCAGGAGGCTTCATACATTAATCTCAAATAGAAGGGCCGTATAGATGTAGTTGGCAATGCCGAAACTTCTCAAATATCTTGTAATCCAAAAACTCCGAATTATCTTGCTTTCTTGTTCAAGACAAATAATGAAACTTTTTTATGGGATAAACCAAAGTTACTTCACACCGCAAGTAGCCTTCCTGAAAATATATCTTAATTTGAAGGTATTTAAATAAATTAAGGAAAATTAAAAGTAGTGGAGGTCAGATAAGTCTTACCTTTGGTCAGGGTCGGGGCTCTTCGGGGGTGGCACGGGGACATCGCTTCGAGGAAAGATCTGGCAGAGAAAGAAAAAAGGGAAATTAAAACCTCTTCACGATAAATAACAAAAAGCAATTAAAAAACAAAAATACATACAAAATAAGTATTTTTATGCTTTTAGAAGAAACAATATGTACATCTGAGATAAATATAGGACTTAAACTGCTTCCCATGTAGTGTTCGTTTCTTTGCATTGAAAACAGAAATTTTCGATTTTGTAGATGGGGATGTTACTGGATTAAAAAGCATTACTATTCGACTAATTGGTTCATTTGCTTATGGTTATGCTAAGGCAGAACGCGGTGTTCATCGAATAGTACGCATTTCGCTATTTTTACGTAAAGCGATCTCTTTTGCTAACTCTTCCCAAGCCCTTTCGTGTTGTTCTTCTGCGGAGAAGAGGTCGTTTGAGAAGCTCATTTTGTTCCTATAAGGAGAATGCTGAAGATGCAGCTAAAGAGCTGTTTTGGAAACTAACAAACTCAAGCGTCAATTCGCATTAGTGAGAAGAATATTTATTGCTTTTAACAAACCATTTCTCAACTACGTATATTACTGTGGTGTAGCTAGGGTGGGTAACACCTGGAAAAAAAGGAGCGATTTATTATGATTTATAAGTTGATGCGATTTCTGTATGCAAAAGAAAAAGCTTTCTAATTTTGCTTTTCACTCTTTGAGTAGGTTGGTTTTTGTTCACTGATGCATATCATATTTAGACAACCCATTCTGTATAAGATTTCATATTCTCCAAAAGAAAACGAAACTTGTTGGATGTGCCAATCCCAAAATTTTCTTCTATCTCATACATACATTTTAATTTTCCAAAATTTATTTACGCACGTTAATATTATTAATTCAATACTATACCAACTATGATTTGCATATTAAATTTCTGCTTCTGTCAATAAATCGGAATAAAAACGAGTTTCCGTATCTGCATGAGCCGATGAACAGTAGAACAATTGTCATACTTTTTCAAATTCAGGAAGGATCTTTCGCCATACTCCCCAAAAACATACAAAAAAAATTAGTTCAGTTCTATGCATAACTTCAAACATTTTTTAATGTAAAATAATAAAAATGGCACAGACATCGTGATTATAGCGCCTCCTTCCTGTGGATTTATTTTAAAATCAGGGTGGGTCTGCTGACCATAGTTAAACACTTATACAAGAGATTTCATCCAATTCTATACATAACTTCATACATTTTTCTGTGGTAAAATATTGAAAATGGCTCAAAACTCGCTATTGCAGCTCCCCTTTCCGTCAATTTTTTTTCAAATTGAGGGAGGACAAACAAGTCATACCCAAACACTTACACAAAAAATTACCTTCAATTCGATGCATAACTTCATGTACTTTTAGTCGGTACAATATTGAAAATGTCAACAAATAGTTATTGCTGCGCCCTCTTCCGGTGGAATGTTTCAAAATTAAAGGAGAACCTGCTTGTCACAGCCAAAAACTTTCACAAAAAGTTTTATTCAATTCTATGCGTATCTTTATATACTTTTTGATGGTAGAATGGCGACATACGGACACACATGCAGACCCACAGACACACGGTCAAACAGACATTTTGTAAAACCATGTTTTTTAGAATCTCTGACGCCTAAAATGTATAAATCCGTCAAAAACCGGAAGTCAAAAAAAATTTCGATTAAAATACTTTCTTCTACTGGAGATAGAAGAAAGAAAAAAAAAAAGGAAGAAAGAAAATTAACTCTGATGCGTGGTACGCTAGAAATTTCATTTTATTCCAGAATTCTTTTCCAAAATCTTATAATATTATGTGTATAAATTTGCTAAAGGGTAACACCCGGGGCGGACACCCCTGCTTCCCCCGCTTGCTACGCCTCTGCGAATATATGTATATTTTTCTATTTTTTATACTTTTTTTTTCTAACTGTATCTCGGCTTAAACGACATACTAATCAATAGATCATAAATTTTTATATATAATTTCAAGTCAAAATATCTAATAGTTTTTTTTGTAAATTGTAAGACAAAATTTAATTTGTGTAGCCTAGTACAGGATTGGATTCGCTCAACTTAATAAAGAGTTTTTTAGGAAGTTTTAAGGTGATCTCCCCCTTAAGAGCCGAAGACTCAAAGCAAAACTAAATTTCAGTTGTATCTAACTGAAAATGACAAGTTTAAACTATAAAAATTGAAAAAAGCAGACGTCTATGAGATGGCTCACTAAAATTAACTTTTAGATTAATTCATTTATGTGGTACTAACATTTGTGTTTATGACGGCTAAACGAGGTATATAAGCCCTTAAAGGGGGTTGCTTTCTAAGGGAACCGAACCCGTATTTACGGAAGGAAAACCAAGATTCCGAGAAATCCACTAAAAACTCCAAGCGATTAGGCCGACGGCAGCGATTGGGCTCGAGACCAAGAATCTCTCAGCCACTCGTTGGGGGCGTATTAATAATTGAAATAATTTGAAATAATTTCATTAATATTTAATTTTAGAGGAATAAAAACAGATAACATATTGGGAACAGGCATTAAAGAAAAAAATATTTAACCCGTTAAGATTTGACGTTATATTAGTAGTACATGTATCATTGTGTATTTTTTTCTTACTTATATTTGTTACTATTTATAGGTAGTAATGATAGTATCTGTCATGTATTTCTTATTTAATTTATGTTTTGGCATTTAGTAATAAAAAACTGCATGATTTTCTTGGAATGTTTGGCGAATTTTTTAATTACATATACATATATTTTACAATTTAATTTAAAATATAACTTACTTATCTGGACATATGGGCAATAAAAGTAAACTAGTTGGATGTGTCAATCCCGAAACTTTCTTCTATCTCATAAATACAAAAAAAAAAAAAAAGTGGTAACCCCAAAGTTACCCACTATCGAATTTCCTCGAACATTTGACCTAGGCTAATGAGATTCTGGTATCCGAAAAGCCTAAAATGCAAAATTTAATTAATATTCTGAGAAAATGAGCTTAGTAGTGCCTCATGTTGGGTAATTTATACTAAAACCTAATAAGCATCTATTTATGTCAAGACCTAGCAGAATCTGAAATTTGATGGAATTTCGTCAATTAGTTCTTGAGATATAGTTATAACAAAAAATTTGCAAAACGTAGCACAGCAACACCATATCTTGGACAATTTATGCCAAAACGTAAAAAAGCGTCTAATTATGTTATGGTGTAAAAGAATCTGAAGTTTGATGAAATTCTGTGCATTAGTTCTTGAGATATACCTAGTTTAAAAAAAAACGTATAAAATATAGCACAGCAGCACCATCAGTTGAAGGATTTATAACAAAACGTAATCATCGTGTAATTATGTTATATGTCATTTTGTAACAAAATGTGAAGTTTGATGAAATTCTGTGCGTTGGTTGTTATCGGAAAAATCGTGCAAAATGCAGCATAGCTGCACCACCTGTTGTAAGGTTAATACCAAAATGTAATCAGCGTCTAATTATGTTATATATTCTAGTGTAAAAGAAACTAAAATTTGATGACGTTCTCTGCATTAGTTCTTGAGATATAGCTATCGCAAAAATTGTGCAAAATGTAGCATAGCAGCGCCACCTATAGGGCAGTTCACACCAAAACCTTATCAGCGGCTATGTATCTCAAGGTATCGCGGAATCTGAAGTTTGGTGAAATTCTGCGCATAGTTCTTGAGATATATCTATCATGAAAATCGTGCAAAATGTGGCATAGCAGCGCCACCTATAGGGCAGTTCACACCAAAACCTTATTAGCAGCTATGTATCTCAAAGTATCGCTGAATCTGAAGTTTGGTGAAATTCTGTGCATTAGTTTTTGAGATATAGCTATCATGAAAACCATAAAAAAGTGGCATAGCAGCGCCACCTGCTGGCCAATTTACACCAAAACTTAATCAGCGTCTATGTATATCAAGGGGTCACAGAATCTGAAGTTTGGTGAAATTCTGTGCATTAGTTCTTGAGATATAGCAATCTTGAAAATCATGAAAAACGTAGTATAGCAGCGCCACCTGCAGGCCAATTTTCACCAAAAAAACAATAGGCACTAATTCATATCAAGGTCTAACCGAATATAAAATTTTATTAAATTTCGAGCATTAGTTCTTGAGATAGAGCGCCCAAAAATTTTTTGTCACATACAGACAGACTCACAGACAGACACACAGACTCACAGACACACAGACTCACAGACACACAGACTCACAGACAGACGGACAGACTCACAGACAGACATTTTCTAAAAATTGTCAAAACGTGTTCAGGACCTTCTAAAACGTATAAATCCGTCGAAAACCGGAAGTCGAAAATTTTCATGAATCCAATACTTTGTTCTTGTAAAGATAGAAGAAAGTAAAAAAAGTTAGAAAACTGCAATATCCTGTTATAATACTATACTTTGCCCCAAACGTCTCAAAAAACACTTTCTTAGACTATTGTCATATTCATATGAATTTTTTAGTAAGCAAAACAACTACAGTCGGCTCTCGTTAATTCGAACACACGAAATGTTCGAATTATCCAGTGTCTGAATTATGGAAACATGAGAAGAAAACATATTTAAAGGCGTGCTATTGCAAATAAATTCCTGTAATAGTATTTTTTTTAAATTTATTTTGTCCGTTATGATTAGAATATGACTTAATATTGAATTAAAAGATATAGATGCATAAACTACTTCAGGGATTAGGAATAGGCTCAATGGAAGAAAAATCTGAGGTGTCACCGATGGACTGACGGAATACCAAGGAAGTTGATATCAAATGCATGGGAATAAGATTATATGCATATTCGCAAAAATCAAAAAAAGAAGAAAAATCAAAGATCGCCAAATTATAAAATTAAATGGCAGTAATGGATGATCGTGAATGTCATATTCAATGACATTAAATGCGATACACGTATTTGAAACGCCATTAAGGGATTTTTATTTCGACTTTTTATTTGCAATTTTATTAACGTTCCATTAACTATTTGTTTTTTTCGTTTATTAAAATAAAAATTATGTCAATCTACGTAATTTGGCTATTAGTTTGGCGATTAGTATAATTTGGCGAAAAGGGTCGACGGGATAATCAATTAGTACCCATTTTTCTACTGTAACATTTGAAAAATGTTATTTAAAACATTTTATGCGAGATTTGGTTGTATAAAAGGCACTTTTAAGAAACTGAGGTTACTGCTGGAAGAAAAAATGTTTGCCACAAAGCCCCGAAAAACTAGTTTCCATGTTACCTTTATAAAAATGTAAACATAATTTGTAAAAGTAAAAAGTTAAAGAGAAAATTATAGTCATACAGGAGTTTACACGTTACTAAAAGTAATATTACACTTTATCTTATTTGTAGCTGTCTTCAAGTGTGTTTCAGTCTAGAGAATTAAAATCTACACCCGAAAACAGTTGCTTATAAACGCCTCTCGTGTTTCATTAAAAATTTTAAAGCATCCGAAACCATGGCCAACTAAATATATAACGGCCAGCGCATTTCGTTAAAAACCGCCGAAAAAGTGAAGTTCGAATATATCAAACCATGGCCAACTAGATATATAAAGGTCAGCGCATTTCGTTAAAAATTGCCGAAAAAGTGAAGCTGGATTCAGTTCAAACCATGCCAACTAGGTATATAACGGACAGCGCATTTCATTAAAAATCACAAAAATGTGAAGCTGGAATCATCTCAAACCATAGCCAACTAGATATATAACGGCCAGCGCATTTCGTTAAAAACTGCCCGAAAAGTGACGCTAGATTCAGCTCAAACCATGGCCAACTAGATATATAATTATCAGCGCATTTCGTTAAAAACTGCCGAAAAAGTGAATCAGGAATCGTATCAAACCATGGCCAACTAGATATATATCGATCAGCGCTTTTGTTAAAAATCGCCTGAAAAGTGAAGCTAGATTCAGCTCAAACCATGGGCAACTAGATACATAACAGCCAGCGCATTTCGTTAAAAACCAGCAAAAATATGAAGCTGAAATCATCTCAAATCATGACCAACCAGATATATAACGGCCTGCGCATTTCGTTAAAAACCGCCGAAAAAGTGAATCTGGATTCAGTTCAAACCATGGCCAGCTAGATATATAACGGCCAGCGCATTTCGTTAAAAACCGTCGAAAAATTTAAGCTGGATTCAGTTCAAACCATAGCCAACTAGATATATAAGGGCCAGCGCGTTCCGTTAAAAACCGCTAAATAAGTGAAGCTGGAATTAACTCAAACCATGGCCGACTAGATATATAACTGCGAGCGCATTTCGTTAAAAACCGACGAAAAAGTGAAGCTAGATTCAGCTCAAACCATGGCCAACTAGATATATATCGGTCAGCGCATTTGGTTAAAAACCGCCGAAAAAGTAATGGGGGGTGCATATTTTTTTTCCCCAACTCGGTTTTGCCATCCAAACTGTATCTCGCAATCTGATTGGTCAGAGCTTTCGGCATGAATTCGACGATTCTTTGCGGTAATCGCGCTTGGCGAAAAACACTTTTTTTGTTTTAATTTTATGTTTCTTATATATTTTTTTTTCACGAATTTTATGTCGTCATATGAAATTAACGAAAAACGGCCCTTGTCAGGGTCAATTTCTGAAAACACCCTTTCAGAAGGAATCTCGGTATATTATGTTTATTTTTTTAATTAAAATAATATGGTTGTTCCCAAATACCCTTTTGAATTTAATTTTATTTGGAAGGACATGAAATTGGCTAATGTTCTTATTGATAAATTATGGAATTAATTTTTTTTTTTGGGGGGGGGGAGAGGTGGTAAAAGCAGAAGATTTTTTCAAAAATACTATGAAAATCGGCTTTCGATTTTTTTTAATAAAAAAGTTTATTTCCGAACGATTTCTTTAACAACCGCAATGATCGTAAATATAATATAATATTGATTATAAATAATATAATATACAATTAAAAATTACACTAAAAACAACAATCGGCTAAGTGCAAGTTTTTCTCGCTCAGGCAGATTCCGTAATACAAAATACAACCATGTACAATGTTTAATTATGACATTTTACCAAGTGCGCTTCGAAAAAAGGTCTCAAACTTGCAATATCTCCTTGGTACGTGGCGCTATTTTCTAGATAGGTTTCTAATTAGTAACATAGCTAATTATCGTCTTTTTTTCCAAAATTACAAACAGCAAACCTTGGATGGAATACTTTAAACAATATCGTATCACAATATGCATTTTTTTCTATCAAGTAACTTGAATTATCCTCCCACTTTTTTTTTAATACTGTACTTTTGTATACTTGTGATTAGTTTAAAATATATAAATATGCGAATTAATAGCCTTTATAATCTGGGTAATTCCGAAAGTTACTTTCATTTTAATGTTTCAAAATGACCTAATTAAAACTGTTAAGCATTTTTTTTTTTACTTTTTTTACTTTTTTGTATCTTTACAATAAGAAAGAATTGGATTTGTGAAAATTTTCGAAATCTGGTTTTCGACGGTTTTGTACGTTTTAGGCATCAAGGAACCCAAAAAACGTGTTTTTACAAACTGTTTGTCTTTGAGTCTGTCTGTCTGTATGTGGCAAATAATTGTGGGCGCTCTGTCACAAAAATTAATCACGGGATTTCACAAAATATTATATTCTATGAGACCCTAAAATAAACTAGATCTGATTAGTTTTTGGCGTGTATCGCTCAACAGGTGTCGTTGTTATGCTGCATTATTTACAATTTCCACAATAGCCATATCTCAAGAACTTGTGCATCGATTTTAACAAAACTTTAGATTTAGTTCTTACTTGATATAACATGGATCTGAATATGTTTTCGTGCATATCTCTCAACACCTGACATTGACATGATGTACTGTTTGTGATTATTGCAGTAGCTCAATCCCCAGAACTTATGCATGAAATTTTCAAAAACTTCAGATTTCCTTAGTCCCTAATATAAGTTAGTGTTGTTTAGTTTTTGGTGTAAATCGCTCTACAGATGACTCTGCTGTGCTACATTTTTCACGATTTCGCAATAAATATATCTAAGGAATTTAATGCACGGATTTTTGTCAAAATTCAAATTCAGTTAGTACCTGATAAAAAATTGATCCTGATTAGCTTTTTCTGTACATCACCCAATATGTGGTGCTGTTATGTAGATTTTTTTTAAAGATTTTGCAATAGCTTTATCTGAAAAACTAATGCACGGATTTTCATCAAATTTCATATTCAGTAATAAGTTGGCATAAGTTGTTGCTGTCTAGATTTTGGTTTAAACCACCAAACCGGTGATGCTGTCGTGCTGCATTTTGAGGAAGTATTAACATGCATAAGAAAGATTTGGGATTGCCACGTCTGAGTAGTTTTTTTATAGCTAACTATATTGAGAGTTATAATTTAAGTATGGTAAACAAAGTTATTTTTAGTACACTTAATGCAAGAATTTCCAGTCATTCACACAGAAGTTTCAAAGTTCAAAGAGATTCTAATAAGATGAAAACATTAAACTAAGGAATAACTAATCAGAATGTGGCAATCCCCAAACTTTCCAATAACAAATCACGGATGCGGCTTTTCAAAATGAACCTATATCCAAAATTTAAAGAAAATCGGTAAATTTTGCTTGAAAAACCCATTAACCTAAATTAAGAAGTAGGAATTACCCGAATTCCCCCTATTTACACTTACCCAATGAGCCCCAATACTAATCACGGAAGCACTTCATCAGAATAATCCTATGTCTAAGATTTGAACGAAATCTGTTAGTTCTGCAAGAAAAAATCATTTATATAAATTAAGGGGAAGGGCAATAGCCCCCGTTCCCCTTCTTAATACTTATCCAATGAACAACCAGTACTAATTACGGAGGTGCCTCATCAAAATGGTCCTATACCTAAGATTAGAACGAAATTTGATAATTCTGCATGAAAAACCCATTTATATAAATTAAAGGGAAGCCCCTTCCCTTAATTTATGTCAATTGGTTTTATATAAACAGCTCACGTTTTCCTTCTTATACTTATAGAATGAACTCTTAAAACTATTATGGGAATCGCATTGTTATAGTAAGACTATATTCAAAATTTCAAGTAAATCGGATATTTTTATCATGAGTTACCGCGTTACTTACGCACGTACATACATAGAGATTGGGCGGGCACATAAGCTTTTAGGCTGTGATAGCCTATGAGCAAAAAACTAAGATGTACTGCTTACAAACTGAACTTTATTGTGTCTAAAATTGTTTTATCGGAAATAGCAAGGAGGAATTTAGATGGTTGATTATTTTTTCAACAAATATTGAAAATGCTTTTTAAATATAAATATTTCAAAATCACATACGCATATGCCGAAATATGGGCAGGAGAAATTAAAATTTCAAATGAAATTTAGACGACGGATTATTCCTTGTTATTTCAGAAAAATAAAAAATTACAACTTTTTTTTTTTTAATTCTGTATATCGCTGATTTCCACTTGTTCTAAATAGCACAGACAATCCTCTCATTGAGTTCTCAAAATGGTAAATCTACGAGTCAACCTCTAACAGCGGGTTTTCAGGTGTTTTCTACCAAGATTTGATTTGGCAGACCGATTACGTTTTAATATGCAAATCGAGATTTAACCCATCCCAGAATTTCATCCGTAAACTCGATGAGGTGATTATCTGTGCTGCCGCCTCCCGGTCAAAAAGATTTTATCTAAATTTAACGCTGTCTGAAATTTCTACTTCCTCAAAATCATGCAAAGCTTAAAATCTATTATTATATTTGTTTCAAGTCATCTTTGCTCTTTGCTATTTTAAGTATTTTATCATGTCTTCTACAATTCTTCAACAACTGACGATTTTATTTCTTTCTTTCCATGCACATAATCCTTAGAGCTTACAGAGTTTTATAATTATAACAAAATTATAATTATTAAATTTAAAATTATTAAAAGAGGTAAAATTTCCAACGTATTTGAATAATTACAAATTCAATTAAATAAATTTAAAATTATACCAAATTATAAATTAATAGAAAATTTAAAAATGAAAAAAATATTTAAAATGTAAAAAAACATCAAAATTATTTGGATTAAAAAAAAAACTTATTTATAATATTGCTAATTCGTAGTTACAGTAAATAAGCTTATCATATCAATCTACTCTCTTCTGAAATTTTCACTTCGCCACCTTTTCTTCACCAACATATAATGTCATATATGTATATATATTAAATAATGTACATAGCCTCTTTCATGATTCTTTAAAAAGTGTCAAAATGCTATCGAAGCACAGATGACCCCCCCCCCCCCCCCCACCCACCTTCTCAATCTTTCTCATATTTCTTATAAATTACTGAAAATCATAATTTTCTGTAGAAATCACTTTGCCATTGACCTCTAATTTAAATAAAAGAAAAAAAAAAAGGCTATTGAAATGGAGAATATTATCTTCTTTCCCCGTCCATCTTATTTAAATTCTCTACTTCTTAATTTCAACGAGTGTAATTCCTTCCCGCCAAGAAAAGCATGTTTGAGGCACAAAGCTCTGACCAATCTGATTACAAGGTGGCAAAACCCGGTTGGGAAAAAAATATGCATGCGGGGTTCATCTCAAACCATGGCCAACTAGATATATAAAGGCGAGCGCATTTCGTTAAAAACCGATGGAAGAGCGAAGCTAGATTCAGCTCAAATCATGGCCAACAAGGTATATAACGGCCAGCGTATTTCGTTAAAAACTGCCGGAAAAATGAAGCTGGATTCAGCTCAAAACATGGCCAACTAGATATATAACGGTCAGCGCATTTCGTTAAAAACTGCCGAATAAGTGAAGCTGGAATTAACTCAAACCATGGCCAACTAGATATATAACGGCGAGCGCATTTCGTTAAAAACCAATGGAAGAGTGAAGCTAGATTCAGCTCAAATCATGGCCAACTAGGTATATATCAGTCAGCGCATGTCGTTAAAAACCGCCGAAAAAGTAATGCGGGGTGCATATTTTTTCCCCAACTGGGTCTTACCATCCAAACTGTATCTCGCAATCTGATTGGACAGATCCTTCCTCATGAATTCGACGATTCTTGGCGGTAATCGCGCTTGGCGAAAAACACTTTTTTGTTTTAATTTTCTGTTTCTTATGCATATATTCTTTTTCAAAAATTTTATGTCGTCATATGAAATTAACGAAAAACGGCCCTTATCAGGGTCAATTTCTGAAAATACCCTTTCAGAAGGAATCTCGGTATATTATGTTTATTTTTTAAATTAAAATAATATGGTTGTTCCAAATACCTTTTTGAATTTATTTTTATTAGGAAGAACATGAAATTGGCTAATGTTCTTATTAATAAATTATGTAATTAAATGTTTTTTTTGGGGGGGTGGGGGTAAAAACAGAGGATTTTTTCAAAAATACTATGAAAATCGGCTTTCGATTTTTTTAATAGAAGAGTTTATTTCTGATCGATTTCTTTAACAATCGCAATGATCGTAAATTTAATATAATATTTATTATAAATAGAATAATATACAATTAAAAATTGTACTAAAAACAACAATCGGCTAAGTGCAACTTTTTCTCGCTCACACAGATTCTATAATGCAAAATACAACCATGTACAATGTTTAATTATGACATTTTACCAAGTGCGCTTCGAAAAAAGGTCTCAAACTTGCAATATCTCTTGGTACGTGGCGCTATTTTCTAGATAGGTTTCTAATTAGTAACATAGCTAATTATTGTCTTTTTTTTCCAAAATTACTAACAGCAATCCTTGGATGGAATACTTTAAAAAATATCGTCTCACAATATGCATTTCTTTCTATCAAATAACTTGAATTATCCTCCCATTTTTTCTTTTTTAAATACTGTACTTTTGTATACTTGTGATTAGTTTAAAATATATAAATATGCGAATTAATAGCCTTTATAATCTAGGTAATTTCGAAAGTTATTTTCATTTTAATGTTTCAAAATGACCATTTTTATAATAGTGACTATTAATTTGTTATTTCAGATTAATTAAAACTGTTAAGCAATTTTTTTTTTTACTTTTTTGTATCTTTACAATAAAAAAGAATTAGATTCGTAAAAATTTTCGAAATCTGGTTTTAGACGGATTCCACGTTTTAGGCATTAGGGAACCCCAAAAACATGTTTTTACAAAATGTTTGTCTGTGAGTCTGTCTGTCTGTATGTGACAAATAATTGTGGGCGCTCTGTTAGAAACATTAATCACGGGATTTCACAAAAATTTATATTCTATGAGACCTTAAAATAAACTAGATCTGATTAGTTTTTGGCGAGTATCGCTCAACAGGTGTCGTTGCTATGCTGCATTATTCACAATTTCCACAATAGCCATATTTCAAGAACTAGTGCATGGATTTTAACAAAATTTTAGATTTGGTTCTTACTTGATATAACATGGAGCTGAATATGTTTTCGTGCAAATTTCTCAACACGTGAGATTCCCATGATGTACTGTTTTGATTATTGCAGTAGCTCTATCTCCAGAACTTATGCTTGAAATTTTCAAAAACTTCAGATTAACTTAGCCCCTGATATAAGTTAGTGTTGTTTAGTTTTTGGTGTAAATCGCTCTACAGATGACTCTGCTGTGCTACATTTTTCACGATTTCGCAATAAATATATCTAAGGAATTTAATGCACGGATTTTTGTCAAAATTCAAATTCAGTTAGTACCTGATAAAAAATTGATCCTGATTATTTTTTTGTGTACATCACCCAATATGTCGTGCTGTTATGCAGATTTCTTTTTGAGATTTTGCAATAGCTTTATCCGAAAAACTAATGCACGGATTTTCATCAAATTTCATATTCAGTAATAAGTTGGCGAAAGTTGTTGCTGTCTAGATTTTGGATTAAACCACCTAACCGGTGATGCTGCTATGCTGCATTTTGAGGAAGTATTAACATGCATAAGAAAGTTTTGGGATTCCCACGTCTGACTAGTTTTTTATAGCTAACTATATTGACAGTTATAATTTAAGTTTGGTAAACAAAGTTATTTTTAGTACACCTGCAAGAATTTCCAATAATTCACACATAGTTTTCAAAGTTCAAAGAGATTCTAATGAGATGAAAACATTAAACTAAGGAATAATTAATCAAAATGTGGCAATCCCTAAACTTTCCAATAACAAATCGCGGATGCGCCTTTTCAAAATGAACCTATATCCAAACTTTAAAGCAAATCTGTAATTTTTGCTTGAAAAACCCATTAACCTAAATTAAGAAGTGGGAGTTACCCGCATTTCCCCTATTTAAACTTATCCAATGAACCCCAATACTAATCACGGAAGCGCCTCATCAGAATAATCCTATGTCTAAGATTTGAACAAAATCTGTTAGTTCTGCAAGAAAAAATCCTTTATATAAATTAAGGGGAATGGCAATAGCCTCCGTTCCCCTTCTTAATACTTATCCAATGAACAATCAGTACTAATTACGGAGGTGCCTCATCAAAATGATCCTATATCTAAAGTTTGAACGAAATTAATAATTCTGCATGAAAAATCCATTTGCATAAGTTAAGGGGAGGTGCATTAGCCCTCGTCCCCTTTCTAATATTATCCAATGAACACTTAATACTAATCATGGAGGTACCTCATCACAATGGTCCTATACCTAAGATTAGAACGAAATTTGATAATTCTGCATAAAAAACCCATTTATATAAATTAAAGGGAAGCTTCTCCCCTTAGATTATATCAATTGGTTTTATATAAACAGTTCCCGTTTTCCTTCTTATACTTATAGAATGACCTTCTTCTAACAAATATTGAAAAAGCTTTTTAAATATAAATATTTCAAAATCACATACGCATGTGCCGAAATATGGGCCGGAAATATTAAAATTTCAAATGAAATTTAAACGACGGATTTTTTACTTGTTACTTCAGAAAAATTAAAAATACAACTTTTTTTTTTTTTTTAAATTCTGTATATCGCTGATTTCCACTTCTTTTAAATAGCACAGACAATCCTCTCATTGAGTTCTCAAAATGGTAAATCTACGAGTCAACCTCTAACAGCGGGTTTTCAGGTGTTTTCTACCAAGATTTGATTTGGCAGACCGATTACGTTTTAATATGCAAATCGAGATTTAACCAATTCCAGAATTTCATCCGTAAACTCGATGAGGTGATTGTCTGTGCTGCCGCCTCCCGGTCCAAAAGATTTTATCTAAATTTAACACTGTCTGAAATTCTACTTCCTCAAAATCATGCAAAGCTTAAAATCTATTATTATATTTGTTTCAAGTCATCTTTCCTCTCTGCTATTTTAAGTATTTTATCATGTCTTCTACAATCCTTCAACAACTGACGATTTTATTTCTTTCTTTCCATGCACATAATCCTTAGAGCTTACAGAGTTTTATAATTATAACAAAATTATAATTATTAAATTTAAAATTATTAAAAGAGGTAAAATTTACAACGTATATTTTTGAATAATTACAAATTCAATTAAATAAATTTAAAATTATACCACATTATAAATTAATAGAAAATTTAAAAATGAAAAAAATATTTAAAATGTAAAAAAACATCAAAATTATTTGGATTAAAAAAAAAACTTATTTATAATATTGCTAATTCGTAGTTACAGTAAATAAGCTTATCATATCAATCTACTCTCTTCTGAAATTTTCACTTCGCCACCTTTTCTTCACCAACATATAATGTCATATATGTATATATATTAAATAATGTACATTGCCTCTTTCATGATTCTTTAAAAAGTGTCAAAATGCTATCGAAGCACAGATGACCCCCCCCCCCCCACCCACCCACCTTCTCAATCTTTCTCATATTTGTTATATTTTACTGAAAATCATAATTTTCTGTAGAAATCACTTTGCCATTGACCTCTAATTTAAATAAAAGAAAAAAAAAAAAAAAAAGGCTATTGAAATGGAGAATATTCTCTTCTTTCCCCGTCCATCTTATTTAAATTCTCTACTTCTTAATTTCAACAAGTGTAATTCCTTCCCGCCAAGAAAAGCATGTTTGAGGCACAAAGCTCTGACCAATCTGATTACAAGGTGGCAAAACCCGGTTGGGAAAAAAATATGCATGCGGGGTTCATCTCAAACCATGGCCAACTAGATATATAACGGCCAGCGTATTTCGTTAAAAACTGCCGAATAAGTGAATCTGGAATTAATTCAAACCATGGCCAACTAGATATATAACGGCGAGCGCATTTCGTTAAAAACCGATGGAAGAGCGAAGCTAGATTCAGCTCAAATCATGGCCAACAAGGTATATAACGGCCAGCGTATTTCGTTAAAAACTGCCGGAAAAATGAAGCTGGATTCAGCTCAAAACATGGCCAACTAGATATATAACGGTCAGCGCATTTCGTTAAAAACTGCCGAATAAGTGAAGCTGGAATTAACTCAAACCATGGCCAACTAGATATATAACGGCGAGCGCATTTCGTTAAAAACCAATGGAAGAGTGAAGCTAGATTCAGCTCAAATCATGGCCAACTAGGTATATATCGTTCAGCGCATGTCGTTAAAAACCGCCGAAAAAGTAATGCGGGGTGCATATTTTTTCCCCAACTGGGTCTTACCATCCAAACTGTATCTCGCAATCTGATTGGACAGATCCTTCCTCATGAATTCGACGATTCTCGGCGGTAATCGCGCTTGGCGAAAAACACTTTTTTGTTTTAATTTTCTGTTTCTTATGCATATATTCTTTTTCAAAAATTTTATGTCGTCATATGAAATTAACGAAAAACGGCCCTTATCAGGGTCAATTTCTGAAAATACCCTTTCAGAAGGAATCTCGGTATATTATGTTTATTTTTTAAATTAAAATAATATGGTTGTTCCAAATACCTTTTTAATTTATTTTTATTAGGAAGAACATGAAATTGGCTAATGTTCTTATTAATAAATTATGTAATTAAATGTTTTTTTGGGGGGGTGGGGGTAAAAACAAAGGATTTTTTCAAAAATACTATGAAAATCGGCTTTCGATTTTTTTAATAGAAGAGTTTATTTCTGATCGATTTCTTTAACAATCGCAATGATCGTAAATTTAATATAATATTTATTATAAATAGAATAATATACAATTAAAAATTGTACTAAAAACAACAATCGGCTAAGTGCAACTTTTTCTCGCTCACACAGATTCTATAATGCAAAATACAGCCATGTACAATGTTTAATTATGACATTTTACCAAGTGCGCTTCGAAAAAAGGTCTCAAACTTGCAATATCTCTTGGTACGTGGCGCTATTTTCTAGATAGGTTTCTAATTAGTAACATAGCTAATTATTGTCTTTTTTTTCCAAAATTACTAACAGCAATCCTTGGATGGAATACTTTAAAAAATATCGTCTCACAATATGCATTTCTTTCTATCAAGTAACTTGAATTATCCTCCCATTTTTTCTTTTTTAAATACTGTACTTTTGTATACTTGTGATTAGTTTAAAATATATAAATATGCGAATTAATAGCCTTTATAATCTAGGTAATTTCGAAAGTTATTTTCATTTTAATGTTTCAAAATGACCATTTTTATAATAGTGACTATTAATTTGTTATTTCAGATTAATTAAAACTGTTAAGCAATTTTTTTTTTTTTACTTTTTTGTATCTTTACAATAAAAAAGAATTAGATTCGTAAAAATTTTCGAAATCTGGTTTTAGACGGATTACACGTTTTAGGCATTAGGGAACCCCAAAAACATGTTTTTACAAAATGTTTGTCTGTGAGTCTGTCTGTCTGTATGTGACAAATAATTGTGGGCGCTCTGTTAGAAACATTAATCACGGGATTTCACAAAAATTTATATTCTATGAGACCTTAAAATAAACTAGATCTGATTAGTTTTTGGCGAGTATCGCTCAACAGGTGTCGTTGCTATGCTGCATTATTCACAATTTCCACAATAGCCATATTTCAAGAACTAGTGCATGGATTTTAACTAAATTTTAGATTTGGTTCTTACTTGATATAACATGGAGCTGAATATGTTTTCGTGCAAATTTCTCAACACGTGAGATTCCCATGATGTACTGTTTTGATTATTGCAGTAGCTCTATCTCCAGAACTTATGCTTGAAATTTTCAAAAACTTCAGATTAACTTAGCCCCTGATATAAGTTAGTGTTGTTTAGTTTTTGGTGTAAATCGCTCTACAGATGACTCTGCTGTGCTACATTTTTCACGATTTCGCAATAAATATATCTAAGGAATTTAATGCACGGATTTTTGTCAAAATTCAAATTCAGTTCGTACCTGATAAAAAATTGATCCTGATTATTTTTTTGTGTACATCACCCAATATGTCGTGCTGTTATGCAGATTTCTTTTTGAGATTTTGCAATAGCTTTATCCAAAAAACTAATGCACGGATTTTCATCAAATTTCATATTCAGTAATAAGTTGGCGAAAGTTGTTGCTGTCTAGATTTTGGATTAAACCACCTAACCGGTGATGCTGCTATGCTGCATTTTGAGGAAGTATTAACATGCATAAGAAAGTTTTGGGATTCCCACGTCTGACTAGTTTTTTATAGCTAACTATATTGACAGTTATAATTTAAGTTTGGTAAACAAAGTTATTTTTAGTACACCTGCAAGAATTTCCAATAATTCACACATAGTTTTCAAAGTTCAAAGAGATTCTAATGAGATGAAAACATTAAACTAAGGAATAATTAATCAAAATGTGGCAATCCCTAAACTTTCCAATAACAAATCGCGGATGCGCCTTTTCAAAATGAACCTATATCCAAACTTTAAAGCAAATCTGTAATTTTTGCTTGAAAAACCCATTAACCTAAATTAAGAAGTGGGTGTTACCCGCATTCCCCCTATTTAAACTTATCCAATGAACCCCAATACTAATCACGGAAGCGCCTCATCAGAATAATCCTATGTCTAAGATTTGAACGAAATCTGTTAGTTCTGCAAGAAAAAATCCTTTATATAAATTAAGGGGAATGGCAATAGCCTCCGTTCCCCTTCTTAATACTTATCCAATGAACAATCAGTACTAATTACGGAGGTGCCTCATCAAAATGATCCTATATCTAAAGTTTGAACGAAATTAATAATTCTGCATGAAAAATCCATTTGCATAAGTTAAGGGGAGGTGCATTAGCCCTCGTCCCCTTTCTAATATTATCCAATGAACACTTAATACTAATCATGGAGGTACCTCATCACAATGGTCCTATACCTAAGATTAGAACGAAATTTGATAATTCTGCATAAAAAACCCATTTATATAAATTAAAGGGAAGCTTCTCCCCTTAGATTATATCAATTGGTTTTATATAAACAGCTCCCGTTTTCCTTCTTATACTTATAGAATGACCTTCTTCTAACAAATATTGAAAAAGCTTTTTAAATATAAATATTTCAAAATCACATACGCATGTGCCGAAATATGGGCCGGAAATATTAAAATTTCAAATGAAATTTAAACGACGGATTTTTTACTTGTTACTTCAGAAAAATTAAAAATACAACTTTTTTTTTTTTTTTTAAATTCTGTATATCGCTGATTTCCACTTCTTTTAAATAGCACAGACAATCCTCTCATTGAGTTCTCAAAATGGTAAATCTACGAGTCAACCTCTAACAGCGGGTTTTCAGGTGTTTTCTACCAAGATTTGATTTGGCAGACCGATTACGTTTTAATATGCAAATCGAGATTTAACCAATTCCAGAATTTCATCCGTAAACTCGATGAGGTGATTGTCTGTGCTGCCGCCTCCCGGTCCAAAAGATTTTATCTAAATTTAACACTGTCTGAAATTCTACTTCCTCAAAATCATGCAAAGCTTAAAATCTATTATTATATTTGTTTCAAGTCATCTTTCCTCTCTGCTATTTTAAGTATTTTATCATGTCTTCTACAATCCTTCAACAACTGACGATTTTATTTCTTTCTTTCCATGCACATAATCCTTAGAGCTTACAGAGTTTTATAATTATAACAAAATTATAATTATTAAATTTAAAATTATTAAAAGAGGTAAAATTTACAACGTATATTTTTGAATAATTACAAATTCAATTAAATAAATTTAAAATTATACCAAATTATAAATTAATAGAAAATTTAAAAATGAAAAAAATATTTAAAATGTAAAAAAACATCAAAATTATTTGGATTAAAAAAAAAACTTATTTATAATATTGCTAATTCGTAGTTACAGTAAATAAGCTTATCATATCAATCTACTCTCTTCTGAAATTTTCACTTCGCCACCTTTTCTTCACCAACATATAATGTCATATATGTATATATATTAAATAATGTACATTGCCTCTTTCATGATTCTTTAAAAAGTGTCAAAATGCTATCGAAGCACAGATGATCCCCCCCCCCACCCACCCACCTTCTCAATCTTTCTCATATTTGTTATATTTTACTGAAAATCATAATTTTCTGTAGAAATCACTTTGCCATTGACCTCTAATTTAAATAAAAGAAAAAAAAAAAAGGCTATTGAAATGGAGAATATTCTCTTCTTTCCCCGTCCATCTTATTTAAATTCTCTACTTCTTAATTTCAACAAGTGTAATTCCTTCCCGCCAAGAAAAGTATGTTTGAGGCACAAAGCTCTGACCAATCTGATTACAAGGTGGCAAAACCCGGTTGGGAAAAAAATATGCATGCGGGGTTCATCTCAAACCATGGCCAACTAGATATATAACGGCCAGCGCATTTCGTTAAAAACTGCCGAATAAGTGAATCTGGAATTAATTCAAACCATGGCCAACTAGATATATAACGGCGAGCGCATTTCGTTAAAAACCGATGGAAGAGCGAAGCTAGATTCAGCTCAAATCATGGCCAACAAGGTATATAACGGCCAGCGTATTTCGTTAAAAACTGCCGGAAAAATGAAGCTGGATTCAGCTCAAAACATGGCCAACTAGATATATAACGGTCAGCGCATTTCGTTAAAAACTGCCGAATAAGTGAAGCTGGAATTAACTCAAACCATGGCCAACTAGATATATAACGGCGAGCGCATTTCGTTAAAAACCAATGGAAGATTGAAGCTAGATTCAGCTCAAATCATGGCCAACTAGGTATATATCGTTCAGCGCATGTCGTTAAAAACCGCCGAAAAAGTAATGCGGGGTGCATATTTTTTCCCCAACTGGGTCTTACCATCCAAACTGTATCTCGCAATCTGATTGGACAGATCCTTCCTCATGAATTCGACGATTCTCGGCGGTAATCGCGCTTGGCGAAAAACACTTTTTTGTTTTAATTTTCTGTTTTTTATGCATATATTCTTTTTCAAAAATTTTATGTCGTCATATGAAATTAACGAAAAACGGCCCTTATCAGGGTCAATTTCTGAAAATACCCTTTCAGAAGGAATCTCGGTATATTATGTTTATTTTTTAAATTAAAATAATATGGTTGTTCCAAATACCTTTTTAATTTATTTTTATTAGGAAGAACATGAAATTGGCTAATGTTCTTATTAATAAATTATGTAATTAAATGTTTTTTGGGGGGGGTGGGGGTAAAAACAAAGGATTTTTTCAAAAATACTATGAAAATCGGCTTTCGATTTTTTTAATAGAAGAGTTTATTTCTGATCGATTTCTTTAACAATCGCAATGATCGTAAATTTAATATAATATTTATTATAAATAGAATAATATACAATTAAAAATTGTACTAAAAACAACAATCGGCTAAGTGCAAGTTTTTCTCGCTCACACAAATTCTATAATGCAAAATACAACCATGTTCAATGTTTAATTATGACATTTTACCAAGTGCGCTTCGAAAAAAGGTCTCAAACTTGCAATATCTCTTGGTACGTGGCGCTATTTTCTAGATAGGTTTCTAATTAGTAACATAGCTAATTATTGTCTTTTTTTTCCAAAATTACTAACAGCAATCCTTGGATGGAATACTTTAAAAAATATCGTCTCACAATATGCATTTCTTTTTATCAAGTAACTTGAATTATCCTCCCATTTTTTCTTTTTTAAATACTGTACTTTTGTATACTTGTGATTAGTTTAAAATATATAAATATGCGAATTAATAGCCTTTATAATCTAGGTAATTTCGAAAGTTATTTTCATTTTAATGTTTCAAAATGACCATTTTTATAATAGTGACTATTAATTTGTTATTTCAGATTAATTAAAACTGTTAAGCAATTTTTTTTTTTTTACTTTTTTGTATCTTTACAATAAAAAAGAATTAGATTCGTAAAAATTTTCGAAATCTGGTTTTAGACGGTTTTACACGTTTTAGGCATTAGGGAACCCCAAAAACATGTTTTTACAAAATGTTTGTCTGTGAGTCTGTCTGTCTGTATGTGACAAATAATTGTTTGCGCTCTGTTACAAACATTAATCACGGGATTTCACAAAAATTTATATTCTATGAGACCTTAAAATAAACTAGATCTGATTAGTTTTTGGCGAGTATCGCTCAACAGGTGTCGTTGCTATGCTGCATTATTCACAATTTCCACAATAGCCATATTTCAAGAACTAGTGCATGGATTTTAACAAAATTTTAGATTTGGTTCTTACTTGATATAACATGGAGCTGAATATGTTTTCGTGCAAATTTCTCAACACGTGACATTCCCATGATGTACTGTTTTGATTATTGCAGTAGCTCTATCTCCAGAACTTATGCTTGAAATTTTCAAAAACTTCAGATTTACTTAGCCCCTGATATAAGTTAGTGTTGTTTAGTTTTTGGTGTAAATCGCTCTACAGATGACTCTGCTGTGCTACATTTTTCACGATTTCGCAATAAATATATCTAAGGAATTTAATGCATGGATTTTTGTCAAAATTCAAATTCAGTTAGTACCTGATAAAAAATTGATCCTGATTATTTTTTTGTGTACATCACCCAATATGTCGTGCTGTTATGCAGATTTCTTTTTGAGATTTTGCAATAGCTTTATCCGAAAAACTAATGCACGGATTTTCATCAAATTTCATATTCAGTAATAAGTTGGCGAAAGTTGTTGCTGTCTAGATTTTGGATTAAACCACCTAACCGGTGATGCTGCTATGCTGCATTTTGAGGAAGTATTAACATGCATAAGAAAGTTTTGGGATTCCCACGTCTGACTAGTTTTTTATAGCTAACTATATTGACAGTTATAATTTAAGTTTGGTAAACAAAGTTATTTTTAGTACACCTGCAAGAATTTCCAATAATTCACACATAGTTTTCAAAGTTCAAAGAGATTCTAATGAGATGAAAACATTAAACTAAGGAATAATTAATCAAAATGTGGCAATCCCTAAACTTTCCAATAACAAATCGCGGATGCGCCTTTTCAAAATGAACCTATATCCAAACTTTAAAGCAAATCTGTAATTTTTGCTTGAAAAACCCATTAACCTAAATTAAGAAGTGGGAGTTACCCGCATTCCCCCTATTTAAACTTATCCAATGAACCCCAATACTAATCACGGAAGCACCTCATCAGAATAATCCTATGTCTAAGATTTGAACGAAATCTGTTAGTTCTGCAAGAAAAAATCCTTTATATAAATTAAGGGGAATGGCAATAGCCTCCGTTCCCCTTCTTAATACTTATCCAATGAACAATCAGTACTAATTACGGAGGTGCCTCATCAAAATGATCCTATATCTAAAGTTTGAACGAAATTAATAATTCTGCATGAAAAATCCATTTGCATAAGTTAAGGGGAGGTGCATTAGCCCTCGTCCCCTTTCTAATATTATCCAATGAACACTTAATACTAATCATGGAGGTACCTCATCACAATGGTCCTATACCTAAGATTAGAACGAAATTTGATAATTCTGCATAAAAAACCCATTTATATAAATTAAAGGGAAGCTTCTCCCCTTAGATTATATCAATTGGTTTTATATAAACAGTTCCCGTTTTCCTTCTTATACTTATAGAATGACCTTCTTCTAACAAATATTGAAAATGCTTTTTAAATATAAATATTTCAAAATCACATACGCATGTGCCGAAATATGGGCCGGAAATATTAAAATTTCAAATGAAATTTAAACGACGGATTTTTTACTTGTTACTTCAGAAAAATTAAAAATACAACTTTTTTTTTTAAATTCTGTATATCGCTGATTTCCACTTCTTTTAAATAGCACAGACAATCCTCTCATTGAGTTCTCAAAATGGTAAATCTACGAGTCAACTTCTAACAGCGGGTTTTCAGGTGTTTTCTACCAAGATTTGATTTGGCAGATCGATTACGTTTTAATATGGAAATCGAGATTTAACCAATTCCAGAATTTCATCCGTAAACTCGATGAGGTGATTGTCTGTGCTGCCGCCTCCCGGTCCAAAAGATTTTATCTAAATTTAACACTGTCTGAAATTCTACTTCCTCAAAATCATGCAAAGCTTAAAATCTATTATTATATTTGTTTCAAGTCATCTTTCCTCTTTGCTATTTTAAGTATTTTATCATGTCTTCTACAATTCTTCAACAACTGACGATTTTATTTCTTTCTTTCCATGCACATAATCCTTAGAGCTTACAGAGTTTTATAATTATAACAAAATTATAATTATTAAATTTAAAATTATTAAAAGAGGTAAAATTTACAACGTATATTTTTGAATAATTACAAATTCAATTAAATAAATTTAAAATTATACCAAATTATAAATTAATTGAAAATTTAAAAATGAAAAAAATATTTAAAATGTAAAAAAACATCAAAATTATTTGGATTAAAAAAAAACTTATTTATAATATTGCTAATTCGTAGTTACAATAAATAAGCTTATCATATCAATCTACTCTCTTGTGAAATTTTCACTTCGCCACCTTTTCTTCACCAACATATAATGTCATATATGTATATATATTAAATAATGTACATAGCCTCTTTCATGATTCTTTAAAAAGTGTCAAAATGCTATCGAAGCACAGATGACCTCCCCCCCCCCACCCACCTTCTCAATCTTTCTCATATTTCTTATAAATTACTGAAAATCATAATTTTCTGTAGAAATCACTTTGCCATTGACCTCTAATTTAAATAAAAAAAAAAAAAAAAGTCTATTGAAATGTAGAATATTCTCTTTTTTCCCCGTCCATCTTATCTAATTTCTCTACTTCTTTATTTCGCCAAGCGTAATTCCTTCCCGCCAAGAAAAGCCTGTTTGATGCAGAAAGCTCTGACCAATCTGATTACAAAATGGCAAAACCCGGTTGGGAAAAAAATATTCATGCGGAGTTCATCTCAAACCATGGCCAACTAGATATATAACGGCCAGCACATTTCTATAAAAATCGCCGAAAAAGTGAAGCAAGATTCAGTTCAAACCATGGCCAACTAGATATACAACGGCCAGCGCATTTCGTTGAAAACCACCAAAAATATGAAGCTGAAATCATCTCAAATCATGGCCAACCAGATTTATAACGGCCTGCGCATTTCGTTAAAAACCGCCATAAATGTGAATCTGGATTCAGGTCAAACCATGGATAACTAGATATACAACGGCCAGCGCATTTCGTTAAAAACTGCCGTTAAAGTGAAGCTAGATTCAGCTCAAAACATGGCCAACTAGACATATAACGGTCAGCGCATTTCGTTAAAAACTGCCGAAAAAGTGAAACTGGAATCATCTCAAACCGGCCGACTAGATATATAACGGCGAGCGCATTTCGTTAAAAACCGACGTAAAAGTGAAGCTGTATTCAGCTCAAACCATGGCCAATTAGATATATAACTGTCAGCGCATTTCGTTAAAAACCGCCAAAAAAATGAAGCTGGAATGTTCTCAAATCATGGTCAACTAGATATATAACAGCCAGCGCATTTCCTTAAAAACCACTAAAAATATGAAGGTGAAATCATCTCAAATCATGGCCAACCAGATATATAACGGCCTGCGCATTTCGTTAAAAACCGCCGGAAAAGTAAAGCTAGATTAAACTCAAACAGTGGCCTAATAGATATATAACGGTCAGCGCATTTCGTTAAAAACCTCCAAAAAAGTGAAGCTGGAATCATGTCAAATCATGGCCAACTAGATATATAACAGGGAGCGCATTTCATTAAAGACTTCCAAAAAAGTGAAGCTAGATTCATCTCAAACCATAGCCAACTAGATATATAACAGTCAGAGCATTTCGTTAAAAACCGCCGACGTTCGTTAAAACCCTGCCCAAATTAGCATTGAATAAGCTAATTTCTGTTCTGTGCAAATGGTCATTTCTTTGGTTCAGGGTTTGCACGATTAGTCAGAATAACTTGGGCAAAATATCTAAGTCCTCTGCCAGGAGGCTTCATACATTAATCTCAAATAGAAGCGCCGTATAGATGTAGTTGGCAATGCCGAAACTACTCAAATATCTTATACTAAGGTATAAAATGTTCTTCAAGGGTAAAAACTTCGAATTATCTTGCTTTTTTGTTTAAGACAAATAATGAAACTTTTTTATAGGATAAACCAAAGTTACCCCACACCGCAAGTAGCCTTCCTGAAAAAATGTCTTAATTTAACGGTAATTAAAAAAAATTAAGGAAAATTAAAAGTAGTGGAGGTCAGATAAGAGTCTTACCTTTGGTCAGGGTCGGGGCTCTGCAGGGGGTCGCAGGGGGACATCGCTTCGAGGGAAGATCTGGCAAAGAAAGAAAAAAGGGAAATTAAAACCTCTTCACGATAAATAACAAAAAGCAATTAAAAAACAAAAATACATATAAAATAAGTATTTTTGTATTTTTAGAAGAAACAATATATACATCTCAGATTAAAATAGGACTTAAACTGCTTCCCATGTAGTGTTCGTTTCTTTGCATCTTTATTTATTGCTTTTAACAAACCATTTCTCAATTACGTATATTACAGTGGTGTAGCTAGGATGGGTAACACCCGGAAAAAAGGAGCGATTTATTTTGATTTATACGTCAATGCGTTTTCTGTATGCAAAAGAACAGCTTTTCTAATTTTGCTTTTCACTCTTTGAGTAGGTTGGTTTTTGTTCACTGATGCACATCATATTTAGACACCCCATTCTGTATAAGATTTCATATTCTCTAAAAGAAAAAGAAACTAGTTGGATGTGCCAATCCCAAAACTTTCTTCTATCTCATACGTACATTTTAATATTCCAAAATTTAGTTACACATGTTAATGTGTTGATATTATTAATTCAATACTATACCAACTATGATTTGCATCTTAAATTTTTGCTTCTGTCTCGGAATAAAAACGAGTTTTCGTATCTGCATGAGCCGATGAACAGAAGAACGATAGTCATAATTTTTTCAAATTCAGGAAGGATCTATTCGCCATTACCTCCAAAAACACGCACAAAAAATTTAGTTCAGTTCTGTGCATAATATCAAACATTTTTTTAAATGTAAAATAATAAAAATGGCACAGACATCGTGATTATAGCGCCTCCTTCCGTCGGATTTTTTTCAAAATCAGGGTGGGTCTGCTAACCACAGTTAAACACTTATACAAGAAATTTCGTCCAATTCTATATACATAACTTCATACATTTTTCTGTGGTAAAATATTGAAAATGGCTCAAAATTCACTATTGCAGCTCCCCTTCCCGTCGATTTTTTTTCAAATTGAGGGAGGACAAACAAGCCATACCATACCCAAATACATACACACAAAAAATTACCTTCAATTCGATGCATGACTTCATAAACTTTTAGTCGGTACAATATTTAAAATGTCAAAAAATATAGTTATTTCTGCGCCTTCTTCCGATGGAATATTTCAAAATTAAAGGAGAAGCTCCTTGCCACAGCCAAAAACATTCCCAAAAAAATTATTTTAAATTATATGCATATCTTCATATACGTTTTGATGGTAGAATGGCGACATACGGACACACACGCAGACCCACAGACACACAGTCTAACAGACATTTTGTAAAAACTTGTTTTTTGGAATCTCTGACCCCTAAAATGTGTAAATCCGTTGAAAACAGGAAGTCGAAAAAAATTTCGATTACATACTTTCTTCTACTGGAGATAGAAGAAAGTAAAAAACAAGTAAGAAAAATCATGCGTTAAGCATAGATTATGAAACACTTTCCAACGCTTCCTGAAATCTTTAACAAAATTTCGTTATTTAGGGAAATAAGATGCTACTGTCCATAGCCAAATACGTATTGAAATACTTTTGACAGACCTGCATTTGATCCGTCTGTTGATATATAAATATATATGTATTACAAATTTTACATTTTTTTCGCCAAAACTAACCTTTATACTATCTTAATTTTCTTATAATAATATTCCGTACTTACTTCAAATTATTAAATTAAAATCTTGTTTCTAAATCTAATCTGTTAATCTTTATGGAGACGATATAAATTCTTAATTCGCCTTTAAAAAACATTTATTCTAATACGCGTAAATTTAAAAGATGGCTCTAAATTAAAAATGTTCTTAATTAAACTTTATTTCGTAATATTCCAAATAAAACTAATTTTTTCTATGTTTTTATCAACCCTTTTTAAGAAAGTCTTATTTAAATTTATTCCAAAACCATACCTTTAAAAAAATATCATTATTTTATCTTATCTATTTATTTATTTTCCCTCAGTCAACCTTTAATAGTGTGCATATCAATAAATTCATTTCCTTTCTTTTTCTCTTAAAATTAATCGTCTATAAAAATCGTCTGCCTAAGATATTTAAAATTCTGAGTTGATTATAAATTGGTTAAATAATATTTTTTTAAAATAAAATTATCGTCTGTGGAAAATAGTCTCGTATCTGGGCATGAGTTATGTTTACATAAAAGAATGACTGTTTGAGGCTAGAGAATGTTCTAGAATTTTCTTTTTAGATTTAAAGGAGGAAGCTCGAGAGGTGGTGAGAAGAAGATTTCTTGGGTGCTCTCTTGCATGAGTACGGCTAGCTGAAATAATGATGGAATTTTCGGTAAAATTCGGTAAAATGCAACAGGAACTTTTCCCTCTATTATAGCTACAGTTTAATAAAATGAACTTGCAGCAGCCAAGGAGTGATTATTTGGACCTTCTACATTTATTTACTTTGTTTTTCTCTCGCTGGCCATGACTTCTGTGCGGAGAAAGGGAAACCTGGCGATGATGTTTCCCCCCCCCCCCTAACTTTAATCTATTCAAAAGTCCACAATCTATTCAAAAGTCCGACAGGATAGCTTATGCCTGTGCTGCCTTTTTCAGATTTTAAAGAAATTTGCTATGGAACGAAGAAGAACATGCTATCGCGGAAGTTCGATTGAATTCTATGTTCTGAAGGACATTCTATATGGTAGTTTCAGCTTGCTAATGGAGTCTGCTGTGGAACGAAATGATGATAGGTTTGCGGATCACCGGAAAACGACTTGTCGTGAATGTTCTTGTGCCAAAATCACCGTAATTTCTTAGTTAATTAAAGTAAAAGGAATGTTCTTTCTAAAGTGCTTCAAATCTATGCTTGGAAAGACACTACTCTGAGAGATTTTCTTAGCTTTATTAAAGAAGTTCCACGATGACTGACATTTACCTTGTTGCCGCCCAAATATTGCATCAATGACTTTAGATATTACTGGTTGTGATGACATAAAAAAAATTACAAGACAACTGAACGTCAATTGCTGATTACTTGGATAATTTTCGGGGTTCTCGTCCCCCCTAGGATCATCTTGAGAATTTCTTCTTATCAGTGAGTTATTTTTAGATGTATTTAGTTATTATGTGTATCCTTTTATTGTATTTGTGTGGATTATTTATGCTCTGTTTGTGAGGTTTATTTATTTGTTTGTTTATTTTTCTGTGAGCCTTATTTATTTATCTTTTTATCTATTTATGAGTTTTATTATTATTATTACTTGTTGGAGTGAAAACATGTTTGATCTTAAAAATTTAATTCAGGAGTATGATGTTCTTAAGTCACTTACTGTTACTAATTACTGACTATTCTGATATTATTATGCACGATTGAAGGTAAGTTTGTAATAATAATGAAGTATAAAAGAATTTAGAAGCTCAAGTTTATTTCAAAAAAGTACATTTTCTAATTTATTGATATTTCTTAATTATAAAGAACCATTCTCAGAATGCAGTATTTTCATGATAATGTTCCTACAATTAGACATTTGAGTTGAAAACTAAGTTAACATTTATGTTTTTTCTGTTATTTCTTAGAATTTCTGGTGACAGTGAGCTTGGGTTCCCGGATTCTTATAATTTATTTAAATTCAGTAATAAAGATGGAACTGTATAAAACTGTTGCTAGAGTTTTGACTGATAAATATGATTAATTTTTTCAGTAAATTTTGTGATTTTAAGTAAGAAATAACCTATAATTAAAATTTTTGAACCTGTTTATGATTTATAAAATAATAGAATTAAAAAGTTAATCCCAATTTAAGGTATAACTATGATATTTACAATTTCTATTTTTATTAAATAAAATTTCTGGTTAAAGTTAGCAGCTAAAAATAGTTATAATTTTCACGATAATTTTGATTCAGATTTTTAAAAGGGAGGGTAATAATTCTGTGTGAGGCAATCAAAATGTAAACATATCTAGTAGACAAAGCCCTCAAGATTGCGAAAGCGCGAACTCGTGAATTTCACCTTAAAAGTAAAAGACTCTATGATCGAAATTTTGTCGAATACCCATAAAAAATACAAGACTCTGTAATTTATGAAGAATTTAAATACCTTAAAACACGAAAATTAGAACCTACTTTCTCTGGACCATACAAAATTATAAATAAACTTTCTGATGTAACTTATGAAATAGATAAATTTAACTATGAGATGAACAGAAAAGAATTCCGTTATTGTGCATGTTTCTAAATTAAGACCCAATTTTCACCCGAAGATTTTAAATTGTTTCATGAGCAACCCAAAAAGCAAACAAAACCTCAGATACAATCACAATCACTAGATCAAACTAAAGTCAAGACAGTAGATTAAATTTTAATTCTTATTCTTTAAATATTTTATCACCATAATTTTCAACATTAGCGGGTATGTTCTTGGTGGCGAACAAGAATGTTACTTGATTTTGGGAGTTTTGGGGGTTAAATTGGGCTCCTTATGCAGGCATAAGGTGTACACTTTGATTATAAAACTTTCAAATTGATGTTGATAAATTAGTTTTAAGTGTGTTTAAGTCTAACTATATTTACTCATGTATTTGACATTAGTATTATTCTATTTATTCAGCAGATATTTATGTTATAACAGTTATAAAATCTGATGATTCTACTCAAACCTATAACATAATATATGATTTTCAGTGATTGTGAAAACTACAGATAGTAAAGGTTTTTCAAAAAAGCAAACTATTTTTATTTCCATTTCTCAATTAAGATAGACACCTTTTATTCCTATTTGTTTTTATTATTAAATTTTATATACCATGTGTAGATAAAACATTATTCTACATTTGGCATTTGAAAACTTATAACCAAATTTGACAATTTTGTAAAAGAGTATCAGAGAAGAATTATTGTAAAAAAATACTGGTTGAGAGTCCATTTTCTAAATAGTTAGATTTAATTTTATTTGGATTTTGCAATTATTATTATTTTTTGTATGTATTCTTTCGGCTAGCAAAAAATACTTTCTTATGCTATTAAAAGATAAGAAAATTATTTAGTTGCTATGTAATTATTTTTATCCTCAACCAATATTTTCCTATCAGTAATAAACAAATTGTGATATTTTCTTTTGATTATACTCTTGTTTTACTATTATTATTATTATTATTATTATGATTTCTATAATGAAGTTTAGTATTAATTATACTCTTATTGAGAAATATTAAGATATGGAGTCTTATTATGCTACTTATTATTACTGTTATTATTATTATTTAAATTTTTCTAAATTATTTACTATTAATGTTTTGAAGTGATACTATTTATTATTGAAAATTTGATATATTATGAAAAGATGTTGGAATCCAACAAAAGACTTATTTTATGAACTATATCACTTAATATTACAAATTTTAATTTTTTTTTTAGCCAAAACTAACCTTTATACTATCTTAATTTTCTTATAAAAATATTCCGTACTTACTTCAAATTATTAAATTAAAATCTTGTTTCCAGATCTAATCTGTTAATCTTTATGGAGACGATATAAATTCTTAATTCGTCTTTAGAAAACATTTATTCCAATAAGCGTAAATTTAAAAGATGGCTCTAAATTAAAAATATTCTTAATTAAACTTTATTTCGTAATATTCCAAATAAAACTCATTTTTTCTATGTTTTTATCAACCCTTTTTAAGAAAGTTTTATTAAATTTATTCCAAAACCATACCTTTCAAAAAATATCATTATTTTATCTTATCTATTTATTTATTTTCCCTCAGTCAACCTTCGATAGTGTGTATATCAATAAATTCATTTCCTTTCTTTTTCTCTTAAAATTAATCGTCTATAAAAAATCGTCTGCCTAAGATATTTAAAAGTCTGAGTTGATTATAAATTGGTTAAATAATATTTTTTTTAAATAAAATTATCGTCTGTGGAAAATAGTCTCGTATCTGGGCATGAGTTATGTTTACATAAAAGAATGACGGTTTGAGGCTAGAGAATGTTCTAGTTCTTTTTAGATTTAAAGGAGGAAGCTCGAGAGGTGGTGAGAAGAAGATTTCTTGGGCGCTCTCTTGCATGAGTGCGGCTCGCTGAAATGATGATGGAATTTTCGGTAAAATATCGTCTGCAACAGGAGCTTTTTCCTCTATTATAGCTACAGTTTAATAAAATGAACTTGCAGCAGCCAAGAAGTGATTATTTGGACCTTCTACGTCTTTTTTCATTGTTTTTTTCTCTCTGGCCATGACTTCTGTGCGGAGAAAGGGAAACCTGGCGATGATGTTTCTCCCCCCCTAACTTTAAATTGTCACATATATATACAATATAACGGGGAAATTTAGTTTAGGAAGAAAATGCCTAACTGGCTGAAATTTCTCTTGCAGCACTTTATTCTAAGAGATGGAAAATACTTCAATACTTTTGTTCAGCCCTGTAATTTATCCAGTATCTTTACTACAGCCAGTATTTAGTTAAATTTTAGTTCAAACAGACACATTCTTAAAGCTACTTAAATCACATTTTCAGAAATTATCATATATGGATGATCATGTTGCTAATTCTTTGCGTGACCCTGTATATTATTTTATCTATATTCTAGAAACATTTCTTACTAAACTGAAAGCAGTTCAACGTAAAAATGCATAACTACCACCTTTACGTTAGTTACTGACATATTCAGTAACCTTTATGAGCTCTTTTGTGTTACCCTGTAAATCAACTATAACGTTTATATACACCATATAATTTGCAGATATTTTGTAAAACTTAAAAGCTTATATCATAATTGAAAAAGCATTTCAACCATTCATCAGCTATCATCGATAATACACAGTATTTCAGATAAAAATTTAAGGTTTGAAATATTTCGTGTGTCCCTGTAAAAGCTATGCACTTCACATTATGCTTTGAATATTAAGTCTCAACGGCGTATATCAATTTTATGATACTTGAAACCGTTTAGCATTATTAAAATATATCGCAAACTATTCCCTCCTTTATTATTGTGTTATGGAATTCTTTTGAGTGGCCCTGTAAATGAAAAATAATTATTATTTAGACAGCATACTTTACAGAATGCGTATTTTAGTGCACTTTGTGAATCCTTGTAAATTTGAATAAGTTTAACAGGGTGTAACACCTTTAAAATTCTTTTGAAACGATTTTTTCCCATTGGCCGTAATGTATCGGAAAACTTTTGACTATCCCTGTAAATAAACTAATCATAGTAGAAACTTCATTTTCAATAGGGTTCGTGCTAGGGTAAACATCAATAACATATAACAATTTCAGAGCAATCCGAGTATATTTACAGGAGTTAGAGCGCGGACAGACGGCCATCCGGCCAGACGGCAAATACGGACAGACGGACAGACGGACAGACAAACCGAATGCATAAACACTTTTCAACTTTGTTGGAAAGTGTTAAAAAGAAAGAAAGAAAATTAACTCTGATGCGTGGTGCGCTAGAAATTACATTTTATTCCAGAATTCTTTTCCAAAATCTTATAGTATTATGTGTATATATTTGCTAAAGGGTGACACCCGGGGCGGACACCCCTGCGTCCCCCGCTTGCTACGCCACTGCGTATATATGTATATTTTTCTATTTTTTATGCTTTTTTTTCTAACTGTATCTCGGCTTAAACGAAATACTAAAATTTATAATGAAATAAAATAAAATATCCCTTTTTGTCAATCTATTTCGATTTTTTTCAAATTTCATTTTCATTTCTGTCTTCAATAGAGGAAAGTTTTGTAATCGAAAATTTTTTCGACTTCCGGTTTCAGACGGATTGACATGTTTTAGGGGTCAGAGATTCAAAAAAGCATGTTTTTACAAAATGTCTATGTGTATGTCTGTATGTAGGTCTTGTGTGTATGTCTATCCGTATGTCGCTATTCTACCATCAAAAAGTGTATGAAGTTATGCATAGAGTTGAACCAAATTTTTTTTGAACGTTTTTGGCTGTGGCAAGCAGGTCCTCTTTCAATTTTCAAATATTCCGCCGGAAGTTATGCATCTTTCTTTTTGCTCTGCAATCCCCATTTTCAATATTGTACCGACCAAAAGTATATAAGTTATGCATCGAATTGAACCAATTTTTTTGTGTAAGTGTATGGCTATGGCTAATTGCTCCTCCCTGAATTAGAAGACAAACCGCCGGAAGGGGGCGCTGCAATCGTAATTTTTGGTCAATTTTCAATATTGTACAGCTTAAAAGTTTATGAAGTTATGCATCGAATTGAACCCAATTTGTGTAAGTGTATGGCTATGGCTAGTTGTTCCTTCCTGAATTTGAAAAAAATCCGCCGGAAGGGGGCGCTGCAATCGCGATTTTTGTGATTATTTTACTTACTTTGCATACGTAGTATAGGGTAAGTCTCGTCAATCGTTTTGAAAATCGAAAAAAATTTTTTGACGGATTTACACGTTTCAGATACTAGAGATTTGGAAAAACATATTTTTTTGAAATTTTTTTTTGCCGTCCGTCCGTCTGTATGTCTGTTTGTCTGTCTGTCTGTCTGTAAACGCTCTATCTCCCGAACAAATTGAAATAGAGACTTGAAACTTTGTATGTACTTAATATGTAAGAATGGGACGAAGCCTATTTAATATCAATAACCTCGATTATCCGGAACTATTTTTTTCGGACTCTCGAAAAATTCATTCTAATGAAAGTTATATAAAAATTTTCGAATTTTTTTAATTTTAAAGAGTGGATGTAAAAGGCAATAAAATAACACAAATTTTTCATAAAGAACGAAGTCGATCGAATTATTAGTTGCCGAGATATGTGTAATCCTGTTTTCCGCATTCTTTGATTTTTCATGACCCTGTATTTCAATCAAATTTCTATTCAAAGATATATTTTAATTGGAAATGAGACGCTTCATCCGACGCTGTAAATTGTTAGTTAATATGATTATTATTTTTAGAACTATAAGGATGTTTCTTTTACGCAATCCGGTATTACTTGAGTATTTTGGCGTTTTATATATGATAATTTGTCGAATTTGGCTCATCAGCAATTCATTAATAAAGCATGACTATGTATATTAAAACTATTTAAATTTGCGCTTAAATTTTATTTTGGAATTGCAGTGCATTTTATAAATATTTTACACACGTTTTATTTTCATATATTATATTATGCATATCCATGATGGGTAAGTATTACGGTGGCCCCCAACGACTAGTTCAATAATGTACCATTTTCAATGATTTATAATAAATCTACAAAATTAGCTACAGTAAAAAATGTATCTTACGATGCTCAGTCTAACTCTCAAACAAATATTATTTAAAGCTAAAATTAAGAAAAAAAATAGTATTTCTATAAAACTCAGTTTTTTAAATTAAGAAATTTAAACATTAATCGCATGTGCAAAAATATAATAATAAAGCAAAATATAATAAAGATCAGTTATTAAGAAGAAGTTATCAATTGAGGCTTTTATGTTTGGTATAAATGTGTATGAAAAAAATTATTTCAAATCGACACGATTTTAAAATTTCACGTGAAATCTAAACCTGTCATAATTTTCATCTTCTCAAAATTTACTCGAGCACATTTTAATTTTTATCAATTTTAGGAGAAAATGGCCTATTTCTGTTGCCACAATTACAAAATTTGTTCTAAAAACTATAAAAAAATTAATATATCAAGAATAAATTGTGATGCAGCTTTCAAACGAATTGCATTTAAAAGTACATATTTTTTTCTTTATATGATGGTGTAAAAATTGAAAATGTGCTGTGTTTAAAAGTATAAAATTTGTAGTACCAAAAATTGCAAAGTGGAATTGCATGTGAAAGTTTTGCCATTCGCACAATGACGTATGCGTTACGCACAGATACGTTTAGCCTTTATAATATAGATACAATCCTAAGAAATTTTATAATCATGCATTTTTGAGAGTGCAAAAACTTTTGCATGAAGATCAGAAAATTGATAATACGAGCATTTTACTTACAATTTCCGACTTTAGGATTTGTTTAAGTATTGTAAAAATTAAAAGTAAATGCTGTTTTTCGACAAAAAATTTCGCATGGTAACTTGTATATATTTTTTATAAGGAACCTGTTAACCTTATGCAATATTTAAAAACTTAAGAACAACTCATTAAAAGTAAACTCATTGTGATATTTAGCACATTATTGTACCGCTTTTTAACTCTAAAATATAATCTAAAACTAAAATAGATCTAAAATAAAAACTAAATTCTTCATATTGTTTTAAGTAATTACTGAAAAGTTGTTCAAAACTTATGTATTATCATATTATACACTGTCAGTCACCGGTGACTGACGCGGCCAAAAACGGAATCAGTCGCATTGGCACTCAATGTGTTAAACAGTGTCAATTAAAAAATAGGGAATGTTCATATAGAATTATACATTAACTCAAGGAAAAAAAAACAAAAGAAGCAGGATATTATGAAAGTCTGTAATAATGTACACTGCTCAAAACAATTAAAGGTTATTGCAACTTTAGGTGGATTTTGTATCTGGGAAACTTTTTAGCTGATTGATACATGGTCGAAAGACATAGCAGGTTATATGAGAATAAATTACACATGCTTGGCAGAAAAAAATGCATTTTATTGCGTATTTGTGTACAAAAGGAAAAAAACACAATTTGTGCATATGAGAAAAAAAAGAATAAGAAAAGGTGTTTTCTTCAAAGAAAATCATTTTCAGTAGGGGGTATGGTTTCCACGGGCGGCCAGCAACGTTGAACACCTTTGAGGCATGGACTCAATGAGGCTATTAATGACGAGTTGGGGTATTCTGCCCCACTCTTCCAGAAGAGTTCTTTCCAGTTCTTGGAGAGTTTGTGGGGGTTGTTGGCGGCCAGAAACTCGTCTTCCTAGAGCGTCCCAAACGGTCTCGATTGGATTCATGTCTGGAGAACACGCTGGCCATTCCATTCGAACGATTCCTTCCTCGAAAAGGAAACCCTCCACCAGGTTTGCACGATGTGGCCTGCAGTTATCGTCCATTAAAATGAAGTTATCTCCGATTGCTGCAGCGTAAGGGACTACAATAGGTCTGAGGATCTCATTCCTATATCGGCGACCAGTCAGAACTCCACCTCGAATGATGTAGAGGTCAGTGCGCCCGTCAATGGAAATGCCACCATACACCAACACTCCTCCACCACCAAATCTGACACTTTCGTGCACGAACGCAGGATTATTCCTACTGCCACGGTCCCTCCAGATGAAAATACGCCTATTATCCGGATGCACAGAAAAACGGGACAGAATACTGCTCCATTCATTTCTCCTCCAGTTGACATGCTCGGTTGCCCACTCCCTGCGGTCGCGACGATGCCTTGATGTTAATCTAACACATACCATCGGTCGGCGAGCATACAGACCTACAGCATGGAGCCGGTTTCGGACAGTCTGAGTTGAAATCGTGGTGCCTGTAGCCGAGCGAAGGTGTTGTTAGAGAAGAGTAGCGTTCATGTTTCGGTGTCTCCGAGCTGTTAACGCTAAATACCGATTTTCATTGGGCGTTGTTGCCCGTCTACGACCTTGCCCTGGTCTTCGGCCTGCACATCCACTCTCCAAAAAACGGTTCCAGATCCTGGAAATGACACTTTGTGACGCTCCAATGGCTTGCGCTACTTCGGCTTGAGTTTGGCCCCCTCCTAACCTACCAACAATTCTCCAAGCTTCTGAATCTGTCAAATGACTTCGCTGAGACATCGTACTCATCGAAACAAAGCAATCACTGAATGCCGATCATCCTTGTCTTCATTCTCTTTTATCCAGTTGAAAGTCAAATTTCATTCGCTGCCGCTGAAGCGACGTTTTTGACGTCGAACTCAAAATTTGCATACTCCATAGTTTGAAAACCAGAAAAATTTGCATTTGTGATTCTCTTCTTCTATTTTCGGCAAAAAAATTCGTTTATATCTTTATTTTATATAAAACTTCAAATATCTTTTAATTGTTTTGAGCAGTGTATTTCCATCTTCATCGAAGGTACTTAGAAACAGATAGCATCCAACTTTATAAAAATCAATTATTACAAGGCTTTTTTAAGTAAATTCAAAGGTAAAGGAAAATAAAATTAATACAGTCGGCTCTCGTTAATTCGAACTCGTCGGGACCACAAGAAATGTTCGAATTATCCAAAGTTCGAATTATGAAAAATATGAAACGAAAACATGCTTAATATGGTGCTATTACAACGGAATCAATTTTATAGTGTTTTTTAATTTTATTTCGCCTGCTATCAGTAGAATATGACTCAATATTAAATAAGAATGTATAAATACATAAACTAATTAAAAGATTAGAAACAAACTCAATGGAAAGAAAATTTAAAGTGTCCTGATGGACAGACGGAGCTCTAAGAAAGTGGATATCAAATGCATTGGATTATAACAATTTTCTCAAAAATCAAAGAAAGAAAGTTATTCAAATGATCTGAAATCCGCGAGAAAGAAGAAAAAAATGAAAAATCGAAATTCTCGTTAGTTCGAATTAAACGAAGTCAAGAGAAAATGAGCTAAAATTAATTAATTAAAATTTTTAACGTTATTCTGCCATTGAAAATTTCGGGGCTTCATATTTTGATAGAATTAAGCGAAGATTCGAATTATCCGATTTTGAATTAACGAGAGTCGACTGTATATGAAAAATCCTAATCTACTAATCTTTCTGGATCGTTACTATCACCTCTCTTAATTGTCAAATATTTATACAAACCTAGAATATTTAAATATATTACCATAGTTGTGAGATATGTCTGCAGTTTGAATAGTACATATTACATATAAAGTTTATAAATTATGTGCTGATTACATAATGTTTACCATATTAATTATCTTATATTAAGTATCGTCGCAGTTAAAAGTGAAGAGAGTTTTCCAAAAAATGTTTGGGTGTTAAATTGAATATATTTTTAAAAAGTGCCTTTAACCCGGTGAACTGTTTAGAAAACTTAAGTATAAGTCTCTAAACACAAACACTGCATTTCCATTGGAATATTTAGCACATTATCGTACAGCATTTGGAAGAGTGTCCAAAAAATAAATGGGAACGTTTGTAGTATTATATGGTACCTGAAAAAAAATCTTGACACTTGAGTCCCAATATAGATGCACTAACGTTTTATTTTATTCTTTTGCAGTTTTAAATAGAAGTGACGGTTTCTATTACGTTTTTGTACTTGAGTGGTAGCTCCTGTCATTTAACATGAATTAGAGTTTACCTTTTATTTTTTAGTTCTAGTAGTAGATGGTGAAGAGAAATTTTTTTATATTCTTTTTTTTACCCCCCCCCCTCCCAAAAAAGAACTTCTGATGCACATAATTTTATAAAAACTTTAAAACTGTTGATTAATCCCATGTTTTAATTCTTTAAGAACAAGATGTTTCTGTAAGTCGTAAAACCTTCGATTTACGAGCAAAGTATTTATGTCCTAAAAAAAAGAAGGCAATATATTAAAACTAAAAACCGGCTCAAAAAACTTTGAAAGACTTCAGCCAAGTCTGATATATTTATTAAAACAGTTAGTTTTTAGCACAGTTTAGTACAGTTAATACCAAGTATAACAATTTCAGGAAAAGAGAAGAAACAGTACTAATGAATATTTCACTATGGACCATCTGTTACAAATATCACATTTTTCATTTTCTTTTTGCTGTTATTGTACATTAACTTATACATTATAATGAAATTTTTTATAATTTTCTATAATCAAATTATAGAAAATGAAAAAAAGCAGCATATAATGGAATGCTGACATAACATCTTTCCTTCTTCAACGGAGGCACTTAGAAATTCATAGTTGCCAAGCTTTTTAAAAATAATCTATTCCAAGATTTCAGTTATTGCAGCAAATTAATAAAATACTAACCCTTTGCACTCGAAAGATTGTTCTCACGAATGAGTAGTGTGCAGCGTAAATGAGTGCTCTAAATGCTTTAGATACCAGTTTTTTTAACCTTTCGCCGGGCGCGCAAATTTTCATGACATGAGCGGGCGCGCATTGTAAATTGTACACCAAGTGAAAAAAATCAATTATTGCTGCGTTTTTTTAATTTTACGAAAAATTTAACTTGCAAATACCTTATAAGTTATCTCTGATCACAATTTATGAAAGTATTCCGCAATACACTTATTTTGTTATAACATATTAAAGCAGAAGTTTAGATGTATAAAAAGCTACCTGCTATTACAATCACAAAGAACTAGTCGTTGGGGGCCACCGTAATACTTACCCATCATGGATATGTATATGAAAATAAAACATGTGAAAACTATTTATACAATGCACTGCAATTCCAAAACAAAATTTAAATATTGTTAATATACATAGTAATGCTCTATTAAAGAACTGCTGATTACCGATATCGACAAATTATATAAAACGCCATACTACTCAAGTAGTACCGAACTGCGTAAAAGAAACATCCTTATAACTCCAAAAATAATAACTCTATTAACTAACTATTGACTGCGTCGGATTAAGCGTCTCATTTCCAATTAAATTATACCTCTGAATTGAAATTTGAATGAAATACAGGGTCATGAAAAATCGAAGAATGTGGAAAACAGGATTACAAATATTTCGGCAACTCATAATCCGATTGACTTCGTTCTATATGCAAAATGTGTGTTATTTTATTGCCTTTTACGTACATGCCCTAGAACAAAAAAATTCGAAAATTTTTATATACATTTCATCAGCACGAATTTTTCGAGAGTCCGAAAAAAATAGTTCCGGATCATCGAGGTTGCTGATATTAAATAGGCTTCGTCCCATTTTTACATACTAACTACATACAAAATTTCAAGTCTCTATCACAATTTTTTCGGGAGATAGAGCGTTTACAGACAGACAGACAGACAGACGGACGGCAAAATTTTTTTTCTAAAAATATGTTTTTCGGAATCTCCACTATCTAAAACGTCTAAATCCGTCAAAAAAAAATTTCGATTTTCAAAACGATTGCAAGACTTACCCTACACTACGTATGATGGGTAAGTAATAAAACTTAATAATGAATTACTAAACAAATATTAAGTAATTTCGGATTTACAGAATTAGTCTTAGAATTCATCTATATTACTCAATTCCGATATCAAGCATGAAATTTGCTTTTTTGAAGGCTGTTTACATTTCATGCACTGTTAACAAATTAAAATGACAGTTGCAGTTAAATGTGCAATCTGAAATCCAAATTACTTTCAGGAACTGGGTAAGAGATCCAATAAACGAATAGAAATGGTTATTAACACCCACTAGTGTTTTAATTTTGTTCTACAGAAAAAAGAAAGTGAATGTTGTACTTTTTACAACGGCGCTCCCTACGGAAGGTTAAACTCATTTTCTTCGCTTCATTTAATGGCCGAATAACCTGTGATAAACAATTTCCAAATAAACCGTAAGATATTAGTGGTGTCCAACGCATTTACACTGTTAAAATTAATGGTGACGCATTGCACCTTTTAGGGGTGAAAGGCTTGTCTCACTGGTGACACCCCTAAAGGAGCCAGAATGACACCTTTAATTAGGGTGAAAAGATGGCACTCTTAATCCAGAGTGGCCAATAATAAAAAATTTATAAATATACAAACCGACTTTTGGCCGTCGAAGGATTCGAACGCACAACGTCTGATTACAAGCTCAGTGTTCTAACCGCTCGGCCATAGAGCTCACCTTCACTCACTCATAGCCATAGATTTTACTTGCCATCACAGAAAACAGAAAGACACACGTCACAGCGCATGCGCATGGTTCCAGTCACCCGTTGAGGTGCCACATTGCTGCCAATACGAAGTGCATGGCACCTTATTTAGCTCCAATCACCCAGTAAGAGACCAGTCGGCACTGCAACCACATATCCAAGCCCCTATGGCACCCTAGGGTTCCAAATGCCCCGGGTTCCAATGGACCCTAGAGCCTTTTCACCTCCGGGTCCCAAATGGCCCCGGTTTGTCACCACTTTTAACAGTGTATCATCCCGATTTACAAAAGACACCTGACGGCGTAGTGAGTGAGTGAGAGTCACCTTCTGGAGTAAAAAGGGTCAATATTTGAAAATTTAATAACGATATTACCTCTTAAAATTCAATTATTCATACATTCTGCTTTTAAACATAGAAACCGTTACTAATATATCTTATAAAAAAAATCAAACTGCAACAACGTCTAAGCGAAATAGCATTTTTCACAGATAAGAAAATTGTTTTTTTTTTTTTTTTTTTTTTTTTTTTTTTTTTTTTTTTTTTTTGAGAGAAGAAGAATAAAGTCTATTTCCTCCCCGATGAAGATAATCTGTGGAATGTCCAAAATGAAGAGGATTTTAATCCAGACTTCGCTAAGCGAAAGGAGAATTCATACTTCTATTTCTAAAGGTTGCTCAATAACAGACCTACAAATTGGGCAGATAATTAATATTACTATTATTATTTTACTTGTGAGTATGTAGCAAGTAGTATGTGTTTCTAAAGGCGTGCTATTAGTTAGTAATTAGAAAGTGCAAATACGTCTGATAATTAAAATTTTCTCGCTGTAAAATACATTGTGCTTTGAATTAAAAATATAAATAAATACGATCAATAAAAGCATTTAATTATTTAAACGTAGATAAAGTCAATAAATGCGGAAAAAAATTTAAATCCAAAAGATATCATTAAAATGCATTCTGTTAAAAAAAATTAGCAAAATTCAATTTTAAAAAAGCCTTTAAAACATCTTTTAAACCTCGGCTTTATTTATTATTGAAATATTCTTTTTCAAAATTTCTTATGGAACCCTTGTGCGTCAACACTATTTTAAAAAATTAAAAAAATGCAAAACTGAATTATTTTGACAGTTGCTTTTGCCTTAAAAACCTTGAGCTTTGTTAATTTCTTTTATTTAGGCAGGTGAAAAAGCTTTTTTTGCAATGGCTATTTAATGTCGTATAAAGAACAAAATATTTCCAACGCATGGCTATTTAAACAAAAAATAACGATGATGATGCAAATTTTTTAATGCATAAAGTAGAGAGTACATCGTTCTGTTTTTTAGATAATAATGTAAGATTTTTTTCCTTTTAATTTTCTTTTGTTGATAACTGAATGTGAATGTATTCTAAACTAGCAAAAGCCATGCTTTGTTTGGATTCGCGAAGCATTATTTCATAAGATAAATATTTGAATGTAACAAAATTTTTCATATTATTTTTGCATCTTTATTAAGCAAAAACGTTAACTCATGTTTTGGCACATTTAAATTTTAGAAATGTAAATCAGCCAAATAACTAAGAATTTCTTCGGAATTTTTCATTTATGATATAAGGCTGGTTTAAATAATCGAATGGGGTAATAAAGTGCAAAATTCCATAATGTCTTGTGGGAAATTAATAACTTGCCCACTGTATCCAAGTTGACCACCTTTAACCTGATAAACAGTAATAATTTGATTCAATTAAATTATTCTTCAATCAATTAAAATATTCTTAAACTATTCTTCAATCTTTCGATTCGGATACCAAACTTAAGAAACTTAACAAAATATTCACTTTAAATACCAAATATAAGAATTAATTTTACTTGTTTACGATTCTTTTGCTGCCAGTTTACCAAAGTAATTACCTTAATAAATAAATCATAATGTAATTCTTTTAAAATCCGTAAGTATAAACTGCGTGAATAATTTTGGCAGAATAATGAAAATATATTTTATTTAATATATTAATCATGATTCTATCTACTGATTACTTACCTCGTGGTTTCTTTTCCTTCTTAAAATAAAAAGATACTGGTTCAATTTTTTATTTGCAAACGATTTTGGCGGAATAATGAAAATATATTTAATTTAATTAATTAATCATGATTCTACCTATAATTACTAACCCCATGGTTTATTTTCCTTCTGAAAATAAAAAGATACGCTTTCAATTTTTTATTTGCAAAAATGCGTCTATAATAGAGAAACATGTAGAATAAATTAATTATTAAAATAATATTTTTTAAGGGTTATTCTGTTAAAAAATAACATTGTGCAAATCTACAAATCATAATTTATTCTTATGTTTAATTTCAAATCAAAATACTGAATAGTTTTTTTATAAAGTGTACGACAAAGTGTAACTTGAGTGGCCTAGTAGAGCATTCGCTTCGCTCATCCTAATAAATTAATATGTAATTTACATCCATTACACTGATGCGACGTTTATTGGGATTGTACATGTTTATTATTAAAATATTGTTAAACAAGTCAAACTGAAGAATTAAAAGTGTATATGTTTTTAAAATATGAAATATATTTTTTTTATTTATTTGATCTTATATCGATAAAAAGGGATGTATTTATTTCAATTTAAGATTCTAGTAAATATTTTAAAGAGTGTAATTATTCTATTCTCAAATAAGTCAATTGATGATGTCACCATCAGTGGCAATGAATTTTTGGCGACCTAAGGTATTTCTTTGATGATATTAAGCAAACTATTTCACACAAAAAATATGAAAATAAATAGTTTTATAGACAAATGTTTGATAAATACACTGATGCATGCAGCCCTTAAGTTGAAGAATTATTTCTAGAAAGATTTAGTGCTAAAGTGGACAAAAGCGTTCCACTAAAAAACGCTTCATAGCACCAAATTTTATGCATAGGAATTCAATCGTTTTTTCTAGAAATAAGTAATAGAGATTCCCGGTGATCAAACTGATTTTTAAAAAATTGCTTAGAATTTTGTGTTTATTTTCATTTTTAATTGAAATCTTCGGTACTTCCAAAGAGATTTTGTTACTACTCTGTTATCCCGTCGAGCAATTTCGCCAAATTATACGAATCGTCAAACTAAAAGCCAAATTATACATATTGACAGAATTTTTATTTTTAATAACGATTAGTAGAATATTAATAAAAATTCAAATAAAAATTAAATAAAAGTCACTTAATGACATTTTAAACACATGATTTGTATTTAATGTCATTGAATGTGAAATTCACAATCATCCATTATTGGCATTTAACCTTATACAGCCTTGGCCAAAAGTATTTGCCACCTTATAAAATTACAATAAACTTGAAAAATACTTGAAGTTTGAATTGAATAAAAAAAACATATGTTTAAAATACATTTATTGATCAAGTTACATTAATATTTTGTATTGAAACCCTTTGCTTTAATTACTGCTCTGATTCTTTTGGGTAATGAGGAAACTAACATTTTACATTCTTCAGGCGTTATAGCATTCCACTCCTGTATTAAACAATTCTTTAAAGTTTCTTTGGAAGTAATTGAATGTTCCCTTATTTTGCGCTTTAAAATCGACCATAAATGTTCTATTGGATTGAGGTCCGGTGACTGAGGGGGCCAACTTAGAAGTTCTATGCCATTTTTCTCAAACCAACTCATGGTGGCTCTGGATGTGTGGCAAGGCGCGTTATCCTGTTGGAAACGGACTCCATCTAGGTTAGTATCACCGAACATCATGTCTAAAGAGGGTTCCAATGCTGTTTCCATCACTTCGATATATTTTTTCGAATCCATTCGGCCTTCACACACGACCATTTTTCCTATTCCTGACGCAGACATGCAGCCCCACACCATAATACTGCCTCCGCCGTGTTTTACAGTAGGCACCACACACTCCGGCTTGAATTCTTCGCCAATTCTGCGTCTTACGTAGGTGGCACCTGCAGTACCAAATACCTGAAATGTAATAAAATAATAAGTTTAAAAAAATAAGTCTAAAAATAAAGCACTGACATTAATATGTCTCAAACATGATTAAATAATGTTATGATTGTTCAAATAACATGTGTACCTCAAACTTTGATTCATCCGACCACACGATACTGGACCAATCTTCCTCGGTATAATGTTGGTGTTCTAAACACCACTGCAAACGTAACTTTTTGTTCTTCTCAGACAACCACGGCTTCTTTCTTGCCTTGCAACCTTTGAGTCCTACATCTAGGAGTCTTCTTCTTGTAGTTCTAGCAGAAATCTTTTTTCCCAACGTCTCACTTAATTCGGCAGCCAATTCAGAAGATGTTTTCTTACGATTTTTCAAAGAGGTTCGTATTAAATGGCGGTCTTCTCTATCAGATGTAACCCTTTTCCTTCCACTTCGTTTCATGTTTTCGTGACTTTTGGTCTTCTTGTAGCGGTTCAGGGTATATCTCACAGTACTATGAGGACATTTCATGATCCTCGCAATTTCACTTTTATTTTTGCCTTCTTCAGCTAACACTTGAATTTTTAAACGTTCTTCTTTACTCAATTCACGGCACTTGGGCATTTTTCTAGTCTTTATGAACTGCCTAAAGGAAAGCAACAACAATTTTACAATAATATACCGACACTTGTACACACTGCGATAGATCGTGGTAAACTGACACATTTGAAAAATTTCATTTACCTGGGAATAGAGTCACTTCTATTGTGTTTATGGTTTTATGATATGATGTGTTGTTTTGATTGGCTCATTTTAACCTCTACAGGTGTCTTAGTTAACAATAGACTCAGTGCAGTTCAACAGATAAGAGATTTCTAAGAATTAATAGGATGGCAAATACTTTTGGCCAAGGCTGTAGTATGGCGATAATTTTTTGGTCGACGGTATAACTTAGTAGTACCGAGACTTTTTAATATTTTAGAAAAAGTTTATATACACATATATGTACAGGGTGTTTCAAGAGTGACCGGTATATTTGAAAAATCAATAAAAAATAAGCGGGCAGCGATAGAATTACACCGTTTGTTGCGATATCCGTGGGACAACAGTAAATTTTCAGGCAGACAAACTTTCGAAATTAGTTACAATTTTCACCAACAGATGGCGCTGCAGGTGATATGAAAGATATACAGGGTGGTTAGTTATTAACGTCAGGTGTTCAGAGCCCTCTATCGAGTAAAATTTTGGGCGAAACATAACCAAATTTGATCAGCATACATAGTAGACCATGGGATTTCAAATTCTTAAAAAAAAATAAAGAAAATAAAAAGTTTAAAAAATCGCCACTAGGGGCAATTTTAGCTAAAATGCGACTAAAATGCATTTAATTTGCATAAAATCAGCAATTTTGGCTCACCAAAAGTGTATTAGTGTAAATGTTGAATAATTAAATGGCAAAAAATACAGTACAGATCAATTTTATACTGCTGGAATACTGCCCGAGCGCTGATGGTACCTGCACATTTTTCATCTCTTGTTCGACAATAGCAGTTACAACTTCGTCAACTTGTTATTGACTAGTCACTTTGCGTCCTAGGCTTTGTTGCCACATAGTTTCAAATCGATGAATCATCTTTTGAAAATTTGTTATGCTCATCGGTTCTTTTGGCAAATTCTGTAATCGGTACAATTCAGGAAGAGCATCATTGCAATTCTCGTTCTGCTGCTAACACAGCTTGACTAGCAAAGTATGGTGAGAGTTGATAATGATGAGAACTCTCCCAGCCTTTCTTTTTATACAACTGATTGCTATACACAACTGATTTTATGCAAATTAATGCATTTTATTCGCTAAACAACGCTAAAATTGCCCCTAGTGGCGATTTTTAAAACTTTTTATTTTAATTTTTTTTAAGAATTCGAAATTCCATGGTCTACTATGTATGCTGATCAAATTTGGTTATGTTTTGACCAAAGCTTTACTCGCTAGAGGACTCTGAACACCTGACGTTAATAACTAACCACCCTGTAAAAGAAAACGCAGTCTGTGAGTTTGACATTCTGTATTCTGTAAGTAGTCTTTTTGCTGTAAGTGTGTGCTGTTCACAGATTGTAAGTTTGATGTGAAAAAATTGTTTATTCCTTAGAACAGCGGAATTTTAATTGGAAGACCATTTGCACTGCTAGAATCCAGAAACAAATGAACAACTGAAGCAGTACATCTGTTGCGCATGTGAAATTCAAACTGACACGTTTACAAAGGTTTCTGGTAATTTCGTTCAGAGACTACGCCATATTATTGCTGCTCATGGTGGACATGCGGAAAATATTGTACTATAGATTTTTCCAGACGGCAGCGCCATCTGTTGTTGAAAATTATAACTAATTTTGAAAGCTTGTCTGCCTAAAAATTTACTGTTCTTCCAAGCATATCACAACAAACGGTGTATTTCTGTCGCTGCCCGTTTAGTTTTTATTGATTTTTCAAATATACCGGTTAGTTTTTTAACACCCTGTATTTACATGGGACATTCTGCATTTCTAAATGATTCTTTAAACTGTTTTTGTCAATTCTCTCGCTATGCTAACAAAAATATTTAACTTCTAGCAAGAGAAGTATTTTCTTTTCCATATCAAAAGGTTGAGGTAAAATTTAAAATAATAAATTCATTTAATATGCGTTAAAAGCAGCAAATAAATGAAATTATGTCATGTGTAAATGATGAAATAATAACTGCAAATCAGTTAAAACTTAAAAATATATTTAGATGGAATATTTATTTTATATTTTCATGGGAACTTTTTATATTAATTTTGTGAATTCTAAGACGGCACAAATGATATTTCGTTTCAACTAACGAAAGTACTTTTACGTGAACATTTAAAAAAGAAATATTAAAAATATTTCAACTCTTTCAATGATTTTTTTAATCATACTTTAAAGTATATATATACAAATCTATAAATCATGTGCATAATCCTACATAAAAAAAATCTGATATTTTTCTCAGTAATAATAACAAAAAGCTTTGTAAAATATGTTACGTGTTTTTCAAATTGTTTACTTAGCCCTCATCTCTCACTTTCACCAGTTTGTGTTCATGTCATATTTTAACGGTGAACTTGTTATAGTACTACTTAAATATGCTGAAAAGAGTTTCACAATACATGCTTTTTTATGTATGATTCTTAACTTCTAACAAAATAGTCCAATTCAAGCATTCAGAATGGTACATAAAGTGATTAAAAATAACACCACAACCGGAAGTCGACTGGCATGAGTTCATGCGATCGTGGAGGCTATGGCATCTTGGAGCGTCGACTGTCTGTCTATCTTTACCAAAAGTATTCAATAGAAATCGTTTTACTTTATTGACATAGTGTGGCGGTGCGCTATCATGCTTAAAAGATCTTACAGATAACACAGATTTTTGATTAAATGCGGGCACAATATTGAGAGAGTGAGATAGCAGTCAGTGGTCACAACCCGATATCGGCCACGGCTTAAAGTAGAATAGTTCATAAAGGACACATAAGGTGAAGCCATACCACAGTGTCAACTTGGCTGCATGCGTTGACTTCATTGTGTATTTACGAGAATTATATTTCGACCAAATTCAAGTCATAGATTAAGTATTTACACACAGATAGGACAGTTCCATAAGCTCAATGGTAACCGAATCTTGACTTCAGAACCTCTAATGACAACAGGTGCAAACATTTCGGGAGCATCGCAACAGGCAGTTGTTACTTGTCCTCTTTGTATAGTATCTATCTTTTTCATGTGTCGCTAACGAGTGTATTTGTTTAAAACATAAAATGAGCTTTATTTTTTTCAAGCAGATACTATGAATTAAGCAAGAAATCACAAGACATGTAGCTCTGAAAAGAGATTTTGTAAAAAAAATCAACTACAATATCAAAATTTCTAACAGATAAACGCGACGGTAAACGTGTTAGACGATACGATTAGAGACAGTGACATTTTAACTTGCAGTTTATGTTTAAGTTCCCGCCTGTTACCAGTAGTGGCGCTAGAATCGCGCTATTACGGTTTTTCGCTTCTCTGTTGTATCTGTGTGTAAATACTTAATCTGTGATTCAAGTATTCTGTGTACTGACGTCTCCGTGTAGTGTTGCAGTAAGCCTCATCTGCTCATAATTCGTCGAAAAAACCAGTGGCTGTAGTTTGCACGGACAGAGATGCAATATCCCGTGATAGATACGTCGAATCTATCAGTGAGGTAGATTCAATATCTTTCCAGTTTTGTGAACATTACTGTTCGTTCGGGTCCTGGAATTTCACGATCAGAATATTCTTCGGTACAAGCACCTTCTTAGAGAGAATCTCTAATTAACCCCCTTTGGAAAGACCGACACGTATACGTGCCACAAAAAAGCCTAAAAATCCAAGTTTATACTCACCAGTAAAATTTTACTTCAAACTTCTCCTGATTTAATCAGAGCATTTTCTTGATTTAATACGGCACAAATTCCTGCTTTTAAAAACTGGTGACAAAACTTCGTAAACGGCTGCTGTTGCGAAGTGATTAAATAAGACGAAATTTCGCGCGTTTGAACTATATTTCTTTTTCTATAACGAAATGCTGGTGTTTTACCCTGAAAATAACGATAACCGTACTAGCCACGTATTCTCGTGGAAGATTCTGCCGCTAAATCATTTATAGTCCAAGGACCAACCGCACAAACCCCTAAGTCTTTAAGCACAAAAAAAATTCCTTTTTTTGTATGGAAGAGTATTAATAGAGGAATCTAATAATCCATATCTGACGGAAGCGAAGTGGTGCATGAGCCAAAAAATTAATGCCACTAGTAGTTGACTCCATGTTTTCATACTTTGGGTTGCACAGCCTACGAGTAAACCAATAGCGTTATTCATTTTTGGCTTATGCACCACTTCACTTCCGCCAGACATGGATCATTAGATTCCTCTATTACTACTCTTCCATACAAAAAAAAGAATTTTTCTTGTGCTCGATAACTTGGGGTTTTGTGGGGTTAGCTCTTGGACTTTTTTTGTAAGGGTTTCCACCGCATCAATTCAGCCCTCAGCCAACGAGGGTCTATCAATTTATGTCCGATTCTTGTCTCTATTCCAATACATGGTAAGGGGAGAAAGGACTTCCTTTCAATGTTAAAACTGTTGTTAGCTTTCGTTTTTTCAAAACTAAAAACTAAAACAAAATCACTTCACCTTTTTCATTTACGTATAAAAAGTTTTATGTCCATTTCAAGTTTATTCCGAAAATCAATCATCCGTGAATCCATAGAGATATATTCTAGGAGGGATAGGGTTTGTAATGATTCTTATTCTTATGACATTCCGAGTTTGTGGTTAGAATTACTTAATAAATATTTAGAGGGGGAGTCTAATAGGGGGAGCCGCGGTGGCATTGGCTATTCACGATCATAGGGGGTGCAATATTTTGTGTTTTGGGTTTTTAAATTATATTTATATCCAGTGTCATTTAGTTTTCTATTTTTATTAATATTAATTTTATACATTTTAAATTTAATATATGATCAAAATATATTATATTTATATGCCGCGGTGGAAATGGCTATTCACGATCATATTGGGCGCAATGTTTTTGTGTTTTGGGTTTTTAAATTATATTTATATCCAGTGTCATTTAGTTTTCTACTGATTTTATGTGTTATGAATACGGTTTTTATGAATGAACCGAAACATGTCAACTTTTTAATTTTTTATTTGTGACACCTGTTCTAAGTAAATAAATATGAAAAGGACTTCCTTTCGCCGAGCGAAAATTTCACAACGCAATAGTATCTGACTCTCCGTTCAAATAGAACAATTTCACAAAGAATTCTTGATTCAGGTAACAAGAACATCCTGAGAGTGAATGAGAAATCTTCGTATATTTATATCACGATGTTTTTTTTGCATAATTAATTTACATAATTGTGCCGAATCTCTCGCAGTTCAGCGTCATCTACGGAAGATTTATTTGCTAAAAATCTATTTGCTTCTAACGACTACCTTGTGCGTCTTTTCTTGCAAACCGCATTTGTTTAGTATTATGTCTTCTCTTTTTATGAATTTTTAAGTATTTAAAAAACTTTTGATCCACACGGACATTATTGTCGTAACGTAAAATTGTAATTGCGTTAAGCGTAAGTTAGGAATACGTTTTCATTAATAACTCTAAATTATTATAAATTCTAGCTCTTCAAATATTTTTAATGAATTTATTTAGGAAATGGCAAAGTTTTATAGTATTTAAATACTGCATTGAGATTTCTTACAATTTTGATTTTGCCAATAAAAGTCAGGTGGTAGAAGTTTGAAAATTCTTTTATACTATTCCTTCCATAACAAACATCCGAACATAAAACTAACTCTTAAACTTCTTGTTTCAAGAAGAATTTCAGAATATATTTTTATTCTAAGAAACACTTCATTAAATTTAAAGTTCAACTTTTCCAGAGAAAGAATATGAAATACAATACAGAAGATAGAATATATGCAAATTTAGATGCATCCGAAAAAATCTTTCTCGCACATTTTTCTTTACTGAAATAAAACTGATATTTTATATGTTTTATTAAAATCAATATATTTCAATGGATTTCAAGTTTTCCAAATAAACTAGCTGTTTTACTACTTAAGAATTATTGCAGAATTCTTTAATTTAAACTTAACAAGTATTAAACAGCAGTGTTATAAAATAAATTCACCAATGTAAATCTTTTTTAATTTGAAATTTAGAATTTTTTAGTAACTGTTTGTTCTTAGAGGTCATTTAAATAATAAATATAAATCGCCATGCCAAATTGCAAACTTTAAATTATTACATCTTCTTTAGCAACTGTAATCGTAGAAATTGCAATTTTTCAAAATTTTTTTTTGTTCCTACACCCTTTTAGATTTCGAATTTTAAAAAAACTGTTCTGCATAAACATTTACATTTTAAAAGTCACACACAAATAGAAAGTCACAGACAGACATTTTGTAAAAACATGTTTTTTCGAATTCGATCTCTAAAACGTGTAAAATCGTCGATAACCTGAAATCGAAATTTTTCAAGAATCCAATACTTCTTTCTTGTAAAGATAGAAGAAAGTAAGAAATCAAAAATTCCTTTACAATAAATTTAATACTGAAAATTATAAAATGCAACATCAAATACGTTCTTCAAAATATAAAGCAAATATCCATATTTATTCAATTCTAACTGTTTCTTCCCTCCCATATGTGTATTTCATTGTCGTTGCATGTATTTTTCAAGAATGCAAAAATAAGGCATCGATTTTTTTTTATTGTAGTCACAGTTTGTTTATTTCCCCCATACACGGTGATATTTGAAGATAAACATGGGCATTGCTCAATATTTAATGCTGTTTGTAAAAGATACGTTCAAAGATAATTACTTTCTTGCTGGATTTTGACAATATCTTTTAAAATATGGAATACTCATATGTATTCAGTCATATGGGATCAACTATTTTATTAAAGACATAAATTTAAAAGATTGACATATTCTCAATTAAAAACAGTCTCTGAAATTACTTACAATTAAGATGTTGTATATAAAAACAGAATATCGAAAAATAATTTTGAAAAGTGACTTACAATAAATTCCACCATATTCTGTTACATAAAATACAATATTATAGATATTTTTCGGAAGAACTATATTGAAACTTTTCCCCCAAAACGCATTTAGTCAGCGACTTATATGTGTCTTTTGTAATCGTGGTACACATTTTACAAAATGGACGCATAAATATATGCTATTATAATTTTAAATATCTTCGTTTCACATACAGGTTTGGCAATAAACAAGAAAACTTGCTTGACATTGAGAGCTGCACACAAAAATGAAAAAATGAAAAATATATTAAGAAAAGTTATTAACGGGTTGATTGCCAAGTCAGTCAACGGTGGCTGACACTGACCTTTCTGTTTAGGCCGTTCTAATCATCGGGGACTGAAAGTATGTGTAACAGGAATATTATTTCGTGGCCCAAACGGAAAGACAGACAAAACAGACATGACACTCAACGTATTAATATTTAACGTACCATAATATTGAAAAATGCGCTGATTTTCAGAAATTCTCTTCGAGGTATAAAACTGATATTTAGAAACCTATTTTCGAAAGTGTTTATAAATTATCTCAGTTTCTGGAGAGAAATAAATTCTATAAATTTAAAGTTAGGAATAGAAATCTATCGTATAGAAAATATGTCTATTGAAGTTTTATAATTTAATACACTATAGATTAGATTTTTAGAAATTTGAGATTAGTCATTTAATCAGTCGTTCCTATTTTGTATATTCTTCTTAGCTATTCACGACATGCACGGAGGAGAATTCCCCGTCACAAATGGTCGATTTTCACAACTACATTTTAATACTACTCCTTGCTTTATTAAAAGTCCGAAATCCTGTCATAAGATAATGCGAGAAATACATCATTAAAGTTTAGAGATATCAAGTAGTCTTTTGGGACGGTGAATTCTCATTCCTGTACATGATACATATTACATTAGGTTGCTAAACATCTTTAAATAATGAAACATAAAAATCTTCCACGGTCTTACTACTTAACTTTCGAGAACGCATATAATTGCCAAATCATATTACATTCATTATTTTATTATAGTCATAGATTTAAATGTTTTTTTCATAATTCACAAAGCTTTCACGAAAAGCACAAATTTTGTTCAGCATTTTATACTGCATAAAAAATAACTATAACAAAGATAATTTTTTAAAGGAATTTACAATACAATTAACATAATACAAAAAATTTAAAAGTCAACATCAGAAACGTTTTTGAAACAAGATATGTTGTTTGAAGTATAAACACTTATTCAAATATTTTTCTTTAAACCCATCTAGGGAACCATACACGAGTCTTATTGTCGTAACATATTTTTTTCGAGAATGCACGTAACAATCTACTTTGTGGTATCGATTATTTTATTATATTCATAAATTTCTTCATTTTCTGTACACCATGTGGTTTGACAATAAACAGGGATTCTCCTTGACTTTTATTGCTGAATATAAAAGAGAAACTTTCAAACATATCTTTTCTTATCGAAATTATAAAAATACGTATAAAAATCGGTGGCATTCTCATATGCATCGAGTCGTATGATATTGACTATTTTATTACAGTCATAAATTTCGATGCTTACCATACTCTGCAGAGTTTTACGATAAGTACGGAAATTACTGGACATTTATTGGTGTAAAAAAAGAGCATAACGAAAGATAAATTTTAAATATAATTTACAATGAATCCACATTAATAGTAATATTATATATATCCAGGTAGTTACAAAATTATATGGCAGAAATTTAAACGTTGGTAGGTCGATTCTAAATAAGCAAATTTCGTGTAGGAATGCAAAACATAACGAAAATGAAGCGTTGAAGGAATAAAACAGGCTGTTTAGATCGGAAGATTAAAGCATTTTGATGATCATGTTTCGTCATTTTCCGCACGGATTTCGAACAAGTTGCATCGTAATGAGGAGATATGCGTAGCTTTAATTACATCTCGACTGAACATTCTCGATGCTATGGTGTGCGTGGAAATAAGATAAACTCTTTTTTTGAGATTAAAAGCAACAACGCTGCAAGAAGGGAAGAAAGAGAAGAAGAAAATAGAATGTTTTTAAAGAATTAGACGGCTGGTATTGTCAATGCAGAATCTCTTTTCGATAAATTAAAACAGAAGATTTGAAGAAATCTTTAAAAACTGTAAATTATTCAACGGCGTTATGTTATAAACTAAATATTGCCGTATCTAAGCTAAAAGGTTACTATTGAACGAGAAGTTATTTTGTATCTTCGTTTGTATCTGTCTATTCGTCTTCAATAAATGTAGTGTTTGTCTGTAAAAGAAGTCGTAATCTTGAATGTGAGGCCTCGCGCCCCATAATATTACCAATGTGAAAGTTGCTCTTATACATTTTACATATAGGGATGCTCAAATAAATGTCTCCTATCCGATGCATTTACAACGGGTCTCGAATTTGTCCAAGGACTGTGCCAATCTATGCATGATATTCCTTCTTTCTCTGTAGGAATTATGCGATATCTTCCAGTCCCTGTATTATGTCTCAAAGCATAAAATGATCCATGCACAACACTTGATAAATATGCTCAAATATTTGGAAATCCGGTAGATTGCTACCCGGGAACTGTTCCATGTACATTCTTTTAACAATCGTTTCATTTGCTTATACATCCCCACACATAAAATATATGTAGGCAAGCTAAACAATAGTATAATAACCCATGTTGTTCGAAACCCGAGCAGAGAATGACGATACAAACCAGCGTGGTTCTTTTATACAATGAATTCAACAGCACCTTCTACTACATGGATTCTGAATTTCCGGACTCACATTTCAATACGAAATCGTCTTCTGTAGGTCCCCTCTATTTTTACAATATACTTTTATATAACGTTTACATTTTTAATAAATAATTTTGAAACACCCAGTAAAAGACAGTATCGGATATATTATTCGAAGTATGAAACGAATATTCAGAAGTATATACAAACATTCTTCTGAACACTTCTGAACAACTACACGTATTCAAGTCAACTACACGTATGGCTTTTTTAGTTTTCCAGAATTAATGTTTTAAAATGCACATAAGCCAAATATGTGTCATCAGTTATTTTATTACAGTTATGAATTTCTGTTTCCCGTACATTCCTTTGTTTCCCTATCGTGAGGTTTCACGATAAACTGGAAAATTACTAGATATATATTATTGTAAAAACAGAAACATTCGAAGATATTTCTTTTCTTTCGAAAGAAACAGTAATACCTATAAATGGCTGAATATTTTAGCGCAATATATAATACACCACACACGTTATATAATGACACCGTTAAAGGAATTACAAATTATCGCATTGAAACATAGAAAATGAAAAAAGGAATATAATTGAAATCGGTGGAACCAAAGTAGAAAGACCAGACCCACAGTTACGTTGGCATTGCAAATAAAGTGTGAAGTTTCATCATCGTACATTGAGAAAAATATCCTTGTTAAGCGGGTAAGAGAGGTGGAAGATAGTACAAATTGTAAAAGACTTGAAAATGAAATTAAAAATACTTTCACCTAAGCTTTATAGATTAAAAAAAGAATTTTTTTTATACATTTTAAATGATACTTATATTTGAATCCGTATAAATGAAAGTAGAACAGACAAAAATATTAATTTCAACCAACAAATGTAAGAGAAGTTTCCAACGCCTTATACAAACCATTAGTCTAAGGGAAATAAATTAATTCAAAATCGCACGAAACGAAATAAATAAATTTATTTTTGAATACGCTCTATTCGCATCGTTAATGCATCACGACAAATTGGCAAGAAATGCTGAAAAAAAAAGATAAATTAAACAATTCCTATTGTGGGTACAGCGAAATTCATTGCAACAAAGGAAGATTATCTAAAAAGTATTTGGATTTAAAGATAATATATTTTTAAAAATTAAAATAAATATTATAGTTAATGTGTAACTTAGTTAATAATAGCTCACTTATTTTGAAATCTTATATTGTAAGTAAGATTTCAAAATAAGTAAAGTTTTATTTGCAGAGAGTTACAAAAATGTATACGAAGTTCAATAAGCATTAAATGCGATGTTAATATTTTGTTTTCATGTCTTATTAATTCGAAAAAAAGATTAAGGGGATCTTACAAAGTTTTAAGCTGACGATTTGTATACTAAAGTGTTAATTCAAGTTCGAAAACTTCGCGTAGACACTTTAATAGGAAGTTTAAAAAAGGATCGCAATATATTGTAATAAAAATCCGCGATTTGATACAGGAAAATATTATATAACTAGTATATAACCCCTGTCAAAAATGACAGGATTTTAACTAAACATTCAATTTCGATATAGTTCAACAAATTTAAATGGACAAAACATAAAAAACATGTACAAAAGTTTTTGTGAAATGTGTTATCAATGAATTTCTAACACATCACATTGTTAATCATAATGTTACATAAGCAAAATCAAAATGAGTTTCACAAATAGTTTAACGATTAAAATTATGTTATTTTAAGTAATTGTTTAGGTTAATAGTACAATGGTAGGGATTAACCTGTGACCCACGATGGGTTATGTAAGTATGTGGTCTGCAAATTTCTTAAATTTATAATTTTAAAAAATTGCAGATTTTGTCATGGATGGCAGAAAAAAAAATCATGAATTTCGACATTTTCTCTCATGGCAAAATTGCAAGTTTTATCGAGCCAGTTAAAAATTATGAATTTTTTTATATAGGTAACCAATACCATAGCTATTTATATAGGAAATTCTTAAGTTGAGAATTTTGTCAGTCACTATTTTAAAAATATTTTAAATATCATCGATCATGCTCACAGTGGACATGAATTTTGTCAATTGCATACAGATAAAAAATGTGAATTTTACTTATCATGCACAGAGAAAATATGAATTTCGTTGATCAAGAACATGAAATTCGTGAGATTTGTTGACTGCCTGTAGAAAAATTCCAAATGTTGTCGACTGAGTGTCAAAAAGTCTTGAAAAACTACCCTCCTTTTGAAATCATGTTTGTTATTTGAAAAAAAAAATATATATATATAGTAAGGGCCATCATGTACATAAGTTGATGAAAAAGAGCCGCTGGATATATTAATTAATTAAAAAGGGCTGCCAAGCTTGTGGTAAGTCAACACTTACTGCTATATAAGTTAGTTTTTTATGATGAAGTTTTGCAGTGATATTTATAAATTAAAGAGTTAGCCAAAAAATATGACAGCAAATTCATGCTTATGAATTGTTTATAGCTTTTCCATAAATAAATCAAAATTATTGTAAATTTGCATATTGGCAAGCATTTATTTAATAGTTAATAGTAGAAAACAAATTTTAATGTATCTTGAGTAACAAAGCATTCCAGTAATAAAATAAAACTTTGATTAAAAAAAGGAAAAAAAAAGATAACACATCAAAAATTACAGAACTTTAGGTGCAATTAAAGAACGTATTCCATTTGTAATACAATTACAACAAATATTTTCTAGAAAAGAATCTCTAGAAACATTATATTTTTTTGTAAACACACTACTATCTGATAAAGTTTACATTTAACATAATACTGGCTATGGAAAAAAAATTACCCTTTAGTATAAAGTTCAGCATTAATATTAAACAAAATCAAAATATTAACACATCAAATACAACAGAAAATTGCACGCAGCTTTACCATAAATAATAACAAATATACTATAAACTTGATTAATGCAAGTATCTATTTCTCATAAAATATCTTTTCCATAAATAAAGACAAAAATATTTTTTATTTGAATATTGTCAAGTATATATTTTTAAATTAATAGAAGAATATAAATTTTAACATTTCTTGAATGGCAAAGTGTTGCAACAATTAAATAATACTACATATATATAAATTAGAAAAAAAGAAAAAGAAAGCTTATCAAAAATAACAGAAATTTAGGTGCAATTAAAACACTTATTCCATTACTAATACAATAGATGCAAAACTTTTTTAGAAAAGAATCTCTAGAAAAATGATATTTTTTTGTAAACACTCTATTATCAGTGTTTTCATTTAACATGATATAGGTTAGGAAAAAGAAAAATTATCTTTTAGTGTAAAGTTCAGCAGAAACTTTAAACAAAATTAAAATGTTAGCAGATCAAATATGACAAAAAATTGTATGTACCTTTACCTCAAATAATAACAAATATATTGTAAACTTGACTATTGCAAGTATCTGTTTCTCATACAATAGTAGAAGAGAGTTCAATTAAAATGTTTTTTGAATAGCAAAGTTTTCATAATGACGAAATATTAAACAAATAGCAGAACCTTTCAAAAGCCACAAAAATTTAGATGCAATAAAAACACTTTTTTCATTAATAATAGAATACTCAGGGATCTATCCAGGGGAAAAACTGAGTCCGTTAACGGACTCTTTACAAAAATAAATTTTATAAAAACGGATTCTTCACAAAAAATGAGAACAAAAATGTGTGAATAACATGTCTGTGGTAAGTGTAAAATTCAACGAAAATCTAGCTTTTTTTTTGTCGATTTTATCGTCCATCTGAACGTAAACACACATCGTTTATAGGTATCTGGCTTTTCACTCTTTCTCCAACAGACCTTTATTTGGAATCGGCGTTGATTGGCTAACATATGACGTCATAAAAAAGCAGGCGCGTTCAGGGAGTAAAAAATAAACCTCTTTTTCTCCGTAGATCGTATTTTACGCTGGATAGGTTGTTTCTTTCGCTTGCTAGTTTGGCAACACAGGAAGAATCTGCTTTGTTTGATTTTTGTTGCAAGCTCTCGCGATCACATGGAAGTAGCATAGCACGCTATCGTAACTTTTTGATATGCCGAACATTAACTCGTGTTTATTACAAAGTTCGATTCTTTATATTATTTGCCAATAGATGATTGCAAAAAGAGTTTTTGACAGTTTTAAACAAAATCCAATTATTTAAAGAGTTTAATATGATTTTACAAATATTTTAAGAACAGAATTAGATAATTGACGTGTATTCTTTTTTTTTTCTTTAATAATGCGTTCAAAGAGTCATTCATTTGTTTCAAGATTTGGAAAATCTGAATGGCAACAGAGTTCGTTTGTTTATATCGTAATCTGATGTTTACAATTACTTATTTTTAATATGGAGCCTAATACATTATAATTGGATATGATATACATGTTTTATAGAAAAATATGCTGTTTAAACGTTATTTTAAGTAAAAGAAATTATCTTTTAGCTGTCATATGTCTGCATTTGTTTTCCATTAAGCCTAACGTGGCGTATTGCTAGGGTCCATTCACAGATAGGAGTGGCGAATCCTGGAACCGTTCCACACACCTCTCCAGAACGCATTTTATCATAAGTAGATTATGAACAAAAACATATAATAACTTTTTTTTAAATTGCACGTATAAATTCAATTACTTACCTAAAAATGCAGCTTTTGTTTTTAGCTGTTTATTTGCAGGTGTGCTTGAACTATATATTTAAAAAGAAATCACAATTTTATATTTTAAATTAATTTTTTATGACATTTCTGCAAAATGGTAGCAGTCAAATTATCTCTATTGTTTAAATTCAAGGGAAATAATGAAAATTATTACTAAACGTGATGCTTTGGATCTATTGCAAAATTATTCACGGTAAAAAATGAAAAATAAAATAATGGTTGTGTACTTTATACAGGAATAAAAATTTATATGTAATGACGCATCGCGTGATAATTCATTTATTCCAGCAGAACTTGTGCTAATGCGCCAATAAAGAACAATCTTGTTGTTCGCACGAGCACAAAAGTAATGGCGTCAAAAATGAGCAAAAAAGGCACTAAAAAGCACTAAAAGAGCACTAAAAGAGCACTAAAACTCTAAAAAGTGGCGTCAAAAATCAGCAAAAAACAAGTCAACAAGGAATCCAAAAGATAACTGCGGTGGCGTTAATACGTAAGTACCGATATATTTTACCTTTATGCATCCTGACTTTTAGTTTTTTTTTTTTTTTTTTTTTTTTTTTTTTTTTTTTTTATCGCAATTAAATATATTTATTTGAATTTAATTTCGTTTTGCATAAAAGTACGCATGTAAAATGTTTAAATTTTTTGCATAGGGGGCATTATTCTTAATTTGAAAATTGTTTTTACTTTGATAAAACTAAGGAAGAAAATAGACATAGTTACCTGAACATGATGTAATTTTCACCGATTTTCTATTTCTTAATTCTAAAGATTAAAATCAGAGCATTTATGAGCCCCACCAATGGCCGCGAGGTTCTGATCTCCAAACTGGTAGACGATAGGTGCTGGGTTCGAACCCAATCGCAATTGTCGGCCTAACTGTTCGGAGTTTTCCGTGGTTTTCTTCGAACCTTGCGTAAATACGCGTTAGACTCCCTTAGAAAGACCCCCATGGAGAGCATCCCACAACTTAGGGCTTAAATCCCACAGTGTAAATAATTGACCGACATAAATACAAACAAACAGAGCATTTATGGGTCGTATAATATTTTTCAGAAATCGAATAATGAGTAAAAAACAGCAGACAGAATATCCTCATCATTTTTGTTTATGTAAATTAATTATCGTTTCTAAAATGTACTTAATAGTAATACAAACATTCCAAAAAAATCACCGTGGAGTTCTGTAGTCTTATGCAAAGTAGTCTTAAGTCTTATGCAAATGAAACATAGACCACATTGTTAAAAAATAAATCTGTGATTTCACGGTAAAACTTTGGCACGGCAACTTTGCAAAGTTGCCTGACATTTACTGTTCAGTTAGTAGGTTTTCCGTTTTCGGAAATAAAAGAAAGGAAAACTTCGTTTGAAGAAGCGATAATTTTCAACAACGAGGTTTGAATTTTAATGATAATAATTTAATTTAATGAATCGATCAATTGTCAAAGAATTTGAAATTCTCGAGTGATTTTGCACTGCTATGTTATTTAACTTAATTTCGTGTGCGTATAATGTACTTCAAGCCGTCCTGAGGATCGAACTCGAGGCCTTTTAATAGCGGAATAGTTCGTTACTGACTGAGCCAAATCTGCTGATGCTCGTGTGTAGAAAGTATGTCTTTTATGAGTTAATGGAAAAATCTATTGTGCTTTTCAAAGATTTCCTTTCAAGTATATTCGTTAGAATATTCGTAAACGGTTTCTTTTATTTTATTTTAGACATATGCATAATACTTATTATTTTTTAATAAATTTTAATTTTTTTAAACTAATTTAATCTTAAAAAAATCACTGTTTAAAATTATTGTTTTTTTTATGAGTGAATGAATGAATGAAAAATTTCTTTTTTTCACTTTTTACAAAAAAAAAAAAAAAAAAAAAAAAAAAAAAAAAAAATGCTATGGAAATTTTTTTGAAATTGTCTCATTCTACTTCATTTATCTACCTCATTTATTTATCGAGGCTAATTAGTTAAAAGATTTCTTTACTAAGAAATAAGAGAAAAACAGTCAGGAAAAAATATGTAATTTAAAAGGTATTTTTTACGTTTTCATTATTTCATGATCGCAATGGGGCGCGAGAATCTACGCTTGGAGGTGATTAGTGTCGTGGTGCCTCGACCACTCGGTCATAGAGACCCCCCAGATAACGGAGTGTTTCCCTTATTTCTTTCTATTTCCATCCGCCTCGTTATTTTCGAGAAATTTGGTGGAGTTTTCTGATTTTTATAAGAAAATGCCCTTTTGTGGTGAAAAGGGTCTTTTTCCGTGAAATTCATTAAAAATATATCCGTGAATTTCAGATTTCTTTTTTAACAGTGCAACATTCCGCTATTCATGAAGCGATCATATAATGATATTTAAAAATATTTGTATGAATTTAGTTTATTTTCAACAGCAGAAATGTTCAAGAATGTTCCAAATTTATTTCAAATAGTCTTAATTCTTTTAGCTGAATAAGATGATATGTATGAATTTCTTTCATCTGAAGAAGAATTATTATTTAAAAAAAATAATGGAATTCCATTTCAATTTTAAATATACTATTAAACATTTAATTGGACAGCAAACAAAGAAATATTTTTACAAGTATATTTTATTCCAGTTCCGGTATTGAACTTTAAAAGTTAGAAGTTCAGGTATTGAACTTTAATTTTATTTCTTATCAATTTGTTTCATGTTTAATTGCCTCTCTGTGTAGGAAAAAAATGAGAAATAAAAGTTAAACAAATAATATTTTAAAATCAAAATTGTTTTAAAAATACTTTTATGCATCTAAATTTTCGGTATAGACATTTTGTTTTAAAGTTAAATCGAGCGGAAATCATTAACCAAATAAAAACTTTTTTGTGGATGGATAGGAATACATTCAAAGTAATTTGTATTCATCGGATAATTGTTTACTTGAACCGTTGAACAAAATAAAATATTTAACAAAAAGAGAAAAGACTGGGGGAAAAAGAAACGTCGTAAAAAGAATAAGAAAGGAAGATGGGGGGGGGGGCGGAGAGGAGTAAAGAACAAAGGAAAATTTTCCGGAGATTAAGGAGTTTTCGGAAAAGCAATGACAATAAAACAAGGAAAATGCGGATTGAGATGGATTTTTATGACTTCTTTTTTTACTGCGCTGCATTCCATTTTTAAATATACTATTAAAATAAAAAAGTTTTCTTTTTCCAGAAAGGTATATTGTTTTTCTCACTTCAGAAAATATATCTTTGCGTTTATAGTAACTTGGATTTTTTTTTCTATAAATCTTGTGTTTTTCTTAAACATACATGCTCTTTATATAAATTACAGAAAATATATTTAAACATAACATTTTTTAAGCAGTAAATTTACTTTTTAAAAAACTGCTACAGCTTTCCATCCAGAAAAATGCATATGTTACAGGAGAAACCCGATTTTAGGCCAAACTAGATTGGCCTAGGCCATACTAGTCTATCCTAACGCCCATCGGATAAACTAGTTTTTTCTAGGCCAAACTAGTCTATCCGAAGGCCCATCGGATAGACTAGATTTTCCTAGGCCAAGTTAGTTTGGCCGAATGGTCATTAGGACAAACTAGTTTAGCCTGCTATTCATTGGTTTAAACTAGTTTATCCTAGGCCGATCTAGATTGTCCTAGGCCAGTTGAATTTGGCGGGTTTTATTGATCCCAAAGACAGCTTCGGCGCCAATATTCTGGTTTAGCCTAGTCCAATCTAGTTTATCCTAGGACAATCTAGTTTATCCTAGGACAATTCAATTTGACGTGCTGTAATTAATGCCAACCATTGTTTGGCACGCTCACAAAGAAAATAATTATTTTAAACTCAAATTAAATTTCTCAAAAATTAATCAAGTTTAAGCTCAAATTCAAAATACAGTCCCTACAGCGAAACTCCATACATCGAATTTCTCGATATAACGAATTTTTACTAGGAACGGTCCCCTTTTCGCATGATTACATTAAAAACAGTCTCTATATAGCGAAATATCTACCTCCATATAACGAATTTTTTCATAAATTGGTCATAAAAAACAGTTTTAAAAAGCTTCGAAATCATATAGAATCAATTTTCCTATTTTTGATTTATCGTCAGTGCTGAGTTTTGTTCTTTATATTTTACTTCTGTCCAACGAATTCATCCCACCTCCCTCACACCTTTCCACATCTTTCTCAAAACAGTGTCAATTGGATTGATACACATGCAAGAGAGAAATCAATGAGAGGCACATAAGAGAAGCCTTCAAATGGAGGAAATTTAACTACAATTTTTCATTCCTTGGTAAAATTTGAGTATTTTTTGTGAGCGTAACAATTTAAAAAAAAAATCACAGATTTCTTCGTCTGAAATTAACGCAAGTCTTCCTTATTTGATTTTCATTAAGCTTTCAAGTAAATGTCTGTTCTCTTTTTTGAAACAGCTTAAATAATTAAGAAATAAAATGTTAGGTTAATATTTACTTTTAAACACTTCAAATTCTTAATTAAAAAGATCAAAAATAATAGTTGTTCAAAATTTGCACATTAAATACGATTTTTAACATCATTCTCTATACATCGAATTTCTCTATATAACGAATTTTTTACTGGAACGGTGGATTTCGTTATATAGAGACTCGACTGTATTTCAAACGAATCCGCTCGGCTCAAACACATCTATTGAAATAAGCGAAGTTTATTTAAAATTCATTCTTTTATTAATTTTACTTTCTTCTGTCTTTACAATAAGTGTTTGATTCGTGAAATTTCTTTAATTCCGATTTTTGACGCATTTACACGTTTTAGGGGTCCTACATTCCAAAAAACATGTTCTTCAAATTGTGAGTTTATGACTCTGTCTGACTGTCTGTGACGTAAATTTTGTAGGAGCTGTAACTGAAGAACTAATGCACGAAATTTGATGCGGCGTCCTTTTTTTTAAATATTTAATATCATGTTTTATTATGTTTCTAAAAGTTTCAAATAAGGGTAATATTTAATTAGCAGATAAAACGTTAAAAAAAGCTGAGCTTTAAAAACATTTTCAAGCGTCCTCTTACTCTACCCCTCCCCCCAAAACTACATTATAGGTGTCATGCTTTATTTAAGCTTTTTTCTTATTTTTAAAAGGGGTCGGATATTTAGTTTTTTAATATGAACAATGTCGTGTGAAGTGATGTGTGGAAAAACCAATGTCTGTTACGAATTAAAAATCTTTCCATAAAACGAAAAGTTTTTATCCGATTGAAAAAGTAATCCGTACTTCCTTTATATTTAACCTCTGAACCCCCCCCCCCCAAATGAATCAGGTAAACGCCTTATCAGAAGGAACCTACGTAAAAAATTTGAAACAAATCGGTAAATTTTCCGTGAAAAACCTATTAACATAAATTAAGGGGGTTATCCCCATTCCTCCTTTCTTTATACGTAAACACAGAACACCCACAACTAATCATTTAGGTGCCTAATCAAAATTATCTTATACCTAAAATTTTAATAAAATCTGATACTTTTGAGTGAAAAACTGATTTATCTAAATTAAGGAGGGGAGGGGGTGCGGATTAGCCTTTTGTTGCCCTCCCCTTATTCTTATCCAATGAACTCCTGAAACTAATCAGGGAAGTTCGTTATCAGGATAAATCTATGTCCAAAATTTGAAGCAAATCGGATATTTCTATCAGGAATTATTGCACTACGTACATACGTACGTACACACGTCCGTACATACGTACATACATATGTACAGGGTTACATATACACTAACAGAGTCTGCGAGCACATTAGCTCTCAGGCTTTGATAGTCTATAAGATAAAATTGCATTAAATTGCATCGTCCTGGGATAAATTAGATCAAAACTAGAAAGTTGGCGCCGTGGCGTTCTTTAGATTTAAAAAAAAAATTACGCCAAATTGAATTGGTCTAGGACAATCTAGATCGGCCTAGGATAAACTAGTTCAAACTAATGAATAGCAGGCTAAAGTAGTTTTTCCTAATGACAGTTCGGCCAATTTAGTTTGGCCTAGGAAAATCTAGTCAATCCGATGGGCCTTCGGATAGACTAGTTTGGCCTAGGAAAAACTAGTTTATCCGATGGGCGTTCGGATAGACTAGTTTGGCCTAGGAAATCTAGTATATCTGATGGGCGTTAGGATAGACTAGTTTGGCCTAGGAAAAACTAGTTTATCCGATGGGCGTTAGGATAGACTAGTCTGGCCTAGGCCAATCTAGTTTGGCCTACAATCGGGTTTGGCCTGTAACACATATATAATTATTGGATTTTGTTACTGATCAATTCTATGTAATATTTAAATATAAAGATAGATAATTTATTTTACCTTAAACTTATGGCAATTCATTTTAATTTGAATTAATAGTTGAGTTAAAAACAAAGAAATACATTTTGCAAGTAACATTTTATTTCAATTCTTTTAAAAGTATTTCTTATCCATTTGTTTTCTTTTTATTTGCCTTTTTACGTACAAAAAGAGATATAAAATTTATATAAATAAATAACAATACTTTAAAGTTCCAATTGTTTTAAAAATTATTTCCTACTTTTAGATATTTAAGTTGATTGCATAATTATATATTTCAAGATTTTAAATTGAGCTGAAAAATATTATGTAAATAAAATTTATTTTACAGTTGGATAAGTTTATATTCAAAGTTATTTGAATTCATATAATATAAAACATCACTTTAAAATATCGATTTATTTTTAAATGCTTTAAGTGATCTACTGAAAATAACGCAAAAACATTATAGTTTTACACGTTTCATTGCTCTTACGGCAACTTTTTCAAAAACAAATAAATTATAAAAAGAAATTTTTCGCTAAATTATCTTCAAATTATAAATAAACAGAAAAACATAATTCACGTGAACATGAGCATAAAAAAGTAAAACGGAAAATAAAAATTTCTTTTAATCTAAATTTAATTCAATGTTTGCAATGAATTAGCCTCCATGAAGCTACATGAAATTTGAAAGGAAATGCTTCAAAGGTTTTTAAGACAATAATTTGTAATATTTCACGCTCACAATTAATTTTTTTCATTTTTATGTCCAGTTTTACTTTTCTATGCTCATGTTCACGTGATTTATGTTTTTCTGTTTATTTTTAATTTGAAGATATTTTAGCAAAAAAATTCTTTTTATCATTTATTTGTTTTCGAAAAAGTTGCCGTAAGAGCAATGAAACGTGTAAAACAATAAGGTTTTTGTGTTATTCTTAATAGATCACTTAAAGCAATTAAAAATAAATTGATAATTTAAGTATTATAACACAATTAAATATTTGAGTTAAAAACAAAGAAATACATTTTGCAAGTAACATGTTATTTCAATTCTTTTAAAAGTATCTCTTATTCATTTGTTTTCTTTTTAATTGCCTTTTTACGTACAATAAGCGAAACAAAAATTATATAAATATATAACTGTAACACGCGCTTTCCAAAGGAATTTTTGTAAGAAGTCGTCTTACATAACAATATTTTGAAGTTCTAATTGTTTTAAAAATTATTTCCTACTTTTAGATATTTAAGTTGATTGCATAATTATATATTTCAAGATTTAAATTGAGCTGAAAAATATTATGCAAATAAAATTTATTTTACAGTTGGATAAGTATATATAAAAATAATTTGAATTCATAAACGAATTCTTTACATAAACAATTGTACAAAAAATAATTCTAAATAAAGAGAAAACAATAGGGAAGGGAAGGGGAGGAATAAGCTGCGTGGAAATGAGGTAAAAAGAAAAAAGAAAATACAGAAAAAAAAAAAAAAAAAAAAAAAAAAACAAGGATTACAGATTTTTTGGAAGAGCAATAACAATAAAAACAGAAACATGCTGATTGAGATTGATTTTTGATGACTGCTTTCTTGACTGTGCTATATTCCATTTTGAAGTATGCAGATAGAGGTACAGTAGAAAATAGATATTTGTTTTCTAAAAATATATTGTTTTTGTAACTTCTAAAAAATATTTTCGCATTTACGGCAAATGTAGAATTTTATTGATTTCGTTTTCTATGAATCTTGTGTTTTGGGTTTTTTATATTTATTTCCATTTTTTTCAATGTTTACTGTATTTACAATTAATTGTCTTACATGTCAGGATGAAATTTTTCAAAGAATTTTATAAAGGTTAATAAATCGTTCCTAAAATGCAGAAACTTCATTCATAAACTTATATATTCATAATTGTTGATTATAATTTTTTTATATATACTAGAGACCTTTGCCCCCTACAATCTACGCTCTTAAATTCCGTTGTTTCACGACAAAAATTTAAATTCATGCTAATTTGATCGGCTTTTAAAACACTGCGAAACACATAAAGTGGCGATTTCCCTGTAAACGGGTTTCCACTCATTTCTCTTTCATTAGCGGAAATTTAAGGTCAAATCAGCTGTTAGCAGCGGTTTTTTTTAATACGCTACTAGATCTTATGAGGATGTTTAACAAATTTATGATTTTGAAACACACAGTGTCCAGCTACGGTGGTCGCCATACTTTAATACGCGATTGTTGTCTTTTTTGTACTTTAAGGACCATTAGATTAGCATTCAAACGCCACGCAGGGTTGAGAGTTACTCTTTTAAAAGGAACAACAATGTGTAAAAAGATAATTTTTAGAATCTAATTTTTTATTTATTTATTTATTTATTTATTTATTTATTATTATTATTAGTATTTTGTAGATATTTGTGTTTAAGCCTTTCAGGTCCGATTTTTTTTAGAAAAAATTGCTAAATAAATATAAAATGTATGACGGAATGAAAATTTCGCCTTGCTTTTAACATAAAATGAATAATATGAATTTTAAAATGTTCAGGCTTACTTAAAATGCGATTAATTTTATTTAAAAATCTTAGTATTTTCCTACGATTTTTAAATGAAATTAACTTTTAACATCTATAGTTGATTACTTTATCACCTTTTAAGTAAGCATGTAACATTTTAAAGTTCATATTATTCATTTTATGAAAAAATTACTTTTACGTTAATAACATAAACACTAGCTATTCAAATAAATTAATTAGTATTTAATAAATATTTCATTGTCTGAAAGATAACGAATGTTGTTGCTTTGCGTGCTTTTAAAGTATAGTAATATTCATATCACAACAGGCTAAGGAAGATTTTTTTGGAGATGTTTATATATGTTATATTACAGTAATAGTTAACATGTATTTCATCTTTCTAATACATTTTGCTCTTCATTACGCATGCTGTTTTCAAGAAAAGTAATTTTTTTTAATTTAAAGAGTGAAATAAATGTTTAAAAAAAAAGAATAGCAAACGGTGCAAAGAAAATTAAGCAACTAGCAAAAGCCGTGCTTTGTTTGGATTGGCGAAGCATTATTTCATAAGATAAATATTTGAAAGGAACATTACTTTTTTATATTATTTTTGCATCTTTATTAAGCAAAAACGTTATCTCATGTTTTGGCGCATTTAAATTTTAGAAATGCAAATCCAGCCAAATAACTAAGAATTTCCTCGGAATTTTTTATTTATGATATAAGGATGGTATAAATAAAAATATTTTCGAAGCAGAATTTTACAAAATATATATTTTTTAATTTTTAACTAAAAGTTTTAAAGATTTTTTACATTTTCCACGGCGTTCGTTCTGTCCAATAAGTGTTCTTTTTCTCGATATTTTTTAATTACTAATACATTCCAGAAATTATTTATAAACGTAGTTAATATATTTAATTTGGTTGAATTAAATTATTCTTCAATCAATTAAAATATTCTTAAATCATTCTTTAATCTTTCATTTCGAATACCAGACCTAAGAAACTTACCAAATTTAACAACATATTCACTTTAAATACCAAATATAAGAATTAATTTTACTTGTTTACGATTCTTTTGTTGCCACTTTATCAAAGTAAATACCTAAATAAATAAATCATAATGTAATTCTTTTAAAATCCGTACTAACCCCATAGTTTATTTTCCTTCTTAAAATAAAAAGATACGGGTTCAATTTTTTATTTGCAAACGATTTTGGCGGAATAATGAAAATACATTTTATTTAATTAATTAATCGTGATTCTATCTATAATTATTAACCCCATGGTTTATTTTCATTCTGAAAATAAAAAGATACGCGTTCGATTTTTTATTTGCAAAAATGCGTACATAATAGAAAAACATGTAGAATAAATTAATTATTAAAATAATATTTTTTAAAGGTTATTCTGTAAAAAAAAATAACATTCTGCAAATCTACATATCATAATTTATTCTTATGTTTAATTTCAAGTCAAAATACTGAATAGATTTTTTATAAAGTGTACGACAAAATGTAATTTGAGTGGCCTAGTAGAGGATTCGCTTCGCTCAACCTAATAATAATATTTATTATTATTACAAAATGCATAAATATAATTAAATTATATAGTAAATGGATAAACATATATGAACATTACTACTTGTAAATAGTAGCAAAAGTACTTCTTAAAACAAAATAAAATTCCATTAAAAGGCATGTACTATTAATAGTACACCAGACCCGAAAGGGTTAATATTTCCTTTCAAACATTTTTATACATTCAATAATTTATTTTTCAAACCTTTTCTCGAATTTGACAATAGTTAATATATTTCTATAATAATTCAAAACAAAACCTTTAGATATGTATTACTAAACATATGTACATTCTTTGTCTATGTTCAATAGTTTTTTTCTTCTCAATAATGATTTCAAAACAAAAGCGGTAACTGTTCCTTAATGACCTATTCTAAAAACTCTCGCCATTTTCCTTTTTTATTTGTTAGAAATAATTGTAAAGTAAAAACTTTTAATTATTGATTAATGCACCAAAAGATTAATTTTCTGTGAATTTTATTTTTTTTTCTTTTTCTCATCATTATTAAAAGAAGAAAAAACAGTAACAATACTTTCTTAATGAAGGAAAATAATGAAAAATAAATTATCTCTGATTTTTAGATTTAATTTAAGATGAAGCCCGTTAAATTAAAATTGATTAATTACTATGTACATTTTCATAAATTAACATGCATTATTCACATTTTTTAAAAACTTTTTTTTTGAATTGGGTTTTACAAGCAGTTTTAACTTATCTCCTTAAAATATTGCACTTAATTCGAGGATTTATGTTTATACTAAAACTTTATCTATAAGGGGCTTTTTATAACATAAAAAACATATAATTTACTTTAAAATTAAATTAACCCATTGAATCACTGTGTTGCAGGTCTGAAAAATACCCAAAAAGCCAATATTATTTCGACAGTTAATTTCAGAAAACAATTTTGTTGATTGTATTTTTATTACACTGCTATTACTTAATTATTTCATTGAATCCGCAACCGATAGCGATATTGTTATTCTTTTGCCCAAAAGTTTGATTTATTGCTTGATTCATCACGTGATTTTTGCTAAATTAAGCTTTGAAATAATGAAGTTAAAAAAAGTCAGCAGATGTCTACAAGTATACTGTTTACAAAAGCACGTTGAAAATTATTCTATTTCAAAACCCTTTTCAAGCTAGACAATTTATAATTAAACAAAAACATAATTTGCAGAACAAATTAAAAAAACAAAATTTATTTCCTGTTCTATTTAAGCCCGAGAAGGGACAGATATTAAGATATTTTATTTACTTATTTCTACATTTAGTATTAAATTTTTGTATCAAATAATTTAAATTATGTGAACATTAAAAAAATAAAACTTAAATTCAAACAATATGATACTTAAAAACCCTAAATCTTAGATTCTGTTCAAACGAAATTGAAATAAATCTTAGACCTTTTTCTGAACATTTGCTTTTGAGATGTGTCTATTCTTTTTATCTATACCTACGTAAACATTATACAAAATCTGTAAAACAAATATTTGCAAGTTAAGTTTGGAAAAAAGTCTAAGATTTATTTCAATTTCGTTTGAACAGAATGTAATATTTAGGGTTTTTAAATATTATATTGTTTGAATTTCATTTTTATTTTTTTAATGTTCACATAATTTAAATTATTTGATACAAAAATTTAATACTAAATGTAGAAATAAATAAATAAAATATCTTAATATCTGTCCCTTCTCGGGCTTAAATAGAGCAGGAAATAAATTTTGTTTTTTTAATTTGTTCTGCAAATTACGTTTTTGTTTAATATCTCAAATTTTTTAATAACTACTGCATTCAGATGAGCTCATTTCAATATGAACTGAGGGTACCATCATCAGGACTTTCTTTATGTGGTATCGTATCACAATTACTGATGTAATTTACCCAGGGACATAGCTAGAAGTGAATTATGGGGGGGGGGGTGCACACTCAAGAGAACGTCTGAGGTGCTCTCTCTCTCTCTCTTCCTCTGACGCAAAAAAATATATTAGTGCATATTCACATTGTAAGTTCCATGTTTCTTATTAAATTGTTGTAATAGCTCCATTTTATGCTAAAAAAGAATATGGTGATGAAAAATTTGAGTGTATAACTAGTTCAAGATTAAACATCATGTTGGCTCCATATGTATTTTTCCACATCTATACCGATCATGATATCCAGACTCCAAAACCACCCCCAATTAAAAACTCTATTTATCTATCTCCACGGTATCTTACGAAGATTTTCATTTCTCCATTGGGTTTTGCACAGATTTTCATTGATTCATTTCCAAATCGTTAACTTTTTTTTTATATCTAGAACTGAATTCTGTGCATGCTTCCTGTCTTGATACCAAATATTTCAAAATCTCTGTTTCATTTCCAATATGACATCATAAATGTGTGCCTTTTAATTCTTAAAATCAATTTCACTTTTTACGGTGGAATCACGCAAAAATCAGATATTACTTTTTTCTTTGGCGAATTCTTTTCTTTTGAATCATGAAGTAAAAATCGGCAGAAAAATCTCTTCTACATGAAACTGATATTTATACTTAACAATCAGCATTGATACATTGCGTCAGAAGTGTAGTTCTAGACATTCACCTCTATACAATATAATATTCCTCCAACAATACTTCAAGACATAGTATCAATAAAATGTATTTATTTTTTATTTTTTGTATTACGTCATATTTATTTATATTCTGTATTTCTTCACTTAGAAGATTCTTGATAAATTAATTAATGTTTGAATTAAAATTCTGCCCAAAATTGAAACTTAACTTCGACAGAACTTCAAACCGCTATCGAAGCTCTGGGCAGGGTTCAGCGTAGAAAAGTTGGGGATAGATGTCATATATCCACACATTGGTGCGATTGGAACAAAATGAATATTATATGCCTCACATGCTAACCTGGCTATCGTTGTTTATTTACTAATAAATTCCTTATTTTCTATTACTTTTACTTAAAAAAATTACGTAGATCGTTTTGTTCTATAGTTATAAATAAACTTTTTTTATTTATCACTATTTCCCTTTTTAAATATTAGAAAATAATTTAAAAATATATATGTGATATGTATTTGAAAACAAAATTTTCGCCAAATTGGCGTCAGAAGAAAATTCCCCCAACATGGTAAGTATTAGACATCTGTGCATAAAGGTGACGCTTTATGAATATTCCAAATGTACTTAAATTTTATTAACTCATAGAGAGAGTGAATCAAAAGAGTTTTATAAAAATATTAACTTAAAGTATAAAAAAACAGCTATTTTTCAACAGAAAAGAACAGAACAGAAGAACAGAAAGAACAGAAACAGAAGAGAACATAGAAACAACAACAGAACAGAAACTCTTTGCGATATTTTAAAAATTAAATAGTGTAATGTTTTATAATATTAAAATAATCGGAAAAATGAATTTAATACAAATTAATTCGGTACTTGGTTATCCCATCAACAAATTCCTCCAAATTGTATAAGTCGCCAAACTAATAGCCAAATTATTTTATAACAAAAGTACAAATAAATGGGTGAAACACTAGTAAAAAGTGGAAATAAAATCATTTGATGACATTTCTAAATACGCATAGATGTTTAATGTCATTGAATATGATATTCACGATCATCCATTACTGGCATTTAATCTTATAGTTTGGCGATAGTTTTTTGGTCGACGACGGGATAACCAAGAAGTACCGTTGATTTAAAATTGATTTTATCCAATGATTAATTATTTGTAAAATTACAAATTTAGGCACGATTTAAAAAAATCACCGAATCGGGAATTAAAAAAATATATATTTAAACATTATTGTTTATACTTGTTTACATTGGATTTGAATATTTAGGTTGATAGAATTGGCGACTTTATTGCAGTGCCGAAAAGTCTTACACCAAGTAGTTGACAATTCTGCGGTTTAGCCTTGAAAAATTGCTATGTTTAAAGACCCACTTCTGCAGATTTACTAGTGTCATTACATACCAAGGATGAAATATTATTATTATCAAATACTATTATTTTTGAAAATTTTTATTCACCTAAATTTATTTTGATTTTCTTCGAACATATAAGACGAAGAAACTTTTAAAAATATGGAATAAGTATGAAATCCCGGCGCAAATGTCATATACGCACTGGGTTTGGTGCAATTTTTTTCTGATGCCAATGTGACAAAAAACTCGCTTTCAAATACCTGTTACATATCTATATATTTAAGTTATTTTCTATTATTTTGCAGAAACAATAAGTAGAAAAAAGTTTAATTTACTTTTTTTCTATATTTCTTCATTTAGGGGCTTCTTGATCAATGTTTGAAAATGTCCTTTTATTTTAAAAATCATGCTTTCTTTTGCTTTCTGTTGACAATTCTTGCATTTCTACGAAATGTTTGCAAATCTCCGTTTCATTTCTAATATGACGTCGTAAATATACCTTTTTAATTCTTACAAAAATAAATAAATAAATAAATTTTATTTTTTACTTATCACGTAAAAATGATTAATTGCTACAGGAAATATGTCCATTGACCTCTGTATATGTTTTTGATTGGAGGGAATTATTTTTTAAACAATTAGATACTTTGAAGAAAATTTGTGGAAGCGCGTACAAAATGTGGGAAAATGTCTAGTAAATAACTCGTTCAATGTTAAATTCCGTATTAAAATAACATTACGGAGTCACACTGGAAATAAATAAAGCATAGCACTGCCGTGCTATGCTTTAATATGTAAAAATAAACGTTAACTTTTAATTGTTGTAGATCTGCAACAACGTGCAATTTTATATAAAAAAAATCCTTGCAATGGATTTTTAGGGTTTTGTTCATCTGACGAAACTCTATTCGTCTCAGTCTTCTGTCTGTCTGTCACAGACTCCGTATACAAAAAAGTATATATGCCAGAGAGTTCAAATTTTGTGTACTTATAGCTGAATACGTCTTGTCACGCAACAAATCATAAAATTTTGAAAAAAATATTATTTTAATGTAAATATTACTTTTTAAATCATCAGTTCATTTTTTTTTAAGTATCGTAAGAGAAAGATATGAAATTTCTTTTAATGATTATTTAAGTTATATTTCATTCGGAAGAACAAGATTATTGTAAAATGGAAACATTAGTCTTAGTATTTTTACATTATTTAATTTCTATAGGTGAAATTAGGAAATCACCCAGGCCTATGTCAAAATAATATAAAGTCCAAACCTAGCAAAAAAGGTTTATAGAAAAAAAGAATTCAACAGAAAAACGATAGGGGCTCTGTGACAACTCCGACTGCCGAAACTAAATATTCTCATTCAGAGCTGCTACACAAAGAAATATCTATATGACAATTGATTCTTTCATTTTCGTAAAACAAAAATTAGGCAAGAAGTAAAATTTTCTTACCTCTAAAATTCTAATTTCTTGAAAAAACGGGATATCGGTGCTCCGGATGATTCAAACCATCATTGGCAGCATCAGCAGTGAAAAACAACTTATTTAACTCGAAATAATAGTCCAAGTGTTAGCAAAACTTATTTTATAATCACATTACAATACGAAAATCTAGTACATACATATTTGCTATTTACAAGTTGCGCAAAAAGAAAGCTCAAAACTATTACATCTTTCTTGTCTTAAAACTGTTCTAAAAGGAGAGAGAAAAAAAAAGTTAAAAACAAAATGTTCTTTAGTACGAGAATGTTCTTGCGTATGCGTCACACACATTCTGTTTCTCCAAAAAACTAACTACGATTTTTGCTTCTGATTACGCAACTCTTTTAGCTGACAGGTGATCGGATGAAGTATTATGAAATGTACTTCCAAATCCCAACAGGGTCTACTAAACATGTTTCATCAAAACAATCTAGGTTAACCTAGACGAAATTCGACACTGGCCATATTGGGCGAAAGAAAGAATTCGTTGTAAATAATACTCCGAATATTCAGATTTGATTCAAATTGAATGTGATAAATGTAATGTGGGACTATACTGTAAGAAAGCTAACAAATGTTAAAAAATTTTTCACGTAAATTAATATTTTAAATATTTCAGTTTTTTTTGTCATTAGTAAGATCTTGCAGACATGCAACAAACCAATTTCTATGAATAAGATTTATTTTTCTATTCTGATTTCTTTATTTTTTTTCCCATATGAATAATACATGTTAATATACATGTAAGGATTTTTCAAATCGGAGTTGCTGAGATATAAAGAGTTAAAAAAAAGCAATCAAGAGGGGATTTGAAATCAATAAAATAAATATTTCTAAATTCATTTTTGGTTTTTGTATGTAAAGATGAAATTTTGAAATCGGCATTAAACAGACATTCTTAAAATTCTATAATTATAACTATTAAGATATGCCAATTCCAAAACTTTCCTCTATCTTATGCGTACATTTTAATATTTCAAAATTTTATTACGTACGTTAATACTTTAATATTATTAATTCAATACTATGCCAACTTCGATTTTCATCTACAATTGCTGCTTCAGTGAATTAATCGGAGCAAAAGCAATTTAATGTGGATCATATTTATTAAAATCAATAGTTTTCTATTATTCTTTTTAATAAAAATTTTATTTTACTTAAGAAAGGTTTTATAATAATTAAAAGATAAATGACATTGACATGTTTCGGATCCGTCAAATAAGATCCATAATCATAATAAAAATAAAAATAAATTTCAAAACATTTCACGGACAATACAAATGACACGCGACAATGAGATATAAACAACGAAAAACAAAAATCACACGCTCTATTGTATCACTATTGTATCGCTCTATTGTATTAAATTTATCCGAAACATGTCAATGTCATTTATTTTTTAATTATTATAACACCTTTCTTAAGTAAAAAGAAATTTTTATTAAATTTTTTATATAAAAGGTGAATTTTTTAAAATCTGGTGATTTAAAAAATCTATTGGATTAAATAAACTTTTTCCATTATTCTTTTATCCACAGCTATTTGAAAAACCCGACCTAGCAGGACGCGAGTTCGTATCTGCACTAGCCGATGAGCAATAGAACTATGAGAAATAGCACAATTTTCACCTCCAGACCCAAAACTACCCTGCGTCGAAATATTGACTTTTGTTATGAGATACCTCTCGTATTTATTAAGATATATGGATAAGTTTGACTGTATGCATAATATATATAAATGGCTCAATCGAGCTCTTTGGCCAGCTTCATCAGCCATCATGTTTCAAAATAACGGCCATACATTGGCGCATAGTGATTAAATATTACTACAGATTAGCTTCAAATTCATACCACTGTTGGCGACACTTGACGAAATACCGTTAAATTAGGCGATCAAAAATAATTTACCATAAATAATGCCAATTTGGCTGTAGCTCACTAACTTGGAGCAATTCTCATTCAAATTCAATATTGACGAACATTCTCGCATCGGATTTGTTGCATTTTAACTTCTTAAAATTTGAGTAAAATTAGGTTAGAGTAAAACTTTCAAAATTTTAAAAATAATAAATATGAAAGCTTCTCTTAGTCCCAGCACTGACCCCCTCTTGCACTATCATATTAAAGATGCTATGCAAAATTTATGTATATATATTTATGTATATATATCAATTCACTTTTTTGTATTTTACACAAACCTCAAAGAAGCAGTGAAGTTTACACAACTGAGATTTGTGCCCATCCCGTACATATGTACTTTATCTGGAATTTTGATCAGGTAAAATTAAAATCTCAGATTTTTGTAATTTAACTCAAACAATAACTTTAAATTTTCAAGATGAGCATTGGATGCTTAAAAATAGCTTAAAAAATACTTTTTACTACTATAATTCTTTTAAATTTAATTAAAATATAAAAAAAACTGAGAAAATTTTGGTTTTTATTAAGAGCCCACACTACTGAGTTAAAAGGACCCGGATGATAATGTTAAGTCTATGGGGGCGTCCTTTTCAAATATCTCGCTCAAGTTTTAGTACTTTTACAGGATTCTTCTGGCATAAGATAGCTGAGGACGATCTACAACCGGGCTAGTTTTTACTTTTCCAGTTTCGGTTTTAGAAATTTTTTAAAATTACTTTAACTTTCGAAACCGGTTTGATCGTGTTCTAAAATTGAAACTATTATAATATTAAAAATATATAACCAAAAAGTAAAAAGTAACCCAGTTGTAGATCATTCTCAGCTATCCTATGCATAAAAAAAATCATGTAAAATATTAAAATTTGAGGTAGATATTTGAAAAGAACGCCTCCCATAGACTTAACATTATCATCCTGGCCCTTTTCACTCAGTAGTGTCAGTAGTGTAGTCAGTAGAAAAGATCAATACAATTTATCTGTATACAACAATACAACCACTACTGTATAATTGTTTTTTCAGGTTTGATAACATGGATTATTATGCGATTTTTTAATACATAAAATGTTTTTTCTAAAATGATTAATCTTCGTTGGTCTTACGTCATAACATTCGATGCAAATTTATTATTATTATAACACTAAATTCTTTTTTATGAGACAAACGCTCTGCCCCACTTCTGACATTTTCGCCATTTTGAATGTATGATGTAAGTTTTTTTTAATGTACAAACATTCTATATAAATCGAAACAGATTTTGATAAAGTAGGGACCATGTTGTTGAATCTATTTTATAAAGGCCAAACGTATCTGTGCGTAACGCATACGTCATTTTGCGAATGACAACAGATTTTTGGATTTTGGAACATGCATTTTCAATTTTTTCCCTTTTTTTGCAATTTTTGCCACTGTAAATTTTACATTTCTAAATATAGCAAAATTTAAACTTTTATACCGTCGTATAGAGAAAAAAATGTGCTTTTAAATGCAATTTGTTTCACAGCTGTATCTTAATGTTTTATATATTAATAGTTTTATAGTTTTTAGTATAAATTTATTAAAAAAAAATCGTCTGTTATGTAATTTGATGATTTTTGTTTTATTTTGTTTTTATTCATCAGTTAAATGGGACTTCAAGTTTTGAGTTAAAGTGATTTTTAAATCATCACTCTAAAATAACATTTATTTAAACATGGTGAATACGGATATTAGAAGTGCGTGCATAAATTTTGATAAGATGAAAATGATGACGGGTTTTAATTTCGCATGAAATTCTATGATCCTCTCAATTAAGAATAGGTTTTTTTTTTTTTTCATACGCATTTATACGAAACATAAGAGCCTCAATATATAAATTCATCATAATAACTGATCTTTATTATATCTTACTGATTACAGATGCGATTAAAGTTTAAATTTTAAAATTTGGACAACTGAGTTTTATAATATTTTGTTAATCCTAGCTTAAAATAGTATTCATTTGAGAGTTAGGCTGATCAATATAATACGTATTTTTTATAATATTTGTTTGAGAGTTAGACTTATCAATGTAAGACGCATTTTTTACTGTAACAAATTTTGTATATTTATTATAAAACAATGAAACAGTTCCTTTTTAAACATTTTCTTTCGTCTAATTTCGACGTGTTCCACCTCGTTAAGTTAAATTTCAATTTTAATAATTTAATTATAGTTTTTCTTTGAGCAACACTAAATGCCAAGCTAATTCCGTGCTCATCATTGAATCTTATGTATTATTGAGTCAATTTAAATTTGTACTTGCATAATGATTGTAATAAAGATAAGTAAGAAATATTAAAATAATGCCTTATAACAAAACACTTATGCACCTCCTTGAAATTTCTGTAGATTATAAAAAATATTAAAAATAAATAAATAAATAAAAATAAATAAAAAATCGTGTTTTTTGTCGGCTAGTAGTATTTAAATTCTGTAACATAATAAGTATAAAAAATAAATACTATCCGAAGTAGAAATACCTAACATGGTATTTCTTTATTAAGATGCAATAATACGCTTACATTTAACTGTATCGGAATGTTTTTTATTTACTGATTTTTTTAGTAGAAAAAACATTTTAATATAAAATGTATCATGTAGGGAAATTTTATATTAGAAATGTGGATGATTTCTCAATTATAGGATTTATATTATATTAGAATATAAAAAGTGTTATTATCGCTTAAGTGACAATTTTTATATTTCTAACTAATACATTACAGAAATTTTCTTGCAGATTTTAAAATAGTTTATAAATGTTTCAAATAAAACCATGATGAATATCGGTTTTATAATTCGGCGGGAATTTCCGATGTTTTTATGTATATTTTTCAATAATAGTGTGTAACCACTTTTAATCCTTTTAACAATTTGTTTTCTTATGTTGCTCTTTTGTATGCAGCACTGAGTTTCAAACAATTTCCATATTTATCATCAAACTTTATGGAGAATAGAAAATAAAGAAATTTATGATTGTAATAAAGTTATCGGTGCCATGTGGCTGAGCACTTAAAACTTTTGGGCACAAGCATAAAAATATTTATATGGGAGATTGAGTTGATGTCTTTAGAAAGAAAAGTTTGAAACAGAAGGAAAATATAAAAAGAAAAGCCTATGGCACCTATGACACCTATGGCAGTCATTACCATGGTGCGACTTTTATTAATTCTTTAATAACTTTTCATTACCCAAGGAACCCAAAATCACTCCCATCTAAAAATGATTATTATATATATATGTGTGTGTGTATGTATGTGTGCATATGTATGCATGTACTAACATTTGTCCGCACGATATAGATTGCATTTATTCACAGATATTCTTCAAACTCACAAAAAAAAACTTTGAGATAGCTAGTGTCGCGCTGGAAATTGCAGTTGAGCAACAGCAACCCAAAATGGTGTAAAATGAGAATGACTAAATGTCTTTAATACGGCTTTAACATGATACTGATAAAATCAGATGTTATAGTAAAATGAAGTTAATAATTCGTCAAAACCTACTAGATAAAATTTCTAAATTTGTATTTATTTTTCAGCTTTATTTAGTTTGTGTATGTGAAATTAGTAATTAATTTCGACATCTACCTCTGCCTAAGGGTCCGAGTCAGCAGGGTTTATTTCGTATAGTATAATTTGTCATTTCAAATAGATACCATAAAAAGATAACGATTTACCTGCTTTTACTTTAAAAGATTAGAATTCAAAGAAACATATATCCCTAATACAACTTTAGGAAAAATGTACATTCTTTATTAACTTAAGGCGCAACACTAGGCACAGAAAAAGACCCGGATGATAATGCAAAGTCTATGAGGATGTTCTTTTCAAATATTTCGCCCAAATTTTAATATTTTTACATGATATTTTTGCACAAGATAGATGAGGACAATCCATAACCGGCCTAGTTTTTACTTTTTCAGTTTGGGTTTCAGATTTTTTAAAAACAAAAATTCTTTAACTTTCGAAACCGGTTTAAATCGGTTCTGAAATTGAAGCTATCGTAATATAAAAAATATGTACACAAAATCAAAAAAGTAAAAACTAGGTCGGTTGTGGATCGTCCTCAGCTATCATGTGCAAAGGAATCAGGTAAAAATATTAAAATTTGAGCGAGATATTTGAAACGAATTCCCCCCACAGACTTTACATTATCATCCGGGTCTTTTTGTGTGCCTAGTGTGGGGCCTTAATTCATCCCGATACCGAATGATGGTTATTTAAATGATTTTGGACAATGAATGGGACGTCTTCACAACGTTTTAAACACCCCCCTCTTCTTGAAACACGGTGTAATATTGAAGATAATGGACTGAAGATAACCCGAGACTAACAAATAAGACAGGCTGCAGCACTGTCTTTCGCTTTAGACCTCTAGAGTGACGTAATATTCTTTTCATGTAATTGCATTGGTGCTTACAAAAACAAATAATTGAAACCACCTTTGAAAAAAAAACAAAAAAGAAATAATCATGCATCAAGCATAGATTATGTTGAACTTTCCAACACCATTAGATTAATGTAACAAAACTGTACAGTTTAAAAAGTTAAAATATTACGCCCCGTTTCGTCCTATGAAAGTGTGTAATTTCAAAACCAAGTTTCAGCTGTCCCATCTACAATTAGAAAACTATCCGACTGTTTTGGCAGCCCTTTATATGATATAGAAATTTGTTTCTATTAACAACATGCATTTCAAAATTTATTTCATTTAACAAATATATATATTTAAGTTGAAAAATCCCCTTCAGCAATTTTCCCAAATAAGGAGAGTGGTATACGAATATTTTTGAGTAGCCCTGTATATGAGGTATAGAACTTATAAGGTATCCTGGGGTAATAACGCCACGTTACGATTATACCAATTTTTACGGCTCAGTTTTAGATTGTATTTTTGAAATAAATATTTGATTTGATACAGCAACTCCTTGACTATCTATATAAGAAAAATAATTTAACAGATATCTATTCGTAAAATGTAATGGCGTGATTTCTTGACCAATACTATTTAGCGTTATTACCCACCTATATGGGTAATAACGCCATGCAAACAAAGCTATGAAATACAATGGAATAATTGCATGTAGATCGCCCAATTATAAAAATACAAACTTAGAAATTGACGAATTGCATTCTAAGCTATTGAAAATGTTAATTTTTTTGTGAAAGTGTAGGGAAAAAAAAGGTGTGGTGTGGGGGCGAGGATGAGGCAAAAGAATATCAGACGGTGAGCTTCTTTTTGCTGAAAAAGGACGGCTTCAATAGAATTATTAGAAACATTGTACAGTTTTAACTGTGCTTATTTGAATCAGTATTTAGGATGTAGCTCGGCCACTGTAGGGAATCAACCGGCGTATTAATGTCAAGAATTGGCGTTATTACCCCTTTATAGTTATTGCGCTGTACATTTTAAATTACAAATTATCTCGAGAAAGTATCCAAAATCTTCAACAACATTTTGAAAGTCCATAAAATGAACTACAAATTTAATTAACAAAGTATTTCCGGATAAAAAAAATAGTCTTCACATCACAAAACATATCTCGCTAATTTTAGATCAAGCGTTAATTTTAGTTGCTTGTAAAAACACTAAGATCTAAACATGAAACAAATTAATTTGAAGATGTTTTTTGCGATTTATATGACTCAAAACCCTTCTGCGCAGAGCACATGGGTGTCATTTACCAGATTATTTCATAATTATGCATAATATTAGCACTTGGCGTTATTACCCCGCCTGGCGTTATTACACCAGACCACCTTATATAAAGAGTATTATACGAAGGACTAATTAAATTTAAAAGCACATACCGAATTTTAAAACGTATTCTCCAACAATTACCACGCGAAGACAGTACTGTAAACGATTTCTTTTGTGTGTCCCTGTAAATGAATAAAAAAATGCTATGAATGCGTTGTTTTAACAAGATCGTAGTGAATTCAGTGATTTATATCCGTTTCAATAAATTTGAAATAGCGCCATGTCTCTAAACTTATCTCCTCCTACCCATAAACCATAATCTAATTGAATTATTTTGAGTGTCCCTGTAAATGAACCACTAATCGTACACGCTTCCTATTCATGATTTATTGACCCTAAATAAGCTTTATCAATTGAATGAAAATCCGAGTCTATTTACGGAAGCTTAAGCGTAGACAGACGGACAGACGGATAGACAAACGGAATGCATAAGCACTTTTGAACTTTGTTGGGAAGAGTTAAAAATGTATCTGCATTTTGAACCTATAGAGCATTTCACAGCATTATTGATTTCAGTGATGCAATACATTTCTCATCGGTTGTAGTGTGCATTCAGCTATCATTCCCATTTTATTCTTGCATTTGTAAGCGTTAACATGGTCTCGATTCAAAATAATGTGTTATCATTTTTAGTCTGTTATCTATTTGTGTGAAAATGCAAAGTTATTGAAATTATTAAATTATTAAAAATTTTCTTAATTCTAAAACAAGGAATACCCAATTCTTGGCATTCCTGTTCTTCTTCCTGCACTGTAAAAAAAAAAGGGTCGATCTACTAAAAAAATTTTAGTGATCTTTGTAATTACTAAAAAATTTTTAGTAATCTAACTCGGTTACAAGGAATCTATAAGAATTACTAGAGAAAAGCTAGCAACGAATTGAGTTAATAGTTTTACATTTTTAATACCTATTACTAAAGTTCACTGGGTGTGGCCGAGATAGCATAGTGGTCATAGCACCGAACTCCAGGCTGAAAGTACCCGGGTTCGATGCTGGACGCTATCAAATATCCACCGAATGTATGCAATGCACGCGTAATGGTTACTAAAAATAATTTTGGAGCTATTACTAAAATTTTCTTGGTGGCTTATACTAAAAAGTTTTAAGTTAGTGATGCAAAAAATTCTTTTGTTCAGTTTACAAAAGAAATGTTTGTTTCACTTGCAAAAAAAATGCTTGTATTGGTTACTAAAAAATTCTGTGGAATACAAATTTACTAAAAAATTTTTAGTAACCTCTTGAATTTTTTTTACTGTGTGTATGTATGCATGTATAATCACGGTTCGAGAAACCACATGTGAAAATATATTTGAAATGAAGCTTGTGTTTTTTAATAAGTTAATAGAGTAAGAGAAAGAATGAAACAGCTACACTGTAAAACATTTGAGTGACGTTACTCCATAAAATTAGTGGCAACCAAGTTTCCACCAGTTTTATGGTGGCATAACCGTTGTAACCCGTTTAATGGATATAACATTACACTAATATGTAATCTTACACCAGTGACACATGTTTAAATTATACCATTATATAAGTAAAAAAAAAAATCAATCCATAAAATCGGAGGAACATTTTTCTTAAAAACATCTTACTTCAGGATATCATCTTACATAGAACGTTACCTCCATGGCGGTCTAGCATCATTATTTATCATGGGATAATATTGGAATTATTACGTATATTATTTAGAAGAATGAAGATAACTTTTATTTCTTCAAAGTTTTGATTCGAATTTCATAAAATTTGAAATGACTCGCCAAAATTCTCAACGATTCTATATAATAAATTTTTAATCATTCGGTACACCAATTTTTGTGCTGTTACATGCGGACAGACGGACGGATGAGACATCGACTATGGGTGCTAAGTATTTATTAAGTTGCGGACGTACATAAAGAAGAAAAATTACATTTATTTATTTTACAAAATCTGTCTGGACATCTATTCTAGAAACTTCTCTTTAACACTAAGGATGATATTTTTTTTCGAAAATCTAACTTCTTTCTTTTTAGGTGCGTTCGTAATTATTATTCGAGGTGCGTTCGTAGCACCTATAGTTGTCGTTCAGTCCGTCCGTCTGTCCGCATATAACAACGCAAAAACTACCCAACCGATTCGTTTGAAATTTAAAATACATAATTATTACATAATTTTGTTGAGTTATTTCAAATTTTATGAAAATAGGATGCACAGATCAATTACAGGGACAATCAAAAGTATTCCGTTACATTACGGTCAATGAGGAAAAAGTTTCAAATGCATTTTAATGGTGTTACACTCATTCGAACATAATAAAATTGATATGCATCTATAAAATACATATTATAATATACATTTTGCATAATCTGTGGTTCAAAGAACATTTGTTATTGATTTTCAAGGCCACAAAAAAGTATTCCATTACATAATGGTATAGGGAGAACATTGTTTGGTGCGCATTTTAATTGTAATTAATTATTTACAATTTTATCAGATCGATATATGAGAGTGATATTTTAAAAACTTCGTTATCGTTCGAACGCACCTCATTTGCTACGCTTCACGTGCAATTTACAACTTGTTTCTCCTAGCGGGCTTGGAAAGACAAAAGAAATATTTGGAGATATTAAAAAAAAAACTCGTTGAGGTTATATTGAAACATTACAAAACTTTTCTGCTAAACCTGGCAATACCTTTGAAATTATTGGCAACGCATTAAATAATTCTACTAAGTGTTATATAAAATATTAATAAATCAACAAACAGTTTCTGCTAATCCTTACCAACAATAAATATTACATATCGCATAAAGTCTTCATATGCTGATGGGGGTACATATCCCACAAGAGATAAATATGCCTTAAATATTAATCACATACTTAATACATTATACTTTTAATTCTTATAACCTTGTTAAATCTTTGTGCAGAAACGAAGGATAAAATTTGTTCACAAACTCTTGTATTTTAATATTCAAAATTTATTTAAATTTACCGCAACAAATACCTATATTAGCAATTTTGTAAAATCTCTTTTAATTCCTCCTGAGCCTCTTGCGAATGTAGTTTTTAATGTGATATATTTACATTCTTTAAGATTATAAGTTTAGTAAGTAAGACATAGAGCGCTGCTATAATTTTAATTAAGAAAATTTATTTGTTAAGAAAATTGCCCATTTGCACTGTCTTCTTTAATATTTTAATCTTTTGAACCTTTCAAAGAGAAATGTTTGTCTTTTTCATTTAATTGGAGAATAGTAATTTTACGTTTAAGAAAATTTTAAATGAAGTAATACAAATTGCTTCCAAAGAGAGTTTTAGTAAATTACAGATGTTGATTTAATTTTTTTAGCTTCCAAATTGAATCTTCGAATATAAATTTTATTTGTGCCTTTTTTTATTCCATACCTATTAAGTTAGATTAGTTTAATTTGCAGTATTTTTTTCTTTAGCCCTATTGGATGTTTAATGAATTCGGAGAAAAATTATATTTAATTGTTTTTTAACAAAATGGGAACAAACATTTATTGCAAATTAATATTTATTGTTATTTCCACATATCATATTTATCATTTCCATATTCGTGAGGAAGTATAACTCATCAATTTTAAAAATTTGCAATTACGAATTTTCCAATCTCTGTAAATGTTTATTTTATTTCTTTGACGTAAAACCAATCAATTATTATAGAATACTCTAGAACGGGGCTTTCCAACGCGGTGCCCGTGTGTGCAATAAGGAAAGGGCAGCAGACGTCACTGTGGACAAAATTACTCTGGATCCACAGTAATTTCCTGCCCGTCTTTAAGACTCCTACTTTACACAAGAAGTCAAGGCAATCTGATTGGTCTACAATTGATCTGATTTACCTTCGATTGAAAGTTCTGTTGTATGATTGGTGAACGTCGCCATGATGATTCCTGTAAGGATCGCTAAAGCAACAAGTTGAAAATTGCAAGTGAACGTAGCAAATGAGGTGCGTTCGTACGATAACGAAGTTTTAAAAATATTCAGATCTTGCTGATATAGTAGAGCGTACTTCGGATACAGTATAGTAATCGAAATCTTTGTGTTTCTGTAAATATACAGAAAGCAATTTTTATTACACCTCAGAAACGTATATCTTATTCATAAAATGTGAAATAGTTGAATATAATTAAAACACGCCCCAAACCATGTTTCCTCGTATAGCATTATGTAGTGGAATACCTTTGTGTGGCCCTGCAACTTAATAATAAAAATTCTTTGCATCACAGATTGTACAGAATGCATATTTTAGTATATATTTCATAGATTCATGCCAATTCTATTATGTTCGAATGAGTATAACATCATAAAAATTCATTGGAAACTTTTTTTCCCATTGACCATAATGTAATGGAATACCTTTCATTATCCCTGTAATTGATCTATGCATCCAATTTCCATAACATTTGAAATAACTCGACAAAATTACGCAATAATTATACGTTTTAAATTTCAAACGATTAAAATGCATTTGAAACTTTTTTCCCCATTGACCGTAATGTAACGGAATCCTTTTGATTGTCCCTGTAATTGATCTATCCATCCGATTTTCATAAAATTTGAAATGACACGACAAAATTATGTTATAGTTATGTATTTTAAATTTCAAATGATTCGGTTGGGTAGTTTTTGCGTTGTTATATGCGGACAGACAGACAGACGGACAGACGGATGGACTGAGCGACAACAATAGGTGCTACATATTTACATAATTACGAACGCACCTAAAAGTGTAACTGGTAGATTGGTTGAAAGAAGCATTTGTTTGTAATGCTCTTTCCTTATGGAGGCCTCGTGAGATTTTCTTTGCTTTTTTTTGGAGGTTGAAAAAAGTAAAATTCCAATATAAAGAATTTTACTTCAATATTTGCACCCAAGATATTTTCAAAACCTTTGAAAATGCATTAAGGGTCATAAACATAAATTTGAAATTTAATAATGCACTTTTAACCCAATTTGTAATTATTATTTATAAAGTGTTATTGTGATGCTTAAATTTGGTAGTAAGTGGAAATAGCTCTATATAATATTTAAGAAATAACAGAAGAATAAATATTTTTCCTTTTATCCTCCGTTTGAAGACACATGTGCATGAAATTTCAGTTTTTTTCTTCTTGCTGTTTTTATTTTTTTTTTATTTTGCCACAGTGGACGATATTGGCTATTTTATATGAGATATACAAAAATTAATATTTCCTTCTTGATTTTTCAAATTTTAGAGTATTCTTTTTCAATTTGCGTAGAAGGTTAATAAAACAGTGCAGAATGATTTCCAAGATCTTCCAGATTATCGCTCTGTAACCGTACATGTCGATGGTCCTCTATCATAACTGTCATTGTTTTGGGGCTTTATGTAAAACAAAATTCTTTTTCAAAACAAATTAAAGCATATTTTCACATTTTAAAAGTAAATCAGCTATATCTCTTATTTCCTTATTTATTAATTTATTGTTATTGTTATTTTGCTATTTTGCACGATTGAAGTTTCTGGACCCTTATCCTGTACTTTTATGATAGATTTCTCAAAAGTGGGACAAAAATAAGTTAAACTAAAGAGAGTCACATTGACGATACCAGGCTGATTTGACAAAATTCACAGATAAATCTAAATACATCAAAATAATAATAATAATAACAATAATAACTGTATGTTGCAATATATAATTTTTTTCCAATATCAATTTCATAATTCATAATTATTATCGTAAAATGATAAAAATTACAAATTCAACATATTTATGTTTGTGTATTTTAGTATTTTTGCTACTTAAAAAAATAATACATTAGGAGTATAATTTCAGGAGATATTAATAAAAATTTGAAAATATAATTTAACATTAGAAATCAAAGTTTTGAATATTTATAACTAAAAATTTATCATTAAATGACTTGAAATTTGATGTCTGGGCGTAGTTAGAACCGAAGATTCGAAACATCTTGTTAAAATTGTGTATTATGCTTGAAAAAAATGAAGTTAGGGTTTGTTTTAATATGTAGATGGCCCCCTAAGCAGATTTTATACCCATTATTTTAAAGTAGACTTTGATTTTCAATCCTTCCATTCCATTAACAATCTTCTGCGATAATTTGTTAAGGAGTCAGTAGGGGGTATTCACTTTTTTCCCACGACTATACTTACATATCTGTAGCTCATATACAAGTCTGTTTAAAAGATTGTGTGTTTTCTCGTTTTATTCATGGAAATAGCAGAAATTTGGTTTTCAGTCACGTGATAGTTATAATTTTTCCAAATTGTTCATTTAGGTATTCTATAAATTCTATCCGAAAATCGTCGGATCGTCGTTTTAATTTAAAACGTGTGGAAATAATTTAAATCTCTTACAAAAAACAAAGCTTCAAACTTTTCAGATAAAAACTTAACATATATTTTATTCCTGAAAATTCTACTACTCCTTTATCATTGCTCGTGATTGCCTGCACGAAAATAAACTATGACCATGGGGTCACTATGAGAGTATGGACACCAAAGTAATTACAAAATATAATTCAAATTCGCGGTAACTTTCACCTTTATATCAACCTTCACCTCTCCACACATGATCCCTCATCTTACAAACTGAGAAGTTTTGTTATAGTATCGTTAACGTGTTGGAAAGTGTTTCATAATTTGTGCTGAACCCATGATTTTTTGTTCTTGTTTTTTAGTAAGTTATATTTCATTTTAAATAAAATATATATCTGATACGTGCAGTCGTCGATAATGTTTAAAAATACAAGTTCTAAGAAATAAAGCATTAAACTATCTTTTTTAACATTCTTTATTCTGAAGAACGTTCAGGAAAGTAACATGTCAGGACATGGTTTTCCATTTTCAATTCCCATATGTATAAAATGGCTCCATTAGAACTTTTACCAAATCTCAACTGTCAACATTTCTTTTAAAGTACTAAATAAATGGGGAAATGCCGAGTTAAAACGATCGTCCTATTTCTTTTTTTTCTTTCTTTTTTTTTTTTTTTTTTTTTTTTTTGCTTATTTTTTCTATTTACATGGTTTTAAAAATTTTATTCGTGTTTTTCTGCGGTGATTTGTAATAATTTTCAAATAAAAGTTAAACACATTAAGCATAAGTGCCCACATTCTCACGCACTGAAATGAACAAATTAAAGTTAACAGATGGCGGTGTTCCTTTGTCTATTTCTAATCCAAGCGATTATTATAAGAGTCTATGAAGTTTTTGAGAGATTATTGATTATAATACATTCACAAAATACGTTCCTTACATTCTGAAAGTAAATAGAATTACGAACAAGGATCATCACTTTAAAAAACTTGTGTTAAAGTACATTAAAAACCATATATTTGAATTATATAAATTTTCATGATGACGGACAATAAACAATTCTTTATCTAATAAATATTATCCTCCCATAATACATATACATATGTATGTAATATAATGCAGATGGAAATATCTTCTTGTTACAGATGAGAATACAGCTTTGCTTAACTCTAGTTCTAATAATTAGAATGTGTTAGTGTTGGTTACGAGTTAGTCTTTTGCTCGCTGGTTATTTATAATGGGGAAATAGGTTTCAGGAAAGTATTCCCTTGGTGCTGGTATATTTTAAGAATCCTTACGCGTATTCACGCAGTATTCGAATAAAACCACAGAGAACTGCAAACAATTGGGTCGACAGGCGCCATTGGATTCGAGCCCAGCTTCTTCCGTCGACCAGCTTATAAAGCAGAACTTTTTGGCAACTGGTGGGTTTCTGATGAGTGGATAATGATGGGACTTGTACTGTTAATCATATAATTTCCCATGAAAAGTTATATGTATACATATAAGAGTTTTGTTTATTGTTCTAATTTGCTTAGTTATAGAATTATGGGGGAAAGTTTTATAATAAGATGCTGAATGATTGTCTGAATGACTGTCTTTTTTAAAATTCAGCTGAACGGAGACTTGCTTTGTTATTTAGAATTTGGCCATGTATTGTTTTAGTATTTTGCATATTTACTAAATACTACTGTAAGTGATCCGTTAAGAAAGTGGACCCTTAACAGTTGGAATTGAACTTCACCTGACACATTAGAAATTGTAATACCATAATGGGATTCTTATTGTTTTGACCAATAAGGCAGAATTTTCAATTCGTTTTTCCTGTAAAGCACAAGATCGAAATCACCTATCTATTTCATTTGATTCAATATTTGTTTGAAGAAACTAAAAAAAAATGCGGAAAATCCTGGTATTATTATGAACATAAATGTAAATAAGGGAAATACATGATATTGTAAAATCCATGATATACTTGATATTGTACTACACAATCTTTTTCTTTAAAACTGAAAGAAATCTAATTTTTTATTTCCCTTAATGTCAACGCATTTTTGGCAGACAGCGATCTATATCACAAGGAGATTGATATCTTTCAGAAAAAACAATTGAGAAAAATTGGTTTTTACATCGTCTATGTAATTTAGGAAATGGCGACTGCGCTGATCGTTTATTTTAAAAATTATGTTTGTACAGAATAAAAAAAACTGTTTTCATGTTCAGCATCTGCCAGACTTTTTTTGGTTTTATATTTCTTTACCTTTATATGGTTTATAAGATAAAGATTCTTAAAGTATCTTACCTGTAGAATGTATTTCAAAAGTATATGTAAAATATGGATTTTTTAAAAACTAGTTTACTTCCTTGTATTATAACATTAGCAAATATAGAAATCATTTTTTTCATTCTTTTTTATAACAATTCAGTACTTATCTTGAAATTCACCCCTAATTTTAGATGACTTTCGTATTTCTTTTTTGAAAATTCGATACAAAACCCTTATTTGATGTTAGCATGGATTAAATTATGGAAAAAACTGCTTTTTTCACCTTTTTTACAAAACACAAACAAATAAATTCATTAAAAATATACATTTTTTGTTTTATATATTTTCTTTTTGCACAGAAAAGAGAAAAACAATTATTTAAATATTTTTTTTTAGAATTTCTAAATTTAATTCTCAATGTATAATCGTAAATTAATTAACTTTACATGAATATTTGATAAAAAGTGTATTTTTTAAAACATTACGAAAACTTACACAATATTTTATGCTTGGTACGAAGCGCAAGTAAGTGAATTAATTAATAAACATGTAGTTTTTAGACTTTTCTCTTTTTTCACAGTTTCTTTTTTAAGATATGAAAATACGAAAAATAAGAAAATAAATATCCTTTAAATATAACTTTTTTTTTACTAAACTCTTCCTTTTTTATTTTCAAATTTTTATCTTGGAAAGTGTTTCATTGTTGTGGTTTCTAAAAAATTTTGGCCTGTTTTGGGAAGCATTTATAATTGCATCCGTAAATTCATTGTTCTTTCACAAGTACTTTCAAAAGTACATTTTCTTATCAATAGGATACACATTTCACAAATTATTATTTCTAAAAATGTTTAATAAAATTTTGAGGAATAATCAGAGCAATCTCATTTAGGCTCACTGGTTAAAAATAATCTCAATAATTAAACAGGAACAGCTGGCTTAAATTGAAATTTAATCAAAGTGTGATATCCTTTGTTTTATAACGCTAATTTATATGTTTCTAAACAATGTCTATAAGCAATTCATAACAATGTATTTGGTCGTGTTGGTACTACTTGATTATCCCGTCGACCAAAAAGCTATCGCAAAACTATAACCTTGCATGCCAGCAATGCACGATTGTAAATGTCGCATTCTTTTAACAGTAACTCGATAGACGTATTTTTTACGTCATCGAGTAATTTTTAATTCAACTTCTTATTTATACTTTTGATTGTGCTTTACTAATTTATTTGTTCTTCCGTTATTTAAAATAAAAATTATGTCAATTTATACAATTTGGCGAAGAATTTGGCGATTTCTATAATTCGGCGAAATTGGTTGACGGGATAAGGAAGTAGTACCGTCGTTTTAAATAGTTCAAAACTTATCCTTTTTCGCCCCTTCTTAGAAAATACTATAAATTATTGGACTTTAAATTATTCCAATAGTGTATATGAATCCATTTTCCAAATATATATATATATATATATACTATTCAATGGCAAATGCATATCTAAATCTTTTGTTTGATGAATTTCAAATTTACGCCCCTCTATAATCAAATGTTAGATCCATAAAAAAAAGTAAACATGTGAAAGAAACAAATTTAAAATCTTTTTTAAATGCATGTTATCTGAATTCTATGAAGATTTTACATTCGTGTCTCTTGAAGGAATAAATTACAGTTCAATCTACAAGCATCGGAAAAATTGTTCAATAAATAAAAAATATATATTAGATAAACAATGGATCATATTCTACTAATAGTGCAATAGACAAATACATTGATCAGCTATGTCCTCCTATTATATAGCTATTTGATTACTTATTACAAACGACATTAAACATTCATTTGCTGATGGGGGAATATGTCCCTTATAAGAAATAAGGTGTTCTGGCGTAATAACGCCAGGTGGGGTAATAACGCCAAGTGCTAATATTAATCATAATTATGAAATAATCCGGTAAATGACCCCATGTGCTCTGCACAGAAGGGTTTTGAGTCATATAAATCGCAAAAAAAGAAACAGCTTAAAGTTAATTTGTTCTATTTGTAGGTCTTATTACTTTTACAAGCAACTAAAATAGACGCTTAATCTAAAATTTGCGAGATAAGTTTTGTGATGTGAGGACTATATTTTTTATCCGGAAATACTTTGTTTATTACATAAATTTGTAGTGCATTTCATGTACTTTCAAAATGTTGCAGAAGATTTTGGATATCTTTTCGAGATAATATGTGGTTTAAAATGCACTGCGCAATAAGTATACCAAAGTAATAACTCCAATCCTTGGCGTTATTACCCCGGTTGATTCCCTACAGTGGCCAAGCTACATCCAAAGGGAGTTTATTTATTAATATGGGATAACATTCTTATCATTGTTGAAATGGTGAGATTAAGGGGGGGGGGAATCCAATACCCAAAACTAATCTCTCTTTTTAAACTATTACAAATAAAACTATATCAAAATGTTTTTGATATTCTAATTCGAACATCTTCAAAATCAGGTTTCTATTAAATTTCCTCTGGATTGTTCAATTGAGTTCTAAATTTTAACTGTCCGCTTTCTCAGTGTTTGGTTTTTCAAAATTTTACAAATTTAACCTTTAACCGATGTGACAGAAATTGTAATGTAACTAATGTGAAGCGGTTTGTGAGACCGCAAGATTTAAAGATGAATAAAAGACGGGAATAAATCATAGGGTTGTGTTTTTGTATTCAACTTTTTATACAAGTCTATTATATTTAATATTCACCTATTTAACAGTCTCTGGTTATAGTACTAAAGTTCCAAATGAAACAAAATTTCGATAGTGTTTCTAGTTAAACTGAAAATTACAAGTTAAACTATAAAAAAGTAAAAGTAAAACAGTGGTCTGTGAGACCGGTAACATTAGTTGAAGGTTAAAAGGCGATCAATGATTAAAAATCATAGAATACTCTTCCTGCACTGAACTTTTTGTACAGAATTAATTAAATTAAATTTAATCTATTCAAATATTTCTAACAATAGTACGTTGACTCCAAATGAAAGAAAATTTCAGTTGTAGTTATATTTGAACTGGAAAATACAAATTAAACTCTAAAATTTGAGGAGGGGGGGGGGGTAGCGTTCAGTGAGATTGCTAACAGCAGTTAAAGGTTAATTTTGTTGCTAATACAGATATAATGATATATAACCACATGAATCATGTATAAAATTTAATAGGAAATCTCATTGGGATAATATTTTTTATCAAAAATCTTATTTAATTAATTAAAAATTTATTAAAGCATATTTTAAATAATGCCGACAATTTAACTTTAGGTTTGAGAATCCCCATTATTGTGGAGTTATGGATTAAAAACTATTTACAAGACTACTATAATAGTACTAGCAAAAATATTCATTACATATAACTCTACTTATTATAAAATTTCACATGATTAAAATATTACATTATAAATTTTTAAAACCATGCGATGTTTCTTATATTTGTATTTAAGCGGGACTTTTCAAGCAAAGAGAGGCACAGGATGTTATATTCTGTTTAAGCTCCCCTTTACTCCTTTTTCTTTCACTTTCACGAAAATTGAATATTTTCTACCGCATAGAATGCATACATGGAAATATAAATACTGATTCGAATAAACACAGTTAAAACAGTGCAATGTTTCTAATAATTTTATTTAAACAGTCCTTTTTAAGCAAAAAGTAACTTAGAATCTGATATTCTTTTACCTCCTCTCCCCTCCTCCCCCCACCACACTATTATTTTTCTTACATTTTCACAAAAAAATTGAACATTTTCATTAGCCTAGAATGCAATTTGTCAATTTCTAGAACTGTAGAGTTTGTATTTTTAGAATTGGGCAATCTGCATGCTATTATTCAATTCTTATTTTATAGTTTTGTTTGTACGGTGTTATTACCCATATAGGTGGGTAATAACGCCAAATAGCATTGGTCAAGAAATCACGTCATTACTTTTTATGAATACATACCTGTTAAATTATTTATTCTTATAGATAGTCAATGAGTTTCTGTATCAAATCCTATATTTGTTTGAAAAATACGATCTAAAACTGAGCCGTGAAAATTGGTAGAACCTTAACGTGGCGTTATTACCCCAGGATACCTTATGTTTTATACTTAATATATTATACTTTTAATGCTCATAATCTTGTTCATTTAATTTTTCTAGAAACGAACGAAAAAATTTAAAAGCTCTTGTTCTATTTTCATAAATTAAAATTTATTTAAATTTATCGCAACAAATACCTCTATTAACACTTTTGTAAAATATCTTATATATCCTTCCGATGTCTTTGAGAATGTACTTTTTAATCTGACCTATTTATGTGCTTTAGGATAAGAAATTCTGCTAATAAAATACATAGCGTTGTAAAAATTTTAATTTAGAGTATTTATTTGTTAAGGAAATTTTCAATTTACACTGTCTGCTTTAATTCTTTAATCTTTTAAACCTTTCAACGAGAAATGTTTGTCTCGTTAATTTAATTACAGAACAATAATTTTACGTTTTCCTAAAAACATTTTAAATGAGGTTTGTACAAATTGCTTCCAAAGAGAACTTTAAACAAAGGTTGATTTAATTTTGCAGTTTCTTAAATGAATCTCTGAAGATAATTTTTTTTTTTTTTATTAAACGTCTATAAATTTAGAATAATTTAATTTTCAATATCTGTTTTTCATTTAACCCTATTGATGGTTTAATTAATTCAGAAAATAGTTATATTTAATTATTTTTAACAAAATGGAAACAAAATTTTGTTGAATATTAATATTGTTTGTAATTTCCATATATCATTTTGCTTACTCAAACATTAAATTTCGCCCATTTTCACTGGTAATTTCATATGTTTAAAATATTAATTTATGATGAAATATAGCTCGTCAAATTCTAAATTTTGTTACGAGTTTATAAACGTATAGCTATTTTTTTTTTACTTAAAACTAATCAATTATTACAAAATACCGTAGAATAAAAGCAAAGAAAACAATAATATATATCTCGAATCGTTTTTTGAGTTTTATTATAAATTGAAAAGAATATATTTTCACTGTTTCCTTTTATACAAAGTACTATTTTTAAAGACATTCTTCATTGAACCAGTCTCAATTGAAATGTTGTTTCTAGGTATTGGATTTCTAGGTTTTTATAAACTGGAGTGACGTCATAAGAAATGGGACAATTTTTAAATAAATTGAATGAAAGCGAAGTACAACGGTGCATATAATCTAATTGACGAAGAACCTTAATCAAGTATAAGTAAAAGGTGAAAGTTCACACGGTTTAGTTGATATGGGATATCTATTTTCTGGAAAGGTTTGTTATTCTATAAAAATATCTTTACAAATAATAACGCTCTTTTGTGGAATTTTTTAATTTAAAGAAACATATCCGTTTAGAGTATCGAAGGTCTTTCAAATCTATAATTCATGCTAAATATAAGAAGACAGCACCGTTTAAAAATCATTTTTTTCATTATATGGGAATACAAAAAGCATTCCAAAAACAAGTTTCAGATGTTCCCATCTACAATCGGAAAACTATCCAAATATTTAAGCAGCATATAATATGATATATATTATTATGCAGCATTTTTATTATTATACATAGATTTAAATCTATTAACAACATGCATTCCAAAGTTTAGTTCCTTTAAGAGATACATATATTACAATTGAAATTCTCAGATGATTTAATTTGATGAAATACAAAATTAAAATATCATAATGCATAAAATGGGCCCCACTCCCTAATAGCATCATGTACAATATTTCAACATTCAATCATAATGAATCGCAGACATATCAAAATACATAAATACTTAAATCACTTTTCGATGTCTGTATATGATTCGTAAATGAGAGTAATCATGTCGGAAATTCTTGAATAAATACGAAAACTCTGAATGCATATTTATAACTTCATGCTTTGAAAGACTTTCAATTTGAAAGAGTTTTTGAAAGTGTCAATGCCGTCAATGTATGAGTAACAAAAGAAACAAGTGAGATGAAAAGCTGCTAGTGTCAGTCACCGGAACTTATAAGTTACAGTGGCATTTTTTGATTGACGAATGTCTGTCTGTCTAACTTTTCTCTTTAACAGATTTCTACTTGCCATTTCAAAGGGAAAAGACTTTTATTGATTTTTATTGAAACGAAAAAACTGACACTCTTCCACTTAGTTTTGTGTTGTATAAAAAAAGAAATAATGAGCTAAAATATTTCACTTTTTTTTTAGTTTAACAATCTGGCTCATTAATGTAGCATGTCTGAAATTGTATATCAATCATGAAAAATAAGGCGCATTCGTACTAGAACTAGTTTTATATCGGTGCAATAATTTTTGCACTTTTATGCAAAAATGCATAAATGCAAGTTTTATTACAACTCAATACATTAAATTCAGTCATACGGAAGCAATAGGAATCGGTTTTTAAAAGGAAGTCATCACTATGACAATCTGGAATCATGACTTATCATAAGATAGCTTTGAATTAAATATTTTGGAAAGGAAAACTTTTATTAATATCCTTGTTTTGATTAGATTTTTATAAAATTTGAAATGCTCGGTGCAATTCCGCAAAAAAGTTTCAAACCAAACATTTAGGTAGCTTTTGCGATGCTCTGTTTAGATGGACAGACGAACCAGGCGACATCTATTAATGATGCGTATTAATATACAGTCCCTGGCCAAATTATTAGACGCACTCCCTTTTCCTTGTGTTGAATCATATTACTAGCTTCATAGAAATGTTACTGTGTGAATAACTGAAATTAATTATGTACATCATTTGTAGGATTATAATAAATTAAAAACATGCCTATGACTTTAAAACTCTTTCTTTTTACAAATTAAATTAAAAAGGGCTGAAAGTGCAAAATTTATAACTTGAAACTAAAAAAAAGTCAATTTTTTTTGGAGCCTCTTTTGGCGGCTATCAGTGCCTCTATTCTTCACGGCATGCTATTAATACAAAATTGAAGAGTTTCTTGTATGCGTGGGTGACGATTCCAGATTTGGATAAGATTTTCTATGAGCTGAGTTTTGTTTGTTATGACTTCTTAGTCAATTCTCCAGACCAATATAAAGATGTTTTCAAAATCGGTTTATTCTAAAGCTAAAATGATGGTTTCCAAATGAAGAACCATTTGTATTTTTGCAAGGTAAGGCTTTTTGTTACATAGCACAATCCGTCAAGGTCTACTTTCAATATAAAAAAAATATCCCTGTGTTGAACTGCTCCCGGTAATTCATCAGACATGAATACCATTGAAAATATTTGGGAGCTAATGAAGAAAGTACTGGACAAAGAGCTCATAATGAGCAAGACACAGCTCATAGAAAAACTTATCCTTGTCTGAAAACATCACTCACACATGCAAGAAACGTTTCAATTTTATACTAACAGCATGCCATGAGGAATAGAGGCACTGATTGCCGCCAAAGGAGATTCCAAAAAATATTGACATTTTTTTTTAATTTCATGTCTTAAGTTTTACAATTTAAGCAATTGTTAATTTAATTTACAAAAATAAATAATTTTAAAGTCATCGGCATGCTTTTAATTTATTATAATCCTACAGATGATGCATATAATCAATTGTAACTACTGGCATAGTAATATCTCTATGAAACTTGTAATATAATTCAACACAAGAAAATATGAGTGCGTCTAATAATTTGGCCAGGGACTGTAAATACGAATGTAGGAACGGTATTCTTTCCACTAAATAGGCGTTCATATTTCATTCTCCACATCGCAACTCTCATCATCCACGTACTCTAGATGTCAGCTGAAAAAAGGTAGCCGTGGTTTGAAGCTAGTCGCAGAAAAGAAGTGAAGAGAGTTTTTTTTGGAACGATTGTTGTGGGTCGAAAAATGAATGTTTGATGATGATGACTTTCCGCGTGAGATGTGATTAATTAACTAAAACTTATGATGTTTGAATTGTAAATAGAACTATGTAAATAATCTTCTTTTTTTGTAAATAATTTAATCGTAAATATAAGTTTTAAAAGTTTAAACGGTGTCAGATTCCCTTATATGTCTCTGAGTTAATTATGATTTGAAAGAACTTTGAAATTCCACACGAATGCACTTAAAAGCTATCAAATAAAAGTTAATGAACTAAAGAAGAGAACAAAGGTAACCAAGGTTGCGTAAAAACGGTACAATTTTATGAAATCCAGAGAATAATCTTCAAGAGATTGAACTTGAAAATAAATGAAAATTTAAGTTTCTATTTCGCCTTCGTGCAAAAAAAAAAAAACTGATTTAAATCGACTGATTAAAATCAATTACACTCTAGTACAAAATAATAATTTTTTTTTATATGTATATTGTATTCATGTTGCATGGATAAACATTCGTGTATTTTTTTGTTTCTTTTTTTTTCTTTTTTTTCTTTATTTTTTCTTTGTCGTTTTTATTCTCCTTCTAGCACAAAACGACATTTTTTAATTTGCTTCCACCCTTTTATATAAAATATATATGCAGAGTTGGTTATCCTTGTAAAGGTACCTGACAGAAAATAGAAAATACAAGATCAAAATAGATATTTAATATTTCACAGCTCGAATATGGTGCTTGGATTCAAACGCAGCCAACTTAATTTTCAATTTTCCGAAATTGGCCAATATTGTAAGGTGTCTCTAAGCGTCAAAATGGGCGTCAAATATGTCAACGTCAAACCACGCCTCTCCGAAAATAACGTTTAAAAGTCTAAAAGGACACTACAGCGCCATCTTTTATCTTACAGATAAACTACCCAATTCTAATTCTTTCCTGACCTGCCTCAGAATTAAAACTTCACCAGCACAATTTCACTCGAAATAGCCATTTAATGAATTTCAATTTTAAAAATTTTTACACGGCACTTGCACAAGATTATTTTGCATATCATACTCCATTTTTGAGAATTTTGTGGGTAATTTAAGGAGAAAATAAATTGGACATAATTTTCATTAAACAGTCAAAAATCAAATTTAACAAATTTAAAATTTAAAAAACTTGTACACGGCACTTTCATAAAGTCAATTTACATGTCATACTCTAATTTTAACAATTTATCTTGGTCATTTCCGGAAAAAATGCCGAGTTTAAAGCTTCTTTCAAAATACACACTTAATGAGTAAAATATGCCCCATTTACTATGCCTCTTATACAAACTTTAAGCATTTTGTGATAAATTCGCGGTAACAGGTAATAAAATTATATGTGCTGGTTTAAGGAAGTCCAGGACACAAAAGACTTCACATTTTCTAAAATAATTTTATTGCAATAAATATTTTTCTACTTAAAATGAAGTTTAATTATATTTATATCTTAACTGAAATAGGAAATGTATTTTTTGTTTAAGTTTGTTTTTAAAATCTAGCTCTCAGGCAATGGTTGTCATGGAAATGACTACTTAAGGGAATGGGTTTTCCTTCATGATGGATTTTTTCCCCATTTCTTTCGTTTAAATCGTTATAACTCAAGAACCGTTAAAGGTAAATGGTTCAAACTTGGAACATGTCTTTTTAGATTGTTTAATTTTTTTTTCTAATTTGCTGAATCAAAATTACTTTTAAAGATATGATTTTTTTTAAGTTGCATCTCTTTTTTAAAGACATTTCATGTAGAATGTGTTTCAAATTTTGAATATATATTCATTTTGGCTGGGCGTTTTCTTGATTTGATTTGGGAATTCATTGGATAAGTATGAAAGGGGAATCGGGGGGACTATCCCCCTTATTTTAGGAAAATAGTTTTTCTGGCAGAATTAACTGGCTTATTTCGAGTTTTGGATACAGGTTCATAGTGATAAGATACTTCCCTGATTAGTTGTGGGGGTCTTTTTTTAAGTATAAAAGGGAGTACGAGCGATTACCTCCCTTCTTAAATTAGAGAAATGAGTTTTTATGCATTTGAGTTTCTATGTTTTTATCATTTAGAAATTTTAATTATGTATTAACATTTCATATAAGCATCGAAATTTCCACAATTTTAAGAAAACTTCTGTTGCCTGTTTTTTACATAAAACTCTAATCGCATATATTATACTATTAGTTAAGATTCTAAAGAAAATTTTGCTCTTAAGAGTCTGGAACAGCAAAATTGAGATGAAATATAATAATATAGGGAACGTATAGATTTAAAATTAATATCTTCATTCTACGTGCAAAATGCAGGAATTTTAAAATTTGCGGATAGAATTTTTGTTTGTTTCTTTTCAAGGTTACATTTCAAGATTCAAATAGCTTCTTACATTATTATTACGAAATAATTTACTTTAAAAATTGGGAAATACTGTTCTAAAGCTGAATGGAACTACATATCTTTTAATGATTTTTCTCTTAAAATTCATCCATAAAGATTTTTTTCTTTTGCACATGAGAATTAAAATATCTGTATTTATGTGACAATGTTCAATATACAAGTATACGATTTACCTATACTATAACACAAAATTTCTTTCTAATGCAATTTATGTATAAGCTGAAAAAGAAATTTTTATCAAAAGTCATATGGTTTATTTAACATTTTTCTCCGAAATGCTTTTCTTAAAAGTACATTTAAGGAATACATAGGATTACATTCATAGGATTACATTCATAGGCACATTCATAGGATTGTGCAGGATTTTTTTCTTTCCCTTCTAGCTTCCTTTATTTATTTTTTTCTTCATATCTCATTTCTCGTGAAACGCTAGAAGTTAAATTTTAGAGAATCAAATTTTCACTCCTGAGTACATTCAAGCTTGAATTTCATTTTTTGCGGTTCAGCTTCTTTCGCTTAGAATTTAAAACTATGTCCTTGCCCGGTGGAGAAATATATTAAATTGTAATCGTATGCATTTTTTAAAAAAGCGCGCTCTAAATCCAATGTAGAATATTTCGATTTTTTAAGGTTGACGCTTTTAAAATGTTTTCTCCCTTGCAACATAAAATTTTTTTGCTTTGGTTTTCATAGTTTTTTAATATCGATTGCGAAAACTTTCCGTTTAAAATATTTTTCGCGCATTGATTATATGGAAAGAGTAAATTCTGTAGTAAGAATAATCATAAATATTAAGAAGGAATACCTTTTTACACAGTACTGTAGTATGAAACGAAATATATATATATATATATATATATATATATATATGGCTAATGGAATATTATCTTACTGCATATTATTTTCAAAGCAGATTTATATGTACTGCTTGAGCATTAAGTTTTTAATTTTAGTCTTTTGTTTAAAAATTTTAATGTGTATTTACGTATTATCCAGTCTAGATTGCAACTAATACTAAATACAACTGCACTAAGTATGAATCGAATCGTATTAATCCCTATACTTATTGCAATAACCCTTCTTTTTCAAAAATGGTAATATATTTATTTTAGTTTAAAATTCATTACATTAGTATCATGCATATTTTAAATTTTTGTTATAATTTTATTATGCTATTATGTTTTTTTATATTTTTATTTTTTGTTATGTTCTTTTTTTATTTTTTATCTCTATCTGATTTCCTGTGAGACGCTATACGCTAAATTTTAGAAAATCAAATTTCAATTATCTGATTTGTTATAAATTTTGTATGTAAGTTCTTTCTGATTAGGCGAATCTCGGAGTAGTTTTGAAGGTATAATGGTTAAGTATAAAGCAGGGTAAATCTTAAATTATGCAAATGCGTTTTTATACAGAATTATGTGATTTTCTTCGAATTTTGTATATAGGTTTATGAAAAAGCGTATCTCAGATTAGTTTTTGAGGGTTAATGATTAAATATAACGAAAGAAAATGGAAGAGGGTTATTTCCTCCTTTAATGTGTTTTTTGTGGAGCATTATTGTTTGAAAATATAAGGATATAATATATAATTAGTATGCATATCCTATGAAATCAATGCCATCAGTTTAACTGGGCAATATATTTTTTTCTTATTACGATGAACTCTAACATCTGAATAATTATCATTCAATTTGCAGTTGTTGAATCAGTAAATGTTAATAGATTTGTTTATTTATATTTAACAAGTTGAAAATTGCACGTCAGACGTAGCAAATGAGGTGCGTTCGTATTTGAATGAAGTTTTTAAAATATACAGTACTTCGGTTATAATACAGTAAATGAAATCTTTTGTGTGACCCTTTAAATACTATTATGTTATGCAGGAATTAACTGGTAGTAAACCATAGTAACGTATATCAATTTCATAAAATGTGAAATAGTTTAATATAAATAAAACTGTCCCCAAACAATGTTTCCCCCTATACCATTATGCGATAGACTACTTTTGTATGGCCCTTTTTAGTATATGTATATAAAAAAATATTCTTTACACTAAAGATTGCACAGAATGTGTATTTTACTACATATTCAACAGATGTATAGGAATTACATTATGTTCGAAAGAGTGTAACATCATTAAAATGCATTTGAAAAAACATTTTCCTATTGGCTGCTATGTAACAAAATATTTTTGATTGTCCCTGTTCTTCAATTATACATCCAAATTTCATAAAATTTGAAATGACTCTAAAAAATTATGAAATTATATATTTAAAATTTCAAACAATTCAGTTGAGTAGTTTCTGCTTAGTTTTGCGTTGGGTTGTTATATTCGGACAGACGGACGGATTGAACGACGACTATAGGTTCTATGTATTTACATAATTACGAATACACCTAAAAAGTTGTTACACAAAATCTGAAAGGCAATAAAAGCATAAGATATTTTTAATGTAATTAAACACATGTGTACGAATATTAGTTTCTTTTCCACAATTTTAACTAGCAAATTTTTTACTTACATGTAGCTTAAGAATGTAGAAGCATATATGATTGTTAGAAAAATGTTGAAACAGCTTTAACACGTTCGCTGTCGCTTACGGAGAAGATGTGATGATAGTTAATGCCGCACTGTAGAAGTCGGTTTTGCCCAGAAGCCGATTTACTTTTTATAACAAAGAATCAGTGAAAGATTTTCCCGCGCCAGCGCGTGACTGGCTATTGGACTTCACCCTACATCACGCGAGCGGCGTGTGTAGGCAGCATGAGCGGCAGCGAATGTCTTAACAGAATTCAATGAAACGAAACATTGAAAAAATTCAATTTTTGGAATGATAATCTTGCTTGCGAATGAAAGAATGACTGAATAAATATGATTAAACTGTAAAATACTAATAAAAACATTGTTTTAACATCTTCCTGTCATATCAGTTTACTTGCCTCAACGATGTACCACAATTTAACATTAAAGAAAAAAAATCTAATGTTTATGTCACGCCATATTTTAAGAAAATCAAATTTAAAAGACCAGATTTTAGTTTAATACGTACTACAGTATTTGTTTCATATTTTCTTTGTATTTTCCTCTAATACCATAAATCTGTTTCCTTGAATGCATTTTAATCGTAGGAAAAGCAAAAATATTTTATTGAAGATTTTTGTTTTCCAAAATAAGTACTATACATTAAAATCTTGAATAGTTTAAACAATGTCAGTTTAAATTCGCTCGATGTAAATTTTATGGTAACATAAATTCTGAATTCGAATCTGCATAAAATAGCTGCAGAATTTAAATATATTGAATGGAAAACGATTGAATATCTATGACATCTTTGTCTATGAAGCATCCTGAAAACAGTGAATTTGATTTGAATAAGTACGTTGAAGTTCTATTGTTTTGAGAACGTATAAAATATTAACGGTGCAGTAAACCTTTTCAAACAAGGAAGATATTTAAAAAAAATGTCATGTACTTAAGTCCTGATCAATTTAAATAATGCTTTTTTGAATTTTGAAGTTGGAATAGAATCTTCGACCGTTCTTCAGAATATCATTTTCTAAGTCAGTTTGTTGCAAGCTAGACAGATAAATTGTATCTGCATTAAATTCGAAAATATTTATTAAGAAATCCCGATATAGTTCAGAAACAGTATATATACCGATATACATACCGATATATATATACCGATATATATATATATAACCCGATATAGTTCATTTTATGGAAACATAAATTCTGAATTTAAATCTGGATAATATTTCTGTAGAATTTAAATATATTCAATGGAAAACGATTGAACATCTATGACATCTTTGTCCAAGAAACATTCTAAAAATAGTGAATTGGATTTGAATAAGTACGTTGAAGTTATTTTGATTTTAGAACGTATAAAATATTAACGGCACATCAAACTTTTGAAAAGAGTAGCATATTTAAAACAAAATGTCATGTACTTAAATCCTGATCAATTTACATAATGCTCTTTTGAATTTTGAAGTTGGAATAAAATCTTCGAACGTTCTTCATAATATTATTTTCTAAGACAGTTCGTTGCAAGCTAGACAGATAAAATGTATCTGTAATAAATTCGTAAAAGATTTATTAAGAAAGCCTGATGTAGTTCAGAAACAAGTACAAATATTAATATCGGTTACTTCTGGATTTGTTTTTAATATTTCCTATTACCCGCAGAATTCACTTTTAAAAACAATTAAATTATATATATATATATATAGAGAGAGTATTCTTGAATTACACCTACACATTAGACAGGTGGTAGTAACCAAAAATATGATGAAATTTTACCATTGTAATTACCATAGACTTATTTATATACAAATACAGGTTGTTTCAGCTTAACTCAGCCTGGTGTAAGGGAAAAAATTACAAAAACTGAGAATGCTACAATATGTATCTTATTTAGTGTAAAATGTTATAGCATCACAAAAATTTCAGAAGAAAGAGAACGCTCAAGTAATCGATCGTATGAGCTTTTCATCGCAGTCAAAATTGCGGCTGACATAACTACATACTACTGGCGCATAGTGTGGAATTTTAAACCACTTAATTTTGATATAAAACTGACAGCTATTAAAGGAATTCATACTATGAAGGAGAGTCTGGAAATAAGTTTCCCCTGGCGACTGTGAAGAGAGGTGAGCATGGATAACAAAACATATAAAAGAACATTAAAATTAAGACGTAACTTTACTTTTCTTCTACATATGTGCCAAGTGAGTTTAGATTTGCCATACCCTTTTTTAAGCTATAAAAAACCTTTCAGATAAAAATCAGGACTCTGCATATGAAAGAAGGATTGAACCACTTGTGTGATTTTGGCACAGCTTCCAAAGCTGTAGTCAAGCACTGCTTTCGTCAGTAGTGGCCGAGCAAGACCGCCCAGATCTTGGTCTCCCAAACATTTCATGAAGCCCCTCATTGCATTGGTGGTCCTATCTCCGCACCTTTTGTTTCGACAAAAAATCTTATTCATAGATTTCCACAAGGGGGGGGGGGGGGAACAGAAAGTGTTGGACAGACCGAGACCTGGACGGGCTTGTACGGCCACTATAGACAAAAGCAATGCTTGAAGGCTTTGGAAGCAATGTCGAAACCTTCTTTCACATGCAGACGCAGAGACCTGAGTTTTACCTGGACGTTTTTTGGAGCTTAAAAGGAGTGTGGCAAATGTCAACTCACTTGGTACATATATAGGAGAGTAAAGTCACGCCTTATCTTTAATGTTTGGTTATACAGGGTGTTTCAACGAAGTGCGGACAAATTGTAAGGGGTGATAGAAGGCATGATAACAAACATTAAGACATAGGAAACCATGGGGCGCAAACGTCTTCTGTAGGAGCCAGGGGGCATCAAAGTTTAGCGTCCAAAAGATCAAGCGAGGATAAAACACGGAAAGAAAGGTCGATTTATTTCCAGTTTTCGCTGTAAGCTTTGTTTATATCGGAAGTTTGTCCAAAATTTTTTTTAAAGGGAACTGTCAAAAAATGACGGTAGAGGGCGCTGTAGACTTTAGAGTACGAATAACTACGTTTTACTGATTTCTTTTGAATTCTGTTAACAGTTTTCTAAAGATTGAACCTTAACTTAAATTTTGAGTACAAAATTGGAATCATCCCAAACGGTTAAGATGTGCAAATTGAGCTGTGAACAAGGAGGAGGGGGTTAAAACACACATAATCAATGAGAAAAGTAATCGTTTTTCTTGCGGTTTGAGTGCAGGTCATCAACTTAGTAATTGATTCATTCAAAATGACGTACAGTTTTGCTGCCCTCATTTTTAGATACAGGGCGCCGCCGATACTTTTCGATATTTCATCGACATTATCCCTGGGTGTTTTACTAACAGACCAGCATACTTGCAGGAAATTTTAGGGATGTAAAAACTACTTGTAATCGCATGGGAATGTAATGTTGGAAATGCTTTGTGTGCGAGTTATGGTTAAAAGAAACGGAAAAATAGCAAGAGAAAGAAGCAGAAAACCAGCAAAAGGTGAATGTGATACAAAACATTTTATTATAAGGTTTTACTGCAAAAGGCGATTGCAAAACTTTCTTCAAACTTTGGAGTAATGAACAACCAGTATTTTTTGACAGGATTTTTGTAGTTATGTTGAATGTTTAGCAAAGTTTGAACATTCACTTAAATGTTTATCTCAAAATCGGAATCGTCCAGAATGAATAAGTAGCGAAATTTTACGTATGTATTGAATTGCGTTTTTTTACACTTAGGTGGTACGGGCAGCACAAAACCCAAAGAAATGACACGAACAGGATAAAAATACATGCAGTATTATTCTAAGTACAACAAAACATGCTCCGAAGTATTTAGTTAGTGTACGCGATACCAGATGTCTCTACGTAAACGGAGACATCAAACGACGTTGCCTGCGCACACTCAGTTGTTGCTGCCTCGCTTGATGGGAAGCTTCATTTCGCCTTCCGACTGAGAGGTAGTAGAATGGAACGGTTCACGAACGCCGAGTTAGCTGATATGCATTTGGCATACGGGGCTGCTAATTGCAATGCGAGAGCCGCACAGCGCTTGTACGCCCATCGTTATCCTAGGAGGCAAACTCCCGGTCACGCCTATTTTGCGCGCTTGCACCAGCGATTGTCCGACAAGGGATCTTTCATCGGGGATACACAGGAACCCTCGCGAACAGTCAGAACAACAAACAACTTGGAGGCTGTGCTGGAGGTGGTAGAGAACAATCCCAGTATGAGTACGCGCGGAATTGCTACTCATGTCGGTATTTCACACACGAGCGTCTGGCGGACTCTGAATAGCAATGACATGCACCCTTATCATAACAAAACCGTACCTGGTGCAAACCGTACCTGGGCTGCACGGGTTCTGGTTGAATGTGGATTCTCCCTCGACCACGTATGGCTGTTCTGCAAATTGCACACTCCCTCCCGCGTGAAGCTCGCCTCATCAGTGAACAGAATGCTGCGTGGAAAACAACGATTTACAGTGTGCATCTGTACGTACCACCGTGCAAAAGCCAATCTTGCATCAAAATCTTCTCTTTGCAGTAACTGTACTTGCTGGATATGATAAGGGTGCATGTCATTGCTATTCAGAGTCCGCCAGACGCTCGTGTGTGAAATACCGACATGAGTAGCAATTCCGCGCGTACTCATACTGGGATTGTTCTCTACCACCTCCAGCACAGCCTCCACGTTGTTTGTTGTTCTGACTGTTCGCGAGGGTTCCTGTGTATCCCCGATGAAAGATCCCTTGTCGGACAATCGCTGGTGCAAGCGCGCAAAATAGGCGTGACCGGGAGTTTGCCTCCTAGGATAACGATGGGCGTACAAGCGCTGTGCGGCTCTCGCATTGCAATTAGCAGCCCCGTATGCCAAATGCATATCAGCTAACTCGGCGTTCGTGAACCGTTCCATTCTACTACCTCTCAGTCGGAAGGCGAAATGAAGCTTCCCATCAAGCGAGGCAGCAACAACTGAGTGTGCGCAGGCAACGTCGTTTGATGTCTCCGTTTACGTAGAGACATCTGGTATCGCGTACACTAACTAAATACTTCGGAGCATGTTTTGTTGTACTTAGAATAATACTGCATGTATTTTTATCCTGTTCGTGTCATTTCTTTGGGTTTTGTGCTGCCCGTACCACCTAAGTGTAAAAAAACGCAATTCAATACATACGTAAAATTTTGCTACTTATTCATTCTGGACGATTCCGATTTTGAGATAAACATTTAAGTGAATGTTCAAACTTTGCTAAACATTCAACATAACTACAAAAATCCCGTCAAAAAATACTGGTTGTTCATTACTCCAAAGTTTGAAGAAAGTTTTGCAATCGCCTTTTGCAGTAAAACCCTACAATAAAACGTTTTGTATCACATTCACCTTTTGCTGGTTTTCTGCTTCTTTCTGTTGCTATTTTTTTTCCGTTTCTTTTAACTATAACTCGCAAACAAAGCATTTCCAACATTACATTCCCATGCGATTACAAGTAGTTTTTACATCCTTAACACTTCCTGCAAGTATGCTGATCTGTTTGTAAAACACCCAGGGATAATGTCGATGAAATGTCGGAAAAGTATCGGCGGCGCCCTGTATCTAAAAATGAGGGCAGCAAAACTGTACGTCATTTTGAATGAATCAATTACTAAGTTGATGACCTGCACTCAAACCGCAAGAAAATCGATTACTTTTCTCATTGATTATGAGCGTTTTACCCCCCCCCCCCTTGTTCACAGCTCAATTTGCACATCTTAACCGTTTGGGATGATTCCAATTTTGTACTCAAAATTTAAGTTAAGGTCCAATCTTTAAAAAACTGTTAACAGAATAAAAAAGAAATCAGTAAAACGTAGTTGTTCGTACTCCAAAGTCTACAGCGCCCTCTACCGTCATTTTTTGACAGTTCCCTATAAAAATTTTTTGGGCAAACTTTCGATATAAACAAAGTTTACGCTGAAAACTGGAAATGAATCGACCTTTTTTCCGTGTTTTATTATCGCTTGATTTTTTGGACGCTAAACTTTGATGCCCCCTGGCTCCTACAGAAGACGTTTGCGCCCCATGGTTTCCTATGTTCTAATGTTTGTCATCATGCCTTCTATCACCCCTTACAATTTGTCCGCACTTCGCTGAAACACCCTGTATATTTTGTCTTTCATAAACATCTCTTTTCACAGTCGCCAGGGGAAAATGATTTTCAGGCTCTCCCTTGTACATTAAAAAATATTAGTTCATTGTCGCAATGACTTTATGGAAAATCTTTTAAATTGTGGCAGAGAAGAAATAAATACATTAACATAGTCCAACAGTTAACGAAAAAAACTGAAGGAATCATTTTCATGTGTTCATTTTCCTCAACAGTACTAAATACTTTTAAATGAAGATATCAAATTTTAAATCTCACAAAGACTTTTATAAGAAAGGAATTTTTTCTGCTCTGGAGGATACGAATTAACATCAAAATTGTAAAGATTTATTTTCTTCAAATCCACGAATCCGAAATAGTAAAATTTCTGTATTTTCTTTAAATTTCGATAGCTGGATTTTTTGAGTATGTAGAACAGGAAAGTGAAAAATTTGTAAAACGGAATATTTTTTGTTTTCCTTTTTTCTTTCAAAGCTCTAAAAGCTGAATTAATGCCGAAATAGTGAAAAATTTGCCTGTTTTTTCTTGCGTTCCCTCATAATTTTAAACAATAGCAACATTAGTATATTAGCCAGTCCGGAATAGAAGACGTTAAAATTTGAGTCTGAGTCAACCATTTTTCTAGCAATTCCGCAGCCTTGGATAAAACACGTTGTTGTTTTAGAACAGGCTTTCGATTAACCCCTTGCGGCGCAGTGGTTTCGTAGGTAGGGGAGAGTGGGGATACTTGAGCATAGGGGATACTTGAGCCACCCCTATTATCTCTACAGTTGATTAATTTTTCTTTCTAAAACTGCCAATATGATAACATATTTATAGTTCTGAACATGTAAAAAAGAAATCACACATCTTGGTACCATTTTGAAAGTATAGTGATTAATAGTTGTCTTTTCCCTATCTGAAAAAAATATTTGGGTGCATGGTTTTTTTGTTTTTTTGTAATCAAAATTTTGTTTAAAGTTGCAACTATATACATACATTCAATAAGCATAATTTCAATTGTATTTTGAGTCTAAAATAGTTCTAATTGCTGCATGCTTTATTTAGTAAAACTCTGGGAAACAAAAATAGTGATAGTGGGGATACTTGAGCCAATGAGAGTGGGGATACTTGAGCCATGTCTTAACCATCCTCACTAGAAATTAAACATGGGTGAAACAAACAAAAAATAAAATTCCATCCTTATATTCACTAATAGATATTTTTCTGGAGAAAAGGGAGAATAATTTTTCATTTTATTTTTTTTTTCTTAAAAAAATAAAGACTTAAAAATGTTTAAAAATGCATATTTTTTAAATGAAAATGTCTATTTTATTTTTCGATTTGTTCGATTTGACAAACGACCAAAATTCGAACAAAATAGTCTGTCTAGATAAATGTAAACATAGTTTTCAATTTAATTTTCATTAAATGAAAATAACTTTTTAAAACGGTTTTACAGGCTATAATCTCTAATACTTTAATTAGTTAGGTCCAACATAATAAAATATTTATTTTTTAATATAACATATTAAGATTAGTATTTTATATTGAAATCGTAACCTCTGTTGCTGTAACTTTTTTTTTAACTAAGAAAATTGAAGAAAAATTGGTAAAAAGAGCGCACAAAAACAAGAAAAGCAACAAAAATCCCAGTTCAAACTTACCTACATGGAGCCAAAGAGGAAGACAAAATCTTTTCCTGTGAAATCAAAAAAGTGTTTGAAATAGTAGAATGATACATCTGGCTTAAATTCCGACAGCTACTAAACTAAAAGCATGAGTTCGACAATATCATTAGAGGAAAATTCTGTCAATGATGGTGATGATGTGAAAGAAAACCTTCTATTGATGGTTGGTTACTAATAAAATATGCCAGAAAGAAAACTGTAAAAATATTTGTTGGATAAGTGCTTAATATTTTGAAAATGAAATTTGCAAGAAGAATTGCAGATTCCAAATTTAAATGGCTCTGAACTGAGGATGTTTCTACCGTCGTTATAACTGAGGTTCAAATTATCCTTCGACAACCAGTTTTAACGACAAAAAATGATCGTATTACTAGCTTTGTTTTCTTAATTGGTTTTGAAACACTTTACGTTTCATAATTTATCATTCTGTAAAATATTTGTGCAAAAATAAAGCGAAAAAAATTACTTTTGTAGGTATTTTTCCGTAGTGGCTCAAGTATCCCTTCACTATGGCTCAAGTATCCCCGCCATGGGGATACTTGAGCCATGATGTAAAACAAAAAATAAACATTTATTATGCATAGAAAAATAGTTCAAAATTTATTGAAAGTGGTTTTTAGTTGAAGGGAAAATATCAAATTTTCATTTTCAATATTTTATTTTATTCTAAAAAAATATAAAAAATTTAAAAAAAATAAAATTCAAAAAATGGCTCAAGTATCCCCATCTTCCCCTATACCACTTAATTTTAATTCCCAAACACCACATTTGCACCGGAAGTCTGTTTAAAAAAATTACGGTTTACTGAATGTGTGATATATAGCGTTTTGTTATTTACAAATAAAGTTGTTTTCAAATTCCGGTGTCAGTCATTAATTTCAACACTTAAGCAATGAATTTGCCCTGCCCCGCAAAGGTTTAATGTTGATTATGAGCGATGTCTTTTAAGAATCCCAGCCCTATGTATACCTTAAATACATTTTGAATAGTATTGTAATTCTGCTAATTTAAAGACCGATTTTTAAAAACATAATAAGGAACAAGAGGGTTAAGATATGAGTAAAATTTATTTCACAGTTTACTGCCTTAAAAACAATTGATTAATGATGAAACAACTTACTTAGAGATTTGTCAATTTAAAGTTTGGAAGATTATTATTATCGGATAATAAATAGGCGGTTTTGAGAGGGATTTGAACGATTTTGTTTATTGTGTGTGTTCATTACGATATGATAAAACGTCCTAAATACACCATAAAAATACCTGAATTCTCTAGAGCTTTGAAAAAACTGAGTTTTTCTTCATCAGTCCCAAAGAAGACGTGCGTCTACTATGAAAGCAGCGGCAAGATGCTGCTTTCAATCAAAAAATGACAATTTTTAAAATGATTTTTCTATTAATCAAAATTTTTTTTAGCAGTAAAATGTTAGTTATAGCTTAACCCTCTCGTTCCCTATTTTGTTTCCACAAATCGGTCTTTAAATTATTACAATATTATTAAAAAATTCGATAAAAACATTAATAGCATACATAGGTCTTGGGTTTTTAAAAATCGGATCGTGCCGCTACTTTCATAGTAGACGCCACGTATTCTTTGGGCCTGACGAAGTTATTTCGAAAGGCATAGCGAAATTATGTAAGGTGTGTTTAAAAAGTTTTTCTCTCCATTTTCATTAACATCAGTTTCAGCTTATTTTCAGCAAACTAATACAGTATAAGAATGGAAACGTTTTCGCAAAACAGTGACTCATACACACACACAAAAATTTTATTTTATGTTTTTTTTAAAACCCCAAAAATATAATTTTATTATCAAAATTTTAAAGTGTGCTTTTTGGAAAGATATGTAACTTGAATCATGCCATTGCGTAATTCCGTCCGTGATTATGTTTTTCAAAACTTATTTATAATGTTTTGCAATATGAAGATCAAATTTATTAAATTTTGCTGATGAATGTCTATAATGTGACAAAATTATGTAATGGAGTGAAGAAAATAAATGTAAACAGATCTCAGTGCTCTTTAAAATAAAATTTTGCAAATATATTTTTTAAATAACCATTTAGTAAACCCTTCGCTAAACATCGCGGAGCCTGATAAAGGCAATTTAAACATTGTAAAGTATATAACAAAACAAATAAAGTATTGTTAATTTTTTTTTTCAGAAACAAATTCATCAGGTATCGAAAAGACTTCATCGGTGTCGACGATTGTAATTGAGTAAAAATGCCTAGTAACAATCTACAATGATTACTTTTACAATCTTATTAAAGAAAGCACTCACAAATAGTGACACGAGTCCGTTACAACAGAATTTGTGAATTTAGGTGTCCTCTTATGAAACCATCAATATGCTCTATCACTCGAATTTCCATAGATTTACCTGTTTTGAAAACATAAACGCTATTACATTCTTTTTAGGGAATAGAAATTGCTTGACAAAAAGTCTACCTAAAGTATATGGTGATCATAAAAAAACTTTACCGATATATGGAGCTCTAGCAGCTGGTCCGTTCAACCGATCGAGGTGGATTCTGTGAGCGGCAACAAAGTGTCGCTCATGGTTACAGTTTTATGTACAGAAACTCGAAATTTTTCAACGGCAATGCCCATTTTTTACCGTCAAAAAATTATCAGTGGATGCGAAAACCCTAAAGAGCGTTGGAACCGTACGTGTATCGCAAGAAACGGAAGCGCGCTCAAAAAAACAGTTCTTGAAACGCCTCCCCCCCCCCCACCTCCAAAAAAAAAAACGACACTTTAAGCCAATTTGCTTCAGTAATTCTGGTATGGCGTAATTTTGCAGCATTGCCGTATAGCGTGAGCCTGTTACAAAACAAGTTGCAAATCCCTTTGGTATCACTTTCTAAAAAGAAATATGGCCCGAGAATAATTGTGCATGCAATGCCGCACCACGCAATAACATTCATGTCGTGTAAAGGTACGTGCTCCACTGCGTGTGAATTCATGTCTGCCCACTGCACACAATTTTTCGCGTTCATATTGCCTGTTACGGTGAAATGTGCCCCATCTGTCAATAATAAGGGATGAGGCCAGTACTTATCCCCATCGTATTTGATAAGAAATTGATTAGCAAAGTATATACGTTGTTGCTGGTCCACTACTTTCATCATCTAGAAGCGCTGGTACAGGTAAAGAATCATGCGGATTATAGAGCGCGCTAGCCTTAGCACCATTGATTTCGGTGTATCCAATACAACAGATGCACCTCTTAGAGTTTTGCGTGTGTCCTGCAGTTACTATGTGATGCACTTCCATAACAGTATCGTCAGGAAGAGTTGGTCGTCTGGATCGCGGTCTACCACAGGTGCAGCCAAATCGTAAATAATTTCAGTAGCAGCCATTTCGTAAATAATGTCTTCGAAATTATTTACGAAATCAAATAGAGCTTCCGGACTACATCGGCAAAGCATTTGGCAATAGTTTAGATGGTAAACACGCAAGGTTTTCGCAGCATTCATACCATTCTGATAATAGAGCTTTACCAATTCACCATAAACTTTCGCTGGAAGAGTCATTCCGTCGGCATTGTGGGAAGAACTAACATTCCCATCCCACTTTTTATCCGTTTTCTACGCTGACTATATGGCAAACGGCGTCCCGTAATTGGTGTATTGCCTCTGTCATATGCAAATTTTCTTCGTACGCCGTGATCGTGTTTTTTTTATTGTTTTTTTTTTTTTTTTGGGGGGGGGGGTCGTTCGCAGAGCTGTTTTTTGAGCGAGCATAACGCGTCCTTTTATTGCGATACGCGCACTGTCACAACGCTCTTTAAGATTTTAGCATGCGCTGAATATTTTGCAAGGGAAAAAATAGGCGTTGCCATTTGAAAATTTCGAGTTTCTGTCGCTATAACCATAACCGCGAGCGCCAAATTGTTGCCGTTGAAAGAAAGTTGAGCTCATACCTGTGAATAACTATATCTAAAATGTCATCTCGATCGGTTAAATGGACCGGTAACTAGAGTTAGATCTATCGACAAAGTTTTTTTTATGACCACCCTGTATTTTTAATGCTTATAGTACTTTAAACTTTTTAAAAATTTATTTTAAATTGTATTAAGGTCTATTTTTCTGTATTTTATTTATTCTTTTTAAAGGTTTCATATTCTCTGAACGGAACATTTTTTTATCAAAAACTCTGCAAATTATAAGCAAAAAATTGGGCCAAATTTGGAACAGATTTTATAAAAATCTTAATTTTTCTACGAGTATGCATGCTATCCTCTGAAAATAAGCACTTTTTACTAATCATGCACTTAATCATTATCCGCAGTTTGAATCCTTTTGATAGGGCATAGGATTTTGTCTTGACCGGGTTAGCCGAAGGATTATCTTTTTTTTTTAAATTTGACAACCCCCTGTGAGATTTTAAGGAAAAATTCTTTGCTGAAATATGACCTGTACAGTTCTGTTTACAGACCTGGAGTTTCAGAACAATTCCTCATGTATTTTCCTTGATATTAAAAAAAAGTCTAAAATTCCAAGTGGCCAATTCTTTTTAAATGCTTTTAGTATGTTAAACCTTTTATAAATTTTGTTATAAATTTTATTCACGTCTATCCTTCTTTATTTCATTTAATGCTTTAAAAGTTTCAAATTCAGGCGTTTAAATGTATGTTTATTGAAAATTATATCAATTTAAAAAACTGCCCTTCAAATTAATATTACCATTCAAAAGGTGAACTTTTAATTCTCTAGTTTCCAATTAATGCGAATATTTCCATTGAGAAAATAAAAGTAGTTGCTATATTCTAAAACTTTCAGAATTTAATGGAATTCAAAATGCAAACACTCCAATTTAATGAACTAAATGTACAAGTAGATGCAATTATGTACAAATATTAATCAAATTATTAATTAGGAACTACTTGAATTTTGTGATAAGCATCTTTTCCTACGATTTATTTTCAGATTAATTTCGCATTCAGGCAGTGGTATCTTTTAAGTTATTTTTTGAAAAAGATATGTTTTACTTGCAATTATAGAAAAAGCCAGTTAATTGCGTTACGAAAAGTAGAGAACATTACTAAAATATATCTTGAGATATAATTAAACAATGCCATTAGAAAACAATAATTGCTTGAAAATTAAAAAAATTATAAGGTGTCTGTTAATCATTTGACTAATTAAAAAGGAAGTTAAATAAGATGATTCATAAAATATACACTTAAGTTATACAGCTTTCAATTGTTTATTCCTTGTTTTGGATTTACATAAATTTTACAAAGTTATTAACTGTTAAATCTTTAGATAATTTCTTTAATTAAAAAGATATTTTATTTAAGTTTTGCCGATGTCGCTAAAATGATGGTAATGAAAACAAAAATCCATTGAACGAGTCATTTATGCCACCGTCAGTATGAATTAATTGGAGTTTATTAGTATGATAAATTGGAGTTAATAAAAATGGTCTAATATTCACAAGACTAACGAATGAATGCTCTCTAATATATTCTAGAATGAGTTATAGACACTTATTCCAAAAACACCATTTGTTAAACATTTTTTAAAGGATTATTTCTTTTTTATCTTTTAAAGATTTCTTGACGTTAAAAGATTGTGATAAAAAGCTAGTTCTGAATTATTCGTATATTTTTATTTTAAAAGTATTTTTAAATTTCCTAAGTCTATAAAATACTTTGAAAAAGTATAGTGGAACTATAAATATTGTACAAAATCACTACAAATGCAAAATAATTGGTGACATTTATCAATTTTCTCCTTAATTTTTTTTAAATGTTTGTGCTAATCTAGCTTCAGAAACTCGCGGAAAATGCTTTGCGAGAGGAAATTTTCATAATTTGGGACTCAAAGGTTAATTTATGATTTCCTTTATGTCCATAACGACAAAGTAAACAAATCATTGTTATGGATGAAATAAAGGATTTTTACATTCAGTTTGAAGAATAAACTTTGTCAGACATTAATTGAATCCATGCTGAAATTACTTGAAAAACAATGGAATTGAGTATACATGTCTTGAGTATACATAAAATGTTAATCAAATATTTAATTAGAATATATATGAGTTCAGTTTTTAATATAAGTGAGGATTATTGATAAGCAAAATGTCATGCAATTTAAGATTAATTACACAGACTCTATACATGCACCTTATAAAAAAATTCTATAACTAGATTGGAATAATATCATAGCTGAAAAATGATAATTAGTGGTAAGTGATGTGGAATATATTTTATTCAATAACGCAAATGAGTTTCGTAATAATGATTTTAATTGAAAAAATGAAAAGATATTTTTCAGTGTGTTTTGAAAATACTTATTTTAATCTTTCAAATGAGGATAATTTCACTCAGCTGATTTTATGAATAAACTTATTTTTATACGAGTTTTTTGACATCTTATTTAAGCGAATTGATTCAATTTTGGATATTAAAAAGGCAATTTAAATATATGCCAAAAAGTCAAAATCTGAGTTACAAAATTTTAAAAAAAATGCTTTTCTTTAAAAAATTTTAATTTATATTATTTAGCCACACTAAGCTCTAATTAGTGGAATACTATAATAGGAGATTCAATATTTGTTTTTTTCGATACTGAATATGAATGGGAATTTCGAGAAATCAATCAACTTTATACAAGCTGGTTTAACTTAAACGCGATTTATATTTGATCGTCAAATTCGGCGATATAATCAATTGCCTGCCATTTTAAAACAGCATGATGAGTGAAATTAATTAATGAGCTCTATCGAGATCTTAGTAAGTCCTGTGCACATGCTCACTCACATAGAAATCGGTTGATATATGCGAATGCTGTCGAAGGCAAATAGAATTTTTAAAATGTCACCCAATTTAGAAATTCAAATTGTTACATATAAGCTATATTTTAAGATATTGACGAAACAAAAAATGTTCCGCCATCCTTGTATTTAGATCAAACTCTTTTTTTGATAATTTTAAATGGCCTCCACTTTCAAACGAGGTGGGGGATGAAGTTGACCGACGAACTGAGTCGAGACATCTATATGTACTATGTTTGTGTTAAAATGTTCATTGGACATAATAATTAAAATGTTTATTGTTTAATCAAAAAGAAGATGGCTTAATATATTCTACTAGGAGGGAAAACAAGCAGGAAATCATATCATAAGTAGTCGATTGTGACAAATTCCAAAATTTCTTTTTATCTCATGCAGGTTAATATTGCAAACGAACCGGTAAGTGTGATCATAGAGAGGTTTTCGTTTAATGTTTCTTTAAAAACAACTTATATTTTAATTAATAAATTCAAATAATCAATATTCAGTCTTTGTTAATTTATAATTAATAAATTCTTACATAGATGGTAACACCAACAAATTTCATTTTAAAATAATTACTATTATTAAAAATATAATATGTATTTATACAATAAAATCTATATTACAATTATTAACAATAATTATAAAAATAACATAATTATTGTGTGAGAGTACTAAAACATCCATTAAAAGGAAAAAACGCCAAAATCTTCATTTTTATCAAAAATATTCATAGAACATACTCTATGAATACAAAAAAGTCCTGTACATTTTTCAAAACCATTTATACAGTGTAAAATAAAATTTAAATTTCATTTCATAAATAACTGTAACTTCCTAGGAAATATTATTAAGCAAGAATCCGAAATTTTATTGTGTTGTATACTATGCCCAAACAAAAATATCGTACTGCCAGTAAAAGAATAATTTGCATGCGTTTAAGAACTAAAATAAGAATACATAGTATGTAAAAACAAAATTTTAGCCATTTCTTTTATTATCGATAAAGTATATAATTTAAGCAATATTTCAATTTCTGGAGAATTATTTCTAAAAGCTGATATTCACATTCTCTCTTATTACTGACTTACACAAACGTAGCTTCTGACATTCCCGCATGCAAAGAAATATTGAAAGAAAAAAAATAAAAGAAAATTTTATGCCTTAGACTACTACTTTTAAAGAAAAATAACAGAAACACTTGGATTTACATTTATTGCCTTATTTCAGAAAGGTACATCTATTTTTTTCCGATTCTGGATATAGATTGCTCGATATATGTTCTAAATGCATACGAAAGAATATATAGGCCGTACAAAAGAAAAATTTATATTATGCTGGTAGCGATTTCTTTTTTTCGTTTTCGGAACAAGTAAAAAATATCGATTTAGTGTTATTTTAAAATGCAAAAATCTTTCTAGATCCGTTTTTTGTATTTTTATGTATCTTAGATGCTTGCAAATTTACTTTATTCATAATAATATTAAAATATAAATATATTAGAGAAAATTTAAATCTAAAATAATTCAACAAAATTCGACAATCGTTAACAGACTGAAGCCTTATCAAAATATATTCACAAACAGGATTTTAGTACCATTCTATCTGAACTAAAATCTTTACATTATTCAAATCAAAATTTAGTAGAATTATTTTTTTACGTTTGTTCATCCTGTTGATTTCTACGCTTAATTAGCAAGTGATAAATCATGTATAAGAAATTCAGGCTCAGATGTCATATACGCACCACATTTGCACGTGCTTTTTTCTCCCGCCAATTTGGCGAAAATTTTGTTTTTGTATATAAGTTACAAATTGCATGCAATAACAGCACACATAATTTTTTATTTCGATATATAGATAAAATAATCTGAAAAAATGAAAAATATTCTAGTATTTTAAGAAAGGAAATAAAAATAATCAAACGATAGTTTGATATAAATAATTATTTACATAGTATATAATAAAAAAAATTTAAAGAATTAATGTAAAAAAATAGTAAATAAACATGAATTTAATAAGAAAGGAAACAATAAATAAACAATTATAAATAATAAACTTAATAAGTAATAAAACAGTAAATATAATTTTCACAATAAATTATAATGAGTAACACTCATAGCCATGTTGAATGCATGCAGTTGTATCATTTAATCAGCACATTTTACTGAAATATTTAACGTTTCCCATTTTATTTTCCTAACAATTGTTATAAACCTATATTTTTAAGAAATACATTCTTAGTTGTTATAAACTTATTAAATGGATCTTCTCCTTGGCCCCACCAGTGGCCGAGAGGTTCGGACATCTCAACTGGTAGACGGCAGGTGCTGGGTTCGAACCCAATCGCGGCTGTCGGCCTAACCGTTCGGAGTTTTCCGTGGTTTTCTTCGAACCTTGCGTAAATACGGGTTAGGTTCCCTTAAAAAGACCCCCACGGAGGGCACTCCCCCCGGTCCTATATCCCATTAGCGTAGATAATCGGACGACAAAAATCAATCAATCAACCAACCTTGGCACAGATGTGCAATGCCAAATTGGCGGGATAAAAAAGCACGTGCAAACGTGCAAAAATTCATTGGAAAATTAATTAAAATTGTATATGTCTCATTCACCGATGCTGGGTTTGTTTGTGTCTCGTGTTATGCCTCAGGATTGTGTGCCCAGGAAGTACATTCCATCTTGAGCTACAGTGCAGTCTTATCAACCTATGGGAGTGAAAAATGTAAAGCTGGGCTTCGTCCTCGTAACTCCATGATAGAGCAATTGGAGCGCTATTTTAATGATCCCGGGTTCGATCCCCGGTTTGGACATTTTTTCGCCATGTTGTTAGCAATTAGTTAGCAATATGGGGAATCACGTATTAAATATTAGTAATTTAAAGCGTAATTTTATTGCTTAAAATTAATTTAAATTGTATATATATAACTTAAATAGAACTTTTTTTAAATTTTATAACAAATCTTTTAAGTAATATTTAATATTTACTTTACTCTTAAAGGATTATATAAAAAGTAATTTAAAAACAAAAAACACATTATTTGCGTTTTTATACACCTCAATTTCTGCAAATATCAGCAAAGACTAGATCAATTTAAAAAATATAAATGCAATGTTGTAATAAGAAGTCAAATGTGTGTTTTTAAACTTTAGTCATACTGAAAGTGTAATACACATAATGTACATTATTTCTGGTTGCCAAAAAAAATACTTGTACTTTCTTTTTTAATCGATATGTTTTAATTACAATTGTAACGCGTCAGAAACTTTTTAAATAAGAATGTTGCTTTTTCACGAAGTAGCAACAATTATAACAAAATACACTTTTTCTATTGGTTAATACTAGAACAGCGGCGACAACGGGTCATTTTGACCCGGATCATATGCAGAGATGTTAATTCAAACGAGAAAACTCTTTATAAAATTAGCTATATATAAGCTGAGAAAAAATAATTTCAATATTTAATTTGAATAGTTTTAAATGGAAATTCCGGTGAGAATTTTTTTTATAAAACTTGAAGGAATTTTCCCACGGTTCTAGTGTTAAAAAAGTAAGGGCTAGTACTTTTGTTAGTCAGCAAATTATAATTATTATGTAATCCAATTTTTTTAATTTGTTCTTTAAGAATGAGAACTCTCTTTAGACCGGTGAAGCAGAATTATCGTAATTATACATCAGTATGTATTTTTAATGATTTAAAATATATATACAATATGAAATAAATATATATAGGACAGTTGCACCATAAAATTTAACTAATAATAACACATTGCTCAGTGGTGCACAAAACAGGAATTTTAATATACATTAGTACATATTAAAATAAAATAAAACTTTCAACGTTTCGCGCCGTCTTCTGCGGGCGTCTTCAGGAAAATATGATAATGGAAGGACTACGTTTACATCTTGATCGAGAGATAATATTTCTACTAAATTAAAAACTAAATGAATTAAAATTTAAAAAAATGTTGCCAATTACACGTGAGTAAAAATTAAAATATTGCAAGGAAATAAAAAATTTTTAAGGTTTTATGATGTTATGCCATATTTTTGGTATATTGTAGGATAAATTATCATTACATGGTTTATTTTCTCGTGCTATGATTTCGATGGATTCTCTTATTTTACCTTGAACTGGGTTATTGCATTGAACTATGATTTTGGCTTCCTCAAAATTAATATGGCAACCCTTGTTCGCCAAGTAGAAGCGAGAAAGGGCAGTATTCTGTTTATATTGTTCTATATCTCTGCGATGCTCTTTAATTCTAATTAAAAGTTTCCGCGTAGTCATGCCGATGTAGACTTTTTTAAGATTATTAGATAAAGTAATGGGGATTTCATAAATAACAGATTTTTGATCTATTGGAATTTTGTCGATTTTATCTGTAACGAGGTCAATGAGATATGGAGGAGGAATGGCGACAAATGTATTATTATTCAAATGTATTATTAGTTATATATGAACTGTTAACTGCATTTTGACACTTACTTTTGAGACTCACTGCATTTTGACTATTACTGCATCAGACCTAACTACAATGTAACACATCAAAGAGTTATTTCTCTTGTTTTTGGAAAATAATAAATAGTACATGTTTTATCCTTGAAAATAATATTTTTATTTCACCTTGAAGTCGCAATTACAATGGGCAACAAAATACATTTGCATTCGAACACTTTTTTTTTTCATTTGAAAAATAAGATCTGTTTTGTGTCTACGGAATCTACGGAAATCTACGGAGTCTACGGAATTACAGGTGATTTCAATTGCAATAAATCGTGATTCGTTTTCAGTAAAATTCCATTTTTTTAATTAAGTGACACATTAAAAAAAATATTTAATCTAGCTAGGAAAAACACATTTAATATACAATGAATTCTCGAAATTTCATTTCCCTGTTATTGAATCTAAAACCCTTCTGAATTTTTTTAAGTCATTTAATACTCTATATTTATTTATAATGTATGTATAGTAATATAAAATTGAATTTACCAGATTTCGATCTTGGTATTTATTCTCGCGTATGCTTCGTTTTGGGGAATTTTCGTCATTAAATATTCAAGTCTTGTTTTTGCCTAATGCGTTTGACACGAACACAACAGATGCGTAAAATGCTTAATTAAGCAGTGAACACTTTACACTTATTAATATTATTATTTCTTATAATAATAGATTCACCTAATATATGTGTAAGGAAAAGAAAAACTTGAAAGTTTAACTATGGATGGATAATAATCGATGTTTTGAATAATAAAGCATGGTTAAGAGAATTTTTTTTAAATAAATTCAAATTTAAAATTTAAAATAAAACATGTCAAACAATGTAAAATTACATATTTAATAACTTTCATTATTTTTTATTTTACTCTTTACTTAGTGAAGAACATGTTTATAAATTTGCTGAATACATACAGACGAAGAAATAAATTTCAAAATTGCATCAAACAATATTTTTTGTATCAGATTTTTCCCACGTTTATATCTACATATAGTGAGTACTTTATTTTATGAGAGTAAAACTAATAATAATGTTCGTTCTATGTATGTGCATACATGAATACATATATATTCCTGAAAGTCACGTTTTTATAGTTAAAGCTTTTAAAGCGACATTAACACAGGTACTGTGTATCTCAACTGTTGATAAAATTTTGCGCAAATTTTTCTTTTTTTAGTAATTTTATAACTAGCAAAAGCCATGCTTTGTTTGGATTCGCGAAGTATTATGCTATAAGATAAATATTTGAAAGTAATAATATATTTTTTGAATTACTTTTGCATCTTTATTAAGCAAAAATGTAATTTTATATTTCGGCGCATTTTAATTTAAAAATGTATTTCAACCAAATAACTAAGAATTTTCTCAGATTGTTTATTTATGATATAAGACTGGTATAAATAAAAATATTTTTGAAGTAGAATTACACAAAATATTAATTAATTTTATTTGTTTACAATTCTTTTATTGCCACTTTACAAAAATATAATGCAATTCTTTTAAAATTCATAAATATCGTCTGCTTAAATGATTTTACAAAATAAGAATAAATTGTGTATTTCAATTCCTAACACAGGAAAATACTTTTATAATTGAATGTTAATAAGAGAATTTTCACAAATTTTAGTTCATTAAGAATATGCTATAATTTTTCTAAAAAAAAGTATTTTATAAATTTTATAAAAGAAATCATGAAGCTATACATAGGTAAAAGGAATGAGCATAATTTGAAAATCTGAAAGCAGTTTTTGAGATATTTTGTCAGAATAATGAAAGTGTATTTTATTTATTTATTTATTTAATGATGATTCTAGCTATAATTACTGACCCCATGATTTAAGTTTTTCTTTTGAAAACGTACGTGTTTCACTTTTTATTTGAAAAAATGCGTTTGTAATAGAAAAACATGTAAAATAAATTAATTAAAATAATAATTTTTTGAAAAGTATTTCTGTAAAAATAATAATATTCTGCAAATCTACAGATCATAATTTATATTTGTGTTTAATTTCAAGTCAAAATATCGTATAATTTTTTTGTAAAGTGTACGACAAAATGTCATTTGAGTGGCCTAGTAGAGGATTCGCTCCGCTCATCCTAATAAATTTTGTGCATATAGCCTGGAGTGATTGCTGCACAAAAATTGAGTTTTAACTCATATTATCACCTTTAACATCTAAGCTCAAAAAAGTTTTATTTTAATATCTATATTGCCATGGAGTATTATGGAAATACAGCATAAAATATGGTAGAGGAGAATCTTCTTTCAGGATATATAAAATCTTACAAAACAACCATACCTATACGATACATCATTTGCAAGAGAAAAAAATCTTCGAGAGCGGCGATTCAGCACAGCACGTAGCAGCTAAACAACAACTCGGAAATTACACGTCAAACGTATCAAATGGGGTGTGTTTGTACTCTAACGAAGTTTTTAATATATTCAGATTTTGGTGTAACAGTGTGCAATAATGCGGATACTGCTTAAGTATCCAAAATCGTTTTTTGTGTGTTTTTGTAAATACTATCTGTATTCTATTACATAGGGAGTAACCCTTAGTAAACCTCAGTAACGTATATAAGTATAAAATGTGAAATTGTTGCATATCATCAAAACGCGCATCAAACAATCTTCCCTCCCACACCGTTATGTAATGGAATATTTTTCTGTGGCCCTGTAAACTACTAAAAAATAGTCTTTGCACCCAGATTGTACAGAATATATATTTTAGTATATCCTTCATAGATGCATATCCATTATATTAAGGTTAAAAAGATGTAACATCATTAAAATGCACTTGAAATTAATGAATTGAAATTAAAATGAATTATTTAAATGCAATTGAAAATATTTTTCCTATTGGCCGTAATGTGATGGAATACTTTTGATTGTGAAATGAATCGACAGAATTATGCAACAATTATATATTTTAAATTTCAAAAGATTCGGTTGGGTAATTTTTGCGTTGATACGACGATTGTAGGTGTTACGTATTTATATAATTACAAACGCCTCTAATAAAACGGAGACTTTAAATAAAAGCTCAAACGAATTTCAATGAAATGAATGCATGAATGAATGAGGAAAAAATTTTTTCACTGTATTTCAATGACATTATGTTATTAGAAATGTATTGAAAATTATGTAAATCACTCAATTTCATTTCAAAATGATTACTTTAAAATATGACGTTCATAGCCTTTAAGTATTTACCGTTCATTCACAGGGGCACAAAAGGAAATGAGTTACAATTCCGTCTTTGAGCATTGATGTTAAAAGTGCATCTTTAATTTCGGTATACGCCTTTAAATTTAACCAGCATTTGCATGTTGTTCGTTTTGTGTAAGTTCTCTACCTTGTATAAATGACTGCACAAAAGATTTCACTTACAACACTCGTTATATCATTTGTACTTATATCATTTGTAATATGTTACAAATAATGTAAACAAAATTAAAATAGTGCTGGATATTTTTTCAAATAGACAATAACACAAGTTTTGACTGTACTTGTAAACGAACTATAAATGCAGTGTTTTGTATTTTCAACACCAAACATTCATTTCATAAATACATTAATAACATATGTATTTATAAAAGAAAATCCAAGTATATTTATGCTAATTAGAGCACGGACGTTAAGTCAGACGGTCTGACATATCAAATTCATAAACATATTCATTTTAATGCAAATTCATTTTCATCGATATAGAAAAGTTTTAATGAAAAAGTATATATTATAGTTATTATTTTATAGTTATATATTAATATCAGTTTCTTGAACAAAATAATATTATTTATGTTATTAAAATTGATCACCTAATATATTTTTTTTGCTTATATGTTTGCCATTTTTTCTCCTGTACCATATATATATTTATAATAATATCAAATTTGAAATAATTGTTTTAAAGAACTTCAATATCTTGAATATTTTCTTCTCGATTTATACAGAAATTTCGAAGAATAGTTAAAAGAATAAAAGCAGGTTTACAAGGTAGAAGAGTTATATAATTAAAAAGCGTTTGAATATGCAAGACAAACAAAAACATTTTATTATAAAGCTGAATATATTTTACTGTTTGTTTCATCTATAAAATGTTTCTAAATTTTTCTGTGTAGTATTCATTTCTTCATAAAGTAAACTTTAAAGAATATATCAGCTGAAAATAATCTTTATTAGAAAAAAAAAATTGCGATAACTTTTACTTATATACAACCAATCAAAGTAAAATTTATAATTAATTCAAAAGTTTCGAAAAGTTTTACGTAATTATTATTCATCGAGCCGCAATCTGGGAATTTAGTTTCAAAATATAAGCATCTGAATGCATGATCACACTTTGGAGAATTCTTGGAAACAGGATGCGTCTCTGGAGATGGTTGCTAACAACGAAAATTATGAAACCAATTAGACTTATATTTTTAAAATACGCATTCTAATGAGCATTTTGAAAAACATTAAAAAACGTCAGGTTTTGTTTAGAAAAAAAAACAAACATTGGAAGCATTTCTACAGCTGTTTTTGACAAGTTTATACAAGTACACTTATCAAACATTAGTTAAGTCACTGAAGGTAAATTGAAGGCTATATTTTTCTTTAAAATACCTGAAGTATACTTATCAAAAATCAGCTAAGTCACAAAAGGTAAATTGAAAACCATTAACTTGCTGATAAGAGCCTTTATACAACCTTTTAAAATCTGTGCATTTTTTTTTTCAGTTTTCATTTTCCTTCAAAATACCTGAAGTGACTTTCAAAATACTCGATTGGTAATTTGAAGGTCAGATAAATGCCTGCATAAAACCTTATAATAAACAGTAAATTCCCTCAAATAAACCTGTACTTTTAATTTGCCTACATAATCCCTGTAGAAACCTTTAAAATCCCTGTAAAATCTTATTTTTTAAAGGTTTTTTGCTGATTTTTTTACCTGAGAAGTTCCTTGCTTTTCATTGTTTTATATGAAGTTTGGAATTATTTTACATTTAAAGACAGGAGACGCTTTTTATATCTTAAAAACATTGGCGGCATACCCTAAGTGCCATTGTTTAAAAAAATAATAAATGACGACATTTAATGATATCCTTGTTTCATGCAACATACAGTAGTAGTATAAAAGCAATAAACATAAAATTGTAAAGAAATATATTTATTAGAACTGAAATAACATGAATTGTTTGTACTCTGTTAAAACTAATGGTGACACATTGCACCTTTTAAGAATGAAAGATTTGTCTCACTGGTGGCACCCCTAAAGGAGCCAGAATGGCACCTTTAATTAGGTTGAAAAGATGGAACCCTTAATACAGAGTGCCCAATAATAAAAAATTAAAAGATATACAAACCGACTTTTGGCTCTCGAAGGATTCGAACCCACAACGTCTGATTACAAGCTCAGCGTTCTAACCGCTCATCCATCAAGCTCACCTTCAAAGTCTCCCTGAAATGTTCAAATGTCCTGAAATTCAAAGGTTGCTTTATATAGTAAAGCTCACCAAAAGTTAGCCATCCGAAGTTCTAAACGAAAATGGGATAGCGTATAGCAGTGATAGTCTTCGTAGGAAGAAATTGCTGTTTTGATCTACCAGTGACGGCGAGTTGAAGGGCAAGGGTACACGTCACAGAGCATGCGCAAATGACTAAGGGGTGAACATCTTCCAACGGTATGCATTGCGTGGCACCCTAATTAGCGTGAAACACCAGGGAGAGATCAAACGGTACCTCAAACACATCTTCAAGTCCGCGAGTGTGGTAACTGCTTTTCACCCCTGGGCGCTAAATGCAACCGGTTTGTTACCTTTTTTAGGTGCGTTCGTAATTATGTAAATACGTAGCACCTATTGTTGTCGCTCAGTCCGTCCGTCCGTCCGCATATAACAACGCAAAAACTACCCAACCGAATCGTTTGAAATTTAAAATGCATAATTATAACATACTTTTGTCCAGTCATTTCAAATTTTATGAAAATCGGATGGACAGATCAATTACAGGGACATTCAAAAGGATTCCGTTACATTACGGTCAATAGGGAAAAAAGTTTAAATGCATTTTAATCGTTTGAAATTTAAAACATATAATTATTGCGTAATTTGGTCGAGTCATTTCAAATGTTATGAAAATCGGATGCATAGATCAATTACAGGGACAATCAAAAGGATTCCGTTACATTACGGTCAATGGGGAAAAAGTTTCAAATGCATTTTAATGATGTTACACTCATTCGAACATAATAGGATTGGCATGAATCTATGAAATATATACTAAAATATGCATTCTGTACAATCTGTGATGCAAAGAATTTTTATTATTAAATTACAGGACCACACAAAAGTATTCCACTATATAATGCTATACGGGGAAACATGGTTTGGTCCGTGTTTTAATTATATTCAACTCTTTCACATTTTATGAATAAGATATACGTTGCTGAGGTGTAATAAAAATTAAGTCCTGTATATTTACAGAAACGTAAAGATTTCGACTACTGTACTGTATCCAGTGTACGCTCTACTATATCAGCAAGATCTGAATATTTTTAAAACTTCGTTATCGTACGAACGCACCTCATTTGCTACGTTCACGTGCAATTTCCAACTTGTTTAATAGTGTAATAACACAAAGAGAAATGTGGCGTACTCAATGCACCAAAAACATCTCATTTGATTCCAACTAAATGTTATAGTCTAATGTCTACTTATGAGAGTAAGGCAACTATAAAAGAGATTTAATGAATAAAATAAAATAAATTATGGAAATACTTTGAGCCTATATTATATGCACCATTGGTGACACAGTTAAATGTAAGGAAAGAAAGCAGATAAAATTGCGAAATTCAACTTTAAACGTCAATTGGATATCATAATTAATTTATAAATAGGTTAAAGATCTGTTTTTAAATGTCTCAGTACCCCGCGTTGTTTTCAGTGGTCAAGTGTTGCTTCACTTCAAACTTCAGATTTATTACAAAATACTGATATGTGAGTTAATAGCAAGAATATGTGACAAATAATAATAAACCTAATTTAGAGATTATTTTCAATTTTCTTGACAATTGTTTAAAACTGAATTAATGAACAATTTTAAATATTTCATAAATATATATAGGACAGTTGCACCATAAAATTTAACTAATAATAACACATTGCTCAGTGGTGCACAAAACAGGAATTTTAATATACATTAGTACATATTAAAATAAAAATTATTTTAATATGTACTAATGTATATTAAAATTCCTGTTTTGTGCACCACTCAGCAATGTGTTATTATTAATTTTAAATATTATTTTCTAATACCAAGTGTAGTGGGTTTATGAACATAGTGTTGCATTTCTCTCCAGTACGGAGATCACACAGGAACACATTTGTTAGCTGTAGTCCCAGGAAAAGTGCTTATCCTACGAAACATGTTAAGCGACGATAATCTATCTAATCTGGTAACATGAAACAGAATTAACATTAGAATAAACACTGGTTTCCCCATAATTTAACAGAACAATAAAATCAGAATGTGTTAGAATTTAGTAAAGAAACTCAAAAATGACTTAATGACAATTTTTACGTTTCAACATGTCCCGAAAATAAAACAAGTCTTTTTTTTAAGATAACCCCAAACCAACAATAAAAAAAAGACAACGGACAATGTAAAAAGTGAATTATGTCGTATTTCAAAAGTACCGGGCTGGTCGAAATTACAAAGCTAGAAAAATAGAAGGAAGTTACATGTAATTGGTGGAACACTTCTTCAAAAAATTCTTTAAGAGTTCAGCGATAGGGTAATGCAATCAATCTTTGCATTCAGCAAGGATTACAGTATTTTCTTGAAAAAAATAAAATTGATAAATTATCAACCGTATTCATCTAATCTTGCTTTGTGTGACCTTAAATCTTTAAAAGAATTACGTCGACGTCATTCTTATTTTGAAGATAAGATTCATGAGGCTATAGAAATATATTTATGGAATATTTCCATGTGGCACCTCATCGGGTGATTGGAACCATGCTCATGCGCTGTGACATGTGTCTTTCTGTTTTCTGTGACGGCAAGTAAAATCTATGGCTATGAGGAATGAAGGTGCGCTCGATGGCCGAGCGGTTAGAAAGCTGACCTTGTAATCAGACGTTGTGAGTTCGAATCCTTCGACGGCCAGAAGTCGGTTTGCATATTTTTTAATTTTTTATTATTGGACACTCTGGATTAAGGGTGCCATCTTTTCACCCTAATTAAAGGTGCCATTCTGGCTCCTTTAGGGGTGTCACCAGTGAGACAAGCCTTTCACCTCTAAAAGGTGCAATGTGTCACCATTAGTTTTAACAGTGTAAGACAAGGTAGACCACAAAGTATGTTTGTTACATAACAAAGTGATTACATAACAAAGCTGATGGTAATGAATGTGATATACATTAATGGCACTGAGAAGAAAGAAAATTAATAGCATTTTCATTAAAACCGGTTAAAATCTATTCCTTTTCTGAGTTATTCATTGTAATGTACTATGAAAAAATTCCATTAGGGGTTTTTTCTCCCATTAATATTAATAATGTCTTAAGACTCTTTTCGTTTTAAACATGATTTTGCATTCATACAATTTTTTGAAACGTACTCATTAGCATTGGAAACAAATGTTATAATATTATCAGAATAAACAGAAGTTTAATCTAAGCAGTTCTAATAACAATGGATGAGATTTAGATTAGCAATAGTACAACGGAAGAATAAAGATATTTTTAAATTCAACTTATTTAAATATTTTTTAATGTGATTAAATTATTTATACATTAAACAATCTATTTCAACATAAAATTCTTTAACTTATTTCCAATATAACGAACTCTAAAAACAGCCTACATCAAGCACTTTTCGTACAGTAATATGTTTTGCATTAAATTAAAAAAGCAATTCTTTCCAAACCAAAATATTATCATTTTTATGGTTTCCTGTACTTAATGTTTAACGAGCAGAAGTTTTATCTCGACAGTTAAATTACCACTAATGATAACAGATGTGGTTAGGGATAACGGCATTGGTAGAAAAGAAGGGAGAGATAGATTTTTCTATTCAAATGAACTGCTGTGGTAGTTGTTTTTTCAAAATTATTTAAATTATTCAATTTTTCAACAGTTTGTTACATTTGCATGAAAATTTATTCACGGTGTCCTTAAAAACGACTAACCGATTTTTAAACGCTAATGTATTCCTTTTTTAAGTGGTAATGTAATTAACATTTATTTGTTTGGAATATTAGGCAGTTAAAATCTCGTTGAAATAGAAAAATTAATTTTAAAGCCATATTTTAATAATCGCAACAAAAATTTTAAAATCTCATTAGTATGATTTTAAATTTAAAAACGTATTAATTAAAAAAAAGATATTAAACTTTTTGGGAGCGAAATATATTAGTTAATTTATTTAATATTTTATTTTTCTTATGGTATTTTTAAAGAACTTAATTAATAAATATTAAAACTGAATTAAGCTAAAGCTGAATTGCTAGCTATTACTTTTTTAAAAAAATTGTTATTGCTATTTTGGTTTTTATATCTTATATTTGCACACAGTATTAATTTTTAATATCTTATTTATTCGAATTTACTTTTATCATTATTATTATTGCTGTTATATTTAAATTACTTTTTAATTCTTCAAGTATTTAATTTTTTTGTATTAATGACAAAATTCGCATTAATATGCTTTACTGTATTAATGATGGAAACAACTTGACTAATAGAGTCATTTTGACTTTGTAGGTCTAATGCAGTAGATTGTTTGTGAAGTGCCAATCTTAGCCTCCCGCTTCCTTGTGTTTCCAAATCAGATGTGAAAGTTTGACCAGTGAGTTTCGAACAGGCTATCAGCATTTGGCGCTTGGAATTATCGGCGACCCTACCTACGTCCTGAACAGTAAGACTCTCTTGCGCGTAAGCGCTGACGCTGATAAGCGACCACGAATAGCGTCAAAACTCTTTACTTACGACTAGAGTGCCTTACACTCTAAATAGAAAAGTAAAAAAAAAAGAAAGGAATTGTAACCGGACAAATTTAAAAGAAAATGTAGACAAATTAAAGACTCTGAAAAATGGTAGGTTCGCGGGTGGGCCGATCGCCCCAACGTACATCCCGAATATACAGGGTGAGTCATAAATATCGAAACAGTAGGCTATCTCCTTAAATATTGCCTCTAGACCCATACTCCCAGTTGCAAAAATTCATAAAAAAGATAAAATATTTGATAAGTTGCAACTCCATGGGAGGTCTATTTGAGAATATACGAAAATTAAATTTTTATATGGCCCCGTAGAGCAAAATTCTCAATTAGGATATTATTCCTTACCTATTCTTAAATTGAACAAAAAAAAAAAAAAATCCATCTCCGTATCTAAAAACCTGACAGAGATATTAAAATCCAAAATTCTCAAATATCCGTGACTTACACAATTTTATCATGCTTGTAAACGAAGAGTTTTTGACTTATTTTCAAAGCAAATGAGGGATCGTCCACAAATTACCCGTTATTAAGTGTCGATTTAAGATAGTGCTTCTTATTTGGACATAATAAAGCAGCTTATTGATTTAACTCAAAACTCGTTTTCAAATGTTGATCGTCAGAACTGGAGGTCTGCATGGATCGAAGTCCCGGTCCCAAACCGACCCAAAGGGAAAAAAAGTTCTGCCTGGCATGGAAAAATGTTAAAATCATAACCCAGACCGAGCCTGGAAAAATGTTTAAATCATAGCCCGGCTCAGCCGTCAATTTCTACACAGTTTTTTAATGCGCTATGGCTAAAACTTTTTTCATACGGAGGAGTTCTGACCAAAAATACTTATTCTAGCTTTTCGTTTTTTATATTTATACTTTTTATTATTAAAGAAGCGCCATAGGCTATGATATATCTATTTTACCAATGAATCTTTGTTTATATGTAAATGTTTCACTTATATTTTAATATCGCTAATCCATATCCCGTGCGTTGCAGACATTGAAAAATGTTGTTCAACAAAACCAATTAAGACGGAAACACATCGAAAAGAAAAAATACGTTAGACACAAATGCCCTTCCCAGGAGGGTTAAATTGAGTTTTTTTTTTTTTCTCAGGTATTATTGTATTTTTACTTTCTTCTATCTTCAATAGAAGAAAGTATTGTAATCGAAATTTTTTTCGACTTCCGGTTTTCGAAGGATTTACACGTTTTAGGGGTCAGAGATTCCAAAAAACATGTTTTTACAAAATGTCTGTGTGCCTGTGTGTCTGTCTGTATGTCGCCATTCTACCACCAAAAAGTGTATGAAGTTATGCATAGAATTGAACCAAATTTTTTGTGAGTGTTTTTGGCTGTGGCAAGCAGGTCCTCCTTCAGTTTTGAAATATTCCGCCGGAAGGGGGCGCTGCAATCGCGATTTTTGTGCCATTTTCAATATTGTACCGACCAAAAGTATATGAAGTTATGCATCGAATTGACCCAAATTTTTTGTGTATGTGTATAACTATGGCTAGTTGGTCCTCCCTGAATTTGAAAATAATCCGCTGGAAGGGGGCGCTGCAATCGCGATTTTTGTGCCATTTTCAATATTGTACCGACCAAAAGTATATAAGGTTATGTATCGAATTGAACCAAATTTTTTGTGTATCTGTATGACTATGGGTTGGTCCTCCCTGAATTTGAAAATAATCCGCTGGAAGGGGGCGCTGCAATCGCGATTTTTGTGCCATTTTCAATATTGCACCGACCAACAGTACATGAAGTTATGCATCGAATTGAAAGAAATTTTTTGTGTAAGTGTATGGATATGGCTAGTTGGATCGCCCTGAATCTGAGAAAAATCCGCCGGAAGGGGGCGCTGCAATACCGAATTTTATGCCATTTTCAATATTGCACCACATAAGAGTGTATGAAGTTAGTTCTAGAACTGAACTAAACATTTTGTATATGATTATTTTTTGGTAAGGCAAGTAGGTCCTTCCTGAATTTGAAAAAAAATCTGCCTATCATTCTATTGTCCATCTGCTCGTGCAGAGACGGAAATTCGTTTTTACTCCCATTAATTGATTGAAGTAGAAATTTAAGATGAAAATCAAAGTTGGTAGGGTATTGAATTAAAATTATTAAAGCATTAAAATGAGTAACTTTTTTTTAAATATTAAAATGCATGTATGAGATAGAAGAAAGTTTTGGGATTGGCACATCCAACTAGTTTTTTATTATTTTTATTTTTTATTTTTTACTTATTTATTTACTATTTTTTTGCATGGATCAACACATTTTTCGTTTAAAGCAGAATTCCTTCATAAGCAGATTTTTTTTCTCTGTTTTTATTGTGTTTAATTTTTTAGCATTTGAATATACTATTCTATAAAATAATAAATTTCAAAGTTTTTGTTTTAAATAAAAGTGATTTCAAAATTTATGTGGTTTTTGTAAAAATTTTTATTCAACCAAATTTTACTTATTTCAGGCATATATTAGGTCAGTCAGAGGCAGTGATTTTATTATGGATTGTTCGAGGCCGGGATTGAAGATTTCTACAGTGCAGACCTAGAAAGAAGTCAGCAGTCCCCTCCGGTATGTAAAACACATTAGGCAAGGATAGGAGAGTGTTAAAAAGTAAAGTCTCGGTCCTGACCCAGCCCGGGCCCAGAATATAGATTTTTTAACAGCCTCTCCAGGATGATAAAAAGCTTGAGTTGTGAGAGGTAAATTTGTAAAAAAGACTTAATCTGCAACTTAGAAAAGCATTCTTTTAAATAACTTACGGGAAGTAAAACAATACATTTCATCTTTCTGCTTAATGATTTTTTTCCGACTATTTCTTGTCTTTAAATTATTAAAAGTTAAGAATTATTAAAGAAAAAAAGCACAAACTTGAAACATGTCATTTTTAATTATTTTACATTAGTTTTGTTTCGGGCAAAATTGAAAAAATATTTACTCTTGAAAATATGATTTTTTAAAAGTTATATTATTTTTTCAATAAATATTTTTAATAGTTTTAAAATTAATATTGAAAAACAAAAATCCGTAAACAAAACTAAAATCAGATTTTCATCTTTAATTATATGGAAAGAAACTGAAATGCGATAAATAATGTTTCGAGTTATAACAAATTTTAACTATCACATTTAAACCAGTATTAACCATATGTTATTTTTATAAATTTTAGGGTGTGATTTTCTTAGCAAATTATATGGCTAACCATCACAAAAAAAAGAAAAAAAATCTAAGTTCTAACTCAAAAGATAGATTTTTACACGTTTCCTAGAACTGTTAAAGTAACATTGTCTTTTGAATTGCGCACATTTCCATTTGTGTCTAATCCCTTAAAACCTGATGAATAATTCAAACGGCTATAACTCTACGAGTTTTGAATATATGAAGATGCAACTTTTTGTGTCTTATTCAGAACTGAATAAGGAAAGTTTTCCTAATTGGAATTTTTATTCTACGGAATCCATATAAAAAGTTAATTTTCGTACTTTTACAAATAGACCCCCCCCCCATGGAGTTGCAACTTATCTTATTAAAATTTTCACATTTTTTATGAATATTTGCAATTAGAAGTATGGATCTAGGGGCAATATTTAAGGAGATAGTCTATTGTTTCGATATTTATGACTCACCCTGTATTTGTTACTTGGGGTATGTGGTAATTTTCACTCTGTTCCTTCGGTGCGGAAGATGATGAAGAACCTGACTGGGGTACTGCCTTTTGGTCCTTCCATTCTTGATCTTGATTTTTGGGAAGCTTACCACATCATAAAAAATTCTCACTCCTTAGTCAATGACTTATCGAGTACTCCTTATTTTCCAAGTATTTGGAAATCTTTAATTTAATACCTTTTTTTCTTCACTTGCTTTTTAGTTTTTGTTTTGCTTGTTCTCCGATAGATGTCGCTACATGTCCACCCAGTTGTTTTTGGCTGCTTTCTTCTCATTGGTTGCTTTTCTTTAGGCGGGATTGTTCCCATAGCGGGTATATAAGCCTGCGTCTCTCTGTCTCTTTGCCCAGTTTTGCTATTTTTTAGCTCGCTGAGTTTTGTACTGATGAAGAATCTCGATAGTAGATTCGAAATAGCTATTTGCTACCTTCTCATACTTTATTTGTGCATTTATAATCGTTGGTTTTCTATCTTTAAACTGCCTTTTGGTGCCCGCTACTGTACGACAAAATCCCTTCTGGGAAAGAAGGCAGGGAACTAGGGCGTCGAGGGCAGGTGTTGATAATGATCACCAAGTGACACTAACCAAATCTTAACTCATATATTATAATGCAATCTAATTTATTTTGTACTTACCTATAAATGAACTATAAATACTAATTATTCTATACTCCTGAGAAGGTATGTTTAGTCCATATTACTGATAGACAACAATTTCCTATATTCAAAATTGTGTAACATCATTAAAACGCACCACAGATTATTTTTCTCGTTAATAAAAATGTAACTTTATTCTTTTAAGTGTCTCTTGATTCGAATTATAAATGATATTCAATTCATTTTTAATTCTCCAAACATTCTACAGTACATATGAATAACATATAAAAGTTTCATCACGATCCAAATACATTTATAAGAGTTACAGAAAAAGTAGACGACAGACAGACATACACTCTTAAAACTGTGCCTCTGATATGAGAGGCAAATTCGGAATTTTTTTGCCTCTGAATATTAAGAGGCACATGGTGCCTTTGAAATTAAGAGGCACACTGTTAAAACTGTGCCTCTGATATGAGAGGTACATTTTTAATTTTTGTGCCTCTGAATATTTAGAGGCACACGGTGCCCTTGAAATTAAAAGGCACAATCTTTAAACAGTGCCTCTGATATAAGAGGTACATTTTTAACTTTTGTGCCTCTGAATATTAAGAGGCACACACTGCTTTGAAATTAAGAGGCACATTATGTGCCTTTGAAAGTCTATTTTGTGCCTCTTAGTAAAAGTGGCACTTTTTTTTATTCTTACACTTTTACTTTCCAGTAAAAATAACTCAAGTCAAACATTATTAAAATTTATACTGGGTGCCTTCCTTTATTAAATAATTTATTAATCATTATATAGTTTTAAAGGTATGGTTCCAACAACAAAAATGTTTCAAGGATTGTCCTCCATCAATAATTTTTTATGACAAAATAATTATTACATCTTAAAGTTTATACATCCCTTCCCAATATAAATTATATTTTGAAAAAATTTCTCCACCCTCTAATAATAATAAAAAGGGTTCCTTTTTCTGATAACAGAAATATTCAGTGCTAAATGATTACTTTGAATTTTCAGTGTTCCCTGGCTTTAAAAGCAAAATTTCCTGCACCAGAAAATGCTGAAAATTCAAAATAACCTAACTTTGTATGTTTTGTTCATAAACAGAGGAATATACTCAGACGAAAATTTTTCTTGCTTCCATATTATTTTGAGTTTGAAATATTTAATATTCTTTCTAGCAATGTCAAATGATACTTTTCAAAGCTTATTTATGATTATTTTTCTAATTTTTAAAGTTTAATAATAGAAAAAAATGATTTGTGGTTGTTTTAATCTGAAAATATTAATATTCAAAAAATCAAAATCTTTTAAAAAGTGACATTTGATAATGCTAGAAATAATGATATTGTTTATGTTTAGCTAAAAAAGAAATACAGAAATTTAAGCTCTGACACCAATTTAAAAAAATAATAAATAATGAATAATCTTACTAGAAGTTATAAATCAAAATTTAGTTTGACACTTTGCAAATAAAAAATTATATCTTTTCCCCCCAAAATAATCAAATTTTCTTGCATTTTGTATTTTATAGTAATTTATAGAAATTAGAAATCTCACAGGCAGTAGTTTACATTTTGTTTAAAAGGTTTCTTGTTTCCAATAAAGGGATAAAAAATGGATATCTTTTTTCAATAATTTAATAAAAATATGCCAGAAATAAAATTCTTAGCTGAAAATATGTTTTTTCAGCTAAAAATTAACTTTTTTTTTTTGTTAATTTTTTGGTTTGAACATGTGAGAAATGAAGAATAATATTTCAACATTAAACTATTCTTAAATATACATACTAAATTAAATATAATTATTTAATATTCTCGTAAAATAAAACAAATTGAGGTAAATACTACTTTTAATTTATAGTTCTAGATAGTTTAATTTATAGTTCTAGACATTATTTTGTTTTTCATCATTTTATTAAAGTAAAGCACTTCTCAGAAGATACTACCAAAGTTAACATTTTAAATGAGTTTTAGCCACAATAAGATAATTGTAATGCAGTAAACAATTAACTTAGTAATAAATAATGTGCTACACTACAAAAAAAAAAATAAAATAAAATAAAATAAAATAAAAATAAATAAATAAAAAAAATTAAAAGCTGTTTGATTTAATATCTCTAAATATCATTCATGTTGATATAGAGCTACTTTGTTCAATGGGGAACATAAAATTTTTTGAGAACAAATTTAAGCCAATGTTAAATAAAATAAACAAAATGGCATTGCTAATTAACTACTTAATACATAGAAATTAGACAAGAATAATACTTGGATTTAACACATAAGTAGGGAAAGTGGAAAAGTAAACCATAACAGATGATTTGGATAAAGCCAACAATATTTATTTGCTTAATTTGTGATGGATGTTAAATAGTATTTTTTACATTCTTTGACTTTATCTTTTCTCTCCTCCTCTCATGTTATTTAATCATTAAAAAACAATATTCTGAAAAAAAAAAAAAAAAAAAAAAAAAAAAAAAGAACAGATAAACTTTAATTATTCTTGTTAATGCTGATGCCTAAGAACTTAAAAAATAAATAAATAAAAATACAATATATATGAAAATAAAAATACAGAACACATAAATATACAAATATATTTTATTGTAAAACATACACTTCATTCATTAAATTAATTCTATGTTGTAAGAATATTTAAATTTAAACTGTAATATACAACATAATAATGAAACAGTTACACATTCTATAGCAGAATTATCTTCTAAATATTTGGTCCGAAGAGTAGTTAGTTGCCATTTGAAAAATAAATTTGCAGGTTTCTTCATTGAGGAACATATCCTAGAGAGAAATTGATAAGAAAAATAATTAAATACTTAATATTTGTTCATAAATAAATTCAAATACATGCTTAAAAGAAATTGTATTTGCTACAATAAACTCCCGATTATCTGGTAGCAGCAGATGGGCACATTGGATAATAAAAAAGCTTGATAGGGATGAGTTCTGTAAATATCCTTATCATGCCATCTTGCTTCCATTAAAAACACATTTTTGATACAAAAACTTATTCCTATTCATGTTTTCTGACTTGTTTCATAAAAACAGTCGCTCATATAAAATCATGTACCCTGTATATGAATACAATATATATAGTTTTAAATTAAACAAATCCTTGATGTAAAAAGCCTAACTAAAAAACAATTTAAATTTATTTTATTGACCCATGATTAGAATTAAAATATATAATTACATACAAAAGTCAAGATTAAAAAATAATACAAATAATAATTAATTATTGATAAATGACTGCTTTTATATTTTAGCAGTCTTATTAAGAACACATGCAATATAAAAGGATCACAGATGATAGAAAACATCCATATCCATCACCAGGGTTGGTTTTTTGACATCAATAAAGGGTTTGTGACATGACAGGGGTTTAAAACGTCAAAAACCCAGAGTCACAATCTGCTGCGGTGCACTAGAGTTTGTTCAGAAAATAAATTTTAATATTAGCTTCTATTGCCATACTTCATGTTGAAATTTAATTATATTATGGGTAATTAGCAATGTTTTAAAATATTTTTAATTAATAAAAATTAAGGTAAAAATAACAAATTCCAAATCCCAGAAATTTATCTCGAAATGGACATGCAGAAATATTTGCACAAAAATTATGTTTAAACATTTTGTTTATTTATTGTTATTATTATTTTAATATTGAATTTGTAAAAAAATCTAAAGTTATTTAGTGTGCATTTTGACATAGCTATATTTATAAGGAACAAGTTAAGTGTTATAAATGCAGGATTTTCAAAAGTGTCATACTTAATATACATGTTATTTATTTTTATTTTTTTTATGCTTTACACATTATATACATAATATCTAGTAGTTTAATTTGAATTTAAATACAATGCATGTTATGATTATTATGTATCTTTATAAACCATTTTTATATCAATTCCCCCCCCCCCCCAAAGCAGACACACTAATAGTATCAAGAATATAAATAATGTTTACTTTAAAGTAAGGTAAGAAAAATCAAAAAGCGAGGTAAATAATAGAAGTTCTCAGATTGGGAATGATTGATGAATGCTCAACCTGATTAAAAGAATTTTCTTCAAAAGTGTCTAAAGTTCAGAAAATGTTAATATTTATCCTTAAAAATGTCTAATCTTTAATATTATTTTAACTATACATTAAGTATGGTTATAAATAAATTTCTTAATAATATAATATCCCTGCAAATTTTGAATAACACATTAAAATTTATTAAATAAAGTTACAAAAGATAAGTTTTCCAAAGTCTAAGATTTTGTTAACTCTTCAAAATATGTTTCTTCAAAAATTTAAATTTATTTTTTCTTCAACATATTTAGAAACATTTTCTTTATTAAAAGCAAATAAATTTTACTTATTAAATATAAATATAGATAGATACATACATATGGAAATAAATATAGATTTTTGGCCATGGTTAAAGCCATCAAAAACTGTTGCATGTCAAAAACTTACCAAGCCTGTCCAACACCACCTTAAATCTATTCACAATTTTAATAGAGAATTTATCTTAACAACTTTAGATAGTTGAAAAGCTACTGGATATAATTAGGTGTAAAACAATTAAAGTTAAAGAAATATGACTAAAATTACATCAACTGGAGGACATTAAAATCTCATTACATAACAAACAACCTTTTAAAAAAACATATTTAATAAATTAAATAAAATATATAACACTTAATATGATGTGTTTTGATTTTAGGTAGTAATTATATGATTTCTTTAATAAAGGAAAATATATTTGTTTTAGAAAACAAAAACTGAAAGGTTGACAGCTATTGTTATCTTGAGTTAAGTTTTTAAAGAAATATTTTCAAAAGATTTAGTTATTTATAAGAGCAGTTAGCATGTTTATTGTAAATATTTCCTTCCTTTTAAATCAATGTACTATTAAATTAAATCATCTGTTTGAAAATAAACTGAATTTATATTGAATAAGCACATTAAAAAAAGACTGTCTGATAAAGATAAGAAAAAATTCAAAAGGTAATTTCTACCACTTGTGTTTTTCCTGGTATATGTAACTTCTTGAGTGATGCAATCAAAACCCTGTTGTTGCATATGGCTAATTTTCTATTTAGGTATCGTGAATTTTCACCAATAAATTTTAGTAGTTATTTTTACTTTATACGATGATAGAAAATCCATAAATAAAATAAAATAGTTATTCATAATTTTCTGTTCTGAATTCAATATTTTTAAACAAAAAATCTGCCAGATGCTAAAGCAGTGGAGCACATTATTCTATGGTTACAACCTAACTTTAAAAAATCATGGCCATAGGTATGTATAAAACTTCTTTTAATTTCTCATGCTAATTTCAACAAAAATATCAGTAAAAGATTTATGATGTACAGATTTCGCTCAATTACAGCACTACCTAATCCTACAATATTACAGCACCCATTTAAACATACATTGAATGAGGAGAAAACATTGTAATAAATCAATAACCAACCTTCTCAAAAAATTAATATACATAAATAATGTAATATTGTGATGCAATTATGAATGGAAACTTTTCTGACAAAGTGAAAAGGTGCCCAGGAAAGAGTTAAATAAAATATATTTGACTTAAATTTCCAAATTTTGCCTCTTGAGTTACCTGTACTGACAATAAGTTGACACATTTGACTCAAACCTAATAACCTTATTGAAAATAGTATCAGATCTGACATGTAAACAACTCGACAGAATATATCATAGATAATGGAACTTGATAAAAAAAAGATGCTACTGGCAATAAAGTTATCACAATGAAATTTTTGTCGACTAGCTGTCAGTCTAGGTATGTCAAGATGTTGAAAATAATTGTACATGTCTTACGTTCAACTATCAACCTAAATACTTTTTCCTGCAGATCGAAAAAATTTAATTTGTATATTTTTACCAATGAATTTAAAAAGAAAATTTAACAATGTAAAATGATATTGTTTCATATTTATTATTTTTATGAAATACATATTAGAGCTTGATATGAAATTTTAAAATCAGTTTACCTAATTTTCATGGATTTCCATTAATATAAACAGGTGAGCTAATTTAGTGAGTAACACTTGATAAACATAGAAAAATCAAGTTTAACTTTGCCTTACTACAGTTCTTTAGGTTATCCATAATAGCTTAATTACCACTAGGTGTAATTTTAAGTTTTGATTTATAACATATTGTAACGCAATTAAATGCTTTAAACTTGCAAGAGTAGATATTTAGCTAAACAAAAACCTATCAATTGCACAGATTTTTCGAATACATCTTGAAGTTTACATTGCTAAATTTTTGCAAATTTGATATTTCCACTGATTCGTGTTGGTGATGTGTGTGTGGTGGGGGGAATTATAGTATGTTGTTTAAAGAAAAAAATATAATTAATGTTTTACTTCTCAAATTAAATTTTCTTTGACATTCTGAAATTACACACCACTTTGGTGGAATAAGGGCACCTGTTCTGTGCTTAGTGCACCAATAGAAATTTTGTTCATACTAATCAAGGAATCATAAAAAAAATATATAAAAAATAAAAAATACTGTACAAAAAAAGTGATATCTAATAACATTGATTACATGAATTATAATTTATGTATATAATGTAATCATAATATCATGTTTATAATAAATTTTACATGTCTTGAGAAATTTTCCATTTTAAATGAATGTGTGTGAATGAGATGGTTATCTCATTATTTTTCTGGTATCTAAAATAATATTTAATAGTTACAAATTTTAAGATGTGAACACAGAGCCTAATATAGTTGAATTATGAATTCAGCAGCATGCAACAGCAAAATGAAATTAACATTAGAACAGATATATTCAGCACTAAATGCAAATAAATTTTAATATACCATTGTTATTGCACCCCATGTAGCTCTGTTTAGTTGTATCAGTTTCCTTTATTCCAGGAATTTGTTAGACATTGAATATCCAGTCTCCTTGAATTTTCTTCATGTCCCTGATTAAAGAAGTAACTCGTCTATCGACTTCCATATCCAGCTGAAAGTAATTAAGAGAGTTATTAAAAAGGGAATCATCTGTTTTCAGTATTAAAATCACATGCTTATGATCTATAAAACAACAGACATACAGTAAATTCTGTCCAAGACATATCTAGCCCATAGACATTTTCTGCCATAGATGATATTCTGCTTCTGACAGAACTTACTGTATCAAAAATCATTCAGCATGACTTTAAATCCTTTCTGTGTCAGACAAATTGCCATATAACATAGTTTACTGTATGTAAACATAAATATAGTAGAGACATAAAATTCATTCCCCATTTGTAACTAAAGGTCAAAATCAACAGTCAGCAGGAAGCTGATCAATCAATTTTCAGAAATCCTGTCTTGGAACTTTTGATGAAATTTGGCGTTTTTCTTGCAAGCTTTCGATGTAACTTGCCATTTCATCAAATTTATCTTTTTTTGTGATTTTTTTGAAAAATTGGTCATTTTTTCACTATTTTTATGCGAATTTTACCTTTAATTGAGATCTTTTGATGAAATGTGCCTTTTTTCTCCCATTCTTTAAAGAAATTTCTTGTTTTACACAATGTATTTACCAAAATTTGTGTTTTTTGAAGTACCTAGACTGCGTTTCTGTGATCTTTTGATTAAATTTGCGTTTTTTATGATTTGTAGCAAAAATTCGTCATTTTGTCAAGGTATTTTGGTGAAATTGGTCTTTTTTCGGGGCCGATTGATGAAATTCGTCGTTTTTCTTGCGAGCTTTCGATGTAACTTGCCGTTTCATCAAATTTAACTTTTTTTTGTGATTTTTTTGAAAAATTGGTCATTTTTTTCACTATCTTTATGCGAATTTTACCTTTAATTGTGATCTTTTGATGAAATGTGCCTTTTTTTCCCCCATTCTTTGAAGAAATTTCTTGTTTTGCACAATCTATTTACCAAAATTTGTGTTTTTTGAGGTATTTAGACTGTGTTTCTGTGATCTTTTGATGAAATTTGCGTTTTTTATGATTTGTAGCAAAAATTCGTCATTTTGTCAAGGTATTTTGGTGAAATTGGTCGTTTTTCGGGGCCGATTGATGAAATTCGTCGTTTTTCTTGCAAGCTTTCGATGTAACTTGCCATTTCATCAAATTTATCTTTTTTTTGTGATTTTTTTGAAAAATTGGTCATTTTTTCACTATTTTTATGCGAATTTTACCTTTAATTGAGATCTTTTGATGAAATGTGCCTTTTTTCTCCCATTCTTTAAAGAAATTTCTTGTTTTACACAATGTATTTACCAAAATTTGTGTTTTTTGAAGTACCTAGACTGCGTTTCTGTGATCTTTTGATTAAATTTGCGTTTTTTATGATTTGTAGCAAAAATTCGTCATTTTGTCAAGGTATTTTGGTGAAATTGGTCGTTTTTCGGGGCCGATTGATGAAATTCATCGTTTTTCTTGCGAGCTTTCGATGTAACTTGCCGTTTCATCAAATTTATCTTTTTTTTGTGATTTTTTTTGAAAAATTGGACATATTTTCACTACCTTTATGCGAATTTTACCTTTAATTGTGATCTTTTGATGAAATGTGCCTTTTTTCCCCCCCATTCTTTGAAGAAATTTCTTGTTTTGCACAATCTATTTACCAAAATTTGTGTTTTTTGAGGTACCAGGACTGTGTTTCTGTGATCTTTTGATGAAATTTGTGTTTTTTATGATTTGTAGCAAAAATTCGTCATTTTGTCAAGGTATTTTGGTGAAATTGGTCGTTTTTCGGGGCCGATTGATGAAATTCGTCGTTTTTCTTGCGAGCTTTCGATGTAACTTGCCGTTTCATCAAATTTATCTATTTTTTGTGATTTTTTTGAAAAATTGGTCATTTTTTTCACTACCTTTATGCGAATTTTACCTTTAATTGTGATCTTTTGATGAAATGTGCCTTTTTTCCCCCATTCTTTGAAGAAATTTCTTGCTTTGCACAATCTATTTACCAAAATTTGTGTTTTTTGAGGTACCTAGACTGTGTTTTTGCGATCTTTTGATGAAATTCACATTTTTTATGACACCTGAAACAAATTTGTTCTTTTCTTGTGGTCTTTTGGCGAAATTTGTCATTTTTCTTGCAAATTTTGATGTAATTTGCCGTTTTATCAAATTTATCATTATTTTGTGATTTTTTTGCAAAATTGCTCATTTTTTTTGCTATCTTTATGCGAATTTTACCTTTAATTGTGATCTTTTGATGAAATGTGCCTTTTTTCCCCATTCTTTGAAGAAATTTCTGGTTTTGCACAATCTATTTACCAAAATTTGTGTTTTTTTGAGGTACCTAGACTGTGTTTTTGTGATCTTTTGATGAAATTCACGCTTTTTATGATACCTGGCCCAAATTTTTTCTTTTCTCCTTGTCTTTCGCTGAAATTTGTCGTTTTTCTTGCAAGCTTTCGATGTAATTTGCTGTTTTATCAAATTTATCTTTATTTTGTTATTTTTTTGCAAAATTGGTCGTTTTTTTCGCTATCTTTATGCGAATTTTACCTTTAATTGTGATCTTTTGATGAAATGTGCCTTTTTTCTCCCATTCTTTGATGAAATTTCTTGTTTTGCACAATCTATTTACCAAAATTTGTGTTTTTTGAGGTACATAGACTGTGTTTTTGTGATCTTTTGATTTGCATTTTTTATGATATGTGGCAAAAATTCGTCATTTTGTCAAGGTATTTTGGTGAAATTGGTCGTTTTTCGGGGCCGATTGATGAAATTCGTCGTTTTTCTTGCGAGCTTTCGATGTAACTTGCCGTTTCATCAAATTTATCTTTTTTTGTGATTTTTTTGAAAAATTGGTCATTTTTTTCACTAACTTTATGCGAATTTTACCTTTAATTGTGATCTTTTGATGAAATGTGCCTTTCCCCCCCCCCCCATTCTTTGAAGAAATTTCTTGTTTTGCACAATCTATTTACCAAAATTTGTGTTTTTTGAGGTATCAGGACTGTGTTTCTGTGATCTTTTGATGAAATTTGTGTTTTTTATGATTTGTAGCAAAAATTCGTCATTTTGTCAAGGTATTTTGGTGAAATTGGTCGTTTTTCGGGGCCGATTGATGAAATTCGTCGTTTTTCTTGCGAGCTTTCAATGTAACTTGCCGTTTCATCAAATTTATCTTTTTTTTGTGATTTTTTTGAAAAATTGGTCATTTTTTCACTACCTTTATGCGAATTTTACCTTTAATTGTGATCTTTTGATGAAATGTGCCTTTTTTCCCCCCATTCTTTGAAGAAATTTCTTGTTTTGCACAATCTATTTACTAAAATTTGTGTTTTTTGAAGTACCTAGACTGTGTTTCTGTGATCTTTTGATGAAATTTGCGTTTTTTATGATTTGTAGCAAAAATTTGTCATTTTGTCAAGGTATTTTGGTGAAATTGGTCGTTTTTCGGGGCCGATTGATGAAATTCGTCGTTTTTCTTGCGAGCTTTCGATGTAACTTGCCGTTTCATAAAATTTATCTATTTTTTGTGATTTTTTTGAAAAATTGGTCATTTTTTTCACTACCTTTATGCGAATTTTACCTTTAATTGTGATCTTTTGATGAAATGTGCCTTTTTTCCCCCCATTCTTTGAAGAAATTTCTTGCTTTGCACAATCTATTTACCAAAATTTGTGTTTTTTGAGGTATCTAGACTGTGTTTTTGCGATCTTTTGATGAAATTCACATTTTTTATGACACCTGAAACAAATTTGTTCTTTTCTTGTGGTCTTTTGGCGAAATTTGTCATTTTTCTTGCAAGCTTCGATGTAATTTGCCGTTTTATAAAATTTATGTTCTTTTTGTGATTTTTTTGAAAAATTGGTCATTTTTTTCTCTACCTTTATGCGAATTTTACCTTTAATTGTGATCTTTTGATGAAATGTGCCTTTTTTCCCCCCCATTCTTTAAAGAAATTTCTTTTGCACAATCTATTTACCAAAATTTGTGTTTTTTGAGGTACCTAGATTGTGTTTCTGTGATCTTTTGATGAAATTTGCGTTTTTTATGATTTGTAGCAAAAATTCGTCATTTTGTCAAGGTATTTTAGAGAAATTGGTCGTTTTTCGGGGCCGATTGATGAAATTCGTCGTTTTTCTTGCGAGCTTTCGATGTAACTTGCCGTTTCATCAAATTTATCTTTTTTTTGTGATTTTTTTGCAAAATTGCTCATTTTTTTTGCTATCTTTATGCGAATTTTACCTTTAATTGTGATCTTTTGATGAAATGTGCCTTTTTTCAACCATTCTTTGAAGAAATTTCTTGTTTTGAACAATCTATTTACCAAAATTTGTGTTTTTTGAGGTACCTAGACTGTGTTTTTGCGATCTTTTGATGAAATTCACATTTTTTATGACACCTGAAACAAATTTGTTCTTTTCTTGTGGTCTTTTGGTGAAATTTGTCGTTTTTCTTGCAAACTTTGATGTAATTTGCCGTTTTATCAAATTTATCATTATTTTGTGATTTTTTTGCAAAATTGCTCATTTTTTTTGCTATCTTTATGCGAATTTTACCTTTAATTGTGATCTTTTGATGAAATGTGCCTTTTTTCCCCATTCTTTGAAGAAATTTCTGGTTTTGCACAATCTATTTACCAAAATTTGTGTTTTTTTGAGGTACCTAGACTGTGTTTTTGTGATCTTTTGATGAAATTCACGCTTTTTATGATACCTGGCCCAAATTTTTTCTTTTCTCCTTGTCTTTCGCTGAAATTTGTCGTTTTTCTTGCAAGCTTTCGATGTAATTTGCTGTTTTATCAAATTTATCTTTATTTTGTTATTTTTTTTGCAAAATTGGTCGTTTTTTTCGCTATCTTTATGCGAATTTTAACTTTAATTGTGATCTTTTGATGAAATGTGCCTTTTTTCTCCCATTCTTTGAAGAAATTTCTTGTTTTGCACAATCTATTTACCAAAATTTGTGTTTTTTGAGGTACATAGACTGTGTTTTTGTGATCTTTTGATTTGCATTTTTTATGATATGTGGCAAAAATTCGTCATTTTGTCAAGGTATTTTGGTGAAATTGGTCGTTTTTCGGGGCCGATTGATGAAATTCGTCGTTTTTCTTACGAGCTTTCAATGTAACTTGCCGTTTCATCAAATTTATCTTTTTTTTGTGATTTTTTTGAAAAATTGGTCATTTTTTCACTACCTTTATGCGAATTTTACCTTTAATTGTGATCTTTTGATGAAATGTGCCTTTTTTCCCCCCATTCTTTGAAGAAATTTCTTGTTTTGCACAATCTATTTACTAAAATTTGTGTTTTTTGAAGTACCTAGACTGTGTTTCTGTGATCTTTTGATGAAATTTGCGTTTTTTATGATTTGTAGCAAAAATTCGTCATTTTGTCAAGGTATTTTGGTGAAATTGGTCGTTTTTCGGGGCCGATTGATGAAATTCGTCGTTTTTCTTGCGAGCTTTCGATGTAACTTACCGTTTCATCAAATTTATCTATTTTTTGTGATTTTTTTGAAAAATTGGTCATTTTTTTCACTACCTTTATGCGAATTTTACCTTTAATTGTGATCTTTTGATGAAATGTGCCTTTTTCCCCTCCATTCTTTGAAGAAATTTCCTGCTTTGCACAATCTATTTACCAAAATTTGTGTTTTTTGAGGTACCTAGATTGTGTTTCTGTGATCTTTTGATGAAATTTGCGTTTTTTATGATTTGTAGCAAAAATTCGTCATTTTGTCAAGGTATTTTAGAGAAATTGGTCGTTTTTCGGGGCCGATTGATGAAATTCGTCGTTTTTCTTGCGAGCTTTCGATGTAACTTGCCGTTTCATCAAATTTATCTTTTTTTTGTGATTTTTTTGCAAAATTGCTCATTTTTTTTGCTATCTTTATGCGAATTTTACCTTTAATTGTGATCTTTTGATGAAATGTGCCTTTTTTCCCCCATTCTTTGAAGAAATTTCTTGTTTTGAACAATCTATTTACCAAAATTTGTTATTTTTGATGTACCTAGACTGTGTTTTTGCGATCTTTTGATGAAATTCACATTTTTTATGACACCTGAAACAAATTTGTTCTTTTCTTGTGGTCTTTTGGTGAAATTTGTCGTTTTTCTTGCAAACTTTGATGTAATTTGCCGTTTTATCAAATTTATCATTATTTTGTGATTTTTTTGCAAAATTGCTCATTTTTTTGCTATCTTTATGCGAATTTTACCTTTAATTGTGATCTTTTGAGGAAATGTGCCTTTTTTTCCCATTCTTTGAAGAAATTTCTGGTTTTGCACAATCTATTTACCAAAATTTGTGTTTTTTTGAGGTACCTAGACTGTGTTTTTGTGATCTTTTGATGAAATTCACGCTTTTTATGATACCTGGCCCAAATTTTTTCTTTTCTCCTTGTCTTTCGCTGAAATTTGTCGTTTTTCTTGCAAGCTTTCGATGTAATTTGCTGGTTTATCAAATTTATCTTTATTTTGTTATTTTTTTTGCAAAATTGGTCGTTTTTTTCGCTATCTTTATGCGAATTTTACCTTTAATTGTGATCTTTTGATGAAATGTGCCTTTTTTCTCCCATTCTTTGAAGAAATTTCTGGTTTTGCACAATCTATTTACCAAAATTTGTGTTTTTTTGAGGTACCTAGACTGTGTTTTTGTGATCTTTTGATGAAATTCACGCTTTTTATGATACCTGGCCCAAATTTTTTCTTTTCTCCTTGTCTTTCGCTGAAATTTGTCGTTTTTCTTGCAAGCTTTCGATGTAATTTGCTGTTTTATCAAATTTATCTTTATTTTGTTATTTTTTTTGCAAAATTGGTCGTTTTTTTCGCTATCTTTATGCGAATTTTACCTTTAATTGTGATCTTTTGATGAAATGTGCCTTTTTTCTCCCATTCTTTGAAGAAATTTCTTGTTTTGCACAATCTATTTACCAAAATTTGTGTTTTTTGAGGTACATAGACTGTGTTTTTGTGATCTTTTGATTTGCATTTTTTATGATATGTGGCAAAAATTCGTCATTTTGTCAAGGTATTTTGGTGAAATTGGTCGTTTTTCGGGGCCGATTGATGAAATTCGTCGTTTTTCTTGCGAGCTTTCGATGTAACTTGCCGTTTCATCAAATTTATCTTTTTTTTGTGATTTTTTTGAAAAATTGGTCATTTTTTTCACTAACTTTATGCGAATTTTACCTTTAATTGTGATCTTTTGATGAAATGTGCCTTTTTTCCCCCCATTCTTTGAAGAAATTTCTTGTTTTGAACAATCTATTTACCAAAATTTGTGTTTTTTGAGGTACCTAGACTGTGTTTTTGCGATCTTTTGATGAAATTCACATTTTTTATGACACCTGAAACAAATTTGTTCTTTTCTTGTGGTCTTTTGGTGAAATTTGTCGTTTTTCTTGCAAGCTTCGATGTAATTTGCCGTTTTATAAAATTTATCTTTTTTTGTGATTTTTTTGCAAAATTGCTCATTTTTTTTGCTATTTTTATGTGAATTTTACCTTTAATTGTGATCTTTTGATGAAATGTGCCTTTTTTCCCCCCCATTCTTTAAAGAAATTTCTTTTGCACAATCTATTTACCAAAATTTGTGTTTTTTGAGGTACCTAGATTGTGTTTCTGTGATCTTTTGATGAAATTTGCGTTTTTTATGATTTGTAGCAAAAATTCGTCATTTTGTCAAGGTATTTTGGAGAAATTGGTCGTTTTTCGGGGCCGATTGATGAAATTCGTCGTTTTTCTTGCGAGCTTTTGATGTAACTTGCCGTTTCATCAAATTTATCTTTTTTTTGTGATTTTTTTGAAAAATTGGTCATTTTTTTCACTACCTGTATGCGAATTTTACCTTTAATTGTGATCTTTTGATGAAATGTGCCTTTTTCCCCCCCATTCTTTGAAGAAATTTCTTGTTTTGAACAAACTATTTACCAAAATTTGTGTTTTTTGAGGTACCTAGACTGTGTTTTTGCGATCTTTTGATGAAATTCACATTTTTTATGACACCTGAAACAAATTTGTTCTTTTCTTGTGGTCTTTTGGTGAAATTTGTCGTTTTTCTTGCAAACTTTGATGTAATTTGCCGTTTTATCAAATTTATCATTATTTTGTGATTTTTTTGCAAAATTGCTCATTTTTTTTGCTATCTTTATGCGAATTTTACCTTTAATTGTGATCTTTTGATGAAATGTGCCTTTTTTTCCCATTCTTTGTAGAAATTTCTGGTTTTGCACAATCTATTTACCAAAATTTGTGTTTTTTTGAGGTACCTAGACTGTGTTTTTGTGATCTTTTGATGAAATTCACGCTTTTTATGATACCTGGACCAAATTTTTTCTTTTCTTGTTGTCTTTCGCTAAAATTTGTCGTTTTTCTTGCAAGCTTTCGATGTAATTTGCCGTTTTATCAAATTTATCTTTATTTTGTTATTTTTTTTGTAAAATTGGTCCTTTTTTTCGCTATCTTTATGTGAATTTTACCTTTAATTGTGATCTTTTGATGAAATGTGCCTTTTTCTCCCATTCTTTGAAGAAATTTCTTGTTTTGCACAATCTATTTACCAAAATTTGTGTTTTTTGAGGTACATAGACTGTGTTTTTGTGATCTTTTGATGAAATTTGCATTTTTTATGATATGTGGCAAAAATTCGTCATTTTGTCAAGGTATTTTGGTGAAATTGGTCGTTTTTCGGGGCTGATTGATGAAATTCATCGTTTTTCTTGCGAGCTTTCGATGTAACTTGCCGTTTTATAAAATTTATCTTTTTTTGTGATTTTTTTGAAAAATTGGTCATTTTTTTCGATATTTTTATGCGAATTTTACATTTAATTATGAACTTTTGTTGAAATGTGCCTTTTCCCCCCATCTTTTGAAGAAATTTCTTGTTTTGCACAATCTATTTACCAAAATTTGTGTTTTTTGAGGTACCTAGACTGTGATTTCACGATCTTTTGATGAAATTTGTGTTTGTTATGATATCTGGGCAAAATTCGTCATTTTCTCAAGGTCTTTTGGTGAAATTGGTTGTTTTTCGTGGTCTTTTGATGAGATTCATCGTTTTTCTTGCGATCATTCTATGTAATTTGCCATTTTATCCAATTTGAAGGGTTTTTTTGTGAGATTGGCTGTTTTTTTCGCTATCTTTTTTTCAAAATTTGTCTTTTTTTTCCAGTATTTTTTTTGCAAATTTTACCTTTAATTACAATTATTAGATAAAATTTTTCCCTCCTTTTGATCAAATTTGTCATTTTTCCTAATCTATTTACCCAAATTTGTGTGTTTTGAAGTACCTAGACTGTGTTTTTATGATCTTTTGATGAAATTCGCATTTTTTATGATATGCAGACAGAATTCGTCGTTTTCTCAAGGTCTTTTGATGAAATCTGTCGTTTTCTCGAGGTCTTTTGATGAAATGTCTTTTTTTTTCAATCTTTTGGTGTAATTTACCATTTTATCAAATTTATCCTTTTTTTCGTGATTTTTTTTGCAAAATTTGTTGCTTTTTACACTACCTCTCCCCCCCCCCCTCAGAGCATTGAAATGTCTCCTGAAATTTTTAGGATTTCAATGGTCAGAAAGTACAATATCCCCCCCCCCCCCACAGTCACAGAAGTTCCTCTTTGAGAAAAATGTTTGAATACAACACTGATCGCAGTACTTTTACAAAAAAAAAAATACTATATATATAGCAGCGTTTTGTTACATACTGACCATTAGATTCATTTGTTGACATATGTGACCAGGCCCAGTAGCAGAAAGTTCTTCACGTGTCTGTGAAGAATACTTCAGCAACAAAAAATAATCTGCGGCAAAATATTTTTAGAACTGAACCGTTTATTAATCAAACAATTGTTTACCTATTAAAGTTTTTAAGCATTTTGTAAATTTTAATAAATAATAATCTTAACTTTTTGTATTAAGTAATAAAGAGCTAAAAATAATACGAAGTAATACAAAAATTTGATATAAAAGAATCTGCAAAAGAGAAATAAAATCTGTCACGCCCGTCTCGAGCTTTCTACTACTGGGTGACGAGGTACTTAATAAATAATTAATACTTAGTTTTTTCATCTTTTGAAAGAATATAAAAATTTAAACAAAATAATTATATAATTTTTCTCAAAAAAATATTTGTCTATTATTATTATCATTACCAGTTTCAAATATAGCTTAGTATTTGTACTAATAAGAAAATGACATTAAGTACTAATTTCATCATAATTCCAGTAACAATTTTCTGTGCCAATTAGAAAAAAGGTAAAATTGATATGCGACCCAATATTGAGCAAAGCTTATTGCTAAAAGAAATTGCAATAACCAGTATAACCCATAAAATAAGCAAAATTTGCATTTTGAAAGAAAACTACAATAAAGGTAGAAACAATGAAAATTTTAACAACTGTTTTTAACCCCATATATTTGTCTTATCCATATTAGTCTTCAGCATACATCAAACATATATTATATATCTAATGTTGCTACACACAAATGTGGCACTACTTTAAAATCTATTTTTAAAGATTTTAAACTTTGGTGTGTCTGCAGAGAAGGTTTGGGGGGGGGGGGAGTGCTAAATTACCAAGTGATTATTTATTTACCAATATAAAAATAAGAATTTAAAGAAGGGGGGGGGGGAATTCCAGACAAACTCCAAGAAAATAGAGTAATTTTTGCTTTCTACTCATTCCTAGAAACCTCCATTTTCCTTTTTTTCCAGGGGTTTTAAAGGAATGACAGACCATCTACTGTACACTTAGTTAAAATGTAAAATACAAAAATTTTCCATTCTCGATACAGTTAGACCAAATGAGGAAGGAAAGGGGGGGGAGGGGGGGGGAATGATCAATTGTCACTAAGTGAGATTCATGATAAACTTTTGGTGATCCTTTGAAAAAAACTGAATCTTGTATTTTACTATAATTAATAATTTTTTTTTTTTTTTTTTAAATCTAAGAAATTTTTATACCCATAAAGTTTTAGATGTTCAATTTTGAAATTTTATATTAGCAGGCTAGAATATTTACATTAATTGATATTATTACTGATTACGCCAATTAAAAAATAAATGCCTATGAAAAAGCAAACGAATATTTTAATTTAGTTTTCAATAACATATAACAGAACAATTTCATCTGACACAGCAATTAAAATTATGTACAGTTTCAGCCTCAAATAAATAGTCATGCAATAACATCACCAAAATAAAAAAAAATCATGAAGTTATAAACAAAAATGAACAAATATGCTAAAACTGTGTGCTTACTTAAATAATCTTCAATTACTTTATAATTACTTTTGTTACAATCAAAAAAGTTTTAAAGTTTTTTGTTTTCATTAAATAAAATGCATTTTATGTTATAAAATGGAAATTCTCTGATTATTAAAAGAAAAATACGGATATGTATGTACAATAAAGTCATACTAGTCATCCACAGGATTAAAACTTATGAATTTGGTGATTTGCAAGGTCTGCAGTTGGCGATTGCTAATTTAGATAAATAATTCTTATTACAATTTAAAAAAAAATTTTTAGATTTTATGTATTTTGTTAAATCTTTGATTTGATCAAAGATTTTATGTATTTTGAGAAGGTGATGAAGCATATTTTCCTTTTTCTTGGAGGGATGAAGCAATTTACTTTCCTTTTTTAATTGGGGAGAAGGTGCAATATTGTCTAAACATTTTAAACAAGAAGCAGAAATATACTGAAATGCGAAAGATTATGTGCCTGAAATGTAGGCATAGTAGTCAGTGTTGAATTAAAGGGGTGACCCAAGGGGGACTCCCCCCAAAGCATTGAAATGTCTCCCCCAGAAATTTTGTGATTTCAGTGGCCAAAAGTGCAATGTCCCCCCCCCCCTCCCTGGAGTGACAGAAGTTTTTACTCAAGGAAAGTGTTTGGATTCAACACTGTAGTACTTTTACAAATAAATAAATACATAAAATATCAATTTTTCACCAAACACTGACCATATTTTGAAAGAATATAAAGTTTTAAACAAAATAATTACATAATTTTTGTCACAAAATATTTGTTTATTATTATTATCCTCACCAGTTTGAAATACAGCTTAGTATAAGTTAGTACTAATTTTATCATAATCCCAGTAACAATTTTCTGTGCCAATCAGCAAAAAAGAAAAAAATGATATGCGACCCAAGAATGAGCAAAGCTTATTATCAAAAGAAATTGCAATAATCAGTATAACTCCATAAAATAAATAAAACTTGCATTCTGAAAGAAAATTACAATAAAGGTAGAAACAATGTAAAATTTAGCAATTATTTTTAAGCCCATTATTTTATTCAACTATTAGATAATTCTTCAAGGTGTAAAATTAATCTGCAGCCGTGTTACACTGTTTATGCTATTTTGGGACTATAATTAACAAAAAATAAATCCACATATTTTATAATTTGTATCACTTGGCGATTTTGTCCAAAAAAACTAAGATACTACATTTTTTTTCTTTAAGTTTTAATTAGAAAAATGCAGCATACAATTTTTTTAGAAAACAAAATAGTAATCAAAATTGTAAGTTTTAAGCATCATAAAAAGTAGAAATACTCAAGAATGTTGTGAATTATAAATAAATATATAAATAAGGCCTTGGAACATTAATGTGGATTGAAGTATGAAAATATCTATGTATATATCTTCTCTGAAGATTTTCAGCGCAATAAAAATACATACATACAATCCATACACAGAGATGATAAGCAAACAAATGGTACGGTACAGCTGCCCTTTTTAAAAATATTAAGATATAATAATCTGAAAAACTTATGACCAACTGCATAAAATTGCTCCCTTCTTAATCTTGAGTGTCCCCATGTATATGGAATACATTTTCAAAACACAATACATTGTTTTTTTGAGTAGGTAATTTTTATATTATGTAAACAATCATACTAGAGAACAGAAATACAAGTGAAATGTACTTACTTATTCAAGACTCATCTTTCCTTCCAGTACGGGCGATTGGTGGGATGTCTTGAGCTACAAAAACATTAAACCTCTTCCATTTTATTAAACTTAATTCCTATATTATAAAAACGATATAGATGCGTACGACGCCATGAAAATCCCGATCTACCGCCAAAACACATCCAGATGCATGACGGTAAACTTTTCGTTGCGCATGCGTATTTGCCACCGTACTGCTTCTCGCTTTGACAGGGAAATTTGAGAGGTACAGAAATGGAACTCGGTGCCTCTAACAATTTTTAAAGGCACAAATCGAACTTCGTGCCTCTGACAAATTTCAGTTTCGTATCGGTGACTCTCATTTTGTCGTGGCTTGACGTTTTTCTGGAAAATCAGAGGCACTTTTTCTATGTGCCTCTCATATCAAAATAATAGAAGGCACGATATGCTTGTGCCTTTTATGTGAGGGGTACAGTTTTAAGAGTGTACAAACCAAACTCAACTATGTTGGAAATTGATAAAAATAAATGTATTTCTATTTCCGAATTTTTTTTTTTATAATAACACAATTGTCAAGAAAATCGGGGGTATTTTTAAAATGATTATTAATATTTAAAGTTATTAGCTCTTAACAAATACATTTTAAGAAACATTTCTTTCATGATATAGTAATCCATTTAAATTGAAATTTGATAAATTAATTTTTCATAAAATTTTGATTCAGTAAAAGTTTCCTGATGCAATAAATGAAATATTGTGATTAAGATTATTTATATTTTCACATAAGAAAGCCATTTTCTTGCTGTGACATTTTCTTGCAAAACGGCAAATCTTTATCATTAACGTCTAGTTTTAGTTTTGTTGCACATAAAAGTGTTTTGAAATTGTCGTTTGATTGTTTCGGCTGTCTTTTATGACCGGAAGGAATTTTTATAGCATCAAATATGTGCAGAAATTGGCTAATATCATTATGGATCTCAGCAGTTTAGAAAAAATATTATTATATATACGTTCATAAGTATCATGCATCTTCGTAGCGTTACTTACATGTAACGGAGTGTTAGGAAATATGTAACAAACATATATATAATGCATATAAATATATTATATACACGTCTATTTATTTGAGTGTGTGTAAGAGTGGGTGTTACGATTTTTGTAATATTTAGGTGAAAACTGAGCTTATAATAAAAAGAATATTACCCAGTTAAACTGATGGCATTGAGCTGAGAGGCTACGCATACAAACTGTACATTACAGCCTTATATTTTCAAGAGTTAATTCCGCTCGAAAAACAAATTAAGGAGGGGAAACAGCTCCTCACATTTCCCCTTTTTATACTTAATCATTGAACTCCCTAAACTAATCAGGGACATGCTTTATCATATCGAAAATTTATATCCGAAATTCAGAGCAAATCCGAAAATTAATGGTATTTTATTTGTTAATTAAAATTAATTAGAATCATTCATTCCCTGGACACTGCCGATCCACATTAATTATCTGAAATAATAGGATTTAATTATTTACGAGCAGAGAAAATTTTAAGGTCTAATATACGACAGCATTTATTTTTCAAAAGAAAAAAGAAATTATACGTCTTAACAAACATTTTTTAATATTAAATAAGAAAAAATATTCTTTGTTTTATCTCATAATCATGTATTAAATGCAGTTATATGTAACAGAAATAAATGTAAAGGGAGTTCAATTTTGTACAACTTTCAAAAATTCATTCTAAATTTTTATCCGTAAATTCGCATTCGTTACGTTAAAAGATACTAAAAAACAGTATGTTTGGTGATTTGTAATATTGTTTTCTAAAAATAATTAGAGACAACACGTAATATAATTAAGCTTTATTTTAATACCATATAAATAAATTGGTATATTTTTTTCTGTTTCTCAAAATATTAAAGCACTTTGGGAAAACTACGTATTAATGGATTTGTCTTATATAAGAAGAACTTTTCTTAATTATTATTGTAAATTCATTTATATTTGATTAAGATACAGTTTATATCTTTTATTTACGTTGTCTTATAAATTTTAAATTATATTATGTTCATTATGTGTTCCACAAAGGAATATTTTGTTGTCAAAATAATAACAGATAATGTAATCATTTACATAGCAAGAGAAAGCAAGACATAGCAAGAAAATTTTATTTCTCTAAAGAGCATAATTATTTATACACATTAATAATAACATGTCTATGTATTACTACACACCGTTAAGAATTGACATTAAACATTTTGAAAACTTCATTAAAAAATCGTTTGAATTTTTAAAAAGTTGCTTTTTAATTAAGTATTGAAATTTTGATGAATATTATGTAAGTTAATCCTATATGTTTTAAGGGGTAGATGATTCTGTTACTCTAACCCTGTAAAAAAATTTAGTTCACTAAACTTACTCATTGAAATGATAGAATATTAATTTTGTAACTTATGTTTTTTTTTTATTATAAGTTTAACTGAAAATACTGGGTACAGCATATATTTTTACTTACTGTAGACTGGTTTATTTTATTATTTTTGTTGAACCATTAATGATATTAGATATTTTGTAATTCTTGTTTAACTACACGATCGTAAAAGTTTTCATTAACTTTATTTTTCACAATCTCATTCTAAAGCCTTAAACTTAAAATTTGATGCTAGCAGCTGTCGCTTTATTTATAATATATACTTTTTAAATAATTGAATTTTATTGTAAATTTAATACATTAAATAATCATTAAATCACAGATTATTCCATTACTAAACCAACATAATTTATTTTATATTTATTTTATGAATATTTATTTTGTTTGTTTGTTTTCTTTTATATGAAAACACGAAAAATGTTTCTTTGTATGTATATGTATGTATATTCTTCATTATGGTCAAAAATATTCTTAAAAAATGTAGATCAGTTCAATTTATTTAATTGATAATTGCATGATTTTTTTTAAATCTTAAATATAATTTTTATACATTTAGTATTTAAAAAAAATATTGTTGAATATTAAATTTTGTTTTATGACAAAACGTTCGAATAATATTGTGAATAAAAAAATAGATATCATATAACTTCTTTTTCCGAAATAAATTGCGACATTATTGAAAAATGATGTCACCAAAAAATGTTGCGTTAAAGTCAAACCCGCGTTTTTTTTTTTTTTTTTTTTTTTTTTTTAATTCACATTTTAATACTGACGGTTAATTACTCTGCTAATTGGACTTCGTCCGATTTTTCTCTACATTTGAACACAACAGGTTCTAGATTTAATTTTTCAAATGTGTTTTTTGCGGATTTTTTTTCACTGAACTGAACCTTAGCATTTTAATATATATGATTTTATTACGATATTATGTTAAAAAATATTCAAAATTCCAGAATATTTCAGAAAACAAAAAAAAAAGATAGATCAAATACTACGAAATATGTATTTGTTGGAAGAGCAAATTATCAAGATGTGACAATTGAATATATTTTATACTATATTCACATTAAAAACTGGTTTTAGTTGTTCAAAAAGTACTACAATAATATTTCCGATAACTGAAAATAAAAATTTTCCCTTTATATAAAGAAGTGTTTACATTTATATACCTTATTTAGAATGAAATATTTCAAATTAATATATTCATTGTTCGTCCAGAGCTAATACCTTTAATAAATCAGTAAAAACCTTTGCAAGCCGTTGTCATCCCTGTAAGGTAAGTTGAAAATTACGTTGTTCCTTGTAAAATGTGTTTTGGCACCAGTAATAAAGGGAAATAAATTTGACTTATTTAATGAGATAATTTTTTTAATTGTGTACTTGAAGAAAATTTCTTTTAAAAATGTGCCAACCAACTGTAATTCAAATAAAATTTTCACAATAACGGGGTGCTGCTCACAGTAAAAAAATTGTGTAATGCTACTCCATTGTTGGCGCTGTTATGTAGAATTTTTCATGATTTCAGCAATAGCTCTATCTCAGAAACTCATTTACTGATTTTCATAAAATTCCAGATTCACTTACAAGTTGACATAATTGTACTGACTAGAAATTGCTGTAAATCACCTAACCGACATCGCCACTGTGCTGTATTTTTCAGGAAGTATTAACATGTATGATAAAGAAAAAATTTTTGGGATTGCATTTCATCTGACTAGTTTTCAATTGTTCTGAGAAAAATCAAAAATAGATAGTAATTTACTATTTTTCTTTTGCTTTTCATCAGAAATGGAAAACTGCAATCTCCACCATTATGGAAATAACATTAAAAAATACAAATAAATTATTACCTCAACAATAAATTGAGATGCAGTTTTCAAACAAATTACATTTAAAACTATTTTTTCCCATGTTTTAAAACATGATAGAAATCTCTCGAAAATTAATTTATCTAAAAAATACATTACGTTGTTCTGTTTCCTTTTTTAGAAAGAAAACAGGAAATAAAAAATGAAACTTTTTTAAGCTTTTTAAGATTTTAAAGCTGATATCTTAACATATACATACAGTTGAAAATTATTCATAAAAGCGATATTTTAATATTACAGTTCCAATTTTTCATTTATAATTTTTTAGTTCCTACTTTTAATTTCTAAAATGTTTCATTTTTGCAGTTTCACAGCACTTTGGCATATTTTGGAAAGCATTTGTTGGCGCTTAATTAAATCCATTGTTTTTTTGTTTTTTTTTAATCTCATAAAAGTTACAGAGAATTTATGACGATCCATCACCTGTGGCAGGCTTACTCGAAAATGCCTGAGAAATAATATATTAATTATTAAGTTCTGGAATTTCTAAAATTTTGTGCTGTCATCGGAAACACACTTTTATATTTAAATTTTACAGTTCTTGCACATCAAGATATCGATATTGGTTTATATACAAAAGCCATGCTACGTTGAATAAAAGAGTTTAATAATCTATCGAGCAAAGATCGGCCTAAATTTTACTGACTGTAAAATAAGAAATCATAAGTAAACTTACACATGCATATATAAAAAAAAATTAAACAAGTAGAAAAGTTATGGAATTGAAAAGCGTTTGAGCGTATAAGACAAACAAAAACGTCTAATAACATTGAATAGGTTTCATGTTTAAAATGTCTTTAAATTTACTTTTATTGTTTTCGTTTCTTTAGAAACTAAACCTTAAAGAATTTGGCAGCTGAAAGTAACCTTTATTAGGAAGGAAATTTTTGAATCTTGCAATATCGTTTCTTTTCTATAATCAACTTTCTCCAAAGTAAAAATCAAAATGAATTGAAAAGTTTCGAAAGTTTTACTCTTTTATTATTTATCGAACCTGGGGGATTTCGTTTGAAAATATGTAAATATGAGGCTCTGAATAAGTGATTACCTCTTGGTGAATTTGTGGAAACGTGTTTCGTCTCTGGAGATTGTTTATAACAAAGAAAGTTATGAAACCGAATGAATATTTGAAGAAGAAAGAAAAATCATAATATAAGAATACATAATGAAACACTTCTTGAAATATTTAACAAAAATTCGTTATTTAGGGAAATAAATTAAAGAAGAAAGCATCTTATAAAACAAATAAAACATTTTAAAAATTGATTTCAGCAGTTACCGTACATAGCCAAATATGTACCCCAATACTTTTAGCCCTGTATTTAATCTTTATATTGATTTATACACTGTAAAAAATAAATCTGTGAATTACAGGTGAAACTACCGGCAGCAAAGTAGCCGAACTTTTACCGTTCCGTTTGTAGATTTTCCGTTGTGGGAAATACAAGAAGTGAAAACTCCGGTTTAAGAATCAGTTACTTTCCGTTACAAAGTTTGATTTTTAATAGTAATAAATTAATACAATTTTTAAAATTGATGTATCGATTAATCTTCAAAGAATTCGAAATCACCGATGGATTTTAAGCTGCTATGTTATTTTACTTATTTATTATTTTGTATAATTTAGTTCACACCGTCCTCAGGATCGAACTCGGGACCTTCAGATTTCGGAACAAATCCTTATGAACTGAGCCAAAGTTGGTGACGCTACACGGTACAAAGTATGCCTTTTATGAGTTAGTGAGAAAGTCTGTTGTGCTTTTTAAAGATTTCCTTTCAAATATATTGCTTAGAATGTTTGTAAACGGTTTATTTTATTTTATTTTAGACATGCATAATACTTATTATTTTTTAAAATCAATTTTAATTTTTTAAATAGTTTAAATAAAAAAAAAATCACTGTTTAAAACCACTGTTTTTTTTTTAATGAAAATTTTTTATTAACAATTTTTTACAAATATATATATATATATATATATATATATATATATATATATATATATATATATATATATATATATATATATATATATATATATATATATATATATATATACTTTTATAAATACATCCAAAGTTATTCAGACAATACCAATAAAATAACCAATGAAACCAGTATTTTTACATTCATATTATTAAAAACAGTTGAAGTTTGAAGAGAAATAGAAGGCAGATTACCAAATTATTAAGGATTATGTGGATAAATGGACATTATATAACCAGAGTAATTCATATATTACCATACAATAAACCAATGGAACCAGTATTTTTACAATCATCTTATTGAAAACAGTTGAAGTTTGAAGTGAAATAGAAGGCAGATTACCAAAATAATGAAAGATAAATGGATAAAAAGGCAGTAGAAGGCTTTTCCATTAAACTACTTCATCAGGGGTGTATAGTTTAACAAAAAAGCAAAAACATCCAACCAGTTTCTGTTATGAGTCGTGCTGAAAGCTAAGAATTATATATATATATATATATAGACAATTTTTTGAAATTGTCGTACATTATTTCTTTATTTCTTTATTTATTTTTTGGCTAATAAATTAAAATATTCTTTTAATAAGAAATAAGAGAAAAATAAACAGAAAAAAATGTAATTTAAAAGGAATTTTTTATGTTTTCATTATTCCATGGTGCCAATTTGACTCGAACCCATAATGTGCGCTCGCAGGTGATTAGCGGTGTGGTGGCTTGAACACTCGGTCATGGAGCCCCGCAGACAGCGGAGTGTCTCCGTTTTTTGTTTTTATTTCCATCCGTTTCGTTATTTTCAGGAAATATGGTGGAATTTTGTGATTTTTAACGGAAAATATCCTTTTGTTGTTAAAAGGGAGCTTTTCTGTGAAATTCAGGAAAAAAATGTTCGTGAATTTCAGAATTTTTTTAACAGTGTAGATATATATAATATGTAAAGAGACAGTTCCGTTCAGCAATAAAATATTAATAAGATTGAAATTTCTCTTTCAAAAACTTATTCTAACAGGTGAAAACATTCTTGGCTACTGTTGTTCAGCTCTGTAGTTTACTTAAATACCTTTTTTACATGCCAGTATTTAGCTGGTGTGTATTAATTCTTTTAAAAACGTTTGTTTAAGCATTTTTTTTTTCCGGACGCAAGTAGAAAGATTAGCAAAAGTCAATTTCAATTTAAGTTTCGATCTTAAAGCTTACTTCGGTCTACCTTTAACTATTATAGTCATATGCAGTTCGAAGTAACATAAAAGTTCTGATGGCGCATTCTATGCGCCATTGTTTTTAAAGTCTAAATAACAACATATAATGAGATTCCTGTTTAATCCAATGTACAGTACAGTGACATACAAGTAACAAAAATGAAAGTGAAAAAAAATGAGAAAGAATTAGAATTGACACTTTCGGGTCTGGTGTACAATTAATAGTACGTGTTTTTTAATTGAGCATTATTTTGTTGTAAGAAATACGGTTATTACTGTTTATATATAGTAATGTCAGTATGTCTATGCATTTACTATATGACTGCATATGATATTATCTTTTAGACATTTAGTAATAATAATAATAATAATAATAAGTATTTGCTGAATTGTTGCACATTTGCGATTATTTTATTTGAAACGTATATTTCATTCTTTAAATTTAAAATAAAGATTAATTTCCTTAAAGAATCACATGGAATTAAGCGCAAAAAGTATTAGAAAGTTTTAATATCAGTTAATCTTGTTGCCATATTTTCTAAATATCTCCAAAAATTCTTCCTTACCCTATTGCCATATGAATATGATTTGAATAGTATGCATAACAAGAACTTTCGTTATGTTTCAGACAATAAAATATTCGTTTAACTCTATTTAATCTATTTGGATAGCTGATGTTAATGTTATTAACATAAAAGTATTTTTTTCTGAAAATTGAAAAAAAAAATAATAACCCGAAACGGTTAACATAACACGAACGGTTTGTAGCACTAGAAATAGAGTGGTAGTATACTCGTGCGTCAATCGCTTTAAAGTCTTAATGCCTCGTTTGGTGCAAAAAATAATAAAATATAACAAAAATAATTTCTATGTCTAGCAATGCTATCAGAGTAATAAACAGCATAACTATTGGAAAAAATTTATTAAGGAAAAAATTAAAATAAATTACACATGGCCAGCCTTTTGTTTATCATTAGTGGTGGTACCAATAAAAATAACGAAACGGAGCCGGAAAAATTGTGATCTTCAACATCAAACATTTGTACATTAAAATGACTTTGGAAGAAGCTAAAGAAATGTTTAATAACGAAGCGGATCTGTCAGTGCTCCTCCCTGTCTGTGAAGATTAACCTCTATTAGAATTGTTATTGAGCTAGCTATTTTACCTCAAACTTCCTATTTATGACAAAATACTGATATTTGAGTTAATAACAAGAATATGTAATAAATAATAATCCACCATATTTATTAACACTCTTCAATTTTGTTGGGAAATGTTTTAAAAAGAATGAACGAACAAGTTTAATATTTTTCATGATTTTATGATAGGTTTAAATTAACCCAATTCAGAATCATCACTTGTGCACATATTTATATATTTTCACTCAACAAAATACGTGTATATGAATCCTATACGAGAAATAAATGTTGAAAATAAATACATTATTTGCTCCGTAAGTATCAACATGGCTTATATTTACGGCAGAAAGAATCGTCATGTAATATTTAGAATAAATCTGGAAATGTCATTAAAGGTATAATCGGGAATCATACAAACGTGAAATAAGGATAATATGATATTTCGTAAATAAGCATCCTACATTTTTTTTTTTTTCATTTCAGATTGATGTATATTAGCTAGTTATAAATCCCGAAATAGATTTGAATCTCTAAGGTAAGCAACGAATGAAATTTATATGTATTCTAAAATATTCGAGTTTTATTGGATTCTAAAATTGAAACTAATTTCACGGTTTGCTAACATTTTTCGAATTTGTCCACAAAGTATACACAGAATAGAAATTCCTTAAAAAATAGTGTATAAAAATTAAAGAAAATCAAAAATTGCGTAAATAATATTGAATTTTCAAGTAAAGGTTAAAAAAATAACATCTTCATTTTAGTTAAAAAGGTTTTCAAACAAAATGTTATGTGTTAACATAATTTTCTGTGTTTTTTAGCTCACGGGTTATCAAATCCTGGGAGGTAATGTGCCCGCCGGCTCTGTATGTACAGCCACAGAGTACGGAACAGAGAATCAACTTTCATACACTGTAACGGCAACTCGTTTAACATGGGATTACGCATAGACAGTAGCGACACGAGCGGAGCACTCTGAAACTACGATCATAACATAAGAGAGGTTGCTAATTCGGCGAAACATCGCTTCCTTGGCGACAAATGATAAGGAAAAAAACACAGCGATGGCTTGCTGCTTCTTGTTTTGAAATTTATGAAAGAACTGTGAAATAACTTTGACGTATTCGTTTTGCAAACAATGCATGTGTCTCTTCGTAACATAACGATCTAATAATTTAAACTTGAAAATTCAAGAATAATAACAGTAATAATTACAAATCAATATAAGAGCGGAAATTTAAGATCAAATAGCATAAGCACATGTGCAAAGATAATCAAATCAGCATTCAGCAAAAAGCGCCAAGCAGAATAAGGTTACAGTTAAACAGAAATCACGAGGATAAAAATCGCCAACGCGATGGTTTAGTTTTTAAGTGATCCACTGAGGGCGCTCTTTTCAAGCCGAGTTGAGGCTCTGTTACTACTCTGTGTGTACAGCAATAGAAAAAAAAGTAAAAACATTCCCAACTAATTCCTCAACAAATTACCGTAAAAGAAAATAGGTGGTACCAAATGATTGGATATGCAGTCTAGTTTAAATGACATATATAAAATTTAATTAGGGAACCATGCATTAAAACGATTCCAAAGCTCATTTTTTTTAAAGGAATACCCAATTTTAAGAAGATATTTCAAATTTTTGGTTAAAATGATACCTAAACACCAAATTTGAATGCTTTTTAATGATAAGTTTTTGAAATATAAACATTATAAATTTTTTGCTTCTAATGTTAAATTACATTTTTATGATCTTGTTAATATCTTTTGAAATTATACTTCTAATGTGCTTTTTTCGTAGCAATAATACCCAAATATAATTACACGAAATTTGCAACTTTTATCATTTTATTAAATTAATTATGAAATTAATATTCGAAAAATTTATGCATTGTAATCCACAACTTTTTTGATAAATTTAGATTTATTAAGTCTTGCTTTATGGAAATCCCAAATTTCAAATTTTTTTTATCAAATTTACATTTAATTATGCTTGAAAAACAGCAAAATGATAGTTTATGGGTCAGCCTACAATAGAAGTGACTTGACATTTTGAAACTTCTTATGCTATCCTGTAACCTAGCAATCCTCAATAATGGCTTGAGTATGCTATTATTTTTAACACAATCTAACTGATTGGTAAAGTTATCATACGAATTGAATATTTCCAACGAGCGAAAAATTGCCCAGGCCGGGAATCGAACCCGGATACTTGGCTTACAAGGACAGTGCTTTACCTGTTAAGCTAACCGAGCGATAACCGGCTGGGATTTTTTGCTCAGATAGCTTAACAGGTAAAGCATTGGCCTTGTAAGCCAAGTATCCGGGTTCGATTCCCGGCCTGGGCAATTTTTCGCTCGTTGGAAATATTCAATTCGTATGGCTTTAGCTGGCTTGATTAAGTGGAGGGCTCCCAATCAAGGTCAACAATCAACTACCGAATATCAGTTTGGATACAGTCCCTAAAATAAACTCGTTTTCAAATAATTAATTTCTCGGAAACATATTGTACGAATTGCATGAAAATTTGTTTTTAGGTTAATTGAAGAGTGTAAAGATGATTTATGCTGTCAAATTCGAGCACTCCTTCTAGAAAAATTAAAGTTAGACTTTAAATATTGCAAATAAAGATAGACTTTATTTGCAATGGCTTTCGGAGCAACTCGTTCCTCGTACCCTAACCATTAACTCGTAATCTCGTTCCAGTAACTTTCTTCTGCGATAATTTGTTGAAGATTTTGTAAGGGGTGTTTCTCTTCCTCACGATTGTACATCTGTATACGTAAAAATATAAAAATTCGTTTGTACAAAATCTAAGATCTCCGGAAATTTTCCAGTGATTGCTTTGAAATCTACGGATTGCATTTATTTCGATTAGGCGCGTATTTTTTTATACCTATTATGAAGCTTGCTCTCTTCACCCAAAATTATTCCTCTTTTCCCGACCAGGGAGCCCTGTTTTAATTTTTTTCAGCCACCCATCATGTGATACATTTTAGAAAACACTTTGACCAATCTTTCATATCATGCACAACTCCACCCTCTCCCTCACATTCCTCCGTGGATGAACAATTCTATCTAAATGTAAATGTTTGTTTGTGCAAAATCTTCAGTCTCCGAAAGTTTTTCACAGATTGCTTTGAAATTTACCATTTGCATTCATTCCAATATGTGCATGTTTTTTATACCTGTTATGAACTTTTCTTCCCCCTACCTGTAATTGCTTTCCACCCCACACTGGATAATTTTTAAATTTTTTCCGACACGCATTATGTGGTATATCATTAGAAGGCTGTTTGACTCCTCTTTCATATTATACACCTCCCGTTCATCCACTATTAGCTCTAATTAAAAAAATAAATAATAATATAGTCATTGGGGGCCACTGTAATACTTACCCATCATGGAAATGCATACTATAAGATATGAAAATAAAACATGTGTAAGCTATTTATAAAATGTATTGTAATTCCACAATAAAATATAAATGAATTTTTTATTTTTTTTATTTTATTTTTATTTATTTTATTTTTTTTATTTATTTTTTATTTTTTTTTATTACATAGTAGTGCTTTATTACGGAATGCAGTGATAAAATGATATATTTTTAAAGCCATATTTGCTACGTAATACAAGAATGAAAATGTGTCAAGATGAAACATCAATGTATGTTTTGTACTATTTTTTGGGTGGATCATTAACAAAAAACAGACTCAATTATAACGTTTTCAGAATACAATAAAAAGTCACTCATTAAAGAGATAACTAGCAAAAGTAATAGATATATTTTTTTAAATTCATTAAAAGACCGAAGAAATTAAGAGAACCTCTTAACATGAGCAGGAAAGAAATATTTTTTCCAGTTATATTGGCATAAGATAGATATTGGCATAGATAAAGTACCCAACCGGTAATTACTTTGAAAATTATTTAAAGGAAACTAACTGCTCTGGCGACCAGTTTGGTCTCCAGGTTTTATGATTTGGTCATTGACTTTTTCTGTAAAATGCGTTTAAAGATGTCTACCCATATATTAAAACAAAATATCGTTCATTTAATGCCAATCATTTAATTGTATATTAAATATTATGTGAGTTGGCTTATTTACATTTTACTTTTTCAAGAAAACGTTTTGAAAGTTGAGTTGTATAGTATTTGACCTAGCAGAATGAAACTGAAGTTTGATTGGATTACATGCTTATTATTTTTGCATAGCAAGATTGATGTTTGGAGAACTTGCTATATTAATTATTACCTCCATAAATTATTTTTTCAATTATTGGAGAATGAATCTTTTTTGTTTACTTTGGTGGAAACAAATTTTGGGAAGTTAATTTAAATTTCATTGAAGTAATCTCAAAATATACATGAACTTCAATGTAATTCATCTCTCAAATATTATTTTTTTCAAGCGATCTCTATAAAAGTATAACTTTTATAAAGCTTTATCCAGAAAAATAATTTTAATTAAAACTGGCCGCGTGGCTTATGAAAAGCGAAGTGATCCTCGCGACAAACTGTTGATGACAGCCAAATGCGCTTATAATAGCAATAATTTGGCGGCTTAACACCTACGCTGGCTAGCATGAAATTGGCTACATAGAATATAAAGAGTGAAGTGGGCAAGCCCGGAAGTGTTGATGACAGTCACATGACTTAGGCTTTTATTATATAGATGATATTGTACTAAAATTAAGAAAATCCAATGATGATTTTACTTGTGACTGAAAATTAAAGTTTATTTATTTTTTAACCTGTAACGAAATATTGTAACAAAATGTCGTCATTCAATAAGGTGAATACCTAAGCAAACGGTTTCGGAAATATATAAATCATTTAAAATTTCATTGCTATTAGCATCCACAGATGAAAAATTATCGAAATCTTTTGTATACATGATGTTATAGGTATGCTATACAATATGTACAACACAAAAAAGTTTGAAGTGAAGTTACGCAAATTAAAAAAAATTTCCAGGTTTGTTTAAGTGTTTAAAATTTAAATTCAAGCTATACAGTATAAATTTACTCGCATTCTACCTCCTAGTTTATTAAAAACAAGACTTCACAGTACCATTTATCCGATAATAAAGGAGGATTCTGCAGGTCTATATATAATCTCAAATTTTTCAATAGATTGTAAAATAAAATCCCTGTCGGCTGGGCCTATAGGCGGAGGTAGATTTCAAAGAGTGCTCATTTCAACAAAAAAAAAAAAAAAAAAAAAAAAAAAAAAAAAAAAAAAAAAAAAAAAAAGGAAAAAAGAAAGAAAGAAAGAAATATATATATATGATTAGAGATAAACCCAGTTTAATAACTTCATTTGGCCGTTTATGAAAAATTTTTAATTTCATTTTTCTGCAAAAACTGGTTTTATCAGAATCATCTTAAGAAAAATTCGACTCAATTGCCCATCTTGACAACATATTTTGAAATAAATTCTGAATTTATTAAAAAATCGACCAAAACAGTACATTATACAGTTCCTAAATAACAAAAAACTGTCAGTTGAATGCATTTCAGAAAAAAATTGAATTTAAAAATGAGTCATAAAATAACCGATTTGCTGTTTGAATACATCCTTAATTCTTTAATCATGATTGCTTCGGAAAATTTTGTGCGAAATACTCACTTTGACAGCATTTTTTAAAGCATATTCTATCTTTATCAAAAAACTGGCCAATGCGTCACAGTATATAGTTCCTAAATAAGAGGATCTGTAAATTGGATGCGTTTGAGAGCGAAAATAGATTTTAAAACGAGTCATAAAAAACGCAATTTGCTATGTGAAAACTTCCTTAAATTTTCAAATCACGAAGACTTCGGGAAATTCTGTTCAAAATACCCTTTTTGGTAGCCTTTTTCGAAATATATTCTGTCTTTATCAAAAACCCGATCAATGCATCGCATTATATAGTTTCTAAATAAGAGGATCTGTAAATTGGATGCGTTTGAGAGCAAAAATGGATTTAAAAACGAGTCAGAAAAAAACGCAATTTCTTATTTGAATACTTCCTTAAATTTTCAGTCCCGATGACTTTGGGAAATTCTGTTCAAAATACCCTTTTTGGTAGCCTTTTTTGAAATATATTCTGTATTTATATGAAAATTGACCAAAACTTATACAGTTTCTAAATAAGAGGATCTACCATTTGGATGCGTTTAAAATCAAAAATGAATTTAAAAATGAGTCAGAATATAAGCAGTTTGGATTTGAGGTTTTTTCTCCAATTCCTATTTTTGTTTAATTTCTTTTTGCTATACGAATTGGTCCTATGAAATACTTGTCAATATAAAAGTTGTAGATATTTTTGAGAAGATGTAAAATAAATTTAATGAGATTTGATATCTTAAAAATTGACGGAGTTATGGATTTTTCTCTTTTTTCACCGCCCTTTTTCTTTTCGTTTTTAATTTTTTTCATTGGTAAAAGTTGCTCCTATCAAAAAATTTTAAATACAAAGTTTTAGATAATTGTAAGAACATTTATAAAAAATTTAGTTGGACTTGATATCTTAAAAATTGACGAAGTTATGAATTTTTTTCTCTCAAAACCCCTGTTTTTTTCGCCCCTTGAGCCCACTTCTAAATTTATCAAAAATCTGTCATGCATAAACTTTTGGCCCATTTTTAAGAAGTAATATAAACTTTAAACCGATTCGATATCTACTTTAATTAAAAAGTTATGGCGTTTTTTACGGTTTTCACAAAAACGCCCCCTATTCCGATGCTCTTGGTTTTTTGCCCATTAACGAACTTAGACGAGATTGTATCCCCTTTGATTAATATAAACTGGTGCGATTGCAATAGGTAGTATTTCATACGAAATCTATCTAAAAACATGACGCGTTACAAAACGGAAATTTAATGAGATTTTAGCACAAAATACTGCAGATTTCAAGCTAAGCCGGGGTCGAACAGCTACTTCTAAACTAAATCAGGAGCAGAGAGTTTTGAATGATTTTAAAAAAGCTAAGAAAAAAGAAAAGAAATTATCACATTACCATAAATCAGTAAATATGGAATCAACAGAAATTCTACGTCGTGTGAATTAAACTCGTAACGATACGTAACCGTATATTACTACAAAAATTTGGCATAGTATATTGAGAATAACCTAAACACCCACTGTGGAATTTTGGAACAGTCCAACAGCATAGCCTCATCTCCCTTTGAAGTTTGGATCAATTCATCTGGTATAAAGGTCTTCATCTCTGGCTTAAATCGTTTTCTCACCCTGATGATGAGTATGAGTGCAGGAAAGTACTAGGTTTTAGGTGTAACTTATTGTGAAAGAAAAACACTTTTGAGTAACTTAAATACTGTTTTGTGTTTAAAAAATTTTGAAACTTTCTTTTTTACTTTTTTTCTTCTGCCGTCTCTTGTGCCTTGTTTTTCTGATGTACTCTTAACGTTATTGGCGGTTTTATTCAACAAAACGTCATTGATCTTGCTGTCTACTAATCCATTATTGTTTTATCTCGAAGTTTTTAATTTCTGAAAAATTCCTATTTTCCTTTCTCCCATTGACTTTGATGACTTTTATTGACTTTGATGACGGAGTTCAGAATATTTCGGATTTTCGATCTAGCACTACACTTATGAATTTGTATATAAAATGTTTGAGCTTGTGTAGTTTTAATAAAGCTCTTAAATGTCCTTATAGATTGACAAAAAACAAACGAAAGTAAAGTAATAAATAAGCAGATAGAACTTTATGCTTCGAAATCACTTATAAAATGCCACTGTCAATGGCCCTGGGTACAGATACACAATGTTGAAACGTTAACATATCAAAACATAGCGTAACGTAATAATAACATAAAAATACATTCAACAAATATTTATTTCACTGAAAATTTACCAATAAAGTCTGGTTTAAAAAGAATAACACAAACCACCATTATACAACTCATTTTTTTAAAGTTATTTAAGGGGGTCCGAAGCTCAAAAATCCTTAAATTTTGTTTAAAAAACAAAAAATTCATGAAAAAAAATTTTTTTTTCGCTTAAAATGATGTTTAAAAAATGTATCAATCTTAATTGGAACAGGAAATATCAAGTTATTCTTTTTGTTTTCAAAATCCAGCTTTCAAGCAATGGCTACGTGGAAACGACTTCTTGTGAAAATACGATTTTCTTCATGATATATTTTTTTTTACCATTTCTCATATTTTTGTTGCCATAAGTCAAAAACTGTAACTGATAAATGCCTTTTCAAGTGGTTTTAATTTTTTTCGATCCAGCAAATTTGAAAAAATATATACATTTACTATTGAAAATATGCCTCGTTTAAAAAAAAGGTGCATCATTTTTTAAAATTTTGATTTTAAATATATTTAATTTTTATTTAAATTAATATATTTTTTAAATGCTGAGTCAAAATTAAAACTTGTATATTTCTGTTTATTTACATAAAGAGAAATTAAAATTCTACAAATAACATTTCGTGAAATAACGGTTTTAAATTACACCAATTTTTTCATAAATTTTAAATTTTAATTAAAAAAAATTCTGTGAGGTTTTATCATGTGATTTTGTTTAAAAATTAGTGTATGGTAAACCACCACAAAATATTTCAGATTTTTCACTCACTAAATAAAAATGATTTAAAAATGTTTTGTGGACCCCCTTAAAACATTACTTTCTGTTCTTAGATCAATTTAAAAAAAATCACCTTTAAATAATTATGGCCTATCTCGAAAACACATGTTTTATTTGACTATAAATGTCACGTTATGTGAATCACAGTTGGTTTGTTTAGTTGCATAAACGTAATATAATTAGGAATGTTTTCCGCTTGGATGCACAGCTTATATTGAATTTAATGAGACTAACACGTGTGCCTACTTAAATAAAATTAAAAAATGTTTGATGTTTGCGAGGTAAAGGAAATGGAAAGTTAACCTTTAATATTTAAAAAGAATTATATAGTGAGTTATTATCATTCTTATTTTATAATTTTTTTTGTAAACTTTTGTATTCATATTGTAGATAAAAAGAATAATTTTAGCGAGAAAGTGTAAGTAAAATTGGGATAAGTAATTGTCTGAGCGAAGCGAAGTCTTTATACTGAGAGATACGAAACGATATTAAAATTCAAAAAAATTCTTTCGTCAAGCAAATCTCAAAAAGTACTTGTCGGATTTTGATTCTGTTTGTACCAATAGGTACCTATGAAAGTAATCTGGTGAATGCACCTACTTTTAAAAATTAATTCCAAATAGTTTAAAAGTTATATTAAAAAAACTGATAAAAAAGCACAATTTATTTGCATACGTCACAGAAATTTGGTGAGCGTGATTTTCACCGGCTGGACATTTTCGTAGATAACCGAATCAGTACATGGAGTAAATAGTAATCATTTTCGCACTCAGAAATATTGAATGCAATAAAACATTTTAAAATTTAATCATGCAGGAAAATAAAACTGTTATTTTTTTATATTAAAAAATGTCATAAAAACTTTGATTTTGAGATTTTGTGATAATCTCTTAACAGCACTTTTTGATCGCTAAAAGAATGTTTTACACATTTCGCGTGTGAAAATTAGAAACAATTACGTTTTTAAATAAAAAGTTTCTTTTATGACATCATTTTCCCTTTATATTTATTTTCATTGCATGTTTTCTTTTAACTTATATTTTGTTTGTGTATGGAAGTCAATTCTGGTCACTAATTTTTCGGCACGGATACCACAAGCGCATCAGATTTGGCGCAATTTTTTTCAAAGCCCATTTGGCGAAAACTCCCTTTTCAAATAACGCTTACATACAAATTTTTAAATTATTTTCTATTTTCAAAAAGAACTTACAGTAAATAAAAAAATGATAATAATTAATAACTATAAAAAGAAATATTTTATATAATTAAAAGAAGGAAGTGAAAATAAATAAACATTTTATGAGTAAATAAACAAATAATAGATAAATAAAGCCGGGTTACCATCTTAAGTAAAATAATGCCATTTTCAAGCCAATTATGTACCCTGGTGCATATGTGATATCTTTTCCCATTTTTCATCCGTTTCCTGTTGGCATACAACTTTGAAATATGGAGTATGTATGCATACCTGGGAGCAATACTGGAATTAGACATTGATTTTTTTAAAATTCGATCCAAAAAGGGGCAACGGGGCTATTTTTTAAAGTTTTATACAATTTATACTGCATAAAGGAGCCACTTACCTATTTCTATATACCAGAAGATGTAAGTGATATGTAAAAACAATTATAGTATACATAAATAAAATACTTGAGATAATATACTAGAGATATAAGCACCGGGTTTAGCGAGATTTTTTATGCCAATTAGGCGAAAACATCGTTTTGATTACCAGATGCATATAGCATGCTATAACAACACGTTATTTATTTATTTCAAAATGAGAAATAAAGGAATAAACGAAACATTTTCTGTTATTAAAAAAGATATAACAATCAATAAATGATAATATTTTTAGAACAAACAATTTATTATAACATTTATATGATAACCACCATGTTAGGCAACTAAACGCCATTTTGGCACAAATTAGGTACCTCGGTGTATATAGGGCATATATGTGCCATATTTATTTGTAAAACTGAGCATGAACGTTTACCAGGTGTGTTTTCATAGGCGCTTATATCTTTTTGCAGCATAGCGCACCTTTCGAAGCCAAAACTGCACAAAAGAAAAAATAATCAATATTTGCAGCATTTTTTTTAATGTAATGCACATTTTGTAATCAGTAGGCCCGATAATCAGACCTCGTTTTCTTGCTTTAAAAGATGATATTTCATACAACGTCTTTTTGGGATTCGTCGTTTTTCCATATTTGATAGTATGTGTCTACTCGTTTTGTACCCTTTTTTGTAACTCTCTTCTTTATTAACAGCGACATTTGGATTTAATATTTAAATAAAAATTCTTCTAAATACAAAGAATTTTGTTGAAATAAATAAATAAAGGAAATGCGGATATCTATTGCTCAAAACACAAAAAAATTCCCCATTGAGTTAATAAAAATCAGTAAAAACATAATTTTTATGATAATAAAAAGTGACTTATGTAATAACAGAGTCATGTATTATGTACGTTATGAATTAAATATGAATATTTCTCCACCATTTATAAATAATAATAATAATAAAATAAAATGTGGACAGACCAAAGTCTATATTTGACTGAAAACAACAACCACTTTCTAAATGATTTTAAAAAATGGCCAATGAAAATTGATATTTCAAAAGTGTTATGAAATTAGTTAAAAACCATTTATTTTAAACTAAATGAATAAAAGATTTATATTTTTAATGAAATAAATGGAATTTGAAAAATTATTAAAAATTTATCACCATAGATGTATCAATATTCAATCAGTACCTTGTATACAAAATTTAACAATTAGCAATACTTTTTGTACCCGAAAAATGGTCGTTGCTTTTTTTAAGGTTAAAAAGTAGATTACGAAATATTCCTATACAGAGATGCCAAACCCTCGCTTATTGCATAGCAGAATTTTCTTATAGGAAAAGTTATTTTTTAAATCCGCAGAATGTTCCAATTTAATAAAACATTTTCTATATTAAAATACCGGTACCCAAAATGCCGGAGACTTGGCAGCTCTGCCTATAACATTTTAATTAATCACGGTACTTTTTTTAATCGGATTCAAATTTAGTGAAGACAACGTTTTTTGGCCAAAAGCAGCTTTTTTCCACATGTGTAACTAAGATACAATTTCTTGATGTTGACTTATGAATGTTTTGACATATGCTATTATTGCTTCCTCTCATTTATTTATTTGAATTTTAAATAAGATGACTCAAAATCGTGTTTTTTAAATATACGAAAAAAATGCATTTCGAGAGAGGGCGAAAAGGACAATATTTGGCGATTTATTACCTGCGTTTGGCTAAGTGCCTTACTACCTTGTATTTAATACTCTTCACAATACTTCGCTGTTATATGGACTTAGGCGCTTTTATAAAAAGTTTGACGTAATTCGGGCTTAAGAAAGTGAGTTTTTTACTGAATAATACAAATAAATAAAAAATGAATACTAAGAAATACTAATAAAAGAAAAATGAAGCATTATATTGATCTATGTATATTTAAAAATTCATCTGCTAGCACTAATTAGATAGTTTATGTGCAGGGGTAAGGAAATTTTCCAAATTCTTACCAGCCAAGGATTTATTTCGCCAGCCCGCAAGATGCATCACACGCAGTTGAAAATGGTTATGACAAAATCGCACGCGATTACAGACAAAATTACCATTACTACAATGCATTTTCATAATTCTTTTTTTGTATAATATTAAGAAATATATATAACAAAGGTAAGATTAATATTAGATAGAACTTATTACCATACTTACACTGTAATAATTTGGAAAGTTAAAATATCTAGATTAAAAAAGTGTTTCTGATAATGTGCCTATTGCCTACAGTTTTTCAAAAACTAAAAATGCACCCGCCTTATGAGAAAATCCACTCGCCACTGGCGAGCAAAATGATGTATTTCCCCACCCCTGTTTATGTGTATATAATAGGAAATATATAGCTTTTGATTCTGTATTTCTATGCTATAAAGCATTAACGTTTGTGTGTTTTCGTTAGCATTGGGAATACCTAGCCGATTTAAAAAATAATGTGGGCAAGAAATGTTGGTAACCATCTTTGCTGCAAAATATACTATATTTTGCTTAGGAACAATAATCACCATCAATGCACGAGCAAAAAAATTCTAAAATTGAGAATTTTTTGATGTTGATATGACTAAAAATTTAAAATCTTTTTTTTTTTTTTTTTGGTGGTAACTTTTAAGATATAATATTCTCGTTATGAACGATTTCTAAAACATTCGACAATTTAATTTCACAAATTAAACTTTTTTTTCTAGAAAAAGTTTTAAACCCAATTTATTGAGAATATTGCAATTTCTAGGATACTGTTGGGGTCAGAAACTATAACTTTGTAATACCAGTAACCTTTGTAAACTATAACATCACAGTAACTTATCATTGTGCGCGCAGCAGCGCGCTACAATAATATGATTGAGCGATGGTGCACACGGATTTTTCAATTTTTCTTTTTGCAATAACTAACTAAATACTTATCCAATTTTGATGATTTTTTTTTAAATGTTCGTCTGACCAAGAAGCACAACATAGCACAAAAATTATTTTTTTTATGGCATACTGTAGGTGTACTGTAGAGTATTCTGAAAATCGGACAAAAATTTTGTGTCACAGCACTTTTCTCGAAAACTACTAAAGATAAAAACTTAATTTTTTTTTTAAACAAAAGACAAACTTTTTATCCCGAGGTAGTCATCGAGAAAACGTTATTTCGCTGGGCGGTTTTTCTGAAATTGCGTATTTTCCAAACTTGGTCATAAATGGGTATATCTAACGTTCTATTGCAGATAGAATGTTGCGGTAAAGTTTATTTTAAAGATTTTGCGATGCTAATTAATCCTGCAAAAATTCATAGCTTTACGTTAAACAGTTTTTTTACAAGATGAAATAAAAGAATAGCAGTCATCAATCTAAGGTACTTGTGATCATCGGAGAGAAAAACCAGTTACACCATTCGATTAAGCATAAAAAAATACAGAATGCTTTTTTTTCTCTTATTTTTAACTTAATTTTTTAACGAATTATGAATTTTTTTTAAATTTTTGACATGCTGATTTTTGTCATTTTTTAACACTAGAACGCCCGGATGGAGTCGATTCGACTTCAATCATGTAACTAAATTTCAATTCGAACCAGAAAAATTTTCTTGAAATAATTTAAATCTAATCCACGCAAATTTACGTTAAATAAATCAATTAAATAATTTTGAATAAAAATTCTGGTGAGAAATATTATTTTCAAACTTGAGTAGAATTTCCGGGCGTTCTAGTGTTAATGAATCATTTACTGAATAATTATGCACGGTGTATAGCCCTGGTGGCTGCCAAATTTGATTTTTAATTTTAAATTAGGCAATTTTTTGCATCATGCCAAATTTATATTTTATCCATTTTTTTCATTTATTTATATTTTGTTTTTAGCACAATGGCATCAATGGCAAAAATGCCTGGCATACCTGTCAAATATTGGGGCCCTGTACTTTAACAAAGTGTATTTATTTATAAGTATATACCGTATTTATTCTAATAGAATGCGCCCTCTAATAGAGCGCGTCTTCTAATAAAGTGCGCACCTTGGTGCTGATTGAAAAAATAAATATACGGAAACGATATAGTAGATAAGTAGAAAACGATTACTTAAATGCATTATCGAGGATTCTCATCGATCAAAATAGAGATATTCTATCAAAACGATGGAGTGGCGATGCAGCAAAAGTTTCAAATTTTGAACAATGTACCACTCCTGTAAACTATAGCGCCAAGGATATGCACACTGTTAAAAATCTGCTGCATTTTGCTGCAACGCACTCCCCTGCTTGTATAGAAAACGATTACTTGGCCGTGAAATGGCGCTTTCTCATTGGTTGGAATAGAGATATTATATACAAGTGGTGGAGGGCGTTGCAGCAAAATGCAGCAGATTTTTAACAGTGCACTGTTAAAAATTTGACCCATTTGTTGCAGAGTCACTCCACAGCTTTTATAGAATATCTCTTTATGGCCAATGAGAATGCTCCATAACACAGTAAAGCAATCGTTTACTATAAAAGCGGTGGAGTACGTTTTTAATAAGTCCGTAATAAATACGGATTAAGAAAAAAAAGAAGCATGGTTTTTGTATCAAACTTTACTCTTGCATAAAAAAGTTCCTGTTTTTGTCAAAAATAATGGATATTTGAATGAAAAATCTATTCTTTGAAAGGATTTATTATTTTATTCACTTTAGTAAAAAACTGATTTTTTTTTTTTTTTTGAAAACCACCGTAGAATTTTGGTATAGAAAAACCTGTTTAATTTTTTTTTTAATTTGTAACACCAGAGTATTAGAGTATGTAGCATTTTTTAATTTCAATACAAATAAGATTTTGTTTTCTATATATAAAATACAAAACAAGTTGTGCAGTATCCTTATGGAATATGGAAAAATAGAAGGACTAGTGAAAAATGCTCCAAGGAGCAGTGCAAAAGCAGAATATGATTTTAATTGAGCATTAAAAAGTAATGGACAAGTGCTTCTGTTAATTACTGAGCATGAGGAAGGATAAGGGATCCCTTCTTGGCTACAACTCCCTTCAATGCCAACTTTGAAAAAATCATATTTGCGCTTTTTCCGTGAAAACAAATCAGTCGCAGTTACTATAAAAATGTATAGTGTAAAGACGTAACCAGTAAAGATGCAGCTTAATTAGACATAAATGTAAAGGAAGGCGACATAATGCCAGATACCTAGTTCCTGCAGGTATCACATTCATGCACTGCCACCAAGCATACCCTAAGTGTATAATTGCACAGAAAATTGATTTGTAGTATAGTGCAGAGTGAACAGTGCAGTTAACATCAGAGATGTAGTACAGGCTATACGCCGTACACCTTCTGGACTTTTTAATAGAACACCATATACCCTCTGTTTTTCAAGAAAGCTTATAGTATACACATTCTAGAATATCCCTCTGCTTAGAGCATATAACTTATGTTATTTTTATGACTACACCCCTGGTTAACATCTAAAGCACGGTGGAAAATTCTACTAAAGAACCGCAAATTTCTTTTATATGGAAAAAGCGCAAATTTGATTTTTTCAAAGTTGGCATTGAAGTGAGTTGTAGCCAAGAAGGGATCCCTTATCCTTCCTCATGCTCAGTAATTAACAGAAGCACTTGTCCATTACTTTTTAATGCTCAATTAAAATCATATTCTGCTTTTGCACTGCTCCTTGGAGCATTTTTCACTAGTAAGATATAAGTGCTCGTTTAGGACAAATTTTTAAAAAAGGATCCCTTAACTCTTATCGACAACCTCATTGCATCCGTGGAAAACAGATATTCAACATTATAAACTATTCGGACGGATTTCACACCATATAAAATACACTCTATTTCTCTTCAAACATAATAGTTTATGTTATTTATAGTTTCTCAAATCGGTGCGAAGCTTCTGTTTATGCTCATGACATCATTTCAAAGAGCTATATTTCCAATATAGGAAAATTTGGTGTTTTATTTTCTGTATTACTTTTAACATTTTGCATATTTCCAATTTTGTATCCATGCATGGTTTGCTTTTCTTTTATAAAAATAGTATATGCAACAAGATTTTGTAGTTCTACGATTCGATATGCTTATTTTCATCATTATATTTTATCACAATGAATGATCAATTAAAGGTAACATCTCATTTTCTTTACTTATCGCAAGTTATTAAATGTGTATTCTCAGCAATATTGCTCAGACTAATCCCTCTAAGGGAAGTCCTAGTTGTCTGAGCGAAGCGAAGTCTTATACACATAGTACGTAACGATATTAAAAGTCAAAAAAATTCTTTCGTCAAGTAAATCTCAAAAAATACTTGTCGGAATTCGATTCTGTTTGTACCAGAGGGAACCTATGAAGGTAACCTGGTGAATGCACCTACTTTCAAAAATCAGTTCCAAATAGTTTAAAAGTTATATTAAAAAACTGATAAAAAAGCACAATTTATTTGCATACGTCACGGAAATTTGATATGCGTCTTTTTTCACCGGCTGGATATTTTCGTAGACAACCTAATCAGACTACATGGAGTAAGTAGTCATCAAAGCGAAGCGAAGGCTAACACGCATAATACGTAACGATATTAAAAGTCAGGCATAATTCTTTCGTCAAGCAAATCTGAAAAATACATGTCGGACTGCTATTCTGATTGTACCAAACGGTACCTATGAGGGTAAATTACTGAATGCACCTACTTTCAAAAATTAGTTCCAAATAGTTTAAAAATTATGTTTAAAAAAAAACTGATAAAAAAGCGCAATTTATTTGCATACGTCATTTTTTACCGGTTAGTTGTTTTCGTTAGATTCCCTAATTTAAGCACATGGAGCAAGGAAAATATGCAAACATTATTTAAATACAATAAATTATGTTTAAACTTAAGAAGCAAATTGGAAAATAATTTTGTTGTTGTTGAAAATTTAAAAGAAAAAAGCATTAATTCTTATAAATTTAATATTAGTATTTGAGATTTTGCGATAATCTTTATAATAGCACTTAATAACCGCCATTAGCATCCTCTATATTTCGCACATGCAAATTGGAAACAATTATGTCGTGTTTAAATAAAATACGTGTTTTAATAAAATATTGGTACTACTTGATTATCTCGTTGATCAATTTCGCCAAATTGTGCATATTGAAATTTTTTTTTAAATAACGAAAAAAGAAATAAATTAGTAAAACATTGATAAAAATACAAATAAAAAGTGGGATAAAAAATCACTTGATTTTGTTCTAAACAAATGTATCGTGTTTAATGCGATCGTCGTGAATGCGACATTCACGATCATTCATTATTGGCATTTTATCTTATTGTATCTGGCGATACTTTTTTGGTCGATGGGATAATCAAATAATACAAAAAAGAAACAATAGTTGAAGCGAAGAATAAACATTTATAAAGAATAAACATAATAATAAATATAATAAAAAATATAAATATCACAATAAATCGTAAATCGTAAAACACTTATAGCAATATTCAAAAACAACGTTTTCACCAATTTGGTGGGAAAAAAATCACGCTAACTTGTAGGTTATATTTTTACACATAAATATTACATCTGCACGATATTTACGAGTAAAAATAAGCATAAACGATCATCAGGTTTGAAATCTCAATTTTTGAAGTCCAAACTGGACCATGATTTATATAAACGAAAAGGTGAAGGTATTCTTTGAAAAGTACCATGAAATTAGAGCAGATATATCATATACGCATTGGGTTTGGCGCAAATTTGGCGAAAATCATTTTTGAATGAATTTCTATTATTTTAAAAAGGGAGTAACAATAAAAAAAAAGCACGATGAAAACAAGATTAAATTAATATAGAAAAAAAATAAGCAATTTATTAATAAACAAACAACAGTAGCTGGGTCACCATGCAATGTAAATAACGATATTTTGGCGCCAATTATATGGAAGAGTTCCATTATCCCGTTCTAATTTTTTTGGCGAGCTTCCTTTTATTTATTTTTTATTATTTTACTTTATTTTATTTTTTATTTTATTATTATTATTTTTTGGCTTTAAATAAATCGATGTGATTGCGATCTTCAGCCTGTGAGGTTGCTTTTTGTTACACTTTCCAACAAAGCTGAAAAAATGTTTATGGATTTGGTTTGTCTATCCGTAAATATACACCGATTTATATACAATTGGTAAACCTTATTTAGGGTCCCCTAAGCATGTTTGGTATTGTATATGAAGTATGTGGGATTAATAGTTTATTTACATGGGTACCCAAAAGAATTTCATTACATTATGATCTATTGGGGGAAATCCTTTTCAGAGTATTTTAATGAAATTACGCAATTGCAAAGGTGTTAAACTTATGTAAACCAATGAATTTAATTACGGTTACGTTATAACAGGGCATTCATAGTTTTTTTAATCCAATTACAGGGACACACAAAAGAAATTGGTTACAATACTATCTTTGAGTAGTAATTTCGGGAAATGTGTTTTGAATTTCGGCATGCGCAACTGTTTTTTAGGTGTGTCCCTAATTAATATAAATATTTAATATGTATAATCGTCGTCTGATCCGTCCGTCTGCCTGTCCGCATATAACAGCACAAAAACTATCCTACCGAATCGTTTGAAATTTTAAATATCCATTTGTTTCCAAATTTTGTTGAGTCTTTGCAAATTTTAATAAAATCGGATAAATAGTTCGAATACAGGGACAGTCAAAAATATTCCTCTACATTACGGCCCATGGGATTAAGTAGTTCCAAGTACTTTTTAAGGATGTTAAACCTGTCGAAACATAATGAAATTGATATTAATTTATGAAAAGCACTAGAATATATATTTTGTAGAACATCCCGCGCAAAAATACTTATTATTCATTTACACGTCACAACTAAAGAATTCCATCACAAAATAGTATGGCGGGATATTAACTTTTCAGCTTTATTAATTTAGGGATTTTATTATAGAATCATTTTCTCAATTGTCACTAACAGGCCTTTTAAATAATAACTTTTTCGGATAAAACTGCATAATCGAGTTCACATTGGTGTATTTGAGCCAGCATGTTATGCTGAAAAAAAAAATGTTCGCATTGGTAAATCATTTGTGATGCCACTTTGACGACTCAAAGCTTATGCAGACGAGATATTCAGATCTCGTTCGTACCTTATACTATAGGCATTGTCAACAGTGGAATAGTCGTAAAAAACAGAGAACATACGCTCTAAGCAGAGAGTATACGCTCAAGTTAGAGAATATATCCTAGAATGTATATACTGCAGCTTTTTGAGAAAGAAGGTGAGGGGGTATACAGTGGTTCTTAAAAATTCGACAAAGTATACGGCGTATAACTCTGTAAACTGTTTACCACATTCATGATTGCCAATTTGTTTTATTTTATGCATGCTAAAGCGAAATACTACTCAATTTCATGGAAATGGGTTCAAAGCGAAAACAAAACAGCGTAAATAGTGGCCAGCATGCACGACCCTTTTAAATGAGATTGAGCATATCTGGAACACATTCGAAACGACACATTGTATTTCTTTGTTGATAAAAAATTCCCTCATTCTACTCAACCATCATGATTTCCGCCACTTTTAGGTACTAAAATTGATGTGTATATTCTGGACGTCATTTCAAAGAGTTTAAATTCCGATACAAGATTTTTTAGTGCTTTATTATCAATATTAAATTTTAATGTATTGCGTACTTTAAATTTTATACCCATGCATGGCTGTTTTGTATAGTTTGATTTCCCATTTTTTTAACCGTGTATAGGAATTTTTATGTAATATTTTGCAATTGTACCATTCACTTTGCTCTTTCTTGTCATTTGAATTTCTGACAATATATAATGAATTAAGGATAGCATATCTTTTTACTTTTAGCATATTTTTATTAAAACTGTTCTAAGCAATATCGCTCAGACTAATCCCTCTGAGGGAAGTCCAAGTTAAATTAAGCATTCTTAGTGGTTAGAAAATATTTGTTTTAATTTGCCTATTAATGTAATAATTTGCCACAAAATGAGTTGTTTTAGATTTAATTTAGATTATAGTTTAGTCAGGGTTCAAAAAAACTTTTTAAGCCATTCACGGTACAAAATACTTTTAAAATCAATATTATGAAGAAAAAATATATTTGTACACTGTTAAAAATAAATCTGTGAATTCCAGGTGAAACTACCGGCAGCAATGTAGCCCAACTTTTACCGTTCCGTTAGTAGATTTTCCGTTGTGGAAAATACAAGAAGGGAAAACTCCGGTGTAAGAATCAGTAACTTTCCGTTACAAAGTTTGATTTATAATAGTAATAATTTAATATAATTTTTAAAAATGATTTACCGATTAATCTTCAAAGAATTCGAAATCACCGAGGGATTCTAAGCTGCTAGGTTATTTTACTTAATTGTTATTTTGGACAATTTAGTTCACGCCGTCCTCATGATCGAACTCGAGACCTTCGCGGAACCAATTCTTACGAACTGAGCCAAAGTTGCTGATGCTAAACGGTACAAAGTATGTCTTTTATAAGTTAGTGGGAAAATCTGTTGTGCTTTTTAAATATTTCCTTTCAAATATATTCCTTAGAATGTTTGTAAACGGATTATTTTAGACAGATGCATAATACTTATTATTTTTTAAAATCATTTTTAATTTTTTAAATAGTTTAAATTAAAAAAAATCACTGTTTAAAACCACTATTTAAAACCACTGTTTTTTTTTTTTCAATAAAAATTTTTTTATTAAGAATTTTTTCAAATGTATATATATATGTATAGACATTTTTTTGAAATTGTCGTACACTATTTCTTTCTTTCTTTATTTATTTTTCGGCTAATAAATTAAAAGATTTTTAATAAGAAAAAAAGATAAAAATAAACAGAAAAAATGCAATTTAATAGGAATTTTTTATGTTTCATTATTCCATGGCGCCAACGGGACTCGAACCCACAATCTGCGCTCCCAGGCGATTAGTGGTGTGGTGCCTTGACCACTCGGCCATGGAGCTCCCCACACAACGGAAAGTCTCCGTTTTTTTGTTTTTATTTCCATCCGTTTCGTTATTTTCAGGAAATATGATGGAATTTTGTGATTTGTAACGGAAAATGCCCTTTTGTTGTTAAAAGGGAGTTTTTCTGTGAAATTCAGGAAAAAAATGTTCGTGAATTTCAGAATTTTTTTAACAGTGTATATATAAGCATACAAATTCTTGTGCGCATATGTTTTTGTACATATTTGTCCAAAATTAACAAGGACTGAAATGACAGTTATTCGTTCCATTATTCTGTATACAGGGTGATATCCTACCAGTGCGACAGTCTTAAGATATAAGTAGTCAGAAGATGACAGTACGGATGCAGTCGGTTATACGTAACTATTAAAAACCGAAACAAAAAATTATGATCACCTGTTAAAAACGAAGCAAATATCACATTTCAAGGTAATCTTTTATCTTATTCAGCTTGTCACTATTTAAGTGTAACAGCTCTTTATAAATTTAAAACACATGCTCGACCGGAAGATGTTGATGGATTTAAATAGTATTTCCACATTATGTTTTGTAATTCTAATGCGCAAGAATTTCTGCTATTACATTCGTGAAGAGGCTAATTTAAAAATTTTCGTAATACTATGAATATTTCCTACATTTCGTCAAACTTTATTGCACATGCGTGACCGGAAGATATAAACCGATATTCTTTTATACCCAATATTTAGTTTCCCGAATTCGCAACTTTTCCGTGGGATTACGACTTGAAAACACTACAGTCGGCTCTCGTTATTCGAACTCATCGGGACCACAAAAAATGTTCGAATTATCCGAAATTCGAATTATGGAAATTATGAAATGAAAACATGCTTAATATGGTACTATTACAAAGGAATTAATGTTATAGTGATTTTTTTAAAATTTACTTCGGTTGTTATCATTAGAATATGACTTAATAATAAATTAGAATGCATAAATACATAAACTAATTAAATGATTAGAAACAAGACAACGGAAGAAAATTTTGAGGCGTCATTGATGGACAGACGGGGCACTAAGAAAATGGATATCAAATGCATTGGATTATATATATACTCGTTCGGAACAATTTTCACAAAAAAATCAAATAAAGAAAGTTATTCAAATGATCTGAAACATGCGAGAAAGAAAAGAAAAATGAAAAATCGGATTTCTCATAATTCGAATTAAAAGAAGTCAGGAGAAAATGAGTTCGAATTAATGAAAATTTTTAACGTTAATCTGCAATTGAAAATTTCGGGACTTCGTGTTTGGTTCGAATTAAGCGAAGATTCGAATTATCCGATTTCGAATTAACGAGAGTCGACTGTATTTGAATTTTTTCCACCTACTCAAATTTATATTTCCCTGTATTCCGGAAAAGACTGGATGGGATTTTTCAAGTGTGCTTTTCGTTTTACTGAACTCACTCTTAACATACTATGTAGCATGCATACAATTTCATAGATCATATACAGGTCTAGAAAAAAATAGGTTATCTTTCGATTAATACTTTTAATAGCAAAAATTGGATTTTCAAAGGCATATTCCAAATACACAATATTACACAATTACACAATATTACAATATTTTTCACCAAGACAAATTGCAAAATTTTGTTACTGCATTCTGAATGTGTTGAAAGCGTTACATAACCAATGCTGGACGCATCATTTTTCATTCTTGTAATTAATTTTTTTTTATCACGTATCCGTTCTCTAGTTTAATTGTTTTTAAAGTCACAAATGAATGTAAAACAAATGTGGACGTTGAGGCAATTTTTTGAATTGATTTTCAGGCCTTTGGAAAAAAAAAAAAAACACTTATCTGTTTACATACTTCAAACTTTCGATTATAGTTCTCTCAGACGTTTCTGTCTTTTCAAAAACTTTTTTCTAATTAATAAACTACACATTATGTAAGACACGTTATGGGAATCATTATACAGTTAAAACTCAAATAATGAATGCAGATTCATTGTTTATGCAATCAGACACCATTTAAACGTTAGAAAAGGTGCGAAATTGAATAAAATTGCGAAATTTTCCAGACAATGGGGTAACTCATCTTGTCTGGAAGCTTTATTGACTTATTGCCAGATTTCAAACGATCTCTCATTAGATTTCTGATTGTTCGTATTAATTGGAGTAAATATTCGAATGTTTATCTGCGTCAAGTGGGGGAAGTTAGTTTTGATTTTTATAGGCATGAGAACTCCTCTTAGACAGTTATGTTTATTCTTTCACTTGAATAATTAACAAAATCGATTATCTCAACTTTCTCAATATTATAAAAAAAAAAAAAAAAAAAAAAAAATCAATCAATGGCTTCAATCCAAGAAACAACTCTACATTCAACTGTAATAATTTTTATCTCGCTCATTTTCAAAATAGAATCATGTTTTTGTTTAATAAAAAAAACAAAATTTATTTATAAAAATATTCTCTGATGAAGAGCCTGAGTTAAGGTTTGAAAGTACTAAGATATTTTAAATAAAATTAACTAAGGTACCCTGGGGTAATAACGCCACGTTAAGGTTCTACCAATTTTCACGGCTTAGTTTTAGATTGTATTTTTCAAACAAATATAGGATCTGATACAGCAACTCATTGACTATCTATATAAAATAAAATAATTTAACAGATATGTATTCATAAAATGTAATGGCGTTTTTCCTTGACCAATGCTGTTTGGCGTTATTACCCACCTATATGGGTAATAACGCCATGCAAACAAAACTATGAAATAAGATGGAATAATTGAATGTAGATAGCCCAATTCTAAAAATACAAACTCTACAAACTTAGAAATTGACAAATTGCATTCTAATCTATTGAAAATGTTCAATTGTTTGTGAAAGTGTAAGAAAAATAAAGGTGTGGTGTGGGAGGGGGGAACGAGGCAAAAGAATATCAGACCGTGAGCTTCTTTTTGCTTAAAAAGGACCACTTAAATAGAAATATGAGAAACATTGGACAGTTTTAAGTGTGTTTATTTGAATCGGTATTTAGGATGTAGCTCGGCCACTCAGGGAATCAACCGGGGTACTAAAGTCAAGGATTGGCGTTATTACCCCGGTATAGTTATTGCGCAGTACATTTTAAATTACAAATTATCTCGAGAAGATATCCAAAATCTTCAACAACATTTTAAAAGTACATGAAATGCACTACAAATTTATGTAATTAACAAAGTATTTCCGGATAAAAAAAATAGTCTTCACATCACAAAACGTATCTCGCAAATTTTAGATCAAGCGTTAATTTTAGTTGATTGTAAAAACAATAAGACCTAAAAATGAAACAAATTAACTTGAAGCTGTTTTTTGCGATTTATATGACTCAAAACCCTTCTGTGCAGAGCACATGGGTGTCATTTACCTGATTATGTCATAATTATGCAAAATATAAGCACTTGGCGTTATTACCCCAGGGTACCTTATTAACATCTCTTTTTTGATTATCTTATTAGCCTTTTCAGTAAAACTGGTTGTTTTAAAGTTCATATTGTATAACAGAAATAAGATTGAAGCAAGCAACAATTACATGTATTCCTAAGTTTGTAGGTGTTCTGAACTACGTTACATTACAAGAAATCACAGAAATATGAGAAAAGGGACTATATGTTTTTGCCATTGAAAAAAGACCTACAAAACCACTTAGATATTATCCATGCGAAATAAATAAATAAAATAAAAATAAATAGGTATGTAGGACATTGCAGTTTCAAATTAAAATGAGAACATACGTACGTACGAGCATACGTTCAGGACATACGTATGTATGTCCTGATAATAGACGACGACTTCGTACGCAGGTACATAATCAAAATTAAAACTATAAAATTTTGGAATTTTTTATTATTATTTTATTTATTTTTCAATTTTTTTGTTTGTTTGTTGAACAAAACATTCTCATTTGATATAACCAATGCAATGAAAATACTAAATGTGAAGCATAAGTTCTTCCTTCTATCCAAATTAATCTATCTACAAAATTCAAATTGCTTTATCAATTTACGAAAAATGTTCCGAGGAATAACGGTGAGTATTTATCTTTTTAAGAAAAATTAAACATTTAAAATATTTAACGCATAAGTAATAGGTTATTTAAATAATGATGCATATTTAATATTTATAAACAAATAAGGGGTAAACTTTTATGCAATGATATTTTATAGGAAATAAGAATTAAAGTTGAGTGTAACAGGATTCTAAATGACACCTTCGTTGAAAAAGAAATATTTTTAGCAAGATGGTATGAATGCAATACGACAAGATTATTTTATTTCATTAGACAACTATATAATTATATTATATAACTATATAATGTGCCGAATTGGTCGATTTATTCATAAAGTCAGAATGTATTTCAAAAAATGCTGTGAAAAGTGGGCCAAAATTTTGAACATAATTTCACTTAGGATAAAACCAGCTCATTATAGAAAAATTAAATAAAAAAAACTTTTCAAAAGCGGCCAAATAATGCTGTTGAACTGTGTTTGTCTTAAATCATATTTTACTTTTTGTTGGTGAAATGAAAACATAACTTTTTACTTTAAGGGATTTTTTTATTTTATGGTTGCGAAGCGTACACGCACGAGTGGTTATTGGACTCTATATTATCAAATTTGAGTTTTTCGAATCACCTATATAAGATTCTTGAATCTAATGATTGTTTTAAATTGTACACGGTCACCTCATCGAGTTGATAATTGAAATTTGAGGGTTGAAGATAATTCCACTGGGATATTCAAATGCAACTCGTCTTCCAAGTTATATCTTGAGGGACCACACCTACGCAAATAATTCAGTAGATGAGTAGCAGGTTTATCATTGTTTTCTAAAGCACCTGTCTTCCTCTTTTCATACCTTTGGGTGTAGGAAAACCCGATGACCAGTTGAATGAATACGAACAATTAAATATTTCAAACCCTAAAAGCAGAAAATAAAATAAAATAAAGAAACTAAGAACGCACTATAATTTTATCAAATTACTTTTTTATATCAATTTTCAATGGTTAAAAAAAGTAATTTTGGGGAAACAGAAGGAAATTACTGAGCGCATTTTTTTCGCAATTTCCAAACACTTCCTTTAAAATTTCGTGTTGCGTTTGTAAATTAAATTTTCTGATTGAAAAATGTCCTTAGACGTTTTTTCTTTAAGACATTTTTACACTGTATTCAAGCAGCTTGTAAATGTAATTTATATTAAAGGTTGTGAATTTAATTAATTCCATCGCAGCTTTTGGACTGAAACACGATGATGTAAAAAAAATAGTTCATTCGCCGATGGAAAAAGAAATATTTAAAAGAAATTTAATCGTTGCACAATATCAGACTTTTTTTTCTTATTCTGGCACTAACTACTTTTACTAATCGTTTTAGCAGGTTGATTATCTTGATCATTTTCGATTTGTTTCATTAAAAAAAATGGCGTATGTATATAAAACTTTATATATACAGTCGAGTCTCCCTATAAAGAAACTCCATACATCGAATTTCTCTATATAACGAATTTTTAGTAGGAACGGTCCTCTTTTCGCATGATTACATTAAAAACAGTCTCTATATAGCGAAATATCTATCTCCATACAACGAATTTTTTCATAAATTGGTCTTAATTTTTTTAGTTTTAAAAAAGCTTCGAAATCATATGGAATCAATTTTCCATCATTTATTTTTGATTTATCGTTCAGTGCTGAGTTTTATTATTATTATTATTATTATTATTATTATTATTATTACTTGTATATGTGCATGTTCTTTAAATCCAACGAATTCATCAAACCTCCCACACACCTTTCCACATCCTTCTCAAAACAGAATCAATTGGATTGTTACACATATAAGAGAAGAATCAATGAGAGGCACCTAAGAGAGGCCTTCAAATGGAGGAAAATGTTAACTACAATTTTTCATTCCTTGCTAAAATTTGAGCATTTTATTTGAGAGCGTAACAATTTTAAAATCAAAACAACAAAAAATTACAGATATCTTCGTCTGAAAGTAATGTAAGTCTTCCTTATTTGATTTTCATTAAGCTTTCAAATAAATGTCTGTTCTCTTTTTTGAAACAGTTTAAATAATTAAGAAATAAAATGTTAGGTTAATATTTACTTTTAAACATTTCAAATTCTTAATTAAAAAGATATTTAATAAAATATTTATAAAATAATTATTAATAAAATATTTATAAAATATTTATTAATAAAATATTTATAAAATATTTATTAATAAAATATTTATAAAATATTTATTAATAAAATATTTATAAAATATTTATTAATAAAATATTTATAAAATATTTATTCAAAATTTACACATTAAATACGATTTTTAACTTCATTCTCTAAACATCGTATTTCTCTATATAACGAATTTTTTACTGGAACGATGGATTTCGTTATATAGAGACTCGACTGTATATATATATTACTTATGTAGAACATTGTGTACAAGGTGGATAATGCATTTACAAATAAAATTATATACAACTGATTTTTCTCCCACTTCCTGGGCCCAATTAGTGTCTGAGAGGTTCTGTTCTCGAAACTGGTAGAAAACTGGTTCTCGAAACTGGTGTTGGGTTCGAACCCAAAAGCGCTCATCGTCACTCATAAGCTGCTAAACATTTTCTAATTAATGACTTGAATATTATGCATAATAATTTTTTTTACTTTCTGTTCAATACGTACAATTTGTATGTGCATTATTTTCAGTAGTTATTATAATAAGTCTCGATAAGAAAATGTAGCTCTTCCGCTGCTCTTGTTTAGTAAGGTATAACAAATGATTTTTTCCTAAGCACATATCTGCATAAAATAAAAAATCACTTAATAAAAATATTTTTAAACTATCACAATACATTTTTACAAAAATGCGATTTGCATTTGTAAAATGTGGATGCTGAATTTGAAACACATAAAAGAAAAAAAAAAAAAAAAAAAAAAAAAAAAAGAGTCCGAAAATACAATTGACTATCTTAGATTACAAGTAAGAAATTTAACTTACCTATATTATTATTATTATTATTATAAAAACAACAATATCATTGAGGTTTACCGTTTTCATGCCAATATTTTAGTACGGGCATATTATAGATTGCTAACATAATTATCTATACTTTGCATGTCTGAGGCTGGTTTATCCCTGGACACATTGAAAGTTTTTCTTCTTGTGAGATGCATGCTTACATATAAATATTAGTTATTCACAAGTGGATAATCAAAACATGTCAAGATATGCTATCTAAAAATGGCTTATCTGAAAAAACTAAATATTTTTTAATTATTTTTTTACTTCTACTTTTAATCAATTAATTTCCTTTAATTATCTATCAGAACACATCTATGATAAAATGTAATTAGAAAAAATTACATGAATCCAAGATAATCAGCCGAGTGGAAGAATAAACACCGTCAATGTCGCTCGAAAATAAAAATAGGAATACATTTATAATGCAAATCAATGCTTATTCATCTGTTTGCAGTAAATCGAGAAAAATGTCCAATGTTTATTCAGGAGTTGCTCCAATTAATCAATTTTAGAAATGATTTTCATAACCAGACACCCTTTTTAATTTGTTTTGAGTATTATCTGTAATATGTATCGAGTTTTTGGATTATATTTACGTAAGAACTTCTTATCAAACCTGCTTAATGAATGAAATAAATTAACTTGATGAAGATGATGCCTTGGAATTCAATATTCTCCTGAGATAATATCTCTAACCCGCAAGAAAAAGGACACATCTCAACAAAATTTATCAGGAGAGGAAGTAATAAAACGATTTTACTATATTAATGCATTCTTTTACATTCCCTCGTTAATGAACTATTAATCCTTCACACTTCTATTCAGTACCTTACATGAAATGGTAAACATGATTAACCAATATCAATTGCATGAAAATCAGAGTCTAATGATGGGCGTTAGGACGTGGACAGGCAAACTGAATTCATAAACACTTTTCAACTATGTTTGAAAGTGCTAAAAAAACTTTTCGAAATCGCGGGTGATTTGGAAAAAGTTATTGCACTTTTTTTTTTTTTTTTTTTTTTTTTTTTTTTTTTTTTGTTCTTAAATATGGAACAAAATAAATCTATGCATTAATTTACTGAAAAAAATGACAATTTTAAAGACATAAAGAAAATTTTAAAAACAGAAAGATAGTCTTTTTTATCTATTGACATACGTATCAACTCATCAACGGGTTACTTTTAAAAAAAAATAAATAAAAAGAATATTCCAAAGTTGCGTGCATGGTGCATTGAACTGAAACGCTATCATTCAGTTTTCTATGTGACGCTCGTTCTTCTTCTTCTTCTTCTTTTTTTTTTCTTGGATTTTTATTTCTATTTTTGAAACCATTGAGAATTCGTACCACACATTTTGTAGGTTGAAAGATTTTGTATCGTTACATATCATACCGTCAACACGTAAAGCCTCCATATGTAACGATATAAAATTATACAACATGCCAACAATTAAATAAAACTATTTTTCTGTTTTTAAAACATTCCTTACACCTTTTTTAGCAAGTAGAAAGATTGTTTTTGCTCTTAGTTATATTATAGTTTCTCTGAATCAGAAAAAATTTTTAACCATTTGGAAAACGGTTGTTGTTTTTGTTCGTGGAGAATGGACCGTGTGGTTTATGATATGCCCAGGAATATTAATGCTTAATCCACAGGATTGTTATTGCGTAAGCCACCCCTCATAGCATACATGGTCACAGTGACGTCACAATGACGTCACTGTGAGTCACTTTGGTCACATCACATCTGTGACCAAAATGTCATCACTCAGTGACTTCACATTGTGACTGAGATGTGACTTTCTTAAAATTTTTTAGAAAATCGTCACAATGTTAATGTCAAAGTAGTCACAATTGACACACTTTTTACAAGTTGGTCACATTGTGACGTCACAAAGTGGTCACAATGTGACGTCACAAAAAAGCTCTAAAACGGCCATAACGACGTCACATTTTAGTCACTGTGACTTCACATCGCCGTCACATGACGTCACATCGACAATGGATGGTCACAAAGTCACAATGTGACTTCACAACGGCGTCGCAGTGACGTCACCATGTCTTACGGGACATGTTGATCATCATAAAAATAATGTTTTTTGCTGATTTTAATCAACTCAACGGGAAGCATTTTGGCTTTGGGCAATGGATGTCCGCATTTTATTTACATTAACTGTAAGGTTTTTTTACATTTTAGAAGAATTTCTATTTGAATAGGAATTTGAGGTGTCGTTGTTAATATAGAAGAAAGTAAAAGAATTACAAAATGGATAGACATTTATTATCAGATAAGATAAAAAAAAAAAAAGAATCTCAACATAGACGTCTTATGAAAGATCGTCTTTTAAAGCAAGAAAACGTGGTATGCTGATTGCCCCCACCGATTACGAAGATTGCGACAGTCACGAAAATGGAAACAATCTAATGTTGAACTGATTGATTATAAAACACCAAACATATTTTTTTATGTAGGACTTAGGCTTAAATTTTAGCGTTTGAAAACATCATTTTTCAAATCGTTCTTGTAAATTGTTAAATTACATTTTTTTTAAAGAATTTAACTAACAGTGCATAATTCTGTCAAAACTTGAACTTTAATTTCACAGGTTTTTTTAATGTTACAACTTTAGAATAATGTACATCAATTTCTAATTGTTTTTTATTAAATCGTTACTATGTATTAAAAAACTTCAGCTCCTTCTGTCAGGTGCGGACTTTTTTTTCAATAGTTATTAAAATATGTTGTTTTTAAGAAATTTGTAGAAAAAAGTACTTTATAGGTTTCGATTTCTTAGGTTTCTGAAAAAGACAAAAACGCCCCTTTTTATCTTTGAAGGGCATAAAAAATCTTATTTTGGGGTGTATTAAAAAAATGTTACTCCTCGTATTTATTATTGTAGGATGATGTTATGATTTGGGTATACAATGGAATTTAAATATCAGAAGATATAGATTGTATAATGACCTTACAGATTTTTTTAATGTTGTAAAGAAATTATATTTTATTGTAAAAAAGTATGCATTTTTCTTTTAAAAATTGTATCATTTAAATGAAAAAAATTCATTTTATATTTTCAAATAATTAAAAAAACATTTATAACGAAAATAACTGAAAAATAATTAATTAGGAAATTATATATCGTAATGATTAACCATTACCTTTAATCTCAAGTTAATTAAATTTCCTGCTTCAAAAGATACACAATCTATCCCTCTCCGCTCATAGCATGAAATTAGCTTTTGGGGTTTTTTCTTAATTTACAAGCTTAAAAAAGTGCATTTTTTTATTCGCAATATTTGAGTCAAGACTATTAATGAAGAAAAAAAGAATTATTTTTCACAGAGAAAAACTTCTTAAAGAAAACTTACATACTTTTCACAAAAACTGTTACTTTTTTTTTCATTAAAGCCATGCAGTATCTTTTCTCCTCGATAGATTGAATTTCTTTTTAATTTTTTAATCCCATTTTGCTATCAAAACAGAGATGTACATAACTAAAGCCATTAATATTATTTTTATTTCTTTGCTGATTATTTTTTTTTTACCATAAAACGTTCTTTTTTGTAAACTTTCATTTCTCTGTTTTAATCTTGATTTTTCTATTTTAATTTCTCTCAAACTCCGGACATACTTTTCTTCATTTTTCTCGAAAAAGATACAAAATTACTTTAATTTAATGTTTCTTTAGATTAACAAGTTAAATACTTTGATAAAAAGGGCTTTGTAATTCTCTTTTACATGCTCTAAAAAAATTACATTAAATGACAAAAAAATGAAAGAAAATAAATGTTGATCAAAAGAAATAGAATGACATTCTTTAAATATATATAAAATGACATTTAATCTGGAACGGAATAACGTTTATTTAAAAAAAAATAACGTGAAAATAGCATGCATTATACACATGCGTAAATAAAAGGGTGCATTCAACTCTTTCAGAACTTCTAAATCTCCGTTCTCAGTGTAAAAGTACTTATGGCATAGAAATATGCAAGGGATGCAATATAATAATATAAATAGATTGATGAAGTTTTAATTTCGTTATGAAAAATTATTCAGAGGCAAATGCTGAACTATTTGAAGCCTATGAACTGCAAATGGTTACTTCTTCTCGGAGCCTGCACGCGATGGAGGCAGATTAACAAAATTCATGTTTAAAAATTATTTAAAAGTCATCGCACATCAGTCCATTAAGATGCATTTTTCAAAGCAATTGCATCTGAAAAAAGAACTTTTCCCCTCTCGGATTATTTAAAAATTAAAAATTCAAGACGCTTAAAAAATCTTAAAATTGCCGTAATTAATCTCCAAAATTTCATCTCCAGCTTTACCATTCGTAAAATGACGTCAGCATTACTCGTGGATGTGTTTGTCCTTTATTATACTGATAGTTAATTTATGATTATTTATTTAAAAACTCTAAAAAAAGATTTAAATAAAGTTTATTTTTATTGTTGAAAAGAAACAAAACAGAATTTATATATTTTTTAATATAAACGTAGCTTTCTGCATATCATAGAAAGAAAAGCAATGAATTTTTTATCATTGAGTTCGTTACTCACAATCCAATGAATGTACACGTATTGTAACGTTATGATTTGTGAAAAAAAAAAAAAAAAAAAAAAAAAAAAAAAAAAAAAAAAAAAAAACACGAATGTTAGATCAAAAAGGAATTATGATTTTACTTAGTTATGATTTAAGAAAAATTATTTTTACTCCTATTTTAACTATTCAAATTGTTTCGCACCCCCAAGATAATTCGTGTTGGGTATCCTTCAACTTGCACGTAATTTTGAACCTCGAGATTCATTTTGTTAATCTTGCATTTAAAGGAAATATTGCATTTTGATCCTTTTTAAGTCTTCTCAGCGGAGACGTACGTTAAGTTAAGTTTTGAAATAAAACTTTCTCTTCTGAGAAACACAATTATGCTAGAAAAAGCCTTAACGAAATATTAGGCATCTTTAAATAAAAGACTTTTATTCTTAGACATTTTTCATCCTGCCTTATTACTTACCCATCATACGTAGTATAGGGTAAGTCTTGCAATCGTTTTGAAAATCGAAAAATTTTTTTTGACGGAGTTACACGTTTTAGATAGTGGAGATTCCGAAAAACATATTTTTAGAAAAAAAATTTTTGCCGTCCGTCTGTCTGTCTGTAAACGCTCTATCTCCCGAACGAATTGCGATAGAGACTTGAAATTTTGTATGTAGTTAGTATGTAAGAATGGGACAAACTCTATTTAATATCAGCAACCTCGATTATCCGGAACTATTTTTTTCGGACTCTCGAAAAATTCGTTCTGATGAAAGGTATATAAAAATTTTCGAATGTTTTTGTTCTAAAGAATGGACGTAAAAGGCAATAAAATAATACACATTTTGCATATAGAACGAAGTCGATCGGATTATGAGTTGCCGAGATATTTGTAATCCTGTTTTCCACATTTTTCGATTTTTCATCACCCTTTATTTCATTCAAATTTCAATTCAGAGGTATATTTTAATTGGAAATGAGACGCTTCATCCGACGCAGTTAATTGTTAGTTAATAGGGTTATTATTTTCGGAGTTATAAGGATGTTTCTTTTACGCAGTTCGGTGCTACTTGAGTAGTTTGGCGTTTTATATAATTTGTCGAAATCGGTAATCAGCAGTTCTTTAATAGAGCATTACTATGTGTATTAACACTATTTAAATGTTTGTTTTATGAATTGCAATGCATTGTATAAATAGTTTTCACATGTTTTATTTTCATATACATATCCATGATGGGTAAGTATTACGGTGGCCTCCAACGACTGGTTTTTAAAATGAAATTATCTTAATCCTTACCTATTTTTTTTTTTATTTTGAAGAAAGAAACATTAATAATTATTATATCATTTTTTTTTTATTCCGATGGGATAGATAAATGAATATTCATACATACACTCAATTTTATGGGAGATAGAAATGTATTTTTCGGGCGGCCTCTTTTAACACTTTACAGAGCGGTCGTCGATTAATCGACTTTTGATCTTTCTGTTTGATTTGACAATTAGCAAGCAGCAAGCATTTCGCATTCTTTATTCAGATAATCGGTGCTTTTTTAGCTCACAGGCTATCATAGCCTGAGAGCTTATGTGCCCGTCCGTTCTGTATGTACGTGCGTTCGTACGTAACGTGATAACTCATGATAAAAATATCCGATCCACTTGAAATTTTGTATGTATGTATATTCTGATAAGGCGCTTCCCTGATTAGTTTTTGGAGTTCATTCGATATATATAACAGGGGTAACGGGGGCTAATGCCCCTCCCCTTAGCTTATATGAATGGTTTTTTTATGCAGAATGATCAGTTTTCGTTCAAAATTCAGATGGAGGATCATTCTGATGAGGTACTTCCGTGATTTGTATTAGGTGTTCATTGGATAACTATAAAAAGGGGGGAACGAGGGGTTCATGCCCCTCCTCTAAATTGATATAAATGGGTTTTTCATGCAGAATTATCAGTTTTTTTTCCAAATTCTTATATGATAAATCATATCTGTGATTAGTTTAAGGGATTCAATGATTAAGTATGAAAGGGATGATTAGGTATGGAGGGAGCTGCCCCCCCCCGTATTTTTTAAAAAAAATAGAATTAACCCTTTAAAATATAAGGCTATAATATACAATTAGTATGCGTAGCCTGTGAGCTCAATGCCATCAGTTTTACTGGGCAATATTCTTTTTTATTATAAGCTTTAGCCCTTAGAAATGAATAGAAAGGATAGTCTCGGAGAGTTTTATCTCGACGACCTGTCAGATTGTCTTGACTGCCGTTCAGCAACAGTCTTTAAATAATAAACTGAAAACGATTGTAATAGATAAAATAAATATTGTTAACACTAATATGATTAAAGTAAAATATTTCATTAAACTTTGTTACCCTAGAATAACACGAAGCGTACAATTTTATCAGAGTTTAAGAAAAGCGCATATATTCCCGCGCGTCAGTCTAGGCCGAAACCAAGCCGGTGTCTCGGACGATCTGCGGATGATCACAGGGCGGTGAAAGGGCATAGTATGTTCGAACCGCTGCCGGTCGGTAAAGTGTTAAGAGATAAATTTTAATGAATAAACAGCATTATTAGTTTGAAATAGCTATAATCACTATGAAATCACTGAAATGAAAAGAATAAAACTGGAATTATGTTTTCTTTTTAGAAATTTGTGTTGTCCCCTGTGAAAAATAATATATATACATATATATCGATAGAACGAAACTTATTTCAATTTTAAGATTTAAATAAAATAGATGCTTTTAGTTTACATAAAGTGGTGTAATTTTTTTTTATCCGTTGGAGATGTCTACTTAAAAGTAGATTATTGATCCAGTAAGTACTTGATCCGGTCTTAAACAACATCTACAAAAAAGTTTGCATATGACGTCACTTGTGCGAAACGATACTCAAACACAGAATAAAGCGATTTTCAGAATTAAAAATAAAATTAATAAATAAAATACTTAAGAATTAAAAATTAAATTATTTTTAATATTAAAATGTAGTATTAAAATACTACATTTTTTTTCTTCTAATGCAATTTAGTTTCTCATTAAATTCCTGTTAATTCTTTTTTTTTTAGCAATAATGCAAGGATATTTGCAACAGAAGCTATATTTAATCGATGCATATTTTTTAATAATCGATAAGTGTACACCAATGGCGGCCAATTGTATCACGCCTGATACCACTCATTATTTAAAGAAATAATCGATTTTTTGAAACACAGAGATTCGTTCACCAGATAAGGCAATGCTTACTATAAAATTTCAGTGGTATACAGCGTGCCGCAGTTTTCCATCTCCGCTCTACATAAATTAAAAAATTTTTGTATATATAAACTATTTCACCTATGTTTATAAAAAATGTATCTTCAAAATTAGGGTAACAAAAGTTATAAAAAACTGCATTTTTACAGAAGCGTTGCGCAAATAATAAATTAACAAATGTTGTTCCAGCCACTAATATTTTTATTTATTAATTTCATTAGAGCACTAACCACTAATTTTATCTTTTTAAATTTTGATTTTCGTTAGAAACCATTCTTATTAAACATTTGACTCTTAAATATAAGCGCTATGCGAAATTTAATCTTTGTAGTTTTTTAAATATCACAAAAATTATAATTTAGAAGGTTTTAAAAAATGATGCTACATTAAACCCTTATAACTTTTAAATTTCAAGTTTAATTTTTATTATTTAAAATTGTTTTAAGCACACATTTGCTTCTTAAAAATAGAATGTATGACTTATTTCAAGTTTCTCTCCTTAGAAATAGTAATTTAGAACATATATCGAACTCTTTTAACATCGTTTTAAATTTCGATTTTTTAAAATCGTTTTTTTGCATTTAATAAGTTATTATCCTGACAGATTTCAAATTTCTAGCTCTTGCAGTATCACAAAAATCAGAATTTTAGAACTTTTTACTATTTTGCCCCTACCCTGTGGTTTAGTGATACCCACACAAAATAAGGGCTATGTGGAACAGGGGTAGTTGCCATCAATTCATTTCGAGATCGGTTTGTTAGTTCCAGAAGTTATATCTTACAAAGACAAAAACACAAAATCTATTTTTTTAGATACTGGTGCAAATGAAAAAAAAATGCGTAATTGTGGACATGACAACTTCGTATAAATTCTCTTCACTAATCAGGAATTGAAATGTTGTCAATTAAATACAGAAATGCTAACTATTTTTTATATATATATAGGAATAACTGTTTTCTATTTAATTATTTCTGGAGGGTGAATGGGGTGAGGAGAGAATATGACTTACTTTATTTTTAATAACAATAATAGTAATGATAATAATTCTTTCGAATTTTGACAAAATCTGTACTGATATCTATAACATCGTCTTCCCGAAGATATGATATTTAAATGCCAAATAAAGCACTTTGTTTTTGTTTTTGTTTTTTTTTTTAAATTTCTGGGGATAACGCTAAAATACGTTTAATATAGATTGATAAATTGATATACTTAATGATCGTAGTGCATTTTTTGCAATAAAAACGGAACGCATAATCCAAACATACTTTCTTGTAAGCGATCTTGAGAAAGAAGGTCTTAATTTACAGGAGTTTTTAGCTCACAGGCTATCAGGGAGCTAATGTGCCTGTCCATTCTGTATGTATGAAACGCGATAACTCCTGATAAAAATATCCGATTTAGTTGAAATTTTGGACATAGGTTTATTCTAATGAGCCGTTTCTCTGATTAGGTTTTGAAGTTAATTTTATAAGTATAAAGGGGGGTAACGAGGGGCTAATACCCTTTTCCTTAATTTATATAAATGGGTTTTTCCTGCAGAATTATCAGATTTCATTCAAATTTTAGGTATAGAATCCTTTTGATGGAATGTTCCATGATTGGTTTGGAGAGTTCATTGGATAAGTATAAAGTGAGGGAACGGGGGCTAATCTCCTTCTTAATTTAGACAAATTGGTTTTTCATGCAGTATTATCAGATTCCATTCAAATTTTAGATATAGGATCCTTCTGATGAGGCGTTTCCATGATTAGTTTCGGAGTTCATAGAATAAGTATAAGGAGGGGGAACGGATGCTAATCTCCCCCTTAACTTAGGTTAATGGGTTTTTCACGTGATTTGCTTTATATTTTTGGTATAGGTTCATTCTGATAAGGTGCTTCCCTGATTTGTTTTAGTAATTCATTGTATAAGTATAAAGGGGACTATCCCTCTTAATTTAGGTAAATAGTTTTTCATGCAGAATTAATGCATTTGTTGGAATTTTTTGATAAAGGTTCATATTGATTAGAAGCTTTTCTGGTTAGTTATGGGATTCTTTTTTATGCATTATGCAATACGCAATATTGCAAATATGCATACGCATTTTCTTGCAAAACTATTCAACTTTTTCGATTTTTGGATATAGGTCTATTATATGATAAGGCGATCCCTGTTTAGTTTTTGGCGGATTCAATGACTAAATATAAAGAGAGGAAATGAAGGAGGCTATTTCCTCCCTTACTTTCTTTTTTGAAGGGCATTATACCTTGAAAATAGAAAGCTGTAATATGCAAATAGAGCGCATAGCCTGGCAGCTCAATGCTGTCAGTTTAACTGGGCAATATTCTTTTTATTATTTAAAATAATATTTGCTAATAAATGTTAACATATGAATTAACGCAATTATAAATAATCTGTAGTATAATAGTTTCTATCTTAAAACTCAGATATCAGTCTCATAAGTTCTAAACTAATCTATTTAGATTAGCATATTACTCTTTAGATATAAATTCTAAACCTCATACACAGGAATGCACAAAAGTATTTGTATACCATTGTACTTATTAGAGGAAATTGCTGAAGGGGAATTTTCAACTGAAATATATGTATCTCTTAAATGAACTAAATTTTGGAATGCGTGTTGTTAATAAATACAAATCTCTATATCCTATACAGGGCTGCTAAAAAATTCGCATAATTTTCCAAATTCAGATGGGAACAGCTAAAATTCGGTTTTGAATTACCTCATTTCTATAGGGTGAAATGAGACGGAATATTTTATTTTTTTAAACGATGCAGTTTTGTTTCATTATTCAAAATCTGTTGATAAAGTGCTTCATAATCTATGCATTATTCATGATTTTTTCTTTCTTGTTTAAAAAAAATATTTGTTTTTAAGTATTATAATTATATAGAACATGTTTCAGAATGGTGGAAAACTCCGAAGAAATTATCGTATAAATTCGTATGTCGTTATTTTATATTTTTGAGGATCAAGTAACGTTTGTCTCTTTTACTGGGTGAGAAAAATAATAAATTGTCAATTTATAAATAATTTATATTATTACAAGGAATGAAAAAAAATCGAACTTCGAATCATTTTTTATTCTTCACAAAAACAAATTTGATTCAGAATTACAAAATTTATGTTCGTTTTTGTGTGCATCGCTTGGTAATTTATATCAGAATTCATGCATGCAGCGAAGGAACGTTTAAATAATTTCAAAAGTACTCTGTTCTTTGACTTTTTTCACCTTGTTATTATTTGAATGCTTCCAAAGAATTTGCCATTTCTCTTTTATATCTTATAATAATTTATTTGAGAGAACTATTACATTTCTTTTATGTGGAAATGAATAAATAATTTTGGAGGAGGGGATCACGATGTCTTATTCTTTGAACTATTCCATTTATTACGGAGTGTTTATTTTATCCAATAATTTATGTTTGAAAGAAAAATGCCTCGTACTATCCATTTTATGCAATAAATGTTCTCTTCTTCAGTTTATTGAGAATGGATCTATACTTTCTTCATGTGAGAAATGATTATAGAATATTCATGTTTTAAATTTTATTATTTTACATTATTGTAGTAGCCATTCACGGTCGATTATAGAGATTATATGTGTATAATTTCTTTTAATGTCAAAAAGGAATTATAACAATTCATCATTAATTCCTGCACTAAAGATGGAATGCATTATTACTTTACCTTCTCAAATTATTTAGCATTAATCATATGTAAAAAATATATTTTTAAAAAATTACGAATAATGTTTTCACTGAATTTAGATACGCCTCCAAAAAATATATAGATAGATAGAAGGAAAGAAAGATAGATAGTAAAAAACTTATTAATATTACAAGCTATTGTTTTACATAAAATGACTCGTTTGCATCAAACATTTACGATCCAGTCATAAACAACAATTCGATAATAATTTGAGAAGGTAAATATATTACTTTACCTTCTCAAATGATTTAGCATTAATCATATGTAAAAAATATATTTAAAAAAATTACGAATAATGTTTTCACTGAATTTAGATACGCCTCCAAAAATATATATAGATAGATAGAAGGAAAGAAAGATAGATAATAAAAAACTTATTAATATTACATGCTATTGTTTTACATAAAATGACTCATTTGCATCAAACATTTACGATCCAGTCATAAACAACAATTCTAGAAAGTATGTATAGAGTCACTATCATGAAATAATATACAATCTCAGCAAAAAGCAATGTCGTTCGTAACTCGACAAAAAATGGGTATCTAATGATTTATGTGTTTTTATTTGTTTGTAGCATTAATATGGATATTGAAAATTAAATAGAGTTTTCAATAGCTCCATGTTTTATCAGAAATCATTCATTTACATTTTTCGAAATTCGGAAAATACATAATATTAACGAATGTTTTACAATATTAAATGTGTATTATTAATATAGGATTAATAAAATGGCATTCTGTCAACTTTTTGATAGAAAATATGTAAATGCGGAGTAAAGTCAGTTTCAGAAATACTATTTAAAATACTTTTTTATAAAAAACAACATTCTTGGCGCACAATGTGTTTTAACATTCCTACCCTGTCGAAATTTTGCTCAGTCTTGATAAAAATATATCACACCAGGTTTGTTATTTAAAATATTTTAATATATTTAATTGACTTACTTCGCTGAATCTATTGTTTAACATTCTTTATGAAAAAAGTTCTGGTTCGAATCATATAAAACAAATTATAGTTATGGGTCCCATATAGTTATTAGACCCATTCATGGTAGGAAGGTTAATTACACTTAAAAAAAGTCCTTCCTGCCACTGCTGCGGGGAAGAGGTAGCTTTCATATTCTTTACTTAAAAAAATTATTCAACCATACAAAGCTCAAATTAGTGAAACACGATAATAAAAGTTTCAATACTTATTTTTATTAATACTGAATATGAATGGTAATTCCGAGATCAACTTCATACAATCTGGTTTTTTTTTTAAAGCGATTTATATTCGATGGCCAAATTCAGCGATATAATGATGTGCCTGCCATTTTAAAGCAGCATGTTGTGTGAAATTAACCAATGAGCTTGTTCGAGATCTTACTAAGTGCTTTTCACATGCTCATTCACATCGAAATCGGCTGATATATCCGAGTGCTGTCACTGGCAAATAGATTTTTCAAAATGTCACTCACTTTAAAAATTCAAATTGCTATATATAAGCAATTTTTATAGATAAAGACATAACCAAAAATGCTGTGTAATCCCTGTATAATCAAAAACTTCAGAAAAAACCTTTTTCCTATATATTTTCCTATTTATTGTAATTTTAAAAGTTTTTGACAATTTTAAATGGCCTTTATTTTGGGACTACATGGCGGATAAAGTTGACCTGCTAACTCGACTGGTCAAAATTTTGGCCACAGGCAGGCATGAACGAACGACACCGATGCAACACCGATGGATTATCGGGCATGTTTGAAAGTGCAGTTCGCTGATTGTAACATAACTTGGTACATATTCGTGCCACCAAGTCTATTTCAGAATTGACAGGAGCGATGCACACAAGGCTCTCCATGGTACCCCATAGAAATAAAAATCCAAAGGAGATAAATCAGGTTATCTAAGAGGTCAAACGACTGAATCACTACGCTCAATCTACTTATTTCGAAATGTCTTTCCAAATAATCAGGTATAAACCTTCTATAATGAGATGGCGTTCTGTTCTGTTAAAACCAAAAGATAAAGCAGCTCACTGGCAACACTATGCCGACCTCCAGAACTCTCATATTGTATTACCAATCAATTTACCTCAATGCTTTTCCAATGTAATTGAAACGATGTTCTCTACCTCTCCTTCGAATTTGTGCACGACATTCGCAGACACCCTGTATATAATGTATATTCTAATATAATACTTGTTTCAAAAGTTTACTCTATTAGGATTCAAATAAGCATTATTTAAATGATTCAGGATTTAAATAGGTAATGTAGATTTAAATATGGTACTTGTTTTAAAAGTTTACTGTCGATATCATACCTGTTTTAAAAATATAAGCACTTCAATATACTTTTTAAAATCCAATCTGCAGTTTTCAGGATAATTCTTGTACAAAGATGACATGCACATACAATTTTTTTATTCACTATATTTAACTAGTATTGCATTAAAATCAGAATCAGAATTTATGTTATCATAAAATATGCATCAATACAATTTAAAATGACAGTATTTAAACAATTCTGAATTTAAATATAATTCATTATGCTTCTTTTTGAAAATAAGTCTTGATCAAAATATTCTATTTTTTCATATTGTCAAAATGCATTCAATAAAAAAAGCATGATAATGCAGGAAAAAGGCATGAAACATAAATTCTTTAGAAAATATTCAAATGAAATCCGTTCTTTAAGATTTGATTTCCTTAAAATATGACATAAACATTAGATTTTTTTTGTTCATTTGTCTAAAGTGTCGTATATAACTTATGCATGTAAAATTGATTTGAAAGAAACATTTTAAAACATTGTTTTGCATTAGCATCTTATAACTTAAACATATTCATTCTGTCGATGCTTTATTCTGACTTTATATATTTCTCGTGTTATCTGTTTAACTTTTAAATATTTAGTTGACACATAAAAATATATATGCATGTTTACAGTTTCATAACACACGTAAAAACAAAATAGCTTAAAACGAATTTAAAGTAACTGTCACATGAATGTTTTTATAAACCAAACCTATACTTTTGTGAAATTTTTCTATAGTATGCTTTTTATGGTTCTATATTTAAAGCGGAATTATTATAATCTCCTACGAACCAAGATTTTGTATATATATTTAATTCAGTTGTGAATTTATGTTAGCAAACTTATAACAAAGAATGTTTGATGGACAAAATAATTAAAATTCAATATTTTTGCACATAAAATTTGATTATACATGAAACTCAATAAGCATAGCTTGGATAATTTTTTTAGCTTTTATATTTTATTTATTCTTTTTGCATTGTAAAAACAATAGAGGAAATAATTATATATATATATATGTATTATTACTAATTACTCTGCAAATGGTATCTTAACAAACAGAAAAAATGTTTACGTTTTCATTTTTGTAAATTTTAGTCTGTAAATATAGTCTGGCTACTTAAAGTGGATTTACTGTATTACTGTATGCACATCTCCACATGCGAATCGGTCTTCATCAAATTACCTGACCTTCAACTAACTAGGCAACTTTAAGGTATAATTCATAGGTAACTTGGGAGTTTTGACCCACTACGGATTATAATCAGGGGCATCAGGGGCAATTAGCGTGTAAGGCGTAGACCTGTCCATAAAATTACGCGGGAAAATATGTTTAAATACAAAAATCATTTAAATTTAAACTTTAAAATTTCATATCAGTAACATGGGTCATTTTCTCTTAACAGATCACGACGATTGTTCTTTTGGCTTACTTGGCTAGAGCATTCTTTGCTTTTTTATTTGCTTAATTCCAGTGGCTATAACCACTGGAATTCATCATGTTCAACTGAGACAATATCTTCAGTAAGGTACGAATCTTAGTGTTCAGTGATAATTTTCTTTTGTGCAGGACTATTTCTTCGATTTATCTTCCATCGTTTCCTTTGAATTCTCTGACCTCCAGGTAATAATTTGGATACTGATTTAATGTTTCCAGCTGCTTTGTCATGCAAATTTTTTTCTGGTCATTTATTCCTTTTTTAGAGGCCATTATAAATCTAAAAGGTATTTTTTATTAAGAACCCTCATAAAAACTATGAAAATTTATATTTTAATGAGCTAATAATGTTTTTAATTAAGCCTGAGAATATCTTTTTAATCTGATAAATTATAATAATCACAAACCATCTAATTAAGTTTATGCTTCACAACCATGTAATCAACCTGCTTTGTCCGACTCATTTGCTTTTTTAGAGCAGTGAGTGTTTATTTTTACTCAAATTATATACTTAAAAAATAAATAAAATCCAACTTTTTAAAGAGCAATTTTTTAACATTTGATGAGTAGAGCTAACAAAATCATGCATTTTTTACTTTTAAAACAGCAAATATTGTGTGACAATTACATAAAATATTTAAAAATTGAAACTTTCTAATAAATATTCATAATTAGTGAAAATTAGAGACTATAGTCATTCCCCTGCCTTACATATGACAAGGGAATGAACACAGGGGAATGAAAAAAATTAACGTTAGCTTGTATACTATCTTAACTTTATACACAAAATTAAATTGGACTTAAATAAAACTTTCAAAACTATACTACAAATAAGGCTTAATCGTTGATTCAGCTATCATTACAAAAATTTAGGTAAATAAGAGAGATATGGTAATGACAGTCAATAAAAATACTTACCAAGATGTAACTAGAAATCACCAAGCTTTACTTGTCCAGATTTAATGCTGCAAAAAAGAAGAATTCAAGTTATCTTCTCCGAAGATGCCATTGTTCACAGATGAAATTCTGTTGCCACAGCTCAGAATCATTACTTTCATCTTATGACAAGGGAACGACAACAAAACGGCATTTTATATTATAAAAAAAAAAAAAAATCTTTATTTTTTCAAATTTTAGTATTCTATGATATTGTTTAATAATTTAACCAAAAAACAATTACAAATATAGTCCGATGATCAGTTTTTAAAGGCTACTTTTGTGTGAAGATGATGACAGGGACACACAGGGGAATGACATTTTTGCAACATAAAAAAATATTTAAATGGCTTATATTTAATAATAGCATGTTTTATCCTGTTATTCATACATAAAAACATGTAATTAAAGTATTCCAGCGTTTATTTAATTTTCATACAAGTTTATTCATTATTTTTGAAACAGAGACAAAAATATCGCTGTTTAGAGAAAATGACCCACATGTGAATTCAAATCATTAAAATCATCATTAACTGCGCACAATAAAACTGTTAGGCATACATAATTAAGCTTATATAGTAGATTCAGCATATGGGAAAATAATTTTTAACCAAAATAGAATCATAATACATATATGTCTACTTAAAATTAAACTACACACAAACGTATAGTTTCAGAATGAATTTTAACACACAAATTTATTTGTGTATGCGAAGTGCACAAATCACTTTTATGAAGGGAAAGAGGTATAAATTTGTTTGATTTTAGCATCTAGAGAATGGGGAATTTGCACACGTGGCGTGTAAATTTGGAAATAACAGTGCAAGCTACTGATTCTATTTTCTAATATGAGAAAATGTATCCTACAGTTTAAGTGTCTTCTCAAAATGTCCATGTAAATTCTAAAATATAAAGCTGATTATGTCTTAATTGTGTCCGGATACATTTTAAAATCGTTTTTATTCATTGAGTTAAAATTATGAAATATTTTGTGATAGTTAACCATATTGTTTGTAAACCGAGTCTCATGATAAAAGTTTTTAGAATTTTTTCCTTTAATAAAATTTATTAAAGTTGGATAGTTTAAAATCGTTATAACTAGAAATATTATTTTCAGATTTTTTTTTCATTAAAAAAAGAAAAAAAGACAGAAATATATTAGCTTTCATTTTGATTATTTTTTTTAAATATTGATTTATATAAAAATTAAAAGTATTTAAAGTAAATATTTAAAAAAATTATGTAATTTTTAAGCAAAAAAATCACATTTTCAAGTTAACTTTTTTTTTTCCTTTTTTCACAAGTTAATATTTTTCTTTTTCTGAATCAAAATTAAAGTAAAATTTTCACTTCAGTAAAAGTTCACCGACTAGCGGGTCCGTTCTTTTCTATAAAATCTCGAAATGGAAGAATATTGAAGCGAACAAATCACGAAGGGAGGAAACCTCGAAGCGAACAAACCTCGAGCCGTGTCCCGGTTTTACTTCGACAGCATATAGCAGGGGTGCTACGCACGCGCTGTCGGATGTGCCCCGCCTTCCGAACTCAAAAATGGAGGCTTAAAAAGTTTTTGTTCCCGTATAAAAATCCTGAGTTCACCAGTTCACCAGTTTTTATCGCTTGACATTGAAAATCAATTATCTTCTTTTATGTTCCTTTGAAAATGAATGCGTGGGCATTCGAAAGATCTCAGGTAAGATAATAAATAAATAATATCTATATTTTTGCAAACCTCTTAAGTATTTATTTATATAATTTGATTTGAGAATTTTTAAAAAGAAGACTTTATTTCTATCAGGAAATTTTTAAGATTGACACGTTTATATAAAGCGGATGAAGTTTTCGTAGGGAGATTTAAAAAAATATTTTGACTTGAAAAGAATTATATTTAAGAGTTTAATCTTATTATTAACTGCATTTTTTTATTAAAAAGTATTGATACTATGACATGTTCTTCAACTTTTTGAAAGGATTGTTGAAATACGTCTTTCCAAAAAGGAGAAAGTTTTCAAATAACGAATAATAAGTCCTTCCTAACAAATAGGACATATCAAAGATTTCAAAAGATTTAACGTAAATGCCTCAGATTTCTGAAAATAAATATAACTTTAACTGCCTTTCTTTTGTATGTCTATTAACTTTGTTTCAGAGGAAAAAAAACTGAAGAATACAAAAAAAAAAAAAAGTTTTATAGGAGGAAAAACTATATTTAATTTTTTTACAAAGATATAGAATAGAAACTGTATATGTGTAGACCGCCTTTTTTTTGGACTCATTTTTACAGGGTTAATTTCCATTTTAAATTCGAATTTTCAGCATCTATAGAGATTTTTTTTACTCATTTTAGAAAAAGTTATTATTTTAAATAAGCCAAATGTACAACAGTACAAAAATATTTCTTTCAAATTAAAAATTTATTTACACGTGATTATTATAAACAGAAAAACACATTAAAATTAGAATTAAATAATTACATGTTAAAAGTAAGAAAATATTTAAAATTTCTTCATAAAAACTATATTTACACGAGAATAATGAAAGAGACAGATAATTTTGAAATAATTAATGTGCGTAAAATGTCATATATGAAAGAAATTATGGCGAAATAACAATATTGTAAACAGTTCAAATTTAAAAATACGTTTAAGCGACACATTTCACATTCTGGAAGATCTTTTAAACAATTGTTGGCAGAGGCAAGGAAACGCAAATAAAAATATTTCTTTTCAGAAACAAAAATGAAACTTTTAAATAATAAATTCAATAAAATTCGTTAAAAACAGTAAGTAAAAAAAGGTACGTCATATCTAAAATGACCAAATAATATGATTAAAAAACAGTTTAAATCAATAAAAATATTTAGACGAGTCATTTACTTCATATTTTGATTTCATAATTTTAATTGTTCTTGTGAATTCTAAGACGGCGCGAATAATACCTGCTTTCTAATAACAAAACAAACGCGTGAATATTAAAAAGAGGAAGAAGAAACTGGAGAAAATTCACGTCATATTTGAAACGATGTCTTATCTAAAACATTTTCTTGTAGTGCGGTTAAAAAGAAATACCAACAGGCAAAGATAGTTGTGTACTTCAAATGTTTAACTGATCATATTAAATTACACATGGTCAGTAGAGGTTTAACAGCCGCTGTTCGGACCTTAATTTTTTCCAGTAAAAAGGAATAGATAAAAACCTGCACTGTTAAAAAAAATTCTGTGAAATTACAAAGAATCTACGGGTAGTCCTTTCCTGAATCATGTGTAAAATTTTAGCGATTAGAAAAATATAGATTCTGTTAAATAACAAAAATTATTCGTTAAAGTTACAATTGATTCTGTAAATTAACATCATTAAAAATACACAAGAAACAGTAGATTTATTTTTAATGCCAATAATTTATTTTTCATGACAATAATTTAATTTAATTTTCAGGATCTGATAATCACGCAATCTTGAGTGAGCTTGAAAGAATGTGATATTTTCGAATAATTTTGAATTACTTAGTTTATCATTTATTTTTTACACTATTTGTTTCTAGACGTCCTGCGATTTGAAAATGTGACCTCTTGACAGTGAAAGAACACTATTTCACTGTAAAAAAATATCTCTGAAATTTACGGCAAAATTAGATGTTTTTTTTTTTTTTTTTTTTTTTTATTACACCTAATTTTACTGATTTTTTTACGGGAAAAACTGCTGGTATCAATTTTTGCAGAAAATTACACAGGTAATTTTTGCAGTGTGATTGAACGATAGAGAACGAGTTATTTATCATTTTGTTATAGATAACAGCTCCTTACAGTAAAATACAAATAACAGTAAAATGTCAATTAACTTACAGTAAAATTCAAATATTAAAAAGTATATATTATCAATCGATAGTGGCTAGTATCGAGTTTTAAGTTTAAGGTTTAAGAATGAGACTGTTAAAATTAAAGTTAATGAAAAAAATTTTAACGGTCATGTAGTTAAATAAGACTTTCAAAACACTAAATATTGCTAATTTTTAATTAATAAATAAATGAGACTTTAGTATGTAAAAATAAATGCTGTATCTAATATTTTCAGTTAAAGTTCTTATAAAAAACAAATATAATTGTTATAAATTACCATATTAACATTTTTTTATTTCAATGAGTAAGTTTAGAAAAAGGAAAATTCTCTAACAAAGTTAGACTAACAGCATCATCTTAAAACTTACATAATTCACTTACATAATGTACTAATTTATTAAAATTTCAATACCTAATTAATTAAAATTAACTAGTTAAAAATTCAAGCATTTTTCTAATGAAGTTTTCGAGTTGCTTAATGTAAAATCTATACGGGTACTATCAAGTAGTTCATAAAGGAGTTCTTATTTATTTGTATTAAAAAATAATTATCATTTTTAGAGAAAAGTAATTTGAGTTTAAGCTGCTTAAAAATATTACATTATCTGTTATTATCTTGACAACAAAATTTCCTTAGTGAGGCACATAATGAATATAATATAATTTAAAATTAATAAGCCACATATATAAAAAGATACTAACTGTATCCTAATCAAATGTGAGTGAATTTGAAATAATAATTGAATAATTGAGTTGCGTTCTTATAATGAAAAGAATATAAGAAACATAAATTATTATATAGTTTTTCCAAGGCGCTTTAATTCTTTGAGAAAGATAAAAAAAAAATATATATCACTTTATTTATACAGCAGTTAAAAAAAGGTCAAATGATATTACTCATTACCTTTAATTATCTTTAGAAAAGAAAATAACAAACCGCCCAACATATTAAGTTTTAGTATCTTTTAAGGTGGCGAATGCAAATTTCTCGAAAGAAAAATTTAAAATGATTTTTTTCGGAAGTGTACAAAATTTAACTCCCTTAACATTTATTTCCTTTACATAAACCTGCGTTTAATATGTGATTATGAAATTTTTTAAATAAAAGCATATTTTTCTCATTTAAGATTATAAATATGTGCACCAACACGAGTAAACATATTTTTTTCCTTTTGAAAAATTATTGTTGTCATTAATCAGAAATGCTTCAAAACGTCTTTGCTTGTAGATAATTAAATCATAATATTTTAGCTAATTTATCTGGATCGGTAGTGTCCAGGGGATAAAATGATTCATTTTAATTAAGGATTACAATATTTAATAACAAATAAAAATAAGTGTGTAAGGCTTGTATAATGACACACGCACTGCTTAAACACTGAGAAAAACTGAAAAATATATAAACCCATGTATTTATATGGAATTGAGTAGATTTGGGTAAAAAATGAACAGATTTCTTTCGCAATTTTGAAACATGATATGGTATAAAATCGGACAAAACGATGATTGTTCACCCTGTAATGGTTTATGTCATTGACGGTGGCATAAAAAATGTTTATGAATGAAAATGTCAAGTTATTCACAGCATTAAAAAAAAGTACTTTCAAATAATGCTTTTGTCATAAAAATACTCTTTTTGTGTATCTTTGTAATAATTTTTTCTATATTTTAAATAAAATATCAATTAAACATTTTTTGTTAATGATTTTGAGCGTTAAATAAATGTTAGAATATTTCGCTTTGATTTGTAGGTTTAGAGAATCAGTAAATAACGAGTCATATTTGAGCAAAACATAGAATCAAAAATTATTAAAGCCCCACCATTGGTCGAGAGGTTCTGCCTCTGAAACTTGTAGACGGCATGTGCTGGGTTCGAGCCCAATCGCGGGCGGTGTCTTAACCGTTCGGAGTTTTCCGTGGTTTTCTTCGAACCTTGGATTTCCTTGCGCCAATACGGGCTAAGTTCTCTTTAGAAGACCCCCCCCCCCCTACGGAGGGCACAACCTCTTTAGGGCCTATATCCCAAGTGTAGATAATTGGCTGTCATAAACACAAACAAAAATGATTACATGTATTGAGATGAATTTGAGAGGCGAAATAAATAGTTTAGGATTTATAAATGAAAAGTATAAAATCATATAAGGTTATCTATAACAGTTATTTTAAAATATAACGTTCAATTAAAGTTGGAAAAAGCTTTTAGGTGTGTTCACAATTTCTAAAAACAATGACAAAAATACAGATAGTTTAATTAAAAATTTAAAAAAAAACACACATTAAATTATTTAAAAAACAAAACATTAAATGTTCTGAACTTAGTTCTGTTCAGTAATGTAAATAAACACAAAAGCATGAGAGATAACATAATTGAACTTGTAGTTCAGAGCATGCGCCAAGAACAATTAAACATTTATAATTGTATAACAATATCCCATTTCTATGTTTAATTATTTTTGACGTAAGCTCTCATCTGTAAGTTCAGTTATGCTATCACTCGTGGTTTTGTTCATATTTACATTACTGCATTGCTATAGAAACTATGAATAAATTCAAAACGTTTAATGTTTTGTTTTATAAATGATTTTTATAGTTTTTTTTTTAACCTATTTAATTAAATTGTCTGTATTTTTGTAATTGTGTTTATAAGATAACTCAAATTTATTGTATGAGATCTAGTATAGATTGTAACAATCAAACAGTGAAAACACAAATTTAACATTTAACACAACGCATGCAAGTTTAGATGCATTCTTAATTAGTTTCGGTAGAGTTTCCCCGATGGATAGATTGTTGTCGCTAATAACATAAAATTTTAGTTTTCAAATAAAAGAAAATTTGTTATTTTCTTACTATGAAAAAAAAATGCCATTTTTCTTAAAAAAAACCCTTGTGATAGGTCTCATAAAAAGACTAATTCATAATAAAATAATTAAAATAACCAAAATAATTAATACGCATTCAAAATTGATTACCCGTAAGAATAGAAAAAGTTAATTCATTCTAAAGAAATATCTATTACATGATTCTTATACCACATTTGCTATTCACAAAGATAAATGAGGTTCCTAAATATAATGAGTTATTTATCTTTCCGTTTTGAAATAATGATGCAAAACTTTTCGAAAAGTACACATTACATGAAGCAAGATTATGCTAAATTATTAATACGCTTGGTTATTTAAGATTCTGTCTAAGAAATTATTTCAGCATTTTTTTTTTCATCTAACTTAAATTTATAGTCTTTTTTATTTTTGCAACTTTTCTTTTTCAGACTAAATAAATCTTTTTTAAGTTTTTATTTTTTCAAGAAGAAAGTATTGGATTCATGAAAAATTTCCAAATCTCGTTTTAAACTGATTTACATGCTTTAGTGGTCATAGATTCAGAAAAAAACATGCTTTTACAAAATGTGTGTCTGTGAGTCGATAAGTGACACAAAATTTGTAGGCGTAAATCTGATAAGCTAATAAACGGGATTTATATTCCAATATTTAAATTTATAATTGGATAACACACGGTAGCCAAGTAACGATATTAAGAGAATTATTACTTATGATTCTCTTATTAAATTAACTTAAATGGAAAGACCCGTTCGCTAATACTAATTTTATGGCAGAAATTTATAAAGATATCTCGGTTGCATTTTAATATTTTAAAAAGATTTTTTCGCATTCAATAGCTGAGATCGATCCGAATGAAGGCGGTTTTTTAAATTTTTCGATTTTGTTTACAGGTATTTTTTATGAGGACGCTTTGATTATCGGAACCGGTTTGAAAAGCGAAAGAACTTTCATAAAAAATATCTGCAACCAAAATCGAAAAAGTTAAAAGTGGCCTTCATTCAGATTGATCTCAGCTACCCAATGTAGTAAAAATCATCTTAAAATATTGAAATGCGATCGAGATAGCTTTATAAATTTCTTCCATAAGATTATCATTAACGAACGGGTCTTCTCGTTTGACTGTAGTATCCCCTTCACAGGAAAACTAGAAAAGTGTGTTTTGAGGGGAAGTAATGTTTTTTTTAAAATGGTTAAAAACAAGAATACCGAAATGCTTTTTGTGTACTGTACTCGGGGTTCTCGCTGTCTCTCGCGATTGCGCCAAATTGAGACTAAATTCTTCATTTGGCGAATAAACAAGCGATTAGATTCGACAAACAACTGGTACTCAAGTTTTGCTTTTTCTTTCTTTGCTTTTCTGTTTTTCATACATATGCATATATACATATTTTTAATATATTTGTAGCGGATAGTTAAAATTAGATTGATAATAATCGTTGTCACAGATATAAAAATTTAGGTTATTTAAGAACACATTAAGAAAAAGGGGGGGGGGTACATTAAAAGATAAAAGATTTTTTTTAGTGCTACACAGGACGAATACTTTTTTCATTTCGCGAATGTTTTTTATTTTTAATTAGCCAAATTACTAACGTTGGTCAAATGTCAACGAGAACACTGACTGTACCCATAGAAAGAAAATTTAATATCCGAAACTTTTTTATACTAATTCTTAACCCCTTGAGAGGCGGTGGGATATATTATATCCCACGTACGACTAACAAAGATATGCACCAGAAAAATTTCATTACGTTTTACTTTGGTGGACAAAAGTCGTGATATTGCTTTTCCTTATTTTGAAATTAATATATGTATATATATTTTCAAATTTCCAGTAGGATTTCAGAATTACAGAAACGCAAATGTTTTCTCTTCAACTGAATAATCAGTTACAAAACTGACTAATAAAATGTATCAATGTTAAAAGTTGTATTGTTAAATATGAGGATCTCTTTGATAATACTTTGAGATGCTATATATGTAGACTGTATAACAATTTTCTCTCATATTAAAGTAAGTTGAAAAATAGCAGAACTCTTTGGTCTCATAGCTTTTATAAAACAAGAACACATTTGACAAACGATTAAACTCTTTGATATGTTTTAAAATGTTAAATGGGCAGTTATTATGAAGCCTTATCTATTGCATCCACTGTCTGCCGTCTGAATTGGATCATATTTTAATTAATAACAAAAGGTATGTTACAGAATTGGTAGGTGGGGACATCGGGATTTTTAGATGCTTCGGTGGGGGGGGGGGGGGGATGGTCAATAAAATGTTGAGAATTACTGATCAAAAATCGTGGTTCATAATGTGAGGTACAGTTTAGTTTTTATGGATAAGTGTTGTGAGAATTTGCAGATTAGGCAATAACTCAGTTTTTGTCAGTACCTTTTTTTTCCTGGAAAAAGTAGTGCTATAAATTTTAGTTAAAATTATGCATTCAAATTTCAAAGATAAATTTTAAAGTAAGTTTTTTATATTATTTTAAAACTGTTTCATTCATAAATACAAAATACAATGCTACCGGAAAAATCATGCGACATTTTATATTAAATATCAAAATAGTTTCTGTAATTCATGTGGTAAATACACAAGCAAAGAAAAGTTTAGTCCTTATAATATTAGAAAAGATTTGGTAACATTATGAACACTTATTATAGAAATAAATTTACGTGTTTGTACCTAACATAGTGTTAACATTTTCATAATATTATCTTTTTCCTTTTATTTAATAAACATAATGTTGTCATAGAATTAAGAAAAAGAATGAGAATTTATAGACACCCCTCATCTTAAGGGGTCAGGTACCTTTTGAACAAACAAAATGCTTGAAAAAGTGACCTCTATTAGAATTGCAGTAACTCAGTATCTAATTGACTTTTGACTATAAAAATGAAAACACATATTAAGAAGGATTCATTTTATTAGTTAAAGTTGTTAAAAAAAGTATACACATATGTAATATTTTTTTAATCATTTTTAAAGATAATACAATTTTTACGAAAGAATAATTCTTGCATGCCTTGAGCGCACGATTTTTCAAATTTGAATGGCTAAAACAAACCAATATTTTTTTTTCTGAGTACAGATATAATGTGTTTTCAAAATGACCTACGATGAAAAAAATAAAACTTATAGATCCAGAGGAAAAAAAAATTTCTTTAAAGAAATTCGAAATATCGATATTTTTTTTTACACAAAAGTAGTCGTGAATTCTAAACTTCTAATTTGAGGAACATAATAGTAGGTCATTTTGTGTTTATATACGTTTAATACATTCAGCGAAAATTTTGTGAAATTCTACGCAACCATTTTTCAGAAATCGTGCGCTCAATGATCAAAATTACTGTTTTGAGAAAATTGACGTTAAAGTTTAAATTACCCGTTAGTCGTATAGGAAAAGCGCAAAGTGTTTTAGACATAATTCTTCTTCTAATGCGAATTTTTTAATGCGGTTTGTTTTTAAATGTTCTTAAAGAAGCATATTTAATTATAAGCTATTTTTTAATAAATCGATTTTTGGATTCTTTAAAGGGTACCTGACCCCTTAATGAACACAGTAAATGGCTCTCAAATGGAAAATTAGAGAAGAACCCCGCTAATTCGGACTCCGTTAATCCGGATCTCCGGATATCCCGATCGGTTTGGTCAATTTTTTTTTCAAGTTTGAGGAGCGATTTAGCTAATTTCCGTAACATAAATTCACCGTCCTAACTCAACTTTATCGTCGTAGTCTGAATAAAAACACCTTTTTTCTGAAATCTTTTCGAAAGAATATCTTAAGCTTTCTTATTTAAACTCTTATTTATTCTACACCCAACGAACTTCTTATGCTCAAGCGAATGCGTGACCGTACGGCTCGAAAAAGGTATAGAAAACTGGCACAGCAAAAAATTACTAACTTTTTAATTACAAAGTAAACATTTTTACTGTCTATAAATAATCAATAAGTTAAATATAAAGGTGATTTTCTGTTAGTATGTTTTATTTATTTTTTTTTTCTAATTCTCCGGATAATCCGGGTCGATTCTGGTCCCAATTAATTCGAATTTTCGGGGTTTTAATGCCTTTTTCCTTTTATTTAATAAACAGAATGTTGTCATATAATTAAGAGACATAATGAGAATTTATAGGCACCCCTGAACTTAATGAACACACAAATGGAAAATTAATAGAATACCGATTATCTCTTCTCAAAGAAGTATCGGACCATTGTGCAAAATATCATTAAATCACCATTAAATATGGAATGATTGAATCAATGAGGAGGTCATTAGGAACGCATTTTCATAACTTTTTTTTCACATTGGATTGGGAACAATTTCATGGTGACAGTTTTCTTCTTTCAATGTTAGAAAAAATTAAAAAAAAAAAGAAGTGAATTTTTTATATTTTTTAGAGATAAAAATTTCTGGGTATGTATAAAAAATATTTGGATTATAATTATGTAAAAACACATTAATAAATATTTATAATGAGATAATATTTGAGTATTTGGTAATCCGAACAACCAATGTCGCTCAATTATACAAATCACCAAACTAATACCAAATTATACATATTGACATAATTTTTATTTTAAATAACGAAAAAACAAGTAATTAGTAGAATATTAATAAAAATACAAATAAAAAGTCGAAATAAAAATCACTTAATGACATTTTAAACACGTGAATCGTATTTAATGTCATTAAATGCGACATTCACAATCATCCATTATTGGCATTTAATCTTATAGTTTGGCGATAATTATTTGGTCGACGGGATGACCTAGTAGTACCGAGTATTTTGATGGAAAGTTTAAATAACCAACCTTTTTTAAAACTTTCGTACATAACTGAGAAATCTTAAAAATGATTATAAGTGAATTTTATTTATTTATTTTTTCTAACTGTCTACGTTCTATCTCGCGTAAATAGGATCAGATTTTCAGGCAGTTGATATAATCGGTGTTACCACAGGTGGTTATTATAAAATTCTGTTTACACCACTATTTTAAAAAGAAACATATCAAAACATATTTCTTATGCAAATGTTGTTAAAGCGTATGTGAAAGATTTTTGTTTTGAAAAAGCGCTTCGGTAAGGAAATTAAATAAAAAATATTAATTTTCAAATCACGTATTTTTTGTTATGAGAAATAGAATGAGTGATGTATTTATTGAAACAAGTGAAAGTGCAATGCACTATTTTTTACGCTGACATAAAGTAGTAACTTTAGATTTATGGATGTTTATGGGATATTAATATGTATATAAGTACAGGACATTGGTCTAATGGCGAAATAAATTCATTTTTAAACCTCTTGAAATATTGCCATTTGATTTTACTCATAAAAAAATCTTACATTTGTATTCCATTTTGCTGAAGCTATTAATTCATACTACGTAAATGCCTTTTTTACATAAATACTTATTTTACTCGCTGTGATTGTCGCTTGTGTTATTGACATATTAATTGTCCCTGCTATTAAACTATACATCCGACATTCATTTGAAATGACTCGAAAAAATGATGCAGCAATTATATACAGGGTGTTTATAAGGTTCCGGACCCATTTTGATATTTATTAACTCATAAAATGATAAAGATAGATTAAAATTAATAACATAAATGGTTAGATAGACTCAAAAAGTTTCATGACCCTTGTCAATGAACTTCCGCGTGTGCTCCCTCATATCAAAATATCAAGTCGATAGTCAATTTCACGCCAGGTAGTGGCAAGCATATTGGCATCCACAGACTATCGACTTGATATTTTTCCGTGCGACGAAGGGGGCACACGTGGAAGTTCATTGACAAAGATCATGAAACTTTTTGAGTCTAACCATTTATGTTGTTAAATTTAATCTACCTTTATTATTTTTTTGAGTTAATAAATATCAAAATGGGTCCGTGACTTTATAAACACCCTGTATTTCAAATTTCAAACGATTCGGTTGTATAATTTTTGCTCTGTTATATGCGAACAGACGGCCGGATTGAAGACGACTATAAGTGCTACGTATTTACATACTTACGAATGCACATTAAAAATGGACGAACCTAATCCATAGACGTTTATCACTGTAAAACATGCAACAGAGCGCTGTAAAGTTGATGTAAGCGTTAAGTTTCGGAAAACCATATATTCCAGCATCCAGTGACCAATTTTTTTAACTGGCGATGTAATTGTATGTCGAGCATTAAGGAAATTATTTTCAAAGAATTGTTAAACAAATGAAAACAAGTTGGAAATTGCAAGTGAAGCGTGGCAAATGAGGTGCGTTCGTACGATAACGAAGTTTTAAAAATATCACTCTCCTATATCAATCTCATAAAATTGTAAATAGTGAATTACAATGAAAATACGCACCAAACAATGTTCCCCCTATACCATTATGTAATGGAATACATTTGTGTGGCCTTTGTAAATTAATAACAAATGTTCTTTGCACCACAGATCATGCAAATTGTATAGTATAATATGTACGTCATAGATGCATATCATTTTTATTATGTTCGAATGAGTGTAACACCTTTAAAATGCATTTAAAATATTTTTCCCCATTGACCGTAATGTAACGGAATACTTTTGATTGTCTCTGTATTTGAACTATGCATCCGATTTTGATACAGTTTGACATAACTCGTACAAAATAATGTAATAATTATATTTTTTTCAATTTCAAACGATTAAAATCCAATTGAAACTTTTTTCCCCGTTGACCGTAATGTAACAGAACACTTTTGATTGCCTCTGTAATTCAACTATGCATCCGATTTTGATAAAATTTGAAATAACTCGCACAAAATAATGTAATAATTATGTATTTTCAATTTCAAATAATTAAAATGCATTTGAAATTTTCATCCCTATTGACCGCAATGAAACGAAATACTTTTGATTGTTTCTGTAATTGAACTGTGCATCCGATTTTGATAAAATTTGAAATGACTCGAAAAAATTATGTAGTAATTATATATTTTAAATTACAAACGTTTCGATTGGGTAGTTTTTGCATTGTTATTTGCAGACGGATGGACGGATTGAACGATAACTGTAGGTGCTACGTATTTACACAATTACAAACGTACCAAAAAAAAAAAAAAAAGATTGGACAGGATAATAGAACTTACAGCTTGTAGAACATAAACCTCACATAAACTTTACAACTGTTTGCTTCACTTTTTACCGCGATAAACGCGCATGGTATAGATTCATGGATTTGTATGACGAACCAAAAAACAAACAAAATTAGTACTTTTCCTCTTTTAATTTAACGACATTTAATGGCGATGTTTCATGAAATTAAGGCACAGATGTCATATACGTACCACATTGGCGCGATTTTTTACGCCAGTTTGGCGAAAATTTCGTTATCGAATATCAGTAACATGTATATTTTTAAATTGTTTTCTATATTTTAAAAAGGAAATAATAATAAACTACAGAAGTTAAATTCATAACTATAAAACAAAACAATTTATAAATGAAAATATAAAGTAAATTAACAGTTTATTAATAAATAAACAACAATGACCGGGTTACCATATGAGGCATAAAATCGCCATTTTGTTGCACTCGCGCTAATGTGGTGCGTATATGACATCTGTGCCGAAATTAATAACGGAATTCGTAAAAAAATAGTTTAGTAATATGATTTGACGATTTAAATCGCTAGTGAAGTCATATAACGATTGAGCTATAATGATATCGAAGTCGCGTTGGTCTTCCGAAGTACTAAAGCATCACCCTGCAGTCTGGTTGATGCATTAAACTTACTGAATTTAGCTTTAAATTTTTTTTGTGTGACACTTGTTTTTAGTCGGCCGATACCATGTACCGCATACAAGCATCAAGAAGGTTATATAAGCCTCCGACGCGATGACTGTGTAGTTTACTTTTTCGCGAAGTAGCGACGCTGTAATAACTAGAATAAAACGGTCCATTGTTTTAATGCAACCGATTGGATTATGCCAGGCATTTTGTATGTAAATAGATATACGACATGCTAGACATGCACATAACTGTATGTAAAAACATGTGGAGTCATTTCAGATTGGTAGCTTCTATTGCAAAAGTACGAAATTTCCAAATGCAGCTGTTAAGGAAGCAATTGCGAAACATTGATATATTTTTATCGAAGAAAAAGCCCAGCCCCCTCCCCCATGAAAAAAAATAAAACAATCAGAGAACTAATATTCATATATGGGATGTTTCCATGATCATGGTACAAACTTGGAAGATTGGTGTACTCATTTAAAACATATTTAGTACAAGAATGTATGGTCGGAATTGACGCACACAAAATAAATTAATAAATAAAATTATAGGACATGACATAAAAGCAATTTTTAGCTAAAAGATCATCACAAAGTGCTTATTTGCAGCAATGGTTACACTAAATGTTCAAATCCTAAGCTCAAAATCTACACTTGAAGGAGCGTAGATAATAAAATAAAGAAAATCACAAACATATGAGGAAATAAATCTGAATATTTATTGTAAACATTACTGAAAAAAAGCCTTTTATGATAATATAAATAAAAAATTTTCTTTTCAAGTCTTATTTTTTCTGCTCATGTCTCAACCCATCCCTTCCGAGCATACATTCCTATGTAAAACATTTTTGTTTTAATGAGCTTCTACACACTTGCAAGTTTGTCCATGATCGTAGAAATACCCTGTATATAGGTATATAACTAATATTTTTAGCTCAATAACACTTATTGGTAAAGGTATATGAGTTTAGATCTTTGAATTAGGAGGAAAAATTCCCAAGCCGAACTTACACCTAAAGCTTAGATTGCCAACGGTCTGCCTTTCGATCTACTTGGGCTACATCTGCCGGGTATATTTCGGCCAGATAACCTTATTGGTAATAACATCTGGATCTCCCATTTTGAAATCTCACCAGTATTCTCGCTGACATTTGACCAACGTTAGTAATTTGGCTAATTAAAAATAAACAAGTTGGAAATTGCACGTGAACGTAGCAAATGAAGGTGCGTTCGTACGATAACGAAGTTTTAAAAATATTCAGATCTTGCTGATATAGCAGAGCGTACTCTAGATACAGTACTGTAGTCGAAATCTTTGCGTTTCTGTAAATATGCAGAAAGTAATTTTTATTACACCTCAGAAACGTATATCTTATTCATAAAATGTGAAATAGTTGAATATAATTAAAACACGCCCCAAACAATGTTTCCGCGTATAGCATTATGGAGTGGAATACTTTTGTGTGGCCCTGTAATTTAATAATAAAAATTATTTGCATCATAGATTGTACAGAATGCATATTTTAGTATATACTTCATAGATTCATGCCAATTCTATGATGTTCGAATGAGTGTAACATCATAAAAATGCATTTGAATCTTTTTCCCCATTGACCGTAATGTAATGGAATACCTTTGATTGTCCCTGTAAATGATCTATGGATCCGACTTTCATAACATTTGAAATGATTCGATAAAATTATGTAATAATCATATGTTTTAAATTTCAAACGATTAAAATGCATTTGAATTTTTTTCCCCATTGACCGTAATGTAACGGAATCCTTTTGATTGTCCCTGTAATTGATCTATCCATCCGATTTTCATAACATTTGAAATGACTCGACAAAATTATGTTATAATTATGTATTTTAAATTTCAAACGATTCGGTTAGGTAATTTTTGCGTTGTTATATGCGGACGGACAGACAGACAGACAGACAGACAGACGGACAGACAGACAGACGGACGGACTGAGCGACAACAATAGGTGCTACGTATTTACATAATTACGAACGCACCTAAAAACATTCGCCAAATGAAAAAAGTATTAGCAAAAATAGATTCGCCGTGTAGCACTAAAAAAATTATCTTTAATCCTTTAATGTACCCCCTTTTTTCAATATGTTCTAAAATAACTTTTTTTTTCTTTTAACGGCGACAATGATTGTTATTAATCTAATTTCAATTATCCGCTAAAAATATATTTAAAAAATGTATATATGCATATATATGAAAAACAAAAAAGAAAAGAAAGAAAAAAAATGAGCACTAGCAATTGGCGAGTCTATTCGCTTGTTTACTCGCCAAATGAAGAATTTAGTCAAAATTTGGCACAATGGCGAGTGACAGCAAGAACCCTGCATCTCATCATCATTTATTGCTGAGTTAAAAACATTCAACTCGCAGGAAAAAATTTAACAATCAACAGAGTTGAGTAAAAATAAATGTTTTTTACGATCTCAACGTTTTGATAGAATTGGGTTATCCTCTTCAGACCTGAGGTACACAAGTGTGTACCTCCATTCTTTTCCTCATAAAAGCTAAATTATTCGAATTTTTTGCATTTTTACTTTAATTCTATACAGCTGAATATTTTTTGCTTTAAAACAAAACCAATAAATGTCAGCACTGATGAATATTACCTCATAAAATAAATATTATTTTCATCCGAGTTTAGAAAATACCTTCAAGACATTATGGTCAAGAAAGTAAGAAATATTCATCATTATTTCACTTAAATGCTTTACAATGAAAAGTTTTGAGGATTTGCTGATCATTTACTTGTTTAAAGACCTCAATTTTGTTATCACGTAAATTTATATTACTGATAGATAAACTGGTGTTTTTAGGGTGTTTTTAGGATGTTTTTAGGGTGTACTTTTATATCCATATTTGTAAACCTAAATTATGAGTCCCCTAAAGAACTGATTTCATAAAAATGACTCTTTCTATCATCTCTGATGTCATTTCGATTATGCAAAAGCAATAAATATATATTTGTAGCGTTATTTTATGCTCAGGTCTGAAGAGGTTATTGGCGGCTTATTTTTTTTTCAGCAGTGTATATGGAAGACCAGATACTAAGGTTGTTAATAAAGTTACCTAAGCAAATTCTGCCCGTTGGTTGTCAGCCCAGGTAGCTTAAAAGTTAGAACTTTTTCAATGTAAACCAAATGCTTCGGGTTTGAAATCGCCATTTGTGAAGAAAAATTTAATTCGTGTATATATGTATAAAACTCCATTATTTTGTTATACAATTGCACTTGTGATTAAGAACTTTTTTGGATGTTACTAAACATATGTACAGAACACAGTGTGTTATGTTAGCGACAAGTACATTTGCCAGCTACATTCACTAAATTCTTTCAAAATGACGGTCATTAAAAAAATTCAGGTTTATATAGATGTTAATAATAATAATAATAATAATAATAATAATAATAATAACAATAACAACAATAATAAAAGTTTTTACAGTCTGTCTTAAATAATGGCTGAATTAGAGAAAAATTAAATTCTAGTATGGTTTTTTTGATAACCTGCTGATTTAACCTGAAAATATGGTGACTCCAAGTTTTACACTATCGATTGTTGCTGTACACTTAAAATTACATAGTCATATTCAAAGGCGCCAATTTCTCATCAAGCATGGTAGTAATTGACAAGATATTTGCTGATTAAAATACATCGCCAAAAATTATGCCAACTTGGGAATTATAAGAGAATAATTTTTAGAAATTCTTTTTCAAATTTAATGTATACGAAAACTGTACACTCTTAAAACGAAAGAGTAGATTTGGCTTCTCAGGAAAGAGCTGTAATTTATCAGATCGTGAATGAGTTGTTTTTTAAATGCTTTACTCATATTGATTTAAATATGATCATGCTTATTTAAATAACTCACCTTGATGTGAATTGTTTAAAAACAGCCCACTCACTTGAGTTATTTCAACTCTTTATGAGAAGCTGCTTTTCAAATCGTAAGATGAGTGAATTTCAGCTCAACTTGAGTTATTTTGTGGCTGACGTTTTGAGAGAGTAAATCTTGCGATTCATTAAATTTAGTTTGTTCCTTAAAAATGATCAATACGGCTCGATAGGGACTATTTAGCATTAAGAATTAAACAAGTTGGAAATTGCAAGTGAAGCGTAGCAAATTAGGTGCGTTCGTACGATAACGAAGTTTTAAAAATATCACTCTCATATATGAATCTCATAAAATTGTAAGTAGTGAATTACAATTAAAACGCTCATCAAGCAATGTTCTCCCTATACCATTACGGAATGGAATACTTTTGTGTGGCCTTGTAAATCAATAACAAATGGTCTTTGCACCACAAATTATGTAAAATGTATATTATAATATGTACTTTATAGTTGCATATAAATTTTATTAAGTTCGCATGAGTGTAACACGATTAAAATGCATTTGAAACATTTTTTCCCATTGACCTTAATGTAAAGGAATACTTTTGATGGTCCCTGTAATTGATATATGCATCCGATTTTCATAAAATCTGAAATACCTCGACAAAATTATGTAATAATTATGCATTTTAAATTTCAAACGTATAGAATATATTTGAAACTTTTTCCTCATTGCCGATAATGTAATTGAATACTTTTGATTGCCCCTGTAATTGATCTATGCACACGATTATCAAAATATTTGTAATAACTCGACAGAATTATGTAATAATTGCCTATTTTAAATTACAAACGATTGAAATACATTTGAAACTTTTTTCCCCATTGACCGTAATGTAATGGAATCCTTTTGATTGCCCCTGTAATTGATCTATGCATCCGAGTTTCATAAAATTTGAAATGACTCGACAAAATTATGTAATAATTATGTATTTTAAATTTCAAACGATTCAGTTGGGTAGTTTTTGCGTTGTTATATGTGGCACCTAAAAAAAACACTATTTTATTCTAACAGGAAGTTTTTAAACAAAACGTAAAAGTTTTCAGGAATTTTAAGATTGTCTTAATGAATAAATTAATTTACCTTTACTGATTACCCATGAATGTATTTATTTTTAAATAAACTCAAGTAAATTGAGTTAAATAAATATATAAAAAAAGTGTTTTGTTACAAAAATCTTAGAAATAACTTTCGGATCATGAAAATTATATTATGTGAAAGAAACTTTAAAATACATTACTGGAAACAATCGCCCAAGAACCACAATCTGTATATATTTTACTATTTTCTATGAAATAAATTTCTAAGATTTGTTGATGTTTATGGTTATGCTTATATATATATGTAGGTCATTCATTTAATGGACTCGTAAATCCCTTTTTAAACTTCTTGAAAACCGAGAGCTTGGCATCATTTATAAAGAAGCTTGCATTCGGAATCAATTTCATACAATATATTGAATTAAAGGACGTAAAAACTACAATATATTGAATTACAGACGTAAATACTACAACGTATTGAATTACAAGACGTAAATACTACAACATATTGAACTACAGGACTTAAATACTTTTTATCCGTTAAATTATTATCTTTCCCATTATACCGTATTTACGCGTGTATATTGCGCATGTGTCTATAACGCGCACCATTACTTTACAAGAAAAAATGGCGATTTTTTAAAATCTCGTATATAACGCACACCATACATTTGATATGCAAATTAATGAGTGACTAAACGAATTTTAGTGAAGAAAGTCGATAAAAACATTTATCAGGCCAAAAACAAGGCGAAAATACATTTTTTAGACTTCGGGTAGGGAGTGAATGACGGGGGTGTAGGAGTGAGTGACGGCAGTGAGAATTGCTAATTAGCGTTTATATAATGTCAACGTGTAAAAAAAGTGCAAGGAGTGAAATAAAGCTGTAGTAATACTCTAATTTAATAAGATTTTCCGAGCAATTATCTCTTCTTTGAAATCTACCGAATAGATCCTCGTGGATTCGAGCTTATTATTAATCTTGGTTGGCAGTATTTTTTATCAATAACCAGCTTCATTAATTTTTTAATGACTACAATCTAATTCAGATGTATAATCAAATTTATTTTTTAACCGTTTTGCGACGAGCGTCACGTATACTTCACGCATAAACTTATTGGGATCCTTTATTATTCGCAGAAGTAGGTTTTAATCTAAAATTTTGTTTTATATAGATTGACTATAAAAATATGCCCTCAAAAAAAATTTTTGTCAGAATCAACTGTAAGCGTTTTAGAGTGATCATTTTTGTTTGTTGCTAAATCAAGAAGTATTTTCAATACCGTATTTACTCGTGTATAGGGCGCACGCGTGTATAAGGCGCACGCCTACTTTACAAGTGAAAATGGCGATTTCTTAAAATGTCGTATATAAGGCGCACCATAAATTTGATACGCTAATGAATAATGACCAAATGAATTTCAGTAAAAAAAAAAAAAAAAAAGTCGAAACAAACATTACACCAGACCAGAAAACAAGACGAAAATGCATTTTTAGACTTCGGGTTGTAAGAGAATGACGAGAAATAGGAATGAGTGACTGTAAAGAGAATTGCTAATTAGCGTTTAGATAATGTCATTAGCTCTGTTGTATTAAAAACTGCAAGGAGTGAAATAAATATTCAGTAGTACTTCAATTAAGTAACATTTTCCGAGTTTTAATATCTTCTTTCATTAATTTCTTATTTCATGTGCACATCGTGTGATTACATCCAGCAGTAAAAAATTATTCCGTGTATAACGCGCACCAAAGAGTTTTTCCCTATTTTTTTAACGCGTTATACACGAGTAAATACGGTAATTCAGTTTATTAAATTTTAGGGTAAGGGAAGTGCAATTCTGAATGATATATCTCAACTAAAACATTCTTTTAAATTAATTATTGGTTATTAAAAACTACGTATATTGCAGATAAATCCATGTACTGTCAGTTAAAACTAGTCGTTGGGTCCACCGTAATACTTTCCCATCATGGATATGTATATGAAAATAAAACATGTAAAACTATTTATACAATGCATTGCAATTCCAGAACAAAATTTAAATATTGTTAATATACATAGTAATGCTATATTAAAGAACTGCTGATGTACCAATTTCGACAAATTATATAAAACGCCAAACTACTCAAGTAGTACGGAACTGCGCAAAAGAAACATCCTTATAACTCCAAAAATAATAATTCTATTAACTAACAATTAACTGTGTCGGATTAAGCGTCTCATTTCCAATTAAAATATACCTCTGAATTGAAATTTGAATGAAATACAGGGTCATGAAAAATCGAAGAATGTGGAAAACAGGATTACAAATATCTCGGCAACTAATAATTCGATCGACTTCGTTCTACATGCAAAATGTGTGTTATTTTATTGCCTTTTACGTCCATTCCTTAGAACAAAAAAATTCGAAAATTTTTATATACCTTTCATCAGAACGAATTTTTTAAGAGTCCGAAAAAAATAGTTCCGGATAATCGAGGTTGCTGATATTAAATAGAGTCCGTTCCATTCTTACATACTAACTACATACGAAATTTCAAGTCTCTATCTCAATTTTTTCGGGAGATAGAGCGTTTACAAACAGACAGACAGACAGACGGACGGCAAATTTTTTTTTCTAAAAATATGTTTTTCGGAATCTCCACTATTTAAAACGTGTAAATCCGTCAAAAAAAATTTTTCGATTTTCAAAACGATTTCAAGACTTACCCTATACTACGTATGATGGGTAAGTAAAAATACACGCATTCTGAACTTCTGATAGTTTTAGCCTTATTTTATATGAAAAAAGATAGGAAGCAATAACTACCGAACGTACTTGTATATAAGACGAGGAATTTCAGAAAACATTTGGGAACCGAAAGGGGGGGGGTCACTTATACACGAAGTAGTGTAAACATTCATAGATAATCAGCGAATGGGCAAGTCTTTAAATGTTCCTGTTCCTGCCCACGGAGATACTCGCGAGCTAATGCTATTCCAATGGGGAGGCATTTTTAAATAACTCTTTCGCATTTTGACATTTCTTTCTTTCCTTTTTTTTCGCATTCGATAGTTGATGTCTCTCTCAAGATCGCGCCTTTATTACTTTTACGATTTTGGTTGCAGATATTTTTTATTCCAGTTACTTTCACTTTCTGAACCGGTTCAGAAAGTGAAAGTAACTTTATAAAAAACACTTGCGACCAAAATCGTACAAATAATCAAGGAGCGATCTTGAGAGAGACATCAACTATCGAATGCGAAAAAAAAAATTGTTTAAAAATGTCAAAATGTGAAAGAGTTATTAGAAAAATGCCTTCCCTAGGAATAGTATTAGCTCGAGAGTATCTTCGTGGGCAGGGACAGGACCCTTAAGTTGCCCATATAGATCCAGGTTAGAGGGAGAGATAAAAGCGGAAAACGATGACTTTTCTATGATTGACAAAAAATCTCAACGATACTGTTAAAATGAAAGTCGGAATCAATTTAAAAGAAGTTTACGTTCGGATTCTATTTCCTATAACCGATTAAATCATACGTCAGTGATTTTTATGCGTAAATTTATTTTCTTTTCACAGTGGAATTTTGTTTATTTATGTTAAGTACAAAAGAAATACAATTGCATATGATATATTTCTATAGAAATATTGTTTTCAATTGATATTATTGTTTTCTAACACCTTAATAATGGACATTTATGTATTGTAAATTTTTAAATGAAAGAAAATCCATGCGTCAAGAATACATTATTAAGCACTGTCCCTATTTAAGTACATAATGACAAAGCTTCATCGTTTAGTAAGATGCTCCAAGTGAAAAATTTAGAAAACGCATAACACATTTTAAAAAACTATTTTATGGAACAGCCATTAACAGTGGGAAGAAACCGAATTCGCTTGTTCAGCCCCTAAGATCTTACTTTTGCATATAAATAGTATGTAGATAGTAAACTGTTAAAATTTCATTAAAAACATAGAAAAAAGCGAGACTGTGTGTAAATGCACATTAGTTCTCGGTTAAATGCATTTGATGGAAATTACCTGTCATCATTTTACCGACATTTCGCCTACATTATATCTAATCCCCTGTATGAGTTTTGTCTTTATTTAAAAAAAATATCTTTGTATAAATTTTGTAATTCAAAATATCTAAACTAATAAAATAACAAATCGCTCTGTCTGTCTGTGTGTGTGTGTGTGCAATGGCTAGAAAAATCTACGGCACGTACGAGGCTCAAAATTTTTATGAGAGTAGCCTAATATCTCTCCTGATGTACCTGAAACTCAGAATTTTAATTTGTTTTTTATTAATTTCAGATATATTAATTACGAAGAAGAACTCACTTTTATTAAAAGTCATTTTTTTAATTTTCGTGGAAAGAAATCGTTTTCACATGCGCACAAACTCATTTACACACATAAATGAAAGAAGAAGCATTTTTCGGCGTTTATTTTTGTTTTTGGATCATTTTGTTTAAATCTAAATCAACCGATCTGCTCGACGCAGTTAAATTTAACAGACATATTTCGAAAGATCGTACTTTTAGGTTTCAAATGCTATAATCAATTCGAAATAATGTTGCAATTAACTCTTTAAGAAGAAATATTCGAAAAGAGTGTTTTTTTTTTTCCAAAAACCATTTTTTACCCTTTTGTCAATGTTCTTCCAGGGCATAATTTTTAAGATATAAACAAACCAAATAGAAGATCTTAAAGTTGAAACTTTCTTCTAAGCGATGGTGTAATTAGTTTTAAGAAAATTTGATTTTAACCCTTTCATATACACTGGCAAAAGGATGTCATTTTGCGACTCGCAGAGAGGATATTTTTTCTATGTTAAAATTATCTTGCCGTACATATTTCAACTCAATCTTTTAAAATCTTCTCAATAGACCAAATTTATACTCCCTACAAAAAATTCGAAACATTCGGAAGGATAAAAATATTTTTTAGAAAATAAAATATGCGAAAAATTTGATGAAGTCAATTAACCCGGGAGAACGCGCGCAGGGCCTAAAAGACCCTGAGTGCGTATGGTTTTTACAATTGCAACCACTAATTTTTTTAAAGTAATCTTCAACTTATTTTATCGCAAGATTTGTAAGAATTATTTCCGTCTAAATAAAGGGACTGTTTTAATTTGATTTTATTGGTGACAAAGTTAAAACCCTCCATACCTTGGGTAAGCGCTTGTTCTCCCGGGTTAAAAACAGATCGTTTTCACTGTAGTTTTGACTTATCAAAGCGCAATTCTATAGGTACCGGCAAACAAAAAAAAAATTCTTAAAACTTAAAATGGTAACGACTGTACTATGGTAACGTCTGCTATAGGTACTATTTCTCACGAAATATATCTAAAAATATAAAACATTTTATGGGATTTTAACCATTGGACATAATTAGAGGTTTTTCGCAATTTCTCAAAATTAAATTTTTTCATAAACCAAGTTTTGGAACTCGCGTGTAAGGCAATCCTTAGTGAGAAGAAAAATTAAAATTAAGCTCGTTATTAATTACCTTTAACATTTTACAAAAAAAGAAAAAAATCATTTATTTTTAAAAGTCAGATTTTTTTAATCCTGTATCGTCAAAAATTGTAATTTTAAATCCATTTAAAAACATTTTTCGCATTTCTCACGAGAAAATTATTTAAGCACATTTCCGATAAAATTCACCGCCCATTTTTTATAAGAAAAATAATATGCGAAACATAAAACGAAAGCAAAATTCCTAAAATTCCATTTGACAAAATATCACATGTTTTTGCAATATACTGTTAAATGTATACGAATTTGTACGTTAACTCTGATAGCAATACAATATCAGTTTGTGTAAGATAAAATGCAACAAGACACGATTCAAATGATAAATCTTTCACATTTTTGTTCTATTTTACGATTTTTCAAATCCTCAATATTAGATTTCGTATCTTGCAATTTAAAATTTGAAGAAATTGAATGCTCTTTTACTAGCTATGTCGTATGGAAACGAGTATAATTTAATTTAAAGGTCACTGTCACTCAAGTTATTGGATCTTTTATTCTTTTATTCAAAATTTGAAATTGATATTACTGTCGTATTAGAAATTTGTTTTCATTTTTTGCTTTTCTAAAACATCCATACACGGAGATATGTGCACGCGGCAGAGGTGTTAAAGTCCTCCAAAAATGAAAACAAATAAAATTACTGAGATTATTACTTATTTTTTCCATTTCACAATAAAATTATTCAAATTGTTTTAAAAAGACTTTTCTAATTTCGTTTAAATTACACTTTCTTTATACTTAAAATAGCAACATTTAAAATACATTGTATTTGTTTTCTGTTTGCTTTAAATGTTAAAATGTTTAAAGTTTCATTAAAGTATAGCATTATTATCATGTGAATTAATTAATACGCAGCTTGCTTCAGAATTTTGTGTCAAAAATCTAAGGGTACGTAGAGGGGGACCTAAATAAGCGAGGATTCCAGCGTTGAGGCAATAGAGGGCGCTGTTCAGTTTTGTGAATGAAAGCACTACGCTGTCTTGAATTGTCATTCCCTTCACAGATTTCGAGAAACATGCATCGTTACACCCATATGGATCTTGCATTTCATGCATATGGCTGCACAAAGAAATGAGTTACATTTAATGCTAGTCCAACGCTTTCGATTTTATTGAAGGACTATCTTCAACCGTGCATAATTCTGCTTCTTCTTTGCGATATCTTCCAATGCTCCTATCATGCCTGGATCCATAGAAAGATCCAATCGCGCACAACTTTTGCTGCAGGATTCTCAAATGATCGGCTATCTGGTGGATTTAAAAAAAATAATGATATTTTGTATAATTTTGCGAATAGTTTAGTGATTTATATAAGTTGTTGCAATGGATCGAAGGAATAATCAAGTAGTCCCCGAAATTCATTAATACAGCATTACTATGTATATTAAAAATATTTAAATATATACATAGTAAATGTACATAAAATATTTTAAAATATTTAAAAATATTTTATTATATAATTCCATATTTTATTTTGGAATTGCAATGCATTTTATAAATTGTTTACAGAAGTTTAATTTTCATATTTTATACTATGCATATCCATGATGGGTAAGTATTAAGGTGTTTCCAATGAGTAGTTTAACAGAAATTAAAAAAGTAAATCTTTTGTTAACCGCGCGCAGACAGTAAAATGTCAAATAAGTAAATGCCGTTTTATTTCAACGTCAAAACAAATCATTTTTATTTTTAACATATGACAACCTATTAATTTCCTCTCAGTATTTACTCATATCAATTCACCAATATTGTTAAGAAAAATAAATAATAACTAATAACTAAAAATAATTGTACTTCAAAACCACAGATTTATTTCCAATGTTACGTCCCATTCGCATTTTCCTTAATTATTATTTTTTTCATTTTTCTTTTTCACACGAAATTATTTCAGCTCAGAATTAATTATTGAAAAGAACATGTGATTCAGGATTTTTATTTTTTGACAACGGAAAAACAAAGAATGTTAAATTTTATAAGAAAATGTCAATTGATTCTCCACAAAAAATAATGAAGTTGTGAATTCTTAAGCAAACTATTTGAATTAATTAAATAAAACATAGCTTATGTTCATTTCCGGATTATAATCCATTTATGTGCAAATATACAGAAGCATTAATTGAACGTCGAGTTAATTTAAACATATTCACTTTTATAATATTATAAGAAAGGAATTTTTAACGTTTAGCTTCCTTACTGCTATATAAATCACACTGATAAATTTCGGTCAATTGTTTTGCATAATACGTGTATATTATAAATCAATAGACGTGGTATATAAAATCCCAATCACATTCTTAAAATAACGAAAACATACATTATGATGTTTTTTAAAATTCATTTATGGCACAAATTTCGCAATTCTTTTTTAAATTCATTTTTTATGGTTGAACGACCCTTAGAAAGCGATAATGAAAAACCTTTTTATTCAAAAATATGGCATATGATATATTCGCTTTTACAGTCCGAGAGAAAAAGCTTTTAAAATAAACCGATAAGAGAGACGTTTTTAAATGAAAAGCGTTACGTTTCCCTTAAATACATTCGCTATAAGAGTTCAAAAGAATTTTCTTTAAATAGAGTGCACAAAATATATAAAAACTGTTAAGAAAACATTCTTTTTAAATTGAAACACATTATAAAAAAAATGTAAAACCCTAAAAAAAATCTGTCTTTAAATAAAAGTTTAAAAAAAGAACTGAAGCTTGTTATCCTTTTAATAAAAAAATAGCTAAATTTTTACATGTGAAATAAACTGAAATTTTAATACATTTCTTTTAAAATTATTAGAAATATTGTTATCCGTATTTTCACAGTGGCTAAAACACATTTTTTTCTAAACAATTAAAAAAAAAAAAAACTTTATTATGCTTTTATTGATTTCGAAATTCTTCAGAAAAATGTTTCTCCTATATTTTCATAGGGTGTTGTAATTATAAAAATATTTACCATATAATAATCGTCTGGTCCGTCCATCTGTCCTTATGGAACTGTGAGAAATATACCCAACTGAGTGTTATAAAATTTAATAAGTTGAATTGTTAAGTATTTTGTCGAGTGATTTAAAATTTTATGAAAATCGAATAAAACTTTAAAATAATATTGCGAAAATAATTTCTTTTCCTATTTAATCCTATCTAACGTAAATAACGCAATGGTAACCCGAGATAGGTAATGATTACAGTTTGCCATGGTAATTATTCTATTAAATCCTATTATACGTCATTAATTGAATTCTATCTCATGATAGGTAATTATTCTAGATTTACAAGGTGATGACGTTCTTTTTAGATGGGGTCTAATTATTTCCGTCTAGCAGAATTTAATATCTAAAATCGTAATAAATTTTGTCTTGATGTTTTCCTTGCATAAAAGTGCAACAGCTGTTGGATACCTCGGCAAAAAGATTTAAAATGCTACGAATGTCCTGCTCTAACGTAATCGTAATCAAATTCAGTGATTTATTATCAATTTCAATACATTTAAAATTGCGTTTCATAAAATAACTCTTCAATTGATTTTTCCGCTTATGTCATAATACAATGAAAATTTTTTTCAGGGTCCATTTAAAAGGACCACGTAATTTTATACATAATTTCAAACATGCTTTCGTGACCTCTAATTATATTTGCATGAAAAACCTAGTCTATTTACGGAAGTTTTGAAACATGGACAGATGGACAGACAAACCGAATGCTTAAACACTTTTGAACTTTGTTGGAAACTGCTTGAATTGGTCCCATTGAATGATTCTAGCCTGCCTTGATAATAGGAAAATATCAGTCATGAGTTTAGAGGGAAATCCCTCTAAAACAATGCACTAGTCGTAATAAATAAAAACCTAATCATCATTTTCTGACTATGTAATAGCTACTTCTTTTCTATTCTGATTGGACAGGAGGTGAGCACAAAGCACAGATTAAAAGAGGTCCCTAACTGACTGTACTCTCGTTTTAAGTCTATGACGTTTTAAGTAAAAATTTTTTTTTTTTTTGCATTTTTGTTCAACTTTAACCATTTGACATCCTCTTAGCGAAAATTCATTTTATTACTAAGACTACCTTCTGAAATGGGGTATACGGAACAGCTGCTACGCTAGAACCTGCACAACATACACACAAAAACTTACCCTTATTAATAATACAAGGTAAAACACGTCGAATTTCGACGAAAGAAAATTTGGTATTACTTGGTTATCCCTCGACCAAAAAATCAGAGCCAAATTATAAGATTAAATGCTAAAAATGGATGATTGTGAATGTCCCATTCAGTGTCAATAAACGCAGCACATATGTTTAAAACGTCATCAAATAGTTTTTAATTCCACTTTTTATTTGTATTTTTATTTATGTTTTACCAAGTTATTTATTCTTTCGTTGGTACTACTATTTCCCGTCGACCAAAAAGCTATCGCCAAATTTTAAGATTAAATGTCAATAATGGATGACCGTGAATGTCACATTCAATGATATTAAACAGGATACACGTGTTTAAAACGTCATTAAGTGATTTTTATTTCGACTTTTTATTTGTATTCTACTAATTACTTTTTTGGTTATTTAAAATAAAAATGATGTCAATAAATATAATTTGGCTATTAGTTTGGCGATTTGTATAATTTGGCGAAATGGGTCGACGGGATAACAGAGTAGTACCCTTTCGTTATTTAAAATAAAAATGATGTCAACATGTATAGTTTGGCATTTTTTTAATGTGGGGAAAATGGTCGACGGGATAACCAAGTAGTACCGAATTTTTTTTAAAGAAAGAACAGTTTATTGATTTTTAATGAACGTACAAAATTAGTAACTATAAAATATGCACCTTATTTCGGTAAGTCTAATACTTAAAAAAATGATATTTAACTTAGAGGGGCTCAGGGGTTGATCGATACAGAAAAACATGTAAACAGAGCTCTCGCTTCGAGTCCGTATAAAAACAGAAGTATTCAATGCAATTAATTTAAACTTTGTGATATTTTAAAGGTATGTTTGTAGTCTTATAAAATTATAAAATGAAGTACTTCAATGTAATATAATAAGAAATATAGCAAAATTTATGTAACGCAATTTTCGAGAAAAAATTATGTGTTATATCACCAACACCAAGATATCTTAATGTGGAATTGGCATAAGAACCTAATTTTTGCTTTAAAATGATCCGGAAACTTTATAGAATGAATTAAGGATATAGCTATCACTCAAAAACAACATTGTTTAAAAAACTCTGAAATTTAAAAATTGAAAACTTCTAAAAAATACAACTTTTTTTCATTAAAAATATTCAAAATATTAAACTATCTAGACTATATTAATTCATTCTATAGATAATGATGTTATATGCATGCAAAACAAAATTTAAGCCATTCCATCAAATAGTGTTTTAGCTCACAGGCTATCATAGCCTGAGAGCTTATGTGCCCGCCCGTTCTGTATGTATGTACATGCGTAACGCGATAACTGATGATAAAAATATCCGATCCACTTCAAATTTTGTATATGGGTATATCCTGAGAAGGAGCTTCCCTGATTAGTTTTTGGAGTTCATTCGATATGTATAACAGGGTGAAGGGTATGTATAACAGGGTAATTTATATAAATGGGTTTTTCATGCAGAATTATCAGTTTTCATGCAGAACTGTCAGTTTTAGATATAGGATCATTCTAATGGGCGCCTCCGTGATTGGTATTAGGTGTTTATTGGATAAGTACATTTAGGGGGAACGGGGGTTCTAATGCTCCTCTCTTTAATTTAAATAAATGGGTTTTTCATGCAGAATTATCAAATTTCGTATAGTTTCGGAAGTTTAATGGTTAAGTATAAAAGACGGGGATAACTCCTCTTAAATTATATAAATTGGTTTTTATTAAGAATTTTCCAATTTGCTCTGAATTTTTTATATGATAAAGCATGTCCCTGGATAGTTTAGGGGGTTCAATAATTAATTATAAAAGTGGAAAGTTTAGCTGTTTCCCGTTCTTAATTTTTTTTTCGAACGGAATTAATCCTTGAAAATATAAGGCTATTATGTACATTGTACAATTAGTATGCGTAGCCTGTGAGCTCAATGCCATCAGTTTAACTGGGCAGTCTTCTTTTTATTTTTATCTTGGTGTTAGTCGTCAAAAGTTAAGTTTTGAGAAAACGTGTCTTAAAATTGAAATTATATGGGGTGCGGCTATGAAAGTGTTGATACACAAATGCTTATAACTCCGTTAAAAATGCAAATATTTTTATGCGGTTTTTTGCATTGAATTAAGAAATAATTGAATAATCAAACTAGATCATAAAAAATCGATTTTTTTTTTAACTTTTCAACCCCTGAGCCCCCTTAAAGTTAACAAAATATTATTTCTATAAAACTTACTTGTAGAAATTATTACAATTAATCTTTAATCGTATATGTAAGCAATAAAATATAATAAAGATAGGTTATTATGATAAAATAATAATTTAAGTCTCTTACGCTTGGTATTCCAAAAAGAGAAAGAGAAAAATTTATTCCCGTTTCATTCAATCATAAAAATGTTTCTAAGTGAAATCTGAACCCGACATCATTTTCATCATTTTAAAATTTACGGTACTACTCTGTTACGTCGTCGACCAAAAAATTATCGCCAAATTATAAGATTAAATGCCAATAATGGATGACCATGAATGTCACGTCCATTGACATTGAATACGATAAAGGTGTTTAAAACGTCATGGCGTGATTTTATTTCGACTTTTTATTAGTATTTTTATTAATATTCTAATACCTATTTGTTTTTTTCGTTATTTAAAATAAAAATTATGTCAATAAGTATAATTTGGCTAGTTTGCGATTGGTATAACTTGGCGAACTTGGTCAACGGGATAACAGAGTAATACCAAATTTACATATGCACTTTTCATATTCGTATTCAGCTTCGTATTCATCTTTTTTTTAAACAAAAATGACATTTAATTTGATCATATTAAAATCATTTTAATTCAAACTCCAAATCTCGATTACTATAAGCTGGAAGCAGACCCTAAACTATTTATGCACTTTTGAGTGTAAATGGAATTTTCCGAAATTATCTGCATGCAATAAGTAAAATAGATAATAATCTTGTGACGTCATATAAGGTAAATAGGCGAATTTTATAATCTCGAATTCGAATTATATCTGAATCTTCGTAATGCCGGCATTTTCTTCTTTTTCCTATTTGTCGGGGAATATTAATGTTTATTTCTTGGCGTATGTAATATCACTATCATCACGTATATCATGCTTTGATCATCATAAAAATCACAGTTTATTTTTTTTTAAAACATTCGGGAAAATTGCTGTTGTTCTCGGTAGAGAAATGGGAAATCCGAAGTGTACCTGAATCTTTTTATTATTTGAATTCCGCAATAAAGTTTGTTTATTTTATTCGTTTTCTAATTGGTCCATACTTAATGTCTAGAAATGAAATACTTCTGTTTTTTATTTTATTCGTTTTCTGATTGGTTCACGTTTAATGTCCAAAAATAGAATACTTATGTTGCCACGGTGACAGTAAAGTATTAAAAACTTCAAAAATAAATTTAGATACAGATTTCTAACAAGCTGCATTTAAAAGTAATATTTTTTTCTTTATACGACGGTGTAAAAATTTAAAATGTACAATGTTTAGAAGTTTTAAAATTTGCAGTATCGAAAATTGTAGGACTGAAATTTCATTTAATATTCGTTTATGTTCAGTCATATTTATATGACTCTGTTATTATGTAAACTACGTTTTGATCATCATAAAAATGAAGTTATTATTGTAATTTTTAACTATAGAAATTATTTATAAGTCTAAAATTATCGTCTTTAAAAATATTATTTTCCAAATAGTCGTAGTAATTTGTTAAATTGCAATTTTTTTTATAATAATTTACTTTTTTTGTTTTTGACAACAAAAAATAGAGTAATTTACTAATTTCCCTTTATTTTCAACAGTAATGGAATGCTTCTGTTGCCACAATAACAAACAAAGTATTAAAAGCATAAAAAATTAATAACTCAAAAAGAAATTGAGATACAGATTTCAAACAAATTGCATTCAAAAATACATTTTTTTTCCTTATACGATGATGTAAAATTTCAAAATTTGTAATTTTTTCCTAAAATAAATGATATTTTTGCTTAAAAAATTTGAGTAACAAAAATTGCAAAACATAAATTTTGTTTCAAATTTTAAAGTTTTGCCATTCGCTAAGGGACGTATGCGTTGCGCACAGATACGTTTGGCTTTTATAATATACGAGGTGGAACCCGTCGATATTCGACGGAAGAAAATGTTTAAGAAGTACTGTTTCGTTGGTTTATGATAAATCTACAAAATTAGTTACAGTAAAAAATTCATCTTAGTTATCCATTGAGGCTCTTATGTTTGGTATAAATGCGAAGGAATAAAAAAAAATTTATTCGAAATTGACACGATCGTAGAATTTCATGTGAAATTAAAGCCCGTCATCAATTTCATTTTCTCAGAATTTACACACGCATTTCTCATATCCGTAATCACCACGTTTAAAAAAATGGTATTTTAATTTTATCATTTTAAAAGCACTTTAATTCAAAACTTGAAGTCATTTAATTGATGAAAAAAAACGAAATGAAATTGAAATCACCAAATTATAAAACAGACGGTATTTTTGACAAATTATACGCATTTTAATTTCTATTTTATTCATTTATTTTCTTTAATTTTTTTTTTCAATCTTATGAGGAAATTTAGTGATTCTGTTGCCACAATTAGAAGACTGGTACTAAAAACTATAAAAAAATTAATGTCTCAAAAACAAATTGAGGTACAGCTTTCAAACAATTTTCATTTAAAAATACATTTTTTCTCTATACGATGGTGTAAAAATATAAAATGTGCGATGTTTAGAAGTGTGACATTTGCTTTACCAAAAATTGTAAAACGGAAATTGCATGGAAAGCTATTGCCATTCACAAAATGACATATGCGTTACGCACAGATACGCTTGGCCTTTATAATATAGATAGATACATTGAACAACTACTAAAGTTTTCACAGTATACCGCCCAATCCACGAAAAAATGGACATGAGGATGAAAATTTAAATTTCGTTAAATATGATTGAAATTTTGCATATTAACTGTTAAGAGTGTACTATTTCATATTTTATCAAAAAAAGAATTAAATTTTTGCCATTAACATGCCTTTTTTAATTAATAAAGTGACACTATGACTTTGTAAAATAGACTGCGGCAAAAATCTTTACATTTCATGGTCTCGTACAGCTGAACAAACATTCTGAAAATCTCCAAACTTGGATATATATGATCTGACAGCTATTATTGAGAGTTTTTGTCTGCAGAGAAGTGTTCACTAATCTTCATTAAAAAAGGTAAGCATATTTAATTACTCTAAATTATTGTGTCACACCCGCAACAAAAAGTTACATTTATATCTCTGCAGAAAAATATTTTTGATTTAAAGTTATGAAACTTTATATTCAAAAATAGTTTATTAAGATACTTTCAATTACATACACAAAAGAAATTAATTAATATTTTAATTATAATTATTGAGCGTTGCGGGCGTGCCATGTCCCTGTTGCGGGTGTGCTATTTAATTAAAGTCACACCGGCAACGTCTTTTAAAATTGATTACAAATGCATATTTGAACAAATTATGTGTAAATTTATAAAAAAATAATATGCTGGAAAACATGTACTTGGCAGCTTTAACTATAACCTTTGATATAATAGAGGGAATTCCAGATAATAAATAAAAATTTGCATCATCTGAGCATGTGACACTGTGTGCAGTTGATTTATTCAGTTTGGATTGATAAAATTGTTGCTTTACTGCAAGAAAATAATTTTATTAGTGATTTATGATTAAGAAATTAATTTAAAAGGTAAGACTTTTTATAGAAATTAAAAAAAACAAAATTACAAACAATATTTTAGCAATTTTCTTTAAATTTGTCAATTTTATTTTGTTTTTTATATACATTTTTTTTAATTTTGTTATTTGATAGTACAGTGAAACCTCCAAATAAGGGACAGCTATGGGACCGCAACTTTTGTCCCTTACATAGAGGTGTCCCTTTTTCGGAGTTTCTTACTGAGTGAAAACTCCAAATAAGGGACATATATGGGACCGCAACTTCTGTCCCTTAAATAGAGGTGTCCCTTATTCGGAGTGTCCCTTATTTGGAGGTTTCACTGTATTTATCTAATATATATATATTTAGTTTTTTAAAATAAGTAAATCAATATTAGGGGAAGATTTTTTTTCTCTTTTAATTCAAATTAAATAAAAAAAAAATTGTAATTTAAGAAATTACCCCAACCATTTGAAAAATGTTTCACTCGATACATTCATCTATCATTTTAAGCTAAATACCAGTTGTTTTATTGTGTATTATCCGTGCCACTGCTATAAATGACTTTATACATGCTGCAATTTGAAGGTACGGTTCGTTTAAGTTATATCACTCTATTGTCGCCAAGCATAAAAGTTGGCGACGAAAGAAACATTTCAAACTATTTAACATTGTTGGTGCAAAAGTAATCATTATTAAAATACAGCTTTGGCATATACTGTTATACTTGTAAGACTTTGGCATATATTGTTTGATTTTACAGAGCAGAATTTTGGTGATGGAGGTTTTAAACCAAAATCGATCGCAGCACATGCATCTGTGAATGGGTCCATCAGACATCGAATCAAAAAAGTTTTTTCCCAGTTTTTCCCAAGCCGATTGCTTTTTAGTTTTCTTTTTAGGTGGTGGAAAATCAAGAGTAATAGCTATAACATTTTCCGGCTTGTTAGAATCACTATTGGCACTCAAATTTTCCTGGTTAGAACCGACCGATAGTAAAACGCCATGGCTAGTGGATTGGTCGCCCTGGCGACATGATGTTTTACAATTAATCGGTTCGGCATTAAATTGCTTCCTTTTTCGTGATCGCCTTTCAACACGTAATTGGTTTTCAGCGGCTCAATAATCTTTTGATTTTATCATTTTCTGCATTGAAAGACGTTTTTGCGCCAAACCAAATACAGTATTACTCAGTTATCCCGTCGACCAATTTCGCCAAATGATACGAATCGCCAAACTAATAAGCAACTTATACATGTTGACTAAATTTTTATTTTAAATAGCAAAAGAAGAAATAAAAATCACTTTATGATTGTTTAAGTACGCGTATTGTGTTTAATATCATTGAATGCGATATTCACGTTCATTCATTTCTTTGGCTTCGGCTTTTTCCGTATCTGTTAATTTCCGTCTACCCATTTTTAAATTTGTTAGTTTTCTCCTTTATTACAATGATTTTAACCATTTTAATTTACTATTCAAATAAAAATTCTTCTAAAAGTAAAGAATTTAATTTAAATTCAAATAAAAATTCTTCTAAAAATAAAGAATTTAATTTAAATTCAAAAGTGGTAACATCATTCAAAAGTGGTAACATCATTCAAAAGTGGTAACATCATCGGGTCCATTCTCCCGAAAACAACAACCATTTTTCAAATGGTTAATAAAAATCACTTTATGATTGTTTAAGTACGCGTATTGTGTTTAATATCATTGAATGCGATATTCACGTTCATTCATTTCTTTGGCTTCGGCTTTTTCCGTATCTGTTAATTTCCGTCTACCCATTTTTAAATTTGTTAGTTTTCTCCTTTATTACAATGATTTTAACCATTTTAATTTACTATTCAAATAAAAATTCTTCTAAAAGTAAAGAATTTAATTTAAATTCAAATAAAAATTCTTCTAAAAATAAAGAATTTAATTTAAATTCAAAAGTGGTAACATCATTCAAAAGTGGTAACATCATTCAAAAGTGGTAACATCATCGGGTCCATTCTCCCGAAAACAACAACCATTTTTCAAATGGTTAAAAAAGTAGAAGTAAGAATAACAGAAGCTGTTAAAATGTTTATTAAGTTAGCATAAAATGTATATAGTCAGTTTGAAATTAACGAAAATGTAACATAATTAACTTTATGTAAGATTAGAAATTTCAAGGGATAACTATTAAAAGTTTGTTAAGCTTATATTTTTGGACTGGAAGTGCTATATTTATTCAATTTACACATTAATTTCTTCTCTTTTGCAGAGAATGAAGAGTACAGAAAGATCACGATATCATTGAAAAAAGATTAAGGAAAACCCTTTTAAAAATGAAGCATATCTACAACAAGAGAAGGAAAGAGACAAAGCAAGGAGAGAAATGAAGAGACTATTCTAAAAAATCATGGTAAAGGATGGCAATCCTTTTGCATTTCATCTCATGGTAAAGGAGTTGTCGATGGTGTTGGTGCAGTTGCCAAGAAAATGGTAACACTAGCAACGCTCTGCAACTATCATTTCAGCTTCAGATTTTGCCATGTGTGTAGAAAAAGTCCTAAAAATATAAAAGAATTTGCTGAATGTGAAATTTCAGAAGATATTGTGAAAATGCTTCATGAATGCTGGCACCAAGCACAATCGGAGCTCAACAATCAATCGATACATCATGTTGTTTTTATTGACGTAGGAACAATTAATGTAGCAATAACTTCAGAAAGTGATCACAAGAGAATTTGTTTGTTACCATTATTTGTCAAAAATATAATATCCAATGATAAGAGTTCAGTTGGTTATTTTGTAGAACTTGTTTTATTCTCCACATAAAAGTGTAAACATTGATGGACAAATAAGACAAATGAATGGGGATATTATAGAATAAGAGTATCGGAATAAAAATCAAGAAAATGTGTATATTTGGCTCAGTCAGTTAGATGTATCCATACTTTGACAAGGATATAATATCCAATGATGAATGGGCAGTTGGAGATTTTGTAGAAGTTGTTTTATTCTCGAAATTAAAAAAGTGAAAACTTTGATGGACAAATAAGACAAATGGATGGTGACGATATAGAATTAGAATGTTTGAAAAAAATTTAAGAAACGTGCATATTTGGCCCAGTCAGTCAGATGCATCCTAGGAAAAGAAGAGCATTTTTGTAAAAACAGCTACCACCACCAGAAATTATAAATTCAAGATTGGAAATGAATTTTTTTTTTTTGTATTTTCCTCTCTAGATATTACAATTGTAATATTGATTAATTCTTTAATTAAAAAAATCTGCCTTGAAAATATTTGTGTATGTCATTATTTTATTGGCTATACAAGTCACACCCGCAACGAAAATTTTGAATATTTTCCACAAAAGCCAGAATTGAGTAAGTAATTTAATTTTTTCATAGAATAATTATTTAAGTATTGCTGTCTAATATATAAAAATATCAATTCACTCAGTTGTCATAATTCACAGAGTTTTGCATTTTTACACTGAAAGGTGAAAATGCATGTCCTTTTTATGTCACACCCGCAACAGGCGGATTTTTTTTTTTTTTTTTTTTATTATAAATAAATGATACACTGGACAATTTTCAGATTTGGATAAATGTATGTGTAAGTGATCTACATTGAAATTCATACAAATTGAAACCAGTGCTCAAAATTTTTTTTGCTGATGACTAAATTAAGTTGTGTAAATGTGACACCCGCAACTTTGGATTGGGCGATACATTGTAAAACACCTTCAAATAACTGTACAATATTGCTTTTAAAGTTCACGAGACATATCGATCTCCTTTTTTGTGACTGGATCAAACATTTTTTTAATCGATTAAATCAAATTGCTTGACTGCTGTAAAAAATGCGGTAATGGAAAATTTTCTTTTCTTTTTGCGTGGGACCTGAAATATGACTTATTCATTTTTTCTTACGTCTTAAATATGCGGATTTACAGTGGACCGATCATAGCGACGGCTTTTAAAAGAAAAATGCTATATTTTATGCTTCCCAGATCTTTTAAAAATATATGCAGTATTGTTTTCGTGTTAAAAGCTGAGAATGTAGAAATTTTTATGGGTATCAATATGTACAGCATTTATATAAAATTATCTGAAAGCTTTTTTTTTTGTTACATTTTAAAAGATATAATTTGTAACTAAATTAACATAAATTAAATCTATTGAAAGAGAGTTGTAAAAAGAATTGAAAAATTAATATTTACGGTTATCATAAAAAAGAATTGATAAAAATAATATCTTTCCAAACATCGAATTATAACGGAAAATGGATAGATAAAACAATATTACATTTTCAATTAATTATGTTAAATCGTCATAAAACATAAAAAAGTTTCATGAGATCGTGTTCTTAGACATTTAAACTATTTTTTGCAACAAACAAAGCAAAATTCGCGAAATTGATTAAGAGATCAAACCCTGCGATTTGAGATTACATTTCGCTTTATTCTTAATAACAACATTATTATAATTTTTACTTTCCTCTATCCTAAGAAAGTAGTGGATTAGCGAAAATTTCCGAATTCCAGTTGTCGACGAATTAACACGTTTTAAGGGTAAGAAGGGTGATTAAAAAAAAAAAAAAAAAAAAAAAAAACGTTTTTACAAATTGTATGTCTGTCTGTATGGGACATAAATTTTGTGGGGGCTTTATCTCAAGAGCTTATGCACGGAATTGCATAAAACTTAAGATTAAGTTACACCTTAATATAAACAGGATTTGATTAATTTTTTGTATGTATCGCCAACAAGTGGCGCTGTTATGAATATTACGTCAAATTGGAAATATAAGAAATGCGATCAGGTGAATGTATAACGTCTTGGATTTGAATAAAATAAATAAACGTTAAAAAAAAAAAAAAAAAAAAAACGTAATGAAAATCGATAAAAACCCGACAATGTAAATATTAAAAAAATTTAACATTTTGGGGTTCTCTGAATTTTTTTATGCTCTTTTTAAATCTATTCCATATATATGCATGTGTATTATAATTTTCACAAAATGTTTCGGTCTCTAGTACCCATTTTAGTGAAGAAATTAGGTTTATCTCTAATCTTGATTTAATTATTTTATTTCATTCGACGATATTTTTTCTCAATAATAATTTTTGTTAGGAATCTGCCATTTCCAGTTCAAAGAAATTCTTTCATAAACAATTGGCGATTTAAAAATGCAATTGTATGTGAAATTTTACGATATTTCAAAGCTATCCAGTTACATAAAAAATTATTATAGAATCTTAAAAACCTTGCATCTATAAATCCCACGCTGAATACAAGTAAATGTGAAATAGTTGGGCATTTAGTATTGCATGTTTAAAATAAATAAATAAATAAATAAAATAAAAAATAAATAAATTTGGTAACAAATATAAGTAAATGTAGTATAAGAGTTGAATATATATAAAAAAACTAATATGAAGGAAGACTATAGAATATATTACATTTTAATATTTAAAAATAATATTTGCAGTTTTTAAAAATATTTTTATAACTTTAAACATACTTTGTAATTTTAGCTTTTACTGAGTTCAAAACCGGTATTGCATGGTCAGCCGTGTATCGTAACTTTTAAAATCATATTACACTGTAAAAATAGAAGCAATTTAAAAATTATAATATGAAATACAATACGGAATCAGTTCTATTGAAAATAAGCAGACAACAACAAAAAAATTTTATTTTATTATACAGTGGAGAATATCCAGACTTATATGTGTGTGTGTGCATATATAAATTTATGAATATGTATTGACTGAAATAAATGAAAAAAAAACTTATTTTTCTAAATACAATAGATACCTTATACCAAATAAATATTTAAAAAAATAATTAAAATGTTTGTGAAACCGAATTTCAAAAACCTATTTTATTTTAAAAGAACGGATTATATATCTGTATCGAGAGAATATATATTTCCAAACATTTATACTTAAGCAAGCTAGATCCTTTATGGTAGCATGAAAATTTGTAGAATGCCCACAGCAATTTAGATATATAAAAACATAGATTATTTTACAATGGCCATGAATTTTCTTGTTTCCCATCCAATGGAATGTTTGAGGATAAACACGGATATTAGTTGGACATTTAATGCTGCCCATAAAAGCAAAATGGCTTAACATAAATCTCGAAAAAGGATGTAAATACCGAAAGGAAAAATATTTATTGACGCATTTCGAATATATTGCAGCTTCGAAGCGTAAAGCTAATATTTAACAGACTATTCTAATGAAAATTTTCACTAAATGTAAAAGTGTTTAAACGTACTTAAGTTAAAATTAATAAAGTGTAATACAATGTGTTCTAAAACATTACCTCATGTTTTACAGAAAATATATGACTGAAAGGACACAACTGACCTGAAAGTATCTTTCATGGTCCTAGCATGAAAATTTGCGGAATGCACTCAGTTCATGTGCGTCAATCAAAAAGTGTGTGAAAATATGCGTTGGATTGATTCAAAATTTTTGTGCATGTTTTTGGTTATGGAAAGCAGATCCTCCTTCAATTTTGAAATATTCCGCTTAAGGGGAGCTGTAATAGAAATATTTTGCCATTTTCATATTGTACCATCGAAAATTGTACGAAATTATGCATACAATTGAACCAAATGTTACACCAAATATGAATATAATATGTGGCAATTTGGGGATAAATCAGGTACACTTCATGATTTATTTTCGGGCTCCTCTACGACAAAGAAGTACAAATTATACTTAAATAGTATCAAAATAATAATCAAATAATTTTTTTAAATGAAAATCTTTATTTATGCTTAGCTCTTTTTTCAACTTATGCAGCTAGTATAAGTTATTACGAATGCTACTTTTGACTATACGTGCAGATTACTCTATGTGGGTAATACAAACTCCGAAGAAAAAAAGGTTAAACACATAGCCATTTAATATGATTCGAAGTAATTCCCATCGGCCGTAATGCACGTCTGTGCTCGGCTGTACAAATTTCGGAAAGAACTTTTAAAGTCCTCTTTTGGAATGTTCTTTAATAGTGACGTTGCAGTTTTCTTGATGGCTTCGGAATCCTGAAATCTTGTTCTCTGCAACGATTTTTTTTTATCTTAGGAAACAGGAAAAAGTCTGCGGGTACTATGTCTGGAGTGTATGGTAGATGTTGCATTTCAGCGACACAATGCTGGACTAAGAATCACCTCACAGGCAACGCAATTTGTGAACGAATCTGGAAAAAAAATTGAGTTTGTCTGAGTCTTGCGTCAAATTAATTTAATGGAATAAAAATAGGATTAATGCAAGTTGCATTCTATTATCACAATATTTCCATTAAAAAATAAAATATCAGCTTTCTATTGAAAACCTGCTTTCGTATTTATTAGAGATAAAATCGCATTGATTTGCATTTCAGAGGATATTAGATGTAGCATAATAATAAAATTTCAACAAACAACAAACTTACTCTCAGACATTTTTCTTATTTAAAAAATAGACTAATTGTATTCTAAAATGCAACCGAAATTAACTTTTGCATTGTCCGAAATAAATGTAAATAAAGCGAATGCATTTTAAGGGGAAAGTAAACAATCAAAACAATACATTTAAAATTCACTTAAATTCAAAAGCAGTTTATATAAAGGAGATTTGCCTTTTAAATTAAGCAAGAGTTTTTAAAAATAATAACAGAAATCGACGTTTTAAAACTATTTTATAAAGGAATCGTTTTTTTATGAATTTAAATGTTTAGCATTTTAGTAAAATTTCTTTGTCTTTTTAAAAGATTTTATTTTTTTTATAGAATGATTTCCCTTGCATTTACTATTAAAGTTTCTGTTAATTATACTCAGTTATTGTTCTTAAATAATAGCACAGATTCTTCAGACTTGTTTTTAATAAATAAAAGAAAGTAGAAGTTTTAAATATTTTTGATGTTAAAATAAAAGGAATTTTAATGCATCACATTTGCCAAAGATGAAAGTAATGTATCGAAATATTATAAATACAATATTTATCATTTACTCTTGTTTCGCGTATATTATATATATCCTCAAATTAGCCAAAAAAAATCGAAATTTCTTTTAATTAAATTCATTTTAGAATGAATTTTCAAATTCCAGCACCGGGGTTCGAACTAAGAACCTTCTATTTGAAAACGAAATGCTTTACTAAGCGTAGTATATAGCATATTCAAGCTATGATCTCTACATGAAAAACGTTGAAATATATGGTTCACTTTTGAAATTTATATCACGAAAATAAATGGATTACATTGAGAAAATTAATTTAATTAAAATCATGGACTTTTTTTTTAATTTTATGATTTGTCAAAAAATATGAAGTTTCCAATTTGCGAAAGTCAGTCAGATGGAAAACGAATAGAATTTCGTCAGATGAATGAAACCTTAAAACGCATTTTTTGTGTGGAAAAGCTAGGACGCATTCCACTTTCACTCTATTATTTATTTTATTATTTATTAATTTTTATTACATTTACAGAGTGTCTCCCTACACGCCGAATCCGGTTTTTGGTTCAAAATTTTAACGTTAATAAATTTATCTTGCAGATAAAAAATCTATTTTGTCTTATTCCTGTGGATTCCGGTTCGTTTTTTATGCATACACTAAAGGCAGAACGGTAAATGAGATCTTTTTTAAATGTTCTTCCTAACCTTAAAGCATTTCTATTATATATATAATGATTATTATAAAAGCAAATGAAAGAATGTATTGATAAAAAGTATCAGCAAATGTCGAATATTGTGGCAAAAAAAGTCTCTCAAAGATTTATAGATTTTAGTACAATTAATCTTGCACAATATCATGTTATTCACCATGATATATACAGGGTGTCCCTAAACAAATGGTATATACGCTAGGGGGTGATAGAACACATCAAGACGAGTAATAGTAAATAGGAAACCAAGTGTCCCAAACGTTTTCCAAAGGAGATAGACGCCATTAAAGTTTGGGGTCCAAAATTTCAAATACACATAAAAAACGGAAAAAATGGTCGATTGATTTGCGGTTTTCACTAAAAATATTCTTTTTGTTGGTATTTTCTTGAAAATAAATTATAAAGATAAATTTCGAAAAATGCCGATAGAGGGCGCTTTAGACTTTGAAGTAATGAAAAACTATTTTTTGCCGTAATTTTTTGCATCTTATTAAACGGTTTCGTAAACTTAGACTTAAACTTAAATTTTGAGCTCAAAGTCTGAATAGTTGGACGCGGTTAAGTAGCACAAACTTAACTGTGTTCAGAGGGTTTAAATTTCAAATGATTATAAAAAACGGAAAAATTGGTCGATTGATTTCCGGTTTTCACTAAAACTATTCTTTATGTCGGTATTTTATTGAAAATGAATTATAAAGATAAATTTCAAAAAATGCCGATAGAGGGCGCTTTAGACTTTGGATTAACGAAATAATCCATCCTAATACTATTTTTTGCCGTTTTTTTTTTTTTTTTTTTTTTGCATCTCATTAAATGGTTTCGTAGGCTTAGATTTAAACTTAAATTTTGAGCTCAAAATCTGAATAGATGGGAGTGGTTAAGTAGCACAAACTGAACTGTGTTCAGAAGGCTTAAATTTCAAACGAAACGCTAAACTATAAAAAAAACCGGAAAAATTAGTCGATTCGTTTGCGGTTTTTGCTAAAACTACTCTTTAAATCAGTGTTTTCTTGAAAATAAATTTTAAAGATAAATTTCACAAAATGCCGATAGAGGGCGCCTTAGACATTGGAGTAGCGTACATTTGTTTTTAACCGTTATTTTTTTAAATCTCATTAAATGCTTTCAAATGGTTAGATTTAAATTTTGAGATAAAATTCTGAGTCGTTGCGAGTGTTTAAGTAGCGCAAAAGTGAACTGTGTTCGAGGGAGGGGGGGTTAAATTTCAACTCCTGAACACACTTCAGTTTGCGCTTCTTAACCCCTCCCAACGATTCAGAATTTGAGTTCATAATTTAAGTTTAAATCTAAGACTTCGAAAACATTTAACAAGTTTTCGAAAGCATTTAATTAGATACAAAAAATAACGGTTAGAATCTGTTGTTGGTTAATCTGAAGTTTAAGGCGCCCTCTATCGGCATTTTTTGAAATTTATCTTTATAATTCATTTTCAATAAAATACCGACATAAAGAATAGTTTTAGTGAAAACCGCAAATCAATCGACCATTTTTTCCGTTTTTTATAATCATTTGAAATTTAAACCCTCTGAACACAGTTAAGTTTGTGCTACTTAACCGCGTCCAACTATTCAGATTTTGAGCTCAAAATTTAAGTTTAAGTCTAAGCTTACGAAACCATTTAATGAGATGCAAAAAATCACGGCAAAAAATAGTTTTTCATTACTTCAAAGTCTAAAGCGCCCTCTATCGGCATTTTTCGAAATTTATCTTTATAATTTATTTTCAAGAAAATACCAACAAAAAGAATATTTTTAGTGAAAACCGCAAATCAATCGACCAATTTTTCCGTTTTTTATGTGTATTTTAAATTTTGGACCCCAAACTTTAATGGCGGCTATCTCCTTTGGAAAACGTTTGGGACCCTTGGTTTCCTATTTACTATTACTCGGCTTGATGTGTTCTATCACCCCCTAGCGTATATACCATTTGTTTAGGGACACCCTGTATACACAATTTAAAATGCCCATTAATGATGCTAAAAATCATATTTATCTAAAAAATAGCAATAATACCAAATTAAATTGTTGGTAATTATTAATAGTGTCCTCGTGACAGACGAAGAATTTGCAATTTCTTCAATTACAATTTCTTTTTCGATTTCTTCGATTTCTACAATTTTTTTTTCGAATAGTATACGCTAACGAAACAATTACAAGACTTAAGTTCGTGATTTATTTATATTTTATTCTTTTACTGATTCACCGATAGAGATACATTTGAAAAGGTAATTCAGGCTTGAAAATTTTAAAGGCTTAAAAATTTAAAAACAGCAAAAAATTATTAAATTTGAAAAGAATGCGATTCAATTTCCAAACAATTTGTATTTGAAAGTACATTTCCCCCCCAGTGTAAAAATAAAAAATGTGCGGTATCTAGAAGTCTAGAAAATATATAATAAAACTTAATACAATCGTAAGCTTTTACAACATTCAAAATAACATCAGTGGTACGTTTGTTCTTTTCAATAGTGACTAAACAATCTAACTCGACCTTCTTTTATTAAAGAATGTGAAACTTATTTTTTTTATTATCATCCAAATCTCGAATGGAGTTTTTCTTACAAAGGGCATTTTAAAGTATATTTTCTTAGGTATTCGATGGCGTTTGCGATTCTTAGAATTAAAAATAAAAATTAAAAACGAAAAATGCAATAAATGTGAAATTGGGTCGTCCAATGTTAGCATTCGCAAAATGACGCACATTATCTTATGCATAGGTTTGTTTTATGACTCGGTATAATGCACATCAGAATTTAACAAAAAATCCTTGTTACTTTTTACATTAAATAAATTTCTAAAAAATAAAAGTGAATACTTTTTTTAGATGTAAATATTTGCTTTAGATACTTATTTAAGGTATGATTTTTTTTTTTTGCGAGCAGGATTATTAATCCATTTTGTAATTCAAGCATTTCTGCATTGTTTGCAAAACTACAGATTTCTTTTGTTTAAAATAGAATCATATATAAATTATTAAAAGTTATTTTTAATGCATATTTGTTTAGTATCCAAGAGAAAGACTTTATTTCGCTTCAGTTCTTTTTCCGAAAGTAAAATATTTGATTGAATTTGAAGTTGCGTAGAAAAACAAACAGGATTTAAGCGCTTGAGAAGAAATTTTTTTATTTATTTTCATCAAGTATAGTTCCCATCCTGAAATAGAAACAAAGCAATTTAAACGATTTTATACAGGTAGACATTAAAGTCAAAAGTTATTTCGAAAACTAGCATGTTTTGAAAAGAGTAAAACAAATTATAACGGTTTTTACCTAACTCATATATATAGCATTTAGTTGAATAAAATCCCCTGCGATTTTTGTAAAATAACTCCAGAATATTAATACGCCTAAAGACAAATATTGCTTTTCTTTTCTTTATTTGTAACAATATAATTTTTTTTTATAAAAAATACACGTCAAGCAATTTTTAAAATATAAATCGGATTTATTTAGTTTTTAAATTTTTGATGAAAATGATCATATGAAAAATATTCCTTCTTTTATATAGGATGCAACAAAAAAAATTGATGACAACTTTATGTCTAAAAATAAAAATCAAGAGAAATATAAATGTATACAAAAATCTAATCGTTTTAAATGCATTCATTCAAAAATATAAGCTATCTAACTTTAAGTCCAATACAGAGTTTTGATCATAATTTAAAAAGTTAGTCATTTAGGAAAAAAAATAAGCAACTGAAATATTTTCCACGTAAAATGTAATTATATATCTATAGTAATTGTATGAAATTTATAAAAGAAATGTTATATTCCATGGGGAATAATTTATAAATTCCCCATGGACTATAATATATTTTTGCCGTTTTACCAAGATTTTACTTTAAACACAAAATGAATTCTATAGGAAATTATTTTCGTAAGTACTTACCAAAGTAAAGAATGTCGAAACATTTTCTTGTACACGTAGTAATAAATTTAACAATACTAATATATTTCTAACATGAAATTTATCTCCATTGACTCGTTAGAAAACCTTTTCAACCAGGACAAAAAATTTTTTTAAAAGAGACGTTAAAATAAATAGGTATCTTTAACATTGGCATGTTTTAAAAAGTAAACTTATTTATTATGTTTCACATAACACATATATGTGGCATTTAGTTTAGTAAACTTCCCTGTCGATCAGAACAATAAGCCTATGACATTTAAAGTGAAATAAAATTACTATGCAGTTTTAAAATTAGAAATAAGATTTTTCTATTTCTAATATTTCCAAAGAAGTTTTTAAAATATAAGCCAGATTAAAGAATATATATATTTTTTTGTATCTGTATGATAAAGTGTGTGCATAATGAAATGTGTGTGTTTTCTACATTTTATAAAATGCATAAAAATCTTTACTTAGCATGTAGAAGTATCATACCGAAATACTTGCATGAAGATAAATGTAAAATTTACATACTCATACACAAACCTATAAAGGCTGTAAAGTGTGCATGAGGCTCATTCTGCGTAAAGCGGAAATATATTTGAAGCAGAAAGATTTTGAAATCATTTATAAGGATTTATAATTTTAGGCATATAAAGTTTTTTCTTTCGAATCATTCCGGCTTAAACATATTTGAAATATATTGGTTTGTAAAGTGGAAAAGAACCTTTAAAAATAGATAAAGACCCAATTTTATTACGGAATATCGTAAAAACTAAGTAAAGCAGAGCCAACTGTTGTTCCATATACACCAAATGTAATCAGTACCTATTTATATAAAGGTGCAAATGAATCTAAAATTTTGTTAAGTTCCATGCATAAGCTCTTGAGGTAGAACGTTTACAAACGGTTTATCATATATTTCAGTATCTTCTAAACCGTATCAGTACGTCGCAAACCGGCAGTCGAATTTTTTCACGAATCCAATAGTTTCTGATCGCAACAATAGATAAAGGAAATATATAAAATGTGTCTGATGGGTTTTTAAAGCCACCCAACTTTCCAAAACATTCCTTATCAAGATATTAACAAAATGGATTTGTCCCATTTTTCAAATCAACGACTGGGAAATAGAATTACACAATTTATGGTAAAAAATAGAAATAAAAATAAAATTCCAGAATTTCGCATTGCCAATCTATGAATTCATAACCGTAGGAAAGTATTAAATTTCGAAATATTATTTATAAACTACTCATTTTTTTTTCTATTTTTTTCGTTTAAAATGCTTTCTTTTAAAAGAAGAGCTTTTACTCGATAAAAAAAGAAAAAAATTGCCATATCGTAAATACTCTGTATAATTCTTAGCATCATCTATTGTTCAGTATTTAATATCTCATCTGAAAAGAATTCCCCAAACCTTTTTCTGCCCATTTGGCTTCTTTCCACTTTTCAAACGGATATTTAATCTTTCGGGATCATTTTTCTTCTATTTTGTGTGTTTTCCCGGGAGATTTTTACCATATTCTTTACTACTGCCTACACAATGACTACAATTTTCTTTTTTTATAATCTTATACATTAATCATATCTTTAATCATTGAAGCATAAAATTGTTTTTCGAAGGGTGCTTTGACCTAATAAAATTTATTTCGATTACCACAGTATAAATAATCCTGTTCTTCTAATTACAATACTATTAAAATACAGTGACAATTCTAATTTCTATTTCTATAGATTTTAATTCTTTTATTTCTTAAGGCATCGAGTGCAATAGTAAGAAGCTAGTAATCATTTTTCTGCTTTCTAGTAGAGAAAAACCTCTACTGCGGATGTGTTTTATAGAAATAAATTTTTCAAATAATTTGTTATATTTAAAAACAAAGAAGAAAAATATTGCGTTATGCATAGATTATGAAATACTTTCCAGCACATTTAGAATAATGTAACAAAATCGCACCGTTTAAAATTTTTTAAATATTATGTCTCATTTTACCCTATGGAAATGTATAATGCATTTCAAAACCGAATTTCAGCGGTTCCCATCTACAAATGGAAAATTCTCCAAATTTTTTAGCAGTCCTGTATATGATATAGATATTTGTATTTATTATCAACATGTATTCCAAAATTTGGTTCATTTAAGATATATATATATATATATATATATATATATATCAGGAAATTCCCCTTCAGCAATATCCTCTAATAAAGACAATAGTATGAGAATACTTTTGTGCAGCCCTGTATATGAGGTACACAGTAAAGAAAAAGGTACAATTTTACGGAAATACTACTGGAAATCGGTACGCTTGTACAATAAACTGTTTTTTAACGGAAAAATTCCCGTAAATTCCAGGAAAATACTGAAATTTTTCTTGAATTTACAAAAATTTTACCGTTAAAAAACATTAAATTGTACTGGCGTTAAGATTACCAGTAGTATTTCTGTAAAACAGTCCATTTTTTACAGTGTATAGAATTTATATAAAAAGTGTTATGTGCAAAATACTAATTAAATTTTAAAGCGCATACCGAATTTTAAAATATAATCTCCAGTAATTATTACGCAAAGACAGTACTGTAACCGATTTCCTTTATGTGTCCCTGTAAATTAAAAAATATGCTATGAATGCTCTGTTTTAACGTTATCGTAGTGAAATTTATTAATTGAAATAGCGTGAGGTTACTAAAATATTCTCCAATTTTTCCGATTCCCCCCCCCTATACCATAATGTAATCAAATTGTCTTGAGTGTCTCTGTAAATAATTTATCGTACATACTTCTTATGCAATACCAAACATTCTTTGGTGTCCCTAAGTGATATTTATCAATTGCATGAAAATCTGTGTCTATTTACGGGAGTTAGAGAGTGGACAGATGGATAGAGAAGAGAAAAAAATGCTTACGCACTTTTTAACTTTGATGGACAATTCTCAAAAGCTCTCCTTTATAGATACATTCATTTTTTGCGCATGCTTCATAAAATTATGTACTTTTACATTGGGTTTTCATCTGATTAACGTCTATCACAATTCGACTGCTGTTTTTTTATTGTTTAGTTTACACACTATGTTCCGTTCTGAAATTGGTTTTTCAAAACAAACATCCGTAAAATTCCCGAAAACACCGAATACTTTAGTTAGTTGTTAATAATATATTAAAGATAATTTCAATTATTTTAAGCATATTGAAACTGATACTTACTGAGATGCACCACAAGAAGAATGCGTTTTAAAATTCAACATTTTTTGCATATTACTTGTTGTGTATAAACTAAATGAAAAATATACAGAAATGTACAAAAAAATGCGGATACATTTTCGTTTTTTACTGTAAATTACCGTAGTTGAATTGCCAACACTTTTTCCTAACTGAACTAAATTTTTAATGGAGTCTATGGAGCATATACAGAAGTTTACAAAAGAATTTAATTTTTTATCCAACTGTGCATAGCAATTGTCGAAGTTAATTTTTCAACATTTTATTCATTTTCTTCAACTTGCTTACGTATATATCTTATCGTATATTGAATCGTACATTATTAAGTGCGTTTCATTGTAATATTCTAAGTGCGTTGTATAATTTTCCATAACCTATTCTTGACGCTCAGTTTTATTTCTTGTCCCTGTATTAATTATTCTAATTATTGTATTAATTTTAGTATGAAATATAGAACTTCTATTCTTTTCAAACTCTTTCTTATCTTGAAACTGCTGATAGAAAAATATATTAATAAACATTATTACTTTGAGATCTTCACTTTTATTGATCCGTGTTTAAACCCTTTTATTTTATCTAAAACAAATGAAAACACAAGATTCCATGTCTCGGAGAAAAACATTGAATATATTTTTATTGTTCTTTCCGATTCCATGAACAATTCGGTTTTATTTGTAAACAACACGTGCTACAAAATAAAACAAAATTGACTAGTTTCATATTTGTTTTAGCAGCAGAATTCATTTTTCGAGATCAATCGCATCTTATTTATTTATTTATTTATTATTTTCTTTTGACTTACAGGATTTTTAAAAAAGATGAGCTGCATTTTACAGAGAGTTTTCATATGAATGACATACGGGTGATTTCATAAAAGAAGAGAGGACATTTCAAATATTTCATATAAAAAACTCCTCAGTATCAAGGCTTTAACCTCAAGGGGGATATTTTATTTTTTTCAGTTTTGAATAACGGAGAGTGGAGATGAATGGGACAATTTTTACATTTCTACTAATAACTTAAGTTGTATACAGTTGTTAATTTAAAAAATATTACTTAATACTTCAGCATTTAGCAACTTATTGACATACTAATTTCAATAAACAATTGTTTTTTAAATTTTCAATAATTTTTTTAAACATGCATGCATACTGTCTCATTCATCCATATAGTGGGGATGAATGGGACAACTTTGCTGATGAATGGGACAGGTAAAAAAATATTATTCCAAAAAAATTTTTTTTTTTTTTTTGAAAACTGAGTGATACATTTTATTTTACTACATATTGACTGAAGCTAATATCAAATGACAACAATGCTTTGGTTCTGGCAGTTCCCAGAAGTCTAGACTTTGGTAGTTTCATAACAGATTAATAAAACCTCCAGATTAACAAAATAAATTTCTGGTGGATCGGTATATTGAAATAAGGAATTATTATCCCTTTTTCTCAAGAATTGTACTTGAAGATTATCATTATTTTTTTTAAAACCTAGCAACGAAATGATAAATATTTTTTCCCACATATCTTTGTTAGGAAAAAGTCGTCTTCTATTATATTTTCCAAGCTGCAAACTTGGTGGTCCATATCACTTGAAATCATGTTCAAATCACTTTCATATTTATCATGAAGTGATAAATTGTCAGATTCATCACTACTGTCCATACCTTAACTAAAAATATTTCTTGAAGGCCGGCATTTTATTTTTCTTATTAGTCTCTGTTTTTTTACAATTTTCTTTTTTAAATATTGTTTTTCTAGTGTATCGTTTAGAAGACGACAGTGGCCTCGTTTTTTCCTCTTAACATCTGGTTCTAGGTAACGAAAAAATATAATTTTTTCTATTATGGAATAGCCCTGGGGATGAATGTGACAGTCCCATTCATCCCCATAGTAACACGGTTGTATAAAACAGGGATTAGCTTCGGCAAAACTTATTATTATTTCGGCAATTATTATCATTATCATTATTATTATATATTATATGTATTATTATTTTTATTATTTGAGTGAAAAAGTATTTTTAAATAATTTTTAATTAATTTTTTTATAAATCATATTTTTTAAACTAAGAAACTTTTGTCTGAGAAAGTGAAATACAGATTTATGCAGGTGCATTGAATTGTAAAGCGTATATCTTTGTTTCATGCGAACATACATATGCTACATAAATCAGAACTTTGGAATAAATCTCAAGGATGTATTGAAAGACAAATATAGATAGGCGGATATTGTTATACATTGAAAGTTATTTCTTTTGTGAATTTTAGTTCAATTTATTACATACATATGCTTTGCTTTCTTGTAGTATCTGTTCCTATAGATTTCACTTAGAATACATGGTTATATTACAAAACTTTGTCGTCATAGTAGTAAAACTTTAATGTATAAATGCTTTTAGTAGCGTATAGTACCTATGTCAGAGACCTCGTGCACATGTATGTAAATATTATTTTTTAACTAACTAATCTAAGTATTTTTTTTAATTTGCTAAGAGTTTTATTTAAAAGAAAACAAAAAAGAAAACTCATGCGTCAATGAACGAATATCAAGAATTTTCTAAAATATTTAGAGTGTACTGGAAAAATAACTTAACCCTTAATTAGGTTAAAGATGTTGGAAACGTTTAAAATATTGAAAATGTGTAACAATACAGATATCAATTTCAACAATTGGTTCTCATTTTTTGAAAACTATCCGAACTACTTTGTAAAAACAGTGTATATGATCTAAAGAATGGCGCTATATGGAGCTTGCTATTGAAAAGTTTTAGCTCTGTTTAGAAAACAGTTGAGAATTCCCTTTCAGTAATTACCTTCAATAAACATAATTCAATTAAAATTCTTTTGCGCAAGCCTGCATAAAGATCTATAGAATAAAAAGAAATTGTTAAATTTAAATACGTTCCACAATTGAAAAACACGTCCAGAAAGTAACCGAACAACTTTATAGGTCTCCGTAAATTATCAATTAATATTATGCACACATGTATAGTATATACACTCGATGGAACCTATAATGAACATCTTGCAGAGCATTTCAATAATGTATACCAATTTCAATATTTTTAAGTTGTGTAGTAAAATTTAAATGCATTGAAAAACATTTTTTTTTGTCCGTTAATATAACGGCATTTTTTCATAGCGCAATGTTACACACTTCATTTACGATACCAAACATGCTAATGTAAATATCAATGACGTGTGTATTAACTGCAACCGAAACTATTTGTTACTTAGAATACGCACAGATGGTCAAACAAATCGAATTCATAAACACTTAAACCGTGCTGAAAAATGAAAAAAAAAAAAATCTGAGAGTAGAATTCCACTAGTCATTAAAAAATAAAATTTTTAGATGTAATATACTTAGTGATAAAAATAAGAATTAACGACTCAAAATTAATAGATTGTTATTAATGGATTAGTTTAGCTTTCCTATACAATATTTTATTTCCTGTAAAGATTTCTTTCATCATGTTTTCAACAGAAAAAAGTACATTATTATGATAATATTATTTGGTGTTTTACAGCTGGTTACACAATATATATTTTGATTATTTATTTTTTAAGTTAACGAACCGTATAAATTCATCTTATTACTAGCAGGCTCCGCGTCTCCCGCTTACGCTGGTCCGCTCTTCCAGATGGATCTTTGATTTTATTATTATTTATTAGTTTTATTATAGAACGACACAAACATACACATTTTACAGAAACTATTCTGAAAATTCATCTAACTAACAATGTAAGTCTCTTTAAAATCCGTTCAATTGTAATTTTTATAAAGACCTATTTCTCATAATCGTTTTCACGTGATTATCGAAATTTACTCCAACATAATTGACTAACATTATAACTTAACATTGAAGAGTAATAATAAATATCTTAAAAATAGCCCTAAAATTTTTTTCTAACTTACAGTGCAAATTTCATCAAAATACGACTTGTAGACCTTTTTAAAATTAGTAATATTCCATAAATGGGTTTTCTGATTTTAAAATTTTCTCACATAATTCGATACATAAGTAACAGAAACCAATGCGAAACATGTTAAATGTTTCCCCCAAAATATTATCTGACAGTGCAAATTCCATGAAAATGTTTTCAGCGGAACTCAGAATGCCAACTTCCGCAATATGATTTTGCATTTTATGTGTAAAGTAGAAATAGACAGATGTAACGTCATAATTAAAGCATAGCACGGCAGTGCTATGCCTTATTTATTTCCAGTGTGACTCCGTAATGTTATTTTAATACGGAATTTAACATTGAACGAGTTATTTACTAGACATTTTCCCACATTTTGTACGCGCTTCCACAAATTTTCTTCAAAGGATCTAATTGTTTAAAAAATAATTCCCTCCAATCAAAAAAATATACAGAGGTCAATGGACATATTTCCTGTAGCAATTAATCTTTTTTACGTGACAAATAAAAAATAAAATTGATTTTTTTTCTTTTGTAAGAATTAAAAATGAGATATTTACAACGTCATATTAGAAATGAAACGGAGATTTGCAAACATTTCGTACAAATACAAGAATCGTCAACAGAAAGTAAAATGAAGCATGATTTTTAAAATAAAAGGACATTTTCAAACATTGATCAAGAAGCTTCTAACAGAAGAAATATAGAAAATAAGTAAATTAAACTTTTTTCTACCTATTGTCTCTGCAAAATAATAGAAAATAATTTAAGTATGTATATGTAACTGGTATTTGAAAGCGAGTTTTTTTGACACATTGGCATTAAAAAAAAAAAAAGCACCAAACCCAGTGCATATATGACATTTGCGCCGGGATTTCCTACTTATACCACATTTTTAAAAATTTCTTCGTCTTATATGTTCGAAAAAGATCAAAATAAATTTAGGTGAATAAAAATTTTCAAAAATAATAGTATTTGAGAATAATAGTATTTCATCCTTGGTATGTAATGAAACTAGTAAATCTGCAGAACTGGGTCTTCAAATATAGCAATTTAAGTCTAAATCGCAGAACCGTCAACTACTTGGTATAAGACTTTTCGGCACTGCAATAAATTCGCCAATTCTATCAACCTAAATATTCAAATCCAATGTAAACAAGTATAAACAATGTTTACAAATATATTTTTTTAATTCCCGATTTGGTGATTTTTTTAAATCGTGCCTAAATTTGTAATGTTACAAATAATTAATCACTGGATAAAATCAATTTTAAATCAACGGTACTACTGGGTTATCCCGTCGACCAAAAAACTATCGCCAAACTATAAGATAAAATGCCAGTAATGGATGATCGTGAATGTCACATTCAATGACATTAAATACCTATACGTATTTAGAGATGTCATCAAATGATTTTATTTCCACTTTTTACTAGTGTTTTACCCATTTATTTGTACTTTTGTTATAAAAAATGCCAATATGTATAATTTGGCTATTAGTTTGGCGACTTATATAATTTGGCGAAATTGGTTGAAGGGATAACCAAGTACCAAATTAACTTGTATTAATTTCATTATTCCGATGATTTTAATATGATAAAACATTACACTACTTAATTTTTAAAATATCGCAAAGAGTTTCTGTTGAAAAATAGCTGTTTTTTATACTTTAAGTTAATATTTTTATGGTACTACTATGTTATGCCGTCGACCGAAAAAATTATCGCCAAACTATAAGATTAAATGCCAATAATGGATGATCGTTAATGTCACATTCAATAACATTAAATACGATTCACGGGTTTAAAATGTCATTAAGTGATTTTTATTTCGACGTTTTATTTGTATTTTTATTAATATTCTACTAATTATTTGATTTTTCGTTATTTAAAATACAAATTATGTCAACATGTATAATTTGGCTATTAGTTTGGCGATTTGTAGAATTTGGCGAAGTTGGTCGACGGGATAATAAAGTAGTACCATTTTTATAAAACTTTTGAGTCACTATCTCTATGAGTTAATAAAATTTAAGCACATTTGGAATATTCATAATGCGTCACCTTTATGCACAGGTGTCTAATACTACTAAGTTTTTTTCTGACGGCAATTTGGCGAAAATTTCGTTTTGAAATACATATCACATATATATTTTTTAATTATTTTCTAATATTTAAAAAGGAAAATAAAGATAAATAAAAAAAAAGTTTATTAATAACTATAGATCAAACGATCTACATAATTTTTTAAAATAAAAGTAATAGAAAATAAACAATTTATTAGTAAAATAAACAATGATAGCCAGGCTAGCATGTGAAGCATATAATATCCATTTTGTTCCAATCGCGCCAATGTATTGCCTATATGACATTTATCCCTAACTTTACTATGCTGAACCCTGCCCAGAGCTCTGATAGCGGTTTGAAGTTCTGTCGGTGTTAAATTTCAATTTTGGGCAGAATTTCAATTCAAACATTGATTTATTTATCAAGAAGCTTCTAAGTGAAGAAATACAGAAAATAAATAAATACGACGTAAAAAAAAAAATAAAAAAAAATAAATACATTTTATCGATACTATGTCTTGAAGTATTGTTGGAGGAATATTACATTGTCAAGAGGTGAATGTCTAGAATTATGCTAGATATTTATGACGTCATATTGGAAATGAAACAGAGATTTTGAAATATTCGGTATCAAGACAGGAAGCATGTACAGAATTCAGTTCTAGATGTAAAAAAAAGTTAACGATTTGGAAATGGATCAATGAAAATCTGTGCAAAACTCAATGGAGAAATGAAAATCTATGTAGATACCACGGAGATAGATAGAGTTTTTAATTGGGGGTGATTTTGGAGTCTAGGTATCATGATCGGTATAGATCTCGAAAAATAAATCAGAAATTCCTATGTAGGGGAAAACGTAATAGTTAGTATTTCATCAAATAAAATTTTGTTCAAAAATCTAATTTAACTTTGAGGCCCTTTCACGGTTTTGCAGAATTGCTAAATTGTAACTAAAGTGCTTCCACATTCGCTCATCCTGCTTGCACATATGAAGCCAACATGATGTTTAATCTTGAATTAGTTATACACTCAAATTTTTCATCACCATATTCTTTTTTAGCATAAAATGGAGCTATTGCAACAATTTAATAATAAACATGGAACTTACAATGTGAATATGCACTAATATATTTTTTTGCGTCAGAGGAAGAGAGAGCGAAATATGAGCACCTCAGACGTTCTCTTGAGCGTACCCCCCCCATAATTCACTTCTAGCTATGTCCCTGGGTAAATTACATCAGTGATTGTGATACGACACCACATAAAGGAAGTCCTGATGATGGTACCCTCCGTTCATTTTAAAATGAGCTCATCTGAATGCAGTAGTTATTAAAAAACTTGAGATATTAAACAAAAACATAATTTGCAGAACAAATTAAAAAAACAAAATTTATTTCCTGCTCTATTTAAGCCCGAGAAGGGACAGATATTAAGATATTTGATTTATTTATTTCTACATTTAGTATTAAATTTTTGTATCAAATAATTTAAATTATGTGAACATTAAAAAAATAAAAATGAAATTCAAACAATATGATACTTAAAAACCCTAAATCTTAGATCCGTTCAAACGAAATCGAAATAAATCTTAGACGTTTTTCGAAACTTAACTTGCAAATATTTCTTTTGCAGATTTTGTATAATGTTTACGGTAGGTATAGATAAAAAAAATAGACACATCTAAAAAGCAAATGTTCAGAAAAAGTCTAAGATTTATTTCGATTTCGTTTGAACGGATCTAAGATTTAGGGTTTTTAAGTATCATATTGTTTGAATTTCATTTTTATTTTTTTAATGTTCACATAATTTAAATTATTTGATACAAAAATGTAATACTAAATATAGAAATAAATAAATCAAATATCGTAATATCTGTCCCTTCTCGGGCTTAAATAGAGCAGGAAATAAATTTTGTTTTTTTAATTTGTTCTGCAAATTATGTTTTTGTTTAATAATATTGATCATCAAAATTTATAAAACTGCATGTTATTTTGCGTTATCTCTGCTGAATAAATACCGTATATACATAAAATGACGTAATTTTCAAGAGTTTTTAATGCACGAATATTGGTTACGATCATGGTTACAAAAACTGTATTTAATTTTCTATCCAAGCAATCTCGCTAAACTGAACTAATTAGAATTGTATTTTGATCACAGAGATTTCCTCAACTTAATTTTTAAATTATTTAAATAAAAGATATTTTGACGCCTCAGTCTTAATTTTAAGCTATATACCAGTTGCTTTATTGTGTATAATCCGTGCCACTGCTATGAATGAAGATATAGATACTGCAATCTAAAAGTTCGGTACAATTGCATTATATCACTCCATTGTCGCCAATCATAAAAGTGGCGCCATGTGAAATATTTAAAAAAAAATTAACATTTTTGGTGTGAAAGTGATATTTTTTTAAGTATTGTACTTATAAATTACGGAGTATCGAGTACTGTTTTATTAAATAAAGAATATATGAAAAATAACAGAACAAACAAATTTTTACATTAAAATATTTTTTCAAAAGCTCCAGTTAAACAGCAGATATGAGAATGTAATTGTTTCTTAGTAGCAATAAACTGCAGTAAACTTTTTCATTTTTGAATAAGGGAAAAAATTTAAGTTATAACTTAAAAAAATGATTGAAAAAATCGTAAATTTAACAGTTTTGCATTCTTATAGTTAAATAATAATTAAAGGGAAAAAAGCGGGTTCAATAAATAGCAAGTTATACAATGTTTGCAATAAAAACTATTTGCGTGTTTGAATTAAAATAAATAGAGAATTGATATATATTTTAGCATGGTGTTGACATAACAATAAAATATCAAAATTTATCAAAAAAAATCTTCCAAATTACACCAATTTTTTGTAGACTCGGATATGGAATAAGTCGGATCAATTTAACCCGTCTTTTTTAATATTCATTATTTGCCAAACAACGCCAATTAACTAGCGTCAATCGTCAGTTGAGTCTATTATTTAATTTTACCTTTATAATTAATACATATGTAACAAACTACACCAAAATACTTGAGTATACTTTTCCAGTGTTACTGATTTTATAAACAGTTGTTACAGCTAACACGGAAATAAGTTTTTTAAGGTATTTTTGTTTGACTTGAGGAATAGTATCGTAATATTCTATATTGGCAATATTTCTAATATTATAAACATACCTCATAGCAGTCATTTTTGTCTACCTATATATATTTTCATTATTCTTAATATAAGTTGTTACAAAAATTGCAACGAAAAGCGTTATTTTTTTATTAGCTTAGGCGCATGTGATACATTGCCAAACATTGTTTCCATGTTCATCATTCTTATTGGATTCAGTTCCTTTAAAATATAAATATTTCCCTTATTTAATTTAGAATGCATAGCAGTAAAATATCCACTTTACATACATTTAAAATACACGCATGACACAGATGTCATATGCAGACCACATTGGCGCGATTTCGACAGCATGACGATTTTACATGGTAATCCACCTCACATCGTAATCCACCTTCTGTTGTTTAGTTGCTAAAAACAGTTTATTTATTTATATTTTCAATTTTAAAATTGTAAAAGTGTTTTAGTCTATAATTATTAACTAAACTTTTTTTTACTTATTATCATCTCCTTTTTAAATTAATAGAAAATAATTATAAAATATATGTGTAGTAAATATTTCAAAACGTTAACTTTGCCAAAATGGCATCAGAAAAATATCGCACCAATGGCATCTGTTCCAAAAATATGTATGTAACTGGTATTTTAAAACAAAGTGTTCCTCAAATTGGCCTCAGAAAAATATTGCTTCATTTGGTACGTTTATGACATCTGTGCCACAGATCTTTCACACATTTCATTAAAAATAAAAAATAAAAAGCGAAGAATTTCTCTAATTCGCAGTATGGACAAAATAAATAAATAAATAAATAAATAAATAAATAAATGGACCCATAATGCCGTTTTAGCACACATTTTTCCAGGTGTCACAAAAACATCATTTTAGAATTTTTATAAAAATATATTTTTATATTATAAACGCTAATTTATATTCTGTTAAAAAGGAAAATAAAAGGAATTAAAAATTTATTAATAAGTTATTAACAATATCCAGGTTAGCATGTCAGTTAAAATAACGCCATATTGCACCAATTAATTACTCTGGTGCGTATATGACCTTTGTACTCATAAATCTCCATAATAATAATCGTAAGTTCCTTAAATTATTTTTATTTAATTGTATTTAAATAAAAATTTATTAACAGTTGTTCTCTCTGTTCATATATTTTTCTAAATTAATATAGCCGTATAAATTATTAAAACAACAATAGCATAGTATATAATTGCGCAGCTAATAAATATTTACAAGTAGCAATCTTTGCAGCCGAAAACAAAGAAAAAAAATATCAATTTGTTTTAAAAAATAGGTGCATCGTTATATTATGAAGACACTGCAAACCTATACAATGATGTAAATAATCTTTTAAAATACATCCGGTAGTTCTTGTAATTAGATTTGACATACTTAAAAAAATCTGTTATAAATATTGCGTCATTTATATATTATTTAATTTTAATTTCAGGTACATTTTTGTTATTTCGGAGGCAAATATATAGGCAAAAAAAGTGATTAATCAGATATTGATTCAATGGATCGACTATGACCAAGAATGTTTCTTTTAAGCCGGATAAAGATTGATCCCATATTTAAATTACGTATTTTTAGCTTATATTATTTCTAATTGATTTATTTCTTATTTGTATTTGAAATCAAATCAATAATAGTTTTGTTTTGTTTTTTTGGAATGTTTGTATTTTTTCATTTCAAATTAACATAAACTTTTCCATTCTTTAACAAAGATAGCTTAATTTACTGTCGCCAAATGAAACACAAATGCATAATGGTAACCCTAATGTTCAAAATAAATGAATTTATCGTCATAACTTAATAACTAATCTACGTAGAATGATGTACTATTTACGAAAACCTTAACTGAAGTAATATCATCTAACAGTATAAGTTCAGATTGTTACATTTCCTTCACTTTTTACTATACACGAGAAAAAAAATATGAAATATAAAGTTTCATACATTTAAAAATCCATGCACTGTTTTATGTAGTACATTCTAATGAATGTAGAAAAATCAAAGCAAAAATATTCATATTTATAAAAATAGTAAAAATGTTTAAAAAAATTAAATTTTTCTTAAAAAAAATTAAATTTTAGTCAATTGCACTGTTCTACCAATTTTCTCAATTAAGTAGTATTTTAGTATTAAGTATTGTGCCACCACACATATTACAGTATTCCTTAAAATTGAAAAAAAAAATACTGTGCACCCTTAATGATGGTTAATATTCTAGATTTTAAAAAAGAATTAAATTTAAGTATATCACTATCTAAACATTTCAATGAGTCAAACCACTGTATTAATACCAGTGTCTTTGATGGAAATTTTAATGGTGGAAATGTTATAAACATACCTCGTAGCAGTCATTTTTGTCTACCAATATATTTTTCCATTATTCTTAATATAGGTTGTTAGAAAAATTGTAACAAAAAGTGATATTTTTATATTAGCTTAGGCGTATGTGACACATTGCCAAACATTGTTTTCTTGTTCGTTATTCTTATTGTATTCAGTTCCTTTAAAGTATAAATACTCTTCTTATTTCATTTAGAATGCATAGCTGTAAAATATCCACATTACGTACATTTACAATACATGCATGACACAGATGTCACATGCACACCACATTGTTTATTTGTATTTTTTGATCGAAACATTTCATTCGTTTGCCTGACTGAGAAATATTTATTTGATGCTTATAAATAATTTCAAGTGCATATCTTTGTTAATTTATAGCAAAAATTACTTTAATTAACATAGCACCTCAGGGCATTTCCAATACTCTTAAACCAATATTTTAGTTGTCTAGAATAAACATCATTCAAAAATTTACTCTTTATATTAATTAATTCTTGAAGTTACAATTAAATCCAGATGACAGCGTATTTTGTTTCTCTCTAAATTGCAGGAAACCCTCTCCTTCCGAAATTTAATTAGCAGTTAATAAACAAAGAACTGTTTCTTTGTAGGAAATATTACATTCCGGGCAATTATAAACTTTTTGTTTTTAAGTAAAAGTCGCTTGATTTTCATGATGTGTTCTTTTATGTTAGGACGATCAAAATAATTGTCTTTAAATTTGAATAATTTTAAAATTACGATTTTTATAGCTCATAAGGCTTTTGGGAGTGCGAAATCTTAATGAAATATTCATTTGTATTATAGCTTTATTAAAATATTATTTTCATTTTCATCTTCGATTTGAAACCCTTTTCACAACATGAAAACCGACAAATAATTTATCTTTATAGACATACATTTTTAACGACAAAGGTTCAACAAAATTAGTCAATGACTATTCATTATTTATATATGTTTTGTATTTAAATATTTTTAATTACGAATTATGCACCAAATTCTATTTTTATTGGACAATAGATTTAATTCCTTACTAATGTGCAATACCACAATTCTTCAACAGCATTCTACGCCTTCATAAATTGCAAAGAACCGCGATTAAATTTGACGAAGATTATTATTAAACAAATAATGATTTGATAAAATTATGTTCTTAAACCATTAAGTTCTAGTCATTTGAAAAACACAATTGGTTGTTTAAAACAATTAACTTTATATAATGGAGAGAAGTCATTGAAATATAAATTTGGTAATGCCATAGAATCCAAATTATGACATAGAATCAGAGCCATTGATAAAAAAAAGACCTAAAAATCATGTGACAAGTATTAGATGATGAAATTCTTTCCAATAAATTCAGAATACTGTCACTTTGTTTTCATTTAATAATTTGAATAAGTAAATAAGTTGTAAAACATATAACATATTTTCAAAGCAAAATTAGCAATTACTGTAAATAGTTGAGAAATGATCCTTTTTCATATAGCCCTGTACAATTCCTATAGTTATGAAGGTCGTGGGTCTACAACCATAGTAAATAAACTTTTTTTTTTTTTTTTTTTTTTTTTTTTTTTTTTTTTTTTTTAAGATAGTTCATTTAGAGAGCGCATGAAATTTGATTATCGTCCCACAGTGAATAATTTTTTTAACATACTTTCTCATGTATGACATCTGTTTACAAACTTGATTTACTGTGGGAGTGTTTAAAACATATTGTAGACACATTAGAAATGGTCAATTTCATTTTTTAAAGACTTAGTTGTGAACCGCCTCATTTAATAGTGTCGAAACATTTACAGCATGCATTAAAAATTGTTGTAGGTTTAGTAATAATTCATGTAATGTAAAAATGTATATACAGTGTTTTTAATTTTAAGAAGCAGAATTTTTGTTAAAGTAATCATTTGTTCAGCAATTTTTAACAATTTGTTTATAGTTATTGAAAGATTTCGTAGGTATTATTTTATTTTAAAATAATTTTTTTTTGTATAGAAAAATTGCATAATTTATTTCAAAACTGAATGCACTTATAAAATACTTGCTGAATATTAGAATTAATTTATAGAACTTTTAAACGAAAGGATAAAGTCTTTAAGTCCACCATCGCCTTAATTATTTTTATAATTCAAACAAACCTGCAAAATTTATGTTAAATCCAAATTTATCAGAAATGTATACTTATTTTTCAAACAAAGAACTACAGAATTTTAAATAAAATTTTTATTTTTTGCAGTTACATAAAGCTATAATTTTGATAAAATAAACACTATCATATCCTGTTTTGAAACTAAAAGCAATCTGACACAAAATAAATTTGTGTTTTTGCCTTTACTACAAAACCAATTAACGCTGCAAGCATTTTTTCAAGCAATTTCATTGGATTGTTAGGACAATAATGAATGTCTGGTCCCGAAAAAAACAATTATTCTGAAGGGTACACGACATTTCGGTGCCGCCATTTCGCATCCGCCGTTTAGGTCCCGAGACAATTCGGTCCCAAGACATTTCGGTCTCGAGACAATTCGGTCCGTGGCCATTTCAGTCCCCAGCAACTTTGGTCCCTTGCCATTTCGGTCTCTTGTTATTTCTTTCCTCGCTTGCTCGCTACCTCGCTACCTGTCGGATTCTAATTGTTGTGGGCCTGCCAAATGGTATAAGTTCATCATTGTTCGGGCCTTTTTAAATTTTTTTTAATTCTCCCCCTCCCTCCCCCCTAAGTTTTATAAAAAGTTGAATGTAAGATTCCTATAAATTTAAACTTTTATAACTCGTGATAATGAAATCCCGAGCTGAAAATTTTGTTTGATTAAACAATGTGATATAAGTTTAGGGGATATTGTCTTTTTGCTTTTAGCATTATTATTATTAATCAGAATAAATATTTAAAATTTTATTACTAATTATTAGTATCAGTATTTTATATAAACTTCTATGAACTACTATAAAAGTATACTATAAAGTATTTTATATAAACTGCCATAAATATTTTTTGGCTATTTGTGAACATTTTTAGGAACCTTTAAATTAGCATTAATTAAATAATAAAAAAACGGTGCTTATTTTTTTCTTCATATTACATAGTTTAATAATAAATGGCTTTAATAATTCAATTAGACAAGTTATAATATATAGATATTTCCTCAAATCACCCATCTACACCCTCTCCTTTGATAATTCAGAAATGAGATACATTTATTGAAGAACAATTTTTTTATTGTTATTATTATTTTTATAATATAAAGTTGTATCTTTCAAATTTGCTTTCATAAGTTACTTTTCATTATTAACATTGCGAAAGCAATACTGATTTCGTAACTGGGCATGCTATGAAAAAATTTTGTTTTCAGAAATTTGCCTCCGCCACTTTCTTTTAAAAATAATAATAGTATTTATTGATTGCATTTTTTACAAGTCTTCTCACGCCATGAAGACAATTTTTGTGAGTTAATTTTATTGAAACTGGTCCTATTTCATTCTAATAAGAATATTAATTTTTAGTTTTATTTACATAAAATTAATATAATAATATTTTAAACTATACTAATATAAATATAATATAGAAATATATTAATATAAATATTATATATAAAATAAAATACACAATTTAATAAAATATATTAAAATGTAATATAATAATATTTTAAGTAATTTTATTTTCAATTCTTAAGTGACAAAAGTAATTATTTATTTATTTATTTATTTATTTATTTATTTTTATTACTTTTTTGCTCCTACTTTCCCAGAAAAAATAATATTAATTCTTATTTTAGTTTTATTTTTAACTATACTAATTATTTTAAATTTCTGTAATTTTAAATATACAATAGATAAACAAGTAAAAGATAAATTTCGGTTTAGAACTACTGGGAAATATAATGATGTATTGAATATAAAATGAATTATGTATTGAATTTATTTTAAAGTAAAATTCATTATGTAAATTAATAATGTTATTAATTAATAAATATATTTAATAAAATATTAATTTTATTTTTATATTAAATTTACTAACTGTTTTGAGAATTAGGATTACCAATTATCATTAGGATTACCGATTAGGATTAGGATTACCGATTAGGATTAGGATTACCGATTATGATTAGGATTACCATAAAATTTTTGTGTGAATTATAATATTTTTGATAAGAGTTATACGTGTGTGCGGTTTTCGGGCACTTATAATCGCATTATTTTAAAATTTCATGGCCTTAAGTTAAAAAAATCTTTAATGTTCCCTATAAAATTATGTCTTATTTTACAAAATTTCAGTTTATAGGAGAAGGGACCGAAATGTCTCGGGACCGAAATGTCTTGGGACCGAAATGGCTAGGGACTGAAACGGCGGGACCGAAATGGCTAGGGACTGAAACGGCGGGACCGAAATGGCTAGGGACTGAAACGGCGGGACCGAAATGGCAGGACCGAAATAGCGGGACCGAAACGTCCTGCTTCCTGTTCTGAAGGAAATTAATTTACGATTACGGAAAATAATTTCCTCCAGATTTTATCATTAAGAAATGAATTACAGCAGAAAATATAGATTTTAGAATAGTATGATTGATTGCACTTTTTATTTATAATAATTAACTTAATGACAACCAGATGTGTTGTATTTGCATTGCATTAGTTTATTTAAGGTTTTTATTTATTTTTTAAAACTTTCCTATTTTAATTACAGTTTCAAAAATCCTGATTTTTTGTTTAATCGAAAAGATTTTCTTCTGTTACATAGTGTATGTAAAATTCGGGGAAATTCCTTAAATTGTTATTTTTCTTATGCTATCGACAAAAATCAATAAATTCTATCCATTTAGAAAAGTATAAATTTTGCAAAAATGCACCCCATTTCTCTATTAATAAGCTGTGAATAAATATAAATGGATATGCACCCTAAAAAGTACTCTGAACCAATTAGGAAAGTTAGTGGCGGAGATGGAAATTTAGTTTTTTAAATGTTTCTTCAAAATCTCGAAAATATTTGGTTATGACATTACTAGGAAAAAAAAATGTATTTCCTAATCGCTCATAACATGGAAGATATTATTGTATATTGAGTATTCGTTCGTGGTAAACATTTTGTATTACAGCTTGGTCATTCCTTATTGCGAAAAAAAAAAATACATGTGGCACTCGGGGACTGCCGCGGTAAAGCTATTGCATAGCATTTTTTATAAACTTATGCAATTATAAATATTTATTTATTTTTTATTTATGTAGTTTTTTTTGTCTTTGATATTAATTCAAGTTACACTTTTTGAGCGTGATGGCCGATAACAAACATTTTTTTCTTTTACTAATAAATAAGAAGTTAATATCGTTTAAAATATTTTAATCATCTTACAATTCATGTAGGTTAATCAGGAATTTTTATCATTGAAACTATACGTTTATGGTAGCTGAAATAAAAAACATAAGTTTGAGACTTGATATTCTCAAAATATCTGAAAAATACAGCGTCAGTGTCTGTCGAAGTCTACCGAAGGATACCGTGCCGAAGTCTGCCAAACTGAAGCGACGTTAGCCGGAGTGTTAGGTTTTTCCTCTTTACGGAATTTCTAGATTCTTTCGCCGCGCTCAAAGCCCGCGATAAAAACTATGCAATACCTTAATAAATTATCAAACAAAGTTTGGCCGCACTACGAAAATTAGATCGCGAGTTATAAGCATTTTAAATTTTCCGAATCTCACCGTGGGGTTCTCCTGTCACCAAAAATTAACACTCTCTCATAATAAATTACCAAACAAGCTTTGGCCGCGCTACGAAAATTAGATTGCGAGTTAGAAGCATTTTAAATTTTTCGAACCTCACCGTGGGGGGGGGGGGGGTCTCCTGTCACCAAAAACTAAACTGTCTCATAATAAATTACCAAACAAAATATGGCTCCGCTACGAAAATTAGATCGCGAGTTATAAGCATTTTAAATTTTTCGACCCTCAACGTAGGGGGTCTCCTGTCACCAAAAGTAACACTGTCTCATAATAAATTACCAAACAAAATTTGACCGCACTACGAAAATTAGATCGCGAGTTATAAGCATTTTAAATTTTTCGACCCTCACTGTGGGGGGGTCTCCTGTCATCAAAAATTAACACTGTCTCATAATAATTTACCAAACAAAACTTGGCCGCGCTACGAAAATTAGATCGCGAGTTATAAGCAGTTTAACTTTTTCGACCCTCACCGTGGGGGGGGGGGTCTCCTGTCACCAAAAATTAACACTGTTTCATAATAAATCACCAAACAAAATTTGGCCGCACTACGAAAACTAGATCGCGAGTTATAAGCATTTTAAATTTTTCGACCCTCACCATGGGGGATTTCCTGTCACCAAAAGTAACACTGTCTCATAATAAATTATCAAACAAAATTTGGCCGCGCTACCAAAATTAGATCGCGAGTTATAAGCATTTTAAATTTTTCGACCCTCAACGTGGGGGTCACCTGTCACCAAAAGTAACACAGTCTCATAATAAATTACCAAACAAAATTTGGCCGCCCTACGAAAATTAGATCGCGAGTTATAAGCATTTTAAATTTTTCGACTCTCACCATGGGGGGGGGTGTCTCCTGTCACCAAAAATTAACACTCTCTCATAATAAATTACCAAACAAAATTTGGCCGCGATGCGGAAAGTAGATCGCGAGTTATAAGCATTTTAATTTTTTCGACCCTCACCGTGGGGAGTCTCCTGTCACCAAAAGTAACACTGTCTCATAATAAATTACCAAACAAAATTTGGCCGCATTACGAAAATTAGATCGCGAGTTATAAGCACTTTAAATTTTTCGACCCTCACCATGGGGGGTCTCCTGTCATCAAAAATTAACACTCTCTCATAATAAATTACCAAACAAAATTTGGCCGCACTACGAAAATTAGATCGCGAGTTATAAGCATTTTAAATTTTTCGACCCTCACCATGGGGGATTTCCTGTCACCAAAAGTAACACTGTCTCATAATAAATTACCAAACAAAATTTGGTGGCGCTACGAAAATTAGATCGCGAGTTATAAGCATTTTAATTTTTTCGAACCTGACCATGGGGGGGGGGGTCTCTTGTCACTAAAAGTAACACTGTCTCATAATAAATCACCAAACAAAATTTGGCCGCACTACGAAAATTAGATCGCGAGTTATAAAACATTTTAAATTTTTCGACCCTCACCATGGGGGATCTCCTGTCACCAAAAGTAACACTGTCTCATAAAATTTGGCCGCACTACGAAAATTAGATTGCGAGTTATAAGCATTTTAAATTTTTCGACCCTCACCGTGGGGGGGTCTCCTGTCACCAAAAATTAACACTCTCTCATAATAAGTTACCAAACAAAATTTGGCCGCGATACGGAAAGTAGATCGCGAGTTATAAGCATTTTAAATTTTTGAACCTCACCGTGGGGGGGGGGGGTCTCCTGTCACCAAAAATTAACATTGTCTCATGATAAATCATCAAACAAAATTTGGCCGCGCTACGAAAATTCGATCGCGAGCTATAAGCATTTTAAATTTTTCGACCCTCACCATGGGGGATCTCTTGTCACCAAAAGTAACCCTGTCTCATAATAAATTACCAAACAAAATTTGGCCGCACTACGAAAATTAGATCGCGAGTGATAAGCATTTTAAATTTTTCGACCCTCACCGTGGGGGGTCTCCTGTCACCAAAAGTAACATTGTCTCATAATAAATTACCAAACAAAATTTGCGGCGCTACGAAAATTAGATCGCGAGTTATAAGCATTTTAATTTTTTCGACCCCGACCATGGGGGGGGGGGGGGTGGGTCTCTTGTCACTAAAAGTAACACTGTCTCATAATAAATCACCAAACAAAATTTGGCCGCACTACGAAAATTAGATCGCGAGTTATAAAACATTTTAAATTTTTCGACCCTCACCATGGGGAATCTCCTGTCACCAAAAGTATTACTGTCTCATAAAATTTGGCCGCACTACGAAAATTAGATTGCGAGTTATAAGCATTTTAAATTTTTCGACCCTCACCGTGGGGGGTCTCCTGTCACCAAAAATTAACACTCTCTCATAATAAGTTACCAAACAAAATTTGGCCGCGATGCGGAAAGTAGATCGCGAGTTATAAGCATTTTAAATTTTTCGACCTGACCGTGGGGGGGGGGGTCTCCTGTCACCAAAAATTAACACTGTCTCATGATAAATCATCAAACAAAATTTGGCCGCGCTACGAAAATTAGATCGCGAATTATAAGCATTTTAACTTTTTCGACCCTCACCGTGGGGGGGGGGTCTCCAGTCACCAAAAATTAACACTGTTTCATAATATATCACCAAACAAAATTTGGCCGCGCTACGAAAATTCGATCGCGAGTTATAAGCATTTTAAATTTTTCGACCCTCACCATGGGGGATCTCTTGTCACCAAAAGTAACACTGTCTCATAATAAATTACCAAACAAAATTTGGCCGCACTACGAAAATTAGATCGCGAGTTATAAGCATTTTAAATTTTTCGACCCTCACCGTGGGGGGTCTCCTGTCACCAAAAATTAACACTCTCTCATAATAAATTACCAAACAAAATTTGGCCGCGATACGGAAAGTAGATCGCGAGTTATAAGCATTTTAAATTTTTCGACCTCACCGTGGGGGGGGGGGGGGTCTCCTGTCACCAAAAATTAACACTGTCTCATGATAAATCATCAAACAAAATTTGGCCGCGCTACGAAAATTAGATCGTGAATTATAAGCATTTTAAATTTTTCGACCTTCAACGTGGGGGGTCACCTGTCGCCAAAAGTAACACTGTATCATAATAAATTACCAAACAAAATTTGGCCGCGCTACGAAAATTAGATCGCGAGTTATAAGCATTTTAAATTTTTCGATCCTCACTATTAAGCGGATCTCCAATCACCAAAAGCTACATTATCCTACCTTGTTTTATCTTAAGACGATTCTTTTCTATACACATTCTATCAGGAATTTTTATTATTGAAACTATAGATTTATAGTAACTGAAATAAGAAATATAAGTTTGAGACTTGATATCCTCTAACTATCTGAGAAATACTGCGTTAATGTCTGCCGAAGTCTACCGAAGGATACCATGCCGAAGTCTGCCGAGCTGAAACGACGTTAGCCGAGTGTTAGGTTTTTTTCGTTACGGATGTGTTAGGATTTTCCTCGTTACGGAATTTTTGGATTCGGTCGCCGCGCTCAAAGCCCGTGATAAAAGCTATGCAATAGCTTAAAACCTCTGAATTTTCTAACTCACGCTAGAAATAAAAGAAATAAAATCATGTGAAATAACAAGGGTAATATGGCAAGCCCAAAACATTCCTCTATCTCATATATGTTAATACTTCCTAAAAAATTAAGAGTAATAGTACCACCGGTTAAGCGATTTAAACTGAAATCTAATGAGTGACAAACTGTGTCAAGTTCTAATTTAATCTATGGTTTGATGAAAATCTGTGCGGTAGTTTTTGAGTTAGAAACATCGTGAAAATCGTAAAAGAAATATGAATAAAAGAGCCAACTTTCAAGTGATTTACTCCAAACCAAAACAGATTTACTTTACAACAAGATCTAACAGAATCTGAAGTTTGATGAATATGCGTGAATTACTTCTTGAGATTGATTTCTATTGTGATAGTCATGAATAAGGCAGTGTGGCCGCGCGACCTCTTGAGTGATTTACAGAAAAAAGTAATCAGCACCATTTTATATCAAGGGCAAACTGAATCCAAAGATTTATTGAATTCCGTTCAATAGTTCTTAAAATAAAGCACCCACAATAGAGCGCTCTGTGCTAAATACAGACAGACAGTTAAATTGCCTTATACATTTTGTAACAACATGATTTTAAGGGTTTAAAGATTTAAAAAACATAAATGTACTAGATAGATTTATTAATTAGAAGGATATGGTCATTTGGAAAGAATATTAAATGAAATTCTCTGTGCGTTTTTCTATCACAATATTTTATTCAAATGAGTTTTCAATTAAAGTGGACTATGCTGGATCTTCTGTGTGATTTTATTTTTACTTTAACATTGTCTTTAATAAATCTCGGATTTTTTAAATTTTTTAAAAAGAAAAAAGAAAAAGAAAAAAATAGAAACACACAAAACAACCAAAAAGCTAAAATTACGAAATCTTGTTATTCGAATAAAAATAAGTAATGTATACTTATAAATAAACCAATTGCAGTATGAATTTATATAAAAGTTATTTTCTGAAAAAAAAGCCAATTTGGCAAGTGTTATTCTTCAAAATTGATATGAAATAATGTAAACAAAATCGGAAGTTTTTTCAGTAGTTTTGGCAAGTGATTACCTCTTACATAAAACTTTATTTATAAATAAGAGGAAATATACTGAATAAAAGAAACTGAATTTATATTATTATATTACCAAAATCTTCAGACAAACTATTCCAATGTTATTTTGACTGATATTGTTGGAAATATTCTAATAATTTGTAATGCCTAGTTACAAAATATTGTAATTTTTGTCGGCTAATGAATAGAAAATATATTATAGGTCTGTTGTAAAGTATAAAATTAATTGAATGGATGCATTGTGCATTGTGACATCAGCGCCAACATTTCAAAATTCAAAAGCCACATTAGTGAACTAATTATAGCAAATTATCATTAGATAGAACTTATAAAAATAATTATTATTTAGTATTACTAAGCTGTATTACCTTAAAATTAATAAATATAAATATGTCATTATTGAGTATGAATAATGGAAACAAGGTCTAGTATTACTTTACGAAATTTATACCAATCCCATAGCAACTAATATTCCACATTAAGTAACAATAAATTATAAATATTCCATAATACATTTAAATAAAAGTAAATTATATTTTTTATAGAACAAAGATAATTGTTAATCACATCATAACACTAAATATTTCTTCTGGTTGAACTTATGTTTATTTAATTGAAAGAGCTAAGTTGGCAACACTACCTCCTTGATAACTGGGTGTATTCTCACTTTGAAAACAATACATTCGAAATGTTGGCAATATATGTATTTAAATTTCCTATCCCCAGAAATTGCTAAAAAAAAATAATAAAATTTTCCAAGCATTAATTATTTCAAAGAATTTTTTTGTTACTCTAAATATTTAATAAAGCAATAAAAACATATATTAAGTCTATAACTATTTCTTATTGCCATCCAATGCCGTTATTTATCACAATCAATATTTTAAAATGCAGAGTGCGACCACATATGGATGGCCAATAGCTAATTCTTAAATTATTTTTTTTAGTTTAAAAGTTGTTTTTCCTCATACTCAATATATATCTACATTTAAAATAGCTTATATAAAAGCAATATAAATTAACATTTTCTATAGGTGACATTTAGAAGAACTTGTTCACAGACCAAACAATTTAAAAATTATTTTTGCAGGACCTAACCTTACCGATTTATAATACTTTGAATTTTCTTAATTTTCTGATTTTCAATTTATATGAAAAATAATTAATTTTTGAAAAAACGAATCTTATCAGTTTAAATGTCTATGAATTGTATGTCAAAATTTGGTCACAGTTTTATCACTGAAGATTAAAAGATACATATATGTATTTAAAAAATAATAATATTTTTTTATATAATAATATTTTTAAACTTTATAACTTTTACAAAAAAAAGATTAAGTAGAGATTCATGCTGGTAAATTACATTTGAAGTAGGAATAAAATTTTCCAAAATCTATTTTGAAAGATTCGTACTTTTTAAAATTTTAGCATGAAATGATTTAACTAGTGGTGATTTGTTTGGAAAAATCGAGGTGATGATCAACGTCAAACGGATCTACCAGTAAATAAATCAGATAGATAAGATTAAGTGTAAATTTCTCATAAATTATTGTATACAATACAGTGAATATCTAATACAATCTATAATCCCTATACAATGTAACTCAAATGTTTATATTTCTCAAAGGCGCAATATGCTTTTTTCAAATGTATTGAATAAAAACAGTACATCTGACAGTTGAATAAATAATAACTTTATATAAAGAAATATAATAATTTAAAATGCATGTAATTAATTACATAACAAAAATCAAAAAGTTCTTTTTACAAAACCAACGGAAAACACTTAGACCATTAACAGAAATTATCTTTTACTATTGTAACAATTATAAGCGTGTTGTAAACTGGAAACTGTAAATTTTTTCAATAAATGCTTTTAAAATATGATTAATGAATTCACAATTATACCATTAATCTAATAAAAAATTCAGCGGGATTAATATGATGGATGGAGTTTGGAAATTAAATTTATTTGGTAATATTCTTTTTTTAAGATCAAAAAATGCAATTAATAAAATAGTTAAAAAAAATATTTCAAAGAATTTTTCCTGCAATATTCTTATTTTGAATAAAAATGTCTGTTCGACTTATTATCGTTTTATAATTTATTACTTTTTATTAAAGAAAAATACAATTAATTAATTGCATGAACGAATTAAGTGATATGCGTTCATTGATAATTAATTGCGTGAATTAATTAATATGCGTTCCGTATTAAAACACATTTAAAAATGTGTATTTTTGTAATTGCATTTTATGCTTGTTTTGCTATATTCTATTAACATTCAAAAACATATAACTTGTAGCACATAATTTGTTATTTTTTTTTAAATTCGTGTTTCATTTTAATACTTTCTAAATAGATTAAAAGTGTTACAAGAGGTACCACCTTGCTCGTCCCGTATCAAGATATCACGAGGCAGACTGAAATAATTTTATTGTACTAGTTGGTCTCTCTAATGTTCGAAAATTACAAGCCGTAACTCTATGACGTGATAGTACTCTCAAAATAGAATTTTGACGCCTCTTTCATTCCGCTTTGTACCAATTTATGCCAAATCAGTCATTATTTCGCTTACTATTAATAATCTTTTTCTTAACTATTAGTTCATCTTGAAAGTTGATGGCGAAGTAACATACATTACAATGTAATGCGAAATTTTATGTTTATAAGGTTTGAATTGTATACAATATAATGCCATTTTATGTTATAAATTTCAGTCTGCCGAGATTTTGTACCAGGATATGCTCAGGCAGACCACAATATCCTTAAAATACTTTATCTTACCTTTAATTTTGCACTGTTTTCATTTTGTAACTCGATGACGTGGTAGTGGCGCCAAAATGACGAGTTGGCGCCCGCTGTTACTCATATCGTACCAAGAAATGCCGAGGCAGTCATTCCTTAATCTACATCCAATAATCTTGTCCTGCATCATGATTTCATCCCGTAAAGATGACGTAGTCATTTGTGTCGCCGCCACCCGCTCTATATTTTGAAAATGTGTTTAAAATATATGTTTTTTCGATGCTGCCCAACTCTGCTATATAATGAATAAAACAAAATATACAGAATATTTCAATAACAATATAAACAAATAAACTTGTAAATATTTGAAATTTCTTTTTCAAATATTGAAATTTTTTTCAATAATCTTCAATAATTCTTTTCTTTAATAATTTCAATTTTTTTCAATTGAATTGCAAAATAATTTTTTTTTTCAATTTGAAATATATTCAAATATTTTGAAATTTTTTTTTATATTTGAAATTATTGTGTAATGGCCAGAGATGTTTTCTAGTATTCGAAACGACCAGGAAAAAACCACCAGGAAAACGAACACCAGGAAAAAAATACGTATTTTGGTAAAACGTATTATAGGTAGAATATAATAATAATATTATATATTTTTTAAAAGCTTACGCTTTTTTTGGTGAAATACTATTTGAAAGTTCTCCTTTTTAGAAAAAATCATTAATGTGAATTGATTTTTCTTTTTACAGCACTTTGATTTTAAAATTTCTTATTTTTCTAGCATAATACATATACAGTCGAGTCTCTATATAACGAAATTCACCGTTCCAGTAAAAAATTCGTTATATAGAGAAATTCGATGTATAGAGAATGATGTTAAAAATCGTATTTAATGTGTGAAATTTGAACAAATATTATTTTTGATCTTTTGAATTAAGAATTTAAGATGTTTAAAAGTAAATATTAACCTAACATTATATTTTTTAATTATTTAAGCTGTTTCAAAAAAGAGAACATACATTTATTTGAATGCTTAATGAAAATCAAATAAGGAAGACTTTGCATTAATTTCAGGCGAAGAAATCTGTGATTTTTTGTTGTTTTGATTTTAAAATTGTTACGCTCTAAAAAAATACTCAAATTTTAGCAAGGAATGAAAAATTGTAGTTAATATCTCTCTCCATTTGAAGGCCTCTCTTATGTGCCTCTCATTGATTCCTCTCTTACATGTGTATCAATCCAATTGACACGGTTTTGAGAAGGATGTTGAAAGGTATGTGGGAGGTGGGATGAATTCGTTGGATTTAAATAACAAAGAGGGAAGTAATATATGTATATAAAAAAATCAGCACTGACAATAAATCAAAAATAAGTGATGGAAAATTGATTCCATATGATTTCGAAGCTTTTTAAAACTGAATAAATTAAGACCAATTTATGGAAAAATTCGTTATCTGGAGATCGATATTTCACTATATAGAGACTGTTTTTAATGTAATCATGCGAAAAGGGGACCGTTCCTACTAAAAATTCGTTATATAGAGAAATTCGATGTATGGAATTTCGTTATAGGGAGACTCGACTGTATGTACACATTTAAAAGCTAAGTTTGAAGACCAAACTATATGCAGCCATCACGAAATTTTTTTCATAATGCAACTGAAAAATAATACTCCAAATTAAGCATCCCTTAAACTAAAACACAAAAGACTTATTAATGATTTCTGGAAAAATTATTTATATCTGAGTGCTCGTTCTTAGTCTGGTCGTTCATTATAAGTACGGGATTTTCTAAAAGTTCGTTAAATCCTAGTTTTATTTGGATTTTGCAAACTGAAACAAGTTAAATAAATTGCTTTGTAAATTGTTAGAGAACCAAACAGAAAGATTTACATTTAAAATAATGATTAATGAACTTTAAAATGGCACATGCTCCTTCAGATATCATACAGAATTATTTTAACTACAAATTGCTTGTAATAAAAACGCATAACATTACAATATTTGGTGTTTGTGAGCCTGATAATGCCATTATTTAAAAAAATACGTGATTTATGTTATTTCTAAAGCCTTATTTCTGCATTTATTTTCTTTTTGAAGCGTATGAAAATACTTATCTGTCATGTATTCTAATTATTTGTTTCCAGATCTCACGCAAGAAAAGATTAAATTTTATTCTAATACTTAACTAAAACTTATGATAATGTTGATAATGTAATTCCACTCTCGGAAAGTATTATGATAATTCTTTTTTTAAAGTATTATTGCAAAACGTGTTTTTAAAACGACGAATTTAGTGAGGATTTTGCGAAAAGTTAGATTTGAGTTTTTAAATTTAGTAGCTTGAAAAATCTCGCAAAAATAAATATGCATAGAATTAAATGTTAATGTTTAGCTATTATGAAATGCGAAGAATTAGTTTGTTAAATCTCCTATATTGTGTACAATAGGAAAATAAGCTTTATCTTTATTTTGACTGCTTGAAAACATTTAGGCGTTCATAAACAAACCTTTACATGAATTTTTAAATAAATTTAAAAACTAGAATAAATAGCAAAATTACAAAATAATTAAATTAAAATTAATTATAACAAAATAATTATATTTCATAAAGCAGATGTAGACAAATTATAAAAAAACTTTAAATTTGAAGCATTATTTATAGAATATAAAAGCAAACGAATTAAAAATAAAATTTGAAATCTACAATTTTGATTTTTTGGATTATTATTTAATACAGCTTTTAATGAATACATGGGGTGCCCACCCTCGTCGCTGTACGAGTGGCTTTTAGTCATTGACATAGTTAAAATTACAAAAATAAATTTAAACGAGGTTTAAAAAAATTAAAGTCACTTAGGTCAATAAAAATATAGCTTTAAATATTAATAAATTTAAATTTTTATACGATCCCCCGGTCCTATAAGTAAAATTTAGTCAAAATTTCCTATACAACATACAAGTAAGACAAAATAGCCCAATTCATCCTGTACTAAAATGGATCGAATTATGAAACTTTGAAATGCATGCCTCCAATTTTCGGCAGATGAGTGCAGAAAAGTTTGCCATGCTTCGATGGCTCGTAAACAATACAGGGTGTCTCAGAACTGCGAGTACAAACTTTGAGGGGTGGTAGAGAACATCGTTTGGAACCACAATTACATAGGAAAGCATGGGCGGAAACGTCTTGTTAACCCTTTCAAGGCCAGTGAAAATGTATAGGAAACTAGAAAAATTTTAATACAAAATGAAAATTGACAACAGAATTTTATGATTTTTCCAACTATTATGTATGGGAAATGTATTTGTTTTCTTCTTTGCAAAAGCATTTTTCCGCGATTTCTGATGTCATTCATATTTTTCCACATTTTAGCGATTTCTAATAGCTACTAAGATACTATGATTTTAAAGAAACATAATTTTAAATTTAATTTAAAATTAAATCATTTCTTGTACTTTTTGTGTAATAAAGCGATCTACACTGCTTTCCGCATTGTATAATAGCTGCGTTTTTGTGTCTCTTTGAGCTTTTCACGGACAAAGCACTTCCATTTCTAAAATGTAGAAAATATGAATGACATCAGAAATTGCGGGAAAATGTATTTGCAAAGAAGAAAAGCCAGACATTTCACATACATAATAATTGGAAAAATCATATTAAAATTCACATCCTGGTGTCAATGTTCATTTTGTATTAAAAATTTTGTAGTTCCATATACAAACCGCTGTCTGTGAAAGGGTTAACAAGACGTTTCCGCCCATGCTTTTCTATGTAATTGTGGTTCCCAACGATGTTTTCTATCACCCCTCAAAGTTTGTACACGAAATTCTGAGACATTCTGTATGCTTGAAGTATTAGAAGGGTTAATTTTTGTGTATCTGCACTTCAACTGAAAGTAGTCATCGTAACAGTACAGACACAGTTAATTTTTATCAATTATGTTTCAGATTGATTAAAATCATTATATTTTAAGATCTATTGCTTTTTCATGTTTTTTTTTTTTTTTTTTAAATCTAATACTTACCCATCATACGTAGTATAGGGTAAGTCTTGCAATCGTTTTGAAAATCGAAAAATTTTTTTTGACGGATTTACACGTTTCGGACACTAGAGATTCCGAAAAACATATTTTTAGAAAAAAAAATTTGCCGTCCGTCCGTCTGTGTGTCTGTGTGTCTGTCTGTCTGTCTGTAACCGCTCTATCTCTCGAACAAATTGAGATAGAGACTTGAAATTTTGTATGTGCTTAGTATGTAAGAATGGGACGAAGCCTATTTAATATCAGTAACCTCGATTATCCGGAACAATTTTTTTCGGACTCTCGAAAAATTCGTTCTGATGAAAGGTATATAAAAATTTTCGAATTTTTTTATTTTAATGAGTGGACGTAAAAAGCAATAAATTAACACAAATTTTGCATAAAAAACGGAGTTGACCAGATTGTTAGTTGTCGAGATATTTTTAATCCTGTTTCTCACATTCTTTGATTTTTCATGACCCTGTATTGCATTCAAATTTCAATTCAAAGATATCTTTTAATTGCAAATGAGACACTTAATTCGGTGCATGAAACCGTTAGTGAATATGATAATTATTTTTAGAGTTATAAGGATGTTTCTTTTATGCAATTCAGTGCTACTTGAATAGTTTGCCGTTTCATACAATTTATCGGAATTGGTCCATCAGAAATTCATTAATAGAGCATGATGATGTGTTAAAAATACTTAAATATACGTTTATATTTTATTTTGGAATTGTAATGCATTTTATAAATTGTTTACATATGATATGTTTTCATACATTATGATATGCATATCCATGATGGGTAAGTATTACGGTTGCCTCCAACGACTAGTTTTTATTTTTACCCATACTTTCAGTACATCTTGTATATTTTGCTTTATTATGTTGGAATGAAAATGTGTTATAAATTTATGTTGGGTTATTTTCACTTTCAACTATATTTAATTGATATTTGACGGTCATTTATACGAGGGTTGCTCAAACAGTTTTGCCTTCACGTCCGTAACTACAATATTAACAGAACAAAATGGAATATTTTACATAAAATTTGAAATGTTAGTCATCTGATGATGGTTTTTATTTTGCAGGCGGATTCACTGACGTGTAAACGGCGAAATTAAGAATGTCAGAGATCATGTTAGAGCGTGCATGATCGAATTCCTGACAGCATGTGATCCTGATATGCACAAGTCTATGAATAATTAAATTATGTAATTTGTAAGAAAATTTTTTATGGGCCCAAATTATTTTAAAAATACATCTTTAACTTATTTAAAATATTTTTATATCTGGAACTATATGTTTATGATTAACGGTTTAAGAATTAGGAATTGAACACCGTTCACAGTAGACACAGTTTACATAAATGTACAGGTATATTATCTAAGCAAAAATGTATTAATACTTTCGATATTATATATTTTTTAGGAATTCTTTTAAAAACTGTTTTAGACCTTGTCAGATGTAAAGCGCATATTTAATCATATTTTTCATTCGAGTTTTAATAACATAAAGAATTAAGGGATTGGCAACAAACTGAATAAATTAACGACGTATGATTATGTTGTATCAGAAAAAGCTTGAAATTATATCTAGCTCAAACATATAACTGCTTGAATTCAGCGTCAAAATGTGTTTAAAAAAGATTAAAATCTGTATGCATTGAATCAAAGAAAAAATACGCATTACGAAAATACTTTTTAGGGGGCTTCTAAGCTGGTCGCAAAATCTCCTTGATTGATACATATTATCATAATAAGCAAATAAGATATGCTTCCTTGGAGGGGGAGATTTCCCTTAAATGGCGGAAAAAATATTTTTTAGCAATTTTTTCTAGAAAAGGAATTTCTTTTTTTCCAATCCCGACTTCTTTTTTCGCAATTTGGCGAGCTTCTGAAAATATTTTCAAAGGGTTGAATAGGGTTTGAGCTCAATAAACTATATCTTTATCACGTAGCATGAATTAAAATGAATGTTTTGCTTTTCCCTTATGTTGTGTTAAATTTCATTGTAGCAATCTAATTTCGCATTGGAATGTATGAATCAAAAATCAAGATTCAGCTTTTGGATTTAGGCAAAGGAGATTACTTTCTTTAAAAAATACGCAATTGTGCAATTTAACTCCAAATGAGTCAATTGGAGTTAGACGCTCTGATGGTAACTTTTTTTATTATTAATTTGTTTCAATTTTTCCGGATTTAAGTAGCAGATACTGCCATATGTTCTTTAAAATAAATTTCATTCTTTCCCATACTTTTACTAATTTTTAAAAATTATTTTAGAAAGGGACTATGACCTTAACAACCTTTTTAATGGATGTGCTAAAAGCAAAATTAAAAATTAAAAATTTATTAATTTGTTTAAAAGCCAAATTTTTTATGCCTATTTTTGAAAAAAACTAGTATTAGAAAAAAATATATGCAGTGTATTTTGTTTAGTATGTTACATTTAATTGAAAAAAAATAGTAATATCAATTTGACCGCTTAACTGATTAGTATTTTTTAAATTCAAATAATGCCTATTTTTTCATGTGTTTTCCGAGTTCACTTGCTTTTAAGAAAAATCATTTTTGCTTAATTGAATCAGAAAATTGCTATGTGAAGCAATGCAAAATTTAGACTATAGATTTATTGGTAAAAATAATAAATCACGATTAAAATATTGATCCCTAGTAGCAAACCAATATTGGTCCAATGTAGCATTAATATTTCATTAATTGGCAATATTGCCAATAAAACGTCAATATTGCTCTAATATTGGGATGTTTACTTTTTGCCCTTATTTAGCGAATATTTGAAGCCAATATGATGCCAATTCGGTATTTCATTGGAAGTATTTCAATGAAATTCCGATATTTAATCAATATTGGCAATATTCCCAATGAAACCCCAATATTTGCATAATAGTGGCTGCAAATATTGGCTAAATAAGGGCAAAAAGTAAACATCCCAATAATGGAGCAATATTTCATGCCAATATTGTGGCATTGTGCCAATTTTGCTCCAAGAGGTAGCCAATATTACTCCAATATTGTTTGGCTACTGGGGATGCTCGTACAACGTACGGGCAAATCATGATTGGCAAAAACACGCTGCCCGTATGACGTACGGGTAAATCGAGGAAGCAATTAACAGATTTAGTGTTCCGATCCTGTCCAGTAAGAAACAAAAGTCATTTTGCGTAAAATGTGCTTATAGCTGCTCGAAAACAGTAACCTTATGGACGAGTCGCGTTGAAGTGTTCAATAACTATCCTCATAGCATGCATGGTCACAGTGATGTCACAATGACGTCACTGTGAGTCACTTTGGTCACATCACATCTGTGACGAAAATGCCACCACACAGTGACGTCACAATGTGACTAAGATATGACTTTCTAAAAAAATTTTCACAGTTCGTCACAATGTTAATGTCAAAGTAGTCACAAATGACACACTTTTCACAAACTGGTCATTGTGACGTCACAAAGTGGTCACAATGTGACGTCACAAAAAAGCTCTAAAACGGCCATAACGACTTCACATTTTAGTCACTGTGACTTCACATCGACGTCACGTGACGTCACATCGACAATCGATGGTCACAAAGTCACAATGTGACTTCACAACAACGTTGCAGTGACGTCAGAATGTCTTACGGGTACAGAAGAACGTCGTATGCGGCCAAATTATTTTAAAAGGGATAATAATGTATAAAACAACAAATAAGATATATAGAACATATAATAAAACAACAAATCGGAAATTGGACGTAGCGAATGACTATACGAACAACTTTCTATATTTGTACTATGACGAAACTTAAAAAAATATTCAGATCTTGATGTATTTGTGTATAGTATTTCGGATACCGTATAAGTATCCGAAATTTTTTGTGTGTCCCTGCCAACACTATCTGTTTTCTATTATAGAGAAGGTAGTTTTTAATAAACTTCAGCAACGTACAGTGTCGGTCAAAAGTTTCCGGCCAGCAAAAATTTTTCAGATTATTTGTAAATATACCCATATGAAAAGGAATCTCAAAGTGATATTTATACATTTTATTGACATAATAGTTAGGAACTTACTTATAGAAGAACATATAAATGTCAATAAATTTAATTGACAAAATTAAGTATAAAGGAATGACGCAGACTACCGAATGAGTTTCACAATGGGATGTTACTAATCTGTAGAAACAAATTACCTGCTCGTGTACATAGAATAATACTGACGAGATTAAATGTCTGAATTTCTTACTCTATTAGTATGCATTACTCTCCCATTTCATTAAATAGTAGTTTCAGAGTAAAAGATAGTGAAGTATCATCTGTGTTTATTTTAAACTAATCAGAGAGATCAATTTGCAAATACGATTAGAGAGTTTCTTTCATACATTCATGTATTTTATATTACATGGTATAAAAACGTCTATTATTATAATAAAATTTTGTAACATATGTCGGCACTACTAGGTTATCCCGTCGACCAAAAAATTATCGCCAAATTTTAAGATTAAATGCCAATAATGGATGATCATGAATGTCACATTCAATGACATTAAATACGATTCACGTGTTTAAAATGTCATCAAGTGATTCTTAATTCGACTTTTTATTTGTATTTTTATTAATATTCTAATAATTATTTGTTTTTTCATTATTTAAAAAAATTATTTCAATATGTATAATTTGGCTATTAGTTTGGTGATTTGTATAATTTGGTGAAATTGGTCGACGGGATAACAGGGTAGTATCCATATTTCTTTACTTTCCACGTTTAAATTAGACTTACACTTCTTGCATTTGCATCTGCACATAGTGAATCGCGTACATATCTTGGTGTGTGGTGTGGAGGAATGGTACAAGTCACAAAAATAAATATTTCAAACAGTTTCTGAAAAGTGCTAATGATGATTTGTCTGTCCGTCTACCCATGTGGTTCTCTGATCGAGCACTAACTCTCATAAATGTACTCAGATCACTCTGAATATTTTTAGCATGTTATTAACCAGGGTTGGCAAGTTTTTGACAGTGTGCGGTTTTATCCGGTTAAAACCGTGGTTTAAACCGTCATGGCTAAAACCTCTTGTCAAAAACCTCGTCAGAAACCTCAAATACTACACTGATCTGTAAAATTTCACATTAAACATCTGTCACAAATACACAATATTAGATGTAATATTAAAAATTCAATTTTACTGTATTGTATATTATCATTTCCGGAAAGAAAAGAAATTTTTTTTGGTAATAAATCTGAAAATTTGACTTGCCTCCAAACTTGCTCAACTAGCAATGCTTTTGCTATCAAGCCCTGCTAGCTCAACACCAATTGAGAGAGTATTTTGTAACTTTGGCTTCATACACTCTAAACTCATAAACCATTTGGGTGTAAATAAATGTGCTAAATTGCCCAGCAAACACTGAGCTATAGGTAAGCAATCGGACGATAGCCGCTTGCCACTGCCAGCGGTATTGGACCAATGCCGGTTGTCGCTATCGGTTCCATATCTTTTTTGATACGCCGCGCGAATGCCGCCCGATTCATGAGGCACGCAGCCGGTCCGGTATCGGCAAAAAACTATGCCGATAGCTAACCACACGAATACCGACTGAAACCCGGCACAAGCAAAAAAAATTTTGGTGGCGCCATCTGTTAAACACTCTAGCAAGCATTTTGAGAGCCAATGAACATACTTCAGTGCGGTAACAGGCGGGGTTTGATCTCGCAACCCTTAGCTCAGAAGGCAAACGTCTTAACCACTAGACAAGTCGGACCTGTTTAGGGGGAGGATTATGTGTGGTAATAAGGGTGTGGCTTTTCAGTAAGTGTCACGTAAATGGAGAGTGTTGTTGACGTAAATGACAGATTGGAAAATTGTAATATTAAAGTGTTTTTATTTTATTTATGTATTTATTTACTTGTAATTGTCTTATGCGCCTGATTTTAAAAATTAAGTTAATATTTAAATTAATAAATTAGGAAATTAATTAAAGCAAACGAATTGTTTTTCTTATAAATTTTAGAATCTTTAAATAGTATATTTAAAAAAATAGAAATATTTTTTTTTTCAGAAGTACTGTCAGAAAACTTATTTTAAATAATAATAAATTGGTAATAATTAACTTTTAAATAGAATAAAAAATTATGTTATGCCATTTCATGATTTAAAGTAGTATTTATGATTTACGATTATGTTGCAATGTTATGTTGTTTATTATGTATATTTATTAAGTAAAAAATAAAATAAAAGTAACACACACACACACACAAAGTTACTAAATGTAATAATAATGTAAATAATAAGGAAAAAGAATAAGAAATAGATATTTAAAACATAAAATAACTAATTTAATAAAAAAATAATTTGGTAATTAATCACTTTTAATTAGAATGAGAATTCAAAGTCATTTCATGATTTAATGCCGAATATTTTTTTATTTATTGTGTAGCAATATTGATTCCGAATAATTGTTGCAATAATAATTTTTAAATCTTAAAATAAAATAGCAATATTAATTTATTTTTCATTTGTGAGATAATATTTTAAAAAAAAATCTGATTTTTTTATGTTAAAAAATGGGTAGATGTCTTTTATATGTTTTACCTTGTAAAATAATTTCAAGCACTTTTTAGTAATTAATATTAAAATAAAATAAGAAAATGAGTTATTGCTTTGAAAATGAATAGTTAAATAGAAAATAAATTCAATTGTCTTACAAATTATTTTTCTGTTTTTATATGATTAAGTTCCTAATAGTGAATAACAATTTAAAGGAGAGAATTTAAAAATTCTTTTTTGATTAAAATAATTGTAAGTCATTTTAAAAATTACTTCAAAAACAATATTTTTAAATAAATAAATATAGGTTATTTTTGACATATTTTCTGTTTATGACTGTCAGAATTTTTAATGAAATACATGAGCTATACATTTCTTATCAAAACTAAAACTCAAATAAAATTGATCAAAAAAATCGGTTAAGATTAAATATTCTGAATTCGGACCGATGTTGGCAAATCTGATCGGTCCACTATCAGAACTCAGATATCGGTCCTGCGTCACTTGCCGGTATAAGTCGCTAGCCGATATATAAACAAATGTGGACCGATCACCGTAACCGGCTCTCAAAAAAGCAGATTCTTAAGTTTCAGTTGCCAACCTGCTACCGACACTTAACCGACATTGACGGCTCCGGACCGATAGTATGCCGAAAGTTATGTGCTTGCTGGGTGGTTAAGTGCCATAGAATGCTGTGGGGTAAAATTGATCCAGATTGTTAATTGTACAAAATCATTTTCTTCTGTTTGAACATTCTAAAAAACAATTTTTTATTGCAATTAAAGTAATTTTATTTTTTTGTAATTATTAAATTACAGTATAATTAATTTTAAATAAAAAATTACTTAATGTTTCTTTCTTGTTCTTAAAATGTTTAAAACGCATTACATGTTTTTGACAGTTTAAGCCAGTTTTTGACGGTTTAAACCAGTTTTTGACAGTTTAAACCAGTTTTTGACAGTTTAAACCAGTTTTTGACACTTGTCATGTCAAAAACCAGTTTCTGACGTCAGAAACCCAACCCTGTTATTAACCTTTCCAATAGCCTTGATCGCTATTGAAAATGAAGAGTATATTATTTATAGTTCATTTACAAGGACGGTAAAAAGTATTCTAATATATTTCGGTCAATTTCAAAAATTGTTTTAGACTAATTTTAATAGTGTTATGTGATTTCAAATGCAATTAAAGGAATATGCATTTATGAAGTGTAATAAAAATTACAATTTTAGAATGTACAGTGCAAAGCACATGTTCATTTACCGGGCCACACAAAATAATTCTGTGATATAATGGTCTAGGAGGAAAACAATTTGCAGCCAATTTTAGATCTGTTACACTAAAAATAAGAATACTGATACGCATTGTTGCTTACTACAATATTCTTATTGAATAGCATGATGTGCACAGCATTTTTTATTCATTTACAGGGAGAGACAAAAGATCTGGATATAGTACTGCCCTTGCGATCATTTTTGCGTTCCATACAATTTCTTTATATTCTATAGATCATACACAGGGCTACACAAAAGATTTGTAAGTATTGAGGAGTATTTGGTAGAATTGCTCATAGATGACTTTAAAAGAGGACATGAACTTTCAAATTCAACTATAATAAGTATGCATCGAACTTTAGGGAATACGCTCAGGATTCGCTATTTTGCGCTGCAACATATATATATATATATATATGGAGACAGCTTTAAAGCAATGTTATTTTATTTTAAACAGCTTCATGAAGTACATTCAAAGAGTAAGCGGCATGCAACGATCGAAGCTGTAACCTTTTCAATTGTGTTTCTCAACTCTTGTAAATCACAAAGTATTGGTGGAAAGTAGACACGATCTTATATAAAGCATTAAAAGAAAAAAATAACATGACTTATAGGGCTGTTTTAAATCATCAGCCCAATAAAAACGCTCAAAATACGCTCACGATTCGTTATTTTGCGTAGCTGACAGTGCAAGCGGGTCATTAATTAAAGCATTTACCAAGCATGTGCTTAACTAAAACATTTCGTGTTACTTCTTTAAATTCTGATCCTGAACTAAAATTTTACAATGCATACAGTTAATACTATTAAAATTAATAACAAGAAGATTCTTATATTGACTTAAAGCTATAAAATAACAAATATTAGAAATAAACCAATTCCATTTTGCTTTTATATCCAATGTATTTTCAGAAAATGAATAATCTTATTTGGCAAATTTTATTCTGGGAAAGAAAGATAAAATATTTTAAAACAAACTTTTGATCGGAGGTTTTGGCAAGTGATCATTGCATTTATTATTGTAAGTAAGAGAACATACATACACAAAAAATAATATATATTATTGTATTTCAAAAAATTTCAAATATACTCTATTTGATGCTCATTAAGACGTATATTATTGGATCAGTTCCAATAATCTGTATTTGTAGCTGAAAAATATTGTTTATTTTTGTGAGTTAATAAAGATAAAATATATGACAAGTTAAAAGAAAGTATAAAATTGATTCAGTGGACTTGCATCCACATACACTAAAAAATCAGACATTCTAAAAAAATACCTCGTTAGTATCTTAAATTTATTAAAAATTATTTTTAGATAGCTAATTTTTAAAAAATACCGTATTAGTTTTATTATATCAATGCAGAAGGTCTTGCACACTTTATCGAAATGCTTTTTAAAATCAATTTATACGCAGAAATGCCACATCCTTTGCAATAATTTAACTTTATTAAATAGCCTTAAGGGGTCAAATACCCTTTGAACAAACTAGTACCTAAATATCCACTTGAGAAAATTGAATTTAAAGATTAAATAACTTTTTGATAATATAGGAAAAGTAGAAAGTGTTTTACACATAACCTCTCTAATAATTCGAAATTGTGTGTGTGTATGGAGTTTCTTTTTAAATGTTCCTAAAAAATCAGATTTAAAGCTGCATTACAAGTTAATTTTTTAAATCAAGTTTAGGATGCTTTAAAAGGTACTTGACTCCTTAACTCTTAGCTATACATTCGGATTGAAAAATTCATCACAGTTGAATTTTCCCATAATACAATCTTGTTAATTTACTCCAGTTTATGTTAGAAAACTTTGCAAAGTCTTTTACATGTTCCAAATATTGTTTTACTTTAACCATTTACCCGGCAACAGGTGTTGGGAAACATTGCTTTTATTCCCAATTTATCACGGAGCAAACAGCTGAAGTGGTTGACTGAAAGAAATAAGATAAGTTAATAAAGAAGTTAATAAAAGAAGTTAGTAAAAGAAACTAAAAAGTGATATTTTGAATTCATATTACTCTAATAAAAATAAAGTAATATATATATAGAAATTAACCATTTCCTGTGTGTATTTATAGGAAAGGAATTTTCAGAAAATTATCTTATCTGGCAAGTGTTACTCTTCCAATTTAATTTACAATATTTTACTTCTAATTTGAAGTTTTTTCCAGAGGTTTTAGCAAGTGATCATCCCCTTCGTAACATTTTATTTATCAGAGGAAATATACACATAAAAATGAAATGAATTTATATGATTCTATTTCCAAAACCTCCGGACCAAAACCAAATATTCGAATCTTGCAATAAACATATATTTAACGGCTGAATTTAAAAAACTATTAAAAATTGAATAATATAAACTTAGACAGATTTGAATATATTTTTTAAAAATAAATAAAATTTACATACAAAAAATAAAATATTAAAAAATTAAGAGTAACCATTTCGCCAAGCTAGGCCTCATCAGTACAAATAATTATTCATTGCATACACTGTAAAAAAAAATCAAGAGGTTACTAAAAATTTTTTAGTAAATTTGTATTCCACAGATTTTTTTAGTAATCATTACAAACTTTTTTTTTTGCAAGCGAAACAAGCATTTCTTTTGTAAACTGAACAAAAAAATTTTTTGTATAACTAACTTAAAAATTTTTAGTATGAGCCACGAAGCAAATTTTAGTAATAGCTCCAAATTTTGTTTTAATAACCATTACGTGGGCTCGAAGGGAAGGAGCTTCCTTCGAGCTGCATTCAGACTTCTGAAGCGGAAGGTTTTCGGCAAAATTGCAATAGATGGCAGCACTAAACATTGCTACTGCTCCGTCAGGATATTCTAGTCCGTTTATTAACGAGTACTTACACTGCATACATTCGGGGCGTATTTGGCAGTGGCCAGTATCGAACCCGGGAACTTTTAGCCTGGAGTCCGTTACTATAACCACTATGCTATCAAGGCCACACCAAGTGAGCTTTAGTAATAGCTATTAAAAATATAAAATTATTAACTCTATTCGTTGCTAACTTTTTTCTAAAAATTCTTACAGATTTTCTTGTAACCGACTAAGATTACTAAAAATTTTTTAGTAATTACAAGGATCACTAAAGTTTTTTTTAGTAGATCGACACTTTTTTTTTACAGTGTAGCAAACATTGGAAAAAATGAAGACATTTAGTTACAATAAGTTATTACTTATTAGAATGAAGGCCTGACGAGGCCTTGCGTGTAGCTTGGCGAAACGTTTACTCTTGTATTTTTAAATGTTTTTTAGTGTTTCATTTTTTGTATATAAATTTCATTTATTTTTTAAAAATATATGCAAATCTGTCTTATTTTATGTTATTCAATCTTTTAATATCCGAATCTTATTTTGACGAATGTTGTTGGAAATATTCATATAATTTGAAATGTGTAGTTTCAATATATTGTCCATTTTGGTCAGAAAATGAATAAAAAATACATGACAGGTTCGGAGTTAAGTATAAAAATAATTCAATGGACAAATTCAAATGTATATTGATTTTTAAATTGATATTGGTAACAGCTATACATTTTAAAGATCCAAAAAATTCAGTAATGAGTTAATTACAGTCAAATTATCCTTACACTGTAAAAAAAAAATCTGTGAAGGTACTAAACATTTTCTAGGAAACTGGGATTCCAAGAACTTTTCATGTAACGATAACAGGAAAAGTTCATGTAATAGATTCTGAAACTTGAATTTTTACTGTTACCGTTACAGGAAAAGTTCTTGAAATCCCAGTTTCCTAGAAAAAGTTTAGTACCTTTTCAGATTTTTTTACAGTGTAGATAACTATCTTAGAAAGAAAAAAGAGAAATTAGAATAAGAAGTATTTATTTAGTATAACTAGATTGAGGAAAAAGTCCTGGGAATTTTATTAAATTTCGTTGTTATGCGCTAATTAACAACAAAAGCAACAAGGACTATTCTTTAAAATAGATACCATCAAAGTTACGACTTTCTGTCAGATTCCGAATTTGCTGGAAATACCATGGCCGTTTCTTGAAATCGAAAAACTCTTGACATGCTTCATTCAGTTCCTTCTATTACAAGAATTCAAATTGACGGACCTTGAAAAAGTGGTGCATTGAACGAAAGAAGCAATAATTGTATGAAGCCGCGTCTGGACTCCTACTTATAAAGTGTCCTGGTGTAATAACGCCAGGTTGGGTAATAACGCCAAGTGCTGATATTACTCATAATTATGAAATAATTCGGTAAATGGCACCTGCGGGCTCTGCTCAGAAGGGCTCTGAATTATTTAAGAATCAAACAACAGCTTAAAGTTAATTTGTTCCATTTGTAGGCGTTATCGCTTTTAGAAGCAACTAAAATTAACGCTTGATCTAAAATTTGCGAGGAAAGTTCTGTGATGTGAAGACTACGTATTTATCATCAAGAAATACCTTGTTTATTACATGAAATTTTAGTGCATTTTATGTACTTTCAAAATGTTGTAGGAGATTTTGGATATGTTTGCGAGCTAGTTTCTAGTTTAAAATGAAACTGCGCAACAAGCATACCGGTGTAATAACGCCATTCCTTGGCGTTCCGTGTATGCATTCTATTACATAGAATGCATGCATGGAAACATAAATACTGATTTATCTAAACACAAATAAAAACATGCAATGTTTCTAATATTCCTATATAAGCGGTCCTTTTTAAGCAAAAATAAGCTCAGAGTCGGTTAGTCTTTTGATTCCTGTTCCTCCTTCTTTTTCTTACACTTTCACAAAAAAATTAACATTTTCTATCGTTTACAGAGCAATATATCAATTTTTAGGGCTGTAGAGTTTGTATTTTCAAAATTTGGAAATCTACATAGGATTATTCCATCTTATTTCATAGTATTGTTTGCATGGCGTTATTACCCACATAGGTGGGTAATAACGCCAAATAGCATTGGTCAAGAAATCATGCCATTACATTTTGTGATGACATATTTGTAAAATTATTTTTTATATATAGATAGCCAATGGATTGCTATATGAAATCCCATATTTGTTTGAAAAATACAATCTAAAACTAAGCCGTGAAAATTGGTAGAACCTTAATGTGGCGTTATTACCCCAGGATACCTTATATTAGTATACTTTTAAAACGAAAGAGTGGATTTGGATTCTCAAGAAAGTGCAGTAATTTATTGGATCGTAAATGAGTTTTTTTTTTTTGAAGATTTTACCTTTCTTGATTTAAATTGCTTATTTAAATTACTCATATTGATTTAAATTGCTTAAAAACGGCTCGTTCACTCGAGTTGTTTGAACTCTTTACGAGAAGCTGACTTTGAAATCGTGAGATGAGTGTATTTCGGCTCAATTTGAGTTATTTTGATTATTTATCTGACTGATGTTTTGAGAACATGCTCTTATTTACGATACAAATTCTGGTAACTATTAGATTAAAAGTATCCCAGAATATTTTTCTCAATCTAATGTCTTAACTACTAATAAATATAAACGTCTTATTATTATCCAAATAAAGCTGAAATTGCCAAAAGCGATAAATATACTTAAAAGGCGTTTAGATAATTTTTTTGGAATTGCTACATGTTTCATCGCTCAAACGGTGTCATCCTCAATATCTCTGTTGATGCAAATATTTTCACAAAAATAATAAAAGAAGAAATAGGTTAATTATAGCACGATGCAACATGAATTATGAAAAAAAGAACAAACATAAAATAAAATAAATATTTGTTAAAGTATATTCTACTATTGTTTCATATTCTGCAGAACATAGCATCACTAGCTTTGTTTGAATGATTTTAACAGATTTTCATACCTAAATTTGTATTATTATTTGTTATTAAGTATATTGTAAAAGATATCTAAAATTAATCTATTTGCACCAAGCCTGTAGTTTCCAATATTACATTTTGTTTTCAAATCAAATCAAACCATAATTTTTATTACATAAAAAAGGTAAACGATAATTATTTAGAAATTAGAATCATAACACCACAAAAACTTTCTGGTTCAAGTTATATTCTTTTAATTAGTCCAGGTTAGTTTTTTTTAGCTTTTAAACTTTTTAAGAATATTTTTATTTGTTTACTTATTTATTTATTTATTTTGGTTTTGTTCATTAGGTTTTACTTTGAGAAGAATAAATTCCCTGTGTTTTTTAAAAAAATTCAAAACAATTGGTCAATGAAATTTGAAAATTCCAAGGTCTCTTTTTTATTTATGAAATATGAGTATATTCTTATAACAATCAACTTAAAAATATGCCCTCTATAAACAGTAAAGTTGACCATCTACTCAATTGTCAAAATTTCCACAAACACGTACTTCAACATTCATTATTTCTGAGCAACATATATTAACCAGACCATATTCTAATCAATAATTGAACAAAAATGAATTTATGATGCATATATAATTCAAAGAAGTAATATTAATCCAGCCATATTGTAATTATTCATTATTCAAGAAGGTTATTATGATGGTTATTAAATCTATTATGACAAAAGTTGTATTCTTAAACAAGAGATGGAAGTAATTTATTCAGTTTGAACAAACTTGTATCTTCAAACAAGCAAATATAGTAATTTATTCAGTTAAATTTTTTGGGAAATGTTCCGAGTTAACTCGGAACATTTCCCAAAAAATGATTTCGTCAAAAACGAAAGAAAGAAAAAAAGATCGTGAATTCTAAGTATCCATTACTGAGTGTTTACCTATTCTATACATCTCAGAAAATATACTGCTGTGCATCCAAGTAATGAATATTCATCTCAATATGTTTGACATATTATAACATCAATAGAACGCTCCGCAAACGATTTTTCCACATAGGCATTCTCTTCTTTAAATTGCAAAGGCATTCTCTTGTGTGTGTCTTTAGGTGAATTATAAAGGCTACACATTTCACGTTTTCATACCGAAAATTCGATGGTAAAGCTTAAAATATGAACATTTCATGGCTTTACTATTATTTTTTTTTAACACAATCTAACTGATTGGTAAAGTTATCATACGAATTTGAATATTTCCAACTAAGCTAAAAATTGCCCAGGCCGGGAATCGAACCCGGATACTTGGCTTACATTGGCCTTGTAAGCCAAGTATCCGGGTTCGATTCCCGGCCTGGGCTCAGTTAGAAATATTCAAATTCGTATTTCATGGCTTACTTTCTGTTCAGAACCTTTTTAAGCATATTTTTTACAATCCAGGGTCCCTACTGATTTATGATCATCCGTTTATTGGGTAAATGTGATAATAGTATATGTCAATAACGAGCTAAGGGTCACTCGAGCTACGAGTTTATTGATTCATTTGGTGGATTAGCATAGATAGAAATATCATGACATTATAAATTGTGCCTTTTGATATGAAAATGCTTTAGAAAATAAACGTTGTTGCATTCTAATAGACAAAACATTATTTAATAATCTTTCTAGTCTAAGGGAAAGAAACTCTGTCACCGCCAGGAACTTTTTGTGACCGGAATGTCTTTGTTAATATTAACCGTTTAAACGCCAATGTTCCCAAATGGGAACATTGCATTATTTTAAGTACAAAACATATATTTCCCAATATAATAATGATATCCTTATTTTTCCTTTAAAATATAAGGTTGATTTAAACTTTTGAAAAAAATATTTATGATTAAGTATTTATCACAGGTATAAGGAATATGTAAATTCGTTAATTTGTATAAAAATGTATTATTTGCTTTTATCGCTTTCTCTATATTACTTACATTTGACCGCTAGGAATCTAAATGCTTTTGGAGTTCGAGAATATACTCAAGAACAATATACATTAGCGTATAGTGGAAAATAATTTGTTACATTTGCATGGATTGTCAATCAATAATCATGTTCCAAAATGCGAACACTGAAAAAAAAACAGCCAGAAAAACTGCAGAAATATTTTTTATTATTATTATTTATTTTTATTATTATTATTATTACATAATTGAAAACAATTGAAGATGTATTATAGGGAAAACAAAATTATAATTACATTGCGATATTAATTCGGCCATGTAAACTGATAAGTAAAAAGATGCATATAAAAATACTTAAATGGATAAATTTATAAAAAAAAATGTGATGGAACACGTCGACGGAAACAGTTTTTAAAGAAATTGTCAAGTGCCTATAAAAAAAAGAAAAGAAACATATGATGTATAAATCTTTTTTCATTTACTTATGATTCCAAATACAACTTTTTCACCAAGAGGAATCTCAGAAGATAATGTATTTTTGAGATTTAAACTGATATTTATATATGTGTATAAAACTTCTTTTGTTTCCTCAGATTTTCGAAAGCATTTAAGAATATATCCTTAAGTGTATTGTTATTTTTTTAGTAAGACGTTAATTCTTAAATAAATGTTGTCTGCAGAGTAATTGTATTCAAAAATGCATGAGAATAACAAATATACTTTTTATTTATAATGTTAATGGTATTAATTTATCATGCTTTTTAGTAAAACATGATAATCAAAAATATAAAAATGTTTTCGGGAATTGGTAGTATAACGAAAAGGTTGTCTCGCTAACGTTTTTTAAGAATAATAATAACGTGGAAAAGTTTATTATAGATTTTCGTTAGTGTTTAAATTTTATTTTTCTACCTTACAAAAATCTAACTTTCTGAACAATGTTATGGCGACGTTAATGTATTTATTAAGCAGTATTAATTAAGATGTGTCTTACCAAAAATTTGTTTTAAAAATATTTTGGAACTTCGAAAATAAAATTATTTGTATTTGTAAACGTAACGCGTAAGACTGCCGTCCTTCGAAATAAACAAAAAAAGTAAAGCTAATAATTTTTAAGGTGAAAGAAAGAACTAAAATAAAAGCTAGTTCAACTGTTTTTAAATTGTAAAAAATGTTTAGACACAGAGGATTCCCATTCCAAAAATATAAGGAATATTTATTTTAAAAATAAAGACTAAGAACAGTTTTAAGGGGTTTTTTTTTTCGGAAAAAAGGGGAAATACATTTTAACATCTCCTGGCTATTTCGTTTAAGATTGCGTTTACATAAAATAAAGTCTATACGTTATTTTAATTAAGTGTGGTTTAATAGTTGATTGCATCAAGTTTTGCTTTTCAAATGAAATAAAAACTAAATTCTAAGAGTTAGATTTTATTCATTTTGTATGAAATAATGTAAAATTAAATGTGAAATAACTGTAAAATTAAATTTACGATTAAAATAATTACTGTAAGGCCAATATGTGGAAATTTTTACTCTTAAATATCACTGAAAAACTGAATTAAGTACAATTTTTAGTTGAAAATTTATTTAATGTAGTCATTTGGCTTATTATAATTAATCAGATATGATAAATAATAACTATAATAACGTTTATAGGATATTTTAATAGTAAATAATAGCTAATAAACTATTAATAATTGGACTCTATTTTTTCCATATTATGTAACTGTCTCTAACAATCTCTCTCTCTCTCTCTCTCTATATATATATATATATATATATATATATATATATATATGGGAAATCTCCTCCACTATTAGATCTGCATATTATTTTCTACGCATCGCAACTCTGATGAAAAGGCTCTCACTGAGGCAGACGATTTTGAAGCAGCTATTAAATCCTAAGAAGCCAGACGATTTAAGCGGTAGAAAAAAGAACTGAACGGAAGAAAGGAGAATGGAATGTTTTGGGGAGAGTTGGTGTGTACTTTAGCAGAATGTTGATTAAGATGACGCGATTAAGATGTTTTAATTAAAGTTTCCTTTTGAATGTTCGAATTGTAAATATTAATATGTAAATATCTTTTTTGTAAATATTAACGTTTAATATAAGTTATTTAAAAGTTAAACGGTGTCAGAATTTTAATTTATCTCCGAGTTTATTTATTTATGTGTTCGAAAGAACTTAAAGAAGAAGAATCTCCATATATATATATATATATATATATATATTATTTTAAAGTTATTCAAAATGATATGCGTAAAAAAATATTTTGGTAAAATGTGTTATAGACAGAAATTTATTTTTTATTACTAAGGATTATCGTATTATTTTTATTACATAAATCACTGAAACCTTGATTAATATACAATCATTATTCCCAATATGTTATTACAATACATTACTGGTTATTAATATTTTCGGCAAATAAATAATAAATTCTAAATAATTTGCATTGATAATGCGAATTCCAAACAGGTTTCGAATTCCAAATAATTCGCAACCCGCCAATGCGAGTTGATTTTTCCAATTACAGCGCTTCTAATTTTTTGATGCTATATTTTCTAGTTTAATATTTACATTTACAAATATAAAATTTAAGTATAAAGACCAAATTACAGCGGGCATTAAGGTTTTATGAAGCAAGAAAAGAATAAGTCTAAAAATTACTTGCATCTTTTAAAAAAATCCTTTTTGCTGCCTTTTTACTGCATCCTTTAAAATCAAACATAAAATGTTTTATTAATGTTAAAGATTAACTTGAAAATTATTTATAGCAGTGTAACATTTCTCAGCGTGGTCGCTCGTTTCATTATAAATACGGGATTTTCCAAGAATTCACTAAAATTGTTTAAACCTTATTCATTTGGATTTTGCATATATCTGAAATATCTCAGATAAATTGCTCTGTAAAAAGTTTTTGATCCAATCAGAGGATTTATATGTAAAATATACTCAAAAAATATTTTTAAAAAGCATAAGCTACCCGGAAATATGAAATAAAATTCTTTTAACTACAAATTGCATGCAATGAAAACGCATAATATTGCCATATTTAGTATGTGTGACCATGCTAATGCCCTTATTTAAACATTACGGGATTTCTATTAATACTAAGACCTGAATCTTTTTGCATCTGCATTCATTTTTTGAAGCATATGAAATAAATTTTGTGCCATATTTTCTAAACATTTCCCCCAATCCCATACAAGTAGATATTAATTTTATTCCAAAATTGAACTGAAACTTATGATAGTTTTTACATTATAATTCCATTAACTGAAAGAATTATGATAATTCTTATTTTTAACAGTAGCATTGCAAAACGCGTTTTTAAAAATACATCTGATTTAATCTGGATTTGATTTTTTAAATAGTTTTTCAAAAATAATATTTTAAATAGAAACTTCAAATGTAAATCAATACAATTTTTTTTCAGCTTGTTATAAAGTATGAAAAATCTTTATCTTAATTTTGAATGTCTGAGAACATTTAAATATTCAAAAACAAATATGTAATACATTCTTCAATAAATTTAAGAACTAAATATAACTAAAATTCATAAAACAGATGTAGACAAAATATGAGAAACTTCAAAATTTAAATACAGTTTAATGCAATTTAAACTACATTTTAAGAAAATAAAGACAAGCGGAATTAAATAAAAAAATTGAACACAGCAATTTTTTATTTTCTTTTTTATAAAATTTTTAATAAATTTTACATGTACTCTTTTAATTTTACTCTTTGTCTGATGGCTAGTTGTTAAACAGTTAGTTATAGGCATATTGTTAAAATCACTCAAAAAAAATTATAGATTTAAAAAAAAGTCCTTTGGTTCCATAAAAACATTTCTTTAAATGTTAACAAATTTCATTTTTATACCTCCGATTTTAGAAGTAAAATTTAGAATTTTTTTTTAATTAAACTAACAAGTAGTGTTCGTATAACCGGTTATGAAAGTTTGAATTATATGACACCAATTTTCTGCTGCTAAATACATAAAATTTTGGCCATACTTCGAGGTACACCTAATGGTTAAAGTATTAGAAGGGTTTATTTCTTGTGTCATCATATCACTTCTACTAATGATAGTCACATCGTACAAGTGAATTGTAGTTTTTTTTTTATAAAGTTTCAGGTCAGTTAAAATCATATTTATATATCTGTTTTATTTTTAAAGGATTGAGACTGTTGCTTTTCCTAAATTCCTATTCTTTAATTCCGTTATTTTCATCTATGCTTTCAGTAAAAGTTGTATATTTGATTCAATTTTTCGGAATGAAAACAGATTTCAAATTCATATTGTTATGCTATTTTCACTTTCAACAATTTTATTTTTAAATCAGATGATTATTTATATTTAAAGCAAATTTTTCAATAATCTTTACCATTACTCAGTCAGTTTTAATTGTAGAAGTTAGATTGTTTTTTCAAAATAATTATAGTACCAGGGAAATAAAAATTCTAAATGTGTAACTTAAGATTTTTTTAAACCTAAATTGCTTTAAAAATATTTCTTTATCTTATCCAAAACAGTTTTGCAATCGCAATTATATGTCTATGACTGGAATTAGCTGATTTAGCTATTTGGCACCGTTAACAGTCGACACCATGTATATAACTATATATATACATTGTCTGATAAAATACTCACACTTTAAATGTTAGACTTTCTATTGCAAATCTAAGAAAAATATTTGAAGAATCAGTCTTGCTACTCTGAGGTATAAAGAATATATATTTCATAATGTATTTTTCATTAAAGTTTTTGTCTCAATCAGGGAGATCTATCAAAAACTGAATAAAATAACTTTGTGAGATTACATTGTTTCGGATAAAATCTAAAAATTATATTTAACTCTGGCACATAACTACGTGAGTCCTGTTCATTGTGTGCATCATGGATCAAGCCGTGTTTAAAGTTAGACAAAAAGTTGTACACATCGTGAGAAGAATTAATATTAGACTAATAACTTCTTCAGACCTGAGCATAAAATAACTCTTCAAATATATATTTATTACTTTTGTATAATCGAAATGACATCACAGATGATAGAAAGAGTCATTTTTATGAAATCAGTACTTTAGGGGACTCGTAATTTAGGTTTACAAATATGGATATAAAAATACTAATCCACTTAAAACATCAGTTTAACGATCAGTAATACAAATTTACGCAAGAACAAAATTAAGGTTTTTAAACAAGCAAATGATCAGCAAACCCTCAAATTTTTTTTATTGTAAAGCATTTAAGTTAAATAATCATGAATATTTCTCACTTTCTTGGCCCCAATCCATTGAAGGTATTTTCGACACTCGGATGAAAACAATATTTATTTCATGAGGTACTATTCATCAGTGCTGACATTTATTGGTTTTGTTTTAAAGCAAAACATATTCAGCTGTATAGAAGTAAAGTAAAAATGCAAAAAAATTGAACAGTTTAGTTTTTATGAGAATGAAGATACACATTTGTGTACCTCAGGTCTGTAGAGGATAATAAGCGAGACGTAAGTTCAGTCGTTTAATATTTTCACGCCTGAGACCCACACTTCTGGCTTTTCACTGTCTTTAATTTGTGTAATTTTTCTTTAAAATGTGTCAGGTATCAATTTCTCATTTTTCCCCATTCCTCTAGAAAGTCGGATTAATAGGGACGTAGGGAGCGGTCACGGACAAATTCGACCCTCATGCGGCGGTTCTGTAAATACTTTTAAAATGGCTTCCAATCTTATTGCAAAGCAGGAAAGAAATTTTTGTTCTTGATTGACGCTTATTGTCACATTAAGCAATTAACAGATGCTTCCAACAAGATTTTCTTTTAGACGTTTTAAAATGAATTTTTTTAAATAAAAATTTAGAATAATTTTTTCTTATAGATTTTAAAAGTATATAATTTTTTTATTAGCTTCAAGCACTTTGAGATGAAAAATTTGAACACTAAGAAAATGGCAGCCATTTGAAAAGAAATGTCTACTCTTGACCCCATTTTTCGCTCTTTGGCAAACATTGAAAATAGTCATTTATTTTTTCAAGCGGCTAAATAGGATCCAAGGGATATTACCTTTATTTTTATTTTAATAGCAATGTCAGTTTAAAATTTTTCGTGTTGTGATCCCGCTCCGTAAGAAAAATAATACTTTTGTGTAATAGGTGTTCATATTTGCTTGAAAATAATGCAATCTTTACGGACGCGTTGCGCTAAACACTTAATAACTACATGACAAGAACAATGAATGCGGCCAAGTGTTAAAAGTATAATGAAATTGCCCTCTTAAATGTGAAGCAGGGTATTTAGTTACGTAAAATCCACCTTTTATATAATTACATTAACATTTAAAATAATTATCTATCAAATGTGCTATGAAGAACATATTCAATTACACAGACGACCAAATTAATTTCCCAATTGCATATTACTGATCGATAGAAACAAATTATATTCTCGTCTGTATACAATAAAACCGATGAGATTAAAATTGAGTATCTATTATTCTGTCACGTTTGCAAGAATGTATTTTATCAATTGGTGAATTAGAGTAAAAGATAAGGGAATCTAATCTGGGTTTTAATCGATGGGATTAAGTTTAAATTGATCTAGAAGATTAATTTGCTAATACAGTGCGTGTCAAAAGTTTAAGCACAATACCTATTTTCAAATAAAACTTTAAATATTCACTTTATTTCAATATTTGTCTTGTATAAGTTAATAATATCTATTTTAACACCATATTCATTGAAATTAATTTTTAAATTTTATTTCAAACTATGGAGTTTAAGAATAGAACAAAAATAACCGTGTCAAAAGTTTAAGCACAAAATCGTTTTTATGCAAATTTTACAATCTGACGTAAACGGTTGCGCACGCAAACAATTTCTGGGTGTATAAGATGCTGTTAGTTGTTGTTTACGAGTTAGTACAAAATGTCTCGGTCGAAAGAATTTTCAGAGGAGGAGGTGGTAAAAATATGGAGTATGAGAGCAAAATTTAAGTCTGTTTCTGAAATTGCAAGTACATTAAAAAGATCAAAACGAGGTATTCATCAAATTTTGGCTTGTGGTAATAATTTCAAACGAAAATTTCCTTCAGGAAGGCCGCGAGTGACTAGTTTGCGCGAAGATAGCCGTATCAGAAATTTGGCTCCAACAGGTAATTACTCCCTTTCGCAAATAAAACATGCAGTTGGAGGACAAATATCGAAAAAAACTGTTCATAGAAGAGTTATGGAATTCAAATACATCAAATACCGTAAAATGGCTCGATTACCGTGTCTCAAACGACACCTTAAAGAAGCTAGATTAGATTGGGCCAAAGAGCATATGTCATTTGGTGAAAAGTGGCTGAATGTCATATTCAGTGATGAAAAAAATGGAACCTCGATGGCTCTGATGGGTTTAAGTACTATTGGAACGATCACCGCAAAGAACCTAGAAGTGTATTTAGCCGACAACATAAGGGTGGTTCTGTAATGGTGTTGGGGGCTATTTATTTCAATGGTCAGACATATCTAGCATTAATCAGTGGTCGTGAAAACTCTGAAAACTATCAAGAGACACTTGCCAATCATTTGGTTCCTGTAGCCGAGGTTATGGGGGGAAAAATGGTTATTTCAACATGGTCAGTGCTTCGATCCATACTTCAAACTCAACTTCATCGTGGCTTAAGTCGAAAAAAGTGTCTGTTTTGAAATGGCCGGCAATTACTCCTGATTTAAACCCTATAGAAAATATGTGGGGTATTTTCACTCATGCAGTTTATCCAAATGGAAAGAGTATTCTTCAGTTAAAGATATGAAAGATGCCATTGAGAACGCTTGGTTTAAAATTGAACCAGAAACAATACAGAATCTCATTTTTTCGATGGAAGACCGCATATTTAAAGTGATTCAGCATAAAGGAGCAATAATCAAATATTAATTTTTTTTTATTATTGTTCTGCTAAAGACTAAAAACTACTGTGCTTAAATTTTTGACACACTCATTTTTGTTGTTTTGATAAATTTTATTATTTAAGATAAATTTTATAACATAAATCTGTTAACTATCTTTTTAAAACTACAATTTGTCGATTATGTGAAAAGGTAATTAACTTTCATTCATTAATAAAATTTTATTTTGAAATTTTCTGTTGTGCTTAAACTTTTGACACGCACTGTATCAACAGAATATTCCCGTTATTCATTAATAGATATTAACCATGATATAAAACTTATGTTGGATTTTTATACAATATTATTGTACTTTACATGTTTACTTGTAAATCCCATCCTTTACACAAATTTATTTGTATATATGCAGATGTACAACTCTCATTTTTAACTTTTTATTTTTGAGTATTTACTTCATTAATTTTTTTTTGTTAAGTATTTATAACGGTTTACTGTCATCTGTCCGTTTGGCCATCTGGCCAAGCTTAAACTGTCATAAATATACTCGGATCGCCATGACTATTTTGTATGTTATCGACCATTATAATAACACAATTGCTATTGAAAATGAAGTGTATATTATTTATAGTTCATTTACAGGCCCGGTCAAAAATAATCCGTTACATTTTGATCAATAGGAAAAAAATATTTTAATAATGTTAGAAAATTTCAAACATAATTAAAGAGATTAAGTTTAAAATATAACATTTATGAAGTGCAATAAATAGTACGTTTTTTTTCAAAATATAGGGTGGAAAGCACATTTCATTCATTTACATGATCACCCAAGAGAATTAAGCCATATAATGGAAAAACAATTTGCAGCGTATTCTAATTCAGTTACATTACTTGAAATACAATGGAATTCATGATTATACTATATTACTAGGGCTTACTGCTAGACATCTCTCCTATAACAGGCAGGACCAATATATATTGCTTATTTACAGGCACATACGAAAGTAACTATTTTTGATGTATTGTCTACTTGTGATCATTAGTAGAAGTGCCGTATTATTTATTATAATGTCAACAGAATGATGTGCATTTCAACTGAATTTTTGCTTGCTATCTAACATGTATAAATATTATGGAACATATATAGGACTACATAAAAAAAAATTTCGCAAACATTCAGGAATATCAGGTTAAAAGACAAACACATTGCTTTAATTTAGGTTATGTTTTACAAATAACTATATTTAGTATACTATGATTTGATTATGTAACTTTAAGATAGTCATATACAGGCTCAGGTAAAGAAATCAATCGAAGGTCTCCTAAGCCTTGTAATTTCTGGAAATATGATTTCAATTAATGTAAGATACTTTTAGTTAAAATTTAACTTTATCTTTATATGTGGTACTTATAAAAATCTGTTGATAATATACAAATCTGCCCAAATAATTCAATTATGTTTCTGTATTCTGGTAGATGTTGCTGAAGGTGAATTTTAAACTTAATATGCATTTTACTTCCTAAACTAAGTTTCAACATACTACGTAGAATACATAAGATTTTTTCGATTAAATACAGGGTTCCACAAAAGAATTAATCTACTTTTCTTTATATGGGCTGAAGTCTAGTCTTTAAATACGCCTTTTCTAAAATGTTTGCTTAAATATTTTTTCCTTATTAAACAACGAAGTTTCATTAAAAAATTCAAGAAGTGTTTCACAGTCTACGCTTGATGTAAAATTTTTTTCCTATTTTATATTGAAAAACTGATTTACAATTTACGTATTCATTCATAGATTTAGAGCTGCAATTCTAGTCAGAACTTGTCTTCATTGCTGTATAGAATAGCAAATAATAAATTAGACTTTTTAATTTCATTACTTTTAAATGACGTCATTATTATTAACTTAGGCTTATAATTATATGTGAGCATCTGCAAAAACTTTTATTATGAAAAAAAAAATTAAATATGCAAGGTATAATACAAAACCATAAAATGGTCAAAATCGGTAAAATATAAAATGCACGAATTAAAGAATAAATGTTCAATATCTTTTTTAATATTTTAATTTTGAGTAGATGTTTTTTTATTATAATTCACTTCCTATATTTTTAAAATTTTTAGACATTTTTGAGGAACTATTACCAGTATGTATTCTCCTAATTTATTTGCGTCGAAATGTCCAAATTTTGGCATTTAACACATGCTAACTAATATAAAAAAAAATTATGTATGCAAATGATTAATTTTCTTCAAAAAATTGATGATAATCAATCAAGGTGTCAATGATATCATTATTACACAAAATTGGATGTTAAAAAATAATAAAATATAATTAATTGAAGCAACCCAATATCACAAATATATCTTTTAAAAAGAAAAAAAATGAATGAAATTCAGAATGTGTATAACCTAATTAATATGTAAATAAAGTTAGTTCATCAATGTCACAGTATACAATATCCGATACTTGATTTCTTTTAAGAATAAAATATTTAGTTATTATTGAATATTCTATCAATTAAAATCAATGATACAATAGAAAAGGAAAATCACATTTATTAAATACCAGTTATCCACATAATACAGTTGCATTACTAAAACAAAAAATTAAGAGTATTTTGTATATTTTTAATAATATACGTTGAGATAAAATAAATATTCATGATAAGAAAAGTCGTAATAAAACAATACGAAACAAGCACTTCTAATAATTTTGAAGGTATTAGACTCATTAAAATATCTTGGTAATAATAATTAGATGCAGTTAAAATTAGCATTATGTAATGTAAATATGAAAAAAAATTACTTATTTGCATTTCCAAAATTTTTTATTTCATGTAAACACAGCGAAAAACGCAATAAAATGGTAGGGCAATAATTTATTGCAAATGAAAGTGCCTTAAAATTAATCTGAATTACTATCGTAAATTGTTTTCGTAAATTCTGACTCGCTTGCCAAATAACGGCTACAAAATATTTTGTAGGTAACAAACTATAAAATTCCTCGCAAAGCTTATATGAATCTAATTCTTTTTCCTTAATAAACAAAATATTTTCTACAGAAACATTTCAGATAATTAAACTTTATCCAATTCCTCGAATAGATCTTTTCATGCATTAATTAATTTTTCACGTTGCAATCGCAAAGGATTTTCTATTGTCTTATTCTATTTTGCACCAAAGCATGTGAAATTCTACGGAATCTTATCGGAATTTTGTTAGCAGTTAATTAAATCAAGAGCTGTTCCTTTGTATAAAAATACTTTTCGACGATTCGTGTATAATTCTGTTTAAGAATTAATATTTTAAGATATGCGCATTATATTTCAGCACTAATTTTCAGTTTATAAAAAGCACTTTATTGAGTAAATGATAAATATACCGGGTGATCCAAAAGTTAGGACGAACTTTAAAAACGAATAATTCTAAAACGAATCAAGATACAAATATACGGTTTGCAACAAACGGATGGAAAAGAAACCGGGTTTTGTGTGGCCGAAAATGGTTCTATTGTGACCAACAGATGGCGCTGTCTGATTTCTAAAATGCAAGCGCGACAGGCACAACAAATAGTCACCTTTATGCAAGGGGGAACACCACTTCATTGCTCTGCCTCATTGCTCATATTTCTCTGCCTGTGTAATGTCGCCACTTTATTTACGCATGGCCTCCAAGGTCTCCCGATCTGATACCCTGGGACTTTGAGGATCATTGAAGTCAAAAGTGTATCGCGACCAACCAGCATCGCCAGAAGCATCCGCCAAAATGTGTCTTCCACGATACAAGATATGCTACTTTACGCTGTGAACGGTGAGGTGTCACCTCTCACACCTGAATGATGGGACAGCACACTGAACATTTACTGTAGTACTAATTAACTGAAATTTGTCAACATTTGTAAGTTGTCAATTTTTTTTCATTTGTAAATCATCTTTTGTGCAATAAATCACTATAGCACTATCTATTGGTCGCCAACAGAACTATTTTTTTCGTGGCCACACAAAACCCGGTTTCTTTTACATCCGTTTGGTGCAAACCGATCTTTGTATCTTGATTCGTTCTCGAATTATTCATTTTTAAAGTTCGTTCTGACTTTTGGATCACCCGGTATATTATATTTTGACACTTTATAGCGATTCCTTTTTTATTAACTTATTTATTCTCAAAATCGTTTTTGTATGGACTGGAAATTTTTCAAAAATTCCAAGTATACAGAGAAACAATGCAAAATTATTCAAATTGAATTATCCAATATAAAAATTTCACATTTTCGAAAATAAATCACACAGGAGGATAATTGATACATAAATATGAACAGAAAATATGGAAATTTAGATTTATGTTGTGAACAACATATGGGTGTTTCTCAGAATAAGGGACAATTTATGTCTTTCGGCATACAAAAAGAATTGAGAGGTTTTCTGTCGTGTGTTTATATTTAGATATGTTTGTCTTAATATTATTCATTATTTGCACTCAAGAATTACTCACTTTTTAGTTAAAAACACCTTAAAATAACAGAATAAATGTTCAAAATGTCATTAGCATGGATGTCCACAGCAGCTGTGCCTTGTATATACTAGCTTTTTCAAGAGTTAATATCATGTTTATAAAATAAAACAAATGTTATTCTTTATTTAAATTAATCAAGAAGAGGATTTATCCAATAAATTTCTTTTTAAAAATAAAATTATAGTATATAAAAAAGAATTAAAGTTTGCCCTCCATATTCTATTTCCTAAACAAGGTCATACAGCTGGTTAATAATCAAAATTTCATTTTCACATATGACAATAGTTTGAAAATATAAAGTTTCTTCATGGCAACAAGTAGCCATTTTATCCCAGCCTGAAAATAGAAGCTTGTATTGTATTTTAAGAATAGAAGTTGAATATTAGGGGCTTACATCAATTGTATGTCATTAGAATGGGTAATAATTTTCATGTTTATTTTATAATTAAAATTTTTATTTTACTTATTTCCATAGGACTTTTGTGTTTTAAAAAGCCCTAGAAAGGACTATTGCATTGTGATTATATTATGGCTCATAATCTTATTTAAATTAAAATTTCTCATTAGCATGGACAAATATCAGTGTCATTAGCATGGATTTTCTGTCCATGCTAAAGACTCCTATGTGCATAAATGTAACCATTGCTTATATTGTATCCTTTATAAAGTTTAATTTTACATATAAATTTAGGTATTACATTTATTATTCCTAAAATATGCATTAAATCTGTCAGAAAATCACTAAGACAGCTTCTTACATTGTTAGTGTCAGAATGTTGCTCACGTAAACAAAATTTTCTCTTTGGTAATGTTTTTATTCTCCTTATATGTATATATGTAAAAATGGAAACCATTTGCTGAAATGGAAGGCTAATAAATATAGAAGAAAATATTTAAACAGGAAGAAAATAAAAATTTCTTAATATATTTATTCAATGCAATTTGTTTTGTCATTAGCATGGCTCAAAAAATACTAATTATTTTTTTTAAGTTAATTTTTAAATATTTAGCTCTGCTGACTACATGTGAAGTATACCTAATACTATATCAACAACACCTATTTTTTTCAGAAATTTTGCTAACAGTATTTTTTTTATGATTTCACTTTTGAAATTGTCCGCTATTTTGAGAATCATACATATGCGCTTGCGGGTTCTTCGTGAAGATATATCGCGAAATATATTTTGGATGCTTTTCAGCAAAAGAAGTGATAATAACGTCGGCGGAGCAGAGAGCTTTTAGTGTACAAGTTCGTCACTTCCTTAACACGGAGCTACTCACAGCTCAGTCGGTCTCAGTGGACAAAATATTACATAACACATGTAATTTTTCCATTTTTCATTTTTGGGTGAAAAAAGTCCGCGCCAGGATTCGAACCAGGGATGTATTGGCTGAAGCCGCCAATGCTCTACCAATTGAGCTATCCCGGACACGAACACTGGAGGACTACTTCACCCAATTAACCTCAACGATCACTTTATCAATAAAATATTACTTAGCTCATAATATCAATAAAATATTACAAATAAAATATTACATAGCTTGTCACTTAGATCACGAAACGACATTGCGATAGCTTGGAAGACAAAGTTCTGTGGTTTTTGAGCTGTTTAAACAAATCACGTCACCTGGGCTAAGTGTATTTTTCAACTTTTTGTGCGACTTTAGTATGTTCCATCTTTATCCTATTGCTAAAATGGTTAAGATTCAGATATGAGTCCAAAACTAGTGGAGCCGTTTCTATATATTTGACAGAAAAAAAGTTATTGGAGCTTTAAATTGTTAATTTATTGAAATGGGAAATTCTTAACGGAATTAAAAACATACCTTCCACTCTAAACTTTCGACTGTAAACTGGTTAATAAAACCAATTCATCGATATTCATGGAGTATTGTTATTAATGAACATAGGCTAATTTTTATTTATTTTATTCAAATACTTTTCTTAATAATTCAAAATTTCACTATTTTTCATACAGAATAAATTGAAAAATTTTCCATAATATTTTAATCATCTTTCTTTTTTCGTTGCCAAAAAATAAAAAAACTGGAATAATTATTTCTCTTCTGTAATTAATTTTCAATTGAAGGATTTTCACATGGAGGAAGAATATACTGGAGGTGAACTATAATGATTTGGGTGATGCCAAAAATGTAACCCTACATTAAGTCACATTAAGTCCAAACAAAACCACGTGCTTTGATTCGCCTATCAATTCAAACCGGTTAAAACCCGTATTTGATTGCTCTTGTTTTTTATCTTCGAATTTTTTATTAGACAGCTCTTCACAGGTAAAATTCTCTTTGATTATTTAATTATATGTGTTTTAAATATCAAAATAGAAAATCTTTTAACATTTTTCTTGAAAAGATAATATTATTTTGCTAATATCTGAAAATCGTTTGCAATCAGAAATCTGTATTTTAGATTAATATTTATTACTTATGTTTTCATACATGATTTTAAAAGAATGTTCTCATTATTATATTTTAAATATTATTTAAATGCAATTATTAATATGTAACAAAACAAATTTCTTTTTATATATTCATCTTGATTTTTTTTTATCCCTTAATTATTTATTTAGAATAAATCTATTTGTAATATCGAAACCCTGTATTTATGCTTCATTTTTCGCATTTAAATGCAATTAATCTTAAAATATGTGTAATTTATTTTCTAATAATTTTAAAAACATGATAAGAATCGAAATTTTTACTGCGTGAAAATCAGCTCATTTATTTTACAGCTCTCAAATTTTATTATGCTTTATATCTGTTGTTTTTAGGTGCTTTCATAATTATGTAAATACGTAGCACCTATAGTTGTAGTTCAGTCCATCCGTCTGTCTGTCCATTCGCATTTAACAACGCAAAAACTACCCAACCGAATCGTTTGAAGTTTAAAAAACATAATTAATACATAATTTTGTCAAGTTATTTCAAATTTAAGATAGATCAATTATGCATAGATGAATTACAGGGACAATCAAAAGTATCCCGTTACATTACGGTCAAGGGGGGTTTCAAATGCATTTTAATCATTTGATATTTAAAACAAATAATTATTACATAATTTTGTCGTGTCATTTTAAATTTTATAGAAATTGGATGCATAAATCAATTACAGGAACAATAAAAAATATTTCATGAAATTACGGTCAATGGGAAAAAAAGTTTCAAATGCATTTTAATGGTGTTAAACTAACTCAAACATAATAAAACTGACATGAACCTATGAAGTATATATATACTAAAATATACATTCTGTACAATCTGTGATGCAAAGAATATTTGTTTTTAAATTACAGGAGCACACAAAAGTATTTATTACATAAAGCTATGCGGAGAAACATTGTTTGTGGGGCGTATTTTAATTACATTAAACTATTTAGCATTTTATGAATATGATATACATTGCTGAGGTGTAATAAAAATTACTTCCTGTATATTTACAGGAACACAAAGATTTCTACTGCTATAATATAACCGAAGTACTGTCTACTATATCAGCAAGATCTGAATATTTTAAAAACTTCGTTTTCGTACGAACGCACCTCATTTGTTACGCTTCACGTGTAATTTCCAACTTGTTTATTAATTGTTTCTCAAAATTTTTTATTGATAATGCTGTTATTTTGAAGAAGTAAAATTTTTATATTTGTCAAAAATTGTTCTTATTAATGTAAAGCATGACTATATGCTAACAATATTTGTTTTAAAACATGTTTTGGAATTTTTTAATAACGTTGTAAATATTAAAATTAGCTCTGTTTCAGGCGGAATACTGTTTATGTGTCGGATTCGAATTCAAATATTAGCGGTTCAGATCGATAAAAAAACATTTATGTTGGATTCCGATTTGAATAGAATTTTCGTGTTCAGGTAAAATACACAACCCGACCCATTCAAGGATCTAGTCTCGCTGCAAATTTAACATACATTTTTATTTGTGCAGTTTTAAGCGTTGAACAAATAAGCAAAATTATAATATCCCTTTTTTTATAATGTTGCAATATTATAATTTTTCAACATTACAGTTTAAGCAACATTATATCATTTTAAACACTCTTACTTTCCTTTGCGTGAAATTTTATATCATCACGAAAAATATTGAAAAAGCCCGGTTTTAAACTATATTGAGCTACACTCTTCACATTTTGAATATGCCTATACAGGGTGTTTCAAAGTTATGCATCAGAAATGTAAAGGCAATTAGCGGGATCATTAATGAGCAGATTTGTAAAGGAATGTGGGTGCGGAAATGTAGCGTTGAGGAGAATCAGTGAATAATTTATGTCTATTTCACTATAATTTAGTAACATATTTTGGCCGCTAAAAGCTCCCAACCATATATCATTATCCCCATAAACGGAATTCTTTTGTGTGGTTCTTTAAATAAATAATAAATGTTTAACAAACCCCATATTCTACAAAATGCTTGCTATACTGCCATTCCTTTATTTAAAACATAAAGAAATGCATATCAATTTCTTTATGTTTTAAATGGTCTAACGTCATCGAAATGAACTTGAAACGATTTTTCCCATTGACCATAATGTAACAGAATACTTTAGACTGTCTATGCAATGAACTATAAATTCTACACATTTCCTTTTCACTAGCGATCACGGTGTAGTACACGTCAATAACATATAAAAAATGCTACGAGCATCAGTGTTTATTTACAAGAGTTAGAACTCGGCCACACAAACCGGAGTCATAAACATTTTTCATCTACGTTACAAAGTATTAACCAGTAAAAAAAAAAAAAAAAAAAAAAAAAAAAAAAAATCCCGCGTTAAGCATAGATTATAAAACACTATCCAAATTTCCTTAATTCTTTAACAAAACTTCGTTATTCAGGGAAATAGGTGTTACTGCCCATAACCAAATATGTATTCCAATACTTCTGAATGGCTCTGTATTTGATTTGTCGGTTGATATATATACTATATCATGGAGAAATTTAGTTTAGCAAAAAAAAAATGCCTAACTGGATGAAATTTTTCTTTTGGCAGTTTATACGAATAGATGTAAAACATACTTCAATACTTTTGTTCAGCCCTGCAGTTTACCTAGTACTTTTATTACACGAAAGTATTTTGCTAAAATTAATTATGTAAAAAAATAAATAAAAAATGTTAATCAAACAACAATACTCTTTAAACTATTTAAATCATATTTCCAGAAATTGTCATCCTTAAACAAACCTGTATCCAGTTCTTTGCGTGACCCTGTATATCATTTAATCTATATTCTACAAACATTTCACGATAAACTAATGCGAATCGACGCAAAAATGCAAAACTTTAAAAACAAACCTTTAAGTAAATTACACTCACATTCAGTAACTTTTCCGAGTTCTTTTGAGTAACCCTGTATATCTTAATTGTGTAACTATTATAGCATTTATGCGCACCATATAATGTGAATACATTTAGTGACACTTAAAAGCGCATATCATAATTAAAAATGCCTTTCATCCATGGAACAGTTACCATGCGTAATATACAGTACTTCGAATAGAATATGCTTTTTGAAGTCTTTTGTGTGTCCCTGTAAATGCTATGCACTTCGTATTATGCGTGAAATAACTCATATTAAGTCTCAGCGACGTATATCAATTTGATTACACATGATACCGTTTACCATCGTTAAAATATGTCGCAAACAATTTCCTCCTTTATTATCATGTATTAGAATTATTTTGTGTGGCCCTGTAAATTAATATCTATTCTTTTAGCTGCATATTTTAGTGTGCTTTTCGTAGATGCAAATAAATGTGAATACGTTTGTCCGGCCGCAACATCTTTAAAATTATTTGAAACGATTTTTCCCCATTGGCCCTAATATAATCGAAAACTTTTGACTGTCCCTGTAAATGAACTAATCGTGGTAAAAACCTCATTTTTTATAGGGTTTGTGCTTGTGTAAACTTCAATAACATGGTAAAATTTCTTTGCATTCCGAGTATATTTACGAGAGTTAGAGCACGGACAGACGGACAGACAAAACAAATGCATAAACATTTTTTAATTTTGTTGAAAAGTGTTAATAAAAATTACTGTAAAAAGAAAACTTTTAATACTACAATTTTTAGTTCGTATCAAACGTTTTCAATTTCTTATTTAATTTTAATTTGAAATTTAATAATAATAATAATGACATTTAATAATAATAATAATAATAATTTCCCTATTTCAATCATTTTAAAAGTAAACATTTCTTTTAATAAATAATAATAGAACAAAGACCATTTTAAAAATTTCCTATTTCTTCTTAAAAAATGCTCCAGCTGTAATTCATTTCTTTCAATTCGTCTTATTAATACAAAATCCCTTCCTTTTTTTGGAAGCTTTCCAATTTTCCACGTGCTTTTGTTTGGTACACTAAAATTTGAGCGATAAATGGATTCACATTGCAAACCTTTTTTAAGGCTTAGTTCACCTCCACCTATCTTCTTCCTCCATGGGATTTTCACGTGATAAAACAAATGAAATAAATAAATGGACCCTATTCTGTTTTTCGGTTCGAGGTTAAAAACCGCAATTTTACCAATTGTGACGTCAGAGGAATACTGTTTTCCTTTTTATATCAAGCAGACGATTATATAAAATTTCTTTTACACTTAGAAGACTTTACAAGAATATAACTTCACACTTTACAAGAATATAAATATTTTAGTAGTTTTTCCAGATATTAATCCGTAATAAAAATGAACCTTTTTCTTTCTTTCGGTTCGAGGCTATAAAATTCAACTTTTTACCAATTGTGACGTCACAGGAATACTTTCCATTAAGAATTTTAAAAATATCAATGTAACGTCATATTTGAAACAAAGTATAAGTTTTCAAGTTTTCATTTTTAATAACACAATGTAATTTTGAGTAAGTGCTAAAAAGAGACGACTGTGACGTCACATATTAAAAATAAAATAAATATGCTCTGATATTGCAATGAAACGAGATTGAATTATGATATCAAAAGTTATTATTTAAAGAAAATTAAGTTTATCGTCTGAGCGGGGTTAATATAAATATTTAATATTAAAATGAAATAAGTTTTTTTAAAGTTTAAATATTAAATGACTAGAAAATATTAATAATTTATAACGCAAATTTATCCATATCGTAAATGACGTAATGATCAATGAAAAATATTTTTTATCATTCTTAGAAAGTAAGAAAAGGTCAACTAATCAAAAAAAAATATATTTTTGTGTGTTAATTCTTAAAATTGTTCAATTCTGAAAATATAAATAAATATCACTTTAAAAATGCACTTTCGGGTAGATTTTTTATAAATCTTTGTAAAATTTATATAAATCATGTATCGGACTATGCAATAAACTGGATATACGGTCAACTGTGCAATAGCGATTCCCGTAAATATGAATTGAATAATTTTAATCGTTTTTTTTTTCAAATAATTTAAGCTAAATATGCGGTCGTATAAATATCTGCACGTCATATACAGGATTGTACAAAAGAATTCAAGTACGTTTCTGTCTATTATTAGAAATTGCTAAAGGTGAATTTTAATCTTCGTTATACTTTTTCTAACTAAGCAAAATTTTAACGTTGTATTTAGAATATTTACAAACACATAGATCATATACATAACTGCAGAAAAGAATGGGCCGGCCAAGTTATGTATTATGGAAATGTTGGATATTTTTTTATTACATAGATAAATTGATTTTTTTTTCTTTGATATGGAATTGTGAAATGCACTTCAACATGATTTCTGTACAATTGGGATGCGTTACAGTTGTTCTACAGTATAAGTGGTTGCAATTTCATTTTCGCGATTGTTCATATTATCTAACACATTTCCCTTTTATTTGACTGAGTTCTTTAAGTCCCCTATAAAGAAAAACTACTGCATAGCCTCCCATAAGATATGTGTTAGTTATATATGTTTTAAATTATTGTTAATGAAACATTTTGTTTAATTAAAGCGTTTATCTTTTTTTAATGCTACGTGAACGACGTCACGGGTAACAGCTAGTATATTATAAATGTGAAAGTGTGTCCGAAAATTGGAATGAACTTGGCCTCAAAACGGATGGATTAATGTCTTTGAATTTTTGTATATAGATAGATTATTGGCTTGAAATGAACATAGGCTAATTTTTATTTATTTTATTCAAATATTTTTCTTAATAATTCAAAATTTCACTATTTTTCATACAGAATAAATTGAAAAATTTTCCATAATATTTAATCATCTTTCTTTTTTCGTTGCCAAAAAATAAAAAAAACGGAATAATTATTTATCTTCTGTAATTAATTTTCAAGATTTTCACGTGATAAAACAAAATGAATTAAATAAATGTACCCTATTCTGTTTTTCGGTTCGAGGTTAAAAACCGCAATTTTACCTATTGCGACGTCAGAGGAATACTGTTTTTCTTCTTATATCAGGCAGACGATTATGTAAAATTTCTTTTACACTTAGAAGACTTCACAAGAATATAACTTCACACTTTACAAGAAAATAAATATTTTAGTAGTTTTTCCAGATATTAATCCATAATCAAAATGAACCTTTTTCTTTCTTTCGGTTCGAGGCTATACAATTCAATTTTTTACCAATTGTGACATCACAGGACTACTTTCCATTAAGAATTTTAAACTTATCAATGTAACGTCATATCTGAAACAAAGTATAAGTTTTCAAGTTTTCATTTTAATAACACAATGTAATTTAGAGTAAGTGCTAAAAAGAGACGACTGTGACGTCACATATTAAAAATAAAATAAATATGCTCTGATGTTGTAATGAAATGAGATTGAATTATGATATCAAAAGTTATTATTTAAAGAAAATTAAGTTTATCGTCTGAGCGTGGTTAGTATAAATATTTAATTTTAAAATGAAATAAGTTTTTAAAAGATTAAGTATTAAATGATTAGAAAATGTTAATAATTTATACATATCGTAAATAACGTAATGATCAATGAAAAATACTTTTTACCATTCTTAGAAAGTAAGAAAAACTCAACTAATAATTAAAAAAATATATTTTTGTGTGTTAATTCTTAAAATTGTTCAATTCTTCAAATATAAATAAAAGTCACTTTAAAAATGTACTATCGGGCTTAAAATCTAAAGATTTAATGTACTTGTGAGAAAATACATTCCCTCAGTCAATATCTCAATTTCGCATAATGCGCTCGAAGTGTGCTGGAAAGAGGTTTGTAAATGGATATTAATTCCACTTTTTGTTAGCTCTTAAAAAGTAAAAATATGTTGTCACTTTTAAGAATATTTTTTTACAATAAATTTCTATAAATTTTTATGGTATGCGAAACATATATGTACAAATTATACAAAAATGCCACCTAAAACACAGTTTTGAAGTAGATTTTTCCTAACACTGTTTTTTTTTTTTTCGTTTTACCGAAACTACCTCCATTTTGACACTTTCTAACATGGTCTAAAAGTGTTTACGACTTCATCCTGTCTGTATACCGGATGCCGAGTGCCTGGGGTCTGCCGTCTGTTTGTCCGTGTTTCAACTTGAGTAAATATAGTAGGATTCATACGAAAATAACTTACGTTATTGAGTTTTGTCATAGCATGTGCGGCATTGAAAATGCGCCAGGTAGCAATTATAGCTGAATCACAAGAGCACTCATAAGAAGACTATACATTATGGTTTAAGGTGGAAAAATCATTTCTGGTGTATTTTGATAATGTTACATAATTTTAAATGTAATGAAATTTACATGCATTTTTAAGGTTCACAAGAACATGGTTACCATTGAATATGTTAAGTGTAGTACTTATAGTGTGCGTACAGGGAGCTCAAAAGTATTTCAATATATCATAGTCTGTGAAGAAAAACCATTTGCAGCGCATTTTAATAATGTTATTTTATTAAGGTTATTTTAATAATATTGAAATTTATATCAGTTTCTGAAATGCACTAAAACAGGATTTCTATAGAAAATGGGGAGAAAAAATTTAACATTCATTTACAAGATCACAGAAAAATGTTCGGTAATATAATAGTCCACGGGGGAAAATATTCTCAGCGTATTTTAATTGCGTTGCACTATTTCAAACATGATGAAATTAATATACTGAGATTAATCAATACAATGATAAATACTGAAATTTACTACAATATGCTTGCAGTTAAGTATGATTTGCATCACATTTGTTCTTCATTTACACAGACGCATAAAAGATTTTGGACCTGTGTCCAGATCTCAGATATTGTATCCAAAGTATGGTCTATTAGAAAAGAATGCTGAAGAGCTTTTACAATTATCGTATGTATTTTAAGGAAAACATGCATCCTGAAGTTCAGCTACATTTAGTATAATAAGAGATCTTTGTAGAATTTGAATAAATCATGTATCGGACTATACAATAAACTGGATATATGGTCACCTGTGCTATAGCGATTCCCGGAAATATGAATTCAATAATTTTAATCGGGTTTTTTGCTTGAATAATTTAAGCTAAATATGCGGTCGTATAAATATTTGCACGTAGTATACAGGACTGTAAAAAAGAATCCAAATAAGTTTCTGTCTATTATTAGAAATTGCTAAAGGTGAATTTTAATCTTCGTTACACTTTTTCTAACTAAGCAAAATTTTAACATTGTATTTAGAATATTTACAAACACATAGATCATATACACAGCTGAAGAAAAGAATGGGCCGGCGAAGTTATGTATTATGGAAATGTTGGATTTTTTTTATTACCTAGGTTTAACATATGATTTTTCTTTCTTTGATATGGATTTCTGAAATACACTACAACATGATTTGTGTACATTTAACGTGCGTTACAGTTGTTCTACAGTATAAGTGGTTGCAATTTCATTTTCACGATTGCTCATATTATCTAACACATTTCCATTTTATTTCACCGAGTTCTTTAAGTCCCCCATAAAAAAAACTACTGCATAGCCTCCTATAAGATATGTGTTATATATATTTTAAATTATTATTAATGAGACGTTTTGTTTAACTAAAGCGTTTATCTTTTTTTTAATGCTACGTGAACGACGTCACGGGTAACAGCTAGTTACTTTATATCTTTAAATTTGTGTTACTAATAGATATAGCTGTCTAAAAAACTCTCAAGAACAAAGATAAAACCCACTGACTAAACTATATAAAATGTTATGCGATATATAATAATGTTTTGTATACTTTAATATATTTCTGTACTTACTTTAAAAAAGAAGATAATATCTCCGCAAGATGTGGAGAATGTTTTATTTGCTTTATAATAGATCAATGGAGGATAACAAATGTATTGTAGATATTTTCTTATAGCCTACGGGAGATTTTCTGGTGGATTAATATTAAACTGACAAAATAAGAAAATCAGAAATATTTGGAAAAAAGAAAATCAAAAATATTTTCCATTCATTTGTTAAAAAAACCCTTTAAGCTACAATCTTATTCTTTTCTATTTTTTACTTCTACATTATAGTTCAATTTGGAAATATTTTTGAAAATATTTATAAATGAGTTAGCGATATATAAAAGTTTATATATATATTTATATGCAGAAAGAAGGAGAGAAAGGGGAAGTAGAGATGTATAAATAAAATATTTTATTAATAAAAATTATTTTGACAAAATAAAACTTTAATTAAAAGTTTCCTTTTTTGCTAAATACTTTATAAAACATTTTAGGCTCTTCAAAAGATATCTTTTAGTATTTTAATTTATAACATTTATAATTTTTCTTACTTATTTTCTTTTTAATTTATAAAATCTCGGACTTTATTACGAAAATTTTAAAACGGCAGAAGAGAAAATAAAGTATGTTGACAAATTATAGAGACAGGTTTTTAGTCACAAATGTTATTTTAATATAAAGTAACCGGTTCGAAAATAAAAGCAAAATTCATATATCTCCACAGTACCCATAAAAGAGTTAAAATTTCACATTCAATATTTCGTCAATTACAGTAACATGATACGTTTAACTAATATAGTATTAGCCTTAAGTTTTTGATACTGTAATTTAAAACTGTATAACGTAACGCGGTGAAACAAGTTTACTCATAATAGCTTCATTAATTGATAAAACTGTTTAAATACGCAGAAAAACTTTTGCGTTCTAAATTTATTAGATGAGCATTCTTATAGATTGATGAGCGGGAGCAGAAACTTAATAGTTTCTAGCAATATAAATAGTAGATATACAGGGTATCCGAAAAGTCTGGAAACGGTCGAATAACTCGAGAAATACATAAGAGATTGAAAAACGAAAATATACGTTATAAATATTTTTAAATAAGCTACTCAGTGATACCAAATTTCACCTTAGCAACCGCCCCTCTGGGGGGTCAGAGGGAGTCCAACTTTGAAATCTTAAATTATAACCCCCATTTTTTATTGCAGATTCGGATTCTACGGACAAAAATACCTAACTTTTATATTTGATGTTTATTTCGAATCCTCGTTTATCATGAGCATATTAAATCGATACATATTTCGGTTTTCCCAACCAGGTTTTGCCTGATTGGCCAGAATTTAGACGTCAAATTCCTCGTCTTTTGCAGGAATAGCGTTTCTTGAAAATCATCCGTGGCGATTATTTCGATAATGCTATGCTGTTAAAAATTTGATCCATTTGCTGTAGCGTCACTCCACAGCTTTTATAGAATATCTCTTTTATGACCAATGAGAATGCTCCATAACACAGTAAACTAACCGTTTTCCGTAAAAGCGGTGGAGTGAGGCTACAGCAAATAATAAAAAAAAAAAAATACACCCTCATCAGCCGTATTTAGAAACCATTCGTTATTGAGAAACCATTTATTGGATAAAATAAGAATCCAAATAGAAAACTAAATTAATATATTTCAACGAATTTTTGTAGAGAAAAACATAAAAAAACCCTATACGCTGTAAAAATTTAACTCATTTTCTACAGCGTCACTCCACCGCTTTTATAGAAAACGGTTACTTTACTGTGTTATGGAGCATTCTCATTGGTCATAAAAGAGAAATTCTATAAAAGCTGTGGAGTGACGCTACAGCAAATGGATCAAATTCACATGGTCAATACTTCACATTCAATGGATCACAGCGTAGCATTATCGAAGTAATCGCTACGGGTGAATTTCAAGAAACGCTATTCCTGCAAAAGACGAGGAATTTGACGTCAAAATTCTGGCCAATCAGGCAAAACCTGGTTGGAAAAACCGAAATATGTATCGATTTAATATGCTCAATTACACCGTGATAAACGCGGATTCGAAATAAACATCAAATACAAAAGTTACGTATTTTTGTCTGTAGAATACGAATCTGCAATAAAAAATGGGGGTTATAATTTAAGATTTCAAAGTTGGACCCCCTGTGACCCTCAGGGGGTCGGTTGCGAAGATCGAATTTGGTATCACTGAGTAGCTTATTTAAAAATATTTAACAAGTATATTTTCGTTTTCCAATCTCTTATGTATTTCCCGAGTTATTCAACCGTTTCCAGACTTTTCGGACAACCTGTATATATATATATATATATATATATATATATATATATATATATATATATATATATATATATATATACATATATATATATATAAGTTGCATTCAAAGTGTATTAACCGATAACTACGTGTCCTGCCTGAAAAACATAAAACCTTTGACAGAAAAAATAATCCAAGTAATCTGACAGAATTGGGACTTTAGTCACTCAGCGATAGAATGCGCCTCGTTAATGTAAGTCTATGGGCGTTTAATGCATTTTAAAATTAAAATATCCCCTCACGAAATCAATATTTTTAGCCTCTTTTTTCATTTTTCCCTTCTCAAAGGATTCGTCTTTTTTTTCTTAGTTTTCAAAATATTTCTAAAATCTATGAATAATTTTATAAGAAGTGTTAAAATTTTACTTCTAGTCTGTCAGTTTACGTCTTGTTACTTTTCGTTTTGTTTACGTATAATTTGTTTTAAAACATAAAATATGAAACTGAGCATAGATTTTAGAAATATTTTCACAACTAAGAGAAAAAGTGGTGAAAATTAAGTAACTTTTTAAGAAAAGAACACTGAAAAAATAAGTGAAAAATATTAGTTCCCTGAGGAGATAATTTGAATCTAAGAATGCATCAACCGCCAATAAACTTAATATTACCGACAGGAACTCGAACGCTAGCACCCTTAATACCACTTAAAGCAGGCAGATCACAGTTATCAGACATACCATATACAACAGATGGAAATTTTCCATTTTTAATTTTTGGGTGAAAAAAGTCCGGGCCGGGATTCGAACCAGAGATGTAGTGGCTGAAGCCGCCAATGCTCTTCCAACTGCGCCATCCCTGTTGTTTATTCTGTTGAACTGATCTAGAGTATCAGACCAGATAAAATGATCGTTGAGGTTATTTGGGTGAAATAGTCTTCCAGTGTTCGTGTCCGGGATGGCTCAGTTGGAAGAGCATTGGCGGCTTCAGCCACTACATCTCTGGTTCGAATCCCGGCCCGGACTTTTTTCACCCAAAAATGAAAAATGGAAAATTTACATCTGTTATAATTAATTTACCGATTGAATAATCGTGTTTAAAATTAATCTAATACCATATACAGGAAGCTCACTACCACATTAGACAAGTCCATTTTTAGTGTGCATAAAATCTGTTTTATTCACTCTCACAGAGAACCAAGTTTCCTATACCTTTTCATATATGCTTACAGACTGGGTACTCTGTGAGTTGGAATAAAACAAATTTTATGCTCCTTCTAAATGGACTATGTATATTTTTTTCTCAATGGACTAGGTCTACTGTGGTACTCATCTTCTCATGTCATAGGCTTGTTTATTTTATGGAAGGTATTCTAGGATAGGGCCCGTTCAAGCCACACAGAGGTTAGGTGCTTTGTGTTTACTCGACATTTCTTTCCTATATCAATGAAAAAAAAATTACAATTCTTTAGAATTATTATATTAAAATTTAATTTCATATTTAAATAAACAGATTTTATGTTTTTAATAGTACTCTACTTTTATGAGCACACAACATTGATTGTAATTAGTAAAAAGGGAAAATAGACTAAAATAAAGAAATGAAGATGATTACATACCAAATTTTGGGGATAAAAAAAACTAGGATGCATTCAAAATGGTATTGCAATATCTTTGTCCGAGAATTTATAGAAACTTTTTATAGGTGGATTAAATATGAATTCGTGAACTACAACACACATTAAATTCTCATTTCGTACATCTTCCAGAAAATTGAATCTAGTAGGTTTCATAGTCCTAGATTTTACTCTCAGTCTAATTAGGGTAGGCATATTTGTTAAATGATACTATTGTTTTTCAAACAATCCAATGAGTGTGGCTCAGTATCGGAGATGCAACGTAAAGAATACAAAGCTCAATTGAAAAGATTTTGGATAAAAACTGAACCCCAAACATCTTTTTAATCCTGGCTTTATCACAATGCTAATGTCTGTTCAACTTTTCTCATTCAACTATTCCAATATGCCCAAGCCACAATCGAAAAGATGCGTAATGTAGGATTGCCATAGTTAGGACAAAGTTTTTCTCTCTTTACAGTCTATGCACGCTTGCTGTGCGTGTTTTGCCATTATTATCCATTAGTAGAGTTGCGATTAGTAGAGTATCAGAGCTGAGTCTTTGTGTATATGACTTTGGGCTTCTGTCTGGCTCAGACAAGAAAAATCTTGAGTAGATTTCTCGTTCTTGGAGATTCCAAAATTGTAGGGAAGAACTTCGTTCCGTAAAAGGGTAAGGACAAAAAAGTTACGATAATTCTAGGAATGACCAATTGAAAGGAAAATAAGGAAATGCCAGACTTTCCTAAAATAAACTAGACTGACCAGTTACCCTGGCAGGAATATTAATCTGTTATTTTTATGTTCAAATAAGTTAATAGTCTGACCAGCGTCATAATGAAAAAAATATTTCTCTCTCAGTAATACATTTTACCGAGCCGTAGCCAGCAGGTTAAGATATATTTCTACATGATACATATTACCTTAGAGTCGAGATATACATTTCAATTCAACTAATTATTTTGCAATTGTATCTAGTCTATACGCATGGCAGTTATGAAAAATCTAATATTGCTTTCTGGGAGTAAGATGTATCGTTATTTAACTGTTATTTTGTGCAGTAGGAATACTAAAATACCCAAACAAATGCTTTAATAATCTTTCGAAATAAATTTGAAGTTTATTTCAATCAGAATTTGCATTTATTTTATTCTTTCAAATGTCGATAATTCATAATTTTCAATTAAAATCTATAAGTATTTTCTTCATATAGCAAATTATTCCACAAAATTTGCCTTTAAATTTTGAATAATTTATCTATCTGAATAGTATTTTTAATAACAATTTTATGTCTTAACTTTAAAATTGTGTAACTTTAAATTAAAAAATATATATCTTTTAAAGATATATATTTTGATAAAAATATATAATCTGTTTGCTTCTGCAATATGTTATTGATGAAACATTTTTTAGCAGTTTGAAAGAAAATGTAACCAGCGCTTAACAGCAGGTAACCAGCTTAGCTAAGAGAGTTTCAAATATCAATATCACAGACTAATGTGTACGTGAACAACATGGATTTCATTTTGATGATGACAATATTAAGTTTCTCTTTTACTTTATTTTTATTTTCTTCTACCTTTATAAGAAGAAAGTATAGGATTCGTGAAGATGTTTGAATTCCTTTTTTGACGGATTAACACGTTTTAGGGGTCAAAGAACTCGAAAAATATGTTTTTTACGAAATGCCTGTCCGTCTAGTTTTCATTTGGGCAATATCTCCAGAATTAATGCACGGAATTTAATAAAAATTATATTCAGATATTCCCTGTTATAAATTGAAGCTGATTAGTGTTTGGTTTAAATAGCTCAACAACTATGCAGCATTATTTAACATTTCTCCAATCTAAACTAATGACCAAATTTTCATTAAACTTCTGAATCAGCGAGTTCTTGACATGAAATGACTTTTTATATTTTGTTGTGAACAGGTGGTGCTGCATGCTGCTTTTTGTGCTATTTTTGCAATAGCTCTACCATCAGAATCAATCCATGTAATTTCTTCAAACTTCAGATTCGTTTTTTTTTTTAAGTTTTGTTATAAATCGCTCAAGAGGTGGCTCTTCTACGCTGCATTTTAAGATTTCCTTAATAGCTCTATCTCAGAAACGAATGCACAAATTTCCATCAAGCCTCATATTCGATTAGTCTTTTACATGAATTGATGCAGTTTATATTTTGTTGGAAATAGCTATGAATAGATGTGGCTGCCATATTGCATTTGTTACGATTTCTATAATAGCTGTATCTCAAGAACTAATGTACAGATTTTCATAAAACTTCATATTCAGTTATATCCGGACATGAGTTGGTTTTATATGCATTTTTGTGCCATTTACTCAATATAAAAGACATGTGCCGTGGACAGAAAGCGAACCCTTGGCGAGGACTAGAAAATTACTTTGATGATCTGAGATTTACAAATAGGGCACACATCAAAATTTTATAAAATATGTATTTAAATTTTTAAAAATAACTTTATGACAGTACTTACAATGTATCCCGAAACCATATATTTAATCAATCATAAATAAATCAAACATATTGAGCGAATTCTAATATATAAGTAAAAACTTGTAACGCACAAACACAAATTAATATGAGCAATTATTAGCCAGGACTCGAGCTTATGGTCGATGGATTCTTCGAACCCACTTTATTATATATACTTTTTCGCACTAAGTAACATTATTAAAAAATCGTCAGAACAACTTTTTTTCTGTGCCATGTTTCTATGTATTTGTGAATTAAAATGTTATTAAAAGTTTTTGCTTATATAAGGCTAATTATAATTGTTTTCAAACACTAAACATTTATTATCAGAACAAGACTTCGTATTCACTCAAATGATATAACAACATTATGTAAAATATTAAGAAATTTTGCTGTGTCCTTTTTGGTAATACAAATAAAACACATTTTTCTAAATTTAAATCGTTTTGAAATCAAAAAATGCTTCTAAACCTCAATTCTAAATAGCGACATCACTCTAATACAAGAAAATTAATTTTTACATACATATTAAAGTCCATCATATTACAGTTTCGTTTAAAGCATTACTTCGTTTTACAATCGATTGTATGTTATTCTAACCTTTTTTTCTTTATCTCTACAGCGCTTTAAAATCCATTTATCTTGTTCTTCGAAATAATATCAAGACTTCAAAGTGAGTACGCATTGCGTTTGACATCAAAGTAAACTCCCAGCATCTTTTGATTGGAAATAACTGGTAACAGGAGAATATGTCTTTGTGAATTCGTGAATCAGTAACGTGAAGCACTAATAAACTACAAACATTGCTGTAGGTTGTACAAAGATGATTTACAACTCAGTTCTTAGCAATGTGAAAATTTTCACGTATTTAATGTTCAGTAACGTTTGGCATAATTTCACTGCTGAAAATTAATTCAAAAATTCAAATTATAATCAGAATTTATTTTGAATGAGATGATTTACTTTACGCACAAGATCTTTCTTAAGGGGAGTCAGGGACACATTTTAAAATATTTTTTATCGATTGAAGTTTTAATTATTCTGTTAAAATTTTGAATTATTTTCTGATGGTTAACCACAGTTTCTTGTAAAAAAAAGTCATTAGATAAAATTTATAATTTATAATTATTTAAAAATTTGCTTTTCCTAATTTTCCTTGTTTTATAATCGATTGTGTATCATTCTATCCTTTTTATCTCTACAACGCATTAATATCCATTTATCGTGTTCTCTATAATGATTTTAAGACTTCAAAGGGTGGGCGACATCAAAGTAAACACCCAGCGTCTTTTGATTGGAAATAACTGGTTAACAGAAGAATACGCCTTTGTGAATTCGTGTATACCATAACGAAGACTCGATGATTTCATTTAAATGACAATAGCGGTCATATATATTTTAGAATGAAACATCTCTTAGCATTGTTTACTTTCTGAAAGCATTGACGCAAAGTACAAACAACGCTGTAGGCGGTGCAATGTAAATGAAAGAATACATTCCTTTTAAGAATTATATTTTTGTGCAATTTGTATGAAAAGATCTACTTTATCAGCAGTGTCATTTTAAATAAAATAAATATCGATAACATTCCATTCTTTCTTATATATATATATACACACACACGTAGAGATAGATGGGGATTTTTGAAAATGTGTGTCATGTTTTTAGGTATTTATGCGTAATGCTCTTAAAAGTTTTGCTTATATATAATTAATTATAATAAATTTCGAATAATAAAAATTTATTATCAGGACAAATCTTTGTACTCACTCAAATTACATATAATATATAAAATAAATCACTGAAATAAATTTGTGTAAAATTTTAAGATATTTTATTGTATGCATGTTTTGGTATTCTTTAAGACAAATAAAAAACAATTTTTAAAATCTAAATAGTTTTGAAATTAAAGCACACTTGAAAATCCCAATTCCAAATAACGACTAGAAAAAGAAATTTTTAAAACATCATTATATTAAAGTTTCGTTCAAAGCATTACTTCAATTTACAGTCGATTGTCTATTATTCTAACCTTTTTATTTCTATGATAGTTTAATATCGATTTATCTTTTTTTTTGTTATAATTTCAAGACTTCAAAGTGAGGACGTATTGTTTTCGACATCAAAGTAAACTCCAGCGTCTTTTGACTGACGGAAATAACTGGTAATGGAAGAATCCGTCGTTGTGAATTCGTGAATCAATAACGAACACTCGGTGATTTCAGTCAATGTCAATAGCGATAATATAGATTTTAGAATGAAAAATCTCTTCGTATTGTTTATATTCTAAAAGACAAAGACAAAGACATAGCAAACATCGCTGTAGGCGGTACAATGTAAATGAAAGAATACATTCCTTTTAAGAATTATATTTTTGTGCAATTTGTATGAAAGGGTCAACTTTATCAGTAATGTCATTTTAAATAAAAGAAATATTGATATCATTCCACTCCTTTTTGAACGTGTATTATTGAATGATCCGTTTAAACATTTATATGTTGTTGGAGCCTTTCGTGCATATAGAATAAATAATTTAATTCCTTAATAAAAACAATATTGCCCAGTTAAACTTATGGCATTGAGCTCTTAGGCTACGCATACTTATTGTACATTACAGCCTTATATTTTCAAGGGTTAATTTCGCTCGAAAAAGAAATTAAACGGTGGGAAGGGACAGCTCCCTCCATTTCCCCGTTTAATACTTAATCGTTGGAATCCTTAAACTCTTCATGGATATGCTTTATCATATAAAAAATCTATATCCAAAATTCAGAGCAACATTTGCCGAAATTAAGAGGTGTCTGATACCCCATTTATACTTATCCAATGAATTCTCAAAACCAATCAGGGAACGCCTTATCAGAATGAACATATCCTAAATTTGAAGCAAATCGGTAAATTCTGCGTGAAAACACATTTATATAAATCAAGGGGAGGGGCATTAGCCCCCGGTATCTCCTCTTTACATGTATCCAATGAACACACAATACTAGTCACGGAGGCGCCTCATCATAATGATCTTATATCTAAATTTTGAGTGTAAACTGATAATTCTGCATGAAAAACCCATTTATGCAAATTAAAGGGAGGGGCATTAGCACCCCGTTCCTGCTTTATCCATATCGAATGAATTCCAAAAACTAATCAGTGAAGCGCATTATCAGAATATACATTTTTCCAAAATTTCAAGGGAATCGGATATTTTTATCATGAGTTATCACGTTATGCACATACGCACGTACATACAGAACGGACAAGCACATAAGATCTCAGGCTTTGATAGCATGTGAGTCAAAAAGACATAGAAGCATGAAAATTTTTTAAAACAACTTCGATGAATAGCTGTAAGAAATTCATTGAATTTTTCAGTTATTCCAATATAAATTTAAATCGAATTTCGATTCTTTTATCTCCGAAAATGCTAGAAAAAACTCATCCGAAGTATTCTCTGCAATTTATAGAATTATTTACGAGTTAAAACAAAAACAGACTTTATGATGCATCCATTAATACTGTTCAAAAATGAAAAAAAGGTTGGAAAATGCAACAAAGAAACATTTTAAAGTAAAAAGGTAAAACATAAAAAACTTCTGAAACCAGAAAAATTTAAGAAGAATTTCCATCTGAAGTATTTGAATATAAGCTCCTGGTTTGGTTTGTACGTTTTATATTTTGGTAAACTATGGATTCTGATAAATCAACCATTTCTGATAACTGGTGATGTTTTTTAAATTTCGCTTTTACAACTTATTATTAATTAATTTAAGATTTCACATTGATAAATCAATTTAAAAATCTTAAAACAATGTTTCACTTTTAATTTTCTTTTATCAACACAAAAATGAAACAAAAAAACGTGTATATTTTTCAATAAATTCCTTCGCTTGCGCTTTTTAAAAGGATAAAAATAAATTACATAATTTAATTCAGTGGTTGTATCAAATTAATGTACTTTTAACGGTAATGTTTTAGGGAAAAATCAGAACAGCAGAGTCAACAAATTTCTGTGAACACTAAGATGAACATAAAAAATTTACAAAATTGTATTTCAAAAATTATATTGTTAATTCATACCTTTATTATCCAAGAACTACTCAATAGAAAACCTAAAATCGCATGGACCACAGAAGTAATGTAATAAATAAAAAATATTGGTGTATCTTTAGATAGTTTCAAATTCAGTGTTTTCTGTTAAAACACACCTTTTCAAAGAATTTAATTCAAAATACAGTTAACATCGGTTATGATGTACTTTCAAAAGACCAGAAGCATGGTAAATTATAACAGAAATATGTAATATGTAATACCATAAAAAAAAGCAGTGCAAAACGTGAAAAGAAAATACTTATTAATAGCACACTCAATAGCGGAGATTTTAAATAGAAATTTTATGAATTTCTGAAATAATGATAATAATAGAAATAATATAAAATAAAATACAACTCACATGTTTATTTAGAAAAATAATCTGTTGTTTTTCGTTGCGATATATTGATTAGATGACACGGTAAAAATTACATGACACGGTGATTAGATGATACGGAAGTAAATTTTATCACACGTAGGTTATAAACGATGCAGATTGTAATTTGACCGTATAAGCTATAAATGATGTACTTATTGTTTAAAGTGCTCTATGCATTCGTAAATGAAAACAAAGAAAGATACATAAACTGGAATGATAAAGTAATAATATGTATATATATATATATATATATATATATATATATATATATATATATATGTAATAAATAAATATATGTTGAACTCGAAGAAAATAACTAGGTTGCATAAATTCTAGCTATTCTTAGCAGCACGGGCAGAGTAGTCGCTCCGACAGTTGGCGAGCAGTAGAAGAGTTTCATTGGGGTATTTCCCCATTAAAAAACAGACACCATCAGTCTTCAAGTTCTTTATTGATGAACTCATAAAATAGATAAAATCTTCCCCGCAATCACCTTAGTACCCATCAACACTACAACTGTCATTATCTCGTCCACATCATCAAATATTCTAATTCAGCGGAGAAATGAAATGTGCGGCTTGGTAGTTTAAAAGGCAAATCCATTTCTAACCTCCTGAAAAGCCAAATGAAAATAATCATTTTCACGACAAAACTAGCGCCCTCTACTCCGCGTCAATCATTTTAAAAATCCAATTAGGATGAACTCGAGCTTCAAACGGACATAAATGATCAATTCTAATTGGTCGTAGCAGGCGGTCCTTGGCAAGAACTATATTTTTTCCTCGGAAGAACAAGCCCTTTAGCAACGCGTATTAACACCTGTCACGCGATGTTAAAATAAAAAATAAAATTAAAATCCCAGGAATATTCCAGAAAGTAAAAAGCTTACGAAATACCTCCCGCCGTTTTGAGAAGCAAGCAATAATTTATTAATAACTAAAGTAAGAAAAAGAATTTTAGCTGTTACAAGTTACGAAACTAAGATTGAAATATGTTCCACAAATTTAGAATTGAAGCTAAGAGAGAACAAAAATGGCGCAAATTTTTTTATATTACATATATACATACATACACTCACTTCCAAAAGTTAATCACGGAGAGGAAATTGCTAATTTCCTGAAGTCAATCAGAATTGAAGAGGATGCAAAACGCTGCAGAGGCAGATTGAAGTATGCAAATATGTTAGGTAAGAGCCAATCGCGCTTTCATCTCAAGAAATATGCAAAAAGGGCAGTCTTATATGAAGCCAGCTTATGAAGAGTCACAGAAGTTGATTGTAAGTGCTGATAGTAAGTGTTTAAAACTTTCGCACAATTTGTTTTGAATACATACGTATTTCTATGATTTCCAGAAGACGAATGGAAGATTCTGAGTGCTGGCTTGCTGTAAGGCGTATTGAAACAGGACAGTCGATCACATAAGTTGCTCTTTTCTTCAGCGTTCATCATTCTGTAATTTTACATTTATGGAAACAATTTCAAACCATATTCACCCAAGGGTTACAAATCCCGCGGAAGATCAATATATTTCTATTGTCGCCAAGCGAAATCGCAGAGCGACCTCCACAAGTGTAACATCTATGGTTACAGCGTCCACTGGTAAGGCGATATCTGCAGCTACTGTACGCCGAAGATTATATATGAGTGGACTGTACGCCCGGCTACCTCGAGTTTGTGTTCCTCTATTTGTCCAATCAAGAGGAGCACGATTAAAGTGGAGATGGGACAGTCAATTGGACTGTGCCTGACTGGGACAATGTCATGTTTCTGATGAGTCAAGATTTGCTCTGCAGACAGATGACAAGCATATAAGGATATGGTGTGAAGAAGGAACACGCAATCAGCCCCAAAACATCACCGAACATCAAGCATTCCGAGGCGGAAGCATTATGGTGTCGGCAGGGATTTCATTAGAATAGTGCACCGACCTGCACATCTTTAAACTGGGTTCTGTGACGGCTGTCTGGTATCGAGATAAAGTTCTAGAACACATTGTGAGTTTATACGCTGCAGAAGTTGGCCCTCCTTTTGTTTTAATGGACGATAACGCACGTCCCCATAGAGATGGCATCGTCGATGACTTATTTGACGTCGCCGTTAATACCGTCGATGACTAATCGACGTCGATTTCCATCGTCGATGACTGATGGAAAATGAAGAGATTGCGCGTATGGCGTGGCCAGCATATTCGACCGACCTTAATCCCTTTAAAAATCTTTGTGATGCTCTCGGCCGTGCTGTATGTTTACGTTTCTCACCTCCAGCCACTCTTATTATGCTGGAAATTCTCTACAAGAAGAATGGCGATTGCTTATTTTTGCAGTGGTCGACCACCTAATTGAAAGCATGGTCACGAGATTTTGTATACAGTTTCGTACAGTTTGTATACAGTTTTGTATACAGATCACAAAATTTGTATACAGTTGAGGGAGGATCACATACCCTATTAATTTCTTTTTTTAATTTTATGCTGTTTATTTTCACTTTATACATAATTCTGTTCAAGTTTCCAGCATGCCATTATGTATATATCTGATAATTTATAAAAATTTTATATTGTTTTCATTTCTATATATAATTAATGATTTTGTTTTATGCATAAATATATATGCGACTTTTCTGCCGAATTTTGTGTCAATCAAAGCAGTATTTGTTGATTTTTTTGCATTTTACATCTTCGTGCTTAACTTTTGAAAGTGAGTGTATAATGAAACTTCTTAACACAATATCTTCTCGATTAAGAAAGACAAGGATTGCCGGTAACTTTCTTTTTCCTTTCATGTGACAGTTTGTGTTTTTTGCGCTTGAAGAAGAAAGACAAAGATCTTTCGAAAAATCTGTGTTATTTCCTAATTTTATGGAGCTGATTTTTTTATTAATATTTCAAAAAAGATGTACAATTTTTTGGTTGAAAAAAAATTATTTTTTAAATCTTTTTTTTCTATTGCTTATAGTCTGAAAACTGTCTGTATACAATGGTTGTGCCAAATTGAAAAATCCTTTCGTTGTTATTAATTTGAGGGCAATGCGTAGCTCGCTACCGCAAGTCTTCTACAGGCAAATCTGCCCATAAGTAAGAATTCCAGAATTACATTTTTTATCCGTCATTTCAAGATTAAAGGAATATCTGCTTACATAATTAAACTAGCAGGATGTGCCAATCCCAAAACTTCCTTATACCTTATTTATATATCATAACATTTTAAACAATAGGTACACATTTTAATAATTTAATATTATTACATGTTAATACTTTATATGTGTTAATTTAATACTATACAAACTTTTATTTTCATCTCAAATTTCTGCTTCAATCTATAAATCGGTTTAGAAAGGAGTTAATATGGATCATGATATTTATAAAAATCAATAATTTTCATTTTTTCTGTTATTCAAGTTTACCAACTAAGCAGGACTCAAGTTCGAGTCTCTGCACGAGAAGATGGACAGTAAAACGATGAAAAATTGAGAAAAATGATACAAAAAACGCTGTCACAATGCTCTATTCCCACAGAATATTTCCAAATTCAAGGAAAATATGCTGGATATAGCCAAAATTTTCGGTACAGTTCTGTACGTAAATTTCTGTACTTTCGGTCAGTACAACATTGAAAATGGCACAAAAATCGCTATAGCAGCGCCCCCTTCCGTCTGATTTTTTTTCAAATTCAGGGAGGACCAACTAGCCATAGCCTAAAATTACACATAACATTGGGTTCAATTCTATGCGTAACGTGATACACTTTTCGATGGTACAATACTGAAAACAATACAAAAATTGCTATTAAAGCTATTATAACGCCCCTTTTCGGTGAAATATTTCAAATTTGAAGGAAGACTGTCTTCCCTGAAGCCAAACACATTAAAAAATGGTTCACTTTTATGTATATCTTTACACACTTTTCGATTGTATAATGAGACATACGGACGCAACAGACGCACAAATATTTTGTAAAAACATGTTTTTTGGAATTTCTGACATTTAAAGCGGGTAAATCCGTGGAAAACCAGAAGTCGAAAAACATTTCGATTACAATACTTTCTTCTGTTGAAGATGGATGAAAATAAAATAGTGTTAATTGCAAAGTCTCGCAATGAATTTTTTTTTTCAATTTAAATGCTATAAATGCTGTTTATTATGGACACGGAACTACATTAATATCAATATCGTGACTCTATTAGATCATAGAGTACTATTCAAAATTTCTTGTCATAAGTCATCCTTTTTTTCAAGTATTAAATGTTACAAATATTGTGGATTTTCCAGAGCAAAAATAGACGAAATTTGAATGACATTTTTCTCATATATGATTCTTAGAAATGAAAAAAACTTTAAATATTCAGAGCGTTTGGAGTCATTTGTAATATATTTCGTTTTGATAAATGACTTAACTTATTCTAGAATAAATACAGCAATTCATCAGAATTATTAAAGTGATATATAAGATGCTTTTGGAATAAATTATGTAATTTAAACATTACATATGTGTGTAATATTACGTATGATATGAAATATGTCGTAACTGTTTTTATTACAAAGTAAAATTTGAAGCACAAAAAATGATTTTATAAAACTAACATTTATAAGACATTTCTTCAATCTTAAAAAAAAGCAAACTAACATAAATATATCTTACCGACAAATATCTTATTTTTTTAAAGAAGTTCTTGTGCGTACATTAAATTATCTCATTCAAAATATATTTTTTTCTTGTAAGTATAATTTTAATTAATTTTTTAATTTTCAGTTGTGAAATCTTGCTCAAAATCACTGGATATTAATTTTGTAAAAATTTTCACATTGCTAATCAACATTGTAAACCAACATGTTATAAAAAAATTTAAAAGACCAGAATCGAACCTGGATTCCTGTAATAACGCTTCCATGCTTTACCCTTAAGCTACGAGGATGAGATTCCACTCGCAATTTTTCGTTGTCAAATTCTTTAAAAGCAATTATTTATTTATTTTTAATAAGATATAAAAATTATTCGATGTAAAATTCATCATTTATACATTCTAATAGAAAATAAAAAAATATATACATTACTACATAAAGTGAATTTAAATAATGTATTTTTCGTAAATCGTAAATTTCATATTAAAGTAAAGCTTAATTTTTAAATATACTTTAAAAACTTTATATATTTTAAGAAAATGTTTTTATTATAGCGACAATGAAACAAATGAACATGAAATATTATAGAAGTACATATCCTCAATTCCACAAACGGTGAACAAAAACACTCACTGTCGCTGAGGAAGTGCGGGGAAATTTGCTTTTACAGTTACCCTAACAAATTTTTAAATTTGAACATTCAACTTAATTAGCTACAAAACCAAAGAGTTATTCTTTCAATCTTTACTTTGATGAAGTTTCTCCAACTAATGAACTCCTTTGGGAAAGACATGTTGTGCTCTCAATTACTACTCATATTTAAAATGGTACTTGTCGATAAGCAAAAAAAATACCTCCTTAAATGAATTAACTTAATAATGTTATTTTGCAGCCAAATACTTTCAAAGGTGTTTTTAAATATTATCAAAATTATTTTACTCAAATCCAAAATTAGTGAAATAAATACTATTTAAATTAAACCAATTGAATTAATTAACAATCAATTTAATTATACTAATTATGAAATATAATTTAACTACAATTATCCTTGTTATTGGTTTTAACTTAACAATAAAACATATAATTACCTAAATAATGTACTCTGATTTCATACTTGAATGATAAATGTTTCGAAAATAAATTCGATACATTGATAACTCTTTTATCGAATCTTTATTGCTTTATTAATCCCATTTGTAATTTAATATCATTTAAAAAAATATCATTTAAAAAAATATAAATTTAATATCATTTCAAAAAAAATGGAAGCTTATTTGGCAAATTTTATTTTCCCAGTGAAAATGAAGTAGACAGTTAATAGAAAGTTAACGTTAAACCTGCGGGCGCATTCTTAGCTGGTTATGGCTTGTGTTTATGACGGCCAATTATCAATACGAGGGGTATGGGTCCTACAATGTGATGGTGGGGGAAGTATCCTCCATCGCAGTATTTCTAAGGGAATGGTCATTTCATGGTAACCTACGTTACATTTAGAACTATTTTCAGTAATTTTAGTAATGTAACACAAACAAAATAATATTCAAAATGTAAATTTGACATAGTTTGCTAATTAAACTTATTCAATGCCCAATTTAGATGAAAATTACTTAATTTTAAAAATTATTTCTTTAATTTTGGTAGTTTTTTTTATTATGGTAACTGCCATTACTGAAAAAATGTTAGTTATCGTATACAGTGTAATTTTCATTATCATTTTTTAAGTTAATTTCATCTAAATCGATCCTTAGCTAGATTCTATTAAAAAATCATGTTAATTTTACATTTGAATATTTTTTAGTGTTATATTACTCAAGTTATTGCAGTAAATGTTTGCAATTGTAACGTAAGTTACCGTGGAATGACAAAACTAACCCGCATTTACGCAGTGCGTCTCTCGGTAACAGACGCATTCTTAAAAAAAATCTTGCTTACATTTAAGGCATTTTTGTAACAAACGAAAAAAAAAATCCTTATTTGGTGCTCCGTTTGCCTTTCGTTCTGGCTCCAGGGCAATCGCTGCCTCTGTGCAATCCTCTAGTTTTGGCTCGATTTTGATTTATTCAAATGAATAATATAAGATACTTACTGTGGAAAGTGGTGTTGGAAAAATATGGGTTTGTTCTTGAAAGATTATATTTTATCGTTTAAATGGAAATTTTTAAATACAGAAGCATGCAAAAAATGGACATTTTTCAGTAATTTATTAAGGAAATTTACATTATAAAAAATAAATTGGCAGCTCAATTTCGATATTTTGGCAGATAATCTTTTACAGTGCGTACCAAAAAAAGTGAAAAATTGATGCCTATTGCTAAACATTAAAGTCGGTCATACATGGAGGAGATTCAGACGTTTAGTCTTAAATTCAAAAGCATAAACGAATTATAAAAAGTAAGCTACTTTAAAAATAAGCATGCATATCATGCACACATTATTATTAAAACGTGTAGCTTTTGATATAAAAAAATGACCTTTCTTTTGAATAAACCACTTAGCCGGTATGTGAACTGAAAACCCGCTAATCCACCCTCTCTCTCTCACACACACAAAACAAAAATCGATCTAGAATTGTATATTTACCTTTGGGTTTTTTTTAATACATTGCTATAATGCAAACATCTAATAAGCTTATTCGGTTAAAATTGTATTTATTTCTATGTATTTCTATATTATATTCTTCCAGGCATTTATATCAGTGTTTAATTGAAGATTCGTCGTGAGATTCTTTAGCAACATGCTTTGCATCAATTATCTAAATTATTTACTCCTTGTTTAGTCTCTGTGTTTAATTACTTTTGTAATTGTACATTTTCTTAAGAATTCTAATAATAAATGAATCTCAAACTGGTTTACATTTCATTTAAGTAAATGAAACTACCGTTGTGAATAGTTAATAAAGTTATACTGCGAAAAATTAATGGTTTGGAATATTTTAAAAGGTAAATGGAAGTAGTATTAAGGGGAACAGGGGCAGATTTTAAAATAATTTTTGTTTAAGGGTTTTAATTTATTTTTCTTATGGAAAGTTAACCATAACATTTCTAAACAAAATCACACGATAAAATCTCTCATATATATATTTTTTTAATTTTTAAAGTTTATTAAAAAATAGGGTTATTTAAAATCGTTATCTCAAAATATTATTTGTAGAACTTCATTTTTTTTATATTTAAATAAACCGAAATATGTAAATTTCAATTTTGATTCAGCATTTTTTAAGTATTAATTATTTAAAAAACTAAAAATATTTAAAGTACAAATTTAAATAAAAGATTATGTAACTTTTATTAAAAAAATCATAAAGTAAATATGTATGTTTTTTTCATTTGCTAAATCAAAATTAAAGCAAAACAATCAAAATAGGCATGTTCAAAATTTGCAGAATTTATGTTTAACGGTTCTTGAGTTATAACATTTTAAATCCTAGAAATGGTGAAAAGACCCATCATGAAGAAAAACGCGTTTTCACAACAATTCATTTCATGTCAAACATTGCTTGAAAGCTAGATTTTGAAAACAAACGAATACAAAAAAATCAATATTTCCTTTTCTAATTGAGATAAAAACACGATTTGAACTTCATTTCAAGCATATAAAAACAAAGAAATTTTTAATGCAAAAATTGTTTTTAGAAAATTTAAAGATTTTTGTGTCCCGGACCCCCTCAAAGTAACATTTGGGATAAACTCTTTCTTCATGGACTGTAGTGACCATTGTAGATGAAAGTACATCCCAGCCACAATAATCGAACAAAAAGAGAACAGATTACATTGGAATGACAACCAGGAAATTTGAGAAGCGTTTGTCAGAACACATTGCAGATATCAAGCTTAATCGATGCAATACCGATCTCTCTAAACTGTACCAGGAGCAAGAAGTTATAATAGATTTCAAAAAAGCTAAATTACTAAAGAAAATATCAAATTACCAGAAGATTAAAAATCATGGAATCAATAGAAATTTTATGTCGAGCTAACAATACTTGTAACGATACTTTTTCGTACGATATTCCAAGAATATGGTACAATCTGCTCAAAATAACCTGAATCTCCCCTTTCTATCGAATTTGGAACATTCCGACTTCTCCCCCCTTTTTTACGTTGTCTTTGGATCAGTCCACTTCGTATAAAAGAACTCAGCTTTCGACTTTTACTCTTTTGTTGTTGTAACCCTGATGATGAGCATGACATGCTCGAAAGTACTAGGTTTTGTTAATAAAAAACACCTTTAAGTAATCTGAGTATTTTATTTTGGTTTTATGTATAAATAACGTGAATTAAAGGATTCTACATATGTGATAGGTTATATCATTTTAATATTGTACATTTTTCTGTTGTTAATATCCATTTTTCTTTGCTTATACTAAAGACATAACGATAAATTAAGTATTTATTGAAAAATTCATACGCATGATAATGTACGTGATTTGCTGAAAAATGATTAAATAAATGACTCTAGTAAATTAAAAATACACAAAAAATATACCAGAAAATGTCAAGTATTGCGACGAAATAATTTTGCACGGATTTATTCTTTGTTTTTTATTAATGTTAACTGTAATAGATTATTTACATTCTACACTTTTTTCTAAAATGATTTAAACAATACTAAGAATAATCATATTATTTATACGGAAAATAACAGTAATACGTATACAATCATATACGCCTGCCATCTTCATATTAATGCGTATATATAATTATCCACTAATGAGTGCCAATATATCATTCACAATAATAAACGTACTACACGTATAGTTGGATACAGCCCCTCATCTTATTACTTCCTTTTGGGAACAACGATTTCGAGATTATTTTATCGGTGATAATTTTCAGAATTTTCAGACTTTTACAGAAGTTGCTATATACATTTAGCTAACACATTATGAAAATAATATTTTCACTCTTTTTAGCATATGCAGGGAAACCTTAATGAGCAAACATGCTCAGTTTTTTTACAATTTTTATTATTTTTTTAATTAAGATGAAAGAGCATTATGTACAATGTAGTTTGTCATGTTTTATGAAAAGAGTATATTTTTTATATGTTAAGAACGTGCAAATTATAAGCAAAAATCTTTGGGACTGTTTAAAAAACTAATTTCTCTACGAATATACATGCTATCCTCATAAAAATTGACACAATTTGTTACAATAAGCCACTTAATCCCAATCTGCTGTCTGAATGATTTTGCTACATTAGTTTTGATTGATTTATTCAAAAAATTTTCATTCTTTTTAAATTTGTTAACGGTTCCCTGTGGGAATTCGGAAAAAGCATCTTCAAGGAATTATATGACCTGTTGGGCATTTTTAAATTCATTTAATATTATGTTGTGGAGATAAAAACTTGAAAATTACACAACCAAATAATTTATGAATAAATTATATTCCACTTACCAAATCTGCTATAAGACAGAGTACAAAATCCTATTAAAAATGCACTTTCCTACACTTTAAAACTATTTTAAATGATTGACTTTAAACACTCCTCTAAACATACCGGCGCTAAGTAATAATTTTGGATGGGAAGATTAAAATTATTATTCAAATTGTACTAAGCATTTAAATTATTTTTTAATTGAAGATTCACCGTGCGATTCTTAAGGGAAATTATCTGCATTATTTATCTTAATGACTCTCCTGCTGTTTAGATTCTCTTTTTACTTTTGTCACATTTTCTTAAGAATTTCAATAATAAAGGCAGGTTTAACCTCTTTTATAATTTATTTAAGCAAACGAAACTACTTCTGCAAATAAATAACTGCGAATAATGAACTATGTGGAATACTTTAAAGTATTTCACATAGATAGATGTAAAATTAAGAAAACAGTTTGGGTAAATTTCATGATTATTAAGATATTCGCAACTTTCTACGCTTTAATCACTTGAAAGGCAATGGGATATATTATATAACACCCGATTTTAATGAAGCTTTTTACCATCAACATTTAGTTAAATTTTACTTGTATTAGTTTATTGGTTATAAGTTAAGTTGGAAAAAATTGTAAAATTACTTTTCACTACTTTGATTTTTTTTTTAAATTTCCAATGTGTACATACAACATGATTGAAACAAAATGACTTTCGGTTGAAAGAATTTACCCAAGCCAAATGTTTCTTATTCTAGGTGTAATATATCTACATATTAAATATAGAAGAATATCTTGCTCAGTAATACAGGACTCTCTCTTCAGGAATCTCACAAACAATTTCATTTTCGAGATTAAAAGAAACATTTATAAAAACAGTTTCTTTTGTTGGCACTGATTTCATTTTCAAGTTATTTTCAATAGTCTTTATTTTATTTATTCTCAAGTAAACATTTCCATCTTAAACAATAATAGTTTACTAGTAATTGACATAGTAGGAAAAACTACTCCGAAATATACATGATTATCAGTGTCAGCATTTGTTTCTAAAATATCGAAAGATTAAAACTTTTCGGAAATCGAGAAGCTCGATAGAGCTTGTTGCAGATTTTCATTCGTGATTTTTAACCTTTTTATATGCTAAGAATCATTTGTATTTTTTGTAACACTGCTGAAAACGTTTTGCTACAAACATAACTTTGTAGTTTACATAAAAGAGAGATTTTGATTTCAGTTATTCTACGAAATTTTATAAACTAAAATCTATTAGCATGAACGTGTTCGTATATTTAACTTTTAAAATACACTACCGTAACTAATAATTGTGCTTTTTTTTAAATATATATAGCGATTGATCTTTATAGAATTTAAATTGGTTTTATTATTAGTAGCAGAAGTAGCAGTAGTAATAGTAGTAAATTAAAAACTTATTACTCAGATTTTAAATGATAAAAAGAGGCCTTTTACTATAAAAATTAGTTTTAGTTGAAAAAAGTGGTACAAAAGGTGTTTTCTCAAAACTGTGATTTGTCACATAATACCATAATCATCATCTGAGTTCTATAATTATACAAGTTACAAGCAATATTGGATACCTGTGGCGGGTAAATTACATAAAAATGTTTTAAACTATGTATTTCTTCATAGTTGAGATATAAAATTAAAAAAGTGGTGTATTGTCGCAGAAACACAATTGTAAACTTATAATTATTATATAATACTGCGAATCGACATCCGTCTCGAGTTCAATTTACAATGTAGTATCATGCCTGATACAAGCAGTAGGTATTAAATCGAATCAATGCTCATCAAATAAACAATAGAATATTGGAACAAGATCTGATCGAATACAAATGAAGTAGTAAAAAATATTTGAAAAATTATAATATGTTTACTTTTGTCAAAAGATCAATTTGAAATAACGAACAGCACATCAAATCCATTTTACGTCGCTTGAGATCATTAGTTGAATACATTCAAAGCCAACGAGATAACAAATGGAATGCACATAAGTAGAATAATGACAAATAAAGAAGAAAAAATATATAGAAAGTTTTAGAAAGATAAAATATTGATCAGAAATATATATTTTTGCTTACAAAAGCGAGCTAGAGTTTTAAAAATGGCAACAGCGAGCACATAAATAAGCAGAATGAGTATTTGTTGTATATCACTTCACTGCAAAAAAAAGTTCCTAAACGACTGCGCTAAAAATTTCATTTATTTTATGAGCATACATCACATGCTTTTAGGTATAAAAATTAGTTTTAAATTGAAGATCCAACATGAGATTCTAAACGTGACATTCTTTACAGCAATTATCTTAATTAGGCTCTTGAATTACTTGTTTAGTGTCTAATTATTTTGCGCTCATTTTCTTCAGAATTCAAACAACAAATGAAGTTTTAAACTGGTTCATATTTTATTTCAGTATATGAAATTACTATTTTGGATAATGAGTAATATGAGTACGAAAGATGAATTGTTTGGAATAATTTTAAAGTATAATTAAGAAAATAGGGCAAGAAAATGAAGTAATTACCTGTAAAATTAAGAAAATAAGATTTGTGAATTCTACAATAAATAAATAATTTGAAAAATCCATAATATTTTACACTAGCTTCGAAGTATATTGTTATGTTTCCGTTTGAAACAAATGAGGTCAGCCATTGTTTGGAGAAAAGAAATCTATTTTCATTATAAAATTTGAGATTTCTGGCCTAAAGAATTCGAAATAATTTAGACGGTGTTCGAATCATTTTGCTAAAAAATTTCAAATTTTCTAGCAAATGTTCTTGAGAGCATTTATAGCTCAAAATTAAATCACAATCTAGAATTTCAAATTGGCAACCCGAACAGTATCCTTTTTTTCACACCCTTAAACGTTTTAATATTTTCAGAAAATATTCTGTGAAAGCATTACATCCTTAAAGTGACAACAATGCGGAATATGCATGTTGTGATTATGCAAGGAACATAAACCCTAACAATTGCAAATACATTGTATCTCTTATAAACAAATACACAAATAGGCAAATGCAATTTGTTTATAACATTAGAATATATTACTTGTAATTTGAAAGTAAATTAAAAAATAATCGAATTCCTAGATTTTAATTAAATTGATTACATTAAAAATATTTAGATATGCAATTTGGTATCATAATTTATTATAATTTTTAATTTATTTTGTCTTCATAATTTTTCATTCTTTATTTCACGGTCATGCATCTAAACATGCAGGGGCAATGCCTTATAATAGAAAAAGTATTTCTAATTATTCTAAATAAGCAGAAATATTGTATAGTTAAGAGTTAGCATTTACATTATATATATTGTAATATATATATATATATATATATATATATATATCCTTTTCTCTCTCTGTGGTAAAGATGATTACTACTTGGTTATTCCGTAAACCAATTTTGCCAAATTATACATATCGTTCATTCATTTGCCAGTTTAAATAAACTGAAGTAATTTTTATTTTAAATAACGAAAGAACAAATGAATGAGCGAAACTCTAATAAAAATACAAATTAAATGTCAAATTAAAAATTATTTGATGACGCTTCAACACGTGTTACGTGTTTAATGTCGTCCAGTAAATAAGACATACAATCATTCATTATTGGCGACATGATTGATCATTCATCTTATAATTTGGCGACGTTGGTTGGACGTAGTTCTTTGATCGACGGAATAATCAAGTAGTACAAAATGGAGATGTAGGCACAGTCGGCCAGAAGTAAAGTATTCCGTATTATTTTAATTACTAATGTTGTCACTGAAAAAATATGTAAATGCCATTAAACTAAAAATTATATCTTCTCTTCACTTTTGTTGAAAAATAAATTCAAGAAGTAATGGTAGCAAACTTTGAAATTTTAATATGAGAACACAATTTGACAGTCTACTTGATTTTTTTCTTTCTATTTATTTCATGGTATCAAGTTATGCAGATATTACGAATTTTTAAACTATGTAGTTCAAAAGCCGATCGGCTCTTAGGTTTAGCGTTGTGTTTCCTACTTTTGATTGTACGGCGAACACAATGCTAAGCCTACAAGTCAACCACTAGTGGTATCAAATTTGGCTTATGCACCCGGTAAAGATGGATCATTAGATTCCCCTAAAATAAAGGATTTTTTTCTTGTGCTCGATGACTTAGGGTTCTTGGACTTATGGAACACCAACTATTAAATTCCTATTTACTCGCAGCAAAATTGATTGTACATTGGTAAGACTTAAAGCCTGTTTGTCCAAAATAATGTTTATGTGAGAGTTAATAGGATACGAGATACCTTAAAGTTTGCGAAGATTAATTATTTTACAGTAAAAAAATATTTGAAAACGATTCCGAATCAGTAAAAGAATTGTGTTTTATAGGTTATTTCTAAATATCAAAAATATTAGTTTCTTGGCGTTCTAAACATACAAAACGTGTTTCGGAATCATTTTTAATTCGTAGTTATAAGTACTTGCTCATAGTCATTTTTCCGAGATTAGGACACATGTATGCATATTTTTTTCATATTGTGGAAAATAATAACGAATTATCTTTTAAATATCTATTATTATAATGAAAAAAATATTTCGTACATAACATCATTTTTTAACTTCGACAAAAACAAATTTGATTGAAATTACAAAAATCCTTTTTATCGCTTTGTAATTTTTAGGAAAGAGTTGTAGATGCAAGCATCTAGGTCTCGTAGAAATAATTTATAAGTACAACGTTCTTTGACTTATTACTTACCCATCATACGTAGTATAGGATAAATCTTGCAATCGTTTTGAAAATCGAAAAAAATTTTGACGGATTTTTAGACAGTGGAGATTTTGAAGAACATATTTTTAGGGAAAAAAATTGCAGTCCGTCTGCCTGTCTGTCTGTAAACGGTCTATCTTCCAAACAAATTGAGATAGATACATTTTGTATATACTTAGTATGTAAGAATGGGACGAAACCTATTTAATATCAGTAACCTCGATTATCCGGAACTTTCGGACTCTCGAAAAATTTGTTCTGATAAAAAGTACATAAAAATTTTCGATTTTTTTTATTTTAAGGAATGATCGTAAAAGGCAATAAAATAACGTAAAATAACACAAATTTTGCGTTAAGAACTAAGTCGATCGAATTATTAGTTGCCTATATATCTGTAATCCTGTTTTCCACATTCTTTAATTTTTCATGATCCTATATTTTATTCAAATTTCAATTCAAAGATATATTTTAATTGTAAATGAGACGCTTCATTCGACGCCATAAACTGTTAGTTAATAAGATTATTATTCTTGGAGTTATAAGGATGTTTCTTTTTTGCAATTCAGTACTGCTTGAATAGATTGGCGTGTTGTATAATTTGTCGAAATAGATTCATCAGCATCTCATTAATAGAGCATTATTATGCACAATAAAGATAGTTAAATACACGTTTAAATTTTGTTTTGGAATTGCAATGCATTTTATAAATAGTTTACAAATGTTTTATTTTCATATAATTTTATATGTGCATATATATGATGGGTAAGTATTGAGGTGGCCCTCAACGACTAGTTTTTCCATATTATTTGATTTCCTTCGAATAATTTGTCGCTTCTCTTTTATATTTTATGATTTAGTTTAGAGATTTCATGCTTTCTTTTATGTAGATATGCATAAATGATTGGGTAGGAAGGAATTACAATGCCTATTTAATGACTACTTCCCTATTTCATCCAGTAATTTAAGATCGAAAGGGAAAACTTCTATTATTTATTTTATTTAATTAATGTATTTTTCTGCATTTTGTTGAAAAAGTATCGATTTTTTCTTAATGTGGAAAATTACTAGATTATATTCACACTCTGCATTTGATATCTTCCGCAACTAAATTATATGTTTACGACTTATCGAACAATAATATGTATCTAATCTTTTTAAGTGAGAAATGATAGTTAATACTAATCCATTATTAATAAAAAAATTTAATTTTACTTAAGAAAGGTGTTATAATAAACGTAAATGACATTGACATGCTTCAGAACCGTCAAATAAGTTCCATAATCATAATATAAATAAAAAATAAAATTTCAAAGTATTTCACGGTCAATACAAATGACACGCGGCAATGAGATATAAATAACAAAAAACACAAAAAACACGTGCTCTATTGTAAAAAATTAAAATATAGACCATGATCTAAAACTTAACTAAAAAATTCAAAATATTGTCGAATTATTGTCGAAATTATTAAATATATCATTGTCGCGTGTCATTTGTATTGACCGTGAAATACTTTGAAATTTTATTTTTTATTTATATTATGATTATGGAACTTATTTGACGGTTCCGAAACATGTCAATGTCATTTATTTTTATTATAACACCTTTCTTAAGTAAAATTAAAAATTTTAATTAAAATGTTTATATAAAAGGTGAATGTTTTAAAATCTGGTGATTTAAAAAATCAATTGGATTTAATAAACTTTTTATTATAATCCATTATTAATTCTGCTAATAATGATGATGTGTATTGAATTAGTGTCTTTGTAAATATCCGGTCTGAATTGTAAGTCGAATTCGGAAACTTCCTGTTAATGAATATCTGTTACATTCCTGCTTTATTTACGTGCTTCATTTTGAAATTTCAAATGGAAATTTAGTTCCAGAATATTGAATGGTAGAGAGTAAAAAAATGCTTTACTGTTTAAATGGAAACGGATTATTCGTTTGTAAATTGGATTGTATGCATATTATTCCATATATTTCCACATTATTTAACTGCGTTCGACTAATTGGTCATTTCTTTTTTATATTTTATGATTTATTTTAAAGATTTATTGCCTTCTTTTATGTGGAAAAGTATAAATAATTGGGAAGGAGAAAATAACGATGTCACATTCTGCCCATTTCATTTATTTCAAAGTCTTATTTTACCCAATAATTTAAGTACAAGAAAAAAACTTGTTGTATTATCTATTTTATGTAATTAATGTATTATTCTGCATTTGATTAAAAAAGCATACATATATTTTTTTTTAATGTGAAAAATTATTATTAGACTATAGACTATATAGCGAAAATTGACCGGCCACATGTGATTTTAAATATTTCGTTAAATAACTATAAAAATACATGAGGAATTTTTTTAAAAACTCTAGGTGTATAAACATAATAGTACAGGTTGTATGTAACCGTGAAGACTTTTTTCTTGAAACACTATAGGGAATTCTCAACAAATTGAAAAATAAAGAATATCTTTTGCATAACCCTGTCAAAACTAATGTAGCAAACGAGTTAAAATTGAAAAAGGAAGTGACTGAATTTAATATACTATGTTCAGTTTTATGAAGTCAACCTATTTACTCGTTGAGAAATTAAGGTTTTCACAAAAATTGGCCCAAATTTTGAGAGTTTTTTTGCATATTATTTGCTGACTTCTTAATATAAAAAAAAATTCTTGTCCGAAAATATGACAAACAACATTGTATATAATACCCTGCAATCAGAATTGAAACAACAATAATAAATGTATGAAAAATAAACAGGTTTACTAAATTTTTCACTGCGCATGCGTTAATGCAGTCAACATTTCATTTACATATTGTGTTAGCTAAATATATACAGCATCTTTTGTAATTGTTTCAAAAACATAGCTTGGAAATTCTGAAAATTATCGTCGGAAGAATAAGCTCAAAGTACGTTGTTCCTAAAATGAAGCAGTTGGATTGGGCTTGATAAGCTCAAACCAATTAATAGGCCTCCCCACCTGGCTGAATCTGAATGAAGCAAAAACAAAATGAGGTATTGTATCCAAATTTAGTACGTACAATATTGCGTATGCCTTAATGACATTAATAAATGGATATATGGACAGAGCCCCTCATCATTTTGCTTCACTTTGGGAGCAACGAATTTTGAACTTATTCTATTGATGAAAATTTTCTGAATTTTCAAGCTACGATTTTGATATTATTAAATAAGATTTTCTATACATTTAGCTAACACAATATGCAAATGAAATGAAGATAGTGTTCACACATGCGCAATGAAAAATTATTCAGCAAACCTGCTCATTTTTAAAACAATTATTATTATTTTTAAATTCTGATTACAAAGTGTTGTTTGTCATATTTTCTGAAAATAATTTTTTTATATTAATAACTTTGCAAGTCATATACAAAAACAAAACAAAAACAACCACAAAAAAAAACTTGGCAAAATTTAGGACTATTTTTACAAAAACCTTAATTTGTTATGTACACATGCTATCCACATAAAGATGAATGCAATTTATTACAATAATCCATTTAATCATAATCTACAGTTTGATCGCTTTTGTTAGATTAGTTTTGACAGGGTTATACAAAAGATCCTCGTTCTTTTTTAATTTGTCGGCAGTCTTTTATGGGATTTCGAGAAAAAATGTTCACGGTAATGTATGGTCTGCACTAATCTGTTTAAGCGCTTGGAGTTTCGGAATAATTCCTCATATATTTTTCTAGATATTTAACAAAACGTCTAAAACCGCAAGTGGCCGTCACCTTTGTCCATATAGTGAATTCATTGTCTACTTGTTATTGAATTAGCTATTAAATTATCTTTCTGTGGTTTATTGAATAAAAATGCCTATTAAAAACATAAAGAATTAATTTAGGTTCATGGTAATTATTACAATCGAAAGTATATGTAGGCACAAAACTTTTCATTCTAATTGAAATAATTATTTTCTAATCCTTCGCGATCAAATGTCTGACAGTTTATAGCCCGCCGTAAATGCTAATTGCGTATGTTGCAAATTTTACCCCTTTCCGGTATGGTGTATAATTAATAGTGCATGCATTTTAATGGAGTATTATTTTGTTGAAAAAAATACTTTTTGATACTGTTTACATGTATTAATGTGTGTAAGTGCCTATGCTTTTACTATATGATTTCACTAACGTTTTGACATTTAATAATAATAATAATAATAATAATAATAAATTTCTTAAATATGTTTGCACTGTTTGCGAAATCTTGTTGTAGTATAATATTTTTAAACATTTCGAAAAATTCTTTCCTAGCCTATTGTTATATGAATATATTGTTATGTTTCAGACAATGAAATATTCATTAAACTATAATAATCTAACTGGATAACCAATGTTAACGTTGTTGGCGTTAAAAATTAAAAAAATGATAAAACGGACACGAAAGGATTATGGAATGAAACATGAAATGAAAAAACATACTTATATCTTTCATCCCATTAAAAATTGTTCTTGAAAATGATGTGAATTTTAAGATATTAAATTTGAAAACTGTCTGCTGTTTCAGTTTTACCAATTTTAAGACCCCTTAAACTATTTTCGCTTTCATCCGAAACGTAGAAATTTAATAATAATAATTATCTCCAATTGTGTGACACACCATTAAATACACGAACAACTACGACTGAAATATATTTGGGCCGACACATTATAAGATGTCCTCTAAAAGTCCTTAATTAACGCAAATCCCGCAAATTTAATTCCCAATACTGACAACCGAATTGAAGGCATGTGGAAATTATAAATGGTATTGCATATTCCTTTTATCGCACCAAATGCCTTTTTTTTTTTTTTTTTTTTTTTGGTTAAAGTATAAAGTTTAACAGGTGCTCCAAATGTTGGTATGAGATTTTGTCATCTTACGGTGATAGCTATTGAGCAACAAAATTTTATTAAATCTGGAACATTTTTTTAACAGTGTAAGATGACATAAAACGTCTGTAACTACGTACAGGGTTACAGATAAAAGATTACTGTAATTTTAGTAGATTCGTTTGGAAACTTACACATTTCTTTTGGCTTATAAAAATTGAACATTTGTTTAAACCAAATGTTCCATTATTTTAAGCCATTTGTACATTTACATTTTTTTTATCACAGAGTACAGGTAAAATTATAGTAAATATATAGAATTATGCATTTTTTGTATTATAATTTTTTTTTCACACAATGTTTGAATAAATTTCGTACACTGTACGAGTATACTATATTTTATTGCTTTTTTACACTACAAACAGATGAATTAAATGTTTTGAAAATAAAACTGTATCAGAAACTTCAAATATCAAAAGCTGAACTGATATATTAAATATTTATTAAATTTTAACTTTCTTTGAATATATCTATGAAATGAATTAATTGCATTTAATTTTTCCAACAGGTTAAACATGTATAATTCGGAAGCTTCTTTTTTGCTTTTATGTACTAAGCTATCTTTCTTCACGTACACAAAACTTCACAATTTTATTTTAATGAATTGTATAGTGAAACACATGTATCAAATCTTTTTCAGTAACTACTTTAGAAATATCTGAGGTATTTTCCGACTCAAACAAAATACATGAATGGATATCACGCTCCAGCTGATTTATTAAAACTTTAATTAATTTCTCTCTTCCATTGAATGTATCTATAAATACGGTTAATTTTCATTTATACTTTGTTGAGCTTAGGTAATTTTAAACTTTTTAATAAAATACATATTTCCTCCTAAATCAAAGTTATTTTAGCTTTTCAGAAAGAACTTTTCAAAGCAGCAAAGGGAAGCAAAACTGTTTTGTTTGACACTTATAGAAAATATTCTGTATTACTATGTTAAGGGTTAGGGTTCATAAATATGATATTTTAGTAAATATCAAATATATCCGAAATATTGATATGTATCCGATATCACATATTTTGTTAAATAAGCATTTAAAATGTGTTAGCAGTTATGGAACATCTTGTATATATGTATAGTAAAATCAGTACAAAAAACCCTGAACGGGTTAAAAGCTTGTGACGCAGCACTTTATCTTATATCTCTAAGAATTTTAAATTTGGGACTTAAAATTAATGATATCAAAATTTATGTGACGCTATGCTATTAATTAATATACATATTAAAATTTATTCATTAAGGTTTTATCAATTACATCTTTCATAAATTCAAAATATGAATCTTAAAAGATATGATATCAAAATTTAAGTGACGCCTTGACGAGGCTTTAAACGATGTTTTAAAATTCCATTTATTTATTTATTGTCCAAATACATTTTCATATCTAAACAATACTTTTTATTTTCCAATACACTGTTAAATACATCACTTTCATTGAATATATATAATGCACTGAAATGTATTTATTTGAATAAATAGATTTATCTTTTGGGCTACGCTGTCCAAAATCAAAAATAACATTTAAATAAATAGTTTTTGCATCATTGTATCTATTTGCATCTATTTAACTTACTTTGGATACAATGACGCAAAAACTATTCATTTAAATGTTATTTTTGATTTTGGACAGCGTAGCCCAAAAGATAAATCTATTTATTCAAATAAATACATTTCAGTGCATTATATATATTCAATGAAAGTGATGTATTTAACAGTGTATTGGAAAATAAAAAGTATTGTTTAGATATGAAAATGTATTTGGACAATAAATAAATAAATGGAATTTTAAAACATCGTTTAAAGCCTCGTCAAGGCGTCACTTAAATTTTGATATCATATCTTTTAAGATTCATATTTTGAATTTATGAAAGATGTAATTGATAAAACCTTAATGAATAAATTTTAATATGTATATTAATTAATAGCATAGCGTCACATAAATTTTGATATCATTAATTTTAAGTCCCAAATTTAAAATTCTTAGAGATATAAGATAAAGTGCTGCGTCACAAGCTTTTAACCCGTTCAGGGTTTTTTGTACTGATATCATTGCTTTTTTTAGGTTAATGATAAAAACAAAAAATTAAAGACTAATGCAAAAAATTCATATTCATGATTCATTCACCTTTAATTACCCTTCCCTCATCCGCTTAAAAAAAAGATATTTCATATTTTATTAATGTGTGCTGTACTACTTGATTTTGTTAAAAACAACTCTGTAGTAAAATACGTTAGTAAAAGATAAGAAGGTAGTGTACATTCAGCACCATACATCTCAGAAAGGGTTTTATAATCTATGCTGTATGTAATGTATCATTTCCAGGGTTGGTATAAAAACCGGTTTTTTTGAAAAAAACCAAAAAACCGGGTTTTTTTGGTTTAAACCGGGTTTTTTTCAAATCATTATTTAAATAGCATTTGCAAGAAAAATAACTTGAGTTTTAGAAAGTCATGAGGATTTTTCGTAATTAATAGTTAATTAATGTTAAACATTCACATTAGTATTTATTTTTTTGATAATTAAATAACTAAAGCATAAAAATTTATAATTAAATTATCTTATAAGTTTAGGTTTCTATAGGGAAATATTCATTGTGTGAAAAAAAATAAACAATTAATTTATTAGTATACTTATATAAACCTTTTAGATAATAATTTAAGAAATAATTATATGCAGGTTGATAATGAAGAACATAGTAAGGGCAAACGAACATATTTTACTAAATTAACAGAAATAAGCTGAAATAGAAAACATTTTCTTGTGCATAATTTAGAAAATATTTACGGTATTAACATCAACAAATGATTATTAATCTCTTACTACATATATTTACTTAAAAAATATCAATATGCATTTTATTAATGCTAAAAAATACATGTGTATTGACTTACTTGATACATCAACGAATGTAATGCTTACACAAATTGAGACATAGGTTTAAAAAATTACTTTTTTTTTTTTTAATATGAACTTTATTTTTCTGTTTCTTTGTTCTTCAAAAAATGAAGATTTAGCATTAAATTTTATTATCTGTGCAAGCATCGAGTTACATGGATATTTTTGTTTTGTAAAATTTAATGTATCCTTTTTTTCTTGTTCACATAGTTCACTTTGACTGTATTGTGGTTCAAGACTGTATTGTGGTGTTGTGTATACCTAAAAGGTTAGGGCTATTTTATACCTGGACTAAAAAACTATAAGACTTCTTTATTTACTTTTTTTTCTCTTAATATTTTTTGAAGACCTGTCCAATTATAAACTGCATTAGTAATGGAACTTATTACTTTAGATATTATACAGGGCAACTGCAAAAGAATTTAACAGTTTAAAAATATCTACAACATTTCTTTTAAAATAAAAATTAGACAGATACAAGCTTTTGAATATTTTTATCAATAACATTCCTATTTTCTACACAAATTTTAAGTAAAGTGGGGCAATTTTTAAGGTAAACATCTAAAGCATCTGAAAATGAATCACACCTAGTATTATAAGGAAGAGCTAATTTGACAGCATTTACATTGCATGCAATTTTTACATTTGGCTCTTAAACATGTTTTTGATGTATTTCTTATTCCCTCAAATGAAAACCAGATTATATTTTCCTTTCTTCTAGTTTTAGACATTCTTTTATTTCAATATATATAAGTAGCTCTCTTAAAATAAAATACAATACAAAGTAACTAGAAACAGAAAAAAAAATAATGTAAAAACTGCAAATCCAATCTAAGAAAAACCAAAGCTTACTAAAACCAATAGCTATGGAACACAGAAAATTCATAGCCAATCATTCATTAGCATACAGAACAAGAGTAACCAATGGAAAGAATGACTTATGATTATGTCATTATTGATGCTTTGATACATGATACAATCCTTAGTAAATCATAATCAAGCTATCTAAGCAGTAAAATTGCATTTTTGGCTGGCATATGCCATTTTTACATTTTTTAAAAAATAAAAGGTTTAAAAAATTATTAAAACTAACTACCTTTTTTTATCCTCCACAGTTCACTGTAGAAAAATATTTTGCCATGTCAATTTATAGCTAGTAAGAAAAATTAGATTGATTAAAGATGTTTGTCACTTTAAAAATTTAATTTGTCTTAAGCTTTGCTTGTAGTTACTCCATAACTTTGATTTTGCACATTTTAATAATGTGTAAAATAAATGAAAACATGAGGGAAAAGGGAAAAAAACCAAATTAAAAAAAACCAGCATGGTTTTTTTAAAAAAACCACTTGGTTTAAACCAGTGTGGTTTAAACCAAACAACCCTGATCATTTCTCATTCTTGTTAACTATGTTTTTTCTTTACACATGTTGATACATATACTGCAGATGGATTAAAATGATCAGGGATACAATATTCAGAATGTGCTGGAAAGTATTTCATAATCTATGCTGCATGCATGATTCTTGTTAATTATGTTTCAACCTATGTATAAGTTGATAATATTGCAGATTGATTAAGACTATATGCGTTGCAATATTCAGAATATGCTGGAAATGTTTCATAATCTATGTTGCACACATGTTTTTCTTTCTTGTTAGTTATGATTTGTTCTTTATATAGATTGGTAAAATTACTGCAAATAGATTAAAATGATAGGTTTACAATATTGAACATGTATTGGAAAGTGTTTCATAATCTATACTAATTTTTCATTCTTCTTAGTTTATTTATGTTTTGCTGTTTGCATAGGGTGGGAAGATTGCTGTTCAAAGATGAAAATTATAGGTTTAAAGTATTCAGAATGAATTGGAAAGTATCTAAACATGCTGTATGCAAAAATTTTTATTGTCGTTAATTATGCTTTGTTTTTTGCACAGAATGGTAAAATTCTTGTACATGAATGACAATAAGTTTACAGTATTCAGAATGAGTAGGAAAATGCATCATAATCGATGCAGTATGCATGATTCTTTGTTCTTGTTAGGGAAAAATTACTGTATATGGATGAAAATAGTATTCAGAATATGTTGGAAGTTGCATCATATTCTATGTTGCACACATAACTTTTCGTTCTTATTTTTTCTTTCTTTTTTTTTTCTTTACACATTGATAAAATTATTGCAGATGGATGAAGGCATTTAATTAAATCAGGCTTATATTAAAATTGACAATATATATTCTAAATTAATGTACCTGTCATTTGTACAAAAGAATGTCCTGATTGGTAATTGCCCCGGTGTAATTGATAATTACAATGTTCCCAGGGTAGTTACCGAGAATCAAAAATTTTTAATTAAGCAAACTTTAAATAATATTTTAATCAAAGCCTATATTTTATTGAATAGAAACATGGTGAATCATTAACCATGCTAAATTTGGTCACATCTATTGTAAACATTAAAAAGATATTTAGATGTTAGTGTTTTTTGATCAGGAATTACCCCCGTCCACCCTATAAGTTTCATACTTCAATTAGGAAAATGTTTAACTGACAAAGAAAGAAAATCAGGACTCTGTTATTTATTAAATATTTTCATTTCATATGAAACTTTCCATTCTTGGACGACTTAACTTACAAAATAAAACTAATATATTTTTATTGAACATTTCAGTCACTAAGCATAAAACATGCAAAGTAGATAAATTTAAACATTTCATGTTTTTGGATTTTTTTTTTTTTTTTAAACATAATTTTGTGAAAAAAGCAGACAGCTATTAAAAAATATTCCGTATTTGCTTAGGGTTTCTTGCAGTGCAATACATCAAAAGTCTTTTCTAGATTTTCAACATTGTATGTAATATTTTGACGACTTGAAAATTTTTTATTTTTTTCTCATAAATCATGTAAAATAACATTTATCCATTAAGAACCACATTTGATTTTCTAAACAGCTATAAATACAAATTCCAATTGAAATCTACCCTAAACCCGAAAAATTTAAACCAGATTCAATTGGAATTTTCAGGTGGCATTTCAAAATATATTATTTTGTCACAGGTAAAAGGGTTCTAATTAGGTTTTTTTTTTCTTGTGGTTTTTTCAATTGGGTTAAGGATAGATTTCAATAGGAATTTTCAGGTTCTGGGTAGTGCATGTTGACAGAAATTAATTCGTCTTTCTTAAACAGATTAATGTTTACACTGATTTTTATTTCAGTTCAAATTGGGTTCTTGTCAATGTGTATCAGCAGAAATTATTTTTCCTTCTTCGGATCAAGTTAAGATTCCATAGAATTTTTTTTTTTTTTTTTTTTTTTTTTGGGGGGGGGGGGGTTGTTGGAGTGAGTTTAATTCAAATATAATTTTCAAGTTCTGGTCAGATTGCATTTCCGCAGAAAATATTTTGTTCTGTGCAGGGATTGGATTCAAAATAGACTTCAATTGAAATTTACAGCTTCTAGTCTGTCCGTATCAATGAAAATTACATTTTCTTTCTTGTTTCAGGATATGGTTGGATAGATTTTTTTTAAGGTTCAAATCTGGTAATGGGTCAACTTGAAATGAAATTTTTAAGTTCTTGTTGAGTTACATTTAAATCTATAATATTTTGTCGCAAATAGATTGACTACTGGAGGGATTTTTTTTTTTTTTTTTTTAGTGTTTGGATTGTGTTTAGGATAGACTTCAATTGGAAATTTCCGGTTCTGGTCAATGTATGTCAAAGGAAATTATTTTGTCTTTCTTGGACAAATTTATGTTTCCATTAATTTTTTTTTTTGGTTTAGATTGAGTTTCAGGTAAACTTATAGGTTTTTGTCGGTGCTTATTGGCAGAAATTATTTTTTCAATTTCGGATCAGGTTACAGTGTGATGGGATTTTTTTTTTTTTTTTTTGTTTCGATTTGGGTTCAATTCAAATAGAATTTTTAGGTTCTGGCCAGGTTGCGTTTACATGAAAAACATATTCTGTCATGTACAGATACTGGATTACAATTCCTATGTTTTTTTTTTGGTGGGAGGGAGGGGGGGGGGAGTTTGTATCAGGTTTAAGATTTTATTAAAATTTCCATGATCTAGTCTGTACGTATTTACATAATTTCTTTTTCTAAAAATCTTGATATGGTTGGATAATTGTTTTTTTTTTTTTCGGGTTTGAATCTCGATTCAGTTTGACTTGAATTGGAATTTTCAGGTTCTTGTCGAGTTGCATTTCAAGTACTAGTTTTCAATTCTGGTCAGTGGATGGGGACGGAAATTATTTTGTCTTTCTTGAACAGATTTATATTTCCTAATTTTTTTATTTTACTTTTTTTTTGGGAGGGGGGGGGGGGGATTGGATTGGGTTTCAGGTTAAGAGTTCGGATTGGGTTTGAGATAGACTTCTATTGGAATTTCCATGATCTGGTCAGTACATATCGACATAAATTGTCTTTTTTTTTTTTTTTTTTTTTTTTCTAAAATCTTGATTTGATTGGATTTTTTTTGGGGGGGGGAGGGGATTGAATCTGGTTTCGGATTGACTTCAAATGGAATTTTCAGGTTCTTGTTGAGTTGCATTTCAAGTAGTGGTGTACCGAGTAGTACTTTGGCCGAGTAGCCGAGTACCGAGTACTTGGCCACTGACTACTCGGCCGAGTACCGAATGCCGAGTAGTTGTATAATAAGAAAATAAAACACTGATGTGTGCAAAATGTGAGCTTAGGTGTACATATATATAAATATACTTGTGTACACATGTCTATACCTGTGTGTACATATAATATAATATACATATTAGTATAAATAAACTTATCAAATTTGAAATTTGTGCACCTTTTAAATACAAATTTTGACTGTTCAAAACTAATAAGAAAGGAGAATTGATACATGACAACTACAGTTATTAACTAATAACTAATACTAAATATACTTCTTATAATAATAATAACTAAACATTCTTTAACCCTTCAATTTATTCCAACCATTGAAATCTGTCTATCAAAAATAAAAATGTTCATCGGTTACTGTAACAATTCATTGAATAATGCAAACATTTCATATTTATTTTGTAACTGTCTGTACCTTATTTTCTTTTGATTAAAAAAAAATGTATTGGCTTTGCAGTTTCTTTTCATTTTTCATGTGTACAGATTATATTATGTTATTTTAAATTTATTATTTTTTAAATATCTCAGTAAAAAACTAACCTTTTTCACTGAAAATATTAAATGTGTAAATTAAGAATGCCTTAAAAAGCAAGCTGTAAAATTGATGAATTTAGATGATCTAGAACTTGAAAATCCACCAAAGAAACAAAAAATAAATATGAGAATGCTAATGTCAACGAATCAAAAGAGAAAATGCTAGCAAAAAGTTCATCTATTTTCTGGCAATGTTTGAAGAAATTGTGAATGAACAAAAAGATTGTGGCACTAGTACTAGTTTAAAATCACCGCATGAAGAATTGGTACAAAAAGATATACAGGCTTTCTTAACAGAAGACATGTAAAACTGACACTCCATTTGCATGGTGAGGGGGGAAAAAACTTTTCTGTTTATGTGCAACTTTGCAAAAAACTCTTACATGCACCTTCAACAACTGTTTATTCTAAACGTAATAGAGGTCAGCCAAATTTATAGTAGTAAAAGAAATGCCCTGTCTACTAATAACATAGAACGTTTGGTGTTTTTGCACCATAATTTGAAATATATTAAATTTAATTATTAATTTTTTATTGCATTTATCGTATTTTCAGTTTTTTTTATCCAAAATAAGTCTTTCCTGTTTCCCTATATATAAAAAAGTATTTTTATTTGTATAAATGTGAAATTTCTTTAGGGATTTTGTTCTTAACTTTTTTTATATTTTGCAGACATATTGTTAAATACAGAGTAAATAGTTTTATGAATTACTACATATATTATACATTGATATTCAAATAACTTTTTTCAGATCAGTTATAAATTCATATGCTTAAAAAATGAAATTCTTACAAGTACTCGGTATTGGCCGAGTACTCGGCAAATTGGCCGAGTAGGCCGAATACCGAGTATTTATCGAGTACTCGGTACGGCTCTAATTTCAAGTATATTATTTTGTCGCAGATAGATTGGGTTACATTTGAAAGTTTTTTTTTTTTTGGTGGGGGGGGGGTAGTGTTTGAAATGGATTTAGGATAGATTTCAATTGAAATTCTTGTCAGTGTATGTGGACAGAAATTATTTGGTCTTTCTTGGACAGACTTGTGTTTCCATTGTTTTTTCCTTTTCGGGTTTGGATTAGATTTCATGTTAACTTTCAGACTCTTGTCAGTGAGTATCGGCAGAAATAATTTTCTCTTTTTCGGATTAGGTTAAGGTTCGATAGAAATTTTTTTCAGGTTTCAATCAGGTTCAATTCAAATGGAATTTTCAAGTTGCGGTCAGGTTGTGCTTTAATGGAAAATATTTTGTACTGTATAGATACTGGGTTCCGGTTATATGGAATTTCCTTTTTCAGATTCAGATTAGGTTTAAGATAGACTAATTGGAATTTCCAGATTTCTGATCCCGCGTATCTCTGGAAATTAATTTTTCTTTCCCGAATCGAGATATGGTTGGATAATTTTTTTTTTTTTTTGGGGGGGGGGGGGGGAAGGGAGTTGAATCTGGTTTCGGTTTGACTTCAAATGTAATTTTCAGGTTCTTGTTCAGTTGCATTTCAATGTATTTTATTTTGCAGCAGATAGATTGAGTTACTCTTGGAGGGATTTTTTTCTTTCTGGTTTTGGATTGTATAGGATAGATTTCAATAGGAATTTTTCGATTCTGGTCAGTGTATTTCAATGGAAATTATTTTGTCTTTCTTGGACAAATTTATCTTTCCATTAAATTTTTGTTGGTTTAGAATGGGTTATAGGGGTTCAGGATAACTTGTAGGTTCTTGTTGGCAAACTTGTATAAAACCAAAAACTTTCTGCAAATTAATTTAATGTTGGGTGTAATTCGCATTTTTTGTGCAATTCATGGTCATCATTCGTGTTTTTTTATGCGATTTATGAATGTAATTTGCATTTTTTGAGCAATTTATGGACATAATTTGCAATTTTTATGCGATTAATGAATGTAATTTACATTTTACATGATTTATGGACGTAATTTGCTATTTTTATGCAATTCATAGACATAATTTGTGTTTTTTCAGCTTTCTGTCGACAAAATTTGTGTCTTTTGATCGATTTATTGACGTTATTTGTGTTTTTATAGGATTTATGAATGTAATTCGCTTTCTTTACACAACTCTTGGACGTAATTCGCATTTTTTGCAATTTATGAATGTTATTCGTGTTTTTTTGCACGATTCATGGAAGTGATTCGCATTTTTTGAGTGATTTATGAACATAATTCACATTTTTATGCAATTCATGGATGTAATTTGCATTTTTTGAGCGAATCATGAATGTAATTCGCGTTTTTTATGCAAATTATGGATGCAAAACGCTATTCCCTATTTTTATGTGATTTATAGACGTAATTTGCATTTTAGCTTTCTGCTGCCAAAATTCGTATTTTTTGAGTGATTTATGAACATAATTCCCATTTTACTACACAATTCATAGACGTAATTTGCATTTTTCATACAATTTATGAACGTAATTCTCACTTTTTTACACAATTCATGGACGTAATTCACGTTTTGAGCGATTTGTGGACCCAATTCGCATTTTTTATGCGATTCATGGACATAATTTGCGATTTTTATGCGATTAATGAATGTAATTTACATTTTACATGATTTATGGATGTAATTTGCTATATTTATGTGATTTGTAGACATAATTCGCATTTTTTGAGCTTTCTGTCGACGAAATTTGCGTTTTTTGATCGATTTATTGACGTTATTTGTGTTTTTATAGGATTTATGAATGTAATTTGCTTTTTTAACCAATTCTTCTACGTTTTTTTGCACGATTCATGGAAGTGATTCGCATGTTTTGAGTGATTTATGAACGTAATTTGCGTTTCAGCTTTCTGCTGCCAAAATTCGTGTTTTTTGAGCGATTTATGAACATAATTCCCGTTTTACTACACGATTCATAGACATAATTTGTGTTTTTCATAACAATTTCTGAACGTAATTCTCACTTTTTTAAACAATTCATGGACGTAATTCACGTTTTGAGCGATATGTGGACCCAACTCACGTTTTTTATGTAATTCGCTTTTTTGAGCAATTCATGGACATAATTCGCGATTTTTATGCCATTAATGAATGTAATTTACATTTTACATGATTTATGGACGTAATTTGCTATATTTATGAGATTCATAGATATAATTTGCATTTTTTGAGCTTTCTATTGACGAAATTTGCGTTTTTTGATCGGTTTATTGACGTTACTTGTGTTTTTATAGGATTTATGAATGTAATTCGCTTTTTTTACCAATTCTTGGACGTAATTTGCATTTTTTGCAATTTATGAACGTTATTCGTGTTATTTTGCACAATTCATGGAAGTGATTCGCATTTTTTGAGTGATTCATGAACGTAATTCACATTTTTTATGTAATTCATGAATGCAAAACACTATTCGCTATTTTTATGCGATTTATAGACGTAATTTGCGTTACAGCTTTCTGCTGCCAAAATTCGTGTTTTTTGAGTGATTTAGAACATAATTCTCGTTTTACTACACGATTCATAGACATAATTTGTGTTTTTCATACAATTTCTGAACGTAATTCTCACTTTTTTAAACAATTCATGGACGTAATTCACGTTTTGAGCGATTTGTGGACCCAACTCACGTTTTTTATGTAATTCGCTTTTTTGAGCAATTCATGGACATAATTCGCGATTTTTATGCCATTAATGAATGTAATTTACATTTTACATGATTTATGGACGTAATTTGCTATATTTATGAGATTCATAGATATAATTTGCATTTTTTGAGCTTTCTATTGACGAAATTTGCGTTTTTTGATCGGTTTATTGACGTTACTTGTGTTTTTATAGGATTTATGAATGTAATTCACTTTTTTTACCAATTCTTGGACGTAATTTGCATTTTTTGCAATTTATGAACGTTATTCGTGTTATATTGCACAATTCATGGAAGTGATTCGCATTTTTTGAATATTCATGAACATAATTCACATTTTTTATGTAATTCATGAATGCAAAACACTATTTGCTATTTTTATGCGATTTATAGACGTAATTTGCGTTTCAGCTTTCTGCTGCCAAAATTCGTGTTTTTTGAGCGATTTAGAACATAATTCTCGTTTTACTACATGATTCATAGATATAATTTGCGTTTTTCATACAATTTCTGAACGTAATTCTCACTTTTTTAAACAATTCATGGACGTAATTCACGTTTTGAGCGATTTGTGGACCCAATTCGCATTTTTCATGCGATTCATGGACATAATTCGCGATTTTTATGCGATTAATGAATGTAATTTACATTTTACATGATTTATGGACGTAATTTGCTATATTTATGCAATTTGTAGACATAATTCGCATTTTTTTAGCTTTCTGTCAACAAAATTTGCGTTTTTTGATCGATTTATTGATGCTATTTGTGTTTTTATAGGAGTTATGAATGTAATTCGCTTTTTTTTACCAATTGTTGGATGTAATTTGCATTTTTTGTAATTTATGAATGTTATTAGTGTTATTTTGCACGATTCATGGAAGTGATTCGCATTTTTTGAGTGATTTATGAATGTAATTTGCATTTCAGCTTTCTGCTGCCAAAATTTGAGTTTTTTGAGCGATTTATGAACATAATTCTCGTTTTACTACACGATTCATAGACATAATTTGCATTTTTCATACAATTTATGAACGTAATTCTCACTTTTTTACACAATTCATGGACGTAATTCACATTTTGAGCGATTTGTGGACGTAATTCGCATTTTTTATGCAATTCGCTTTTTTTGAGCGATTCATGGACATAATTCGTGATTTTTATGCGATTAATGAATGTAATTTACATTTTACATGATTTATGGATATAATTTGCTATATTTATGCGATTCGTAGACATATTTTGCATTTTTTGAGCTTTTTGTCGAAGACGAATTGACGAAACTGGCGGGCCACAGGTTGTGCATCCCTATTTTAGAAGTTTTTTAAATTTTCAAATTTGAGAGTTTTTTAATGTGATAGTTATATTCTTAATTCATTCAATAGATAATGATGTTATATGCAAGCAAAAAAAAAAAAAAAAAAATTAAGCCATTCCATCAAACAGTTTTTTTTTTTAAATCTTGGTGTTAGTCGTCAAAAATAAAGTTTGGAGAAAACGCGACTTAAAGTTGAAATTATATGGGTGCGACTATGAATGTGTTAATACATAAAAGCTTATAACTCTGTTAAAAATGCAAATATTTTTATGCGGTTTTTTGCATTGAGTTAAGAATTAATTGAATAATCAAACTAGATCATAAAAAAATAGATTTTTTGAAAAGTTTTCAACCCCTGAGCCTCCTTAAACTCAAAAAGCATCGGTGTGACAAGAAATTATCATTTTTTTAGCATAATGCGTCTCAGAAAAGTGATTTATTTCAAATAACAAATTTTTACTTAACTAATCCATGTAATATGCACTTTCACAATTTTAAGTAGAATTTTCGCCAGATAATTGAATTGCTTTATTAAATGAAATCTGATTAAAAAAAAGCGGCGGATTCTAAAATGTGCCAAAACATTTAAATATCAAGTTTGGTTTTGATTCATATAAGTGACAATTATAGTGATCTTTCTTAGCTCTGGGAGGGGTTTTAACCCCAAAACCACCCCCTTGGCTGCGCCACTGACAACAAAATTTTATGTTGGTGCAAGGAGTAATTTTATAAATTATAGTAACATTGTATGATATATCTTGAAATTGACGATACGAAATTTTTTTTTTGACATAAATCATGTAAAATAATATTCATCAATCAAGATCCACCTCTGACTTATTAATCACTTATAAATAAAATAACTCACAAAGCGTCACAAAAATTTATGAAATTAAGTAGTGTGACATTATTCAAATTTACTTAATTAAGAGGAAACAAGTTAATGAAATGTTGTATAAATATTAACTGAAAACTCTATAGATTACTAGGTACTATTAGGTTATTCCATCGATCAAAAAATTATTGCCTAACAATAAGATTAAATTCCAATTATGGATGATCTTGAGTGTCACATTCAATGACATTAAATACGATTTGTGTATTTAAAATGTCATTAAGTGACTTTTATTTCGACTTTTTATTAATATTTTACTAATTATTTGTTTTTTCGTTATTTGAAATAAAAAATATGTCATGTATAATTTGGCTATTAGTTTGGTGATTGTATAATTTGGCGAAATTGGTCGACGGGATAACAGAGTAGTACCGATTACTAAAATATTTCATAATAGAAATAATTTATGTAACTGAAAATGTTTTATCCAACATTTCACTTAAGTTTAAAACAAGCAATATATAGAAATTGTAAATTCCCTCCCTCAAGTGTGTGTAACTTGGGACCAGACATTGTTCAAAATATAATGCGCTCATCTTTTGTTTACATTTTTAAAAAGAGTAATTTGATTGTAATAATGGAGAAGAAATCATAATGAATGCTTATAATAGAGTATAATACAGTCAACTCTGTGAAATCCACAAAATGCATTATCTGCAAAATATGCTAAAATGTAAACATTGAAAAGTGTTTTAACATTTAAACTCAAAGATAAAGATATGCAATACTTTTTATTTTCATGAAATGACAAATTTTTTAATGAAATAAACTGGGGATTTAAGAAAATTCATGTATTTTGCACCCTGTATTTTTTAATAACATTACTTTAAGCAAGTCAGTATGTTTCAGTTGATTGGGTATGATTAATGCACACCTATTCTTTGCTCAAGCAGCAAAAAAATTTTAAAAATAAATAATTTTATCTCTTTTTTTTTTTTAATCAAACAAAACTGATACATATCTCCTTCAGTAAATATTCTTGAACAAGACAATTTTATGTTGGTGCAAGGAGTAATGAGAAAAAAAATTATTGAAAACAAACCAAAAAAAGTACAGTACAGGATTTTTACCTGGCATTCTCGTAAAATTTTGAATATACCCTATCTCCCCTCTTTTAGCATTTTCCATTCAGGTAGAATTTATTTATTTAGAATAGAATTGATAAAGAAAATGCAAAAAGTGAAAAACATTGAACAGACATGATAGAATCATTAAGTAATTTTCATGGTTTTAATAATCCACATGGCCGTTTCTTGTTATGCGAATTCAGTGTTTCAATGTCTTAATATACAATGAATAAAGTCTGCAATAAGGTTAAATGGAGAATCTTGCAATGGATTTTTGCCGCCGTTTTTTCAAATTTACTTAATTAAGAGGAATCGAGTTAATGAAATGTTGTATAAATTTTACTTGTTAACTCTATAGGTTACTAGGTACTACTAGGTTATCCCATCGACCAAAAAATTATCGCCAAACTATAAGATTAAATGCCAATAATGGATGATCGTGAATGTCACATTCAATGCCATTAAATACGATTTGTGTGTTTAAAATGTCATTAAGTGATTTTTATTTCGACTTTTTATTAATATTTTACTAATTACTTATTTTTTCGTTATTTGAAATAAAAAATATGTCATGTATAATTTGGCTATTAGTTTGGTGATTGTATAATTTGGCGAAATTGGTCGACAGGATAACAGAGCAGTACCGATTACTAAAATATTTCATAATAGAAATAATTTATGTAACTGAAAATGTTTTATCCAACATTTCACTTAAGTTTAAAACAAGCAATATATAGAAATTGTAAATTCCCTCAAGTGTGTGTAACTTGGGACCAGACATTGTTCAAAATATAATGTGCTCATCTTTTGTTTACATTTTTAAAAAGAGTAATTTGATTGTAATAATGGAGAAGAAATCATAATGAATGCTTATAATAGAGTATAATACAGTCAACTCTGTGAAATCCACAAAATGCATTATCTGCAAAATATGCTAAAATATGAACATTGAAAAGTGTTTTAACATTTAAACTCAAAGATAAAGATATGAAATACATTTTCATGAAATGATAAATTTTTTAATGAAATAAACTGGGGATTTAAGAAAATTCACGTATTTTGCACCCTGTATTTAAAAACAATACTTTAAGCAAATCAGTAAGTTTCAGTTGATTGGGTGCAAACCTATTCTTTGCTCAAGTAGCAAAAAAATTTTAAAAATAAATAATCTAAATATTTTTTTGCAGGATTTTTACCTGGCATTCTCGTAAAATTTTAAATATACCCTGCCTCCTCAGTCTAATCCATAAGTTTTAATACATTCTATATTAAAAATCCATTGCAAGATTCTCGGGTTAACTTTATTCATTGTATATTAAGACATTGCAAGATTGAATTGGCATAACAAGAAACAGCCATGTGGATTATTAAAACCATGAAAATTACTTAATGATTCTATCATGTCTGTTCGATGTTTTTCAATTTGTGCATTTTCTTTATCAAATTCAATTGTACATAAATCAATCCTACCTGAATTGCTAACACCAATATCCAGCCGCCGCCGCGTTGTTGTTGTTGTTGTTGTTGTATTGACCAAAATATTGGCTCGGTGAGCAGCTTTACATTTCTATATAGCTGTCTTACTCCGCTAAGCTACTTAAAAATACCAAAGTCCCTAAAATCAATTAAAACCATACAGATATCTATACAGAAACTCGCAAAATTAACTCCTTCCAACACCACAAGTAGAAAACCGCCGCCGCGTTCGGATTCAAAACAAAACTAGACAAGTGGCGCCCCTAGGCGTATGAATACATGACTTTCCAACAACAAATAATTTAAAATAATTTTTGTTTGAAAACTTAAAAAAAAAATCATAAGTCGAAAGTATATTGAATATGTATAATTAAAAAATATTTTCCTATTTTAAAAAAGGATTCAAAATATTTTTTCCACAAAATGCAAAAATATCCAATGTAAGAAACGTAATATTTTCTTCTTACGAAAAATAAAGGCAATATAAATAGAAATTTGATTTAGTATATATTTATTGAATGTTTTAAAGCACATGATAAGATGTTTTTGTAGTTTAAAAAACATTTATTGCTTCGATTTGGGTGGTTTAACTGTGACCATAAGTACATAACGTTTTTCACTCCCTCTCCGTCTGCTAACCCATAGAATAACATGTAATCCGCGAGCTAATATAGTCCAATTTTCCAAGACCAATATATAACAAACAAGAGTTTTCCTAGAAACAAGGCAAGTCTTATTACCTCTATCTTAAAGAGATTCATATTATATATAAGTTTTAATAAAATCTCCCAGCCGGTTTTCTAGATCTCATTATCAGGAACAAACACCATCGTTTTCAGTTTAAAAATGGTTATCGAGATCTAAAAATATACGGCACGTAGAAATGTAAAAATTATAGGATAGGATTAGACTGGGAATATAAGACTATATTAAAAAAATTGGACCATTCTGACCAATATTTGCTGAGTTATTAGAAGGCGGCTTTTCCGATTTCCTTTGAAGTTGAGTTAGCTGTATATATGAAGTTCCGCATCTACCCTTATGACGATGGTAGGTTTTAACGATGGTAGGTTTAAAGCTGCGTCACTTGAAGGCTGCCGCCTTCTATGATAATAAAATATTTATCAATAATATTTCATCTAATATTAGTACTAACAAATTGCCTAAAACATCAGCGGTAATAAGAACGATTAATTTTCATTTATACTTTATTGAGCTTAGGTAATTCAGAAATTTCTACTGTAACACACGAAGGAAAGATGGTGTTATGGAAAAGAGTTCCATTTCTACTTTTCCAAATAGAAAAAAGTAAAAAAAATAACAATGCTGTAAATGTACAAAGTGAACATAATTACTCCTAACATAAATACACCAAAACTGACTGCCAAAAAATCTCTTCATGTTTTTTTTTAAATAGCTCTAACATCGAAAATAACATTATCAATGCAGAGAGGCTATAAATTTTTTATTACTCTTGTTGAGGATTTTTTGTACTGAATAAGTTAGGATTTTTTTGTTATTTTTATCTTTTAACATTAATTACAAATTATGAGACATTCAACGGCCACATATCTGGACAAAAAACGTGAAGAAATTAATAAAAGTTTGTAGAAAATTTTAAAATTTTAAGAATCCATTGAGCTTATAATATTGCAGTTATAGTAATACTGGAATAATGCTCAACCTAAAGGGCTTAACACTCAAATGTTTACAATTTCCTCCTACGCGAGTTATTCTACATAATAGTAATGCGTAACATTTTACGGTATTAATTTTTTTCTAGAATACCAATATTAATTTCTAATTATTAATTTTTTTACAATTAATTTATAATTAATTTATTAATTTAAAACTATGCTTGTACAGAATGGCTAAAACAATATTGAACATGCCGCTAAACATTTCAAAATGATGACTTCCTTTAAGAAAATTGTAAAGAATATTCAACAATTGAATACAGAAAATAGCTAATAATATTGCAATATGTTCAACTATAGCTAGGTAAAGTATATTTACAATATCCTGCTTAGCAAAATATTATGCAGAAATAAACATACCATTTTCCTATGTTAAATATTTTGGAGATTAAGGGTTTTATTCCGTCATTAATTTCTGAAAATTTCCAAGATAAGAATACAATTATACATTTGTGAAATGGAAAGCCTGATCTCCCGGGAAACACCAACAAGATAATGATTCATGACTATAATGCTTGAGGATTTAATCTCGCAATTCTGGTATGTAAAATTGAAATTCTGCTATTAGAACATTATCTAACCATACTTGGACCCTAGGGCTCTAATTTAATGAATAAATTTACATTTTTCCCAACGGAGCTTACGAAATCCTTCCTAACATCTGCAGAATTCGTAGTTCTCAGAAATCAAAATAAATTGCGACTTGTGTATTTCATTCTCGTTTACTGTAGTGAAAAAATAAGTTCAAACGATTCGGAAATTGAACGTCAAACGTAACAAATTAGGTGCGTTTGTACTATAACATATATTTTTTAAATATACAGTACTTCGGATACAGTACAATATCCAAAATCTTTTGTATGTCTCGATCAATACTGTTTTCTATTATACGGGAATTAAATTGTAGTAAACCTCAACGACGTATATCAATTTCATAAAAATGTGAAATAGTTTAATGTAATTAAGACGCACCTCAAACAATGTTTCCCCCCTATACCATTATGCAATAGAATATTTTTCTGCGGCCCTGTAAATTAATAACAAGCACTCTTCGCACCATAGATTTTACAGAAAAAACATTTCAGTATATATTCATAGATTCATTTGAATTTTATTATGATTAAAAAAGTGCAACAACATTAAAATGCAAGAAGGGGGATAATTGATTTGGACTCGTCCAGTGAGAAGTGACATATGATTGGTCTCCTCTGGGTGCGCGTGCCAGTTTAATTTTACTGTTGCTTTGCGACGCTTCATGGTCAGTTCGCCTTAGCGGCGAGCTCAGATGCACAGTTTATTTTATTTAACGATGTGACTTTCTTTTACGTTTTACACTTTTTAGCACTTATGATGGGACTTTAGAAGTCCCGAAACAGCTGTTTGCTTTTAACATTTTTTATTTTATAATATTTGTGCTCTTTAACGTTGTTTATTTATTTAGTAACATTAAAATGCACTTGAAATTATTTTTCCCCAATGACAGTAATATAACAGAACATTTTTGATTGTCGCTGTAATTGAACTATACTTCTAATTTTAACAAAATTTGAAATGACTCAACAAAATATTGTAATAATTATGTATTTTAAATTTCAAACGATTCGGTTGGGTAGTTTTTGCGTTGTTATATGCTGATAGACGGACGGACTAAACGACGACTTTAGGTGCTACGTATTTATTTAATTACGAGCGCATCTAAAAATGGACCAAAAAGATCATTTTGAACTGCTAATTTTACGCATTAATTTAACTTTCACAACACTTATAACAAACGTTATTGTCTTTTTGAAACTTCTCATCACATAGTGTGGGAAAGTGGCAAAAAAACAACAACAACTTTATAATCAGTAAATTATAAACGGAGGGGGGGGGGGGGGTTCGACCTTTCAAATTCCACAAACTCCACAAGGACATTCACCAAAACAGGTGTATGGTTCTGTTTATAAGAAATCCAAAAAATAAATAAATAAATAAAACCAGCATAAAAATTTTAAAAATGCAGTCCAGAAATTAAAAATATACAAAGGTAAATAAATAAATAAAATTTTAACAAAAATCGTCTTCGATACGAAAATTTGCTTATTTTCGGAGGCTGAATAAGGCAAAATGTCATTATGTCTCATTGTTGTGCGATATGGATGTCGTTCATTGTTAGATATGAAGAAAAAACATGAAAAACAGCTTACAGTGTCTCACAAAAGTGATGGGACACTTGTGCTTTATAAAAAGAAACTGCAATAAAATAAATAATCAAACATGTGCAAAAATTTTTTGGGTGTGTTTCATATTTAAAGTTAGTAACAAATTTAAAATCGTTAGTAATTTAAAATCGTTATGAAGGTTCAATTTTCGTGCTGAATATTTCAAATTTTGCTTTAAAATATCAATATACTTGTACTGATCCATTATACTGTCAATAAAAACAAGATTACCAACTCCAGCGGACAACATACACCCCCATACCATAACTCCACCTCCACCATGTTTTACTGTTGGTAACAAGTTCTGTTTGCGAAATTCTTCCCTTTGTTTTCTCCACACCAAGATTCTACCGCCAGAACCAAATATATTAAATTTACTCCCATCAGCAAATATAACTTTATTCCAGTAATCAGAATTCTTATTCATGTTGGATTTTGCGAAAGCTAGTCTGAGTTTTCTATTCTTTTCACTTACGAAAAATTTTTTCCTGGCTACTCTACCGTGATATCCAGCAGATCGAATTACCCTTCTAATAGTCTCAGGATTAACAATTATTCCATATAATGCTTGTAAATCAGCAGCAACTTTTGAAGCACTATTTCTTGGATTTTTTTTTAATATTTCGAACGATAATTCGCTCTATTCCATTGGATAGCTTTGATGGTCGGCCAGGTCTTCTTTTATCCTGAATCATATGATTCTTTTTATATAGTTTAATGATATTGAAAATTGTTGAACGACTCAAGTTAACTGTTTCAGCAGTTTTACTAATAGATTTTCCACGTTCAATATGCAAATTAATAACTAATTTTCGAATTTCAGGCGAAGTTTCTTTTCGTTTAGCATTCATGGCTACACAGAGCTAAAAAACACAAAAATTCCAAAATAAACTGGAGAGAAATACTGCAGACGATTTTATAAATTATTGCCAATTGCTTTTAAGTAAAAATAAAACCCCAAAAAATATTTTTATTGCTTATTTCAGACGATTTTTGTTGCATATATAATGGTGTCCCATCACTTATGTGAGTTATTTTTTGCTCCGTTCTAAAAATTTGTATTTTTATTAAATTAATATTTTAATATTTTGACAAAATGTATGTTATGTAATAATCTTTAATAAATTTAAGTATGAAACACACCCACAAAAAATGTGTAAATGTTTTTTTAATTTATTTGATTAGTTTCCTTTTGTAAAGCACAAGTGTCCCATTACTTATGTGAGACACTGTATGTATAATATATATAGCAAAAACGTAGCCTGAAAATTCTAAAAATTATCATCATTGAATCCTCATGTATTTTCCTCATGTATTTTTCTAGATATTTAAAAAAACTTCAAAAATCGCAAGATAGTCTCATTAATATGACTGGACTGTTTATGTTGGAGATGTAGATTCATTGAGAAAGTTTACCAGCCAATAAAATTAAACAAAACCTTAAAAACAGTCAATGTAAAAGATGAGGATTAAAAGATAAAGTTCATTCAACCAATAAATACGCCACAGGAAATCTCAGAAAACGGGCCATGCAAGCGGATTCAATGACCAAGTTTATTTGCAATAAAATTTCAGAAAATTTAGAGAACAACCAATAAGATTCAATGAATATAATCTGAAAACATGCATGTAATATTTATGAACAAGAGGTTTTTATATAATGTTTCATTAAAACCGATAACAGAAGAATAGCAAAATCGCAATTAACAATATTTTTAATGTTGAATTTTTAATATTTATTTATATAATATTTCCTGTCGCGATTTTATTGGCTGCGCAAAGTTTGCCTTTGAATCCGCTTGTCTTATATTGGCTGTTTCCAAGGACTTCCTGTAATTTGGCTGATAAACATTGTCAGTGAATCCGCTTCTCTAACATATATTTCGACAATTGTCTGAGCAATCATAATTTACACTGATGTTGGTATGCTGTGGCTACAATAACTAGTTTACAATAAAAACAAAATCTTTATGTGCTTTAAACGTAGTTTTTATTTACATTGCACCGCGCTCAATAATTTCTCATTGTAATTTAAAGTTATAAATATTTCAAAAAAAAAATCCTATAAATTCAAATTTAGTTAATAAGCAAAAACCTTTTAAAATTTACTAAATAATTGTGTAAATCTTCTAATGTAGTTTCAAAAAGGCTTTGAAGATAAAATTTCATGAAATCATAATTTAGGACGTAAATAGTTAACCTGAAAGGTATTTTTTGCAGTTATCATGAGCAAAATCTAGAAAGGAATTGAGTAAATTTCCCGAGAATTAATAATTTTTTTAAAAATTTATACATTTGAAATCCATTATGTGCCAAAATATATTTATTTCTTTTTTAAAAGTTTCTACCAGACAATCAAAGCTAAACAGGTGTGTTAAATTAATTGCTGTACGACATTAGAAAATCCATTTATTATAATGCGGAACCCACATACCTAATTATCTAAATCTAATTTCACGCATTCCGATCATGAAATAAAACAATTCGTAAATAACGAAGGTATCCAAAAAATAGCATTTTTTTCACTAACCTAATTATTTAGCCTGTAACATAATTAAATAAGCAAGAGATAAAAAATATGTAAGCAATCGTTTCAATTTTTTCACTGTGTAGATATTTATGCATAAATATTTTCTCGATACATTGTATGTAATTGAATGTATATGCTTAGTGATTTTATTAATCACACAAAATCTTATTAAGGATAACTTGACGTATCATTAATAGGCTCAGAAGAAAAATTACCGTATTATTTTATAAGAAAAACAATAAAAGTAATAATGATAATCAGCAATAAATAACAAAGAACAAATTTTGAAAAAGAAGCAAAATAAAGATACACAAGTAAAGAATTGATGATAAAGAACTTATATTTAGGGGAGAAAAAGGTTATTCAAAGCTGTAAAGGTTGATAAGCGATTTTTGACATAAATATAGCATTATAGTTTTGTTTTACAATCCATTTTTTAGGAATGAAGTTTTGAATGCCGATAACTGGAATGTAAAACATTTAGAGAAAAAAAAATAACTAGCTGAAAACTTTTACGCAGTTTTATTCAAAGTGCATTTTTTGAGAAAATGGCCGACCGGCACATGAAACGGAAATCGGTCAGTTTCGTATTTATTTATAACAGTCACATTATTTGTAATATAATGTACATTCGGAAAAAATGTACACACCCGCTACTAACTCCTCAACGAAATATCGTAGAAGAAAGTTATTGATATCGAACGATCTTTTAATGACGTACATGAATTTTGCCTAGAGAGCTATCCACTTGTTAAAACGAACTCATTTTTTTCTTCTATTTTTATGGCAGTATCCAATTTTAACGACATATTTAAATTGTTTGGTTCAAACTATGCCAAGACACTAAACTTAAAGTAAATTGCCTAATAAGCTTTTGAATTATAAGCTTTCAAATTTTTAGTGCTTCTAATCTTAAATTACATTTTCAGATTTTTATTAATATCTCCTAAAATTATACTCCTAATGAGCTAATTTATCTAACAATAATACTAAAATATCGAAAAATAAATACGTTGAATTTACAGTTTTTATGATATGAATAATGAAATTAACATTCCAGAAAATACTAATTACAACCTGCAGTTTTTTTATGAATTTATTAGGTCTTGCTTTATAGAAATCCAAAATGTTTAATTTTTCTTCCAAGTAGTTTTCAAACTATGCTTAAAAAACGATAAAATGATGGTTTAAGGGCCTATCTACAATATAAGTCACTATTAATTTTGAAACTTCCTATACTATCCAGTAATCTAGCAGTTTTCAATGACTGCTTGAGTTAACCTACGACAAGTTGTCAAGAAGAGGGCTTTCTCGATCAATAATTAAGTACTGAACTTCAATTTCGATACAGTTCTTAAAATAGGCTCGTTTAAAAATAATTTCTCGGAAACTTGTGGTACGAATTGCATATCAATTTGTTTTTAGGCTAAATGAAGGCTAATTGATGCTGCTGTTATTTATGCTCTCAGAATTGGATCCTTACATTGAAAAAACAAAGTAAGGGTTTGTTTTTATATTTAAATAGCCCCCTACGCAAATTTGACATCCATCATTTCAAAGTAGACATTATTTCCAACCACTTTGTGCCAGTAACTTTCTTATACGATAACATTTCGCAGAGTTAGTTGGAGATATTTACTTTTCATTCCCCACCACTATACATATAATACACTAAAAGCAAATTTCATAAAGCCAATGTTTTTGGTATTAGTAACAAGATGCTTGTTAAGGTAATAGTGATATGGAACATTGCTTCAATATTGAGGTGTTTACATTTTTGAATAATTGGCGCAGCTATAAGAAAAAAAAAAGATTTTATATTTACTCTGACAATATCTTTCATATCCGATATTTAAGGGTAGATAATTGAAAAAGTAATATCATATAAGATAATACATAGCTGTCATTCCTATAAGGTAAATCATTATTTATAAGGCAATTCATAGGTAGCTGATACTTAAGGTTATTAATAAAGTAATTTATAGCTGATATTTATGGTTATTCTTAAGTTAAGTCCAAGCTATTTTTAAACCGGCTGTTTCTCGTACTAAAAAAGGTAATAAATTGTTAGGAGCAGAAAAAACTCTAAAATTATTCAATTTATTCTATTTTTCAATAAAAATATAATTCTAAAAATAATACATAGTGACATTTTGTAACAAATTTCTAAACAAAATAGCGCGAAAAAAAATCAAGATTTTTTTAATGGAAAAAAGAAAATACTTTTCGATTTCAAATAGCTTTAATAAAAATACCAGCAAGTAACATACTTTTATGAACAAAAAAAAAAAAAAAAGTCTCTAAATGTGTCAGGAAATGTCATTTTATTGTATTGGGATTTTTTTAAACCGATTTAAGCAATAAGCTTTGTGTCTTAGAAGCTAATTACAAGAAATACTATTTTTCCGAAATATCTAAACCAAATTTGACAGCTATATTTTTTTTTCTATTTTTTTATCACTGTATGCTACTTTTAAAATGAAAATCCTTCTTTGAAATTTTCTTTTCTAGTAATTATTTTCTTAATATGACAGACTAATTTCAGCAATCCACATTCTAAAAAGTCGTACAATTTTAATCGCAAACGATATGCCAAAGCAATGCCTGTTTTTTAATGGATATATTGCCCTAAATTCCAGAAAATGTTTCATTTTCACTGAGGGAAGGGGAATTTATGGGAATCTTTCATTAAAAAACGGGTATTGTACTGACTTCCGATTGCCAATACAATCTCCGTAAAATTATCCTTCTTTATAGTGCATTTTCACAAAATAGATAGCTAGTTAGAAATATATGAATTTTGCTATTAACAGGATCTAGACTAAAATAAGTAATTCTTAGTAGTAATAGTGATTCTAATAGTGTAGAAGTTTCTTCTTGCAGTTGTCACGAGACTAATCTAAAAATGAATCATAGTACGTTTATCGTACAGTAAGCACTCGAGATTAATAATGCATGTAAAACTTTATTTTAAATACTTTTCTACTAAAACAATATTTCTTGCCATTCAAAAAGTATTCTCTAAAAGAGGAAATATAAAGAAATGTGTTAAATTAATTTTTACATGACATTAGAAAATCCATTTATAATAATGGGGCATGTTCATAACTAATTAAATAAATCTAACCTCACACATTGTTATCATGCAATAAAAAAAAATTCGTAGATAACGAAGGTAGCCAAAAATACACATTTCCTCCCCTAACTGAGTTGTTCAGCATGTAACAGAATTAAAAAAGCAAGAAATAAATATGTAAGCAATTGTTTCGGTTTATTTTCTATATGTGAAAATAATAATTTTCTCTATTTTCTCTTCTGCATTAACATTTTTTTTTCTGGATGCAATATATGTAATTGAATGTATACTCCTGTTAATTTAATTATTCACGAATATCGTACCTTTATAAAAAGGTCATTTCACGTATCTTTAATATACTTAGATAAATAAAAACAGCAATGTTTTACAAAAAAGGTAAATGCAGTAATACTGGGAATCATCTATAAATAACCGAAGGCAAAAATGTCTGAAAGAGAAGTAATATTTATTTTGCCATTTTTAAAATAAATTCAGATATTAAAGAAAGGGTATACAAAGCCATAATTGTTGGATAGCGATTTTCGACAAATTGAGCCATAATAATCAAAATAATAATTTCATTTTGAATAACTTTTAGAACTAGTAAAAAGAATTACACAACACTGTATAGTTTTTAAATGCTTTTAATGAATGGTAAGTAATTTTAGCAATAAAGCGGTAAGTATGGTTTTCAGCGGTAGGTATGTACTAAATTAAAAAACAACAATTAATTTTATTATCACAATAGATATGCAAGGATAAAATAGCACCATTAATTTAATTTTTTACGACTGGTAGAGTTCATTGGCGCTGCCCGAGATCAGATAACTAAAATGGAATCCTAGGAAATGTATTTACATCTTTTTAAAATATAATACACAAACAAAACACTATAAATGCCAAATGACCCCCTTTTAATTTTTTGTTTAATGTTTATTTAACGCTTAGATTTAGAATGTAAAAATCATTCAATGCAATCAATAATTCAATCATTCAGTGCAATCTTCAATGCATTAAAAATGATTTTTGATTGCTCTATAATTAAATATTACAAAAAAATCATTAATAGAAGTATTTTTTTAAGACAGACTGTTTAAGACTTACCGATGTCAAATGATACACCGGTAGACAGTGTTAATGGTAGTGATATCCAATTACATCCGGTTATATGATGAGAGCAGCATTTAGTATTAAACACACCTAAAATTAGCCTGTTATATAATATACAAGCCAAACTAGTATTAGAGCTTTATTGTTTTGATAAATGGTAGCTGGATGTAGAAAAAAAAGATCTACACAGGTGAAATAAATTAAGAGAATTTTCATATTTTATCCAATTGCATGAAAAGAACTGAACTGAAGGAAAAACGACTGCTCTAGATAAAAATGCAAATACGCAAACGTATACGTATGTGTAGGCGGAGCCAGCAGATGAACAGGCTTTATAAGCGCGTGGAGGACGTCGAATTGCGTTCTCTAGGACACCTTAGCGAATTTGTTGGCGTTATCTTGCAGCAATCGTTTAATTAACATCGGAACAGTAAAAAGGAGTAACTACCAACGTTTAAAGGATGGAATGAGGTCACGAATTGTGGGAAGGGCAATATAGGTAGGCCAATCGCGACTCCAGATTTGCAGAGAGTAATTTAAGACCCAACGTCATGTGTAATCTATGGAAACAGTTCAAGGATACCGCTTGCATCGATAAAAAGCCTGGGCAAGGTCGTCCAAAAGTGACGACGACCAGAGAAGATCGCCATTTGTCCATTTTAGCGAGGCGTAACAGAAGGGCTTCAGATTATCAGCTCTCTCAGGACCTGTATGCAGGCACAGCAATCCGTGTAACGAGAGTGATTGTTTCTAAAAGACTAAATGAAAGAGGGTTGTTTGCCAGAAGGCGGGTTGTTTGCGTCCCGTTCACGTCTACGAACAGGAGAGTCCTATTAGAGAAAAATCGGGAAAGTTCCGGTTTAATTACTTTTACACTATTTGAATTTCTAATTTTGTCATTTTCAAGAAAAAATTTTAGGGCAGGACCTGCTAATTTTGTTTTGAGAAACAAGACCTCCTGGTCATCTGTCCATTTTTGTATTTTTGCATAATTACTGACTACATCAAAGAAAAAATCCAAAGTGGTTGGATCCCCTTCATAGCAGGGTACTGAAATGTTAAAATTATTCTTTGATGATGTTATATTAAAAGGAAAACATATACTTATAACTATTTAAGCTTGTTCAAATATATCATAATCAATTACAACTAATAATATCACAAAAGCAAATATATAATATGAAACACAAAAAGGAAATAAAGAAAAAAATATGTACATTACCTTTCTTCTAAGCTAAAAAAATTATAAGAAAAAAATAAATAAATTTCCCTTTTTTATGAAAAAAAAACTAGTTTGATGTGTCAATCCCGAAACTTTCTTCTATCTCATAAGTACATTTTAATATTTAAAAAAAAAAAAAAAAAAAAAAAAAAAAAAGTGGTGTCCCCAAAGTTACCCACTATCGAATTTCCTCGAACATTATTTGACCTAGCCTAATGAGATTCTGGTATCCGAAAAGCCTAAAACGCAAAATTTAATTATTATTCTGAGAAAATGAGTTTAGTAGTGCCTCATGTTGGGTAATTTATACTAAAACCTGATAAGCATCTATCTAATCAAGACCTAACAGAATCTGAAATTTGATGGAATTTCGTCCATTAGTTCTTGAGGTATAGTTATAACAAAAAAATTGCAAAACGTAGCACAGCAACACCATATCTTGGACAATTTATGCCAAAACGTAAAAAAGCGTCTAATTATGTTGTGGTGTAAAAGAATCTGATGTTTGATGAAATTCTCTGCATTAGTTCTTGAGATATAGCTAGTTTAAAAAAAAATCGTGTAAAATATAGCATAGCAGCACCATCAGTTGAAGGATTTATAACAAAACGTAATCATCGTGTAATTATGTTATATGTCATTTTGTAACAAAATCTGAAGTTTGATGAAATTCTGTGCGTTGGTTATTGAGATATAGTTATCGGAAAAATCGTGCAAAATGCAGCATAGCTGCACCACCTGTTGCAAGGTTAATACCAAAATGTAATCAGCGTGTAATTATGTTATATATTCTAGTGTAAAAGAAACTAAAATTTGATGAAGTTCTCTGCATTAGTTCTTGAGATATAGCTATCGCAAAAATCGTGCAAAATGTAGCATAGAAGCGCCACCTATAGAGCAGTTCACACCAAAACCTTATCAGCGGCTATGTATCTCAAGGTATCGCGGAATCTGAAGTTTGGTGAAATTCTGTGCATTAGTTCTTGAGATATAGCTATCATGAAAATCATGAAAAACGTCGCATAGTAGCGCCACCTGCTGGCCAATTTATACCAAAACGTAATCAGCGTCTATGTATATCATGGGGTCACAGAATACGAAGTTTGGTGAAATTCTGTGCATTAGTTCTTGAGATATAGCAATCTTGAAAATCATGAAAAACGTAGTATAGCAGCGCCACCTGCAGGCCAATTTTCACCAAAAACCAATAGGCACTAATTCATATCAAGGTCTAACTGAATATAAAATTTTATTAAATTTCGAGCATTAGTTCTTGAGATAGAGCGCCCACAAATTTTTTGTCACATACAGACAGACAGACTCACAGACAGACTGACAGACTCACAGACAGACACACAGACTCACAGACAGACGGACAGACTCACAGACAGACATTTTCTAAAAATAGTCAAAACGTGTTCAGGACCTTCTAAAATGTGTAAATCCGTCGAAAACCGGAAGTCGAAAATTTTCATGAATCCAATACTTTCTTCTTGTAAAGATAGAAGAAAGTAATAACGAGAAACAAAAAAAAATGTTCTTTCCGAGTCTATTATGTAAATCATATGTTGTTGCAGCTAAGTTCCTTTTTGTTCAGCGTTCCTAAATTTGTTTGTTCTGAGGGGGGGGGGGGGTAAAATTAACCACTATCAAATTAAATGTTTTCCTATACAAATGAAGACAACTTCGTTTTGTTGTTGTTTTTTTTTCACTTGCAGAAAACACCTACACTCACTTTGTAGAACAACTTTGTGTTTCGAAGTTCCATTTGGAATATTCTAAAATTCTACGTAGTACATTTACTAACCGCTAGTTATTAGCATAGCATCTAATTACATCTCGTACATTCGAACATAAAACAGCACCAGCAGGCACTATAAAACTAGAAATCACCATACTCCGAAAATCCTTATTTACCGCACGACTTGGAGTTAGCAACATAATACGCTGCATACAAGTCATATATTTTCCGTCTCATTGTTTCGTACACACTTGCACAACTTCTCAAGTAAAAAAACTTAAACGGTACCAAGTTCTATGGTGGCAAAAAAATATAATAAAAAGCCACCTTTATGAGATTGGCCGAGATCGTAGTTCAGTATTGTAGAGCACACCAGGTCCAATATTTTACATTTTTTTCTGGAAGGAAGTGATATAAGCATCTTTTGATAAAAGGAAAGTTAGTTCATAAACATCTTGACTAAACAATTTTTATTTTGCAGAATATGATAAATATGAACATCTCAGAACACCAGGAATACAGCATATTTACCAAACGGAACTTTCACTAGCATTAAAAGAAACATCTTTCATTTTTAACAGCAACGAATTGTGCGGGTTGACTAGTCCACGACAAAACGTAATCTGACTAAATTTTCACGTTTTACAAATGCCAAGAGAAAGTCTCTTGGCATGCAATAGATTCCCAATCCGAGCAAAAAAATGTACAGGTAAAAAGGACCTTTATATAATAAGCGATGGGAAAAATTTAAAATGAGTGTTGTCAAGAATACAACAATTATCGCCCGCGGCGAAAAACGCGCAACTCACAGCAACCCTAAACAAAAATTACACAATTGGTAACAAAATTGAGTTGTTTATACAAGACAAAATGAAATGATTGGGAAATAAAAATAGCAGTTATTTAAAACAGAAAAAATATTTAATTCGTTTGATATTTAATCAACTGTAGACCAAGAAAGAAAAATCTAGAAATGGAATGATATTTTAAAACTAATTTATTATCTGTTTTTTATTTACTATTATTATTTTATATGCAACTGGAGACGAACACACAATAAAAATACCTATTAAAATGGTTTTCTTTTAAAATTAAATTTTAAAAGAGGGGGGGGGGCTAACATTTGAAAAATTAATAGAAATATATATATAATAGAATATGTGTTACATCACAGGTATTTCAATTTTTGTTTTTGTTTTTTGTGTTGTGATCGTCTTCGTGAGTGTTAAATGTGTGAAATAAATTTAAAAAAGACAAGAATGAGTTTTCCTTGACTCCAACTTCTGCATTGATTAGTTAAGTTTCCCTGTTGTTCCCTTACAAGGGCGAATCCATCCATTCCATACAACCTATAGAGATCCAAAACCTGTTTCAAGCATCTAAATAAAACTATAATAATTTGAAATGATAAGTTTGAATTGTTTATCTTAGACTAACAGGCGTAAAGGCCAATTCCAAAAGTATCTCAATATTTGACTGATATGAAAGAAAAGGCGAAAAAGTAAATACTCGGTCAGCAGGAGACCAAAGACGGCTTAAATCGTTTGTATCCCACTACACACTGATTCCGTGTCTTTGAAATCCCCACAAGTTAGAGAACAAGCCCGTATTAATATGTTTATAACTTCCAGGTTACAATGTAATAAAGGCATGATATAAAAAGTGACATAATTCTACTTATTTAATGCATTTTTAATGCATTGAACAATGATTCTTACTTTGAAGGATTGAAGTCATATTCCAAACTACCATAATTTCGGGTGTATAAGCCGCAGATCAAACAATTCTTTTTCGACCCAGAAATTTTTAAGATACAAATATAACTAGTCAGATCGCCGTAAATATTTGTCTTCAATCACTAAATAAGATTTCTGGGTCCAAAAAGATTGATCCGCGGCTTATACACCCGAAATTACGGTAAGTTTTTTTATATAGTACCTGTGCCCAATATGGACACCCTAAGGAAAATGTATTTTTTTCACCCCGATGTACACGTCATAGGACTCCAAAAATATGTGACCACTATCCTTGGACTGTTGACTATCATTATAAAAATTAGCGACCTTGTAAGTATCCTGGTTTCATTAAAATGACAAAAACATAAAATGTTTACAAGTGTCCATATAAGGAACTACCTGTCCCTATTATGGACATGTATGTTCATATTAGGGACAGGTGGCTCCTTATTGATTTACTATACAGGGTGTATGGAAAAGTCACTCTTTCAATAGATTTTAGAGGAGAGGTAATAAAAAACTATAGCTTAAAATTATTTCGGGGGAGGAGAGGACACAGTAAATAACTTCAGAACATGCACTTTAGAAGGGAGGGGCATTCTCGGTTATGGCCCTTCGAAGACACATGCAAAGAACCTCAGTTACTACAAAATATTATGAGATAATATTGCTGGTTTTGCTTAGCTTTATCGCATATGTCTGCAGAATTTACATCAGTTCCCGTCCCACATAGCATGCATGTTCACAGTGACGTCACAGTGACGTCACTGTGAGTCACTGTGGTCACATCACATCTGTGACCAAAATGCCACCGCTCAGTGACGTCACATTGTGACTGAAATGTGACGTCACAACTGTGATCAAAATGCCACCCCTCAGTGACGTCACATTGTGACTGAAATGTGACGTCACATTTGTGACCAAAATGCCACCCCTCAGTGACGTCACATTGTGACTGAAATGTGACCTTCTTAGAAAATTAAAAAATATATACAAAAATTCTTCAAAAGATCCCCCATAGCATGCATGGTCACAATGACGTCACTGCGAGTCACTGTGGTCACATCACATCTGTGACCAAATTACCACCACTCAGTGACGTCACATTGTGACTCAGATGCGACTTTCTTAGAAAACTTTAGAAAATTACCAAAATTCTTCAAACCATGTTATTTACTGGCAAAAAAACTTGTTTTCTGGCATTTCAGAAGAATATTGTGCCATCGCTGTTATGTCACACGTTACATGCACTGCGTGTAACGTGTACGTCATATCACATATGTGAGATAAACCTCCCATCATATGAAACTAAGCACCCAGCAATGAAGCTATCAGTGAAACTTCCATTTAAGGAAATTTCTCGTTACACTTAAATGCTTCGTTATGAAAAAAATATCGTTGAATAGAAATCCACGAAAACTCATGAAATTAGTATAGTAAGCTACAAATAAAAATGGAAGTATTATAAATGTTATAAAACTGTGTTTTAATTTGGATAGTAATTTTTGTTATGCAATATAGCCACATAAAAAAAATTCATTAGTATAATATCTAAAAAACCACGTAATAAAGGAAGGGAAAGAAAAACTGAATCGCAGCGTTCTATTTCTCGTTTTCTCGTGTATTTCAAATCGAAAAATTAAAAAAAAATTGGAATATTACTTTGTGTGCGATCTCTTATGAAAGATACAATCATAAAAACTTTCGCATCTTTTTTAAGTATTCAGAGAATGGACATATAATATTTTCATGGAATTAGAATCCCTTTCTTAGCATATCGAAAAATTTTCGCATTTTTCCCTTTTCATTTAAAAGATAAAATAAATACATAATTTCAATTCATACAATCCGCTGAAATATATTCACCAATCAATCTTAACAGCAATCTATCCTTTTGAATATTGTGCACTCACGGAAGTGCAACAAATTTTGCTAAGTAGAATTTTTTTTCATATGAATATTAATTTAAATGTTAATTGCGTTCTAAATAAAGGTTCAACAGAAAACTAAAAAAGTAGATAATTTCATTAAATATGGGCTTCGTTAAATGAAAGTTCCACTGTATTTCGAAACTAATTGAAAGTAAAATAGAAATGCGTGAAAAAAAAAAATTAACTCAAAATTTTAATTAGGGATAACCTCATAAAACTAATGCGCATGCGCATTCAACTTATAAATCTTCGAAGCTCAAACAACCAATAATAACAAAAAATCACCTGCTTAAAAAATATCGATTGGCAACGACCAGAATAGTTGACACTAATTTATTTATTCTTTAGAATATTAGGCAGCTGCTCTAGTAACTTTGTTATGATGTTATGTGTGTATATTTAGTACGTAAGTTGAAAATTTTTAAAAAGTTATGCAGAAATGCTATCAGGTGACATTTTATATTAAATGTCGGTCCGAAAAAATACAATTTCAGTGGCGTTTCGTTAATATGAGCGCGCCAATGTCATTGTACTTCATTCGGACATTCCGACTTCGAAATTATCTTCCCTATTTGGATTAGGAAACTGGAATTAGAGGATAGTGCCGATAAGAAAGAGGTAAGAAAATGTTATTTTCCCTGTTTTTTTATAATGATTTCTGTTAATTTCGTAAAAAACATGCTATAAAAGGAATAAATATCATATTAATTTAACTTTTTTGAATTCACTTACCTTAGTAAATTCAATAAATTTAACATTTATTTTGTTGAAATACGGAACAGCATGTCAACGATTTGAAAATAGTTAATAATATTATTTTTAAAATGCACTTTAATCACATTTTTTAATTACATGGTTAAAATCACATTTTAATAAATTAAAAAATATACACATAATCAAAAGTTAACGTTATAATTAACATATAAAGGAGTTTGGGGTTGTTTAATTGTTGAAAATAGTGATAAATATACTACTTTATGCACTAATATTGCAAAAATACTTTTGTAAAACTTTTTTATTACCTTTCTGAATTTCTCATAATCCCAAAAATTTGATAACTGTAATTCCATGACATTTATTATTTTAAACCATGTATCTAAAATAATTAAGATATTGATTTTGTGGTAATAACAATTATTGATTTTAAAAAATGAGTAATTATCGCATTATTTTATTAATTTTTGATATCTTAATTGTTAAATTGTGTTGAAAATAACAATTTTGTTTCATCAGTATGTGTTCATTAAATCCTGGTTCTAAATAGTCATAAAAACAATTACATGTACACTTTTGTGGGATGTACATTGCTGAAATTTTTAGTGTTTGATGTATTTCTATTATTTTCAATAAAATTTTGTGTGATATTGGGAAGTAAAACTGAGAATACTTAAATATTATTAATAGATTCATCTAATAAAAAAAAAATGAAATCTAACAATTATAACTATTAATAAGGAAACTTAAAAAAAAAAAAAATCCTTAAGGATGTCCTTTACCGGCGCATCTATACTATATGACATATACAATATATATATATATATGAGTTTAACTACGAATTTAAACCATGGTGTAATCATACATGCGCACAGGCCACTATAGTAAGAAAATAACTAAGCGTAATACTAGAACTAATTGCCTCATCTTCATTTGTACTCGATTTTCAAATAAAATCTGTATATTACGAATATTGCGCATAAACTTCACGTAGTTTTTTTCAAAAGATAATTCTATATTATATTTAACAGAATGATTTTAATTGGTAAATTAATCAAACGAATATTAATTTTCCAAAATGAGTAAAAAAGTGTTTAGGTTAGGATTCGAACTAGAGACCCTCGATGTATGCTGGCAATGCTCTTCCAACAGAGCAACTTAGCACGCACAATTCACTCGGAGAAATATCATTATATACTCATACGAATAGTATGCATTTATCATACGGGTAGTTTGAAAAAAATTAAAGTATTATTACATAGGGTTATACATAATAATGATAAGTATGCGTTCGTATTCACTGTATGAATTGTGTGCGTCAGATTCTTCCAGGATAGTTCAGTCGACAAAGTATTGACAATTTGCGCGAAAGACTGCTTAGTTCGAATCCTGACCTGGACACTTTTTCAATCAGTTAGAAAATTACAACAAAAGATAATTAAAAGATATAGGGTGGATGCTCCAGTTTTGGCAACTGAACAAGTTTTGGCCACATTGGAATGATTTACCCTCTATTTAGGCTGTAAATTGATTTTAACAAATTATATGCATTCTTACTCCTTAATCTAACACTCTTTTATCATTTCCAATCCCATTTGTTTATTTTTTGATAAAAAATGACTTGCAAAAAAAATAAATGTGTAAAACTATAGTGTGCACTCACATATATTAAGGTTTTTGCTTAGGTAACAAGTTTTCATAATCTTTCAATATTAGGCATTTATCGAACTTTATTTGTTCTGAAACAAATTGCTATGAAGCTTTATGAAGTAGGCTTTCTCTCTGTTGCAATTTCATATTTAAATTAATTATTTTTACAGCTTAAAGTAGGGGTGGCCAAAACTGGTACTTTAAATTTGCTATGTGTACCAGTTATGGCCATGGTGCGGCCAAAAAGGATACAACATTATGCTCCACTTTTGGCCACAAGACTAATTATAGTGAAAATTTCAGCAATATATTTAAAAATGTTTTATGACTTATAAATTTAAAAGTTCAATAAAATTACAGCATGATTTAGTGGTTTCTTGTATTTTTTCAAAACAAAATGAGGAAGTTGTATAACTTTTGCAAAATTTCAAGCACATGAATTTAGAAATAACAAATAATGTGAAAATCTTTACACTATAAATAGGATTCATTTTAACAAGTTTAAAAAAGACAATTCTGTACTCTTAAAAATGGTCTAAATTAAACACTGTTATAAGATAGCAAGTAAAATTATGGCTTTTCAAAATTCATTGTCAGCTTTTCAAGATGGTTAAGTTTTGTAGTATCTCGTTCTACTTTGCAACACAAGTTTACAGAATGGAGACCAGTTTTTACTATTTTTGAATCTCAAGTAATAGGGTTGTGCTATTTATGATGGCCAATTATCTATATGAGAGATATGGGCCGAAGAGAAGGGGGATGCCCTCTGTGAAGGTCTTTCTAAGATCCTAGCCCATATTTACACAAGGAAATCTAAGGTTTGAAGAAAACTAACTCCAAATGATTAGGCTGACAGGCAGCTAAGTACGAGGAATTAAAGCTAAAAACCAGTTGAAAAAAATGGATTTTAGAGATTGTCAAAATACTATTTCATGAAAAAGTGGAATAATTTCAAGATTCTAGTCATATAACTGTAAATATTGGTATAGTATAACATATGACATATATAAATGAAAATATGCAAAATGTTAAAATAAGCTTTTTATGTCCTATAAGTCTTTTTTATGAATTAAATATATTTTTTGTTTTTAAATTTAAATGTTCAGTTAAAATCAGCTTAAGTATATTTTATTTGATGTTTTTAGGATTTCATTTAAAAAATTGCAAATCTTTTTTATACAGCAAACAAATATGTGTGTGGTAAAACAGACTTTGCACAAAAATGCTTTATTTTTACTTATTATCAGTTAAAATGTTTGCAAAATTACAAGATATTAGGGTGGCCAAAACTGGTGCAAATTGAAAGAAATTACTTAACGAGTTATTACTCATAATCTAAAATATTTGGTACAAAGTTATTATAATTAACAGAAAGCAACTAAATTTACTAAAGAATACTGTTATTGTGATTTAATATGCTCTATTCAGTCTAAAACTATAAAATTTCCATTTCAACTCTTCTCTTAATGTGGCCAAAATTGGAGCATCCACCCTATATATTTATAGACATCTGGATTATTGGTCAGAAATATTGGCAAGCTGTACAGTTTTAGATATCTACTGGGATTTGTGGATATTAAAGCGAGTAAAAGTTTAAAAAAAAGTTCAAAAAGATTAAACAGTTTGAGCAATATACTACAAAATGTGTGTCAGTTATAAATAAAATTGAAGCTATGCAATTTTCAGCATGTGGGGAAAAATGTATAAATATTTTTGAAAGGTAATATTTTTCAAATTTTGAAAACAACACCAGAGTCGTAAGGCATGTGAGGTAAATCGAATTTTTAACTTTAATTTAGAAGAAAGTCTCCTTACTGCAGGTAACTATTTTTATATATTATACAGTATTTGTTCATAAATTGTCAATATATGATTTTAGGACTCAAACCCTATTTTAACAGGAACATGGCATGGAGTTATAGTTTCAGCAGATCCTGTTTCTTTTAAATTGTTAGAGAATTGTTAAGAAAAGTTAAATCGTCACAGAATCATCACAGTGTTAACGAAAGTTTTGTCACAAATGATCTACAGCGTGAGTCTAAAATAATGGGACAAACTTTAAGGGAGGTGATAGAGCTCACTATAATAAATAATTATGGCATAGAAATGTATGACTGGAAGTGACGCGTTAAAACGCCACACTAGTCACTGCAAAAGACACGGATTATAATGTTAAGCGTATGGGAGCGCTATTTTCAAATATCTCGCTAAAATTTTAATATTTTCACATATTTTTTTTTCCATAGGATAGCTGAGGACGACCTGCAGCTGGGCTGGTTTTTACTTTTTTGATTTTGGTTACAGATTAAAAGAATAATACTTTAACTTTCAGAACCAGTTTAAACCAGTTCTAAAACTAAAACTATTGTAATATAAAAAAAAAAAACCAAAATCGAAAAAGTAAAAATTAGCCCGGTTGTGGATCGTCCTCAGCTATCCTATGGAAATAATATCATGTAAAATATTGAAATTTGAGCAAGATATTTGAAAACAACGCCCCCCCCCCCATAGACTTAACATTATCATCCGGGTCTTTTTTGGTGACTGGTGTAGCGTCTTGACGGGTCACTTCCGGTCATATATTTCTGTGCCATCATTATTTGTTATATAGTGAGTCCTACCGCTCCCTCAAAGTTTGTTCCATGATTTTGGACTCATCCTGTATTTCACAATTTGGTCACAATGTGACTTGAAAGCATTGTCACTTTCGTCACAATTTCGTCACAATTTTAATGACAAAATCGTCACAAATGACACACTTTTCACAAATTGGTCACATTGTGACGTCACAAAGTGGTCACAATGTGACGTCACAAACAAGCTCTAAAACGGCCATAACGACTTCACATTTTAGTCACAGTGACTTCACATCGACGTCACGTGACGTCACATCGACGGTCACAAAGTCACAGTGTGACTTCACAACGACGTCACCGTGACGTCACCATGTCTTACGGGGTAAGACATGGTGACGTCATTGCAACGTCGTTGTGAAGTCACATTGTGACTTTGTGACCATCCATTGTCGATGTGACGTCACGTGACGTCGATGTGAAGTCACAGTGACTAAAATGTGAAGTCGTTATGGCCGTTTTAGAGCTTTTTTGTGACGTCACATTGTGACCACTTTGTGACGTCACAATGTGACCAATTTCTAAAAAGTGTGTCATTTGTGACTACTTTGAGATTAACATTGTGACGAACTGTGAAAATATTTTTAGAAAGTCACATCTTAGTCACATTGTGACGTCACTGAGTGGTGGCATTTTCGTCACAGATGTGATGTGACCAAAGTGACTCACAGTGACGTCATTGTGACGTCACTGTGAACATGCATGCTATGAGGGTTATTACTCAGTCCTCACAGGATGGAGAAATAAAAACTTCTTCATCGTGGGCGGTAGGTCCCACACAGTCTACTTGGAAATATCTGCCGCATGTGGTGCGTAGCCGCATGTCTGCAACAGCATCAATACTGCATGAGAAGCAGTACCAGCTTTCCTTTGTTGAGGAAGTCATACCGCTGGTCCCTTCGATTTCGCCAACAGATATCCTACTGAGGGGAGGCTTCTTTTGATTTTTCTGCAAGGGATTTTTGGAGGTTTTTTTCCTTGGAGGATTGTTCAGATGGCATCTTGTTGAACAAAGATTTTACCACTTTGATGCCTTTTAAATTTATTGCATGGCAACGTTGTTTCATCTTGGAGACATAAGGTGTCCATATTGAGAATTGGACGTAGTTTTACTAAATCTTGTAACAAATAAATAAGGAATATATTTTAAAGCAAAATATGCAATAGCAATCGAAAATATGTGTTATTAGCTTTCTAAAATACTCCACTTTTCAATATTTAATGTAATTTTACCATAACTAATAAAAATTTAAGCTCACAAGTAATTAAGATCAGTGCACCTCGAAACAACAAGTTTCCTTGTAAATGGAGAAAAGCGCGCTTTTTTGCACTTTCCAGCCTTAATTATCGTTTCAACTGCTTTTCTTCGTGGACATGTTGAGTCAACTCTCGATAAAAATTAATACTTTTTAACCGACTTCAAAGAGGAGGTTATGATTTCGACCTGTATGTATTTGTTGTTCAAGCATAACTTTTGCAAATATGAACCGATTTTGATAATTCTTTTTTTGTTTGAAAGCGTATGAGGCCCATGTGGTCCCATTCGAATTTTATAAAAATCTGATAATTAGAAATTTAAAAAAAATAAAAACTTTAAATTTCAAATTCATTTTGAAGCAATCGACCAATTAGAAGTGTTCATTTTGCATGCTTTTATGTTACACTTACATAGACACACATCTTTTCATTGTTAAAAGTTTGAAGTTTTTGCTGCATCGTCACTTCACCGCTTTTATGGAATATCTCTATTTTGACCAATGAGAATTCACCATAATACAATGAAATAATCATTTTCTATAAAAGCGATGGATAGACGATAAAGTAAAAGTTTAAAATTTTTAACAGTGTTCAAAATGCAAAATCCTAACTGGACGAGGGCCAGGATTCACATAAATTTTGCGCTGTTTGCGAAACGAGATTTATTAACAAGAAAATTTATTTAAAACATCGAAAAATTTGCTAAAATTCAGGCTTCTGATTCGTTAATCTGGTTTCGCTAACAGCGCAAATTCTACCTGGATTCCGGACAAGTTCTCTTATGCAAGAAACCGGAAATATAGCATCCAGGGGATAAAGTGGGGAAATCGGCTATCTCAGGGAGTGTTCAGAGCAACTTACAAAAGTAACCAATGTTACCGACCGATTGTAGGGCAGTACGAAAGCAAATTGTGGTATCAATGAGAACTATTCTGTTGAATTGTAGCTGACGTCACACTTCGCTTTTATTTTCATTTCGTACTTGTCTACAATCGGTAAGTGGTCGGTAAATAACCGGTAAGTTGTGCTAAACACGCCCTCTGTAACACTTAAAAAAAGCGCTAAAATTTTCTATTCTTCAAATGTGCAACAATGCTAATGAAATTTAAAGATAGAAGCGACATCTGCAGGACATTTTCTAAAAATGCAAGAATTATTGCTAGTCTAGATAATGTATCACGAAAATGCCGCAGATGTCGCTGTGATCGACACTTTAGAATTCAGTAGCATCGTTGCACATTTAAAGGATACAAATTTTTAGCACTGCTTGCATTGTAAAAAATTGAACCCTTTTGCTGCATCGTCACTCCATCGCTTTTATCGGAAACGATTACTTCGTTCTATTATGGAGCATTCTCATTGGTCAAAACAAAGAAATTCTATAAAAGCGATGGAGTAACGATGCAGCAAAAGGGTAAAAATTTTTACAGTGTCGATAGCAGATTTTCACTCCATGTATTCCAGACTCTCCTTCGAACAATAAAAAGTTCTCAAAAATGAAGGCTTATGATTGGTCAATCTTGTTTTGCTTAACAGCGAATAATCCTTCTGGATCCTAACCACTGTTGCAGAGATGTTAGTTTTTTTCCAAAGTATGAAATCTTAGTTGGAACAATTCTCGTATCCACCAAAGTGAAAGATCCACATCGATCCAGCACATGAGAATTCGATATCGAAAAGCTGAAAATTCATCTCTAAAGAGCCTTACACGTTAAAGCAAGAGTGTCTGTGTATCAGGGTGCTTGTTATGCCGGATTCACAAAGTGATTAAAGTACATTGTTATGTGCTAGATTTACATTTGGACAAATATAAATGACGAAAAATTTTGATAAGCTTACCATTAAATTTAAGCTAGTTCACTTCTTTCCACACCTTTCAAAACAAACTCATTCAGGCGACTACCGCCAAGTTCTGGAATAAAAATTCTTAAATTTTCTGTACTTTGGAAAACCGCGTTCATCAAAGAACATTCTTAACTGCAAATATTACTACTTTCATATAGACGCATGTTGAATCATGGTGTGATTTTGATAATATCTTCCTTTTTAGTTTTTATGACTGAAAATGGTATTTTAATACATACGAACATTTAGAATTACTTTGCTACGCGTTGAATCATGGAAGCAACTTGACGCGCTCTAATTGTGTATGCGTACTTTAAACTGTAAAAAATCTTTTTGCTGCATCGTCACTACCCCGCTTTTATAGAATATCTCACTTTTGATCCATGAGAATGCTCCATAATAGGCTGAAGTAATCGTTTTCTATATTAGCGGTGGGGTCAAATTTTTAACAGTGTACCCTGTTTAAAATATCTTGAAAAATTACCTCTGTTTTTAAAGACTATCTACTTTCTGACCAATGAAAACGCTCTATAGACGTTTTTAGATCGCTCTCATTAATCAGAAAATAGATAGCTTTAAAAACAAAGGTAATTTTTCACAATAATTTTAACGTGTACTGATGAAAAGAGGCACTACACTAGTCTCAGAAAAAGACCCGGAAGTTAGTGTAAAGACTATGGGTGTGTTCTTTTCAAATATCTCGCTCAAATTTTAATATATTTACATGATTATTTTTTTTGCATAGGATAGCCAAGGATGATCTACAACCAGCCTAGTTTTTACTTCTTCGATTTTGCTTATGTATGTTTTATATAATGATAGTTTCAATTTCAGAACCGTTTAAACCGGTTTTTAAATTTAAAATATTTTTTTTTTTTAATCTGAAACCAAAATTGAAAAAGTAAAAACTAGGCCGGTTGTGGAATATCCTCAGCTATCTTATGCAAAAAAAATCACGTAAAAATTTTAAAATTTGAAGGAGATATTTGAAAAGAACGCCCCCATAGACTTCACATTATCATCCGGGTCTTTTTCTGTGCCTAGTGTGCGGCCTTAAAGTTTGCTGGATGTGATAAATTTCCGAAATGTTAAAGCTTAAATGGACAAGTTCTCGCATCTACTAAAGCGGAAATAGGCATCGATACCAATCGATATCCTTAAGTTCTTGAAAAGATGAAAATCCTTCAGTATATATTTTGCTCCGGAGGAAAAAATTATCTCTACATATGAATGCAAAATAAAGTGCTTAGATATGTGTAACAAAATTATCTTTAGATTCAGATTTGGTTACCGGATTAGACACCAGAATGATTTCAGATTTTGTTCATGTAGGATTCCTTGTAATGAATATGACGACACATGCAGCACAGTATACGATTGATTGAAAAGATTCTGGACAAAAATGAGTCATCAAGGGGGTCCTTGTGGCCGTGTGGTTAAGACACCACGCTGCTAATCTCTTGAGAGCGTAGGAGATTGTGGGTTCGAATCTCACTGGCCCCGTTGCTCACACTCCTTATGTGTAGCTCCCGGTTGTACTTTTCTTGTGTCGTAATATTTCCTTGTGCTATCTTGTCCTTGTATGTCCACGAATTTGTAAAATAATATGGAGTATGTATTTATGTCTGCATAAAAATAAAGGATCATTCGGCGTACAATCGAATTCTACCAGGAAATCATCATCAAATTTTATAACAGAAAATGCCTAGCATTGCGATACATTGTTAAAAATTTAACTTTTGCTGCATCGTCACTCCCCCGCTTTTATAAAATATTTGTATTTTGACCCATGAGAATGCTCCATGATAGGTGAATTAATCGTTTTCCATAAAAGCGGTGGAGTGAGTTTCAAATTTTTAACAGTTTAGTTGGGACAAAAGCGTCCGTGGAAAAAGTATCTGGGCATCGAATGCTGTCACTCTCTTATAGAGGCAGCCAAGTACAGGTTATGATTTTCGGATTCTTCGTCGAATCATCACCGCTCATTTCCGATGCCTTTACTGCATTTATAGGAATTAGATTGTTGTTGTTTATCTATTGAATCATAGAGCGATTTTTGTTAAAATCTTTCTTTTTGCTTTTTCTGACCGAAGGGGGAGTGCTTTTGACTACACTAGAAAAGCATTTTACTATTCATTGATACATAGAGTCATTTTGCTGTTTACTCATATATGGAAGCGCTTTGCCACTCGCTTAATGTGTAAGGACACTTTACTTGAGGCATTGTCACCTTTCGATAACCACTCCCGATGTCCGTACGATTAGATGCTTACTTTAAGATTTCAGGAATGCGGTAGCTTTTCGTCGTGCGAGATCTAAAGAAGTTACCACATCAAAAAAACCTAAAGATTCACAACGATACTAACCGATATTGTAAGTGTCTTTTGAAAAGTTGACAATCAAACAGTGACAAGTAAAGCGAATACATCAGAACTCAGCAAAGAGCGTTCATTAGTAACGCGTTGCATAGAGCCATCATATGTCAGTACACATAATTATGTATTACGGTATAAATAACTAAAAAGTAGGAAATAAATTTAACTTTTTCAAAAAAATGTATAACCGACTCCAAAAAAAAGCGCTAAACAGAATTAAATAATTCTATAAAATTCTCTAATGACAAATCGTTATCCAATAACCACACATCGACTATCATGTACCGGTATAAAACGGTTAAATTTAATATATAGAATTTAATATCCACCAAACATAGATTTTCCAGAGAATATTTTTTACAAGAGATTAATTTACATATTTTTGATTTAATTTTTGAATATATACATATAAAAAGTAAGGAATTACTTTTTGAAGTTGGTGCCAAACTATCTTAAGTATAGTAAGAATTGTGGATATATTATACCTAGTACCATAAATAAAATGGGGAAATCATTATCGATTATGATTGTTTGGCACCAACTTCAAAAAGTAATTCCTTACTTTTTATATGTATAAATTCAAAAATTAAATCAAAAATATGTAAATTAATCTCTTGTAAAAAATATTCTCTGGAAAATCTATGTTTGGTGGATATTAAATTCTATATATTAAATTTAACCGTTTTATACCGGTACATGATAGTCGATGTGTGGTTATTGGATAACGATTTGTCATTAGAGAATTTTATAGAATTATTTAATTCTTTTTAGCGCTTTTTTTTTTTTTGGAGTCGGTTATACATTTTTTTGAAAAAAGTTAAATTTATAAAAATATTAGGGGTGTCCATATTGAGAGTACTGTCCATACAGGGAACAAGTACCTTACAATTGTTTTTGAAATCTTTTTTATAAAATTACGATTCTTTATTTGGTATCTGTCACTCGCACTTAAATAAAATAATGATTAAAATAAACGTTACGTTTCTCTATCAACTGAAAGAAGTCAATTTTCTTAATGCACATTTTAAATTTAATGAAAAGAGCTTGTTTTGAAACCCTTTAACGTGATTAAACATTAATGTGTTTCTCAGAATTGATTACTCAACTCTTTGAAAGAAGTAATCACGTGACTCTTTGAATGTTTGAGGTTCATGGTAGCGTTATATTCTTTCATCAAACAGAGCAAATTGGATCCATGAAATGTGAAATTATTTTCTAAAACTAACTGATTGCTACTGTTTCTAAGTTTAAATAACATGTTGTCTTTGAAGATACAAATTCAATAAAATTTTAAAAAATATATTATTTAAATATTTTAAGAAATTTATGCCTTGGGATAAATATACTCCTTTTAAAAGTTAAAAGGTGTAAAATTAAAATTTAAAAACAGAAAAATACTTAAATATATATAGGACAGTTGCACCATAAAATTTAACTAATAATAACACATTGCTCATTGGTGCACAAAAGAGGAATTTTAATATACATTAGTACACTGTAAAAAAAAATTTGGATAATTACAAAAAAATTTCTAGTAGAATTGTATTCCAAGAACTTTTTATGTAACGGCAACAATAAAAATTCATGTAACAGATACAGATTTGCACTTTGAATCAAACAAATTTTAAGGTTACTAAGAATTTTTTTGGGAAATCGTATTCCAAGAACTTTTTAAGTGACGATAACGAGCATTATAGGTAAAGTTTTAGTAAAGTTACCAAAATTTTAGTAAATTCTTTTGTAAAGTTACAGATGGTTTTAGTTTTGCTTACAAGTTTTGTAGATTGACATCATTTTCTTGTACAGTGTACACATAAAATTTTAGTAAGCATAAGAGATTTCGGTTAATTTAGATTACTAAGGTTACAGATTTTTTTTACAGTGTACATATTAAAATAAAATAAAACATTCGACGTTCCGCAGAAGACGGCGCGAAACGTCGAATGTTTTATTTTATTTTAATATGTACTAATGTATATTAAAATTCCTGTTTTGTGCACCACTGAGCAATGTGTTATTATTAGAAAAATACTTATTTTAGATGGTTTATTTCGGTTTTAAAATAAGCTACTTTGAAAATAAATAACTATTTCGAAAGCTGTCGAATACTTAAAAGAACTGATTGACTCAATTTATGAAAAATAATTGCAATAAATAATTCATTTAATATTGGCTAGCATAACTCTTAAAACAAATATTATTTTTAACCAACGTTTGGAATTATAGAAAAATTAAACTTTAATTCATATCCATAATCATTATCATATTCACTAATTTAAAATATTCACTATTTAGTCATATCCACTGTTTAAAAAATATTTTAATGTGAAATATCTTATTTATAAACATATTCCTAAACTTGATGACACGGTTGCTCTAGAATAAATTTTGCAATTAAACATTCGCACTCTTCGTAATCTGTATGCCAGCGAAATCCAGGAGTTTACACTGAGTCGCATTCGTAGTAAAATATTTCATTTTATAAAAGAAATACTTTTTTCACTTTTACTATGACATCATTTTCACTTATTGAAGCTCTCTGTGCGTTTCAGTCATAATATCATCCGAATGAAACAAAATAATGAAATGTTACAGCTTTATGAATAAAAACGCGTTATTTAAAATTTTAACCTCATTTTTGTTCAAAAGTTTTAGCGTAATTGTTTTTAATTTTATTACAAAAATCGCGTTCGTAACGATAGGGTAATTCCCATTGTTTTTCTTCTGTCTTCAACAATGGAAATAATTCGATTGCCACCCATGTGAAGAAATTCCATAAATAAACTCTTAAAATTAACCTTAAAATATAAAAATGAGATTATTAGTTGCGTTCGTAATTATGTATGTACGTGGCACCTATAGTTGTCGTTCCATCCGCCCGTCTCTCCGTCTATCCGCATTTAAAAACGCAAAAACTACTCAACCGAATCGTTTGAAGTTTAAAGTATATAAATATTACATTATTTTGTCGAGTCATTTCGAGTTTTATCAAAATCGGATGCACAGCTCAATGACAGGGACAATCAAAATTATTTTGTTACATGACGGCCAATGGAAAAAATAGATTCATGTACACTTTAATGATGTTACACTCTTTCGAATATAATAGAATTGACATAAATCTTTGAAGTAGATATTAAAATATACATTCTGTACAATTTTAAAGTTTTAAGTGCATTTTAAGGATGTTACACTCCTTCGAACATGATGCAATTCGTATGCATCTATGAAATATATACTAAAATGTATATCTTGTATAATATGTAGTGAAAAGGATATTTTTTATTAATTGCCAGGACCACATAAAAGTAGTTTATTACATAATGGTATAGGAGGGAATATTGATGGGGAGATGTTAACTTATATTAATCTACTATCGAAATACACCGTTAAGGGTGTTTTCAATTTTAAAAAAATGATTTTCAGTTTAATTGATAATTAGAACATATTTTCATATTCCATTGTGAAATCTTTCCTGATGTTAATTTAAATATGCCTCACTAAATATAGTTAAGTAATAAACTAACATAAGAATGCGTCATGCAGATAGTTTGCTCTCTCTTTGTTTTATTCTACAAATAACTGCAAAAAATTGGTTAATTTTTTTTTTCTTTTTTCACAAAAACACTTTTTCTTGTGGTTGGACATTCTCTTTTCTTGATATACGGGCATTTTCTTGATATACGGCTATACCTACTTGTCATAAAAAGGACATTTTTCAGTTTTATTTTATGATTGATTTACTTGCACTTTTCAAAGCTAATTATGAACTTACATTCAAAAACTAATGTGGAAGGATTTTGCTGAGGGTTTGATAAAGATTATGAAGAACGACGGTGGCAAGATTAGGAATCAAAGACAGTCTCTTATATATTTTATGTGTGCATGCAAATGATATGTTACATTTAAAAATATATACAACAGAATTTTCCCAATTTATTCCCAAAACGACACAACATGAAACATATACAATAACAATACAAGATATAACAATAACAAGAACATAAAACAATTTAAATATGCATTCAAATAAAAGTAGATTTACAAGTATCCTTTAAAAAATATATTATAAATAAAAAAGAAATGATTAATGAGAATTTCTTAGAATGCTGTTTGTTCAAAATAAAATAAAAATCGTGCATAAAAAATCTAATCTATGTTTAAAATTTTGCAAGCTGTTATTTGAAACGGTTAAATGTATCATTTTGCTTTATTAACAAATTAAATATATTCCGACACATCAACAGTAGATTAAAAAAAAATATTATAATAAATACAAATAGAAAAATATGTTTTCATGTAAGCCAATATAATGCAGAGATTTTTTTTTTCTTTTTAATGTTTTTCACTCTCATAGAAACTTTTTTTTATGTAAATATTATATTTCCATCTTGAACATTTCACTCCTGTTTTTTCTTAAAAATTTTTTTATCTTCTGAAATTAAATACTTCACAAAAAAATGTTTTTTTTGGGGGGGCTTTACAAATCATATTATTGCAAATTATTTATTCGAGAAATATATGAAAGATAAGCAACGAAGCTTTTTTTTTTCTTTTTTTCTTTTTACTTACCCATTATACTTAGTATAGGTAAATCTCCCAATCGTTCTGAAAATCGAAAAAAATTTTTTTGATGGATTTACACGTTTCACATATTGGAGATTCGAAAAAAAATATTTTTAGAAAAAAAAATTTGCCGTCCATCCGTCTGTTTGTCTGTAAACGCTCTATCTCCCAAAAAAAGTGAGATAGAGACTTGAAATTTTGTATGTACTTAAGTATATAAGAATGGGACGAAGCCTATTTAATATCAGTAGCTCCGATTATCCGTAACCATTTTTTTCGGAATCTCTAAAAATTCGTTTTGACGAAAGGTACATAAATATTTTTGAATATTTTTATATTAAGGTGTGGACGTAAAAGGCAATAAAATAACACACATTTTTTATAACGAACGAAGACGATCGGATTATTAGTTGTCGATATATTTCTAATCCTGTTTTCCACATTCTTCGATTTTTCATGATCCTGTATTTAATTCAAATTTCAGTTAAAAGATATATTTTAATTGGAAAAAAGAAGCTTAATTTGACGCAGCAAACTGTTAGTTATTATGATTATTATTTTTGGAGTTATAAAGATGTTTTTTTTTTTTTTTTACTCAAATCGGTACTACTTGAGTAGTTTGGCGTTTTATATAATTTGTTGAAATTGGTTCAACAGCAATTCCTTAATAGAGCATTACTATGTGTTAAAAATACTTAAATGTATGTTAAAATTTTGTTTTGGAATGTCAATGCATTTAAAAAATAATTTGCATATGTTTTGTTTTCACGTATTATATTATGCATATCCATGATGGGTAAGTATTACGGTGGCCCCCCAACAACTAGTTCTTTTTTTTACTGTAATTTAAATCTCGCTTTCTTACTTTAGAATTTATTGATTATTTTTTTAGATAATAAAATGAATATAAATATGTGCACTGTTCTGTGGCAGTTTGACGATTATAAATTAAGAGGTGCTCCTTTTTTATTCTTTGTTGAATTCTGTATTTTCCATGATACAATAATGTATACACAGACGTAACTTAATTGCGTAGATTTTACATGTACTTTGTATCAAACATGTAATATTAATATAAATTTAACTGTGTTACCTTATTAGATTTTACCTTATATATATAAAAAAGAAAGAAAAATCATTTAAAGAGCAGATTTTGATAAACTTTGTGAAAAATTGTTTTAAAAAATGTTAAATTCTAATTCAAGTGATTACATAAAATACAGCAATATATAATACTTCCAATGTTTTACTCAATTAAAATTGCATTTTTATAAATCACAGTAGACTTCCTAAAATCCACAACTCTCTAAATCCGCACATAATTTACAGATGTAAACAATGAAACATTCAGTTCAGATGTAGGGACAAAATTTGACATTTTTATTTTTATATAAATTCTATATATATATTAATTTGTAAATTTGGTTAATATTACATAATTCATGTGTTTTCATGAAGTAAGTATAAATTATTTTGGAAAAATTAAGATATTGCTCGCATCACTGTAATCACAACCTTTTTACCAAATATATTTATGTATATTAACCAAATTTTTTTTGGTTATTATGTTAGACTAAATCTGAAACAAAACTTCCTATTTTATGATTTTGATGTGAATTTTATAAAGCAAATTTCATATGAAAAAATGCATCTTATTTTTATAATAAACATTTTATCATACATTATTGATTATTAACTTGACCTTTGCTTTTAATATTTTAATCATGTTAAAAATTATCTAAATTTTTATTATTTTAGCTTATTACTTATTTTAATATTTTATTATATCATAAGCATTCATAACAGTTTCGATTTCATTGTTAATTACATTCAAATTACTATTTAAAAAAAATAAACAAAGCATTAACCAAAAGTTCCCAAAATTCTAAAATCCGCAAAACCTCTGGTCCTAAGGTGTGCGGATTTGAGGGAGTCTACTATATCTAAATATTTACAGAGTACCTTTAAAAGGTCACGTGGTCTTAAAATAAATGACATCCAGGACCTCATTTATGTTACTTAGAAATTCATTAAGCTGTATTTTTTATCCTATTCATTAAAATAACGCCCAAGTCGGATAGCATTTTCATAGTAGTGGCCAAGTGCAGTAGAAGATTAATCGAGAATATTCCACTTAATTCTGATGTAAGAAAATATCGATGAAAATGTTCTGACCTAAATTGAATCATCTTTTAATAAACTTCTATGGATCATATTGAGCTCGAAAATGAAGGTTTTTCTTGTTACCCAGTCTGTAATATATAAAACCTGTTCAAGGTGGTCTGTTTGATCCGATGACGTTGCGTAATACCTTATATTAAACTTTGTACCATCCAACATCCAATTGTGTTTTTTTCCTCGTAAATTGATTCTCATCTCCGTTAATGTAAAGAAAATTGGACGCTTTAATATTTTTAGCTCACAGGCTATCAATGCCTGAGAACTTGTCTGCCCGTCCGTTCTGTATGTACATGTGTATGTGCATAACGTGATAACTCTTCATGAAAATATCCGATTCCCTTGAAATTTTGGATATATATATATATTCTGATAAGGCGCTTCCCTGATTATTTTTTGAGTTCATTCGATATGTATAAGGGGGATGCCCCTTCCCTTAATTTACATAAATGGGTTTTTCATGCAGAATTATCAGTTTTCACTCAAAATTTAGGTATAGGATAATTCTGATGAGGTACTTCTGTGATTAGCCTTAAGTGTTCATTCAATAAGTATAAAGAGGGGGAATGGGAGGCTAATGTCCCTCCCCTTAATTTATATAAGTGGGTTTTTCATGCAGAATTATCAATTTTTGTTCAAAATTTAGATATGGGGTCATTCTGGTGAGGCGCCTCCGGGACTAGTATTGGGTGTTCATTAGATAAATATAAAAAGGGTGACCGGAACGCTAATGCCCCTGTACTTGATTTATGTAAATGGGTTTTCCTACAGAATTTAACAATTTGCTACAAATTTTGGATATAGGTTCATTCTGATAAGCCGCTTCCCTGTTTGGTTTTGGGAATTCATTGGATAAGTATAAATATGAGATCGGTGGGATTACCCCCTCTTAATCTAGATAAATGTTTCTCAGAATTTTGGATATAGATTTTTTACATGATAAAGGATATCCCTGATGAGTTTAAGGGTTTCAATGATTAAGTATGCAACGGGGAAATGGAGGGAGCTGTTCCCCCCCCCTCCGCTTGATTTGTTTTTCTTGTAAATAAAAGGCTGTAATTTACGATTAGTATGAGTAGCCTGTGAACTCAATATCATCAGTTTAACTGGGCAATATTATCTTTATTTAATTATGGGATAACATAACACAAGTAATAATTTCTATAATTTTTTCGGCGCTTAATGTAATATTTATATAAAAAGAAAAAATATCAGTTAGAAATTGATACTTAAACTAACAGATCAATTTTGGAGGTATTAAGCTGAAACGCGCCACAGTGACTAAACGATAAAATAAGTTAAGCTAATTTTTTTGCAGAACAGATTTTAAAATTTGTTGGATATTCCTGCTCTACCAGTTTTCAATCCATAGACTTCATCTTTTGGAAAATGATTCATCACGTTTTTTACTTCTGAAATACGAATAATTTTTAAAGTTTTATTTGAAAAATAACATCGTCTTTTGAATTGAACATTTACAAATGCATATTTTTAACACCTACATATTTCACTACCTTAAAGTACAACTAGCTTATAAAACTAATTTTGTAGGTATGATTGTTCTCTATAGATTCCGTTTACGATGAGTAATAGTGGCCACTGCATGGCCTTCTTTATTCAAAACACTCCTTCCTGCCAATCAAATCAGTAAATTTTTTATTGCATCAACTAAAATGCAAACATATAATTCTCTTTTTTAATATATGTGCATGAATTTAACGTAAATCTCTTAACATTTCGCACTTTTTTTTAAAAGAATTTCAAAAAATATTTAAATTCCAGGGCATAAAAGTCAAATTATACACATAACAGCTAATAGAGTAAAACCTCCAAATAAAGGGCACTCCGAATAAGGAACACCTCTATTTAATGGACAAAAGTTTTGGTCCCATAGCTGTCCCTTATTTGAAAGTTTCACTTTAATAAAAACTCCGAATAAGGGACACCTCTATTTAAGAGACAAAATTACAGGTCCCATTAGTGTCCCTTATTTGGAGGTTTCACTGTATAAAACTTTTTAATATCCGACTTGAGTTTCATTTGACACAAATACATTTATATTTCAGATATTATAGATGGATTAGAGTGTATTTACATTTTCTAATTAAGTTAGGTGGAATGATTATAATTGTCATTTATTGGAGACTAAAAACTATGTAAATTAAATGGAGAGGGGATGTGGGGGGAAAAGATTATAATGATCAAGAAAAATATTCAGAATTAAGGAGTCTTCATAAAAATATTTAACTAAAATGTATTTTTAGAAAATTGAGGTGATATAACTCAGGTGAACCCCATATGACCTCAGATCGACCATTCAATCCCAGATCCCAGGCTTTCTAAAGACATGCTTCATAAAATACGGTTGAAAATTTTGAAATTTAATATCTATTTGAAAATGAACTAAAAAAGCATTAAAAACGTTTTCTAATTTATTAAAATATTGTTGAAAAATACCCCAAAATAAAAGAAAGAGAGAAATCTGAGGCAGATATGTAGAATTCTGTGAAAATCGCTGAAATAATAATGTCTCTCAAAATATTTAAGTTTTCCGGACGCTTTATTTTTAATAGGGTGTCATTTTTGCCAGTTCATGCTTTATAAGTGAAAATCCTCGTGGTCTGTTGATACGGATCTATTCTCAGACGCAAAAATCACATAATGAATTTTCAAAAATAATGTGTATGATTATATTAAAATAAATGTACTCTTGATCAGTTTCTTTTAAAAATACGGCAACATGATTTTTTTTTTTAATAAATCCTTTAAGTAATCTTTTAAAATCTAAATTATATTTTTCTAAAATGTACCTTGTTAACACTGAAGTAAATATAAAAATGTTGTAACTTTCGTTTTTGCACTTATCCGCGCTCCATGTTTCGATGAAAAATGTTTTTAAAAACATATGAAAATGTACCTAGCGTTATAGCGTCTAGAAGAAAATGTTTTCTTTTTCGCGCTATGCTATTGTTTTAAAAAAGCATCATTTTCACCTTTCAATATCTTTTGCTAGTCAAAATTTAGTAAATTTAACGTTTTTTCTATTTCAATATTCACATGTAAATATATATTAAAAACAAAGCGTTTGGATTATCTTTACGGTTTTCAAAATACAACTTTAGATGAAAAACAGTATTACAAAATATAGATTGATTTTCTAATCGAATGAATTTTAAATACAAAAATTACAACGAAAACTCTGAAAAAAATGACACAAATTAAAATAATGATTGAAGTCCGCACATCTTAATCTAATCAGTTATAGGCTTGCAAAAAAGGGTTAAATTGCTATGCAAAGTTTTTGATCCTGATTCCTTCTAAACTATCTTGATTGAATACAATAATAAATCACGCTTAAAGTAATGTTTCGTGTTTAAAAAAATGTCTACTTCAGCTTATAGATTATAAATTCCTCCACAAAAGTTACCACTTTTCAAGCTTTGATTCTTCAAGATTTTTTATAAAAAAAAAAGGAAAAATATAAATAAGTTCCGAAATGGCAGTTAAGGTTTTAATAACTTATTTTCGTATAGAGAGATACAAAATATGAAACATTTTTAAAGACATAAAATTTAAGTTACATGTTTTTGGGTTTAAGAGTAATTCTTACATTTTTTTCCTGAAAATCTAAATCGAAAGTATTCTCTGAATAATATAAATACCCTCGCTTCCAGTGTATTTGAAAGGATTTGCAGGAAAAAAATTCCGAATTCATAAAATGCTTCCACTGACACATTTTATAGAAACGGTTTTAAGCTACTTACGAAATATTTCCTTTTATAGAAATATCTCTTCTTACTAAACTACTATTTCTAAACAAAAAATACTTCTTTCTTTAAAATAATATAGCTGTTCAATTAGAGATGAATACATTTGTGTGATAACGATACATTATGTATCGTTATACTTTACTCTTTTAGGTACGATGTTTATAGAGAAATAACAAATAAACATTTTGTGCAAGAAGGTTAAAAGGCAGGTAACCTTAAGTTTAAAAATGCACAAATAATGCATAGAAAGCGAAAAACAGCTGTTTCGAATCAAAAAGCAAGATTCTTCTTCGGTGCACCATTTTACAGAGCAATGCTATAAAAAGAAAGGTTGGGCAAAACGACGCAGGCGATATTTATCTATTACGCTTGCTCTCTGTCCTACTGAAGAAGAATTTCGAATCTTGTGCAATTGAAACAGCTGTTTTATGCTTTTTGTGCATTAAATAAACGTGAAATTTTAAACTTTGCTTTTCTGCCTTTTAATAGCATGTTTATTATATATTTTTTAAAACTTTGCAAAATAGTAGAAAAGCGTTAAAAATTTAGTTTACCTTCTTGCCATCCACCAGCCAACCAATATTCCAACTTGTGTAAAAAGACTCGAACTGCCATGTAATTGATATATGTTATTGGCTGTGACATGTTTGGTACTAAAAATGAAGAGTATAGCATCCCTAGTTTATTTACAGGGACACTCCAAAAATTCTGCTCGATTGCGGTCTACTGAAAAAAATTGTTTACAATGTATTTTAATGATATTAGATTATTGAAATATATTGAAATTCATACCTCTGTATTTGTTACCTCTCATACATATCATACCTCTGTCTTCACTACAAAATGTTTAGTATAGAATAACAGGTTTCATCGCTACTTTACAGGAACTCACAAAACAATTCGGTTACAGTACTGTGTATGAATGGCAATGGATGAAAATGTACTTTCAGTAGTGGTTTTTGAATTTAACTAATATTTGCAAATTATTTGAAGTATATAAATTCTATAAATCATATACAGCGTCTTATAAAAAAATTTGTAAAGTTGCTCTTATTGATGAAATTCGATGTAGAAGATTTTTCAACTACATAATGTTTCCTAATTAAAGCAAATGATGCTCTACTGTATAGTATATAAATAAGTCTATAGATCGTATACAGGACTGTACAAAATAATTTGGATACTTTTCGACTGTTGATCAGGGTGGTGCGAAAAAACAAAAGTTTTTATTTACGAATCGCTATAATGCGGAAAAGTTACGATTGGTAAAACAAGAAAAACAAAAAAAGAATTTTTCAAATCGGACTTTATCTTCCGATCGCGCAAACCACGTAAAAATTTTAAAAAATTGAAAATTTCCGATTTTTTCAGAATAAAAAAAAATATTACACATACATATATTTTATCACTATAGGGAAAAATATTTGCACATTGTACTATTTAATAATAATAAAAAAAATAAATTGCGTTTAGAGAATATCTTCCAATCGCGCAAGTTCATTAAAAATCAGGAAAAAATACAATTTTCAGTGATTTTGGTGTGTTAAGAAAATAATTAAGTTTCAGTTTGCGGTCTCAACTTAAAATTTAAATGTAAATTAATACTATTGAACACAGTATGTCATTTTTGAACAACCGAGACCTCATCACTACGAGATCGCTGCAGGGCGAAAAGGTTAAGAAGTTTGCGCAACTCCTGTTAGCCACCTTGCGAAACAGCACTGAAGTCGCCCTACGCACGGTAAGTAGAAAACACGGTAGGGTGCACCAGATGATACGCAGTAGTTCGTGACGTCACTGGCACCCTGCGTCCAGCACTTCCTGTATCTGGACTCTCATTTTTACTCCTCTCTTATCTTAAACAGCATATATATTTTACATTGTGAACTTTATGCTCTCTAGAAAGATCATTCTTATAATTATCAATAATTTTATAATTTAAATTTCTGTATTAATCTATGTAAACAAATTTAGGGAACGTTTTTAAAAATTATCTACAGTTTATAGTTAATGTTTTAAAAAGTTACTATTTTTTCTTTAAAATATTAATGAATTCCATAAATCCCAAGTTAAACAGACTTTTCTTAAATTTATCTATAGTTGCTTTGAAAATTGTATCGTATTTTTTAAATTCTGAAAAAAAAAAGCAAAGTTTAAATAAAAGCAAACATATTTTATATTGTGATTTTTATGCACTCAAGAAAGAATATTTTAATAATTACGAATAATTTTATAATTTAAATTTCTGTATTAGTGTACGTTAACATATAAAAGAGATACTTTTAAGAATTATCTAAAGTTTATAGTTAATGTTTAAAAAATGTTACTATTTTTCTTTGAAATATTAATAATGTGTTCCAAAAATCCCAAATCAAACAGACTTTTCTTAAATATATCCACAGTTGTTTTGAAAATTGTATAGTATTTTTTAAATTATGAAAATTAATAAAAAAAACCAAATACTTTTTATATTGTGATTTTTATGCACTCAAGAAAGAATATTCTAATAATTACCAATAATTTTATAATTTAAATTTCTGTATTAGTGTACGTAAGCAAATAAAGAGAGGTACTTTTAAAAATTATCTAAGGTTTATGGATATTGTTTGAAATTTTTTTACTGTTTATTTCTTTAAAATATTTATGAATTACGAAAATCTCAAGTCAAACAGACTTTTCTTAAATTTATCCATAGTTGCTTTGAAAATTGTATAGTATTTTTTAAATTCTGAAAAAAAATAAATAAAGTAAAATTTAAATAAAAGCAAATATATATATTATATTGTGATTTTTATGCACTGAAGAAAGAATATTCTAATATTTACCAATAATTTTATTATTTCAATTTCTGTATTAATGTACGTAAACAAATAAAGATATATACTTTTAAAAATTATCTAAAGTTTATGGACATTGTTTAAAAAAATTTTTACTGTTTTTTCTTTAAAATATTTATGATTTACAAAAACTTTCAAATAAAAAAGTTTTCTTTTTATGTTTATGCAATATATATATGGGAACGTCCACTGTTACTCTTGTGACTGTTTCAGCAGAATTCCTTAAATAATCCCAATTATTTTATTTTAAAACATAATTAAGATAAAATTGATATAACCCGTGAAATACTGATGTAGTCTACTCTCGTAAAATATGTCTAATTTAGTACAAAATGCATTTTGTTTGTCTATGTAATAAATCTAAATTTTGTTACTATTGTGACCGAAATGTCACAAGATTTTTTATTTATTTATTTATTTTACAAATTAGTTACATTTTACAAAAATAGACCGCAATAATATTTAACTGGTCATATCAATTTTTATCTTAATTATGTTTTAAAATAAAATAAGTAGAATTATTTTTGAAAATTTGCTGATATTTCACAAAATTTCTAAGTGGACATTCCCATATATTAATTTATAAATTTATAATATGTATGTAAGACAATTATAAGCGCATTTATCTCAAAGATCTTTGAATTTAAGCAAAAGCTTTCCAATTTTTTCAAAGTATTTGAATTAAAACTAAATTGAAATATATTATATTGAAAAGATTGTATCTTTTGATGAAATAGAACTGAAAAAATTGGAAAACTTATTTTTGTGCAAACGTGTTTAAATAAATTATTAAATGTGTTGAAAATTAATACTTTGAAAATCTAAATGTAAACTTAAGATTGACCCTTTAAAAAAATACTAAATAGTAAAAACATTCAAATATATTAATTCTAATTTGTATAGAATTGTTCCGAAGTAGTTTAGTAGATGTTCCGAATGTCATTCATCTAAGCAATATGTCATACAGGATTTTAAATAAATGCTTAATATATTTTTTATTAACGGAAAGCTTTCTGCAAAGCAAAACGTGTGTTACCCAAGACTGGAGTTGGGTTCCAGTGACGTCATGGGAGAAAATGAAACCTGCGCGTGGACCCTACCGTGTGTTTTACTTACCGTGGCCCTATGTGTACATACCCATCTCTCTCCAACCTCGTCCACTTGCACAGAGCGCCATTTCGTATCAGTGAGCCCGTGAACGAATTTCGTTTGTTAATTGGGTATGTTGTGTTATTTTAAATACATTAGCAAGTGACATGGATACGGATATGCATATGTCGTTGACCAAGGAAACCACTAGACAATATTTTCATTGTTCTATATTCGGTCATCCAAGAGATTTTCTGACAAATATTCTTCCAACACACGAAAATGTTCTTCTGTGCTGCTTTAAGGAGAGGTTTCTATTAGTAAGTAAACTCAACAACATTAAAGTGAGTTTCTCATCTGTCAGCAATACAGTGGTACAAAAAATAAAATACATTTATTAAAAGGCGTCAATCCCAAATATTTCTGAGTATAGAATCATTTAGATAATTAATGCCTACTACGATAAGTATTATAAACTAATGAAATCTTTTATTCGAGACAAGGGAAAACCAGATCTTACATAAAAGGTTGATGAATTATAAAATCATGGAACTCACCTGTGTGATATTACAGCCTGCAAATGCGTAATGAATTAAGATTGCGCCTGTAAAATGTCTCCAGATCTGAGGGAGTGTTCGATTGAGACTAATTGTACGTCTGAAAAACACAAGAAAATTCCAGTCATTGAGCATAGATTTATCTACCTCCAGAGAAAGTACGGAACGGGAAAAAATGGTACTATAAATCAAAAGGAGGAAAAAAAACTGAGTACAAGGCGACTGAGTATATTGAAAAGGTAACCTTCCAAACCTGTTGAAGCGGAAATGAAAGATCTTGAGCATTTAGATAAAATACAGGAGAATTTTAATGTAGGTATATGTAAAATCTGATTACCATGACCGATACATCCTATCAGATTTAAGAAGAAGAAATTACCACGGCAAAAGAATGTGTAGTTACAATCTACATCTTTACATTGCGATTGCAATGGTGTATCTGACCGTGTAAGTGCTGCTTTAGCGTTGAGTGTGCTAGAAGATATTGCTGTAATAAATAAAACAGATGCTTCTCAGGTTATTGACCGCTACAAAATTAGAATGGAAATCAGCCGCACTAGAAAAAATTTACTTCAAAGTCAAATGGATTCAGAAGAACCACGTGACATATATTTTGATGGAAGAAAGGACGATACTTTATTTATCCTCCTCAGTTCTGAGACAAATATCACGAGGGACAACATGTACCTCTTTAAAATTACTATAAAAATCTTCAAACATGTATCATTCTACATATCAATGCGTATTATATGGACGCATTTATTGAAAAAGTCTAGAAGTATTTTTAATAATTCAAGAAGCATTTAAATTCATTTAAAGGGTGTTCTTTAGTGTCTTAGGTATAGAGGCTTAGGTATACAGGCGCTATGTTCGTGTGTTGGAACAATATTTAGCAAAAAATCTCTTGGATGACCAAATATAGGAAAATGAAAAGATTGTCTAGTAATTTTCTTTGTCAACGACGTATGCATATCCGTATCCATGTCACTTGTTATTGTATTTAAAATAACACAATACACGCAATTAAAAAATGAAATTCGTTCACGGGCTCACTGATATGAAATGGCGTACTGAGCAAATGGACGCAGTGGGGAGAGATGGGTGTGCATACGTAGGGCGACTTCAGTGCTGCTTGGCAAAGTGGCTAACAGAAGTTGTGCGAACAACTAAACCTTTTCGCCCTGCAGCGATCTCGTCATGATAAGATCTAGTTTGTTCAAAAATGGCATAATATACTTAATGCATTAATTTGCATTTCAATTTTAACTTGAGACCGCAAACTGAAACTTATTTAATTATTTTCTTAATACATAATGATTTACTTTAATGAGTTTGCGCGATAGGAAGATATTCTCTAAACGCAATTTATTTTTTATTATCATCAAACAGTACAATATACAAATATTTTTCACTATAGTAATAGAATATATGTATATGTAATATTTAAAAAAAAATTATGAAAAAATCGGAAATTTTAAATTTTTTAAAATTTTTATGCGGTTTGCGAAATTGGAATATAAAGTACGATTTGAATTTTTTTTATTTTTTCGTGTATTTACCAATCGCAACTTTTCCGCACTATAGCGATTCGGAAATAAAGATTTTTGTTTTTTCGCACCACCCTACAGTTGATGTTGATAACTGCTGATATTGGATTTTCAGATGTGTATTAGTTTTTTTTTTTTCAAATTACGTACCTGAATGTTTAATTCGGAACTTTCTACATTAAATGAAAATTTCTTATACAGTATTCTGAATGTATTCCCTAATTTATGTTTGGGCGTAAGATTTTTGCTTCCTTATTTATTTATAATGCGTTGTAAAACAGAGAGACGATAAAAATATTTTTCGTTTTGAATGTCGTTATATGTTTGTTAGTCTGGTTAAAATTAATAAATTGCTACATTTTTATTTTAACTACCGAGGTTGCTGTGTGACTTTTTAGACATAATTGTTTGCATAACATTTTTTTATTCTATGCATTCGAATCTGAAAAAATGATAGGTGTAACGCTATTGACGATTTCAATCAGTCTATAACTCCCTCACCCGGTATATCTTTAACGGAGTATATCATCGGTTAGGAATAAATAAATAAATAAATAAATAAATAACACGCGAGCTAGCGTACCTGATTATAGAATGTGATGTACCATTGAATGCCGGATGAAAGAGCTTCTTCTGCAAGTAGCACCTAGAGTCGTCATTTAGTCCATCTGTTTGTCTGTCCACACACAAAGAAAAACTAGCCAACAGAGTGGTTTCAATTTTAATGGACAGAATCGTTTCAGAATGGTGTCCAAACATTTCAAATTGGTACAGATGTCACATACGCACCATATTTGGACGTGCTTTTTTCTTTCGCCAATGTGGCGAAATTTTTGTTTTTGAATGTAAGTTACAAATTGCATGCAATAACAGTATGTGATTTTTTATTCCAATATAAAATAAAATGACGTGAAAAATGAAAAGGATTCAAGTTTTTTATAAAAAAGAATAAAAATAAATGATAGTTTGATATAAATAATTATTGATATAATATATAATAAAAATAATTTAAAGAATTAAAATAAAAAATAACATTAAATAAATATGAATTTAATCAAATAGGAAACAAAAAATAAACAGTTATAAATAATAAACTTAATAGGCAACAAAACATAAAATGTAATTTTCACAATAAATCGTAGGTATTAATATGTATTGCCATATTGAATGCAAGTAGTTGCATATTTTTATCAGCAAATTTCACTGAAACCGTTTATTTTTACCCATTTCCTTTCCCTAACAATTGTTATAAACTTATGAAACATATCTTCTCCTTGGCACTGTCGTGTAATGCAAATTTGTCGGGAGGAAAAGCACGTGCAAATGTGGTGCGTATATGACATTTGTGCCTTCAAATTTTCTGAAAATCGATTCAAACCTATTCAAAACATAAAATCATATTAATAAAAGATTTCTTCATTCTGTGTAATCCTATTCTAAATTCCTAATTAAACTTTATCTCATGATAGGTCATGAGTCCAAATTGCCTGGGTGATGACGTTTTTTGAAGAGGATCTCTATTATTTCCGTTTGATTGAATTGAATCTACGGAATCGTAATAGAATGTGTATTCACGTACTGCTTAGCGTAAGAATGCAACAATTGTTCCACCAAGACCTGAATATTTTAAAACGAGTTAAGGTAAGAACGCACTTCATAGATCACAATTTCCCAATTCTTACTTTTTTAAGCATATTTCAAAAATTGTCCCTTAAAGTAATATTAATAAAGAAATCAGAAGCCATTTCTGAAAGAAAATCCTTTTGTTTGTTTTTCGAGTTACAATTGGAGTATTTTTCTACACCATTGTCAAAGGGGCTTGTTTGACCTCCCTTTCAAATTGCAATAATTACTACAATGTATTTTTTCGACATCTCAATGCCAGCAATCGATAGAAGAAGGGAAATTGAAAGTTTAATAAGCGAGTAAGATATTCGAAAAAATATAGGAAACGTAAAAAGACATATAGTAAAGCCAAAAAAATTTTTACTAAGCTAAAAATCGTTCCGTTGTACAGTTCCAGAAACATGTTACAAGTTTTTTATCTATCTTTCTTCCAACTGACTTTCAAAAAATTCCTAAAAAGGGCTAAAAGAGAAAAAAATTATTCTGTAACGGTTTTTTGAAGATAATATAGCACGAGGTCAAAAAAAGTAGAAACCATTTCAACAGAAAAGTGGAATTCAACATTCTCACGAAAAATATCTCTCTTTTCGTTTCTATCGTGCTAGATTTTTTTTTATATATTTTTATTATTTTGCGAGTTTACATTTTTGCATTAAATTAAATTATATGTGAAAACATATGACGGAACAGAATTTTTCCTCTTAAATTAAGCATGAAATATACAATATGCAGTTTAAAACTTAAGTATTCATCTGATGGTTTGATTTTTTTAGAAAAAATATTAATAGTACATATGCATCTTAAAATGTACCATCATGTGAGTTTCTTGTTTAATGGTCAACACCTCTAGAGGGACTGTCATTATTAATTTTGAAATCGGCATGGTATTTTATAATATTTCATAAAAAAAAGTACAGTTAAACGTTTCTATGGGCTTTTTTAAAACTTTTTTGTTCTTACCAAACCAAGAGGGTAGTGACACAATTGATTTGCAATCATTACTATTGGAATCTGTTCATTATTTTTTGAGATTGCATAGAAATCGAAATTTAGGATTTTAGAACGCTTTTAACTGCTTCATTTTCCTTCACCCCCTTTAAATTTCGAACTTGTTTTTGCCTGTACTCGGGAGGCATTTACATTTAGTAAGTTATTACCGCGCCATATTTCAAATTTGAAGCCACTTTAATACCACAATAATCGCAATTTAAAACTTTTTTTACTCCTGCAACCCATTGGTGCTAGTAGGAAGACATAAAATATAGCTTATGTTCGAACAGGCTCCAACACGAATTTCGAGCAATATTTTCTTACAAGAGATGAATTTATATATTTAGGATTTAGTTTATGAATAGAAAAGATACATAAAAGTAAGAGAAAATACATAAAGAACATAATAAAAAAATTGTAATTTAAGAAATTACACCAACCATTTGAAAAATGTTTCACTCGAAACATTCATCTATCATTTTAAGCTAAATACCAGATGTTTTATTGTGTATTATCCGTGCTACTGCTATAAATGACTTTATACATGCTGCAATTTGAAGGTACGGTTCGTTTAACTTATATCACTCCATTGTCGCCAAGCATAAAAGTTGGCGACGAAAGATACATTTCAAACTATGTAACAATGTTGGTGCGAAAGAAATCATTATTAAAATACAGCTTTGAAACATACTGTTATACTTGTAAGACTTTGGCATATACTGTTTGATTTTACAGAGCACAATTTTGGTGATGGAGGTTCTAAATAAAAGACGATCGCAGCACATGCACACTGTGAATGGGTCCATCAGACATTAAATCAAAAAAGATCTTTCCAGTTTTTCCCAAGCCACTTGTAGTTTTCCGCAAGATTGCTTTTTAGTTTTCTTTTTAGGTGGTGGAAAATCAAAAGTAATAGTTATAACATTTTCCGGCTTGTTAGAATCCCTATTGGCACTCAAATTTTCCTGGTTAGAACCGACCGACTGCAAAACGCCATGGCTAGTAGATTTTCGCCATCGAGACATGATGTTTTACAATTAATCTGTTCGATATTAAATTGCTTCCTTTTTCGTGATCACCTTTCAACACGTAATTGGTTTTCAACGGCTCGATAATCTTTTGATTTTCTCGTTTTCTGCATTGAAAGACGTTTTTGCGCCAAACCAAATAACCTACTTACAAGGAAGGTCTCCATTGGGGGCATACTCAGAATTTTTTGAAAAAAATACGAATTAAACTACTCATGTAGGTAATAAAGGATCAGTGAATATTAGCGGCGGAATAACATTATTAGATATGTAAAAAAATAAAATAGTTTGGAATAATTGGCGTGAAAAGCTGAAAGCGACGCGGGATTTGGCAAGCAGTGCATTTCCTCGCCAAAAGCAGACGATTTTAACGAATCTGAAAATTGATTTAATTGACTTCACCGTTAAAAATCTGCAGCATTTACTGCAACGTCACTCCACTACTTTTATAGAATATCTCTCTTCTGACTAATGAGAATGCTCCATAGCACGGCGAATTGACCGTGTCATACACTGTGAAAAATCTGCTGCATGTTGTTGCAACGCACTCGAAAGCTTGTATATAATATCTCTATTTCAACCAATGAGAAAGCTCCATTTCACGGCCAAGTAACCGTTTTCTATACAAGCAAGAGAGTGCGTTGCAACAAAATGCAGCAGATTTTAACAGTATATTTTTCAATTTGGAACAATTTTAATCAATTTAAATTGTGTTTTAAATGATAAAATATATTAATTTCATTTTGTTATAAGTACATATAACCGTATATGACAAAATTACACTTAAAGTAAAGTAAAAATGCAAAACTAAAATTACTTAAACTAAACTTATTTAAATAAATTGAACATAGAAAGTTTTTCTTTAAAAAGTATTCGAAGCGTAAAAGCGTATTTTTCAAAATTTCGTTTTTTCGCCAACCGGAGATAAACCGCCAAATAAACGAAATTTTTATTATTTTTTTACGGACATTAAAAGGAGGTTCCGCCGAAATTTTTTTTATAAACATATATAACTATATGAGAAGAACATTCTGTAATTTTTTCAGATTTTTCTGAGTATGCCCGTATGGAGACCTTCCTTGTTAGTTATCCCGTCGATCAATTTCGCCAAACGATACGAATCGCCAAACTAATAAGCAACTTATACATGTTGACTAAATTTTTATTTTAAATAACAAAAGAAGAAATAAATTAGTAAAAAATTAATAAAAAGTCGAAATAAAAATCCCTTTATGATTGTTTAAGTACGCGTTAAATGTCATTGAATGCGACATTCACGGTCATTCATTTCTTTGGCTTCGGCTTTTTCCGTATCTGTTAATTTCCGCCTACCCATTTTTAAATTTGTTAGTTTTTTCCTTTATTACAATGATTTTAAACATTTTACTTTCCTATTCAAATAAAAATTCTTCTAAAAGTAAAGAATTTAATTTAAATTCTAATGAAAATTCTTATAAAGTAAAGAATTTAATTTAAATTCAAAAGTGACCACGTCACTTTGTCAATCCTCCACCGAAAACAACAACCATTTTTCAATGTTTCAAAAATATGCATTAAAATATTTAATTGCTATAAAGGACGTCAAATACTAATAAAACATTAAAAGATCTTAATACTTTTTTACATGTTTCGATTGAATTTACTCAATCATCATCAGAAAAACAAAATACAAATAAACACAAAGATGGAAAATGACAATTAACTATTACAAATGAAATTTAAAAATTTTAAAAATAAAAATCACGCGCGCTATATTTTAATTATGTATCACGTTGCTTAATTTTTAAATTATTTAACAATTAAATCCAAATATTTGGGATTTGAAATGACAAGGAATCATTGCAGACCATTGAGCTTCTGACGTAAATTTCAATACTCTCTCTAATAAAGAGTTGCAAATAAAAATCTGACTTATAAATTAATCTACTTTGATTAAACAAAACATCTATGTTTTCTATTTGATTTCCCTTGATAATGCGGTTTTACCTCTATTAAATTTTATGTCTGCATGTGTTCTTTACATCTTAATTTTAATTTTCTTTGAGTCGTGCCAATAGTATAATAATTCTTATAACCACCTTCTTTAAGAAATGGAATGATATAAACGACTATAATATACTGAACGAATTAGTTTATTATTTTCTCTTTTTAACTCAACATCCAAAAAAGGTAATTTCTTATCAGTTTCAAGTTCGAAAGTAAATTTAATCTTATTATCTAGATCATTTAACTGCTGAATAAAAATTAACAGTTTATTCAACTAATTCGTTCATTATATCGAAAACCAATAACAAACTTAAATGTTATACCTTTTTATGCTTGCACTCAATATTCTTATAAATTATCTACCTTTAGATTCCTTATTAACAGAGCTTTTAGAATTTGTTCCACTGAAAATTTAAATGATGAATTAGATAAAATTAAAATAATAGCTATTAACAACGGATATCAAGTTAAAATAGTTAATAAATTAATTAAAAAGTTTATTAACAAAATGAACAATGCAGTTTTTGGAAATAAAACCGACAATGAAAATAACATGAAAAGGGTTGTTATAAATTATTATCCAAATTTCTTCGAGTCTGCTAAAACACAATTAAAAAAGTTTGGTTTAAATTTAATTGCTAGACCCCCTCCAAAATTAAAATCAATTTTAACAACTAGAATTGACCCCATTGATAAATTTGACCGATCAGGTGTATTATTCCATTAATATTATTCCATTTCCTAAAGAAGGTGGTTATAAGAATTATTATATTGGCATGACTCAAAGAAAATTCAAAGTAAGATGCAAAGAACACATTGCAGACATAAAATTTAATAGAGGTAAAACCGCATTATCAAGGCTAAATCAAATAGAAAACATAGATATTTTGTTTTATGAAAGTAGATTAATTTATAGGTCAGATTTTTATTTGCAACTTTTTATTAGAGAGAGTATTGAAATTTACGTCAGACGCTCAATGGTCTGCAATGATTCCCTGTCATTTCAAATCCCAAATATTTGGATTAAATTGTTAAATAATTTAAAAACTAAACAACGTGATACATAATTAAAATATAACGCGCGTGATTTTTATTTTTAAAATTTTTAAAATTTCATTTGTAATAGTTTATTGTCATTTTCCATCTTTGTGTTTATTTGTATTTCGTTTTTCTGATGATGATAAATTCAATCGAAACATGTAAAAAAGTATTAAGATCTTTTAATGTTTTATTAGTATTTGACGTCCTTTATAGCAATTAAATATTTAATGCATATTTTTGAAATGTTTTAATAGACGTGTAAGAAAACTTCTATTTATAATTAATGCATTTTTCAACGGTTAAAAAATAATCAATTACTTTTAAAGTAGACGATAAACTATCTCAAGTACAGTAATAATTGCGAATATATTGTATCTAGTAACATAAATAAAGTGATGGAAACTATACAATACAAAATCAGAAAAACTTTATTTTCCGGAAAATAATTTCTGTATACATTTTCATCTGTGATTGTTTGGAACTAACTTCAAAAAGTGATTTATGAATTTTTGTATGTAAGTGTAAAATAACTATCTTAATGTAACGTATCTAAATGTAATGTGTAGTGTGATAAATATGTAAGTTCAACTCTTACAAAAAGTAGTCTCCGGTTTGGTTGATATTAGATCCTAAAAGATATGGAAAGAGGGAATACTGAAAGCAAGAAAACAAAATGGTAACCTACGGGTCAACGAGATTTTCAGGTGCTTTCTATTAAGATACGACTCGGCAAACCAATTACGTTTAATATTCAAATAGAGTTTTAACTAATTTTGGAATGTCAGCAACCAATTAGATGGGGTGATTGTCTGTATTACCACTTCTCGGTCTATAATTCATTATTGTAATTATTTTTGTCATTTTTAGGTGCGTTCGTAATTATGTAAATACGTAGCACCTATTGTTGTCGCTCAGTCCGTACGTCTGTCCGTCTGTCTGTCTGTCCGTTTGTCTGTCTGTCCGTCTGTCTGTCTGCCCGTCTGTCCGCATCTAACAACGCAAAAACTACCCAACCGAACCGTTTGAAATTTACAATACATAATTATAACATAATTTTGTCGAGTCATTTCAAATTTTATGAAAATCAGATGGATAGACCAATTACAGGGACAATCAAAAGGATTCCGTTACATTACGGCCAATGGGGGAAAAAGTTTCAAATGCATTTTAATCGTTTGAAATTTAAAACGTATATTTATTACATAATTTTGTCGAGTCATTTCAAATGTTATGAAAATCGGATGCATTGATCAATTACAGGGACAATCAAAAGTATTCCGTTACATTACGGTCAATGGGAAAAAAAGTTTCAAATGCATTTTAATGGTGTTACACTCATTTGAATATAACAGAATTGACATGAAATTATGAAATATGTACTAAAAATACATTTTGTACCATCTGTGATCCAAAGAATATTTATTATTAAATTACAGGACCACACAAATGTATTCCACTAAATAATGTTATACGGGGAAACATTGTTTGGGGCGTGTTTTAATTATATTAAACTACTTCACATTTTATGAATAAGATATACGTTAATGAAGTATAATAAAAGTTACTCCCTGCATATTTACAGGAACACAAAGATTTCGACCACTATACTGTATCCAAAGTACGCTCTACTATATGAGCAAGATCTGAATATTTTAAAACTTCGTTATCAACGAACACACCTCATTTGCTACGCTTTACGTGCAATTTCCAACTTGTTTTATATAAATTCAGTCAATTAGTTTAAATCGGTAAAATAAAGTGTCTGAAAATAATTTGACTTTTTAGCATTTTTATTTAACACACTATACACCACTTTTAAAGCCCAATTTTTGCCTCCAATTTCTGCACATTGTTCGATTTGTGTAATTTCCGCGAATTCAAAGAATTAGCGATAACGTCGTATAATTACTTGTACTTTGTTTTATATGTGATAAAAGAGAAACATTTAAAATGCCAGTTGATTCTTGGTCACTCCTTATTTAAAATACAGGATTATTATTTTCTTTTCCTTAAATAAATCTGTGAAGGGAAATGTTTGTATGTTTTTTTGTGCATATATGTTATGTGTTTTGAATTTTGTCATGTAATTTTTTAAAATAATTTAGATAACAAATGTTTAGATAATATATTCAGATAATTTTTCAAATAGGGAATTATTATGATTTGTGTATTTTGAAACAAATAACCTTTTCTAAAATTTGGTTAATACTTTTTTTATTAAAATAAATAGAGGTTGCTCTCCAGTGTATACCATTTTTTTATTATGTAGCATGTAGATAGTTTCCTGTCGATTTATTGTTTAAGAAAATTTTATTCTTGAAGATGGTTTTGAAAAAATAAACCGAAACATAGAGTTTTATTTTACTTGTGTGTTTTTATTTTTGCATCATCTTCAAATTTGTGGATAATGCATACTCTGAATAGCAACATTTATTTTATTTAGTATTCAGTTCTACAATCTAAAGCTTTTCATTATTACTGTTTTTTTTTATATTCAGAACTTTTATTTTAGTTTTCAATTTAGTCCAACGTTTTGGAAGTTGTAGTTATTTTTAATCACTATTATATAACTGGCCTCTATTTTCAAGATTTTATTTAAATATTTCGCTACAACAAATATCTGTTATCTTCACTGCACCTTATAAACGAAGATGTCTAAAATGAATTTATGTTCACACGTACATACTAAAAATTATATACAAATTTTAAAAATATATTAATTTCGTTTTATGATGAGTAAAAGATTTTTTTTTTCAACATTAATCAAACGTCCTTTCTTTTTTTAATATATCATAAAACAGTACGTCTAAAGAAAAAAATGCAATTATCTATCAAGTCCTCTATAAATACTTCCCTAGTTTAGTTGTATTTGTTAAATATGTTGCTTATTCAACACGAATATCAGTTTTATCTTATTTTAATAGTTAAATATATTTAAATGCATAAATAAAGTGTAAATTTCCATGGAGATTTTTTAATGTTGAATTACGTATATAAAAATATTTCAAAATGGCTTTAAAAGGATTTATTTCACGTACACATTGCATTTTTCCCTGTTTATATTACTAAGAAATCCTTTAATAATAAGAAAGAATATAAATATATAAATAGAAATTTAAATGAGTATCTAGCAGAATATCTTATCTTTATGTTTTTTGATGCTCTATTACAAATACGATGCAAACTAAACTTTGCAAAGAGATCCTTTTTTTTTTAAATGTTTAATAAAATAAGAAAATATCTGTGCAGTGTTACAAAGAAATCTCTTAAAAGTTTTTTGTCAAAATATAGATTTATGATTTCTTATTTTATTTTATTTACATTTCATTACTCTCTTTATAAAACGCGTGAATAAATATTGCCTTAAACCTTTTAGTGTCAAAGTTCGTAATTCATCCTTTTAAAGTAAATAAGGAGTTAAGCGAATATTTTGAAAAAATAAATAAATAACAGTAAATTAACTAGAGGAACTCATTTAATGTTTCTTCTTTAAACTGTAAATGCATGACATAATTTTGGTTAACAGGTTCCATCGTTTCACACCTGCACAGTTTCCAACAACCTGTTATTTTTGTAACACATAACTAATCTCTGCGTATGAGGTCAATAGATGTTTTAATTAGAACATGTTTAAAAAAATGTTTGAAATAATTTTTCGACGTAAGTATAGACGCTGATTTCTATTGAAATGGATTAACACCGTTAAATTCTACTTATGGTTAAAAACTTATGCTTTGTAAGATGAAAATTTACCTAATTATAAAGTTTTGAATTTCATACATTTTTTGGTATTTTCTGGCCCTAAAAATACATTTTTTTTTTACTTTTAATGTGATTGAAACGTTGAAGATTCATAAAATTTAAACTATCATAATTCAGCAAGTTTTGGTTGTAAAAGAATCAATTTTCACTGTTTTACTTGTTAAAACGTTGGGTAACTTTTTCAAAATAAAACGTATGGGACTCAGACATTGTCACATGTTCGTGACACATCTGCCTATTTTAATTGGGTCCGCGAATCCATGACGTCGACATTGTGACGAAAGGAAAGAATTTTGAACTATAAATAGTTTTTTCTGTAAATTAAACATTTATCAAAAGTCATAATAACACTTCCTTTAATCTTTATCATTTTTTTGTATCCCTCTACGCCTGTGGGCATTGCCTTCTAGTAGTGGCATTTTTGAACACAAGTTCCTATGAAAATCTTTTATATCCTGATACGACAAACCTGCACATTAAGTTTGGCAATGATACCCTGATTAATGATGCCCTGTATAAAGTTAAATTTCTCATTTGATATTTTATTTTATCTTTTATTCACGAAATACTCACTGTAACTTAGTATAAATTGTACTGTTGGTACAAATGATTTTAAACGTCAGTTTATTATTTAAAAACATTTTAGATATTTTGGAGTACATAGATTTTTCTCTAAAAAAGCGACTATTGCTTTTAGTTTCCAAGTTATGCTACAGTCATTCTTGTTTTTATTTTTGGCAAGGTTGAAGAGATTAAACTGATTATATTCTTAAGAACTGATAGATGGAGCATGGTAGATGGAGCACCCCACGCTTTTTTTCCACGATAATTTTATTTATTGGTTGTTAATTGATTTCTATAATAACAATGATTTTATAGTAATATAGTATTTTTCATCTATTTTCGTTTTCAGCTTATAGTACGAATTATTTTTCACTTTTTAGTTTGATATACTTAAGAAGCGTGTTTTTTAGTTTTTTAAACTATATTTTTAAATTAAATTTTGAACCTGTTAAAATGGCTAAAATGTTCTATGTCTATGATATTTATCTTTTGGTATCAGTCAAAAAACGTACTATTTACTGCAATTTTCAAAAAGTATGTTTTTAATAAACTAAAAAACGTATTTAATGTAAAATGAATGAATTGTTATTTATTTTAAGTATATATATATATAAAGTATCAAAGTATATTATAAAGTATCTCAATTTTTCAATACTATAGTGATTTTTTTAATGCAGTTAAAATCTTTCTAGATCATATATGGAAAATTCACATTTCTTTTTTAGTTTTTTTTTCTTTTTTTTTCTAAGAAAAATGTTTGAATGGATAGAAGCCACCTCAAATGAAATATTAAATGGCAAAATTTTTTAAGATGATATGAAATGTTATTTGCTTTTCTCCAGAATTTGAAATTGAAACAAATATTTAGTTTAAGGAAAGTAAATTCTTTGGACATATGTGAAATAAAATCTTTTTTTCATACGTACTAAGCCAATACTCATTAATGTACTCTGAAAACTTTTTAAAAACTGTGAATAATACATACAAGATTCCAACTTATAAAAAGGAAATTTTTTAACAACTTTACAGACATTGGGAGAATAGAAATAATAAGGTGTTCGTAAATAAAATGATGTTAAAAATGTTACTTGATTCTATTAAAGAATATTTAGAAAATTCAGTATTTACATTTTGGAATATTTTTTGAAGATTAACATACTTCTACTAATATTATAAGGACGAAATATTTGATATCTTATCGCATCTACTGTCTAAATATGTAACTGTCTTATATGTATTTTTAATGTAATTATTTTGGTTGTATCTGCTTTCAATAAAAACTTTTATTATTATTATTATTATTTGTATACCAAAAATCCATGTTCTAAAATTATGATTTGCTTAAATTTATAAAACCTAGAAACTTTGTATGGAAAAAATGGTAATTTTCTTCGCTGCATTACATAAAAAAATACATTTTTGTAATAGTTTGTAATAATTTTGTAAATGTTTTCAAAAAGCATTTAAAAAGAAAACATTCTAATAGGACTATTACCAAACCGATTTGAATTGTTCCTTCTGTATAATACTGGCGACATTATCTGGTTAAAAATGCGATTCAGTCAGCTGACCGACGTTTCCACGATATTAATGTGCGTCAAGAATGTCTTCCTGATAATATTGATGTAGCCTCATAAAATATCATAAATGTGGCCTTGAATCTTTTAAAAAGTTTAAAAATATGCCCTCATCCGTAAGCAGCGTGAAATACGTTAAAATTTCTTTACTTAAATTGAAAGTTTGTACATTTCATTTGAAATAGTTTTGAAAAAAAATAATTTGAATGATAATAATTTCTTAGTTAAATATTTTTTTATTCACCTTGTAATCTTGTATATTTTTACTTTCTTTAATATACACATGTAAAAAGAATTGACAAAGTAAGTGTAAAGACACTTTTTGGAATGTCTAGAATACTTTTTTTTTTTTTTGGAAGATGTCTGTCAATATTTGGGTGTTACAAATTTTAACTCAACATTGATGCATGAAAATTCCCATATATCATATTCATTTGTTATAGATTAATTATAATTAGATTTTAATGAAAATCCAACAGATGCGCTACTGTATTTTATTTTTCTCAATTTCCGCGATAGATTCCGTGATGTTCGGAATAAAATTAACAATTTGTAAGTAGTATAAGATTAAGAATTTTTATTAAAATTATTATATCAATGACAGTGAAGATGAAATTTCATCAAGTTTTAGATTCTGTTAGTCTTTCGAACTGCCCTCGACCGAATTCGGTATTTTGATTGTAATCCAGGATCAAATGGATTTTTGAGTTTTGTATGTGAACATGTTGTTCCGATTCATGCGTTATGGAGAAACTTTTTTAGGTGCGTTCGTATTTATGTAATTACGTAGCACTTATATCTGTTGTTCAGTCAATCCGTGGATCCGCTCGTCCGCATATAACAACACAAAAACTATCCAACTGAATCGTTTGAATTTTAAATAGTAAATTATTACATAATTTTATCGAAAAATTTTAAATTTTATAAAAATCGGATGTATAATTTACACACAGGGATAATCAAAAGTATTCGTTACATGACGATCAACAGGAGAAAAAAATTCAAAAGCATTTTGATGAAGTTACACGCTTGCGTACATTATAAAATTGATATGAATCTATGAAGTATATATAGTATTATTGCATTTTATACAATCTGTGGCACAAAGAAATGTTTGTTATTCTTTGACAGGGTCACACAAAAGTATTCCATTATATATTTGTATGGGGGAAACATTGCTTGAAGCGCGTTATTTAACATTTTATGAAATTAAGAATTATTACAAATTACTTCCTGTATAATATAAATGAGATAGTATTGACAGGGATGCTCAACAGATTTCGGCTATTATCAAAATACTGTATATTGCACCAAGATCTGAATATTTTTTAAACTTCCTTATAGTAAGAACGCACCTCATTTTCTACACTTGACGTGCAATTTCCAACTTATTATCTCAATCCGTCGAAATGTTTTTTTTTTTTTTCACGGTTACTTTCAAAGATAATATGAAAATCAGGCATACGATGTCGTCTAGAATAATACACGGATAGAAGTGTTTGGTAAGGTGTTGAAACTTGATTAGGATGAGCGAAGCGAATCATCTACTATGCCACTCAAATGACATTTTGTCGTACACTTTACAAAAAAACTATACAGTATTTTGACTTGAAATTAAACACAAATATAAATTATGATCTGTAAATTTGCAGAATATTATAATTTTTTTTTTTTTTTTTTTTTTTTTTTACAGAAATATTTTTTAAAAAATTATTACTTTAATTAATTTATTTTACATGTTTTTCCATTACGAACGCATTTTTTCAAATAAAAAGTGAAACACGTACCTTTTCAGAAGAAAAACTTAAATCATGGGGTCAGTAATTATAGCTAGAATCATCATTAAATAAATAAATAAATAAAATATATTTTCATTATTCTGACAAAATATTTCAAAAACTGCTTTCAGATTTTCAAACTATGCTCATTTTTTTTAACTATGTATAGTTTCATGATTTCTTTTATAAAATTTATAAAATACTTTTTTTTAGAAAAATTATAGCATATTTTTAATGAATTAAAATTTATGAAAATTCTCTTATTAACATTCAATTATAAAAGTATTTTTCTGTGTTAAAAATTCAAATACACAATTTATTCTTATTTTGCGAAATTATTTAAGCAGACGATATTTATGAATTTGAAAAGAATTACATTATGTTTTTGAGAAGTGACAATAAAAGAATTGTAAACAAATAAAATTAATTAATATTTTGTATAATTCGAAAATATTTTTATTTATACCAGTCTTATATCATAAATAAACAATCTGAGGAAATTCTTAGTAATTTGGTTGAAATACATTTTAAAATTAAAATGTGCCGAAACATAAAATTACATTTTTGCTTAATAAAGATGCAAAAGTAATTTAAAAAATACATTATTACTTTCAAATATTTATCTTATAGCATAATATTTCGCGAATCAAAACAAAGCATGGCTTTTGCTAATATTTAAAATTAAAAGAGTAAAAATTCACGACTTTTCATTGTTAGTGCTACTCGAATATTGTAGAGAAACATCATGTTTTCATTGTAGAATAACATCATGTTATCATTGTAGAGTAACATCTTGCTTTCATTGTGAAGTAATATCTTTTTTGTATCACAGTGTTTTTCAGTGGCAAAGCTGAAACTTTCCTGAGTATTCACCGTTTTTAAATTAGTGTTTGATTTGAGTAAATTTCTAGGGAATGCATTATTCCATTCAGTTTTTAATGTTCAATCAATCGTTATAGTCGTTCGCTCATCGACCAAAAATAAATCGAAATTACATCTATATTTAATTTATGAGTATGATTAGTTTTTTAATTAACTCATATTGTCTACCACTCTATAATTTATATAATTAGTCCGGTTTTTCTTTCTTTTTTTATACATAAATTACATTCTTACAATATCGATTGCGAAGAAAAACATATTGTAAACTGGAAATGTTAAAGTTAAATTTCATATCAGAAGATTATTTTTTATTTATGTTTAAACGTATTCCAAAATGTTTTTTAAAATTCTAATTTAATTCAAAAGAGGAATTTTATTTCTTTATATATTTATTCCAATTAAATAAGCGGGAAACATCCCTGAATTTATAAAAGTCAACGACACAGGTAAGACAGACTGGTTGCATCTATTAAATTGCATCTTGCAAAAGGTAAAATGTATTTTATCTAAAAAAAATTAATTTAAAAAGTCATAAAATAAAGAAATCTTATTTCTTAAAGACTTCTAAAAATCTTGATGTGAATTTTATCTATCTATGTGAATTTTATCCATCTGTAAACCTTTTTTAAAAAATAAAAGCTGGAATCCATTTAAATTTTCATCTTAAACTCCAAAAATAACCTTAGGGTAGTTTTAAATACGTTTTAAAATAAAATAAGATTGTATTTACAAAGTAAAATCCACCAAAAATTTTAACAAATGTATACGCATACAAAATAAAACCTATAACTTAAAACGTTGCAATAAATATTTTTATTTCAGACGCATGCAAATATGTTTCAGGCAATTTACTTTTCTATAAATTAATTACATTTAGCTTTTAAAGTTTTTTTTTATATATAAATATTAAAAAGCCTGTAAAATGCATTATAAGTAAATCTAAAGTTCAAAGTAAAACAAAATAGGATTAAGACATATTCGTAAATCATAATTATGGATATTAAGGCGCAAATGTTCCTTTAAATATATGTTACATTAAAATGTGTATATATTCCTTTAAAATAAGTACATTTTACTTAAAAATGTCAATTTAAAATTGGTACATTGCATAAGAATTTCGCCGAGCTGTCCTGATTGCAAAAAGTTCACCCTCTTTTTGACTCATAAATGCATGTGCGCTCTGGCGTGTGCAGGTATATTTACAGGGTCTCATCAAAACCCGAGGAATTATCCATAATCTAACTCAACCCAAGTTCGATTAAATTAAAGAGCGTAGTTTGCAAAATTAGTTGCAATGTTGAAACACTTATGGAGTTAATTTATACCACTCTGTAATAATATACTTCATTTAATGACTAAAAGGTGTAATATAAAAAACATTATAAACAGTAAATAAAGTTTTATTAAACTGTTTCTATGTTTCGTCTTCTCCCCACCACCTCCCTATTCTATCCATTATCAAAACAAATAAAAATATTTTAAAATCTGTGATGTCAGCATTTAAAACGCCATCATTTAATTTTTTACGTATCCTTTCAGATTGTTAAATATATTTTTAAATTTTGCTTGACGTTTATTTTTATATTTAAATAAGAAAATATACCATGAAAATATATCAAACCACAATTTTGATGCTACGTTGTTGCAAATTGAATTTTTGCATTTCATAAAATATATAAGTTATGAATTAAAAAAATCCCCAAATTATCGATATAAATTCATAAGAATAATCACTCAAAATATTAACATTAGTTTAAGTGGGAAAAAAGTTCGTATTATGAAAGAGCGGTCTGAAGGCGTTCCAATGATATGTCACATGACGGATCCAAAAAAAGTTTGTAATTTTTGACAACCACTTTAACCCCTTCGGTGGTGAAAATTTTAAAATCGTTAAAACACATCTTTATTTTATTTATTTATTTTTTTGTAAGATTCATTTTCTACTGTACCACGCTTTCTGTTAAAAAGACTGCTAGTATATGCCAAATGTTCTTTATTGTTCGATCCCTTCAGAAGAGCAATTTTGAAAATCTCTGAAATAGAATTTAATTATATTTTTAGTACATTTATTTTCTGGACTTGCACGCTGCTACCTTAAACGACTGCTGAGATATAGGAAGATGTTCTAAAATTTTCGACCACCCATTTGCCCCTCTTAGAGGGGGGAATTTTCAAAAATCCCATCTTAGTGCACGATTGCTTTATAAGAAGTATATTTTCTCCATTTTTTATGCTTCTACGTTTAGTAGTTTGGGCTGTGCGTTGATTATAAGTCAGTCAGGACAAGCTATTTCATATATCTATAGATAGTTTGCACTGACTGACTGATAATCAACACACAGCCCAAACTACAGAACCTAGAAACATGGAAATTGGGGGGGGGGGATATTTTTTATGACGTAAGCGTGCACTAACACGGGATTTTTGAAAATTCTGCCCCTGAGGGGGTAAACAGGGGGGGGTCGAAAATTCTGCAACACCTTGTTATAACACAGCAACCGTTTAAGACAGGGTCGTGAAATTTCAGAAAAAATCTACTAAAAATAATTAAACATGTATTTCAGCGATTTTAGAAATTCCTCTCCCGAAGGGGGTTAAAAGGGGTCAAAAGTGGGTTTAAATATTGAAACATCTGGCACATCTCAGCTGGCGTTTTAAGTAGGAGCGTGAAACGGAAGAAAATAAATCTATTTAAAAAATAATTAATCATGCGTTTCATCAATTTCAAAATTTTAGCCCCCGACGGAAGTTAAGGTGGGGCTAAAATTTTTTTTGGGGGTGTCCCGTCATGTTACATATCATCACAAAGATCTCAGATCACTCTATCTAATTATGTTTTTCTTTCTGTCTGCCAATTTTTCAATATATGAACATTTTAAAGAGACTTGAAAGATCTATTTTGGGGGACATGATAGTTAGAATTCTGGGAAGGGGGGGGGGATTTTCTAAATTTGACCTAGACCTGTCATGTCATATAGGAAATATCTCTGAGACTATGTAGTTTATACACCTTCCGCGCCTCTTCCCTCCAATTTTGACACCGCCGGGGGCACTTTTCTAAATTTAGCCGAAACTCATCATGTGATATATCACTGGAAACCTCTGTAACTGCTTATACATATTACGTACTTCCCGTGCCCTTCCCTCCCCTAATCTGCCCCTTTCGGTAGGTACGATTATCGTATTCTTTGAGGAACTTTTCCAATATTGGAAAAATTATAAAACTGATCTCAATTACGTTGATAAATCAATAAAAAATGTTGATCATATTTACCATCCATTTAATTCCTGTTTTTGCCACCAAGCGTACATCTGATTCTTATTTCTTCGGCCATTTTGCTGCTAATTAACAAAAATTTATAATTAATACTTTACCTCCCGTATCTTCTTATACTTATTTGCGTCTTTTCATCTTTTTCCAACCACGGGATGCAGCCACATGACTTCTAAACAATTGTGGATCCCTTTCAGCTGTAAACGGTGTGTTGTTTTTTAATCCCATCTGTTTTAGTTTACATGTATTTACTAAAATCCTTTATAAACATGTAAAATGTATTAATTTAATGGACGATTGGAAGACATGTTGATTATAGCTGCTTGGAAGTAATCGATGACTGAATCGATTGTGTGATTTACGATGACGATTTTTTTCCGATTGGTAAATATATGAGAATTGCCCATCACTATCCATGTCCTAGCATCAATTTTAGGTAGATGCGTGAAATTCTAGATAACAAGCCTGTAAAAAAATATTAAACATTTATTCTAGCGGTTTTAGAAATTTCCTCCTCCCTCCATCCAAAAGAATTAACTGAAGGTTCAAAAATTTAGGTGATTCTGTAATACTTTATCAGAAGTTTTAGATAGAGGCAAGAATGTGAGGATACTTAATCCTTCTACAGTAAAAAAAAACTAGCCTTAAAAGGAATGACTCCTGGAATGATGCTGAGGGGTAAGATTTCCGGAACTAACGAATCCGGGTAGACCACTCCTTCCATGAGTCGAATAGACCAATCAGGAAAGGGCTCAGTCTATGCATCGCAAAGCGTTTCCAACCGGGATTGCAAAGCAATATCGCAGCAGAGTGTTACATGCTTGCCCGCTTAATCGAGTATTACAGAAATACTACATTTATGTGCTTGCCCGCTTAATAGAATATTGCTGAAATACTTCATTTATATGCTTGCCCGCTTAATCGAATATTACAGAAATATGACATTTATGTGCTTGCCCGCTTAATAGAATATTACCGAAATACGACATTTATGTGCTTGCCCACTTAATAGAATATTACCGAAATACGACATTTATTTGCTTGCCCGCTTAATCGAATATTACCGAAATATGACATTTATATGCTTGCGCGCTTAATCGAATATTGCCGAAATACGACATTTATATGCTTACCCGCTTAATAGAATATTACCGAAATACGACATTTATATGCTTGCCCGCTTAATAGAATATTACCGAAATACGACATTTATATGCTTGCGCGCTTAATCGAATATTGCCGAAATACGACATTTATATGCTTGCCCGCTTAATAGAATATTACCGAAATACGACATTTATATGCTTGCCCGCTTAATAGAATATTACCGAAATACGACATTTATATGCTTGCCCGATTAATAGAATATTACCGAAATACGAAATTTATATGCTTGCCCGCTTAATAGAATATTACCGAAATACGACATTTACATGCTTGCCCGCTTAATCGAGTATTACAGAAATACTACATTTATGTGCTTGCCCGCCTAATCGAGTATTACCGAAATACGACATTTATATGCTTGCCCGCTTAATAGAATATTACCGAAATACGACATTTATATGCTTGCCCGCTTAATAGAGTATTATCGAAATACGACATTTATATGCTTGTCCGCTAAATAGAGTATTACAGAAATACTACATTTATGTGCTTGCCCGCTTAATCGAGTGTTACAGAAATACTACATTTATGTGCTTGCCCGCTTAATAGAATATTATCGAAATACGATATTTATGTGCCTGCCCGCTTAATATAATATTACCGAAATACGACATTTATATGCTTGCCCGCTTAATCGAATATTACTGAAATACGACATTTATATGCTTGCCCGCTTAATCGAATATTACCGAAATACGACATTTATATGCTTGCCCGCTTAATCGAATATTACCGAAATACGACATTTATATGCTTGCCCGCTTAATCGAATATTACCGAAATACGACATTCATATGCTTGCCCGCTTAATCGAATATCACCGAAATACGACATTCATATTCTTGCCCGCTTAATCGAATATCACCGAAATACGGCATTCATATGCTTGCCCGCGTAATCGAATATCACCGAAATACGACATTTATATGGCTGCCCGCGTAATAGAATATCACCGAAATACGGCATTTATATGCTTGCCCGCTTAATATAATATTACCGAAATACGGCATTTATATGCTTGCCCGCTTAATCGAATATTACCGAAATACTACATTTATATGCTTGTCCGCTTAATCGAATATTACCGATATATGACATTTATATGCTTGCCCGCTTAATCGAATATTATTAAAATACTATATTTATATGCACCCGTTTACTCGAATATTACTCAAACGTTACACTTATATGCTTACCCGTTTAATCGAATACTATTGATATACGAATGCACTCGTTTATTCTCCTTCTATAGTTAAAAAAAAAAAAAAAAAAAAAAAAACTATACTTAAACAAATCTCAAGAAATAACTCGTGGAATGATGCTGATGTGTAAGGTTTCCGGAAATAATGCGTTCGGGTGGACCACACATTCCATGAGTCGAATAGACCAATCAAGAAACATTCCAAAATTGAGTGTATGGAAAATAAGGTATCGCGAAGCGATTGCATGGGGTATTGGCGAGCGCAGCAAGCAGGGGTAGCCTACAATTTGAATTGAGAAGCCTACAACTTGGCCGCGAAGCCTACAACTTGGAATCGCGGGGGATTGGCGAGCGTAGCGAGCAGGGGGGGCTGAGCCCCCCTAGTCTAGTAAAACAAACTTAAACATGATCTTTATTTATTTTAAAAATTCCCTCCTAAACCTATTGAATGGGAAGGTACACTTTTGGAGCGTTTCGCCATGTCTCTGCAGCAGGTTTAGGTAAAAGCAGGAAATTTATGATAACAAACCAAGTAAAGTAATAGTTAAACATAGGTACGACGACATTTTACAGTTATTTTGTGTATTATTTCATTAACAAATTTCCAACCGGATAATGTAAGATTATACCAATAAGACAACATTTATGTGTAGTTGATTAGATATTAAGCTTCTTTTTTAAATCTTCACCAGATGAATTTAGTTTGATTCGAATTTTCATTAAAGAATCCGACCAACGAAGCGGGCGAAGGTTGCTAGTTATCTTATAAATGTTTTTATTTTCTAAAATTAGATATTATACTGTATAAATGCAGAAAATAAGTTATCTTAGAAAAATTCATTAATTTGCAAACTTATTAGCAGTATCATTCCATAAATGTTTTTAATTTCAAAAATTAAATATACTGCATAAAAACATTGAATTACCAATGGAAATTACATTAATTTTTTCCATTTTAAAATAAAGCACAAAAGGGGCGCGATTTACATGATACATTTATGAAAAATGCTATAGTGAGTACGAAATTAAATTAATTGGATGTGCCAATCCCCAAACTTTCTTCTATCTCATACGTACATTTTAATATTTAAAAAAATAATTACTCATGGTAATGCTTTAATAATTTTAATTCAATACTATACCAACTTTGATTTTCATCTTAAATTTCTGCTTCACTCAATTAATCGCAGTAAAAACGAGTGTCCATTTCTGCACGAGCTGATGGACAATAGAATGATAGGCAGATTTTTTTTAATTTAGGAAGGATCTCCTTGCCATACCAAAAACAATTATACACACAAATTTTAGTTCTGTTCTAGGTAAAACTTCATACACTTTTAGAAAGTGCAATGTTGAAAATGGCACAAAAATCGCGATTGCAACACACCCTTCCGGCAAAATATTTCGAAAATGAATGAGGACCTGCTTGCAACAGCCAAAAACATTCATGAAAAATTTGGTTCAATTCTACTCATCTCTTCATGCATTAATGATGGTAGTAGGGCGGCATACGGACACACAGACATTTTCTAAAAACATGTTTTTTTTTTTTTTTTTTTAAACTCTTACATCTAAAACGCGCAATCCGTCGAAAACCGGAAGTCGATTGTATTACAGATAGAAGAAAGTACAAAAAATAATCTTAAAGTATAAAACGTATTTTTTAAGGGCATTTCAAAACTTAAATGTGTATGTTTATATACCAAAAAATACTGTACTTTATTTTATTAACCCACATTCTAAAATGCTTGATTTAAAAATAGAATTTAACAGATTACTTCTAAAAATGTATAATTTTTTAAGAATTGAATTCTCTTTTAGAAATGATATGTATTTTAAATGTTCTTGCAGTGCCCTTTGATATTTTATATCGCTTACATAAAATGCATGAGATGAAAAGTAGACAAATTAAGGAGATCAAACTGTTCAATGTGCTGGAATATTTTCCTCGGGAACACCGATTTCTCGCAGATAAATGTTCGAAATATTGAGAGATTACGGTACTATTTGACAAATTCTGGAGAAGTGCATTTATACATTGAAAAGCAAGTTTTGGAATTTGAGGCTGAACTGAACATTTATATGCTTATAGTTTTTGCTAGAAAAAGTGCGAGTCAATTAAGTGATTGCCATGTATTTTTCGTTTACTCAAAAAAGTACATTGAATACAGCACTTTCAGCGAGTTTCTAATGCAGGGCAACACTGACTCGGGCATTTGATCAACGCTAACGGCTTTTCTTGCTAATCCTTGCTACGATTGTCTCAGCCTCCACATCTTTAAAAATGTTCAGAAAATAATCTATCCCAGAAAACAGTATTTCACACAACCTATAAGCATAGTTATTCTATAACTATTTTTAATTTCTAAAACTAAATATTATATTAAATAAATACGTTAAATTAATCTATGTAATTGCATTTAGTTTCTTCATTTTAAAATAATGCACAAAAATGGCGTGATTTACATAATACAATCATGAAAAATGACGAATGGAGTTCGTAGTTAAAAAAAGTTAAATTTGAATCTATAAAACTTTTTTCTTTTTTTAAGAGCATCTCAAATTTTAAATGTGTGTTTTATATTCCAAAAACTATTGCACATACTTATTTTAGTAACTTGTATTCTAGAATGTTTGCTTTAAAAAAACTTTAGAATTTAAGAGATTATTTCTCAAAATATCTAAATATTAAAAAATTGAATTTCCTTTTAGAATTGATATGTATTTTAAATGTTCTTGCAATGCCCTTTGATATTTTATGTAGCTTTCATAAAATGCGCGATATGAAAAGTAAACGCATTAAGGAGATCAAACTATCCAATGTGCTGGAATATTTTGTGAAAAAACATCGTTTCCTTGCGGCTAAATGTTTGAAATATTCAACAAACGATTTCGGCGAAATCTGAAGAAATGCATTCATACATTGAAAAGCAAGTTTTACAGTCTGAAGTTAAACATTTCTATGTGTATACTTTTGTTAGAAAAAGGGCCAACTAATTAAGTCCATATGCATTTTTTTAAATTCAAAAAACTACATTGAATACATGCGCCAATATTATAATAAAAAAAGAGCATTAAGAATGTAATATATACACTTATATATGCTGTATGGCCATTTAAAAACAACACTAATTTATATTATACAAACACGAAAACTAAAATCTTTTGGCTCAAAATATCTTCATTCAGGAAATCTATTTAACAAAAATGCACCATTTCTGTATTCTAAACATAATCTGGATCGTGTTTTAACGAATACCTGTATAAAAGCAGTATTGCATAAATTTTTTTTTAAATTTTCATTTAATACTTGTACTGTAATCTACATTACTTGTAACGGACATATTCTTCAAGAAAAAACACTCACACAATTTAGATAGAAAATTCTTTTTTGGTAGTTTCTGCTATAAAAATTAAGAAGTTTTAATTTACTGTTGACTGCAATCCATAGGAAACATTTCCAAAATATTATGGTCTAATTTTACAGATCATGACTCCCCTCCCCTAAACCCATAAACATTATTCTTTCAAATGTTGATTTATACTTATTCACATACTTTGTTTTTCTCCAGAGGTATTCGCTTTTATGTGCCATTTAGGATACGGATGAGCAAATGTACAGCATTTACCAAAGTCTCAATCATAGGTCATTGACTTATCTATTCACGGGTGAAATGCAGTTTACTCTCCTTCGCCAAGGCGCCTTTTTATTTTTAGCGATAAATGTTTCAATATGGCAATCCTGTATTTTCATTTTCTCCTTTCGGATCTTCAATATGGCAACCCTAAGGTGTTCTCCAGTTAACCTATTCTGCCGATTTCTAAGCCGTTTCCTGATTGGACACTCCTTTTTAGCGCCACTTTCTCATTGGACGAAAGAGGAGAACTGAGAGAAATTGCTTCCGGTAGCATTTTTTGGGAGTTGCGTCTTGCATTTAACGAGTGAGTTTATTTTTCTCTTTTTATATTTATTTAGATACCATTCAGTAACTACTATGGAAGTTGTTGATTTCAGAAAGAATGTTGTTGATTGTTTGAATGAGGAAGTAAAGTATTCAAATGGATACATTACGCTGTTGAAAGTTTGCGGAATAAAGTATATGATTGACCAGTCAATCCGGAGCAAAATAGAATATCCGGAGCAAAACAGCGGCTCCGGGTAAGTAAAAATTCTCCCTTTTTTTTTTTGTCTTTAGATTTGTATTTTATGTGCTTTTTGTTTATTTTAATTGCCGTTATCTTGGAAAGTGCGTTTTTGCGTAGTGTCTCTTAGAGCAAGATGCTCCGGGAGACAAGACGCAAGAACGCGCCAATTTGGCCATTTTTGAAAATCGCGCCAAGAAGGAGAATAAACTGCATTCGCACCAAAAATAAAAATCCAAAAAGGTTTCTTTTTCTTGTATTCCGAAGCATTCTTTCAAAGAAAGTTGAAAAACGATTATGCATTCTGTTCGTCTCTCCACCTGTGCATGCTATACAAAGGGTAATTATACTCAGATTTTCGTGCAATTGATAAATTTAATTTAGAGTCCTCTAGAAATGTTTGGTACGGAATTAGGTGCGAATGTACTTTACTCTCCTTCTTGGCGCGATTTTTAAAAATCGCCAAATTGGCGCGTTTTTGCGTCTTGTCTCCCGGAGCGTCTTTCTCCAAGGCCCGCTACACACTACAGAGACATACGTCAAAAATCGTGCAATATGACGCAATCAAACCGGTTTTTTCTCTCTTATTACTGTGAAATTGTCCATGTCATACGTTTTTTCGTTCAATGTTTGGCCTGCCACAGACCTGTCATACATTGAGCGAAAAAAACATGACACACTGTTAAAAATTTGAAACTTTTGCTGCATCGTCACCGATTAAAAAAAAATTTCACAATAAATATATAAAACCATTGACTTTCTAATATACTAATAATAAATAATATACTAATAAATCTAATTTCTAATAATAAAACTTTATATGCAGCAGTTTCTAAAACAAACAAAATACAATAGCCATAAAAAAAATTCACTTACCTTTTCTTATTTACATTACGGAATCCTACAAAGAGGATACTTTATTTTATTTATAATTTATCCAAGAAAATACATCACGCGTTCCAAATTAAAAATCTATCCAACAAACTAAAAGAATTATTTCTGCTTCCAGATATCGTTTCATGCGGCAGACGATTCAGTAATTAAAAAATTTGATGCAATGTTTTCATCTAATGTCCGGTATTCAGGCACATTTTGCAAATACAGAGATAACAAAACGAGATTGAACAATCAGAAAACGGCATTCAAAGTTTTTGCTTTTTTAAGTGAGCGAATTTTCTGATTGGTCAATTTCGTTTCGCTAACAGCACAAAATCTATCCAGATTTCTGCTATGAAAAATACTTTTGTTCCTTAAAAAACTCAGCGTAAAAAACTATTTAAGCACTGTAAAAATTAAAAGAAATTAATTTTAAAAAGAAACTGCGTACATTCAAGCGAATTATTTTAAATTGGGGAATTTCTTATTTGTGAATTTTACAGATATTATTTATATCAATAAACAGTCACAAAAATAATTGTGTACTTATCAGCGCCGTGCAAAAGGGGGGGGGGGCGAAGATGGCAGTTTTACGGGCGCAGAAATTTACACTACCAACGTCATTTTTAGCTTGTCACAAGAAAAAGTTCGGGGAGGGGGCGCCAAATTGAGACTTTGACCCAGTCACAGTTTCCTCTTCGTACGCTTCGTTCCATACTTAAAAATTCGTGAAAAGCAACTACTTACTAGAGATAAAAATTACAGAAAAGGAATGTTAAAATTTTGCTGCGTAAATTTGCACAAAGTTATATAATTTTTACAACTTACGTTCGTGAATTTTACAAATATTTTATTTCTAAAATTTAGTAAGGATATTTATCAAATAATATAATTTCTATATCATATAATTTCTATAATTTTAAACTGAAACATTATGACTGCATTAAAACAACAACAACAAAAATCAGTGGATCCACAAAACTCGCTGTGCAGGAATCAGTAAAATGCATGAAACTCGCCGACGCCGCAATAACTAACGTGTGTATGAGCGCTTCGCGCCCATTAAAACTAAAAAAACATCAGTGGATCCACGAAACTCGCTGTGCAGGAATCACTAAAATCTACGAAACTCGTCAACGCCGCAGTCACAAACATGTGTATGAGCGCTTCGCGCCCATTAAAACTAAAAAAACATCAGTGGATCTACGAAACTCGCTGTGCAGGAATCACTAAAATGCACGAAACTCGTCAACACCGCAGTCACAGACGTGTGTATGAGCGCTTCGCGCCCATTAAAACTAAAAAAAACATCAGTGGATCCACGAAACTCGCTGTGCAGGAATCACTAAAATGCACGAAACTCGTCAACGCCGCAATCACAGACGTGTGTATGAGCGCTCCGCGCCCATTAAAACTAAAAAAAACATCAGTGGATCCACGAAACTCGCTGTGTAGGAATCACTAAAATGCACGAAACTCGTCAACTCCGCAGTCACAGACGTGTGTATGAGCGCTTCGCGCCCATTAAAACTAAAAAAAACATCAGTGGATCCACGAAACTCGCTGTGTAGGAATCACTAAAATGCACGAAACTCGTCAACACCGCAGTCACAGACGTGTGTATCAACGCTTCGCGCCCATTAAAACTAAAAAAACATCAGTGGATCCACGAAACTCGCTGTGTAGGAATCACTAAAATGCACGAAACTCGTCAACTCCGCAGTCACAGACGTGTGTATGAGCGCTTCGCGCCCATTAAAACTAAAAAAACATCAGTGGATCCACGAAACTCGCTGTGTAGGAATCACTAAAATGCACGAAACTCGTCAACACCGCAGTCACAGACGTGTGTATGAGCGCTTCGCGCCCATTAAAACTAAAAAACATCAGTGGATCCACGAAACTCGCTGTGTAGGAATCACTAAAATGCACGAAACTCGTCAACTCCGCAGTCCCAGAAGTGTGTATGAGCGCTTCGCGCCCATTAAAACTAAAAAAAACATCAGTGAATCCACGAAACTCGCTGTGTAGGAATCACTAAAATGCACGAAACTCGTCAACTCCGCAGTCACAGACGTGTGTATGAGCGCTTCGCGCCCATTAAAACTAAAAAAACATCAGTGGATCCACGAAACTCGCTGTGTAGGAATCACTAAAATGCACGAAACTCGTCAACACCGCAGTCACAGACGTGTGTATGAGCGCTTCGCGCCCATTAAAACTAAAAAAACATCAGTGGATCCACGAAACTCGCTGTGTAGGAATCACTAAAATGCACGAAACTCGTCAACTCCGCAGTCACAGACGTGTGTATGAGCGCTTCGCGCCCATTAAAACTAAAAAAAACATCAGTGGATCCACGAAACTCGCTGTGTAGGAATCACTAAAATGCACGAAACTCGTCAACACCGCAGTCACAGACGTGTGTATCAGCGCTTCGCGCCCATTAAAACTAAAAAAACATCAGTGGATCCACGAAACTCGCTGTGTAGGAATCACTAAAATGCACGAAACTCGTCAACTCCGCAGTCACAGACGTGTGTATGAGCGCTTCGCGCCCATTAAAACTAAAAAAACATCAGTGGATCCACGAAACTCGCTGTGTAGTAATCACTAAAATGCACGAAACTCGTCAACACCGCAGTCACAGACGTGTGTATGAGCGCTTCGCGCCCATTAAAACTAAAAAAACATCGGTGAATCCATGAAACTCGCTGTGCAGGAATCACTAAAATGCACGAAACTCGTCGACGCCGCAGTCACAGACGTGTGTATAAGAGCTTCTCGCCCATTAAATCTAAAAAAAACATCAGTGAATCCACGAAACTCGCTGTGCGGGAATCACTAAAATGCACGAAACTCGTCAACGCCGCAATTAGTAACGCATGCATGAATGCTGCGCGTCCATTAAAATAAAACAAAAAAATCGCTGGTTTCACGAAACTCGCTAAGTTAGAATTCCTAAAATGGACAAAACTTGTCAAAACTGCGTTAACTAACGACACTATATAACCGAAAAATTATTCTCTGGATGCTCAAAAGTCGCATTGAAGAAATTTCTAAAATGAGCAAATTTGCGGTTATTAATGCAGATATCCAACTATTAAAATCTTTGTAAATTTGTACGAAAATACGGGACAAAATTTTGAAATATATTTTTTTTATGTATTTATGGTACATATATATTGCGCGAATTTTTAAATAAAAAAGAAAGTTTTTCTGAAATAATAATTCACTTTCAGTAAAATTAACACATCATCTCAATTTTTTAAATGAAATTGATAAATCATAACTTAAATCATTGAATATTTATTTCGAGAAATTTATTTCGTACCGCATACTTGTCTCCAAATGTATGTTATTATTTATTAAAATAAGAAATATCTTTAAAATAAAACGAAAAAAAGGCCGGGAAAATATAGTCATACATGTATAATGCAATCTCCTTTTTTAATAACAATGAGATTTCATAAAAGCCAATCAAACAAAAGATAAGAAACCGTGCAATCCGGTTAAACCGATCAAAATTCCTGAACTAACAACTGTAGGCGTGGAAAGAATTCAGAAAACGATCCGGTAACAAGAAAAAGCCATCAGAAGTGTCCAATCAGAAATGGCTTAGAAATCAGTACATTACGTAAAGTGAAGCACTCCTTAGGGTTGCCATATTGAAGATCCGAGTGGAGAAAATGAAAATGCACGGTTGCCATGTCAAAACATTTATCGCTAAAAAAAAAGTCGCCTTGGCGAAGGAGAGTAAAGTACATTTCACCCCGGAATTATTATTAGGATGAACGAAGTGAATTTTCTACTAAACTACACCAATTACATTTTGTCGTACACTTTACAAAAATAAACTATTTGGTATTTTTACTTGTACAATATCCTTTTTTTGCAGAATTACTTTAAAAAATTTATTATTTTAATGAATTTGTTTTACATGTTTTTCCTTTATGGACGCACTTTTACAAAAAAAAAAAAAAAAAAAAAAAAAAAACATTATCTTTTGTTGAAAGTAAAAGTTCGAAAGTTCTTCGTTAAAAACATTTTCTTTCGTCGAAATTCGACGGGTTCTACCTTGTTAAATTAATGGATATTTTTGTATTAAAATATATCCAGAAAGCCGAAGACATGGCAGCTCTTAAAAGCAGACTTATAAATAATAACAATTTGATTACAAAATAATAAATATACATATTGATTACATGAACTTAAATAAAACATTAAAAGAAACCATATATATATATATACACTATAGGGGAGAGTGGAGTGGCGTTGGACACCTTTTTAAAAAAAATAAGAAAATCAACTTTGTTTGACACACACACAAAAATAAAAAATTCAATTTATAGAGGGCAAGATGAAGCACATTTTGAATCTTCCTGAACATTATAGGAACATAACATGTAAAAGATATTTCATAATTCAAAAAATTGTAAGTTTTGAAAATGCGCCCCATATCTCCCCACGCACTGAGGTATGGGGCAGCTATAAAACAAATCTATATGGCACAAATAGTCTAGTGTCTGCTAAATATGCAACCAAACAAAGATTGTAATTTGATAATGTATGTGCCACAATATAAAATTCAAGTATCTTAACGACTGAATGAAAATTCAGGATCTTCTGTCGTAGAGGACATTAAAAAAATCACCACTTCAATTTATTTATATTTTGAAGTAAATTAATTTAATATCAATGTTATAATACTTTATCCTCTAAAAATGTTTTCATGTTAGCAGTTTACATTCATCTTATGAAAAAAAGGAATTGGACATGTCGAATACACATGTCTACATTCATGTTCTTCCTTTTACTGGAATGTCCCGTTTCTTCCCACTACCTTGCTTTATGTTTTATTTCTTGTATAAACAAAAATGTGTCTTTTGGGCTTATTCTGAATTATAGATAATATATAGTATAATGTTCCATAAATGAGGTATCTTTTACATGCATGGATATACAAGTCATTAATATACGAAAAGCATAAAATTTATATAAAGAAAATTTATTTTTGATTCTTTAATCTTTTCAATTATACAACTGCAAAATTATACTATATTTTTTTCAACTGAAGATTGTGTTATCATTGCTTCATCTTACGTATGATTAATGAAATGTTTAGTATGATACATAAAGAGAAAAACCTACTGTCCCATTTATCTCACTGTCCCACACCACCCCACTCTCCCCTAAAGAATTGAGTTTTGGAAAGTGTAATTAAAAAAATAATTACTTTGAGCTATTTTCAAGTAAATCAGAAGATTTTATATTCTATAAACATAACTAAAATAACATATCTTGTAACATCCACATGGGATGTACATTACTGAAAATTAATTAACCTTTCCGGTAATGGACACTGGTCATAAATCAGATATTTGAAAATCAGTTATATATCTCATATATTTAAAATCTCAGATATTTGAAATAATTAATACTTTATCATTAAAATATTTTTAAAAATCACAACTTACTTAATATTAAGCTTCTTCGTTTCCTCAAAAATTTTTTGCTTAGCTCTAGACGCAGACATGTCATACGGGGCGTGTTCAGATCAACTTACCAAAGTAACCAATGTTATCGACCGATTGTAGGGCAGTACGAAAGCGAATTGCGGCACCAATGAAAACTGTTTTGTTGAATTGTAGCTGACGTCACACTTCGCCTTGACTTTCATTTCGTACTTGTCTACAATCGGTAAGTAACCGGTAAGTGACCTGTAAGTTGTGCTGAACACGCGGTGATGACGAATGATGTTTGGGTTGATCACAATGTTTTCTTTCTCATTTCGCCTGTGACGATATTTTGCATTGGGAATACGTTTGGAGTAGTACTTCATACGTCAAGTCTCGGATGGAAGTTTTCACCTACCACTGTGAAAATATCCTCCGGTTTTGTGAGTTTTTAAAATATCAGAAATGCTGTCTCAAAAATCTGAGTAACGTTACACACATAAATGATGGCAAACTTAAGCAAATGTTTTATAGTGCGAACCACAATATCATTTACGATTCGTTTAAAGAACCTTTCAGCGATAATCCTAGCAATCTCAAAAACACTGTTCAGGAGATTTGGCCAAAAGGTGCTGTGACTCCGAAAAATCTCCATGTTGTGGGATAATGGATAGATTCTGGTGGCCATGTAACATATGATGAAGTTGAAGCATCTCTGAACTTGTGCCTTGTGTAACTCACATGCCTTCAATATTGCATGATCATTTAAAAGTGAAAAAGGTGTATCCCCTACAATTTATCTCAAGATGAAAAAGACGCTCGTATGAAATGGTGCATTGAAAATTTAACTCCTGCGCTTCAAAGCATTATGCATTATATCGCACGTGTGACGAAACCGGGATTTATTCCTATGAACCAGCAAAAAACAGCAATCGTCTGTTTGGATGTTTCCAGGTGAGCCTAGAATAACAAAAGTTGTTTATTGTTAAGAGCACACACTAGTCACGCGGTAAAAGCCGAGCACTAATGTAAAGTCTATGGGAGCGTTCTTTTCAAATATCTCGTTCAAATTTTAATATTTTTACATGATTTTTTTTTTGCATAGGATAGCTTAGGACGATCTACAACCGGCCTAGTTTTTACTTTTTCGATTTTGCTCATATATTTTTTATATTATGATAGTTTCAATTTATCCAATTTCAATTTCAGAACCGGTTTAAACCGGTTTTGAAAGTTAAAATAATTTTTTAAAAAAAATCTGAAACTAAAATTGAAAAAGTAAAAACTAGGCCGGTTGTGGATCGTCCTCAACTAGCCTATGCAAAAAGAATCATGTAAAAATATAAAAATTTGAGCGAGATATTTGAAAAGAACGCTCCCATAGACTTTACATTATCATCCGGGTCTTTTTGAGTACTTTTTCTGTGACTATTGTGGGCTCTTAAAGCTTACAAATGAAATGTTTTTGCTCTGTCACTTTCATAGTGACATAAATGTTTTGATGATTGATTTATTCGAATGCATAAATTATTCGATGTTGCAAGAGAGTATTTTAAGTGGCAATAATGTAGGGGAAAAAGAGAGGGTGGGACGTCTACAATAGTTCTATAAAAAACCTTTATTTTTTATTTATGACCCATCCACCAGATGAAGCAATCATTGCATCATGCTTCTTGCCAAAAATCGTTTTAGTCGCAGGTATCTATAAGATTGTGAATAAAAAGTTCTCTTTTACAATATCAAAAATAAGTCACTATTCTGATTTTTAAAGCAAAATTTCAACCTCATTCTATGTTGCTAACTTAATTGTTTGTAATATTTTTCAAATTCCATAATATGTCTTTTATAAATGAGCAGTTAAGTTTAACCTGAAAGTCATTGCCTGTTGTAAAAGCTATTTTTTAATGTTGCTGTAAGCAGGGGATTGAACACAATCTAGGAAAAGAATAGGACATGTCCTGTCTCTATCGAATGGTATCCCTATTCAAATATTTGTTTTATTACATACAAGTTTTTGATTTTTTATGATTATAAGACTATATTGTTTTGAAATTTAATAGTGTAAGAAATAAAACTGGTTATTTTTCAAATTAAAAAGAAATTTTAATTTCTTTCATAATATTTAAAAAATATATATGCCTTCACATATTAAAGCAATGCAAAATTTTTCATTTCTCACTCTTGTTTTAAATATCAATATTAATCATTAGTACTAAACATTGATATATATTTCTTAAATATCAATTTCATCGATTTTTTAATAAAATATTACTGTTTTGAAAAAGTTATTAAACTGAAGCTGCAAAATTCTATTTTTATAAGACAATGCACTGTTTGTGAGGAAGAATGAAAGAGAAAAAGGGTGAAATGTACTTTACTCTCCTTCGCCAAGGCGACTTTTTTTTTTAGCGATAAGTGTTTCGACATGGCAACCGTGCATTTTCATTTTCTCCTCTCGGATCTTCAATATGGCAAACCTTAGGAGTGCTTCGGTTTGCGCAAACTGATTTCTAAGCCGTTTCTGATTGAACACTTCTGATGGCTTTTTCTTGTTACCGGATCGTTTTCTGAATTCTTTCCACGCCTACAGTTGTTAGTTCAGGAATTTTGATCGGTTTAACCGGATTGCACGGTTTCTTATCTTTTGTTTGATTGGCTTTTATGAAATCTCATTGTTACATCAGTCTATTATTGTTTGAATTAAAAAAGGAGATTGCATTATACATGTAAGACTATATTTTCCCGGCCTTTTTTTTCGTTTTATTTTAAAGATATTTCTTATTTTAATAAATAATAACATACATTTGGAGACAAGTATGCGGTACGAAATAAATTTCTCGAAATAAATATTCAATGATTTAAGTTATAATTTATCAATTTCATTTAAAAAATTGAGATGATGTGTTAATTTTACTGAAAGTGAATTCCTATTTCAGAAAAACTTTCTTCTTTATTTAAAAATTCGCGCAATATATATGTACCATAAATACATAAAAAAAATATATTTCAAAATTTTATCCCGTATTTTCGTACAAATTTACAAAGATTTTAATAGTTGGATATCTGCATTAATAACCACAAATTTGCTCATTTTAGAAATTTCTTCAATACGACTTTTGAGCATCCAGAGAATAATTTTTCGGTTATATAGTATCGTTAGTTAACGCAGTTTTGACAAGTTTTGAGCATTTTAGGAATTCTAACTTAACGAGTTTCATGAAACCAGCGATTTTTTTGTTTTCTTTTAATGGACGCACAGCATTCATGCATGCGTTACTAATTGCGGCGTTGACGAGTTTCGTGCATTTTAGTGATTCCCGCACAGCGAGTTTCATGGATTCACTGATGTTTTTTTTAGATTTAATGGGCGAGAAGCTCTTATACACACGTCTGTGACTGTGGCGTCGACGAGTTTCGTGCATTTTAGTGATTCCTACACAGCGAGTTTCATGGATTCACTGATGTTTTTTTAGTTTTAATGGGCGCGAAGCGCTCATACACACGTCTGTGACTGCGGAGTTGACGAGTTTCGTGCATTTTAGTGATTCCTACACAGCGAGTTTCGTGGATCCACTGATGTTTTTTTTTAGTTTTAATGGGCGCGAAGCGCTCATACACACGTCTGTGACTGCGGCGTTGACGAGTTTCGTGCATTTTAGTGATTCCTGCACAGCGAGTTTCGTGGATGCACTGATGTTTTTTTAGTTTTAAAGGGCGCGAAGCGCTCATACACACTTTTGTGACTGCGGCGTTGACGAGTTTCGTACATTTTAGTGATTCCTGCATAGCGAGTTTCGTGGATCCACTGATGTTTTTTTAGTTTTAATGGGCGCGAAGCGCTCATACACACGTTAGTTATTGCGGCGTCGACGAGTTTCATGCATTTTACTGATTCCTGCACAACGAGTTTTGTGGATCCACTGATTTTTTTTGTTGTTGTTTTAATGCAGTCATAATGTTTCAGTTTAAAATTATAGAAATTATATGAGATAGAAATTATATTATTTGATAAATATCCTTACTAAATTTTAGAAATAAAATATTTGTAAAATTCACGAACGTAAGTTGTAAAATTTATATAATTTTGTGCAAATTTACGCAGCAAAATTTTAAAATTCCTTTTTTGTAATTTTTATCTCTAGTAAGTAGTTGTTTTTCCCGAATTTTTAAGTATGGAACGAAGCGTACGAAGAGGAAACTGTGACTGGGTCAAAGTCTCAATTTGGCGCATCCTCCCCGAACTTTTTCTTGTGACAAGCTAAAAAAGACGTTGGTAGTATAAATTTCTGCGCCCGTAAAACTGCCATCTTCGCCCCCCCCCCCTTTCGCACGGCGCTGATAAGTACTGTTTATTGATATAAATAATATCTGTAAAATACACAAATAAGAAATTCCCCAATTTAAAATAATTCGCTTGAATGTACGCAGTGTCTTTTTAAAATTCATTTCTTTTAATTTTTACAGTGCTTAAATAGTTTTTTACGCTGAGTTTTTTTAAGGAACAAAAGTATTTTTCATAGCAGAGATCTGGATAGATTTTGTGCTGTTAGCGAAACGAAATTGACCAATCAGAAAATTCGCTCACTTAAAAAAGCAAAAACTTTGAATGCCGTTTTCTGATTGTTCAATCTCGTTTTGTTATTTCTGTATTCGCAAAATGTGCCTGAATACCGGACATTAGATTAAAACATTGCATTAAATTTTGTAATTACTGAATCGTCTGCCGCATGAAACGATATCTGGAAGCAGAAATAATTCTTTTAGTTTGTTGGATAGATTTTTAATTTGGAACGCGTGATGCATTTTCTTGGATAAATCATAAATAAAATAAAGTATCCTCTTTGTAGGATTCCATAATGTAAATAAGTAAAGGTAAGTGAATTTTTTTTTTTTTTATGACTATTGTATTTTGTTTGTTTTAGAAACTGGTGCATATAAAGTTTTATTATTAGAAATTAGATTTATTAGTATATTATTTATTATTAGTATATTAGAAAGTCAATGGTTTTATATATTTATTGTGAAATTTTTTTAATCGGTGACGATGCAGCAAAAGTTTCAAATTTTTAACAGTGTGTCATGTTTTTTCGCTCAATGTATGACAGGTCTGTGGCAAGCCAAACATTGAACGAAAAAATGTACGACATGGACAATTTCACAGTGATAAGAGAGAAAAAACCGGTTTGATTGCGTAATATTGCACGATTTTTGACGTATGTCTCTGTAGTGTGTGGCGGGCCTTGGAGAAAGACGCTCCGGGAGACAAGACGCAAAAACGCGCCAATTTGGCGATCTTAAAAAATCGCGCCAAGAAGGAGAGTAAAGTACATTCTCACCGAGAAAAATTATCTCCGCATGAAACTGAATGTTGCATCATTTCAAAGATACATCCACCAAAATTAATAGGCCCAAGCATTTTTTTTTTTATTTGATTTAGTTTTTACAAAGTAATATTAACATGAAATAAATGTTGTAGTTTACATTAAACCTTAGAAGCGTAAATGTCTATCACATTTTTGAAAATTCAAAATGAATCTTCATTAAAAAAATATGTCCCATCTCTGTCACACTCATGAGGGAGGGATATGACATGTTTTGTTAATGTAATTCTTTTATTAACCTAGAATTTTAGAAATTTTCTTCGAAATTATATATTTTAAATATGTTAAAATGATTCTTGATATTATTTCCATTTTGCACTAGCGAAACTTAATTTGCGAATATATTTTTGTTCAAATTTTCCCATTCGTACCTAACCTCCCCTACATATTCTTGATAAGAAATTATTTTTGTATAATTTTCTAAAATTTTAAGAACAACTTTTCGAACTGTTTGAATATGTTAAAGGGTATTCATGATACTTAGTAATTTTTTAGATGTCAAAATAATTTTCTTAATTTTGTTGTTCATTTCTGCTATTATGGTTAATTTATATAAGTTACAAACGTTATGTTATAGTAGCATTTCCTTGATTTTTCTCTTAAAAATTAAGCTATCCCACACTTTTGCTGCTTACATAGCTGCAAAAATGCGTGAATGGTTAACAAATTAGAGAATAGGATTTTTATTTTAAGGTATTTGGAACTTGGTTTGACTTAAATTTATTTCAATCCAAGTTTTTGCCTTTTTTATAACATAATGATATCGAATTGTCATAAAAATGTTAAATCAATATAACGATTTTGCCTTTTCATTGACATATTTCGGAATTATCCTAAATGTGATTTTTCAAAAGATTTTCTGTACATTTAATATGGACGTTACAAAGGGCTTATCCATTACGCCACAATTTTTTTCTTTAAAAATATACTTCAACCTAACATGTAATCTATTTTAAAAACCGAGTGATTTCTTTCATTTTTTGTTAAACCACATGTTTTCCAACTGCCAAGTTAAAACTTTAATTTTGAAAAAAGATTTCTTTTTTTTAAATTGAAATAAACCCCGCGTGCTTTTGTTTCAAATTCACACAGTTTATAATTAAATAGAAAATAAACCTAATACAACCTTTCACAAAATACAATATTTTCTTATATTTATTTGTAAAATTCAAAATAAAATATTTTCTGATATTTATTTGAAAAATTCAAAATGGTCCAATAATTATATTTTAGCTATGATGCCACGATGTGTAAACCCACCTACATTCTACTGACATTCTATGTAGAATTTTGCAAAACTTCTCCCTCCGTGTATTATTAAAAATATGGCCGTAATGAATGGTTGATCTTTAACATAAATAACTATGGTAATTTATGACATTGAGATGGCATAGCTAATATATCACGAATATTTTTAAAAAAATTTTAAATACATTCCAAATACAGTCGACTCTTGTTAATTTGGAGTCTGATAATTCGAATCTTCGCTTAGTTCGAACTAAATATGAAGTCCCGAAATTTTCAATGGCAGAATAACGTTAAAATTTTTGATTAATTCGAACTCATTTTCTCTTGACTTCGTTTAATTCGATCTAATGAGAATTCCGATTTTTTATTTTTATTTTCTTTCTCATGGATTTCAGGTCATTTGAATATCTTTCTTTGATTTTTGTAAAAATTGTTCCGAACGAGTATACATATAATCCAATGCATTTGATATCCACTTTCCTAGTGCCCCGACCTAGCTTTAAATTTTTCTTCTATTATGCTTGTTTTTAATCTTTTAATTAGTTTATGTATTTATACATTCTAATTTAATCTTCTAATGATAACAGACGAAATAAATTAAAAAAACACTATAACATTAATTCATTTGTAATAGTATCATATTAAGCATGTTTTCCTTTCATATTTTCCATAATTCGAACTTCGGATAATTCGAACATTTCTTGCGGTCCCTACGAGTTCGAACAAACGAGAGCCGACTGTAACTTCATATCTCGTATAAATGTCTGAGAACGGAAATAAAATATATATTAGAGAGACATAAAGAATTTTTGAATAAATATATTTTATTTTGATTTTTGCTTTCCTAATGTCATGTAATTTTAATGTTCGTTTTTATAAATCCTTAATCATCTTTATAATTATAATAAATGGTTTTTTATGTACATTTGGGTGAAAAGTAATGATTATTTTACGACTATCGCAAATATAGAAACATTTAAAAAAAAGAACTTAACAGAAATCAAATTAATTTGAATTACAAGTGAAAAGTTTACTGTATTGTGAACTTCTTTTGTCTATTATTCATAAGTATTCTGCCACCATTCATGATTTTTATTTTGTGCTGCAATATTTTTGCGATGCGATTTCCTTTGAAAACATTACGCTGATTTACATTCAAATGCCATTAACTGTCACAAAACTGTCATTACTGGAACAGTAAAAGCATGAGATGTGAAAATACAAACATATCATTCTTTTATGCTTTGATGAAATATTTGTAAGTAGAAGTGGATGATTCTTCTGAATCAGCGGTTCCCAAACTTTCTTGGTACGCGACCCATCTTTCAGTGAAAAAAAAAATTCGCGACCCACCCAAGATAAAATTGTGTATCAGTATAGCAATTTTTGTACAATCTCTATGTATGCTTGGCTATCCTATCCTACGAAAAACGCAAGTTTCCGTACGGAAGATGCATTACTAAAAACAAGAACCGGTGATCTCAATGTTTGTAAGTGAATAGTAATTAAAACAATGCACAAACTACAAAGACAATTAAAAATACGTTTAATTATTATGAAAACGTAACTTTATAATCAATGAGATTTCTGGTACTGGTGTATTTAGTAATGTGGGAATATATATTAACACGCAGTTTGTCTCAGTACTTATCTTTCAAAAACAGCAAAGTAAAAATGCATGTCCTCAGAAGCACGAATTGTTGAATTTTATCAAGGACCTTCAAGCAGATTTAAATATTTCTTTAAATTCTGTTAGTATATTAATCTAAAAAGAAATAATGATTTTCCCTTGAAATATTATTTCATGTTGAAATTGTCATATCTTTTTAAACAGATGATATAAAAGGTATATTTTTATGACAAACCTCGATTGTTCCGCGACCCACCAAAACAAATGCCGTGGGTCGCGACCCATAGATTGGGAACCGCTGTTCTAAATCACTGTAAATAGGGATTTTACCTTTAATGCCTCAAATAACGTTTTTACATTTGAAAAATAGTCAATGAATTCTAAACAAATAGACAATTTCATTAATCCAATATAGGGTAACATTCCCAGTAATTGGCACATTAAGAATTTGTCGTTAAACTTACTTAAATTTTCATTACAAAGAAATCGGCTATTTACTTGGAAATATTTTTAAATCAAAGAATACATATCTATTTTGCCCACTAAAGGGAAAAAAATTGAAAAAGTATTTTTATAAAAGCATATTTATAAAAAGTTGCTGAAATCAGCAGTAATTGGCACCTAGAGCACCAATGTATGACACCTTGTGATCCAGTAATTGGCATATGTTTATATTAAAAAAAACTTTACATTTTGCATTGGGTTTAATCGCTTCAAATTAATTTACTGTAGATGAAGATGCCATATTTCAGGTTTTTGAGAATAAGAAATCAGCATATTAATCTGAAATGTGAACACTTTAAAACAATACAATATACTTACATTAATACCCAGTAATTGTGCTGCTGTCCCCAGTAATTGTCATATGAAGCTTTAATGGATTCCAATTACTGATAAAATTTATATTTTCAAATAAAAACAAATGATAAACAAAATTAGTCTATAATTTTAAAAGTACTTCCAAAATAAATGGTTTAATCTCAAATTCCTTGAGAATTCCTTGTAATTGGAATAGGTGCCAATTACTCGGAACTAGTAAAATTGAAGCACCATTAATTGACAACTACCATTAATTCAGAAATCCAAATATTTGTGTCGAAAATACTTTTACACAATTAAAGTAACCCTTTTTAACTAAATAAAACTGTTGTCAATTAAAATTTAAAATATATTATAAATCAGATAATAATGAATTGAAGAGCATGCCTTCCTTAAGCCAAAGAACAAGAATTTGCAACAAAATGGCTAATTTGATACAAGCCAGATTTGTTTCTCTTTCCTAGGCTCTATTGTCACCTTGTAAAATAAATCAAAGTTATAATCTTTAACGTAAATGAGCATATAACTGATATAGGGTCTTGAATTTTTAAAAGACTGGATATAAATCTTTTTTTAGGACATGTTTGTAAAATGTGCCAATCACTGGTGCATGCCAATTACTGGGGGTGTTACCCTATATAAACACGACGAAATTTATTTTTTTCAACAAAATGTGATGGACTTTTTTCTTTGCTGTCCCGTTTTTGATGCAGTCAGGCGTTTTATCGACCGGTCATCGCCATAAACACAATGTTTTTGAAATTTTATAAGGTCTAAAATATTAATGAAATGAATGACTTGACTTGATAAGTAGTGTTACAAAAATCCTCAAACATTATTAGAATAAAAATCCGACCATAACAATAAAATTCATTCTTTTTTTATTGATCATTCTGATTCGTAAAAGAAACTGAATACATTTTTTTCTTACAAAGTTAAACAAGTTTGAAATTGCACGTGAACGTAAGTAAATGAGATGCGTTCGTACGATAACGAAGTTTTAAAAATATTCAGATCTTTCTGATATAGTAGAGCGTACTTCGGATACAGTATAGTGATCGAAATCTTTGTGTTTCTGTAAATATGCAGAAACTAATTTTTATTACACCTCACAAACATATATCTTATTCATAAAGTGTGAAATAGTTGAATATAATTAAAACACGTCCCAAACAATGTTTCCTCGTATAGCATTATGTAGTGGAATGCTTTTGTGTGGCACTGTAATTTAATAATAAAAATTCTTTGCATCACAGATTGTACAGAATGCATATTTTAGCATTTATTTCATAGATTCATGCCAATTCTATTATGTTCGAATGAGTGTAACATCATAAAAATGCATTTGAATCTTTTTTCCCATTGACCGTAATGTAATGGAATACCTTTGATTGTCCCTGTAAATGATCAGTGCATCGGACTTCCATAACATTTGAAATGACTCGATAAAATTACGTAATAATTATATGTTTTAAATTTCAAACGATTAAAATGCATTTGAAAAAATTTTCCGCATTGACTGTAATGTAACGGAATCCTTTTGATTGTCCCTGTAATTCATCTATGCATCCGATTTTCATAACATTTCAAATGACTCGACAAAATTACGCAATAATTATATGTTTTAAATTTCAAACGATTAAAATGCATTTGAAAAAATTTTCCGCATTGACTGTAATGTAACGGAATCCTTTTGATTGTCCCTGTAATTCATCTATGCATCCGATTTTCATAACATTTCAAATGACTCGACAAAATTACGCAATAATTATATGTTTTAAATTTCAAACGATTAAAATGCATTTGAAACTTTTTTCCCCATTGACCGTAATGTAACAGAATCCTTTTGATTGTCCCTGTAATTGATCTATCCATCCGATTTTCATAAAATTTGAAATGACTCGACAAAATTATGTTATAGTTATGTATTTTAAATTTCAAACGATTCGGTTGGGTAGTTTTTGCATTGTTATATGCGGACGGACAGACGGACGGACTGAGCGACAACAATAGGTGCTACGTATTTACATAATTACGAACGCACCTAAAAATGCCCGGTCCGGCATTTGAACTCCTGACATTTTGACTCATTAAAGTGTATTCATCGATCCATCGTTTAACGGAATACCGTTACCTGCAGTATATTCTGTTGTACTGCCTACAATACAGACCAAGAAGTATTGCCAATAAAGTAAGCCGATTAACACGTTTGCTGCCGCTCACGCGATAGCGCGTGATATGGCGCCAACGTTAAGGAGTCACTCGCGTGCCAGCGCGTGATGTGGGGTAACGTCCAATAGCCAGTCACGCGCTGGCGTGGGAAAATCTTTCACTGATTCTTTGTTATAAAAAGTAAATCGTCTTTTGGGAAAAAACCCACTTCTACAGTGCGGCATTAACTATCATCACATCTTCATGTAAGCGTCAGCGAACGTGTTAAAAGCTGTCTTGGTAGCTTAATAACTTAAGAATTGGCAATTGAAGTGCAATAACTTGTGTTCAAATCTCGGACTACGACATTTTCCCACCTAGTTAGGAAAAATCAATTCGATAAAAAGTGATACACAAATATGAAAACTTTAAAAAAAAAGACATCCCTTCGGAAGTTAGTCTTTTGTTACTGCGCCTTTTGAAGTAAACTGAATATAAGATCCAGTTTTATTTTGAAAAAACATACTAACAACCAAAATAGTGTTTTACCTTTCAGTTTTCAAATATCGTGTTGGTATGTCATAATTAAATATATAAATAATTTCTACAATGAAAAAGAGTTTTCTTTTTTTTTTACTCAATTAAACTTGGTATTTGTATGCGAAGATGGAATTTTGTAGCTGATTTTAAAAACCACAACTTGAGAGATTAAATTTATAAAAATTTCATTCACAGATTTACTTTATCCTATTATCCTATGGTAGTCACAGGGGACCAAGAGTCAAATATTCTTCGTAATCTGTACAAATTAATACAAGTTGAAACAAAACAGAATTTATTGATTCGTCTAAAAACGCTTCAGAAAATAATCCAAATAGATGTGTGAAACTGCAGCAATGAAACACTTTAAATGCTTAAAGATTGAAAATAATTATTAAAAAAATTTTAATTTAAGAAATTACACCAACAATTTGAAAAATGTTTCACTCGAAACATTCATCTATCATTTTAAGCTAAATACCAGATGTTTTACTGTGTATTATCCGTGCCACTGCTATAAATGACTCTATACATGCTGCAATTTGAAGGTACGGTTCGTTTAAGTTACATCACTCCATTGTCATCTAGCATAAAAGTTGGCGACGAAAGAAACATTTCAAACTATGTAACATTATTGGTGCGAAAGTAATCATTATTAAAATACAGCTTTGGCATATACTGTTATACTTGTAAGACTTTGGCATATACTGTTTGATTTTACAGAGCACAATTTTGGTGATGGAGGTTCTAAATAAAAGTCGATCGCAGCACATGCATCTGTGAATGGGTCCATCAGACATTGAATCAAAAAAGATCTTTCCAGTTTTTCCCAAGCCGATTGCTTTTTAGTTATTTTTTAGGTGGTGGAAAATCAAGAGTAATAGCTATAACATTTTCCGGCTTGTTAGAATCACTATTGGCACTCAAATTTTCCTGGTTAGAACCGACCGATTGTGAAACGCCATGGCTAGTGGATTGGTCGCCCTCGAGACATGATGTTTTACAATTAATCGGTTCCGCATTAAACTGCTTCCTTTTTTTATTGCTTCCTTCCCAGTACTACTTAGTTATTTATACTACTTTTATACTACTTAGTATCAATTTCGTCAAATGATACGAATCGCCAAACTAATAAGCAACTTATACATGTTGACTAAATACTTATTTTAAATAACAAAAGAACAAATAAATTATTAAATTATTAATAAAAAGTCGAAATAAAAATCACCTTATGATTGTTTAAGTACGCGTATTGTGTTTAATGTCATTGAATGCGACATTCACGGTCATTCATTTATTTGGCTGCGGCTTTTTCCGTATCTGTTAATTTCCGTCTACCCATTTTTAAATTTGTTAGTTTTCTCCTTTATTACAATGATTTTAAACATTTTAATTTCCTATTCAAATAAAAATTCTTCTAAAAGTAAAGAATTTATTTTAAATTCAAAAGTGACCACGTCATTTTGTCAATCCTCCACCGAAAGCAACAACCATTTTTCAATGGTTAAAAACATAAAAAATACGCTTTTATACACTTAAATATTGGGTTGGGGAAAAAGTAATTTCACTTTTTTCCAACGATAGCTTTAAAGTCGCATATCTCGAATAATACTTACTCAAATAAGCCATACTATACAGCATTTGAAAGGTAATAGTCTCTAAAATATTTTGGATATAAAGGTAGCGTTTTTTGTGTATACAGTCAAAAGTTATTGCGTTTTAAAATTAGAGATTCCAGAAAATCATTTTCATCACATTTTAGTTTTTTACTTCCAAATAGGGCAAAATATGGCGCAGGCTCACCGAAAATTGTGTGGCGCTTATGGTGATCAGTACTTACGTAAACGCCAAAGTCAGAATCGGTTTGCTTGTTTTCGTTCCGAAAATTTCGATGTTAAAGATGAACGTTTCCCTGGCCGTCCATTACTTGAAAAAGTCGATGAAATTAAAAAACAAAATCGAGGTATACTGACATATTTCTACCCAAAACATTTCTACAGAACTAAACATCAACCATAACCCACTTTTGAACCATTTACATAAAACTGGATACCAAAAGAAACTCTATTCTTGGATTCCCCATGAACTTACAGTGAGAAATTTAATGGACAGAGTTTCCATTTGTGAATTGCTGCTGAAACGGAATAAAATCGAGCCATTTTTGAAACAAATGATTACGGGTGATGAAAAGTGAATCACGTACGACAACAATGTGCTAAAAAATCGTGGTCGAAGCTTCATAAACGGTGGCAAAGCCCGGATTGACGCCAAAGAAGATGATGCTGAGTGTTTGGTTGGATTGGAAAGGAATTGTCCATCATGAGCTGCTCGAACCTGGCCAGACCATTAATTCAACTATCTACTGTGAACAACTAATGCGTCTGAAGCAGGCAACTAAAAAAATCCGGTCAAAATTGATCAATAGGAAAGGTGTTGTCTTCCATCACGACAACTCTAAACCACACACATCTTTAGTCACTCAGCAAAAACTGAGAAAGCTTGGCTGGTAGGTTTTGATGCACCCACCGTATAGTCCGGACCTAGATCCGACCGATTACCATTTGTTCCACCCTCTGGCGAACTTTCTTAATGGTATTCAGCTGGATTCAAAAGAGGCTTGTGAAAATCACCTTGCTCGGTTTTTTGCCTATAACTCTCAGAAATTCTACAGTGACGGAATTATGGTTTTACCAGAAAATGGAAAAAGGTCATCAAACAAAACGGCACATATATTATTGATTACTTGTTTAATTTATATAAATAAATTTAGTTTAAAAAATACGAAAAAAGCGAAATTACTTTTTCCCCAACCCAATAAAATCCAAGGAAGGCTCTTCTGCACAGAGCATTCTACTGAACTGATTTTGTTAACAATTATTTCTTAAAGATGTTTATTTGCGGCTGAGTGCGTATTACCTATTTTTGAAATATATTCCCATTTTTAATATTTTAATAAAAAAATATGAATTTTTTTTAAACGATTTATGCCTAGCATTCCATTTATGGCACGCATTGAATTTTATTATATTTGTAGGTAATTTTTTTCATGTTTATAACATAAAAACTACATGAAATAAATATTTTTACATGTCGTTATCTGTTCCCGAAAAACATCACTACTATCATCATGATAGTTATTTATTTGAGCAAATGAAGGCTTTATTTTATAGAATCATCTGATTATTATTTTTTCAAGATTGCGGAATGAAGAAAAGAAAATATTTGTATTTTTTCTACCAAGGACCCAAATAAACAAATCATAATTTCGCTTGTAGAATTCGATGAAACACGCATTTTTTAAAATTATGAAATTATCTGTTGCTTTTTTATGTATTTTTGTTACCTATAAAAGATAAGTCGCAGGGAACGAATGGGCACACATTTTTATTAGCCATTTAAAAAACAGTTATTTATGTAAAGTCTTTCTAAAGATTATTATGAAATAAATTGCTTTTAAGTCTGAAATATTATTATTCATAGTTTATCATAATTAATACTTAAAATGTTATTATTTTATGTAAAGAATTTCTTTAGTAGTTCATAAAAATACGAATTATAGTATAAAATATACAAATTTTAAATCTTATTTTATATTCTCATATTTAGTACTTTTATATTTAACTAAATGAATACAAAAGTTTGTTAGATTAATTTATTTCAGCATTTTCCAGTTTATTTTACCAAATTTTAAAGTGATATTACCAACAAATAAGGGAAAAAAAGTTTAAAATGTGCCAATCTGATTACTTCCATTGTTTCAGATATTAGAGAAATGAAGAATAATATTCAGACACGTGACGCTTTGAATGTATTTTTTGCCTTTCCAAGCTATTTTATGTTTAAAAAATTAAACATGGTTAATTTATATTCATAAGCAAATAACAATCCAAATTTATTGCCACGTCGCAAGAATTCTATTCTATTCTAAGTCTATTGCGTTTATTTTATCTTCGGCATTATGATTTTATTAGCTTTTTTTTCATCCCAATTAAATAAAAAAATATTTTTATTTGAATATACTATGGAATAAAAAAACGTAAATAAAGTATGGTTCAAAAGTTTGCGCCAGAGATGTTATGCTTCGATAAAATGTATTTTCACATCATAAAACTGCGAAGAAAAACTGATGCGACTGTATAATCATGGCTTAGCTCACATATGAATGTGAAAAATAACACTAATAAGTCTTGATTTACATCCACTAATAACTATATCGTAATATATATTCCACATTAAAAAATAAGAATTTATATTATAAAAAACATTTTACTTCTAAGACGTTGTATATTAATAAAAACCTTTAAAATATATTAAATTTTATTTACGTGTTTCAACTCCTATTAATAGTCATCCTCAGAATGTAAATAGAAAAATAAAAATTAAAAATACAATTAACGCGAAAATCGGAATAAAGAATTAAATGTAATCAAAATGAAATAAATGTTAAAAGAAAATAAATTAAATGCATCCTGCGTTTTTTAATTTGGATATTGTCCGCGGTCTATTTAAATAATTTCCGTGTAAATTGTCTAACCATTCAATCCATATATTTGGGATGCGAAATGATAGTGTATCGTTACAAATATGTGAACTTTTTAAATAAATTTCAATTGATTCTCTTATGAATAATTTTAAATAAAAATTAGACCTGTATATTAATTTACTCTCGTTAAAAAGTATCTTAATGTTCTCTTTTTGATTTAATCTGGATAGAGTGGTTTTCTTCCTGTTAAGTTTTATATCTGTTATATGTTCTTTACGCCTGATTTTAAATTTACGTTGGGTCATGCCTACATAAAAGTTTTTTATTCCTCCTTCTCTAATAAATGGAATCATAAACCGAAAGGTCGTCTATACTAATGGGATCAATTTTTGTATTTAAGAGCATTTTTAATTTAGGGGGGGGGGGGTTGGCTATTAAACATAATTCAAAAAAATTTTAAAGATTTTTGATACATTCAAAAAAGCCCGGAAAATAATTTACTACAACCCTTTTCCTATTGATTTCATTAAAAGTTTTAATTTTATTTTTAGAGTCATTCAATTCCATCTATTAATGGTGCGTTTAATTTGTTAATGAATTTAATTTGGTATCCATTATTAATTGCGATACATTAATTTTCTCTAACTCGTTATTTAAGTTTTTATCTGAAGAAACTGTAAAAGCACGAATAATTAAGAATCTAAAAGTTGATAATTTATAGGATAAAGGGGAGCAAGCATCAAAAGGTATAATGTTTAAATCTGCCACCGGTTTTCGGTAAACCGAACGGATTAATTCACAACCTACTCTCGTTAATTCAACATCTAAAAATGACAACTTTCCTTCATTTTCTTGTTCGAAAGTAAATTGAATGTTTTTGTCTAATTCATTTAATTCCTGTATAAAACTTCATGAAATCATTAACATTACCTTACCAAACAACGAAAATATCGTCTAAATAACGCACCCATACTAAAGGAACAACCTTAAAGGTACTAAAAATTTTAGATTCGATGGGGCGTAATTTAAATTCAATTCTGCTAGAAGGCCAGGTATTGGGGAACCCATAGGAGCACCATGTGATTGATCATAAATAACATTGTCAAACACAAAAAAGTTGCTTGAAATAATTATGTTTAAACCACTCTTTAAAGTGTTCTTCATGGTTAGATCAAAAGTTTCTTTATCATCAATAGACTGTTCTATGTATTTAGTTACTTCTATTGTATCTATGGATGGATAAAGGAATATAACATCTAAGCTTGCTAAAATGCAATCTTCAGAGATTTTGAACGTCTTGATTTTTTCACTGAAATCTGTAGTGGAGTCTATCGTAAAGACGGATGGAGGTAATAGCTGTTTTAGTAATGGAACGTACGCTTTTTCTAAGAAGTAGGTAGGACCTTGGCATTTTGTCACGATTGGTCGAAGAGGATAGTTATGTTTATATCTTTGAATTTAGCTTTTAATCTTGGTACGAACAGCTAATTTGTTTAATCGCAGTTTAATTTTCATGAAATCTGGCCATTTTCCTTTTTCAGTGATGTCTTTGGTTTTTAACAGACTTCCAAAAAGGAGAAGAGGTTATCAATTCGACGCGTATGTATTTTTTTTATGTATGTTCACCGATTACTCCGAAACTATTCAATCAATTTCTGTTATTTTTGTTTCAAATGAAAGACGATGCTCTCGAATTGGTACCACTTCCGTTTCATCGAATTTGGTTCAGTACTTTTTTAGTAATTAGCTAACAACAAAAAAAATTGGTGTTTTTTCGCTAATTAAAAGTGTTGAATATGTTCGCTGAGTGCAGTGTAGACAGCATGGCCGAGCGGTCTAAGGCGTCAGATTGAAGCTCAGTTTCTCGAAAGAGAGCGTGGGTTCGAACCTCACTGCCGACATAATTTACATCCATGTAAAATTTACATTTTTTTTTTCGTATTACAGTTTTTATTATTAACCGGCTTCAGAAAACGAAGAGGAAGTTATCAATTCGACGCGTATTTTTTTTTCTATGTATGTTCACCGATTACTCTGAAACTATCCAACCGATTAATTTGGTTTTTGTGTTAAATAAGAGAGGCTACTCTCGAATTGGTACCACTTCCATTTCATTGAAATTGGTTCAGTACTTTTTTAGTAATTAGGCAAATTTTAATAAAATTGGTGCTTTTTCTCAAATTAAAAATAACATGTACTTTGAATAAGCTCGCAGATTGGAACGCAGTCAGGATATCTCAGCGGCTTAAGGAGCCAGATTTAAGCTCTGGTGCTGGAAAGAGAGCGAGCGTTCGAACCCCACTCTTGACAAAATTTATATCCATGGATAATTTACAATAATTTTTTCCGTATTACAATTTTTATTAACTGACTTCAAAAAATCGTTAACTTTTAACTAAAAAGGAGAAAAATAAACTTTTCTACCAAAAATTGAACCGACTTCAGAAACTACTACAAAGTGAAAAATATTTTTTTTACATAATAGTAATAAAAAATTAAATTAAGAGCATAGTATTTACCATGCGTATTATTATATTTATGTAAATTAATTTGATTTTTTGGAGTCGGTGCCAGCCAAGCCAATTTCGAAAATTAAATTAAGTATCCAATGCAAAGCCTAAAAGAATAAAAGCTTGGCTGGCACCGACACCAAAAAATCAAATTAATGTACATAAATATAATAATACGCATGGTAAATACTATGCTCTTAATTTAATTTTTTATTACTATTATGTAAAAAAATTCTTTTTTACTTTGTAGTAGTTTTTGAAGTCGGTTCAATTTTTGGTAGAAAAGTTTATATCACAAATTTTCTTTAATGGGTTATGCCTTATAGTTTTACAACTCATTTCTTTGATACAAACGTCCATTTTATCAATGTACTCTTTTCTATTAAGGATGGCTAAGCGATTAGGTTTATCTGTCTCAATTATAGAAATATCTTCGTATGACTTAATTCTCTTAATGGTTTTAATTAGTTTAACGTTTTTTGATTTGTCGGATGAATTTATAGGAGCATTAGAATGTTTATTAAATTTATTAGCTGCGTTAAAAAGTACATTTCTTACTACTTCTTTATGATTAGTAGGAGCTACTTGAACGATGTTTTCGCATTCAGTGATGATTTTTTTAATATTAGGATGGCTTTTGAACATAAATTTAGGTCCAAGCTTTAAAATGTTATTTTCATGTTGAGTAAATTTATGATCGAACGAATTAAGATATTCGACTCTTAATCGATTTTTCTTTTGAGACTTTACCTTCAATCTATTAATCTTGTTATTCTGTGTTATCAGTTTCCTCTTATTTTGAAACTCTCTATAACATACTAACTTCTTAAACAAAATATCAAACAGTAGAGGAGGATAACTATCATTCATTCTTTCATGGGCGTCTTTAGTTTTTATGGTTAATGAATTAATTAATGCATATTTTTTGTCTGATATGAAATCTTAGACAACTCTGTTATAACTTCTTCACATTATGTGCATAGTTGAGATTCATAAACCAATTGTTCACTTTCAAAAATTTTGGAGTAATATTCAAACGTTTACAATTATTAAGGAAACGGAGATTAAGAAGCTCTCTGTCTAATCTTAATCTTTCATATTTAAAACAGTGGAATGCATCCAAATTCGGTAAAAAGTCCAGATTAAAGGATGAATCTGATATAACATCTTTCAGTTTTATGTCATTGCGTTTGAATTCATATAAACTATTAAAAGACTTCATTTTATCCAGCATAGATGATAGATATAAATGTGAAAAATAACACTAGTAAATCTTGATTTACGTCCACTAATAACAATAACCATATCGTAATACTGATAATACATATTCCACATTAAAAAATAAGAATTTATATTATAAAAAATATTTTACTTCTAAGACGTTGTGTATTAATAGAAACATTTAAAATATATTAAAAAAAATTATTTACATCTTTCAACTCCTATTAATAATCATCCTCAGAATGTAAATAGAAAAATAAAAATTACAAATACAATCAACGTGAAAATCGGAATAAAGAATTATTGAAAATAAATTAAATGTATCCCGCGCTTTTTAATTTGGATATTGTCCGCGGTCTAGTTAAATAATTACCGTGTAAATTGTCTAACCATTCAATCCATATATTTGGGATGCGAAATGATAGTGTATCGTTACAAATATGTGAACTTTTTAAATAAATTTCAATCGATTCTCTTATGAATAATTTCAAATAAAAATTAGACCTGTATATTAATTTACTCTCATTAAAAATAATGTTAATGTTCTCTTTTTGATTTAATCTGGATAGAGCGGTTTTCTTCCTGTTAAGTTTTATATTTGTTATATGTTCTTTACGGCTGATTTTAAATTTACGTTGGGTCATGCCTACATAAAAGTTTTTTATTCCTCCTTCTCTAATAAATGAAATCATAAGCTCCCGAAAGGTCGTCTATACTAATGGGATCAATTTTGGTATTTAAGAGCATTTTTAATTTGGAGGGAGGTTTAGCTATTAAACATAATTCAAAAGTTTTTAAAAGATTTTTGATGCATTCAAAAAAGCCCGCTTATTTATTTAGGATACTTATTTTTAATTTCCTAATTTGTAGTAGAATAAAAACGTTTATTGATAGTAGAACTATTTCAGAAATAGAATATTGAATTAGAATAGAATAAAAAAAAATTCTTGTATTTGTAGAAATCATTTGTCATTTGTACTCATTTCAATACACATCTTTCTATAATAAAATCTCCATGCTGTCATTGTGTGCAGTCTTATGAAAATGAAACGCAAATCTCGTAAAAAAAATTCGGTCATTTTTTAAAAGGATGATATACTAATATATACATTGAAAAAATTAATTTAACATAAGCCCCACCGGTGGCCTAAAGGTTCTGCTCTCAAACTTGGTTGACAAGATATAAGCTAGTTTGAAACTTAATTGCGCCTAATCATTCGATGTTTTCCGCAGTTTTCTTCGAACCTTGCATTTCTTTGCATAAAAATGTGTTAGGTACCCTAGGAAAGATCCTCACAGAGGACCTCCCCCACTTTTCTGGACTATTTCCGTCGTGCAGGTAATTGGCCGTCATAAAACAGCACTAATTAAGTTCGGGCGAATTAATTTAAATGATGCTTCGTTTTTTTCTTGTCTTATGTTTATCCTCTCCCTCCACCCCCACCCCCCCCCAAAAAAAATCAGTTGTTGTACTTTCTATGATGCATTAAAAATACAGTAAATATTTTATAATCGAGTTCGAGGCGCACGTGATGATGATGCCAAATGTGCCAAACAGAAATTTGTTTGGGGAAAAAATAAATTGCATTCAAAATTTTTGCGTGATTTTAGAGATGAACATTAAATACTTTATAAAAAGTTTTTTAAAAGAAACTAATTTTGCTTATATCCTGTTTATCCTATTTGCGTTTATCTTATTATTACGTGAATATTTATTTTAGAATAAGATATTTTGCACGAAAATTAAGATCATACAATCTGGATTTATGATAAATGCATCTTGATAAAAACGCTTTGATAGGAACAATTTATATGACCGACAACATTCGAGAAAACGGATAAGGAATTTCAATAAAATATTTTTTTGTGTCTAGTTTTACTTTTAAGCCACATTCCTTTTCAAATAAGTTTTCAGGAATCATTTAACCGCCCGTTTTATTTATTTTTTTAAGGAAACACCCCTTTTCGAATTTAAATTGCTAATCTTCAGCGAACCAGGCTTAAAAACAGCAAAGCAGAGTTTTGTTCTTACTTTTTTTTATTTAAACATTTTTGTCCTTTTTTGTTTTCTGGAAGAGAAAAGGTCGTTTTCAGCGATTGTGAAATCCATGTAGGTTAATTTTATTTTCTAAAACAACGGAACAAATTAAAGTACTTTTTTTGTGTGCGCATATGTGTGTGTGTGTGAAACATTTCTTAATTAATCGATTTTTTAAAGATCGCCTGAAGATTGAGCTCACACGACCGTTGTTTCTCGGCTATGAAAACAGAAGCGACATTGCAGATAAATGGTGTTTTATGTTTTTAAAGAAATAGTTTGAGAGAGTAGAATATTAATTCAATGTTTATAAATAAGAATTCGTTCGAATACAATATTTAAAGTTGCCTTCAATGAGTTTTATTCCTTCAGATGCTATAAAAGACTCTAAGGAGGAATATGTATAAAGAAAAAAATATTTCTAGAAGTACTTTTCATGCAGAATTTCTGCAGAGCCAGCAAAAAAGAAAAAAATATCTTGTCACCCATTGAAGAATGTGGAATGTGTGACAGATGGGCCTTACTCATACGTTCATTTGTAATCTTTCATTTTTTATCTCTGCAGTTGTTATAGTTAGTATTAACAGCATGTCACGTTAAAAAAATATAACAGACCTGGCTTCATGTGGTAATTAGTCTTTTTTTTATCATAAATAGTTTGTCACGATGCTTGTAAATTGAAAGATTTAAGAGTTATAGGACCATTTCATTATAATATAGTTAAAGCACGTGTGTGTTCAAAAATTGTCAGTTCTTCGTCGATTATGTGCACGAGAGGAGTTTATTTCTGTGGAGAAAAGAATTTTTATATTCAAACCATCACTAGAACTAAAAAATGTAAAGGGAGAACTCTAAAGCATGTTAAACTGAGAAGGCCATCGCTCCGCGTAACTAACGCTCCTCTGCCTCTTCTATTTAAAACTGGAAAACATAAACTAAAACATTCAGACATTAACCCTGCGGCTAAAAATTCAAGTTTTTTTTTCTTTGTTGGCACTATAGGTTATTTGTTTATCTATACTAATATTATAAAGAGAAAAGATTTGATTGTTTGTTTGTTTGAATTGAATAGGCTCCGAAACTACTTGACGGTTTTGAAAAATTCTTTCACCGTTGGAAAACTACACTATTTCTGGTGAACATAGGCTAATTTTTATTTGATTTATTCAAATATTTTCCTTAAAAATTCAAAATTTCAGTATTTTTCATACAGAATCAATGAAAATTTTTCCGATAAAAAATAACCATTTTTCTTTCGCGTTGCCAAGAAAATCAAAAACTGGAATAACTTCTCTTCGGCAATTAATTTTCAGTTGAACAGTATCCACGCGAAAAATTAAAATAAAAAGAATTCAAAGGAAAAAAAAAATGTGACGTCATAGTTGGAAAAAAAAGCATTTTATTATATAGGACGCACGAATATCGGTTACGTTAATAAGAGGTTCTGTGTAAAAAATGGCGACATAATTAGAAGTAAAGTGAACGAGAAAGAATTAAATTATTAATAAAATATTTGATTTGAAAAAACATGTCGTCATACTTTAAATAACATAGAAAGTATTTGTTAAAAGTTACAATTTTCAAGTATTTGTTAAAAGAACAAGAAGCATGGATATATGTAACTAATTAAAAATCGGTAAATTATGACGTCACATCTATACCAATATTATAAGGAAGAAAAATTTGATTGTTTGTTTGTTTGAATTGAATAGACTCCGATAGTACTTGACGGATTTGAAAAATTCGGTACTAATAGGTTATCCCGTCGACCAAAAAATTATCGCCAAACTATAAGATTAAATAGCCAATAATGAATGATCGTGAATGTCACATTCAATGACATTAAACACGATTCACGTGTTTAAAATGTCATTGATTTTTATTTCGACTTTTTATTTGTATTGTTATTAATATTCTACTAATTATTTGTTTTTTTGTTAATTAAAATAAAAATTACGTCAATATGTACAATTTGGCTATTAGTTTGGCGATTTGTATAATTTGGCGAAATTGGTCGACGGGATAACAGAGTAGTACCAAAAAATTCTTTCATCATTGGACAGCTACACTATTTCCGGTGAACATAGGCTATATTATATTTTCAAAAAAATAGGGAACCTTACTAAAATGCCAATAATGTAACCCAAGGTGTAGAAAAATGACCTTAAAAATTCTTACACCGCGTGCGTTGCGAACATTATTAATTATAAAACAAAGTAATGTACTACGACTTTGCAGTACGTATAATTATCTACAAAAAAATGTCGCTACAGCATGCATTTTTGCCGATCGCACTGAAGCTAGCATAGGGGAGAAAAATACGGGCTTCTGATTGGTTGAATAATTTTGCTTTCCTTCATTTTTGAGTTTACGTTTATTTAATCATCAATTTCTGTTTGAAAAGCTTTTGAAAGCTGGATTTTCCTTCTGTTTTTAAATATTTATTAATAGATAAAGAAATAGATAATTCGGAATTTATAATTAAAGAAGTTAATCAGGATGTTTAACAATTGCTCTGTATTACTTTTAGAAAATAATAAAAATAGAATTGCCATTTCTTCTTTCTGTTTTTTTAACATGATATGCACATATATACACAATCAGAACAGTTTATTTAGGAACAACAGTATTTTCATTAAAGCGTCAAACTCAATTGTTCTATATTACTTAAAAAAAAAAAAAAATTCAATTTTTTTTCTTATTATAATTTTAATGATATACTCATTTACGCTCTTAATATGTACATTAGCATTCAGGATGATCTATTTGCAAATAATTTTTTGACCAATCAGAAACCGTATTTTTCTCCCCTATGCTAGCTTCGGTGGGATCGGCAAAAAATGCCGACAGCATATGGCTGTTATAGTTACGTCACAATAAGTGGTTTTTTTTATTAAAAAAATAAGTAAAATGCCGTCTCAGTAAAAGCTTTTTATTTTTACCTTGGTATTAATCCTTATGGACATGGGACTGGACGACTTGCTCTACCGAAGCAAAGCGAGGGCGGACCGCTAGTATACAATATTCTAACTAAATAAAAAGCAGCTGAAAATGGTGGTTCTAAAAACAAATGTACTGTTTTAAATTAAAACAAATAAAACAGCATGCCATAACTAAGTTTTTAACATTTCCAATTTAGGTGAAAAAGGTTCTTCCCATCCATTTGTCTGTAAAGGTTTCAACTTCAGTATATACTCTAGTAACATGTCATCATGCATACAAATAATAATAAAAATATGTAATATTGAGGTTTGTTGCGGTACGTCGGTTTAAAAATTTAAAGTGTGTAGCTTTTATAGTTCGTTTGCATGAACACTCAAAAGAATTGGAATACATTTTGATCTATTATTAAAAATCGTTTGCAGCGTGTATCTTATACTATAATGCAAGCAAAAATTGTGTGTGTCTGTGTGTGTAAATTTTATCTCAAAAAGGACTCTAACGATTTTCGCAAAAATTTGGATTTTCCTATTTTTGGGTACGAGAAGACTATTAGGCTAGGTCACATGTTCGAGAAAATTCGATTATTGGGTCATTTTAAGTCATAATGGGTCTGAATCAAGCTATTTATATCTAGAGAACGGCTGGATCGATTTTAAGTCATAATGGGTCTGAATCAAGCTATTTATATCTAGAGAACGGCTGGATCGATTTTAAGGAAATTTTGTATCCAATCGTTTTTTGGCACAAGTAAACTATTGGGCTGGGTCACATGTTCGAAAAATTTCGATTAGTGGGTCATTTTTGGGTCATTATGAGTCAAGCCATTTTTATCTAAAAAACGGCTCTAACGATTTTGACCAAATTTTGTATGTATCATTTTGGATTACAAGAAGACCATTGGGTTAGGTAACATGTTCGAGAAAATTCGGTTAGTGGGTCATTTTTGGGGTCATTGTGGGTCATGCTATTTTTATCTAGAGATTTTCTCACGCAATTTTGACTAAAAATTGCATTCTATGGTTTTCGGGCACGAAAAAAACATTGAGCTAGGTTACATATTCGAGAAAAAATTTTAATGGGTCATATTGGGTCATTAAGGATCTGGGTCAAGCTATTTATATTTAAAGAACGGAGTGATCGATTTTAACGAAATTTTGTATGCAACAGTTTTTTGACATGAGAAAACTAATGGGCTCACATGTTTGAGAGATTTCGACTATAAGGATCATTTGTGAGTCATGATGGGTCATAATGGATCATGTCAAGCTATAGCTAAAGAACGGCGGGATCGATTTTAACGAAATTTTGTATATAACATTTTTTGACACGAGAAAATCATTGGGCTAGGTCACACATTCGAGAAATTTCGATTAAGGGGTCATAAAGGGTCTGGGTCAAGCTATTTATATTTAAAGAACGGCTGGATCGATTTTAACGAAATTTTTTATGTAACAATTTTTAGACACGAGAAAACTAATGGGCTAAGTCACATGTTCGAGAGATTTCGATTATAAGGGTAATTTGTGGTCATGATGGGTCATGCTAATTTTATGTAGAAAATGGCTCGTACCATTTTGACTATACTTTGTATTATATCATTTTCGGGAAAGAGAAAACCATTGGGCTATGACACATGCTCGCGAAAATTCGATTAGTGGGTCATTTTGGGTCATAATGGGTTAGGGTCATTCTAATTATATATAATAACGACTCAATCAATTTTACCTAAATTTTGTAACGAAACGTTTTTTGTCACGAGAAAACTATTGGGTTGAGTCGCACGTTAAACAAAATTATATTAGTAGATCATTTTGCTGAATTTCATTTATTCCTGAATTTATTGCTGATGCATCATTTATTGCTGAATGCTGTCAAGCTAATTTTACCGAAGAAATGGCTTAAACGTTTTTGATTCAATTTTACATTTTATTGTTTTTAATTACCTGAAGACCATTGAGCTAAGTCACATGTTTGATCAAATTTGATTCGTGGGTCTTTTCGGGTAATACGGGTTACGAGAATATGGCTACAGCCAATAAGTCGGCGATATTTGACAAAATATTGGCGACATTTGGCCGAAAAATCGACTATTAAGATTACGAAAGCTAAAACACGTATTTGTCGCTAAATTAAAAAATGTCTCCAAATTTGGCTATGTCTGGCAAAAAAATATTGTCTTTCAGAATGTGAAGAAATTTTTTATACATTCTCAATAGGATTCGAGATGCATGGTTAAACCAATCAGAGTCGAGCAAAAACACTGATTTGGATCGATATCCTTTCGTTGTAAATTTTAAAATAAAGTAAAATTTATGAACATGTGCATACAAACATAGTTTTCTTATTGTTTTTTTAAAATACTACTATTATAAATAACAGATTTTACAGTTTTAATACAGAGTGAATGATATAGTGATAATACTATATCCAGTTCAACACAAGGTTAATTTTGACCGAGCTTAGCTCGGTAACTCCTGCTAGTTAATAATTATACTCTATTTGAAATAATTGAAATAGATATGCATCACTGATGTGAAACACAGAAAGTTTATTCCTATGAAGTATGTGCTGTGCATAGCAATTTATTGGTCATTTACAGATTTTTTTACAAATGAATTCGTTTACAGTACTGTCAATGAGAGATATATTTTGAAAGAGCATTTTCATTTATGATATCTGTTACTAAATGTAATTATTTTATTGCAGTTTATTTGCTGTGCATAAATTAAAAATCGTTCACAGGGATGCATAAAAGAAATCTAGTACATTTCCTCTCATTGTAGGAAATCGTCCTTAGTGAATTTTAAACAGTGTTATGCGTTTCCTACTCAACTAAATTTTAGCATACAGCATATCAAAATCTATAGATCATATGCAGATTTTCATAGAAAAACCAATTTTTTTCTCATGGTAATTTCTGAAATTGGGTTTTAAAATCTGTTATGCTTATTCTAAATTGCTTCTTTAGGTAGCAGTTTTCCTCTTATAAAAAGGTGAAGGTTTGAATTCGAAATATGTTGGAAAGTGTCTCAAAACCTACGATATACGAATAATGTTCCTTTCATGTTTAAAAATACGTTTGTCATGGAAATGATATAAATAACCTCCAGGCAATTGTAAACATAAGTTGAACATCCGAAGCATGCTTCGCGAAGTGGTCATGAGAACCTGGTGGGCATCCCTTGGATTTTGCATCGGATTTTCTAAAGTAACTCATCAAATGAGAGTTACTTATTCACATTGATACACACTCTTCTTGTGATCCCAAGGGAAAACTAAGGAAAGATTGTAATCTGGTGGCACTACACGGCAAATTCTCAAAACTCAGAAATACGCATATTTTAGAAAAATTTTTGACATCAAATTTACAACGCATTATTTTGTTGTGAATTAGAAAACTCCACACAAAGAAGCGTTTTTGCATTATGGTTGTGTTCTTAATTTGTTGTTAAACTGTTGGTATCTAGAAATGTGTTCATTTCAGAGCCCCGCCCGCCCACTAACCGTCTCTCAATATCTTTAACTTGTCTACATTTTCTCTTAAATTTGTCCGGTTTCAATTTATCTTTTTTTTTTTTCTTTTCTATTAAGAGTGCAAGACTACTCGGGTCGTAAGTAAAGTATTTCGGCGTTATCCGTGGTCGCCTCCCGGCGACAGCGCTATCGCGCAAGAGAGTAGGTCTGTTCGGGTCGTAGGTAGGGGTCGTCGACGAAAATTGATCGCTCACCGCGACGGTTGACCCACCCACCCACCCCCAACCACCGTCCGAGACATATATGTTCGGGATGAAGGCAGGGAAGGTCGATAGCTTCAGAGCCCCGCCCGCCCACTAACCGTCACTCAATATATTTAATTTGTCTACTTTTTCTTTTAAATTTGTCCGGTTTCAATTTGTCTTATTTTTTTTTCTTTTCTATTAAGAGTGCAAGACTACTCGGGTCGTAAGTAAAGTATTTCGGCGCTATCCGTGGTCGCCTCTCGGCGACAGCGCTATCGCGCAAGAGAGTAGGTCTGTTCGGGTCGTAGGTAGGGGTCGTCGACGAAAATTGATCGCTCACCGCGACGGTTGAACCACCCACCCACCCCCAACCACCGTCCGAGACATATATGTTCGGGATGAAGGCAGGGAAGGTCGATAGCTTCAGAGCCCCGCCCGCCCACTAACCGTCACTCAATATATTTAATTTGTCTACTTTTTCTTTTAAATTTGTCCGGTTTCAATTTGTCTTATTTTTTTTCTTTTCTATTAAGAGTGCAAGACTACTCGGGTCGTAAGTAAAGTATTTCGGCGCTATCCGTGGTCGCCTCTCGGCGACAGCGCTATCGCGCAAGAGAGTAGGTCTGTTCGGGTCGTAGGTAGGGGTCGTCGACGAAAATTGATCGCTCACCGCGACGGTTGACCCACCCACCCACCCCCAACCACCGTCCGAGACATATATGTTCGGGATGAAGGCAGGGAAGGTCGATAGCTTCAGAGCCCCGCCCGCCCACTAACCGTCACTCAATATATTTAATTTGTCTACTTTTTCTTTTAAATTTGTCCGGTTTCAATTTGTCTTATTTTTTTTCTTTTCTATTAAGAGTGCAAGACTACTCGGGTCGTAAGTAAAGTATTTCGGCGCTATCCGTGGTCGCCTCTCGGCGACAGCGCTATCGCGCAAGAGAGTAGGTCTGTTCGGGTCGTAGGTAGGGGTCGTCGACGAAAATTGATCGCTCACCGCGACGGTTGACCCACCCACCCACCCCCAACCACCGTCCGAGACATATATGTTCGGGATGAAGGCAGGGAAGGTCGATAGCTTCAGAGCCCCGCCCGCCCACTAACCGTCACTCAATATATTTAATTTGTCTACTTTTTCTTTTAAATTTGTCCGGTTTCAATTTGTCTTATTTTTTTTTCTTTTCTATTAAGAGTGCAAGACTACTCGGGTCGTAAGTAAAGTATTTCGGCGCTATCCGTGGTCGCCTCTCGGCGACAGCGCTATCGCGCAAGAGAGTAGGTCTGTTCGGGTCGTAGGTAGGGGTCGTCGACGAAAATTGATCGCTCACCGCGACGGTTGACCCACCCACCCACCCCCAACCACCGTCCGAGACATATATGTTCGGGATGAAGGCAGGGAAGGTCGATAGCTTCAGAGCCCCGCCCGCCCACTAACCGTCACTCAATATATTTAATTTGTCTACTTTTTCTTTTAAATTTGTCCGGTTTCAATTTGTCTTATTTTTTTTCTTTTCTATTAAGAGTGCAAGACTACTCGGGTCGTAAGTAAAGTATTTCGGCGCTATCCGTGGTCGCCTCTCGGCGACAGCGCTATCGCGCAAGAGAGTAGGTCTGTTCGGGTCGTAGGTAGGGGTCGTCGACGAAAATTGATCGCTCACCGCGACGGTTGACCCACCCACCCACCCCCAACCACCGTCCGAGACATATATGTTCGGGATGAAGGCAGGGAAGGTCGATAGCTTCAGAGCCCCGCCCGCCCACTAACCGTCACTCAATATATTTAATTTGTCTACTTTTTCTTTTAAATTTGTCCGGTTTCAATTTGTCTTATTTTTTTTTCTTTTCTATTAAGAGTGCAAGACTACTCGGGTCGTAAGTAAAGTATTTCGGCGCTATCCGTGGTCGCCTCTCGGCGACAGCGCTATCGCGCAAGAGAGTGGGTCTGTTCGGGTCGTAGGTAGGGGTCGTCGACGAAAATTGATCGCTCACCGCGACGGTTGAACCACCCACCCACCCCCAACCACCGTCCGAGACATATATGTTCGGGATGAAGGCAGGGAAGGTCGATAGCTTCAGAGCCCCGCCCGCCCACTAACCGTCACTCAATATATTTAATTTGTCTACTTTTTCTTTTAAATTTGTCCGGTTTCAATTTGTCTTATTTTTTTTCTTTTCTATTAAGAGTGCAAGACTACTCGGGTCGTAAGTAAAGTATTTCGGCGCTATCCGTGGTCGCCTCTCGGCGACAGCGCTATCGCGCAAGAGAGTGGGTCTGTTCGGGTCGTAGGTAGGGGTCGTCGACGAAAATTGATCGCTCACCGCGACGGTTGAACCACCCACCCACCCCCAACCACCGTCCGAGACATATATGTTCGGGATGAAGGCAGGGAAGGTCGATAGCTTCAGAGCCCCGCCCGCCCACTAACCGTCACTCAATATATTTAATTTGTCTACTTTTTCTTTTAAATTTGTCCGGTTTCAATTTGTCTTATTTTTTTTCTTTTCTATTAAGAGTGCAAGACTACTCGGGTCGTAAGTAAAGTATTTCGGCGCTATCCGTGGTCGCCTCTCGGCGACAGCGCTATCGCGCAAGAGAGTGGGTCTGTTCGGGTCGTAGGTAGGGGTCGTCGACGAAAATTGATCGCTGACCGCGACGGTTGAACCACCCACCCACCCCCAACCACCGTCCGAGACATATATGTTCGGGATGAAGGCAGGGAAGGTCGATAGCTTCAGAGCCCCGCCCGCCCACTAACCGTCACTCAATATATTTAATTTGTCTACTTTTTCTTTTAAATTTGTCCGGTTTCAATTTGTCTTATTTTTTTTCTTTTCTATTAAGAGTGCAAGACTACTCGGGTCGTAAGTAAAGTATTTCGGCGCTATCCGTGGTCGCCTCTCGGCGACAGCGCTATCGCGCAAGAGAGTAGGTCTGTTCGGGTCGTAGGTAGGGGTCGTCGACGAAAATTGATCGCTCACCGCGACGGTTGACCCACCCACCCACCCCCAACCACCGTCCGAGACATATATGTTCGGGATGAAGGCAGGGAAGGTCGATAGCTTCAGAGCCCCGCCCGCCCACTAACCGTCACTCAATATATTTAATTTGTCTACTTTTTCTTTTAAATTTGTCCGGTTTCAATTTGTCTTATTTTTTTTCTTTTCTATTAAGAGTGCAAGACTACTCGGGTCGTAAGTAAAGTATTTCGGCGCTATCCGTGGTCGCCTCTCGGCGACAGCGCTATCGCGCAAGAGAGTAGGTCTGTTCGGGTCGTAGGTAGGGGTCGTCGACGAAAATTGATCGCTCACCGCGACGGTTGACCCACCCACCCACCCCCAACCACCGTCCGAGACATATATGTTCGGGATGAAGGCAGGGAAGGTCGATAGCTTCAGAGCCCCGCCCGCCCACTAACCGTCACTCAATATATTTAATTTGTCTACTTTTTCTTTTAAATTTGTCCGGTTTCAATTTGTCTTATTTTTTTTCTTTTCTATTAAGAGTGCAAGACTACTCGGGTCGTAAGTAAAGTATTTCGGCGCTATCCGTGGTCGCCTCTCGGCGACAGCGCTATCGCGCAAGAGAGTGGGTCTGTTCGGGTCGTAGGTAGGGGTCGTCGACGAAAATTGATCGCTCACCGCGACGGTTGAACCACCCACCCACCCCCAACCACCGTCCGAGACATATATGTTCGGGATGAAGGCAGGGAAGGTCGATAGCTTCAGAGCCCCGCCCGCCCACTAACCGTCACTCAATATATTTAATTTGTCTACTTTTTCTTTTAAATTTGTCCGGTTTCAATTTGTCTTATTTTTTTTTCTTTTCTATTAAGAGTGCAAGACTACTCGGGTCGTAAGTAAAGTATTTCGGCGCTATCCGTGGTCGCCTCTCGGCGACAGCGCTATCGCGCAAGAGAGTGGGTCTGTTCGGGTCGTAGGTAGGGGTCGTCGACGAAAATTGATCGCTCACCGCGACGGTTGAACCACCCACCCACCCCCAACCACCGTCCGAGACATATATGTTCGGGATGAAGGCAGGGAAGGTCGATAGCTTCAGAGCCCCGCCCGCCCACTAACCGTCACTCAATATATTTAATTTGTCTACTTTTTCTTTTAAATTTGTCCGGTTTCAATTTGTCTTATTTTTTTTTCTTTTCTATTAAGAGTGCAAGACTACTCGGGTCGTAAGTAAAGTATTTCGGCGCTATCCGTGGTCGCCTCTCGGCGACAGCGCTATCGCGCAAGAGAGTGGGTCTGTTCGGGTCGTAGGTAGGGGTCGTCGACGAAAATTGATCGCTCACCGCGACGGTTGAACCACCCACCCACCCCCAACCACCGTCCGAGACATATATGTTCGGGATGAAGGCAGGGAAGGTCGATAGCTTCAGAGCCCCGCCCGCCCACTAACCGTCACTCAATATATTTAATTTGTCTACTTTTTCTTTTAAATTTGTCCGGTTTCAATTTGTCTTATTTTTTTTTCTTTTCTATTAAGAGTGCAAGACTACTCGGGTCGTAAGTAAAGTATTTCGGCGCTATCCGTGGTCGCCTCTCGGCGACAGCGCTATCGCGCAAGAGAGTGGGTCTGTTCGGGTCGTAGGTAGGGGTCGTCGACGAAAATTGATCGCTCACCGCGACGGTTGAACCACCCACCCACCCCCAACCACCGTCCGAGACATATATGTTCGGGATGAAGGCAGGGAAGGTCGATAGCTTCAGAGCCCCGCCCGCCCACTAACCGTCACTCAATATATTTAATTTGTCTACTTTTTCTTTTAAATTTGTCCGGTTTCAATTTGTCTTATTTTTTTTTCTTTTCTATTAAGAGTGCAAGACTACTCGGGTCGTAAGTAAAGTATTTCGGCGCTATCCGTGGTCGCCTCTCGGCGACAGCGCTATCGCGCAAGAGAGTGGGTCTGTTCGGGTCGTAGGTAGGGGTCGTCGACGAAAATTGATCGCTCACCGCGACGGTTGAACCACCCACCCACCCCCAACCACCGTCCGAGACATATATGTTCGGGATGAAGGCAGGGAAGGTCGATAGCTTCAGAGCCCCGCCCGCCCACTAACCGTCACTCAATATATTTAATTTGTCTACTTTTTCTTTTAAATTTGTCCGGTTTCAATTTGTCTTATTTTTTTTTCTTTTCTATTAAGAGTGCAAGACTACTCGGGTCGTAAGTAAAGTATTTCGGCGCTATCCGTGGTCGCCTCTCGGCGACAGCGCTATCGCGCAAGAGAGTGGGTCTGTTCGGGTCGTAGGTAGGGGTCGTCGACGAAAATTGATCGCTCACCGCGACGGTTGAACCACCCACCCACCCCCAACCACCGTCCGAGACATATATGTTCGGGATGAAGGCAGGGAAGGTCGATAGCTTCAGAGCCCCGCCCGCCCACTAACCGTCACTCAATATATTTAATTTGTCTACTTTTTCTTTTAAATTTGTCCGGTTTCAATTTGTCTTATTTTTTTTTCTTTTCTATTAAGAGTGCAAGACTACTCGGGTCGTAAGTAAAGTATTTCGGCGCTATCCGTGGTCGCCTCTCGGCGACAGCGCTATCGCGCAAGAGAGTGGGTCTGTTCGGGTCGTAGGTAGGGGTCGTCGACGAAAATTGATCGCTCACCGCGACGGTTGAACCACCCACCCACCCCCAACCACCGTCCGAGACATATATGTTCGGGATGAAGGCAGGGAAGGTCGATAGCTTCAGAGCCCCGCCCGCCCACTAACCGTCACTCAATATATTTAATTTGTCTACTTTTTCTTTTAAATTTGTCCGGTTTCAATTTGTCTTATTTTTTTTCTTTTCTATTAAGAGTGCAAGACTACTCGGGTCGTAAGTAAAGTATTTCGGCGCTATCCGTGGTCGCCTCTCGGCGACAGCGCTATCGCGCAAGAGAGTGGGTCTGTTCGGGTCGTAGGTAGGGGTCGTCGACGAAAATTGATCGCTCACCGCGACGGTTGAACCACCCACCCACCCCCAACCACCGTCCGAGACATATATGTTCGGGATGAAGGCAGGGAAGGTCGATAGCTTCAGAGCCCCGCCCGCCCACTAACCGTCACTCAATATATTTAATTTGTCTACTTTTTCTTTTAAATTTGTCCGGTTTCAATTTGTCTTATTTTTTTTTCTTTTCTATTAAGAGTGCAAGACTACTCGGGTCGTAAGTAAAGTATTTCGGCGCTATCCGTGGTCGCCTCTCGGCGACAGCGCTATCGCGCAAGAGAGTGGGTCTGTTCGGGTCGTAGGTAGGGGTCGTCGACGAAAATTGATCGCTCACCGCGACGGTTGAACCACCCACCCACCCCCAACCACCGTCCGAGACATATATGTTCGGGATGAAGGCAGGGAAGGTCGATAGCTTCAGAGCCCCGCCCGCCCACTAACCGTCACTCAATATATTTAATTTGTCTACTTTTTCTTTTAAATTTGTCCGGTTTCAATTTGTCTTATTTTTTTTTCTTTTCTATTAAGAGTGCAAGACTACTCGGGTCGTAAGTAAAGTATTTCGGCGCTATCCGTGGTCGCCTCTCGGCGACAGCGCTATCGCGCAAGAGAGTAGGTCTGTTCGGGTCGTAGGTAGGGGTCGTCGACGAAAATTGATCGCTCACCGCGACGGTTGACCCACCCACCCACCCCCAACCACCGTCCGAGACATATATGTTCGGGATGAAGGCAGGGAAGGTCGATAGCTTCAGAGCCCCGCCCGCCCACTAACCGTCACTCAATATATTTAATTTGTCTACTTTTTCTTTTAAATTTGTCCGGTTTCAATTTGTCTTATTTTTTTTCTTTTCTATTAAGAGTGCAAGACTACTCGGGTCGTAAGTAAAGTATTTCGGCGCTATCCGTGGTCGCCTCTCGGCGACAGCGCTATCGCGCAAGAGAGTAGGTCTGTTCGGGTCGTAGGTAGGGGTCGTCGACGAAAATTGATCGCTCACCGCGACGGTTGACCCACCCACCCACCCCCAACCACCGTCCGAGACATATATGTTCGGGATGAAGGCAGGGAAGGTCGATAGCTTCAGAGCCCCGCCCGCCCACTAACCGTCACTCAATATATTTAATTTGTCTACTTTTTCTTTTAAATTTGTCCGGTTTCAATTTGTCTTATTTTTTTTCTTTTCTATTAAGAGTGCAAGACTACTCGGGTCGTAAGTAAAGTATTTCGGCGCTATCCGTGGTCGCCTCTCGGCGACAGCGCTATCGCGCAAGAGAGTAGGTCTGTTCGGGTCGTAGGTAGGGGTCGTCGACGAAAATTGATCGCTCACCGCGACGGTTGACCCACCCACCCCCAACCACCGTCCGAGACATATATGTTCGGGATGAAGGCAGGGAAGGTCGATAGCTTCAGAGCCCCGCCCGCCCACTAACCGTCACTCAATATATTTAATTTGTCTACTTTTTCTTTTAAATTTGTCCGGTTTCAATTTGTCTTATTTTTTTTTCTTTTCTATTAAGAGTGCAAGACTACTCGGGTCGTAAGTAAAGTATTTCGGCGCTATCCGTGGTCGCCTCTCGGCGACAGCGCTATCGCGCAAGAGAGTAGGTCTGTTCGGGTCGTAGGTAGGGGTCGTCGACGAAAATTGATCGCTCACCGCGACGGTTGACCCACCCACCCACCCCCAACCACCGTCCGAGACATATATGTTCGGGATGAAGGCAGGGAAGGTCGATAGCTTCAGAGCCCCGCCCGCCCACTAACCGTCACTCAATATCTTTAATTTGTCTACTTTTTCTTTTAAATTTGTCCGGTTTCAATTTGTCTTATTTTTTTTTCTTTTCTATTAAGAGTGCAAGACTACTCGGGTCGTAAGTAAAGTATTTCGGCGCTATCCGTGGTCGCCTCCCGGCGACAGCGCTATCGCGCAAGAGAGTAGGTCTGTTCGGGTCGTAGGTAGGGGTCGTCGACGAAAATTGATCGCTCACCGCGACGGTTGACCCACCCACCCACCCCCAACCACCGTCCGAGACATATATGTTCGGGATGAAGGCAGGGAAGGTCGATAGCTTCAGAGCCCCGCCCGCCCACTAACCGTCACTCAATATATTTAATTTGTCTACTTTTTCTTTTAAATTTGTCCGGTTTCAATTTGTCTTATTTTTTTTTCTTTTCTATTAAGAGTGCAAGACTACTCGGGTCGTAAGTAAAGTATTTCGGCGCTATCCGTGGTCGCCTCCCGGCGACAGCGCTATCGCGCAAGAGAGTAGGTCTGTTCGGGTCGTAGGTAGGGGTCGTCGACGAAAATTGATCGCTCACCGCGACGGTTGACCCACCCACCCCCAACCACCGTCCGAGACATATATGTTCGGGATGAAGGCAGGGAAGGTCGATAGCTTCAGAGCCCCGCCCGCCCACTAACCGTCACTCAATATCTTTAATTTGTCTACTTTTTCTTTTAAATTTGTCCGGTTTCAATTTGTCTTATTTTTTTTTCTTTTCTATTAAGAGTGCAAGACTACTCGGGTCGTAAGTAAAGTATTTCGGCGCTATCCGTGGTCGCCTCCCGGCGACAGCGCTATCGCGCAAGAGAGTAGGTCTGTTCGGGTCGTAGGTAGGGGTCGTCGACGAAAATTGATCGCTCACCGCGACGGTTGACCCACCCACCCACCCCCAACCACCGTCCGAGACATATATGTTCGGGATGAAGGCAGGGAAGGTCGATAGCTTCAGAGCCCCGCCCGCCCACTAACCGTCACTCAATATCTTTAATTTGTCTACTTTTTCTTTTAAATTTGTCCGGTTTCAATTTGTCTTATTTTTTTTTTCTTTTCTATTAAGAGTGCAAGACTACTCGGGTCGTAAGTAAAGTATTTCGGCGCTATCCGTGGTCGCCTCCCGGCGACAGCGCTATCGCGCAAGAGAGTAGGTCTGTTCGGGTCGTAGGTAGGGGTCGTCGACGAAAATTGATCGCTCACCGCGACGGTTGACCCACCCACCCACCCCCAACCACCGTCCGAGACATATATGTTCGGGATGAAGGCAGGGAAGGTCGATAGCTTCAGAGCCCCGCCCGCCCACTAACCGTCACTCAATATCTTTAATTTGTCTACTTTTTCTTTTAAATTTGTCCGGTTTCAATTTGTCTTATTTTTTTTTCTTTTCTATTAAGAGTGCAAGACTACTCGGGTCGTAAGTAAAGTATTTCGGCGCTATCCGTGGTCGCCTCCCGGCGACAGCGCTATCGCGCAAGAGAGTAGGTCTGTTCGGGTCGTAGGTAGGGGTCGTCGACGAAAATTGATCGCTCACCGCGACGGTTGACCCACCCACCCACCCCCAACCACCGTCCGAGACATATATGTTCGGGATGAAGGCAGGGAAGGTCGATAGCTTCAGAGCCCCGCCCGCCCACTAACCGTCACTCAATATATTTAATTTGTCTACTTTTTCTTTTAAATTTGTCCGGTTTCAATTTGTCTTATTTTTTTTTCTTTTCTATTAAGAGTGCAAGACTACTCGGGTCGTAAGTAAAGTATTTCGGCGCTATCCGTGGTCGCCTCCCGGCGACAGCGCTATCGCGCAAGAGAGTAGGTCTGTTCGGGTCGTAGGTAGGGGTCGTCGACGAAAATTGATCGCTCACCGCGACGGTTGACCCACCCACCCACCCCCAACCACCGTCCGAGACATATATGTTCGGGATGAAGGCAGGGAAGGTCGATAGCTTCAGAGCCCCGCCCGCCCACTAACCGTCACTCAATATCTTTAATTTGTCTACTTTTTCTTTTAAATTTGTCCGGTTTCAATTTGTCTTATTTTTTTTTTCTTTTCTATTAAGAGTGCAAGACTACTCGGGTCGTAAGTAAAGTATTTCGGCGCTATCCGTGGTCGCCTCCCGGCGACAGCGCTATCGCGCAAGAGAGTAGGTCTGTTCGGGTCGTAGGTAGGGGTCGTCGACGAAAATTGATCGCTCACCGCGACGGTTGACCCACCCACCCACCCCCAACCACCGTCCGAGACATATATGTTCGGGATGAAGGCAGGGAAGGTCGATAGCTTCAGAGCCCCGCCCGCCCACTAACCGTCACTCAATATCTTTAATTTGTCTACTTTTTCTTTTAAATTTGTCCGGTTTCAATTTGTCTTATTTTTTTTTTCTTTTCTATTAAGAGTGCAAGACTACTCGGGTTGTAAGTAAAGTATTTCGGCGCTATCCGTGGTCGCCTCTCGGCGACAGCGCTATCGCGCAAGAGAGTAGGTCTGTTCGGGTCGTAGGTAGGGGTCGTCGACGAAAATTGATCTCTCACCGCGACGGTTGACCCACCCACCCACCCCCAACCACCGTCCGAGACATATATGTTCGGGATGAAGGCAGGGAAGGTCGATAGCTTCAGAGCCCCGCCCGCCCACTAACCGTCACTCAATATCTTTAATTTGTCTACTTTTTCTTTTAAATTTGTCCGGTTTCAATTTGTCTTATTTTTTTTTTCTTTTCTATTAAGAGTGCAAGACTACTCGGGTCGTAAGTAAAGTATTTCGGCGCTATCCGTGGTCGCCTCCCGGCGACAGCGCTATCGCGCAAGAGAGTAGGTCTGTTCGGGTCGTAGGTAGGGGTCGTCGACGAAAATTGATCGCTCACCGCGACGGTTGACCCACCCACCCACCCCCAACCACCGTCCGAGACATATATGTTCGGGATGAAGGCAGGGAAGGTCGATAGCTTCAGAGCCCCGCCCGCCCACTAACCGTCACTCAATATATTTAATTTGTCTACTTTTTCTTTTAAATTTGTCCGGTTTCAATTTGTCTTATTTTTTTTTTCTTTTCTATTAAGAGTGCAAGACTACTCGGGTCGTAAGTAAAGTATTTCGGCGCTATCCGTGGTCGCCTCCCGGCGACAGCGCTATCGCGCAAGAGAGTAGGTCTGTTCGGGTCGTAGGTAGGGGTCGTCGACGAAAATTGATCGCTCACCGCGACGGTTGACCCACCCACCCACCCCCAACCACCGTCCGAGACATATATGTTCGGGATGAAGGCAGGGAAGGTCGATAGCTTCAGAGCCCCGCCCGCCCACTAACCGTCACTCAATATCTTTAATTTGTCTACTTTTTCTTTTAAATTTGTCCGGTTTCAATTTGTCTTATTTTTTTTTCTTTTCTATTAAGAGTGCAAGACTACTCGGGTCGTAAGTAAAGTATTTCGGCGCTATCCGTGGTCGCCTCCCGGCGACAGCGCTATCGCGCAAGAGAGTAGGTCTGTTCGGGTCGTAGGTAGGGGTCGTCGACGAAAATTGATCGCTCACCGCGACGGTTGACCCACCCACCCACCCCCAACCACCGTCCGAGACATATATGTTCGGGATGAAGGCAGGGAAGGTCGATAGCTTCAGAGCCCCGCCCGCCCACTAACCGTCACTCAATATATTTAATTTGTCTACTTTTTCTTTTAAATTTGTCCGGTTTCAATTTGTCTTATTTTTTTTTCTTTTCTATTAAGAGTGCAAGACTACTCGGGTCGTAAGTAAAGTATTTCGGCGCTATCCGTGGTCGCCTCCCGGCGACAGCGCTATCGCGCAAGAGAGTAGGTCTGTTCGGGTCGTAGGTAGGGGTCGTCGACGAAAATTGATCGCTCACCGCGACGGTTGACCCACCCACCCACCCCCAACCACCGTCCGAGACATATATGTTCGGGATGAAGGCAGGGAAGGTCGATAGCTTCAGAGCCCCGCCCGCCCACTAACCGTCACTCAATATATTTAATTTGTCTACTTTTTCTTTTAAATTTGTCCGGTTTCAATTTGTCTTATTTTTTTTTCTTTTCTATTAAGAGTGCAAGACTACTCGGGTCGTAAGTAAAGTATTTCGGCGCTATCCGTGGTCGCCTCCCGGCGACAGCGCTATCGCGCAAGAGAGTAGGTCTGTTCGGGTCGTAGGTAGGGGTCGTCGACGAAAATTGATCGCTCACCGCGACGGTTGACCCACCCACCCACCCCCAACCACCGTCCGAGACATATATGTTCGGGATGAAGGCAGGGAAGGTCGATAGCTTCAGAGCCCCGCCCGCCCACTAACCGTCACTCAATATCTTTAATTTGTCTACTTTTTCTTTTAAATTTGTCCGGTTTCAATTTGTCTTATTTTTTTTTCTTTTCTATTAAGAGTGCAAGACTACTCGGGTCGTAAGTAAAGTATTTCGGCGCTATCCGTGGTCGCCTCCCGGCGACAGCGCTATCGCGCAAGAGAGTAGGTCTGTTCGGGTCGTAGGTAGGGGTCGTCGACGAAAATTGATCGCTCACCGCGACGGTTGACCCACCCACCCACCCCCAACCACCGTCCGAGACATATATGTTCGGGATGAAGGCAGGGAAGGTCGATAGCTTCAGAGCCCCGCCCGCCCACTAACCGTCACTCAATATATTTAATTTGTCTACTTTTTCTTTTAAATTTGTCCGGTTTCAATTTGTCTTATTTTTTTTTTCTTTTCTATTAAGAGTGCAAGACTACTCGGGTCGTAAGTAAAGTATTTCGGCGCTATCCGTGGTCGCCTCCCGGCGACAGCGCTATCGCGCAAGAGAGTAGGTCTGTTCGGGTCGTAGGTAGGGGTCGTCGACGAAAATTGATCGCTCACCGCGACGGTTGACCCACCCACCCACCCCCAACCACCGTCCGAGACATATATGTTCGGGATGAAGGCAGGGAAGGTCGATAGCTTCAGAGCCCCGCCCGCCCACTAACCGTCACTCAATATCTTTAATTTGTCTACTTTTTCTTTTAAATTTGTCCGGTTTCAATTTGTCTTATTTTTTTTTCTTTTCTATTAAGAGTGCAAGACTACTCGGGTCGTAAGTAAAGTATTTCGGCGCTATCCGTGGTCGCCTCCCGGCGACAGCGCTATCGCGCAAGAGAGTAGGTCTGTTCGGGTCGTAGGTAGGGGTCGTCGACGAAAATTGATCGCTCACCGCGACGGTTGACCCACCCACCCACCCCCAACCACCGTCCGAGACATATATGTTCGGGATGAAGGCAGGGAAGGTCGATAGCTTCAGAGCCCCGCCCGCCCTCTAACCGTCACTCAATATCTTTAATTTGTCTACTTTTTCTTTTAAATTTGTCCGGTTTCAATTTGTCTTATTTTTTTTTCTTTTCTATTAAGAGTGCAAGACTACTCGGGTCGTAAGTAAAGTATTTCGGCGCTATCCGTGGTCGCCTCCCGGCGACAGCGCTATCGCGCAAGAGAGTAGGTCTGTTCGGGTCGTAGGTAGGGGTCGTCGACGAAAATTGATCGCTCACCGCGACGGTTGACCCACCCACCCACCCCCAACCACCGTCCGAGACATATATGTTCGGGATGAAGGCAGGGAAGGTCGATAGCTTCAGAGCCCCGCCCGCCCACTAACCGTCACTCAATATATTTAATTTGTCTACTTTTTCTTTTAAATTTGTCCGGTTTCAATTTGTCTTATTTTTTTTTCTTTTCTATTAAGAGTGCAAGACTACTCGGGTCGTAAGTAAAGTATTTCGGCGCTATCCGTGGTCGCCTCCCGGCGACAGCGCTATCGCGCAAGAGAGTAGGTCTGTTCGGGTCGTAGGTAGGGGTCGTCGACGAAAATTGATCGCTCACCGCGACGGTTGACCCACCCACCCACCCCCAACCACCGTCCGAGACATATATGTTCGGGATGAAGGCAGGGAAGGTCGATAGCTTCAGAGCCCCGCCCGCCCACTAACCGTCACTCAATATCTTTAATTTGTCTACTTTTTCTTTTAAATTTGTCCGGTTTCAATTTGTCTTATTTTTTTTTCTTTTCTATTAAGAGTGCAAGACTACTCGGGTCGTAAGTAAAGTATTTCGGCGCTATCCGTGGTCGCCTCCCGGCGACAGCGCTATCGCGCAAGAGAGTAGGTCTGTTCGGGTCGTAGGTAGGGGTCGTCGACGAAAATTGATCGCTCACCGCGACGGTTGACCCACCCACCCACCCCCAACCACCGTCCGAGACATATATGTTCGGGATGAAGGCAGGGAAGGTCGATAGCTTCAGAGCCCCGCCCGCCCACTAACCGTCACTCAATATCTTTAATTTGTCTACTTTTTCTTTTAAATTTGTCCGGTTTCAATTTGTCTTATTTTTTTTTCTTTTCTATTAAGAGTGCAAGACTACTCGGGTCGTAAGTAAAGTATTTCGGCGCTATCCGTGGTCGCCTCCCGGCGACAGCGCTATCGCGCAAGAGAGTAGGTCTGTTCGGGTCGTAGGTAGGGGTCGTCGACGAAAATTGATCGCTCACCGCGACGGTTGACCCACCCACCCACCCCCAACCACCGTCCGAGACATATATGTTCGGGATGAAGGCAGGGAAGGTCGATAGCTTCAGAGCCCCGCCCGCCCACTAACCGTCACTCAATATCTTTAATTTGTCTACTTTTTCTTTTAAATTTGTCCGGTTTCAATTTGTCTTATTTTTTTTTCTTTTCTATTAAGAGTGCAAGACTACTCGGGTTGTAAGTAAAGTATTTCGGCGCTATCCGTGGTCGCCTCTCGGCGACAGCGCTATCGCGCAAGAGAGTAGGTCTGTTCGGGTCGTAGGTAGGGGTCGTCGACGAAAATTGATCGCTCACCGCGACGGTTGACCCACCCACCCACCCCCAACCACCGTCCGAGACATATATGTTCGGGATGAAGGCAGGGAAGGTCGATAGCTTCAGAGCCCCGCCCGCCCACTAACCGTCACTCAATATCTTTAATTTGTCTACTTTTTCTTTTAAATTTGTCCGGTTTCAATTTGTCTTATTTTTTTTTCTTTTCTATTAAGAGTGCAAGACTACTCGGGTCGTAAGTAAAGTATTTCGGCGCTATCCGTGGTCGCCTCCCGGCGACAGCGCTATCGCTCAAGAGAGTAGGTCTGTTCGGGTCGTAGGTAGGGGTCGTCGACGAAAATTGATCGCTCACCGCGACGGTTGACCCACCCACCCACCCCCAACCACCGTCCGAGACATATATGTTCGGGATGAAGGCAGGGAAGGTCGATAGCTTCAGAGCCCCGCCCGCCCACTAACCGTCACTCAATATATTTAATTTGTCTACTTTTTCTTTTAAATTTGTCCGGTTTCAATTTGTCTTATTTTTTTTCTTTTCTATTAAGAGTGCAAGACTACTCGGGTCGTAAGTAAAGTATTTCGGCGCTATCCGTGGTCGCCTCCCGGCGACAGCGCTATCGCGCAAGAGAGTAGGTCTGTTCGGGTCGTAGGTAGGGGTCGTCGACGAAAATTGATCGCTCACCGCGACGGTTGACCCACCCACCCACCCCCAACCACCGTCCGAGACATATATGTTCGGGATGAAGGCAGGGAAGGTCGATAGCTTCAGAGCCCCGCCCGCCCACTAACCGTCACTCAATATATTTAATTTGTCTACTTTTTCTTTTAAATTTGTCCGGTTTCAATTTGTCTTATTTTTTTTTTCTTTTCTATTAAGAGTGCAAGACTACTCGGGTCGTAAGTAAAGTATTTCGGCGCTATCCGTGGTCGCCTCCCGGCGACAGCGCTATCGCGCAAGAGAGTAGGTCTGTTCGGGTCGTAGGTAGGGGTCGTCGACGAAAATTGATCGCTCACCGCGACGGTTGACCCACACACCCACCCCCAACCACCGTCCGAGACATATATGTTCGGGATGAAGGCAGGGAAGGTCGATAGCTTCAGAGCCCCGCCCGCCCACTAACCGTCACTCAATATATTTAATTTGTCTACTTTTTCTTTTAAATTTGTCCGGTTTCAATTTGTCTTATTTTTTTTTCTTTTCTATTAAGAGTGCAAGACTACTCGGGTCGTAAGTAAAGTATTTCGGCGCTATCCGTGGTCGCCTCCCGGCGACAGCGCTATCGCGCAAGAGAGTAGGTCTGTTCGGGTCGTAGGTAGGGGTCGTCGACGAAAATTGATCGCTCACCGCGACGGTTGACCCACCCACCCCCAACCACCGTCCGAGACATATATGTTCGGGATGAAGGCAGGGAAGGTCGATAGCTTCAGAGCCCCGCCCGCCCACTAACCGTCTCTCAATATCTTTAATTTGTCTACTTTTTCTTTTAAATTTGTCCGGTTTCAATTCCTCGTATTTTTTTTTTCCTTTTCCATTAAGAGTGCAAGGCTATTCGGGTCGTAAGTAAAGTATTGTGGCGCTATCCGTGGTCGCTTACCGGCGACAGCGCTGTCGCGCAAGAGACTGGGTCTGTTTGGGTCGTAGGTAGGGGTCGTCGACGAAAATTGGTCGCTCACCGCGACGGTTGACCCGCCCGCCCACTAACCGTCTCTCAATATCTTTAATTTGTCTACTTTTTCTTTTAAATTTGTCCGGTTTCAATTCCTCGTATTTTTTTTTTCTTTTCCATTAAGAGTGCAAGGCTATTCGGGTCGTAAGTAAAGTATTTCGGCGCTATCCGTGGTCGCCTCCCGGCGACAGCGCTATCGCGCAAGAGAGTAGGTCTGTTCGGGTCGTAGGTAGGGGTCGTCGACGAAAATTGATCGCTCACCGCGACGGTTGACCCACCCACCCCCAACCACCGTCCGAGACATATATGTTCGGGATGAAGGCAGGGAAGGTCGATAGCTTCAGAGCCCCGCCCGCCCACTAACCGTCACTCAATATATTTAATTTGTCTACTTTTTCTTTTAAATTTGTCCGGTTTCAATTTGTCTTATTTTTTTTTTTCTTTTCTATTAAGAGTGCAAGACTACTCGGGTCGTAAGTAAAGTATTTCGGCGCTATCCGTGGTCGCCTCCCGGCGACTGCGCTATCGCGCATGAGAGTAGGTCTGTTCGGGTCGTAGGTAGGGGTCGTGGACGAAAATTGATCGCTCACCGCGACGGTTGACCCACCCACCCCCAACCACCGTCCGAGACATATATGTTCGGGATGAAGGCAGGGAAGGTCGATAGCTTCAGAGCCCCGCCCGCCCACTAACCGTCACTCAATATCTTTAATTTGTCTACTTTTTCTTTTAAATTTGTCCGGTTTCAATTTGTCTTATTTTTTTTTTTTCTTTTCTATTAAGAGTGCAAGACTACTCGGGTCGTAAGTAAAGTATTTCGGCGCTATCCGTGGTCGCCTCCCGGCGACTGCGCTATCGCGCATGAGAGTAGGTCTGTTCGGGTCGTAGGTAGGGGTCGTGGACGAAAATTGATCGCTCACCGCGACGGTTGACCCACCCACCCCCAACCACCGTCCGAGACATATATGTTCGGGATGAAGGCAGGGAAGGTCGATAGCTTCAGAGCCCCGCCCGCCCACTAACCGTCACTCAATATCTTTAATTTGTCTACTTTTTCTTTTAAATTTGTCCGGTTTCAATTTGTCTTATTTTTTTTTTCTTTTCTATTAAGAGTGCAAGACTACTCGGGTCGTAAGTAAAATATTTCGGCGCTATCCGTGGTCGCCTCCCGGCGACAGCGCTATCGCGCAAGAGAGTAGGTCTGTTCGGGTCGTAGGTAGGGGTCGTCGACGAAAATTGATCGCTCACCGCGACGGTTGACCCACCCACCCACTCCCAACCACCGTCCGAGACATATATGTTCGGGATGAAGGCAGGGAAGGTCGATAGCTTCAGAGCCCCGCCCGCCCACTAACCGTCACTCAATATCTTTAATTTGTCTACTTTTTCTTTTAAATTTGTCCGGTTTCAATTTGTCTTATTTTTTTTTTCTTTTCTATTAAGAGTGCAAGACTACTCGGGTCGTAAGTAAAGTATTTCGGCGCTATCCGTGGTCGCCTCCCGGCGACAGCGCTATCGCGCAAGAGAGTAGGTCTGTTCGGGTCGTAGGTAGGGGTCGTGGACGAAAATTGATCGCTCACCGCGACGGTTGACCCACCCACCCCCAACCACCGTCCGAGACATATATGTTCGGGATGAAGGCAGGGAAGGTCGATAGCTTCAGAGCCCCGCCCGCCCACTAACCGTCACTCAATATATTTAATTTGTCTACTTTTTCTTTTAAATTTGTCCGGTTTCAATTTGTCTTATTTTTTTTTTTTCTTTTCTATTAAGAGTGCAAGACTACTCGGGTCGTAAGTAAAGTATTTCGGCGCTATCCGTGGTCGCCTCCCGGCGACTGCGCTATCGCGCATGAGAGTAGGTCTGTTCGGGTCGTAGGTAGGGGTCGTGGACGAAAATTGATCGCTCACCGCGACGGTTGACCCACCCACCCCCAACCACCGTCCGAGACATATATGTTCGGGATGAAGGCAGGGAAGGTCGATAGCTTCAGAGCCCCGCCCGCCCACTAACCGTCACTCAATATCTTTAATTTGTCGACTTTTTCTTTTAAATTTGTCCGGTTTCAATTTGTCTTATTTTTTTTTTTCTTTTCTATTAAGAGTGCAAGACTACTCGGGTCGTAAGTAAAGTATTTCGGCGCTATCCGTGGTTGCCTCCCGGCGACTGCGCTATCGCGCATGAGAGTAGGTCTGTTCGGGTCGTAGGTAGGGGTCGTGGACGAAAATTGATCGCTCACCGCGACGGTTGACCCACCCACCCCCAACCACCGTCCGAGACATATATGTTCGGGATGAAGGCAGGGAAGGTCGATAGCTTCAGAGCCCCGCCCGCCCACTAACCGTCACTCAATATCTTTAATTTGTCTACTTTTTCTTTTAAATTTGTCCGGTTTCAATTTGTCTTATTTTTTTTTTCTTTTCTATTAAGAGTGCAAGACTACTCGGGTCGTAAGTAAAATATTTCGGCGCTATCCGTGGTCGCCTCCCGGCGACAGCGCTATCGCGCAAGAGAGTAGGTCTGTTCGGGTCGTAGGTAGGGGTCGTCGACGAAAATTGATCGCTCACCGCGACGGTTGACCCACCCACCCACTCCCAACCACCGTCCGAGACATATATGTTCGGGATGAAGGCAGGGAAGGTCGATAGCTTCAGAGCCCCGCCCGCCCACTAACCGTCACTCAATATCTTTAATTTGTCTACTTTTTCTTTTAAATTTGTCCGGTTTCAATTTGTCTTATTTTTTTTTTCTTTTCTATTAAGAGTGCAAGACTACTCGGGTCGTAAGTAAAGTATTTCGGCGCTATCCGTGGTCGCCTCCCGGCGACAGCGCTATCGCGCAAGAGAGTAGGTCTGTTCGGGTCGTAGGTAGGGGTCGTGGACGAAAATTGATCGCTCACCGCGACGGTTAACCCACCCACCCCCAACCACCGTCCGAGACATATATGTTCGGGATGAAGGCAGGGAAGGTCGATAGCTTCAGAGCCCCGCCCGCCCACTAACCGTCACTCAATATCTTTAATTTGTCTACTTTTTCTTTTAAATTTGTCCGGTTTCAATTTGTCTTATTTTTTTTTTCTTTTCTATTAAGAGTGCAAGACTACTCGGGTCGTAAGTAAAGTATTTCGGCGCTATCCGTGGTCGCCTCCCGGCGACAGCGCTATCGCGCAAGAGAGTAGGTCTGTTCGGGTCGTAGGTAGGGGTCGTGGACGAAAATTGATCGCTCACCGCGACGGTTAACCCACCCACCCCCAACCACCGTCCGAGACATATATGTTCGGGATGAAGGCAGGGAAGGTCGATAGCTTCAGAGCCCCGCCCGCCCACTAACCGTCACTCAATATCTTTAATTTGTCTACTTTTTCTTTTAAATTTGTCCGGTTTCAATTTGTCTTATTTTTTTTTCTTTTCTATTAAGAGTGCAAGACTACTCGGGTCGTAAGTAAAGTATTTCGGCGCTATCCGTGGTCGCCTCCCGGCGACAGCGCTATCGCGCAAGAGAGTGGGTCTGTTCGGGTCGACAGACCCGAACAGACCCACTTAATTAATTTATTATGATTTATATTTATTATATTTAATATATATATTTAATATTATATATAATATTTATATTTAATAATTAATTATTATTATTAATTTATTATTTATTATATTAATAATTACCAAAATTAAATTATTATGAATCTTGAAAATTTCTTAAGAATATAACAAAAATCATCAAATTGAAAAAATCTCTTTATCTAGTTTTAAAATATGATGTATAAAATATTCTTTAAATCGTGCCATAAAAAAGTAATTTAATCCGGGAAAATAAAACTTCCTAAACGAAAATCTTCTGCAAACTCAAATACTGCTTGCGAAATTTATGCCCACTTCTGAACGCTGTATTCCACTATCGAACAATCTGTTATTTCGATGAGAACAACGCATTCCATTGAAATGATATCGAATGAGTCCAGAATCGGTGCTTGAGAGCAAAACTGTACTGTAGAATGAGGCGTACTCCATAGCCTTAATCTCCTTCTTTTGCGTCAAAGCTGAATGGAGTATGTCTCGGCGTCGACTGGCCGCCAACCGCCATCAGCGCCATCTGTTGTTTGAAATTCGAACTAAAATCAAGAATTGCGGTTAAAAAAAACTCCTGACATTATACATAGCCCTCCTGCAAAATTTTTTTTAATAGCTGTCACCGTTTACAAATTATTGAATTTTAAAATCCATCAGTCATTTTTGGGACACCCGGTATATAACTATTATTTGTAATCTACAATATATCTGTAAATAAACAACTAATACGCTGAATGTTTTTAATATTGAAAATTGTTATAACAAAGAAAAAACTTTATTAATATGTTGCTATATTCTAATATTTTGACGGATTTTTTTTTTTTTTTTTCGTTTGCAATTTTTTTTTTTTTTTGTATATTTAATTTTATAAAACGAATGCTGCCTTCAAGGATGAATTTCGTGATCGTTTTTTTTTTTTTTAATTTCTTGTTATTTCTTTTCACTCTTAAAGCTTACATACATTTGAATTATAACAAAAAGAAAAGAATTTGTTACATGTCAAGGTTTAATTTTTTATAGGTTAAGTAATTTTATTATTTTTTAAAAAAAGATTTTCAATTTGGTCTGAAAAATCTTTTCATAAAGATATTACTATAAAGAAAATATATTTTCACAAGAGATTGAATTGTCTATCTTTATAAAAAGGTGTTCCTATGTATAGCATTTTATTTCTTCATTTTAGATTATAATAAATAAATCCTGGCTGAATCCCTTCTGAAAAAGCCTTTTATGCTGACAACTAAAGCTGTTCCTTTCGTAACTCATTTCACAGTTTCGATTTCTTTTTCTTCTTTTTCTGAGATATAAAAAAAGAGTTTTTAAATTAAAAAAATATAAATGTGTTCAATACCTAAATCCATTAAAGAATATTTCGTAAAAAAAATAAAGGAAATACATTTTATCAGAATATGGTATGTGCACTTACAATTGACTATTTAGTGGAATTTATTTAAATTTTTTATTTATTTCTAATAAAATGTTTCGCATTTATCTGCAGATTTCCCTGAATACTAATTTAAATTTCAGAATTTGTCATGTGGAAATATCTTAAAGTTTTCTAAAATAATTTACAGTATTTTTTGCAATAATAATGGGTTTACGAATAATTCATTTTTAGGTACGTTCAAAATTTCGTAAATACGAAGCACCTATAGTTCAGTCCGTCTAACCGTCTGTTTGTTCGGTTGTCCACATATAACAGAGCAAAATCTACCCAACCGAATCGTTTGAAATTTAAAATATATAATTGCTGCATAATTTTGTTGAGACATTTAATGAAAATCGAATGTATATTTTAATTAAAGGGACAATCAAAAGTATTCCTTTACAGTACGACCAACGAGAAAAAATAGTTTCAAATGCATTTGAATGTTACACTCTCTGGAACATAATAAAATTGATATGCATCTATTATGTATTCACTTAAATATATACATTCACTGTACAATGTCTAGTAGAAGGAATATTTTTTATTAAATTAGAAGACCAAACAAAAGTATTTCCTTGCATAATGGTATAGGTGAAAACATGGTTTGGGGCGTGTTTTACTTATATTAAACAATTTCACAGTTTACGAAATCTATATGTTACTGAAGTTTACAAGCTATTTTCTACATAAAAGAAAGCAGATATTATTTACAGGGACACACATAAGATTAAGACAACTACACTGTATCTGATGTACTGCATACAATTACACCAAAATGTAAATATTTTTAAAACTTCGTTATAGTACGAACGCACCACATTTGCTAAGCTGGACATGCAGTTTCCAACTTGTTATCGTATTCAGAACCTTGGCCGTTGCATGCGGGTGATTAAGTACCGTTTTTTATCTGCTTCGGTCTTTTAATGCTGATTTTCGGGAAAAAGTTATTCAGTCGCTTTTCACTAAACTTGAAAGTTTTTGCATGTTCGAGTCATTCAGAATGTGTTCAAATATTGCACTTACTGATTTGATACCACTCCAAATGCTTGAATTTAGAATAATAATAATAATAATAATAATTCAAGATTCAAAATCGAACAATATTTATTATCATCCAGCAGTGAACCTGAGAGATGATACAATAAAAATAATACCCCACTAAAAAAAGATTTTTTTTATAAATCCAGTTGTAATCAATTGAGCAAAAAAATAAAAAAGCACTGCCGCTTATACAGGTCTACAAAAGTCATGTCCTCAAGTTTAATGTTTTTAATGAGTCTAAAAATTTCGAGCTGTTGATTGTGGTAAAGTATTTTTGAGTAACCATTACATCCTTAAACTTTCTTACTAAATTCTCGGTATTTTTATAGTTGTTCTAAATTAATTATAAAAAAACGTAATATTTTTTTTCATTTAAATTATTTCTGTTAATTGAAATATTTTACGCCATTGGGTGATTCATCTAAACGATTGAAGTTTTTAATAGTTTAGGGCTGTTTATATTAAGAAACTTAAAACATTTGGTAGAAAGGATGTTGGTACTATCAAAGAATTAAAGATTTAGATTTAATGTTATTTTTAGATCTTACAAGTAATATTTTTGAGTATCACATTTTTAAGGAAACTTAAGAATGTATTTAGATGTAAAAATTTAAATAAACAAATAATTTTATTTAATTTTCATGCAATAGGATATACTAGAGGAAACCTGTCATTTCAGAAAGTAAACTCCTTGAAACGATATAAATTCATTTCAAACTGATAAATTGTATTTGAAAATAAAAATTTAGTTTTAAAATATATTTATTTGTTTTGAGAATTTTATCTTTGTTGGATATTCATATTTCATCTTCTAGCGGATTTAAATGAGAAATCCTTTTTAAATTAATATGAAACCAATAGTGGTAGAGATTTTCACGGAAAAGAAATATATTGAATGTGATTCAAGGGAAAAAAAAACTTTAGATATGTATATTGATATATGTATACCACATGCGCCCCAATGCCAAAATCTCTTTTAAAAATGCTAAATCTGTCGGTAAATCTTTGTTTTCTCTTGATGCTTTCTTTACAGAAACTGCATAACAAGGATTTGTTTTTCCAAAACTTTCATTTTTCCACAAAGAATTGTACTTTAAAAAATATTTTTTCATACAAAAAATGTTTTGTTAATATTCTGAGATGTAAATACAAATCTCTTCTCATTTAAGCTTACTGTATTTCCTTTTTTTATAGAGAAACTAACAAGAAATATAAATCACACGAAAAGCATAGCCCTTGAAATAATTTCCAACACTACAATAAATAAATAAATAAATTTCTCACATCAACATTTCCTTCTCCCTGAAAACATTGAATATTAAAAGAAATATATATATTCCCAATGTAAAAAAAGAGGCGTATTTTTGGAAAATTTTTAGGTATGTAGTTTTAATTCATAAAATTTTCAGTACATAATTATTCTATGGTTTACATGTCATAATAAAACAATGACAAATCATGCAATTTAATTTAGCTGAATTAGGAAATAAAAAATAATCCAATTCTGTACATGTATACAAATCTACAAACTCCAATATTTAGAAATGTCACTGAATTTGAGACTAACAGTGCCATGGAAAAATCGCAGTATTGATTTATCATGATTTATCATATAATTAAAGAATTAAAGATTTAGATTTAGTGTTAACTTCAGGCCTTATTAATAATATTTTTGAGTATCAAATTGTTTAAGAAAATTTCAATTTAATATTAAGCATATATTTCGATGCAAAATATTGAGTAATCAAATAATTTTATTTGATTTTTATGCATTATTTTTTATCGAGGAAATATGTCATTAGAGCAAGTAAATCTCTTGAAAAGATATAAACTTATTTGAATCTGTTAAAATGTATTTGGAAATGCAAATCGATTTTTAAAATATATTTCTTTTTAGAATTTTATCTTTGTTGGATATTCACATCTCATCTTATTGTAATGGATTTAAACTGAAAATTTGCTTTTACATTAATATGAAACCAATAATGCTACAGATTTTCGTATAAAAAACATATATTGATCAAAGGAAAAGAAAATCTTTATATTTAAAACATGTGCCACAGTGCCGAAATGACTTCTTTTAATGATAATAAGTATGTCAGTAAAACATTTGGTTTTCTTTTAATGTCTTGTTTAAAGCAATAGAATAAAATGAATAATATGAACTTTAAAATGTTCAGGCTTATTTAAAAGGCGATTAAATAATCAACTATAAATGTTAAAAGTTAATTTTATTTAAAAAAAAATATCTTAGTACTTTCAAACCTTTTCCAAACAGGTTCTTCCTCAGAGAATATTTTCTTTTATCTTTATTCTTAGTTTGGAAATGGTTTGCAAGTTTTGACACTTTGAAAGATGGTGCTGTTTGTGGCACAAAATACAGTTTAATGTTTTAACATCAGTTAAAAATACTTTATTTACACTTTTGGGATTATACTTTCGATTAACACTAAAATTCTCAGTAAGAGATTTTCCGCGTGACGTAAAATATAAATCAATTTCACGGCCTAATTCTTCTGGTAAAAACCATTTATCTCCTTGTCTCACACTAATGTGAGAAGCAGTCTCCTTATCTAATGTTTCATATAATTTATCTGACACAATCAATTGTTTTAGACTCTCGAAATCGGACACATTTCTTAAATTTAGATAATAATTCCAATTGGTCATCAGTCGTGAAGCGAATTGTACATGAGTCTCATTTGGTAGTTTAAAAGCTTTTCTAAATTGTTCTAGGCAAAAATAAGGTGTTGGTTGAAATTCTTTTAAGACTATTTCTTTTATTTTTTCATAATTCTCGATATCTGTATCGTGTAAATAAGTTAAAATGTTAGACGCTTTGTCACCTAATAAATTCAGCAGAATTTCTGCTTTATTTTCTTCCGAAACATTTTTAGTTTTGAAAGCCTGTTCTAAAGAAGAAAAGAAAAAACCCCATCCTTCAGGCTTAGTTGGAACTTTTACAGTCAAAGTTTTAATACTTTTTATTATTTGATCTAACGGTTCCATTTTTACTTCACTTTCAGTAATAACAGATTTAGTTTTAGATTTAATTTTAGCTAGTTCCAATTCATTTTTTGATAGTTCAAGTTTAATCTTTTCAAGATCAAACTGCTTTTGCTCCATATCAATTCGCCTTTGCTCTTCATTTTTACGACTCTCAATTATGGTGTTAGCTATTTCTGTTACAAAATCTGGTTTATTTTTATATATTTCGCTATTTTCAATAATATTGTTTAAATCAGCTATAGTCATTTTATCATTAATATTTAAATTTATTTCAGTGGCTATTTGCCTTAAATCCTCCTTTTTTGCTCCTTTAAACATTTTTTTTTAATTTATGTATAACAGTACAGATAAGAAAAATCACTTTCACTTACTTTAAAATATTCTTCTCGTATTCAACTTCTCATTTCACCAATCATACTTCTTGAATTCGAATAATTCAGAAAGTTACGCGTTGCACTTTATTATCGCTGATCCTTCGTGGTCGGCGGACCACAAATTATGTCGATAACTCATTTAAAACATTCATAAACTCAATAAAAACTCATATTTAAAAAAACTCTGTGAACTGTATATTTATTTAACTAGCTCACAACTCAGCCGCTCATGGCTACGTTCTCTTAAAACACTCTATTAACTCATAAAAACAAACGCAGACGATAAAAATCGTTGCCAAAAATACAGAATAAATACGACCGAACAAATCCTTTCATGTATGCGAGACTCATATGAGGACAGGTAAGTATTGCCCTATAAAGAATAAATAATAAGCAAACATTTGTGGAGTTTTGTAGACAGATAATAGACAGAATACAGCACAACAGTAAAATTACTTTTTAAGTGTTCTCACTTGTTACAATAAAAAATTTTTGATTTTTTAAACATAATAATAAAAAATAATTTATGCATAAAAAAGTTAACATTTAGGAATATTTTACTGTAAACAATATAACTAAATTTTAAAGTAATTATTCCTATTAACCGACTAAATCCGCATATAGTGAAAAAGAAATAATAATAATAATAAAATGATATCCCAGATTGAAATCTTATGCACATACTTCAAATAAAATGATTCTAAAACATTGCAAAATAATTTCCACATATGAAAGATGCCTTATCTAATATTTAGTGTTATCCACTATTCTAAAAGGTTTTCCTTATCTTAAGATTTTGTTTTTATATAGCAGAACCAATATGGCACTTTATATGCATTATTATATTAGACCTTTATATTATATTTGCTAGATCGTTGTTTTTTGTCCAAGTAATTAGAAATAATATATACATATTATTTATAACGACTTTTGAAGTATTTACATGCATGATATATAAGAAAGTTTTGGTATTGCCACATTCGACCTTTTTTTCAATAATTAGAAATAATAATTCCATAAAAGTGTTCTCTGGGTACATAACCGCTATATATTACATTTAATTTCATTTAGTTATATTTTTATGAATATTAGAAAATTCGTTCTAAAATTTAGTTTTATATAAATAAAATAAGTCTGATTCGTTTCACACACTTCGATGCCAACTGTATAAATCACAAGTTAGCTGTCAACAAAACAAATTGCTCCTCGACTTTAGCGACGCCCGAGATCGGAAATGAGTTTCACCGCCCGCGGTGTCTTTGAAAGACGTTTAATTTATGAACTGGGCGTAGAGTTAATTAAATACAAATGTTTCTACAAGCAAGGAAGTCTTCTGTATCAAAGAAAATGTATATAAATAGTTTGTATTCACCCAATTTGCGTTATAAGAAAATACTATTCAATAATTAAACTGAGGTGAAATTAAGAAAGGTTATTTTAATTATAATGATTAATTTTTTATAACTGTAAATTGCTTTATATCCGTATGTTATATTTATTTTACCATATTTTTAATATCTAATAAATGAATAATTAATTAATTATTAATAGAAATCTGTTTGTATAAAACACAAGCTATATTCAACTTACAGATATTATAAAATAATATAGAAATCTTATACACTTACTTTAAACATAATGACTCCCAAAAAATTCCAAAAATCGTTTCCACATATGAATGATGCCTTAACTAATATTCAGTGTTATCCACTATTCTAAAAGGTTTTCCTTGTCTTAAGATTTTGATTTTATATAGCAGAATCAATGATAAACTTTATATGCGTTTTTATATTAGACCTTTATATTCCATTTAAGAGATCGTTATTTTTTGTTCAAGTAACTATAAATAAAAATCTCATGATATAGTTTACCGGTGACAAATATTCCTATGTTTTGAAAGCTGTTAAATTTTATAAACTTTTTCTTTGTTGTTGTGGACAAAATTTTGAAAAAAGCTACTTATTTAATCGTAAAAATATCAGATTAAATAATGGTTAATATTATTTTGAACTTTTATTGGTAAAAATAAGCAAAATAAAATAAAATAAAAATTGCGATTTTACATTAAATTCCATTAATGAACTTGGTCAACGATATATTAATAAAGTGAAATTTCTAGTCTTTGTATCGCATACCTGAATCAACTTACATTCATTCTATATGTTACGTTTAATAATTTGTTTAATTACATATTTTTGTCTGTTAGAAAATTCTTCAAAAATTTAGTTTCCCAGAAATAAAATAACTGTCGTTGATAAGATTCATACACTTCGATACTAAGAGTATAAATTACAAGTCAGTTGTGAACAAGACGAATTGCTTCTTGACTTTAGTAACGCCCAAGATGGGCAAATCAATTTCACCGCATGCCGTATCTTTAAAGGCGTTTAATTTATTATCTGGGTTGTAGCGTTCATTAAAACAAACGTTTCTACAAATAAGAATGTCTTCTGTATCAACGAAGATGTGTTTAAATAGTTTGTATTCAACCATTTTTTGTTAGAAGAAAGTACTATTATATAGTTAAACTAGAGTAAAATTAAAAAGGTTAGTTTAATAAAAATGATGCTAAAAATCATAATGTTAGATCGCTTTGTTTTCTTGCGCTATATTTTTTTAATGAAATTTTATTACTTTTACTAAAGAATTAAAAATTACATTATTAATTTTAATAATATTTATCGTTTAGTAAATTATTGCTTTACAAAAAGATTTATGGAAAGCAAGTCTCACTTAAAAATATTTTAATAAAGAATATATAAACATTATATAGGCATATTAAATATTATGAATCTCTCTATTCTAAAAAGAAAAGTAACTTACGCTGTCACCGCCACTGACAATGAATTTGTTGTGACCGTAGAGCTTTCTTCTTTAATACAAAGAGAGCTAATTTATGACAAAATTAAAAAAATTGGTGGTGTTATAGAGAAATATTTGACAAACATGTTGGCTAAGACGTTTTTTAAACCAAATAATTACTTTACGAGACATTTAAAGTTCAAGTTATTCAAAATTGTTCCATTAGAAAGTTTTATATATAACAAACAAATTATATATATAAACAAAGTATTTATTATAACAAATATTATGCATAGGAATTTGATCATTTTATACAGTAGAAATTGCTAATGTGCAGAGTGCATTTATGTTTTTCATTTTACTCAAATTTTATTGCTATATTTCCATTTTAAATTCCAATTTTCAGCATTTCGAGAGATATTTTTTGCATATTTTAGAAAAGGTTATTGTTTTAAATTGTTGCCAAATGATCAAGGTATATTTCCTTAAAATTTAAAAAGGTATTTACACGTGACTATCACAAACAGAAAAAAGAAAACTTTCAAATGAGAATTAAATAGTTAAAATAAAAATATCATTGTCATGTGTCACACTAACTTCATATTGACGGTGTCATGAAATGTTCTTGACACTCCTTTCGCGATGAGAATCTTGTGTACTTAACTTATAATATTTTGCCACTGGCTTTTCAAAACAGAAAATTTTCTATAATCGATTGCAAAAATGCTGTGATTAAAAAAGGTGAACTTTTCACTAAAAACTAACTGGTGAAAATAGTGAAGGATTCTTAGCACTTACGTTGTAGGTACACCAGTTGCTCGTCCCCAAGAGTTTAATGCATTTTTTTGTTACATCATTACATTTACATCGTCAGAATTTAAATAAATTTTTGCTGCATTTTAATTACAGAAATTATCAGAAGTTTTAACTGTTAATAAATTTGTAAATTTTATGTAAATCTGAAAGAAAAAAATGCATATATAATTAAAAATTTTGAAAGCTTTATGTTTGAAATATATGTTTTATTTATCATCTTAATTTACTTCCTTCTTAGTTAGTTAAATGATTAATAGACATTTAATATTATTTAAATTATCTTTTTTCAAAGGCATTATCTAATTATACCTCAATATATATTTTAGTAAATGTTTTCTACTTTTCATAACGTAATGAACGGGCCTTTTTTTTATGATTGCAAGTTAAATAAATCTTTCTTCGAGAAAGAATTTAAAAGATACCACTGCCTAAATGCGAAGTTAATCTGAAAATAAATTGCAGGAAAAGATTCTTATCATGAAACTAAAGCACTTCCTAATTAAATATTTGATTCATATTGCAAATGAATGCATCTACTTGAACATTTTGTTCATTAAATTGGAGTGTTTACATTTTGAAATTCAATTAAATTCAGAAAAGTTTTAGAATAGTTATACTACTTTTATTTTTGCAATGGAAATATTCGCCTCGTTTGTATTAATTGGAAATGGAAGAATTAAAAGTTCACATTTTGAATGGCAATATTAATGTGAATGGCACTTTAAATTGATATAATTTTCAATAAACATACATTCTATGCCGAAACTTTTAAAAGACTAAATAAAACAAAGTAAGGTAGACTTGAATACAATTTAAAATAAAGTTTATAACTAGTCAGGTGTGGCAATCCCAAAAATTTCTTCTATCTCGTGCATGTTAATACTTCCAGAAAAATGAAACATAGCAGAGTCATCGATGTGGAAATTTTAAAGCAAAATGTAATCTGCAACAGTGGATGTCAAGTTCTAACTGAATCTGAAATTTTATCAAATCTTTGCATTAGTCCTGAATAGAAGCGCCATCTGTTGAGCGATTTACTCTAAAAACGAAAAAATACTAATTTATATCAGGGACTTATTGAAATTAAAGTTTGATGAAAATCCGTGCGTTAGTTCCTGAGATAGAGCTATTGCGAAAATCATGAATAATGCCGCATAGCAGCGCCACCTGTTGAGATATTTATTCCAAAAACTTAAGAACTCTCATTTATCGCAGGTACTAACTGAATCTGAAGTTTGATGAAAATTCCTGAGATAGAGCTATTGCAATAATTTTCAATAAAACCACATAGCAGTGCCACCTGTTATTTGATTTAAACTAAAATGTTACCAAAACAATATGATAGTAAAGACTAATGGAATCTAAAGATTCGTGAAAATCCATCTATTAGTTGTTGAGATATCGCTATTATGGAAGTCGTAAAAAAGACAGCGCTATCTGTTGGGCGACATACACCAAAAACTAATCACATCCAGTTTATATCGAGGCATAACGTAATCTAAAACTTTGTAAATGTCTGTGTATTAGTTCTCGAGATAGAGCGCCCACAATATTTATGTCACATACAGCACACTTGCAGACACACATTTTGTTAAAATATGCTTTTTAGCAGTATATTTTCGTGTATACCCTAAACCGATAATTTTTTCCAAAATACTGGCGCCAATGTTTATTTGGAATTTTGGAGAAATGTACCCACCAAAGCTTAAAGAACTAATGTTCCATCGCCGCGTAATTCCCGCTTTTGTCGTAGGTCACTATGACGACGCACGTGACTGGTCACCTGAAAAGGGAGAAAAAATTATATTAAAGCCAGACAAATCTTAAAGTAGCGTAAAGCGTGTGATAAGATGCCATTAAGATCTTGAAATCTGTGTTTATTCAGAGTTTCTTAGCATGGGAACGCTGTAACCTCTTTCGTCGATACTGCAATGGGCTCGACTGACCTTTTTTCTCTCTTTTTAAAAGGTGGTCGTTATTAACCCTTCAATGCAATGTGTGCTACATCTAGCACCAGTGTTCTCGCTGTCACTCGCCTTTGCGCCAAATTTGCGACTAAATTCTTTATTTGGCGAATAAACAAGCAATTAGATTTGCCAAATTGCCAGTGCTCAATTTTTGCTTTTTCCTTTTCTTTTTCGTTTTTCATGCATATACATCTATATATTTTTTTATGTATTTGTAGCGAATAGTTGAAATTAAATTAATAACAATCGTTGTCGCAGTTTTTTAAGAACATATTGGAAAAAAAAAAGACGGTACATTAAAGAATTAAAGATAATTTTTTTAGTGCTACATGACGAATCTATTTTGCTAATGCTTTTTGCATTTGGCGAATGTTTTTATTACTTACCCATCATACGTAGTATAGGGTAAGTCTTGCAATCGTTTTGAAAATCGAAAAAAAATTTTTGGCGGATTTACACGTTTCCGATACTGGAGATTCCGAAAAACTTATTTTTAGAAAAAAAAATTTGCCGTCCGTCCGTCTGTGTGTCTGTCTGTCTGTAACCGCTCTATCTCCTGAACAAATTGAGATAGAGATTTGAAATTTTGTATCTAGTTAGTATGTAAGAATGGAACGAAGCCTATTTATTATCAGCAACCTCGATTATCCGGAACTATTTTTTTCGGACTCTCGAAAAATTTGTTCTGATGAAAGGTCTATAAAAATTTTCGAATTTTTTTGTTTTAAGGAATGGACGTAAAAGGCAATAAAATAATACACATTTTGCATATAGAACAAAGTCTATCGGATTATTAGTTGCCGAGATATTTGTAATCCTGTTTTCCACATTCTTCGATTTTTCATGACCCTGTATTTCATTCAAATTTCAATTCAGAGGTATATTTTAATTGGAAATGAGACGCTTAATTTGACGCAGTTAATTGTTAGTTAATGGAGTTATTATTTTTGGAGTTATAAGGATGTTTCTTTTACGCAGTTCGGTACTACTTGAGTAGTTTGGCGTTTTATATAATTTGTCGAAATTGGTACATCAGCAGCTCTTTAATAGAGCATTACTGTAGGTATATTAACAGTATTATATAAATATTGTTTATGAATTGCAATGCATTGTATAAATAGTTTTCACATGTTTTATTTTCATATCCATATCCATGATGGGTAAGTATTACGGTGGCCCCCAACGACTAGTTTTTAATTGGCACATACCTAAAAACACTAATTATCATTATGAGCCATGAATTTGGCCAATGGAATCGTATTAACTGATGGAATAACTCTTATTTTATCCATATCCATGATGGGTAAGTATTACGGTGGCCCCCAACGACTAGTTTTTAATTGGCACATACCTAAAAACACTAATTATCATTATGAGCCATGAATTTGGCCAATGGAATCGTATTAACTGATGGAATAACTCTTATTTTATCCATGTCAGATTGCTGCATTTGACAATAAAATTAGAATTTACATTAGATTAATTTTAAACACGATTATTCAATCGGTAAATTAATTATAACAGATGTAAATTTTCCATTTTTCATTTTTGGGTGAAGAAAGTCCGGTCACTTTATTTGGTCTGATACTCTGGATCAGCTCAACAGAATAAATCGAAGGTGGAATTGCACAAAATGGCTGCATATGAAATTATATTAGATTAATTTTAAACACGATTATTCAATCGCCCGAATCGACGATTGAATAACCGAGTTTAAAATTAATCTAATGTAATTTCGTATGCAGCGATTTTCTGCAGTTCCATGTATCGACCTTTGATTTATTCTGTTGAGCTCATCCAGAGTATCAGACCAGGTAAAGTGATCGTTGAGGTTATTTTGGTGAAAAAGACCTCCAGTGTTCGTGTCCGGGATGGCTCAGTTGGTGAGAGCATTGGCGGCTTCAGCCAATACATCCCTGGTTCGAATCCTGGCCCGGATATTTTTCACACAAAAATGAAAAATGGAAAACTTACATCTGTTAAAATTAGAATTTCTTTTTCGGAAAAAAAATCGATCAAGCTAGTAAGGCAAAATTTCTTATTTTTTCTGAATACTAAAAATATATTAATATAAAAGAAGTTGCAGAATTTTAAAGGATAAAGTTTAATCAGATAAGCCAATTTAACTGCAAAATATAACAATACACTATTTAAAAACTCCAATTGTATGTATTGGATACACACTCTTAAATAACAAATGTTAGCTAAAAATTTGAAATTTAATTATTTTTATCAATTTTTTCAGTATTAGACCGATATATAGATTTTTAAAAAGTTTTTTCATTAAAAAAGAAAAAATCCTTTAGTGAAGGATTAAATATGAAAATTGTTAAAAGTATTATAACAGTTATTACATCGTTAAATAATTGTTATTGGCACTAAAAGTATGTCATTTAAAATTATCATTTTTAAAGCCAGATTTGCTATGTAACTTAAGAATGATATTATGTCGAGAAGAAACATCAATATTTTTTTACAAGATTTCGGATGGATCAATAACAAAAAAATTTACTCAACTTTAACGTTTTCAGAACATAATAAAAAATCCCTCATTAAAGAGATAATTAGCAAAAATAATGGGTATTTTTTAGATTCATTAAAATTATCAATCAATTAAGACAACCTATTAACGTGAGCAGCAAAGAAATATTTTTGCCAGTTATATTGGCACTTAAAGTTTCCATCCGGTAATTACTCTGCAAATTATTTAAAGGAAATCAAACTAAAATATCGCTTAATAAAATCCAATAACGCTTTTAATTACGTATGAAAATTAATATTTAATTATGTTTTAACCTGAAACGAAATATCATTACAAAATTTCGCCATTTAAGAAGGTGAAACAGTATATATAAGAAACAGTTTCGGAGATGCATAAAGCATTAAAAAAAATTTTTTACGGTAATTAGCATCCATTAATGAAAAAATATCAATATCTTGTAAAGCTGTGTACAAGATCTATAGGTGTACTACACAATATGACGGCAAAAGTAAGGTTTGAAGTAAAGTAACAAAAATTTCAATATTTTGCAGGTTTGTTTTAAGTATTCAAGGTTTAAATTAAAGATATGCAATATAAATTTAGTCACATTCTACCCCCTAATATATTTAAAACAAGATTTCACGATATCATCTATCCGATAATAAATGAAGATTCTGCAGGTCTATACATAATCCCAGCTATTACAATAGACTGTAAAAAAAAACATGACGTATGAGAATACGGAAATTTAAAGAGCATTTAGCACAAAATATCGCAGATTTCAAGCTTGGCCGGGGTCGAACAGCTACATCGAAACTAAATCAGGAGCAAGGCGTCTTTATTGATTTTAAAGAAGCTAAAATAAGAAAAAAAGAAATCATCATGTTTCCAAAAACCGGTATTTATGGTCTAAACAAAAATTTTACGTTATGTGCATTATACTTGTAACGATACGTTATCGTATATTACTTCAAAATTTCGTATAGTACATTGAGGATACTCTGAACATCCCACACTGTATAATTTGGGAGAAGTCTAACAGCATAGCCCTTTTGCCTTGAAGCGTGGACTATTTCATCTGGTATAATGACTTCATATCTGGCTTTTATCGTTCTTTAACCCTGATGATTTGTATGATATGCTTGAAAGCATTAGGTTTTAGATGTATCTTATTGCTAATGAAAAACACTTTGGGGGTAATTTTAATAGTATTTTGAGCTTACAAATTTCGAAACTTTCCTTGTTACTTTTTGTTCTCCCGGATCCTTGCCCTTGTTCCTCTGATGCTTTATCAGCGTTATTGGCGGTTTTATTTAGCATAGCATCAGTGATCTCGCCTTGGTGTTGTTTTCTTTCTCGAAGTTTTTAATTCGTAATTTTTTTTATTTTTCTGACATCCGTGAGTTGAAATATAAAATAAAGAAGGAGAGTGGGAGGGGGGGGGGGAGATTGATTTTGATGTCGGATTTTTGAGTTCATTCTACACTTATTAATTTGTATAAAAAAGTTCGAGCTTGTGTGGTTTTAATAAAGCTCTTAAGTACCCCTGCAGAATGACGAAAATAAAAGTAAAGTATTAAACAATAAGACAGAAATTTATGCTTTCAAAGTGCCATGTAGTCTTAGACACAATGTTTCTTACTTACACAAACGCAGTGTTAAAACGTTAACTTTCAAAACATGGCGTAACATAATAATAACATAGGAATGACATACAAACCATGCTCATTCCACTAAAAATTTATCAACAAAGTCTGGTTTAAAAATTTAATGACATATTCCACCATTTCACAACTAAATTTTTTTTTTATTATTTAAACAGTAAAACGTTATCTACTGTTTTATAGAAAATTAGGTTGATAAAAAAAACAATTTACCTTTCAACATTTATGAGCTATCGGAAAAACCACTGTTTTATTGGATTATGAATATCACGTTATCTCAATCGAGATTTAGTTATTTGCATAAACATAACATAATTAGGAATGTTTTCTGCATGGCTGCATAGCTTATATAGAATTTCATGAGACTAACACGTATGCTCAGTTAAAAAAAAATAAAAAAATATTTGATATTTGCTTGGAAAGACAAATGGAAAATTAACCTTTCATATTTAGAAAGAGTTGATTTAATATTTTTTCGTAAGTTAGTATCATTTTATTTTGTAACTTCTTTGTTAACTTGTGTATTCGTGTCGTAAATTAAAAGAATATTTTTAGTGATGGAGTGTAAGTAAATTTAGATATGCAATTTATTTTAGAATTCTCATAATTAGAAATGATTTGTTTTATTTGTATAAATTTGCCTATTAATTTGATAATTTGTCAAAAAATATATTGTTTTTGATTTCACTTAATTTATAGTCAAGTTACAGTTTAAAAGATTTTTTAAAATCATTCTTGGTATAAAGTACCAAAGACATTTTAAAATCAATATTTACAATAAAAAAATGTATTTATATGTATAAGCCCACAAATTCCTGCAAGCATATAATTTTGTATATATTTGTACATGAATAAACATGCACTGAAATGACAGTTATTCGCGCTATTCTTCTGAATAGAAGGTGGTATGCTAACAGTGAGACAATCTTTAAAAGGTAATAAAGTTTACAATGGACTTCTTATAACATTTTACGCTGGCATTTTTCATAATTTGTGTATAGTTCCAGTGCCATTTTTGGTTTTTAAATGCGGTACTGAATCTGCGCAGAAAAAGGCTGAGTTGCAATTCGAAAATTTGAAAAATTTTAACTGTAACTGTGACAGTGAGAATTCTGTTGATTTAAATCATCAAGATCTCTATCAAATACCTTGAAAAACGATATCTGAAATTTCCTGAGGTGAATTGCGCGGTTATGCCATTAGGGTTCATATATCGGGAAAATTTCTCTAAGATCACCCTGTAGTTTGTTTCATTTGAAAAATATTTATATGCAACTATTAAAAACAGAAAGAAACTTTTAAAGTAATAAATTCATAGCCACGTGTTAAATGGTAAAAAATTTATGTGAATAAAAATGTATGTACACAAGACGAGGAGGGAAATTTAGAGGGAATGTCACATGCTACATGGATGCTACAGTATAGAAGATAAATTAAAATGAATAAATGCATCAATAATGATAAAACAAAAGTCATTAAAAATTTTAAAGTAAATATTTCGTGATTTAATAAAGTAGAAAGATACTGTACCTCAACGCAGCAAAAAAAAAAAAAAATAAATAAATAAATAAATAAATAAATAAATAAATAAATACCCTGTTAATTATAGTCTAAAAAAGACGATTTTTGTTTGAAAAAAGCAGTATTCAAAGAATGGGCGATTTGAAGCCCTAACAATTAGAAAAGCACTGCATATAATAGAATTCGTAATCTTCTGTCATAAGGCATTGTTGCCAATTAAAGATTTATCACAAACATGAAAATGATTAATTTAGAAACATAGAAGCACAAAGCATCTTCCTATTCGAACATAAGTGCATAAAAGCATGGATTAACAAAACTTGCCATACTTATCATCTGAAGCATTTCTCTTTAGTACAAAGGAAGGTGTCACACAATAAATTTTCAACAATATAGCTTTTCAAATTCTAAACGATAGACGGAATGGGTAATTAATGTTCTGTGTTGATGCTTAAAACGACAGGATGTTAAAGAAACGCCTTGGGTTTGAGGTAAACCTGATTCTATTATAAAGAAATTCCTTAAATAAATGCTTTGTTCTTTTCACTTCGGCTTGTTCCGATGATGACGTTATAAATAGGCAGAGAACATCATTTTTATGAAATATCTTCATGCGATCGCAGTGTGAAAGAATTAATTTAATAATGATTTGTAAAAGTTGAAAATAATTGTCTTGCTTTGCATCTATAATTTATGTGAAAAAGTAAAATTATGTCACTGTTATTTTGGATTTTCTGCATTTAATACAAATTTATTTAAACACCATTTTTATAAACTATTCTAGTTGTTACAAAATATTTGCTTCAAAAAATTAAATTTTTTGGTGAAATGAGTATTTTTTTTTCGAAATCAGTTAACATTAAATACCGATTAAGATGTAAATCATCTTTCTTGAGCAAGTATTTATTCGCGCTATTCTTCTGAATAGAAGGTGGTATACTAACACTGCGACAATCTTTAAGAGGTAATAAAGTTTACAATGGACTTGTTATAACATGTCCTTTTGGGTTTTTAAATGCGGTGCTGAAATTCATTTAACTTGATGTAATTTTAATAAAATAATTTTTTCATGTGATCATTATTAAAAAAGTTGTTTAATATAATTTGCAGTGTGTAAAAGATTCTGATATCGACATATAAGTAACATATATGAATATTAAAGCAGTATTTAACGGGATCCAAGACACATTTTTTTTAGCTGAAATCTACTCATCTTACAATTTGAAAGTCAGCCTCTCGTAAAGTGTTTAAATAACTCAAGTGAACGAACTGTTTTTAAGCAATTTGAATCAAGATGAGCAATTTAAATAAGCAATTTAAACCAATATGAGCAATTTAAAAAAGCAATTTAAATCAAGATGAGCAATTTAAACAAGCAATTTAAACCAATATGAGCAATTTAAAAAAGCAATTTAAATCAAGATGAGCAATTTAAACAAGCAATTTAAATCAAGATGAGCAATTTAAACAAGCAATTTAAATCAATATTAGCAGTTTAAATGAGCAATTTAAATAAAAATGAGCAATTTAAATAAAAATGAGCAATTTAAATAAGCAATTTAAATAAGCAATTTAAATCGAAATGAGCAATTTAAATAAGCAATTTAAATCAAGATGAGCAATTTAAATCAAAATAAGCAATTTAAATCAAGATGAGCAATTTAAATAAGCAATTTAAATCACGATGAGAAATTTAATCAAGCAATTAAAATCAGGATGAGTAAAACTTAAAACTCATTCATGACCCAGTAAATTACAGCTCTCTCGTGAAAATTAAAATCCACCCTTTCGTTTTAAGAGTAAAATCATCATAACCAATTAAAAAAAAATCAATGAAACTGGAAAAATTTAAATCACAGGCATACTTGAATATAGTACATCTGTGTACGTGTCTAAAAATTTGGATACTTTTTACAAAGATCTTAACGCCTTTAGTGGTTGTTATTGTAAATAAGTGAGCAAAGGTTCTATAATTTTTTTTATCCTTTATCAAAAGTTCATCCGCGAAAAAAAAAGATCGTAATATACATTTCATTTTTTCCTATCATTACTTACAATATATTTTAATGCCAAAATGTTAAGACAAATGAAAATCACTTAATGAAAAAAAATCGAGGCTATCTTTGATTCTATAAAGAGCGAGATTACAAAAATAAGAAAATTTCAGAGTTATCGAAATTTATGAATTGATTTTTACTGACTATCACATTTAACAAGACAAAAAGAAATAAAGTCAGTCAGTGGAAAATAAAAAAATTATTATTCGAGAAATAACATGAAGTATTTTCCATTTTGATATTGATTTGATATTTGGTAAATTTCAAATTGTATCTTTTCCTGAATTTTTCTAAAATTTTTACTCACGATTTCCTTTGTATTTAATAAAAGAGTTTTCATTCAAACATATTTTATTGCAGCCGGTGCAATTGAGGTAATTCTTACGCACAGTAAAACACATTTTCTAAATTCGCAAACAAATTTACAGTTCTTCGGACTCTTTCTAACTTAACCCATGAGTGTTGCATAATGTTACATAGAAGATTCCGTATTTATTGATTGAATAATTTTGAAAATCGCCTGTTAATTTTATTTGTTATTCATTGATTTCTTTTTAAAGTTTGCCCTCTTATAAATGATATAAAACATACTTCATTTTACATTTTTTATATGAAGCATCGAAAATTGTGTTCGGCATCTTACCTTAAGGGTGTAATTCGATTAAACTGCTTATTTTCCGACTTATTTTTTAATTCATTTTTGCTCTCAAACCCACCAAACTGGCACATTGTCTTACACAAGATGCTGTGATTGTCGATTCTTTGATAAAGACAGAAAATATTGCAAAAAAGCAATAAAAAACGGCATTTTGAACTGATTTTTCCGAAGCAGAAGATATGGGCACGGAAATGAAGGTCATGCTGCGAAGATAATTGTTTATGAATCAAATTCTAATGAATGGAGGGTAAGATAACATCACACGGCACCTTATACGTCTCTTCAAAAATCCCCTTAGCAAGTTTCGTGTGTTTACTTTTAAAAATGTGTCTGAAATTGTATCAGAAAATTTCGAGCTGTTGAAGGTGGAAAAGCGTTTTTTCGAATACAGCCTTAAGGTATGTGTAAGATGGCCAACGAGAAGACCACGGTACTACAAATCACGTAAAGATCCAGCGACCATGTATGCTTTGCAGAAAGGGCAGGTACCAGTACTCTCTGAAAACATTAAATTTATTTCTCTGGTTTTTAAACTAAGATTTGAATTGGCATACAGAGAAACCACGTAAAATATTTTGCAAACTTACCAGAAGTGTTAAGGCGAAAAAAAAAAGCACCAGTAAAAATTTTGTAAGGAAAAAAAAAACGCATATGAAAATTATAGTATCAACAGGAGACCCTCTTTCTTACAACTGAGCGGTACGGCGGGCGTTTTCTTACAGCGCTTACGCATATGTAAACTGGCATCTTGTACAACACGTCATCTCACATCGAGTTAACCTGCATTCAGAAAATTCAGAAGTATTACCTGAATTTTCCCCTGATGATGGCTGTTTTTGTAAAAATTGGAAAGTCATAAGATTTTTAACACCATTTGAAGGTTTTCATATTATAAAAACAAATTTCATGTGTTTTAGCAAATTTTAAAGTAAAAGAAATCGGAATTTCCATTTCGTATAATTCTTCTTTAATAATCGAATTGAAAATGACATCCCTAAAATGTAGTTTGAACTATATTCTATAATACTAGGGGGGGGGGGGGGCTTTGAACCCTACAAGCTATGCACGTCCACTTTCGTTCCGGCTTTAAAACTGAGTTAAATTGTTTGGCTTTAAAAAGTTTACAGAAGATTGAATTATACATAAAAAATAAAATAAAGAATAAAAAGACAGTGGCAATCGGTCTGTATAAATGGTTTGAATTGTTTTCCCTTTTACAAAAAGATCTAAGACCGAATCATCTGCTGTTAATGGCTGTTTTCGCGTTTTATTAAATAAAATTACTTAATAAATTCAAAATTATCTAATAAAATGAACTAATGGATATTTTACCTCACGATGTTTTTTAACAATCTTAGAAGGAAATGATTTTTAACATTTGATTTTAAATGTAATGTTTTAAATCAAACGTAATTTTCAAACAACTTTTATTTCTTTTTGTAATATTCACGAGAAAATATTTCTATCTTTAAAAAGTAATTATCATTTGCGCTGTCCTCGAATGGGTAACAATAGTTAAAGCAATTATCTCGAAATATGAAACAAATTTCTCAAGTGCGTATGTAAATACATATATTAATTTAATTGTAACATTGGACTTTTAATTCAATTTAACATTTAATGTTATGTAATGTTACTATTTAGCCATTTTAAATGTGGTTTAATTTCCTTCATTTACGACTTTTAACACCATATTAATGAATTTATTATTTTACAATTTTTTCTCTCTTTTGAAATTCACTTATAAATATTGTTTGTATACCGTAATTGCAATGTTTTCCTTGTTTTTAATACATAATCGTTTGATTTTAATTTCAAACTTTTACCTTAATTAAAAATGTATTTTCAATTTGAGAATATTTATTATAGTTTATTCTTCAATATTTACCATTTTCAATTAAAAAATACATGCCTTTAAATTTGTTAAAAAGCAACATTCTTTTTATTTAGTACGAAATTTCTATATTGTCAAGCTTTGAAAAGACATATTAAAAAAAATAGAAATGTCATTTCCATTTGCAGCGTAAAAAAAAGTGACAGCGAATATTCGAGTCGAAAGAAATGTAGACCAAAGAAAGATAATTGCTTCTGTCATATGTATCACCGATTTTAAAGACTTCCGAGAATTTTCGTATGTTATCTATAAAATATAAAGATTGTATAATGACACACCCACACTTCAACTCTGAAAAAAAAGAAATACTCAGAATTGAGTCAATCCATGTACTTTTATTGAATGGAGTTATGTTTGGATGAAAAATGAACATACGTCTTTCTCAATTTTGAAGCATCACATGCTGCCAAACCCAACAATTTTTCACCTTTTCATGGCTTATTACATTTATGACAACATAAAAGATATTTATTTATTTATTAATGAAAATAACTAATCATTCACAATATAAAAAATGAAGAAAGAAATAACCATGCGAAAAGCATAAATTATGAAGAAATTTCCAACACGTTCAGAATCATGTAACAAAACTACACCGTTTAAGAAAATTAAAATATTATCTCTCATTTCAGCGTAAGGCAATGTATAAGGTATTTTAAAATCGAATTTCAGTGTTGCCATCTAAAATCGGAAAATGATCCGAATTTTTCAGCCCTGTATATGATATCGAGATTTGTATCTATTAGCAACACACATTCCAAAGTTGAGTTTATTTAAGAGATGTAATTTCCATTTGCAGCGTAAAAGAAAGTGACAGCCAAAATTCGAATCGAAAGAAATGTGCCAAGAAATAGATTACTTTTCTCAGAATGCGTCAAAGATTTTAAAGACTTCCAAGAATTTTCTTCTGTTATCTACAAAATGTCAAATATAAAATTTCGGTATCATTTCATTGAAACAAACTGTAATTTAGGGAAATCTCATCTTGAAATAGATATAGAATTTATTAAATAATGTGGTATTATGTTAATATTTATAATTACTATGGGGAAAGAATAGTAGAAATGAGTATCGTTTTTCTCACACTGACAAAATTACAGGGTATGTTGATGAACTTAAAAGGTGTATTTATTTAAGCATTAAGTACTGAAAAAAAAAACATGTAAAGAAACTGTAAAAGACCGGTCGCACAGATTAAAAAGAGATATATAAAATTATGTATTTTGCATTTAATAGAATGGATGTGGTCCCTCATAGCATGCATGGTAACAGTGACGTCACAATGAAGTGACGGTGGTCACATCAGATCTGTGACCAAAATGCCATCACTCAATGACGTCATTTTGTGACTGAGATGTAACTTTCTTAAAAATCTTTAGAAAATTGCAAAAATTCGTCGAAACATGTTACTTACTTTTAAAAAAACACTTTTGTCACAACCTCGTTTTTGTCACACTTTCGTCACGATGCTAATGTCAAAGTAGTCACAATTGACACATTTTTCACAAATATGTCGCACCGTGACGTCACAAACGAGTTCTAAAACGGCTATAACGACTTCACAATTTAGTCCCTGTGACTTCACATCGACGTAACGTGACGTCACATCGACTATCGATGGACACTAAGTCACAGTGTGACTTCACAACGACGTCGCAGTGACGTCACCATAACTTAAGGGAAAAATGATTTGTTATTTGCTTTCAAGAGCAAACACTGTTATTGTATAGGCATTTTTTTTCAAAGCTTTGTCTAGAAATTTTTTTTCGCGATTTGTCCGTTATTCTACAGTAATGTGTTTCATAGTTTAATTTTTTAGGTGCGCTCGTAATTATATGAATATGTTGCACATATACTCATCGTTCAGCCCGTCTGTCCGTCCACATATAACAACGAAAAGAATACCCATCCGAATTGTTTGAAATTTAGAATATATAATTGTTGCATAATTTATTCGAATCATTTTAAACTTTATGAAAATCGGATGCATAGTTCAATGACAGGGACTATCAAAATTATTCCGTTATAGGATGGTCACTAGAAAAATTATGTTTGAAGTGCATTTTAATGATATTACACTCTTTCGAATATAATAAAATGGATATGCATCTATGAAGTATATTTTAAAATATACATTCTGTACAATTCGTGGTGCAAATAATGATTTTATTAATTTACTGGGCCGCATAAAAATATTCCATTACATAATTGTAAAGCGGGAAACATTTTTTGGGGGGCGCGTTTTAATGATGTTAAATTATTTGTAATTTTTTTTTTTTGAAAATGATATACATTTTAGAGGTATACTACAGGCTACTTCCTCTATAATAGAAAGTAGATAATATTGCCAAGGACAAACAAAAGATTTTTGGATACTACGTAGGGTATTCGAAGTACTGTATGCTATTACATCAAGATCTGAATATTTTTAATATTTCATATAGTAAGAACGCGCCCCATTTGCTTCGTTTCACATGAATTTCCGACTTGTTTCATTTCTAAATCTTCCCATAGACGATATTTATAGTATGAATAAATAATGATACAACGTTAAGTGGCACAAATTATATAAAATAATAGATGTTTAAAAGGCATACAGCCGTTTCGGGACTTCTAAAGTCCCATCATCAGTGCTAAAAAATAAGTGTAAAATGCAGAAGATAAGTCAGCGCAGCTCGCCGCCAAAGGCGAACTAACCGTGAAGCAATAGCAAAAGCAAAGTACAATCCTCCCCCCCTCTTTCTGATATTTATAGTAGTAAAAACTTCAGTGATTTACTAAGACGATCCAGCAGAGAACAGAAGAGATCCTGACAGAGTGCTATATTAAGTGATGGAGAGCTGTGCTAATATACTATTTCAATGTTCAGGTAAAATTGTAGATGACACCATAGGACTCATTTCATGGAATAATAAAAACAGCTAAACTGCTGTGAATTCGAGATTATGCTTCTCTGTTATCCCGTATGTAATATGTGGTGCGTGTACATTAAATTTGTGTCGTAATTCACGATGGTCCACCTCAACTTATTCATAGTATTACTTATTATTTAAGTATATTATATAAATATACAATAGTGATGAAGCTATATGACATCAGGGTACATACATTAAAGCTAAAACTTAAAAGCATCAACAGTTTTTTATTAAACAGCTTTTTTATAACCCAGTTACCTCGTGGTACCAGATGCCCATGCTAACCTTATTCTATTTGTTTTTCCATTCATTAAATTAAGTCAAATATTTGTATTATTACTTTATATATATTTTTTTATTTAAAATATAAATGGAACTGTGAAGGCGGCCTATCAAATCATTGATGCAGGGGACATGCTTTTATTTACAATTTTCTATTTATAAATGCCAGTACCTTTTTAATCGTTGACATTCTAGTATAAATCTTACTATAAATATATATTTGTTTGCTTCATTAAATAAGTAACATTATTATTCGAACATTACGATACGTTTTAAAATTAAAATAGTTTTCGAAATTTGAAAAAATATCCTGTTATGTCATGGCACAAGTTTCGATTTTATGAACAATTTTCTACTTATAATTGAATTAAGTATACGTCTTATCGTAGATATTGTATCATAAAGCTCTCTTTTCCTTCCTTCGTTTTGTATTTTAGAAGAAATATTTTATTTCTAAAATAATATTAAAACAATTGGTAGCGTAATATATTTGGCATTTAATGTTCCATCCAGGAATAATTTCGAAAAACCTTTTTTCCCATTTGGCTCTTTTCCATTATCAATTTTTCCACGGATATTTATTTTTTTTTCTGCGCCATTATTCTTCCATTTATTGTTTTGAATTTTTGTGCCGGAGGGATACACAGCGTTTTCTAAATCTTTAAACCTCGGATTCTTTTTTATTTTCAGATGATGCTCTGGATAAATAAACAAATTTATGGTTAGAAAAGATAATATTAGCTGGAATTTTTTATGTAAAATTAATTTTATTTGGAATATTGGATGTGTTTGTCTATATAGCAAACAATTATTCGCTTAGAAAGAGGTTTTATTAATTACTTAAACATTAAAGTAAAGAAAACAAATATATTTTTAAAAAAATTTCTAACATAGAGTATAACAAGTTGGAAATTGCACGTGAAGCGTAGCAAATGAGGTGCGTTCGTACGATAACGAAGTTTTAAAATATTCAGATCTTGCTGGTGTAGTAGAGGGTACTTTGGATACAATATAGTGGTCGAAATCTTTGTGTTCCTGTAAATATGCAGGGAATATTTTTTATTATACTTCATTAACGTGTATCTTATTCATAAAATGTGAAGTAGGTTAATATAATAAAAACAAACAATGTTTCCCCGTATAACATTATTTAGTGGAATACATTTGTGTGGCCCTGTAATTTAATAATAAATATTCTTTGCATCCCAAATTGTACAGAATGTATATTTTAGTACATACATCATAGATTCATGTCAATTATATTATATTCAAATGAGTGTAACACCATTAAAATGCATTTGAAACTTTTTCCCCATTGATCGTAATGTAACGGAATACTTTTGATTGTCCCTGTAATTGATCTATCCATCCGATTTTCATAAAATTTGAAATGACTCGACAAAATTGTGTAATAATTATATGTTTTAAATTTCAAACGATTCGGTTGGATAGTTTTTGCGTTGTTATATGCCGACGGACAGACACACAGACAGACGGACAGACGGACGGACTGAGCGACAACAATAGGTGCTACGTATTTACATAATTACGAACGCACCTAAAAATTATTCAAACAGCGGATTCTTTTTATTTTCAGATGATGCAAGGGAACGTAAAACCGTTTTATGATTAGAAAAGATAATATTTGCTGGGATGTTTTATGCAAAATTAATTTTATGCAATATTGAACGTTTTTGTCTGTATTACAAAAAATATGCGTTTCGAAAAAAATTTCCTTTATTAAAAATAATTTAAGCATAAAGAAAAGAAAACAAACATATTTTAGAAAAATTTCTGATTCTCAGTTTAACAAATTTGTCATTTTGTAAAAGATATTCGATAAATCTAAATTCTATAAAGTAAAAATATTTATTTTATTTATTTATTTTTAATAGTCTATTTTCTATATTTATTTCGAAAATTCTGCCTGATTTCATGATTTAAAAAAAAATATCCGTTACTATACATTTATTTAATATGGCCACCTAATCTGATAATGAGGAATTTAACACTTTTTATTTACGTTTGTTAGAAAGCTTAATCTTATAATGATAGAAACGATAAGAAAGATTAGAAAGCTTAGTTGAATTTATTTATACGAAACTGAAATTTTATCGTTTTTTACTTTCTTCTATCTTTACAAGAAGAAAGTATTGGATTCATGAAAATTTTCGACTTCCGGTTTTCGACGGATTTATACGTTTTAGAAGGTCCTGAACACGTTTTGACTATTTTTAGAAAATGTCTGTCTGTGAGTCTGTGTGTCTGTCTGTGAGTCTGTCTGTCTGTATGTGACAAAAAATTTGTGGGCGCTCTATCTCAAGAACTAATGCTCGAAATTTAATAAAATTTTATATTCAATTAGACCTTGATATGAATTAGTGCCTATTGGTTTTTGGTGAAAATTGGCCGGCAGGTGGCGCTGCTATACTACGTTTTTCATGATTTTCAAGATTGCTATATCTCAAGAACTAATGCACAGAATTTCACCAAACTTCAGATTCTGCGACCCCTTGATATACATAGGCGCTGATTAAGTTTTGGCGTAAATTGGCCAGCAGGTGGCGCTGCTATGCCACGTTTTTCATGATTTTCATGATAGCTATATCTCAAGAACTAATGCACAGAATTTCACCAAACTTCAGATTCTGTGACCCCTTGATATACATAGACGCTGATTATGTTTTGGTGTAAATTGGCCAGCAGGTGGCGCTGCTATGCCACGTTTTTCATGATTTTCATGATAGCTATATCTCAACAACTATTGCACAGAATTTCACCAAATTTCAGATTCTGCGATACCTTGAGATACGTAGCCGCTGATAAGGTTTTGATATGAACTGCCCTATAGATGGCGCTGCTATGCAACATTCTGCACGAATTTTGCGATAGCTATATCTCAAGAACTAATGCAGAGAACTTTATCAAATTTTAGATTCTGTTACACTAGAATATATAACATAATTAGACGCTGATTACATTTTGGTATTAACCTTGCAACAGGTGGTGCAGCTATGCTGCATTTTGCACGATTTTTCCGACAGCAAACAACAACCAAATCTCAACAACCAAAGCACAGAATTTCATAAAACTTCAGATTTTGTTACAAAATGATGTATAACATAATTACACGATGATTATGTTTTGTTATAAATCCTTCAACTGATCGTGCTGCTGTGCTATAATTTACACGTTTTTAAAAAAAAAAAAAACTAGCTATATCTCAAGAACTAATGCACAGAATTTCATCAAACTTCAGATTCTTTTACATCATAACATAATTAGACTTTTTTTTTTACATTTTGGCATAAATTGTAGATTGTTTCTAAATTATTTTCTCGAGGTATTTAATCTGAATTTAATTAATAATAAATTGTTAAATCATGAAAGGGATTTTTTTCTACATATTACTATTTTATTCTTATTTAGATTCTCAATATTTGTCCTTTAAAATATTTCATTAGTGCAGCTTCACAACCAGGCAGCGTATCTTGTCGAACGTGGTTTTGGTTTTGTACATTGTTATCCATTGTTCTTGTAATTCAACTTAAAATCATAATTCAATAAATATGAAAACATTATTTGGTCAATTATACTCCTTCCTCTCTTGCATTTTCATTTTAAACATAGATATCGTCGAGAGGGATTTTAAAAAATATGTAACCATATTTTTAATTCAATTGCAAACCAGAATGACGGAAAAACTCTTAAATCCTAGCAATATATTTAAAAATCTTCGTTGCATTTTAAAAACTTTTTTTTACAAAAACTCCATGCGTACGCCAGGCAACATACATTCAATTCTACTAAATACATTTCAATTTTCTTTGTACTGTACACGGTACTAGAAGTTTTACAATACCTTCCAAATCCCTGAGACAGTTCAAAATAGGTTAAACGATACATTCTTTTTTATTAAGAATGATAGAGTATAATGAAACCTTCGACCATCTACAGCGACGACCTTTTTGAACAGCCATTGTTCAATGGAACGAAATTTATTCCCATAGGCTCAATACTAATTTTACTTTCATTCAGAAACTACCCCAACTGATCTCCCCCTAAGGTTGACCAATTCCTTTGAACAAAATAAAAGAAAACACTTTTTTACTGGTTCCTTGAAGAAGATTTTATTACAATCATAATTCCGGAGAATTCATTATTCATTGTACTTCTAAACTAGACTTAGATTTTTTCCCCGGTATTCTTAAATATAAGTTCCGGTAACTTTTAACACTTAAAAGTTTTTGTACCTTTTTACCGTTGAATTTAATTATGATAACGAATTAATAATGATATTAAACATCTCTGCTCTAATTTATCAGGAATTTCTCGAAGAAATTGATAAAACGATGCAATCGCCATTATTTGCTTTCGTCCAAAAAGAAAAAAAAAATACGTTCATTTACTGAACTTCGAAAGGACTTGGAAATAAGTTATAAAAGACAAAACCGTAAAATAACAGCAAACTTCAACGTATTCATTTTTTAAACTATGCAGCAATTAAATAATTTACTTTTGTTTTGACATTTAAATTGTTATATATTTTTCTGATGTAAAAAAATAAGATTTTGCAACATTAATTGTTACTTATTTTTCAACAATTAAAATCTAGATTTAGGCATGTCCTCCATTAAGTGACCTCATAAGTCACAACTCTCGCACCGAGACAGACATGCATTAGATTGAGATCATCAGATTGGTCACTTTAGAGATGTTTTATTGTACATATAAAACACATGCGATTTAGATTTCTAGTTCAGAACACAGTAATTCATATGGAAAGTATTCAGGAAAAGCTAGTAACTGATAGAGGTTTAAAACAATAATTAAAAATGTATATAATTAAGTTAATCGTCCGTAGAGATAGGGTAAATTGATTTTTTTAGAAACAGTATTTAAAGATTTAATATTTATAATATCAATTTAGATAGAGATAGTTCATTAAGGTGTTAATTTATTAGTTATTTTGCATAAAATCGTAGGAAAACCGTCAAAATTTAATCAGCAACAATTTATGTTAAATTCAAATTCAGTTAGAATCTGAAATTTGGGGGAAATTTGTGCGTTAGTTTTTAGATAGAATCCTTGCAGAAATCGTAAATAAATCTATATAGAAGCGTCACCTGTTGAGTGATTTACACCAAAAACTAAACAATACTATTTAATATTAGGCACAAACTGAATATGAAGTTTGATATATTTTCACGAATTAATTTCTGAGACAGGGGTAATCACAAATAACACTGTTTACATTCCTCCTGGCATTCCTTTTCTTTGGGCACCTTACTTCCTGATTATTAAACATACTATAACCCATCTTCTAACATTCGCAAAAATAAAATAAAAATATATTATGTATCGTAAAAGATTGCTATCCAAAATAAAATTATTTTTTAAAAAATCGAAAAAAAAATAACCAAAATGGCCATTTAAATGTATCGGCAAATGTATAAGAAGAGACATTACATTCTATGCTTATGTAATTCATAAAAAATTAGTCAGATGTAGCAATCTCATAAATTTCTTCTATTTCATGCATGTTAATACTTCGAGAAAAAATTACAAACATAGCAGCGTCACCGATAGGTGATTTACATCAAAATTTAATTATGTTAAATTCTAACTGAACCTGAAATTTGGGGAAAATCTGTGCGTTAGTTTTTAGATAGAATCCTTGCAGAAATCGTAAATAAATCTACATAGAAGCGTCACCTGTTGAGTGATTTACACCAAAAACTAAACAATACTAATTAATATTTAGCACAGACTGAATATGAAGTTTGATGTATATTCGAGAATTAGTTTCTGAGGCAGGGTTAATCATGAATAATGCAGCATAAAAGCGCCAACCGTTGGGAAATTCACACCAAAAGTTAATCAGCATCATATTATATCAAGGGCTAAAAACATATGCAGTTTTACGAAAATACGTTCATTAGTTCTTGAGGTAGAGCTTCTGCTGAAATCGTAAAAAATTGCAGCAAAGCAGCGCCATCTGTTTGGTGACATACACACACAAAAAAAAAAATCAATTCCAGTGTACATAGGATGTAATAGAATCCAATGTTTTGTGGAATGTGGAGAGCCAGACTCATAGACAGATATTTTGTAAAAACATGTTTTGGGGGTCATCCCATAATCTTTTATATTTGGTATTTAATGTTCAATCTAATAAAAATTTCGAAAACTTTTTTTTTTATTCTTTTACTTTGTGTAGTTCTTTTAAACTGATATTTAATTCATTCTGGTTCTTTTTTTTAAATTTATTGTAACAATAATATTCCAATTATTGTTTTCTAATTTTACGTGGGAGGGGAATATTTTACCCTCCACAGCAGACTTTTTTAAATTACGGATCCTCTTTATTTTCAAGTTAAAATGTAAGAAAAAAAACATTATGTAGTGCTGATATGCTACATTTTCCAGGAAGTGTTAATATGATAAAATTTTGAAATTTGAAGGAAAATTTTTGGGATTACCACATTTGACTAGCATTTAACATTATTGAACTTATGGAATAGTCACAAAAGTCTATGTTGAATGTTGATAAAACAGATAGCATGATGTGTGTGATATTTAGAATTTTAAGAGGATTATTACTAATTTATGGAATAGTCACAAAAGTCTATGTTGAATGTTGATAAAACAGATAGCATGATGTGTGTGATATTTAGAATTTTAAGAGGATTATAATTTAACTGTGTTTCAAGAAAGTGTCTTTTTGAATTAGTTTCAATGTGAAAACGGTTTATAAGTATAATGCATAGAATTTAAAATAACATACCATTCTTGCATTTCATTAAAAAGGGATTCGATTCAGCAAATATGTGTCGACTGTAGTAAAGCGATATGAATGCAATTTATTAATTTACATGGGATGCCTTTGAATTAAAATTCGTATGAGATATGAAATTCTAGCGAAACTGCAAATTCAATTAACTATTAATTATTAGTTCTTTTTATATTTTTAATCTTTTAGATGGAATGCTAATTTAAAATATGTGGATGCACGATTTTATGAAGCATAATATAATAAGAGTTTTAACAGTATATCCGATAGTATAAATTGAAATTATTCGCAATTTAAAGCGCACTTCGTAATTCAGTTAAATGAAAATCATTTGATAACTGTTTGATTTAAACATTTATTAAATGTAGAATGCAACAAAAATTCGAATTTTTTTTAATAGGATTTATTCTAAAATTTAAAGCAGAGCAAATTACAAAACGGAATAAATTATATATGATAGGAATGAATAGAAGTTTTAATTAAATTCACAGAAAGTTTTAAAGAGTAGTTTTTGCGCTGTCACATATGGACAGACCGACGGACCAACCAACGCCTATATGTGTTATGTATTTATGTAATGAAAAATGGACCTAAAAGTGCTGTGTGTTAACCTACATTTTGACATTTTTATATTTCATTAATTTGTTTTGTCGAATTAAGAATATTTGTTACATAATGATCAAACAGACTACGTCATAGTAAGGTCAATTTGATTCTGAATCAACCCATATCCAAAATCCGTGTATATCATTACTTAACTAGCAATTATTGTCATGAAATTAGTCAAATAATATTCGCATAGTCCATGTATGTTGCTTATAGATAAATTAATTTTAAATTATTTTAATAATTTAAACAAACATGAAAAAAAAATATTTGATTTAAACAAACTAAATATTGACTAATTTAAAACAATATCTCAGAGAAATACATTTTCGATTATTCATTATGAATACTAAAACTAGCTTATAAATTGTCACTGAATAGCAATTTTTGCATATTCATTACTTCTACCTTTTTAAATATTTCAAATGCTGCGTTTTTAGAAAACTGAATGATAACACTTACACTACATTACCGTTCTATTCAAATTCAATTAATTCAAATATTTTAATTCAATTCAGAAAATGTTTTTATAATGATGCAGTCGGGAAAACAGTATTGACAGCAATGACGAATGAATGATCTGCACCGGAATGATAAAGAGGTCACTCTTTAGAGACTCGATTCCATTTATTACATATAAGTTTGAACGTAAAATTTTAATATTTCCATTGTTACATTATTTATAAGGACTGAATACGAACTCATTAAATGTAATAACACATTAAGATTCTATTGAATTGAATATCATAATTTATTTCAGTAAATTACTTCATAACGTGACGTGTGTAACGATATCGAGTGTGAAATAAACTACAAAAAATAACGAGGAATGAATGAACTGCAGGGAAACGATTAAATGTTATCTCTTCGATACTACGCGTTCACTAGTCTGTCAGTCTGACTTCCATCCGCCACTAGTAATTCCAATTCATTTGTGAAATTCCCACAAATATTTATAGTTTCACATTTATATATATTTTATTGAACTGGAAGTTTTTATTATGGTTTATGATGTAAAAGATAATTAAAGTTTCTCTAACATTGCCTTTATCAAATAATAATTTATTTATTGCCAAAATGGGGCAGAATCACTAGACCTCAAAGTTCCAATATACTCTTTTTACCCCATCCGGGTTCCACGTCATTCGGGGATTCATTAACAATTAGCAATAAATAAATAAAATTGTAAGTACAAAACAAGCTCCGCCCGCCAAGGCACAGGCTGCTCTGTCGCGACAAGGGGCGGAGGAACAGAGTGAGTGGTGATAATTGTGTGAAGTTAAGTTGGTGCGTAATAAAGTGGGTTACAGTACCATACAGGTGAAGTTATTTCCATTTGCATATTGAAAATCCTATTTAACTTTCCTATAAGAATGGGCTTTAATAAAATATTACCTGAGCCAAGATTATTCAAAAATGCACTATTCCGCTTGATTTGGACTTTTTGAAGCACTCATATCAATAAAATAAACTCCTTAGTTAATGATTTGTCTAGCGTTCCGTACATCTCAACATTCTGGTTAAATTTTTTATGCCACAAAACTTCATTTCCGGTTTAATTCTATTGGATACTGACTCTTGTTGGTATTTTGGTTCTGTGTTTGCAATCATTTGGGTTTCTGACTTGTTAATAGTTGGGGGGGGGGGGTTTGATTTTAAATATTTTATCACTGAGGAAGCGAGTCCCAGTTACTCGCGAAACGTATGCGTACGATTATGTGATTTTAGTTATTGTGTGTTTAAACATTGGTTTTAATTATTGTAGTTGTTCACACAAGGTTTTTTATTGATTAAAATATTAGATAGCTAGTTTTGGGGAAGGATGGGGGGGGGGGCGTTTAATAGTCGAGGCTTGGATAAGCATGCAGTGATAGTAGCTAGGGGTGCCGACATCGCCGCGCTAGCAGAAATGGTAGGCTGCTCAAGAGAAACGTTTAAAATAATCTTTGAAAAGCCCATGACCAGAGAGTAATGCTGTGGTAGCTTGTCTATTGTTCATGCGCATTAAGTTATTTAAATTTAATTGTAGTGTGCACATCTTAATCTTTCTCGCCAATGAGAGAAAAATTGGGCCAACACAAGTTTCAAAGAAAGACATTCTGTGCGTGCAATGTTTTCCTTTGGCAAAAGGGAATTATACATCAGGTCAGTTTTCCTTCAAGAGACTTCCCAAATGCATGTCTTTTACAGCAATATGTACGGAATTGGGGCCAATATTTAATGGAACATTTGCATATAGAAGATTAAAAATGAGTGTTTTAAAGTTTTTCTTTTTTCAAGAATAGGAATAAAGATTTTAGCTCCGAACTTTTCACATATTATTTATGATCAATTGAAAAACTGTTCGAAATTTTTGTAATTAAAAATTTATGACACGGATCCAGTTACGTTCGTGGAAATTCTAGTAGAGGCGTTTCGTACTTGCAGCCACACATGATCCGAAACCTCACTAGAGTCATCTTCAACCAATTTTCGTTAGGTATTATGAGAGTATATAAGACTGTCTGAAGTTTCAAAACATTTAATGTCGCAACATCCAAAATCAACAAAGTAGCGGCTATTTGAGTTTTCTTTTCTTAATTAGAAGAAATTTCGTGCGACTCTGAAAATGTTCTTTTTTATCGAAATGACTGAAAGAGTTTCTCTAAAAAGCTTCTCTAAATTATTTTCTCATTAATGATAAAAGTTATAAAAAGACCGGTTAAATATTTTTTTTGTGTTCTGATCCTGCCCAGTTTGAAAAAAGTCATTTTGCATAAAGTGCGCCAATAAGAACTCCAAACTGTCCGGACGTGTTCAAACATTCAAAAACTACGAACTTCGATCTTGACCAAATCAGTTTATAAAGATTAGCTGCAAACCACAAAAAATAGAGAAAAACCGCAAAACTTTTTTTAAGGGAAAAAACAGATTTTAACTTAAAATTTCTGCTTCACACCCATAAGCTTTCGGCAAAACCTTATAAACAGCATAATGAACACTTAAAAATAGTGTTGTGTATTGAAATTTGGGGTGCAATGCGTTTAATCAGTCAAAATTTACTTTATACCTCTCTCGAATCCAAAATTAGAATTTGTTCAAAAATTCATAATAAATGAAGGTTTTTATGTATCATTGGCATCTTTCAAAATCTTTGAGAAAACACAGGCATGCGGTCATTAGTACACTATGCACTCTCAATTGTAATTAGATAAACTAAGCATCCACCTGAGTTATTGGTTTGAAAGATACAAATAGATGACAAGTAAAACATTATATTTTTCAAAATAATCAATCAATAATAATATTTCAATATAATCTTTTTTTTCAGGTTTTTGTCAACAGATAATAGTTATCTCGCCAAACATACAGCTAATTCTGCTAAACAGCTGAAACTCCGTATATTTTAAAGCTTAAATCATGATTTTTAATAAAATTCCGTCTCTTATCCGTTTAATACTAATCATCAGGTTTTGTTTCAAAATGGACATTTCTTATCTGGAAACTAGTTACGTTACTCCTTTCTTTAACGTTTATCCCAATAATTAGTACGATACACGAGGACATAACGACAAGCATTATGATATTCATCGCTCATACATTCAATTCTAAATATTGCATATTTTCCATTGTGCAATATCATCATTTACAATATAATCATTTACTATATTATCGGTGGTAAAACATGGACTTTTAAACAAAAATTAATTCGAAGACAGTAACTGACTTTACCAATTTTTCAATTTTTTTATATAAAATTTCAACTTTATTTTTTTTATAAAATCTTTTTTGAATATTTTGAGTAGAATATGCAATATATCTACAGATAGAGAGAATTATAATTGTTATTGTTGCGTATGCGATCATAAATATGAATTAAAATGTCGATAGCTTAATAGCAGACTGTAATTTTATTTCTAAATGCGTGCTCTGAGAGCTGCGACTAGTCTTACGGCGTACATACAGTTAACTGAAGGTATGATGAAACATCTGTGGGCGGGGGGTATATGCGATGACGAGTGGCGCCAACAATAATAACTGAAAATTAGTTGATTATTCTTCATGTGAACTTAAAAGAAATATCTATTTTATTCGATTAATCTTTTGTAATTGGGTTTACTTCTAATTCTTGAACTACTGTGGCTATCATGGCCACAATGTCCCCTAAAGTTAATGTAAATATTATTAGCGAATTTAGAATTTCGTTATTCATCACAGTATATCATTAGATAAACATTGTCTCATCAATGCGTAAAATGCGTCAACAAAAAAGACTGATTTTTAGATTAGGTTAAACCTAAAATTATTATAAAATTAAATTGAATTAGTTTACACCTCTGTTGTGTCAGAATTCGTTCGGATTGATCTTTCCTGATTTTCTTTACTCCCTTTTTTTTTAATTCTCATAGCATATGGCAAATCATCCGTATTATATTGTATTTTCGTGAAATATTTCAAACGAATGGAATCCAACTTGTTAATGCTTCAATAATTATTCTTATTATGTAAAAAATACATAATACTGCTATATACACTGTACATATCTTCAAATGAAGAATAATTTACCTAATAAACACTATTCGATGGATCTATTGTTAAAGAGCCGGCTTCTAAACCGCTCGTCAGACAGAATTAAATTAATTATATCTCGAGTTGATAATCAAACAACTTCGTAAATTAATTAATCTTGCTTACTCTGTCATTCGTTTGACATCTTACTCAATTAGGAGGAATGTTTATGCTGAAAACATTCTGCTACATTTTTAAGCAATCAGTATTCTTTTTTTGCTTTTTTCTATCTTGCCTTTGTAACCGATATTTAACGTTTTGTGTGTGGCAAATTTAGAAGAATAGAACAAATGTTACAACAATGTTATAAGAAATAAAAAACAAATGTTATGCATTAAAATTATGTATTATGTTGTGTTATGTTATGTTATGTATTAATGCATTAAAATGCTATAAAATATGAAAAAAAAATATTTATTCAAATATAAATCTTGAACCGATATTTAATCTTTTGTGTGTGGAAAATTTAGAAGATTAGAACAAATGTTATAACAATGTTATAACAAATATACAAAAAAAAAAAAATAAATAAACAAACAAATGTTATAACAATAAATACATTAAAATGCTTTAAAATATGAAAAAAAATATTTATTCAAATATAAATCTTGAAACGTTATTTATCTTTAATTATTTAATTACATATATGTATTTTAACTGTATTTGCATATGTTAACTTTTTCTTAGATGCAAATTAATTTTTTGACGTTAACCTTTATTCCTCGATTTAACAACACTTTTTATTAACTTATATTACTTTATATTCACGCATAAATGGTATGTGATTCAGGCATAGAAAATCTGTCAATTCTACGAGTCAGCTTGTCTTACTCTTCCAACTGGGGAGCGGTTATTTCTTAGAACGCCAACTACAACAATGCAACAACCTTGATATTTCGGACATCTGCGAATATGACAAACCAAAGTTGAGAGTACCGTTTTAAAGTCCATGCTTCGTAAACTTTTTTCTTATTGGAAGCTTGAATTTCGTTGAAAGTTTTCTTATCGACAATGATATTCTGCTTTTCCCGCTTTTTTTTTATTATGATCCAATTGTATGGTACGCCGAAATTTCCCTGTTATCATATTTTTATTTATTTATTTATTTATTTATTTATTTATTGTAATGCTATAGTTATATATCGCATGAATGGAGCAAAAGTTACACTTCGCAGTTACTTCCAACAAAAAGCCCTGATTTAGTGAGTTTCCGGTTTGTTGAAACAAACCTAAAATGAGCTACTCCAGTCTTGATGATCATCTATCTAATTGACAAATTTTCTTCACTTGATTATAGTAAAATTACCTTTTCTCAATATAAATAATTAGCAATATAGTCTCAAAATTATTTTCAGCTGTGCACCTATCGGAAATTTAGTTTTTTCTAATACACTGAAAATACAGTGTAGAATTTTGGTGCTGTTTCTACACAAATAAACTATCAATACAATTAACGAAAACAAGAAGTATAAATATTAAAAACATTTTTTAATGTCATAATCCTAATTTTTTATATTTTTTTAATGATATCTACACAAAAAACAAAGCTTTTCCTTAATTTTCTATTTGAATTTATTTTCTTTATTATAGGAATGATCTAATTGAATGTTGTAACCAAATGTTTTGTAAAAATCTTTTTTTTAAACTTTTCTAACGATAGGGACATATAAGCCGACAAAGGAAAATGGCGACTATCATCACATTATAAATTGCACTTTATATGACCGCGCATTCTGGTTCATATCAAGTTCAAAGCTCTAGTAACATAAATAGTGTAAAATTCATTACGAAAAATATTTCAGATAAGTATTTTTTAATACTTCCGGAAAATATGAATGTAGATAAGAGATATTTAAAATGAAATTTTACATACTTTTAAATATACTTTTTCTACATTAAAATAATTATATCTGTGTATATTATCAGTACTACTTGATTATTTCGTCGAGCAAAAAACTATCGCCTCATTATAATATTAAATGGCAATAATTAATTATCATAAATGCCACATTCACATGACACGATGTACGTTTTTGCTAAGTCATCAAATGATTTTTAATTCGATGTTTTGTATGTATTTTTATTAATGATTAAAGAATATATTTGTACTTTCATTATTTAAAATAAAATTTATTTCAGTTTGTAGAATTTAGCGAAGAGCTTGTCGATTTTCATAAATTGGCGAAATTGGTACCGTAATACCTTTTGCATTATAAACAAACATGTCTGTCCGCATACATTTTGTGAAGGGCAACAGTAGATAATAAAATTTCGTTATTACTGCAGTTATTATATTATAAAGGACAAACATATAGGTGTTTAACGATGACGTCATTTTGCGATTGGCAACAGCAGACGATCAATTTTGCTTTCACTGCAATCAGCTATATCAGCAGTTCCAAAACTTTATCACACCAACCCACTCCACACCACCTCAACCCACTATTAATTAAAATAGATAATAGTAAAAATAAATAAATAACCTAATTTAGCAAATTATATGAAGCATTTGGGAAATGATTTTTTTAAAGACTGAAATTTAAGACATATAAATAAATTCAGTACTAAAAAAAATATTCCTCACTTTTTGTAAACAAGACATGCAGTTAAATAAAGACATTTTCCTCGTAAAGGATTTATTATTCTTTTAAAAACAGAATAAAAAGGTGATAATGTTTCTTCCATTCTGAATTTATTGAATTTCCTATAGAGTTATATCTACCCTTTTTTGTAGTATAACAGACAAACCTAAGTGTTCGTAACGCACAAGTCTTTCTACGAATGATAATACTTTCAAATTTTAGATGAAATTTTGGTTTTACAATTTTCGGTAATGCAACTTTTAAACGTCGCTTATTTTCTATTTTACACCGTCATAAAGGGGAAGAAATGTCTTTTTAAATGTAGTTTGTTTGAAAGCTGTTTCTCAATTTGCTTTTGTGTTTATTTTTTTTCTCATTGTGACAATAGAAGTATTCCAAAATTTTAGACAACATAAACATCTAATCTACATAACTTTTTTCATGTGTTATCTGAATCTGAAATTTCATGAAAATTTGTGTATTAGTACTTGAGGGAGAATCGTTGTAGAACACGTAAAAATAAGCGCCACCAGCGATTTATTCCAAAAGCTGAAGAAAACTGATTTATTTCAGGGGGTAATTGAATTTGAAGTTTGATGAAAATTCGTGCATTAGTTCCTGAGATAGAACTATTGCACTAATCATCAATAGTGCCACATACTAGTGCCACCTGCTGAGTGATTTACTCAAAAAATCAAGAATACTCATTTGTATCAGGAACTAACTGAATTTGAAGTTTGATGAAAATTCGTGCATTAGTTCTTGGAGATATAGATATTGAGATAATCATGAATAATGTCTCATAGCAGCGCCACTTTTTTGCCAATTTACACCAAAGCGAAATCTAAACCATATTATGCCAAAGACTGATGGAATCTGAAGATTTATGAAAATTCGTCCATTAGTTCTTGAGATATAGCTATTGTGAAAATAGTGAAAAGACAGTAGAATAGCGCCACCTGTTGGGCGATATTCTCCAAAACTAATCACATCCAGTTAATATCAATGTCTAATTAAATCTAAAGTTTTATGAAATTCCGTGCATTTCTTTAGATAGAGTACCCACAAAATTTGTCACATACAAACAGAGTCACAGACTCACAGACAGAGATTTTGTAAAAACATGCTTTTCGAAATATCTGACCCCCCAAAACATGTAAATCCGTCAAAGACCGGAATTTGAAATTTTTTACGAATCAATATTTTTCTTGTAAAGATAGAAGAAAATAATAAAGCAATTTCAAATAACATCCCATTCTTGCATTTCACTATTTAGAGAAATATGATTCAGAAAACATGCATTGCCTGTAGTAAACTGATAAAAATGTAATTTATTAATTTCCCTATGACACTTTTGAAACAAATTTTATATCAAATATCGTAAGGTCTAGAGAAACATTAAATTCAATTAACTATTATTTGAATTATTACTTTTATATTTTTGATCATTCAGATAAAATGCTAGTTTAAAATACTTGCATGAATAATTTAATGTAGTATAATAACATAATAAAAGAAATTTAATGGTATATCCGTTATTCTAAATTGAATTTATTTGCTTCGAAAAGTTCAGTTCATAAGAAAGCTCAGTGAAATTTATTTGATAATTCTTTAATTTTAATAAATTTATTAAATGTAGGATGAATGATAAACTCGAAAAATATTTTCGTTATACAATTTATTGTATAATTTAAAACAGAAAAACAAAAATTACAAATTACAAATCGTATTTACTAGACTGAGCAATGATATGGAATGTTTTTCTGTTACTCGTACAATATTTAATTTTTTTAATCAGTATTAAAAAATATTTTAATTTCTATTATAAAGGGTCATAATCATTAATCAAAAAATGTATGTTTATAAATTTAATTTATATATACATATATATATATCGATAGATAGATAGAGAGAGAGAGCGATACATAGATAGAGAGAGAGACAGAGAGAGAGGGGGGGTTACATAGATAGATAGAGAGATAGATAGATAGAGAAATAGATAGGTAGATATATATATAGATATATATATATAGAGAGAGAGAGAGAGCACACAATCCTCGAACAAAAATGTACAGTAGCCTTTTAAGAGCTACCCAAGATTATAAAAAGAACTTATTAATCTTTAGAAACTTCATAAATCAGTATATTTTTAAGATTTACTGAAGCACTTTTTTTTGGCAATTGATTTTCAGAAATGTATATCATAGACTTTTTTAATTATATATTTTTGCTTAGTATTATTTATACCTTTACTGGTGAACAGTGAAATAATATTAAAGACGAAATATATATTTCCGTGACATTCTTTTCACTTTACAATTCTACGTGCGCTAAATAATTTCTAGGTACTGTTTCAAAGAATGTCAAATTTTGAAATAGTCTAATTATTTAAAATTCCTTCGCACTTTTATTAACTGAATTCAAATGAATGAAAATGAATCCTATGAATTTCTAGATACATCTGGTTTAATATAATAACTTATAAATGCAATCGAATTATTTCTCCTTCGTGTAACAAAATTAAATGCTTTAAACTTACGATCTCTCATATTGTAACCACTAATCTTTTGAAAATCCTTTTGGTTAGGATCGAGATAAATTAACAAATGCCTCCATTGTATTCAATGCATGTATTCTTTTGAAATATTTTGTTAAGTCAAAACCCTGAGAACAGTTCAAAAGGGAAATAAATGCGATTTGTTACAATGGTTTCGTAGTTTTACTGATATACGCTGTGTATAATTTATAAACCGTATCTGGATTTAAACAATGTACGCATTTTTACTTAAATTATTTTTGTAGATTTAATGTATGTTCATTTAATAGTTTATTATTAATTTTTTATTCCGTCGGATTTTCCCCAGACGCCAAGTAGTGTAGGAAACGTCTAGTGGCACCATGTATTTTAAAATGCACGTACAAATCACGCACAATGATGAAAGATATATATATACTAGCAGGCTATACAACTGTGCTGGACTTTTTTTTTTTTCAAAACAAAACATGATTTAAACGAAATCTTGAATTTGTATTTAAAAGCAGCATGGAGCTTCAGCTATTCCTTGCTCATAGGTGAAAACAATTTTTAATTTAAAAATTTTTTAACAAAAAAATTTAAACATTTTTTCAACAAAATTTAGTTATTATGGAGCAATTATTTTAGTTGATTATTAACAATGCATTTTTGGAAGCGAAATAAGACCGTAATAGTAAGTCTTTTTTTTCGGGGGGGGGGGGGAGGGGCGACTTTTATGATGTGACTGGTTAATGCTTGTCTGGAGAGTTAGTATACATGTGTATAAATATGTATACGTTTTATAAACAATGCAAGAGTCTGTATGTGTACGCGTCTACTGCTAACATACTTTTATATATAAGTATACAAAAGATATAAGTTTAATGCGAAAAAATATCATACTAGTAACTACAAAAAGAAAAAAAAATACAAATTTACTGTAACAATTAACGGTAATTTTAATGGTATCTTTTTTTGTTAAACAATTTGCACAACAAAAACTAGAATGTAGTTTAAATAAGATTAATCATTCAAAGTAAATATTAATTCAAAACCTGAAATAGCACATTTTATCTGCGGCACTAACTACTAATTCTTCTACAGCAAGATTTACTATGCTAATTACTTTAAAGTTCCGAATAAATCATTATTTTGCATTCAGTTGTTATGCCGAAATTTCCCAGAAGACAGGCCAAAACGAGAAATAAATGAGTATTGTCAAATTGTATTTTGTAAGTTTGCTGCAATTCTTTAAGGATATATTCCTTTGATTTTCAGTAAACTTGCTTACATTGAAATATGGAAATATTTTCAAACCTTTGCATAAAAATTATAAGATGTTTTGCATCTGTAATATTTTGAAATTGCTAAAATATTGAATAAATATCAATAATGTTTAAATTCGTGATTTCTATTAACACAAAAATATGTGTCGTACTTTAATACAACATTTGTATCCAAAACCAATATGTAATATAATTTTTTTCAGTTAATATAATACTATTTTATTTCTGTTTTTTATATGTAAAAATTTAAATGTTTGTCCCTTGATTTATATTTCAAAATTTCGATAATTCAAACAAATTTAATAAGGAATTGAGAAAATGTATAAAAGATTTCTTTGTTTATTAATTTTTTTTAAATAGTAATTCATATTGATATTATTTTATACAATCATCGTCAGAATTTATATTACTTTGTAGAACATAAAATTTAAAAGTATCTGTAAATATTACTTTAAAGATTTTAGAGTGTTTTTTTTACTGTTTATCAACACAGATTATTCCTAGTAATGTAATTAAATAATTTGCTGTATAGTTCTTAAATAGAAGAAAAAATTTCCGCAAAACATTATAAAGGTAATTCGTATACTTGAAAAATGTATTTACAAAATTTCAAACCGATTAAAATACTATTTTTATGATCTAAGTTACATAATTTTAGAATGATTAATTTAACATTTTATTGCCCGAGTGTGCTGCTTTCTTTTCACATAATGATGAAATTTTCAAATCGTCTGAATAGATAAATAACGTTAGTTATGCCTTACACAAACATATTGCTTTTAAAGAAAACTTTATAAAAAGAATTTGAAATGAATTAAACAAATTAAATAAAACAATTTGGAATATTTCCTAAATACCTTTTAAAAAATACCAATCTCAAAACGCATTTTAAAAGGTAAGAATTTGAGTTTATTCTACCATAAATTTTAATTCTTCGAGCATTTTTCAGTGCTCGTAGTTTTCCTATAATTTTCTATATTCCTTATAATTATTAAAAAAAATTGACGTAGTAAAAATACTTTAACATCTGGTATAAGCGTCTAGAATAAAAATATCATTTTTAAATAATGGTATGTTGGTTTAAGAAAGCTGTCAGTCTTATAAAGCCTTTTAAACTTAAACCGAAATAAGAGATGATCCATATTTAGATGCGTTCTCAATTATCTAAATATGTAACAGTCGTCGGCTGAACTCGTCGTCGTTCAGCCCATCCGTCCGTATATAACGACACAAAAACTATCCACCGAATCATTTGAAATTTAAAATATATAATAGATGCATACTTTTATGAAAATTCGATCTATAGTTTAATTACAGGGACAATCAAAAGTATTCCGTTTCATGACAGTCAATGGAAAAAAAAAACGTTTCAAGTGCATTTTAATGATGTTACACTCTTTCGAACATAATAAAATTGATATGCATCTATTAAGTTGTACTAAAATATGCAGTACGATCTTTGAAGCAAACAATGTTTGTTATTCATTTACAGAGCCACACAAAAAACTACCCTACACAATGGTGAGAACATTGTTTGGGGCGCGTTTTAATTATATTAAAGGTTTCACATTTTATGAACATGATATACGCTTCTGAGGTTTATTACAAATTACTTTCTGTATAATAGAAAGCAGATAGCAATTAGAGGGACACACAATTAATTGATGTATACCCTTTAGTCGGGCGCATTTCACAGTGGGATACAAATCGTGGATTTCCTTGCATGCAACCCTTTCACACGCTTAACACTGTAAGTTTTCGATTGCGCGTTGAAGGATATGTCTGCTGATGCGACGGGCGGCTGCGGTAAAGCTATTTAGTTATATGTTTATAGTACATTATGTCATAACTATGATTGCAAGAAAACTTTTTTCTTGGAATTAATTTTACTACAGAAATGACATTCTTATTTTATACAGCGATTTGTTAAAATTTAAAAAATACTTTAATTAATTTAAAAAATATATCACTGTTGTCAATATGAAAGCGAAAACGACTTTTAAAAACTACTTGTTTCTATAATTTTGATAATGGAAAATTTTAATTAACGAAATTTGCCTTAAACCTAATTAGATCTAAAATATTTCATTAAATTATTTTAAATAATTCATTGTATATTCCATTATATTCAGTTGATTGCAGCGTCGTGCAACAGGTGGGGGTGAAGAGGGCGCCAAATTTATACTACCAATGTCATTTTTTGGCCTGTCACAAGAAAAAGTTAGGAGAGGGGACGCCAAAATAAAACTTTGTCCCGGGTGCAGTTTTTTCTTCGCTCGGCCCTGGTTGATCGTATCACCACAAGTATTAAAAAATACTTGTTTTAAATTTTCAATTCCTATCTATACAAGTATTAAAAAATGCTCTGGTGAGCAACAAAAAAGGTTAATATGTTTTTAAGTATGAAAACGTGTTTGACAAGTGCTTCTAATTGAGCATGAGAAAGGACAAGAGGTCCCTTCTTGGCTGCAGCTCGCTTTCAATGCCAAATTTGGAAAATTCATATTTGCGCTTTTCCCATATAAAAGAAATTAGCCACAATTACGATAAAAATGTGTAGTGCAAAGTGGAAGTCAGAAAAGAAGGCATCGTAATTAAACATGAATGTAAGGCGCGATAGTACCAGAAACTTTAGTTCCTGCAACGTATCATTGCAGTGCCACCAAGCATGCTGCACAGAACACTGATTTGTAAAACTGCACAGAACACTGATTTGTAGTGCAGTTGCACAGTAGAGTCAACAGTGCAGTTCACATGTTAAGCAGGATTGAAAATTTTACTAAAAAGAAACAAGGGAAGTTTTACGCAAATTTCTTGGCTACGCTACTGAGAGGAAATATTGTTTGGGGCGCGTTTTAATTCTGTCAAACTATTTCATTTTTATGAAATCGACATGCGTTGCTAAGGTTTGCTACAAGTTATTTCCTATATAATAGAAAACATATTGTATCTACATGGGGACACAGAAGTTTTGGGCCAAAGTACTGAATACTATTGTATACGAATTACTAAATACTATTACACCAAGATCGGAATATTTTGAAAACTTCGATGTAGTACTAACGCAACTCATTTGCTACGCCTGACGTGCAATTTTCGACTTGTTTACTTTACAGAAAAAAGATCTGATGAGTTTTTAAAACGTAGCAGTCAGTGAATTAGAGTATTGTCTACCCAATAAGACAATGGCTGTATTTGTGACATGTTTACACACACGTGTAACGTAAAAGTATATGGAGTCGTGAAGTGCAAGTGTGTATTTCGCCAATATGTATTTTCAGATACCTCTATATTGGACTTAAACTTGGTTTTAACAAAGTATTCATAATTTTTAATGTCAGTTTTACACACATTCAGAATGTTTTATTGAAATAGCTCATTAATCCACACTTAAGGATAAAAAAATTGATTATTAAATTCTGTTTTATTGATGCAAAATATAGTATGTAAAATTTTTATATTTTTAACTATTAAACTTTATTATTTACTCATTATTGTAAATAATAAGAAAATTTATACATAGGTAATACTTTTATAGAATAAATACATAGATAATTATTTTTTATGTAGACTATAGAATAAGTTTATTAATTTGCATTGCTTTACCTTGAAATGTATTCTTTTTAAAATTATCTTCTATTTAAAATAACAATTTCATTTCAGACTTTGCAAGGACCAGGAAAATTTATAATATTCTGTAAATGTTTTTAACATCCTTAGGTAGGTATAATTTTATGGACCTTAAAGATTTATCAAAAATAACCTGTTATATTTTTGACTAAGATTTCACTGCAAAAATAAAACGTATCTGATATCGGTAATCGGATATCTGATAACGGATCTGTATGAATATATCTGATATATTTATACATTGTATTTATTATATTTTATATTTAAAAAAATATTTTGAATAAAGTAATAATATGAAAACTAAATAACTAAGATAATAAGAATTCGAAATTTTTACAGTTTAGAGTTCTCACAAAATATAACATCCATATCAGACAAATAGATATTTTATCTTCTTAAGATGTTATGGTTTTGAATATAATTTTTTTACAGCTCTTATAAAGATGCGCAAAACTTCGTAATTATTATAAATGTCGGTAACTTTAACTCGTAAGCATGAAATCTTACGTATGTAAGTATGAAATTTATCGTAACCATGAAATTAGTTTCAGCTTGAAAAATTATGGTTGAATTTTGAATGAATTTTTGAGGTTTAAAATAAATTTAAAAATAAGTTTTGCAGTCACAAAATGCATAATATGAAATTAAAAAAAACTCAACGTATTACTTAAAAGGCGACAGAGATAATAAATTGCGATGAGTGATAGTCCAAGTCCGGAATCGAACTAGAGCACTGATTATACGCGTCAATGCTTTATTCCCTCTAAGATAACTGGATGATGCCAAGCTTAACACTTTACACTTCTATCTGTTGACAAAACTGCAGACTGAATCACATAAATAGCTGAAGCACATGGAAATGTGAAGTTTGGGTTCGTTTTCATATGTAGGTGTCCCCATAAGTAAATTTTACATGCATCATTTAAAAGAAGACGTTATACCCAATCGTTCAGTAACAATGATTTTATTTTACTGTAATTTGTTGAGGAATAAGTAGGGAGTATTCCTTTTTTTCACGATTGTACATACAGAGTGGGCGGGCACAATAGCTTCTAGGCTTTGATTGCCTGTTTTCTAAAAAACAAAGAAAATTTATATTTACACAGATTATATTTTGTGTAAGTGCCTTTTTAAACTGAAATGGAAATGTTATTCTCTTTTAACGTTTACTTGAAAATTCAATATTGTTTGCACAATCTTTGATTTTCTGAAATTCTTATACAGTTTCTTTTTAAAGAAATTCTATACCGTATATATTTTGTAGACAAATTCGAAATAGGTTAGCAATCCATGAAATTAGTTTCAGCTTGAAAAATATTTGAGAATCCAATATATATCATTCATTACTTACCTCAAAAAAGTTGAATCTATTTCGCAATTTCTAACTAGCTAATATACTTTAACCTGAAATAGAAAATAAAAAGCATGTAGGATGCTTATTTACGAAATGTCACGTTCACCTTATTTCACGCCTGTATGATTCCGGATTTTTCCTTTATTTTCATTTCCACATTTATTCTCAATATTGCACTACAATTCATCCTGGAGTAAGTATTAGCTATGTTGATACATGCGGAGCAAATCTGTATTTATTTTTAACATTTATTTTTCGTATAGGATTCATTCAGACGTATTTTGTCAGAGTGAATTTAAATAAATAAATAGACTAGCGGAGATTCTGAATTGGGTTAATTTAAACCTATCATAAAATCACGAAATCTTTGCATTAGAAAATAATATTAAACCTTGTTCGTTCTTTCATTTTTAAACATTTTTCAACAAACTTAAAATGCGTTTTTAAAAAAGGTGTATTATTATTACATTACTTTAATTATCTAATATCCTTGTTACTAACTCAAATACAGGATATTTCAAAAATGACCGGTATATGTGAAAAATCAATAAAAACTAAACGGGCAGCGATAGAAATACACCGTTTTTGCAATATGCTTGGGACAACAGTAAATTTTCAGCATACAAGCTTTCAAAATTAGTTACAATTTCCAACAACAGATGGCGCTGTAGTCTGGAAAAATCTAAAGTACGATATTTTCCCGATATCCACCATGCGCAGCAATAGTATGGCGCAGTCTCTGAACGAAATTACCAGAAACCTTTGTAAACATGTCAAGCGGGATGACTTCACATGCATGCGGAAGAGATGTACTGCTTCAGTTGTTCAATTCTTTCTGGATTCTGGCGTACACCTGGTCTTTTAAGTCAAATCCTCTGTTCTAAGGAACAAACCATTTTTTCACAGCAAACTTGCAATCTGTGAACAGTACACGATTAAAGCAGAAAAGTCGAAGTCTTACAGAATGGCGAACTCAGACTGCGTTTTCTTCTAGATCTTTCAAATCGCCTGCAGCGACATCTGTTGTTGAAAATTGTAACTAACTTTGAAAGTTTGTCTGCAAGAAAATTTACTGTTGTCCCAAGCATTTTGCAACAAACGCTGTATTTCTACCGCTCTCCTTTTAATTTTTATTGATTTTTCAAATGTACCGGTTATTTTTTAAACACCCTGTATAAATATTTTGTTATAAATATGAAGTTCGAAGTAAAATAGCTTGCTGAATAATAATACTAGTAGAGGTTAATCATTAAAGACAGGGCGGAGCATTCGTTCTAAAACAATTCTTTACATTTGCAATGCATTTACACTTAATGTCTGAATTAAAAAAGCTATTAAAAGATTGAATAAAATTAGCTAAGAAATACTTAAATACATTTTAAAAATTAAAATCTATGTTGAAAAAATAAAAATACTAATGATCATTTAAAAATACTCTTCTAGATTTGCTCCACTGTTTGTTATACAATGGATTATTTGCTTGTACTGATAGGCCGTACGAGTAGCTTGCGGAAACTTTTACTTTTTGTATTTTTAAATTCTTATTAGTATTTTTATTTTTTGTATATAAATTTGTATTCATGTCTGTTTTCGTTTATTTTATATGGTACTACTCTGTTATCCCGTCGACAATTTTGCCAAATTATTCAAATCGCCAAACTAAACTAATAGCCAAATTATACATATTGTCATAATTTTTACTTTAAATAACGAAAAAACAAATAATTAGTAGAATATTAATAAAAATATTAATAAAGTCAAAATAAAAATCTCTTAAGGGTCATTCCATGTCAATTCAACCAGACCTTGTAACCCGACCCACAGGGATTTTGATGAAACTTTGTGTACACACTAATTCTATCATGAAATGATTCCATCAGAAATTTTTCCTTCCTAGACCTCATACTTTGTGAGATATGGGGGCTCCAATACTTGGGGTTTTCTCAAATCGCACATTTCTGAGTCTGCATTTTGAGATTGCAGTTCCATCTTCAAAAAATTGTTTCTCTGGATCTAAAACGTGAATCATCTGAAGAATACCACTGTAAGAATACAAAAAGATGCAGATTTTAATAAAAAAATATTTAAAAATTTTACTTGTAATATTTAGGATAAAAAATATTAGCCAAAGTTGAGAGTTATGGTTATTTTTCCAAATTTTTGTGACTTCACCAAAAAAGCTGTACACAAAAAGGCAAATTTGCAATTTCTTTTTGTTTTAAATAAAATTTTATACTTTGGGCTTTCTATCTATGAAATAAAAATGACGTGTTTCGCATGGCTTATGCAAAAATTTTGGGTACTTTCTAATTAGCCGGATGCATATTTATTTTTACATATTACATATGCAAACAAAAAGGCAAATGAAATTTCCAATTTCTTTTTGTTTTAAATAAAAGTTTACACTTTGGGCTTTCTATTTGTGAAATAAAAATGATGTCTTTCGCATGGCTTATGCAAAAATTTTGGGTACATTCCACTTAGCCGAATGCATGTTTTATTTTTACACATTACATATACACACAAAAAGGCAAATGAAATTTCCAATTTCTTTTCGTTTTAAATAAAAGTTTACACTTTGGGCTTTCTATCTGGGAAATAAAAATGATGTATTTCGCATGGCTTATGCAAAAATTTTGGATACTTTCCAATTAGCCGGATGCGTGTTTTATTTTTACATATGTACATTAGGGTGGATCGAAAAATTTTTTTTCATTTTGTCAAAACCTACCTATGCGGAAAAGATGTTCTCTTGGATGGAGATTAAGGGAAAAATAATTAAAAAAATTAATTTTAAATTTTAATACTGCCACAATGAGGTTGAATTTCGAAAAAAAGTGAAAAAAGACCTAATTTTGGCTAGATTATTTTTTATTCAAAATAATAGTTTAAAAAGTTATCCAAAACCTACCTATGCGTAAAAGATGTTATATTATATGCTGAGTATGAGAAAAATAATTAAAAAAATTAATTTCAAAATTTAAATCTACCGCAATGTGGCTCAAATTTATGTATTTGAACGTTTTTACGGTAAAAAATCAACTTTTGTTTTGTAAAATAAAATATGAATTTTAGACATTTTTAACATTTATTACAATGAGGGGATATTTAATTGATTACAAGATAAAAACTTTAGTTTCTTATTTAACAGCTTCATTAGTATTAAATCAAGAAAAATCGTCAACATTTCAATTGGCGATAATGACGTTCGGTATTGAAAATCGACATGAGATTTTGTAATTCAATTCAATTTTTATAAAACTGTCTCTTATGTATGGTTCATACACAGCAGAAATACTTCCGTGACTCTTTTGATTATTAGTTTTGTAGAATTAGAGTTGCGCGGATAGATATTATTGATAGTAGATGTTATTGCCACTGAAATGATTGCTGGATTTACATATTGCTTCTGAAATCATGTCGTTACTAAATCCCCCAGTTAGTGGAGGTTCGACACATTTTCCTATTTAATTAAATCTATGAAATCCGTCGCAAAAAGTCAAAAACCTGGTAAATGGAAAATATAGATAGTTTTTATGTAATGATTAGGATTACAGCAGACCGTTTGATTTCACTCGCGCGTTTTTAGAATTCATATACTGAAATAAATGAAAATACAAAAAGCTTCTAACATGCTGCTAATAATCTTTCTATTTCACCAGTGAAACATTTGTGCCCAGCCGCGGTTCCATCCACGCTGCAAAAAGATGACATAGTGGAACTTCATTGGTGTGTAACTAGCACAAAAAAGATTGTAGTGGACGCTTGAAGATCAGTCCCATATTTCGAATAACACATCCTTTAACATCTATGTTAACATATATTACGTCTCAACCGATAGCAACCAACTTTGTTACATGTATATTATTGTTAACACATGACAAAAAATGTACGTCGTTTTTTCAAATTGTTTGGTACTCTCCCGGAATTTTTAAATATGTGGCCGATGTATTCGGAACCCAGTTCTTTTTTCAAGCTCAAGTCTGCTTCTATTATGATTTTTCTTCTGTTGTTTTCTAGTGATGCAGTCAGTCTTTACACCCATAAAAGTTTAAAGAAAATGGCCATGGTCATAATCTTTTACAAATGACTAAAGAGAATGACTAAAACGATGGAGTGGACTTTGGTTTGTTTTCTCATGCCGATTTTTTTCTTTCAGTAGCATTCGACTCATAGTTTTGTGAGGTAATGCCCACGTCTTGAAGTGCACCAGACACGATGGCAGCACCTGCTTGGTCGGAAGTGCCAAACCTGTCCAATATTCTGATGATGTGACACCTAGCTCGGCAGCATTTTGGCTTTTCAATGATAGCTGATGATGTAGAAAAGTGAGTTTGTTCTCAATACGTCGGTTTAGTTTACACTCAATATTCATATTCAAATCTATTGAACTGAAAAAACTAGGCAGTATTTTCGGAAATGGTCCAAAAGGCTGTAGTAGCTTTCAGTATCTTATTTTGTTTTACAGGAATTAAGAATAGCGCAATATTTGTCGTTAAACAGTTTAATATTTCTTAAAAGGCTGCTATGGTAAGTTATTGAGATTGAATCTCATTTACAGGTCACTAGTAACTTATTAGCAACTCCTCACTGGCAGGAAATAAATAGATGTTGACCGATTCCTTTCTTCGGTTATCCTTTAAATACCAATATGTAAATTTTATAACTTTTTGTATTAGGGAGCATATTTACTGGAATATCAAAGCTAGACCCAAATAGGGTGTAATTCATATCTCTCACTCTTTTTTTTTTTTTTTTTTTTTTTAACAACGCTATGGTACAGTAATATTCAAGGTACACTAAGCTACACAATACACAATCAGACAAATTCTAACTGAAAAAACTGGAACTGCCAGTTTTTCGAAACTTTAAATTACTTGCAGGAGTATTAAATTTCGAAATTAGTTTTATTTATTTATTTATTTATTTTTACTTAATATCCATGCAATATAATATTTCTTACGCAAAGGTAGGTTTTGATTGATATTAAGATGTTTATTTTGCGTCAAAAATAAATCTAACCAAATTTAGATCTTTTTCCGTTTTTTCGATATTTTATCGAATTTTCAACTTTTTTGTGGCAGTATTAAATTTTGAATTTATTGCTTATTATTGTTTTTTACTTAACCTCCATACGATATAACATCTTTTCCGCATTGTTGGATTAAAAAAAAATATTAAAGTAATTAGTTTTTGACAAAAATAACCTAACCAAAATTCGGTCTTTTTTCAAATTTTTTCGAAATTTCAACCCTTTTGTGGCAGTATTAAATTTTAAAATTAATTTTTTTTATTATTTTTCCCTTAATCTCCATACAATAGAACATCTTTTCCGCATAGGTAGATTTTGATTAATGGTAATTTTTTTTTCGCCATAGACAATCGATCCACCCTAATGTACATGTGTATAGATCTATATAAATACAGATGTATTATACATGTACATATGTATGTATATATACAGTATATTGATATATATATGTATAACACTGGTGCCCGTCTAACGGAAAAGTACCAAATTTTGCCTTGTTTTGAGAATCTGCACCAATTAAGAGGAAAAAAATCTGACTAAGTTTAGCTGTGGTACTTATATAATTACTGGAATTTCTATGAGTTATTGAATTTAATGTTATTTGATGCATGTTTTTTTAATTTGCAAAGTAAAATTTAGGCTTTATTTTTCTGATTAAAAAAAATCTGTAATATGTTTCCCCATTAAATTTAGTGAATGGTCCATATATTTCATTTAGTTATTTAATAATGGCCATTTTTTGCTAATATCTAAAGAATCTCTTACTTTTATTTTCAATAATTAAACTCAAAACAGATTTTTTTTTTTTTTTTTTTTTTTTTTTTTTTTTTTTTTTGTACAGTATAAAATAGATAATTTTTTTCTCCTCACATTTCCATTCTTTCTTTCGAATGCTTATATATTAATTATTTGTGTTTAAAAAATGTTCAAAACCTTGTATTTCCTGTCCTTGGTTATTTTTAATCAGTTTAAATATTTATATTGGCAAGTTTAAATACACAATTGTTAACAGAACTTAAATTTGTTTATATAGTCTGAAAGATTTAATTGCACCTGCCTTGTATAAACACCTTCTGATAAAGGCAGGGTAATGTTCGTTAATATGAAAGCAGATGTTTTGAAATCAATTTAATAAAATTATTGTCATTCTGTTGTTTCTTATCATAGAAGAATGATCTAACTTTTACTGTGCTACTAAAAATATAATCCGATTGTTACATACTTTATAGTTTATGATATGTATAAATATTTTTTTGCTTTATTGTTTTAATATGGAGCCTGATATTAAACCTTCTACTAGTCTTCAGGCTTGCAGTATTGTAATATTAACTGGTTTAGAATGTCACAAAACTAGCTATAGAAATAACAGAGAAATAGACTACATTGATAATCTCTGTGATTCAGAAAAAGAACTTTTAATAGTTAGGACCATTGCATTTATAAAACAAAAATTAAGTGAAAACCGTTTGATTAATATATGTGAGCATCACAGAATTTCGCTCTTATTGAAATATGAATTATATAAATGTGGAGATCCATTTAAGCGGCGTAAAAAGCAAGTGAAAAAAGCAATTAAGGCAGTAAATAGAGATTTATATACGGCCGAAAAAGTAAACCAAATTTGAAAGTTATGATTATTTTTCCGAAATTTTGTGACTTTATGAACAAGTCTCTACACAAAAAGGCAAATGAAATTTCCAATTTGTTTTAGTATCAAATAACATTGAATTCAGTAAATCATAGAAACTCCAGTAATTATTTAAGTACCACAGCTAAACTTAGCCAGATTCCCCCCCCCCCTTAATTAGTGCAGATTTTCAAAACAAGGTAAAATTTGGTACTTTTCGGTTAGACGGGCACCAGTGTTATAGATATATATATCAATATACTGTATATATATATATACATATGTACATGTATAATACATCTGTATTGAGATAGATCCATACATATGTACATATGTAAAAATAAAACACGCATCCGGCTAATTGGAAAGTACCCAAAATTTTTGTATAAGCCATGTGAAAGACATCATTTTTATTTCACAGATAGAAAGCCCAAGGTGTAAACTTTTATTTAAAACAAAAAGAAATTGGAAATTTCATTTGCTTTTTTGTGTGCATATCTAGTATGTAAAAATAAAGCACTTATCCGGCTAATTGGAAAGTACCCAAAATTTTTGCATAAGCCATGCGAAAGACATCATTTTTATTTCATAGATAGAAAGCCCAAAGTGTAAACTTTTATTTAAAACAAAAAAAAATGGGAAATTTCATTTGCTTTTTTGTGAGCATATGTAATATATAAAAATAAAGCACTTATCCGACTAATTGGAAAGTACTTAAAATTTTTGCATAAGCCATGCGAAACACATGATTTTTATTTCATATATAGAAAGCCCAAAGTGTAAACTTTTATTTAAAACAGAAAGAAATTGGAAATTTAATTTGCCTTTTTCTGTACAGCCTTTTTCGTGAAGTCACAAAAATTTGGAAAAATAACCATAACTCTTAACTTTGGCTGACTTTTTTTATCCTAAATATTACAAGTACATCTTTTAAATATTTTTTATTAAAATCTGCATCATTTTATCTTCTTACAGTGATATTTTTAGAATGATTCATGTTTTAGATCCAGAGAAACAATTTTTTGAAGATGGAACTGCAATCTCAGAATACAGACTAAGAAATGTGAGATTTGAGAAATCCCCAAGAGTTGGACCTCCCATATCTCACAAAGTATGAGGTCTAGGAAGGAAAAATTTCTGATGGAATCATTTCATGATAGAATGAGTGTGTACACGAAGTTTCATCCAAATCCCTGTCGGTCGGGTTACAAATGGGGGAAAAATTGGTTGAATTGACATGGAATGACCCTTAATGGCATTTAAACACGTAAATCGTATTCAATGTCATTCAATGTGACATTCACGATCATCCATTATTGGCATTTAATCTTATAGTTTGGCGATAATTTTTTGGTCGACGGGATAACTTAGTAGTATCTTTTATATTTATTTTAACTCTTTACATTCTTTCCAAATCATCTTTGATGATGTTTAATGTTGAATATCGAAATGTTTCCGACTCTGATTCGTTATTTTTATTGATGTCACCACTGGTATAAAAGAAAAGGCCGGCCATGTCTAATTTCGTTTATTTTCCTTCTTAATAAAACTTTTTTTTTATATAATTGTGATATCTATTACTCTAATAGTATTACCAGACAAATACACTATTTTTCGTTAGCACCAGAAAAGGATTAGATTTTAGATTTAGATTTTAAAAGCCGTTTTATATAATTACAAGCCGTTCGTACTACTTTAATCCTTTCGGATACGATTTGTTTTCAATTAAAAAAAAAAAAATCCCTCTACATTGATAACATTAACACTAGTTATCCAAATACATTAATTAGAGTTTAACAAGTATTTCACTGGCTGAACGAATATTTCGTGACGAATGTTGTTGTTTTGCATACTATTTAATTCATATTTATAATTCGTGACAATTGGCTAAGGAAGAGATTAAGGAAATGTTTAGAAAATATTATATTACAACAAGATTTGACTTATATTACAACTTTCTATTACTTTTTGCGCTTTAATACTCATGATTCTTTCAAGAAAGTAACTTTTATAGTTAAATTAAAAGAGTGAAATATATGTTTGGTGAAAATAGAACTAAGTAAACATTGATTATTTTTATTATTACTAAATATGATTGAATTTACTAATGAAATGATGTAGTAAATGCATAGAGACATACTAACATCGCTACATGTAAACAGCAACAAAAGTATTTCTCACAACAAAATAATAAATAAAAATACATATAATATTCATAGTAGACCATATCCGAAAAGGTTAATTCTGTTAATTCGAATCATTTTTTTTTCTGACTTGAATACTACTATTGTATATGGACTAAACAGAAATATCATTATTTTTTTCATTTAGACTTTAAAAAAAAACAATGGCGCATACAATGGCGCTATTAGTATTTTTATATTGCTACCAGCAGCTCATATCGTAAAAAGTTAAAATGAAAGCTAGACTGATACAGGATTTAAGATCGAAATCAAAACTCAAATTAACTTTCGATAGTCTTACTATTTGCGTCTTGAAATGAAAATGCATAAACACATATTTTAAAAGGGGTTAATAAATGAGTAATTAAAATGCAAAATTTTAAATTAATCATGCGTATACATATTAAATATGCATAATTTTTAATTATACTTGTGGCCCAAGTGTGGTCCGTACTAGTTCTCTGTGCTTCTGACCAAAACTTTCTCTGATAGAAAATAAAACGTAATTTTTTAACCCTTTTCAAGCACACTGTATCCTGTTCCGGGATACCTAAATTTAATTCCAAACTTGCAAACGGCACCATAACATTTAAAAAAAATTTTGGTTTTATTATGAAAGATTGAAATAGGGGATAATTAATTTCTAAAAAAGTCGTTAGTAAATTCCGGTGAGAGTCGATATTTTCTCATTTTATTAACAGAATTTGCCCGTGCTGGAAAGGATTATTTTCCAATTATACGAATTTTATATCATTTAAAATGTTTTAGGTTTACATACCTCGATTTATCATTAATAAGGATTGTTTGAAAATAACCATCATGTAGATAACTAGAACTTTATCAGATAGTATTCGAAACTCTTCTGCGGTCACAACGAAACATTTTCTAACACTGTTAAGTCTGCAGCAACAATTAAATTCTTAATCACATATGCACTACTTGTGGCCTTAGTATGCTCTCTGTTCTTCAGACCAAATTTTTTTCATTTCAAATTAAATGCAATAAACTCGTCCCATTCAAATCATTCTATACAGAATGATTTTCTAATTATATAAACTTCATCTATTTAAAAAATTTACTAAATAATTTTTACTTTATTTTTATTTACTAGATAATTTTAAAGAAATTATCAAATTTGAACTAATTTGCTTAATTTATCTGATTTTCACTCGTGTTTTGAGTTAGCCATTGCTTATGGAATAAATAAAAAAAGTTGTTCGCGTTGTATTAGTATAAATTGCTGAAAAAGAAATTGTTACTTATTATGCATTTTCTATCTAAACTAATTTTTCCGTTATATAATATATATATCAATATATGGGTTACAATCAGCGCTCATTAAAATTATTGGAATATACAGGGTGTTCATAAAAAATTTTTGCCGATATATGGAGCTCTAGCGGCTGGTCCATTCAACTAATCGAAGTGAGGTTTCAGATATAGTTATTATGAAGTATGAGCTCGGGATTCTGTGAACGGCAACAAAGTGATGCTCACGGTTACAGTTATAGGTACAGAAACTCGAAATTTTCCAATGGCAACGCCCATTTTTTCCGTCAAAAAATGATCAGCGCATGCGAAAACCTTAAAGAGCGTTGGAAACGCACGTGTTTCACAAGAAACAGACTCGTTATGCAAGCACAAAAACAGCTCTTCAACACCCCCCCCCCCCGAAAAAAAATAAACACTATTGGAGCACACAGAAGAAATTTTCATATGACACAGATTCATTACACCAATCACTGATTACAACATTTCAAGCCAGTTCGCTGACGTAATTCTGGTATGACGTAATTTTGTAGCATTGCCAATAGCGTGAGCCTGTTACAGAACAAGTTACAAATCTCGTTGTTATCACTTTCTAAAAAGAAATACGACCCGGGAATAATTGTGAATGCAATAACTTTCATGTCGTGTAAAGGTACGAAAGCCACAGCGTGAGAATTCATGTCTGCCCGCTGCACACAATTTTTCGTGTTGACATTACAAGTTAAGATGAAATGTGCCCCTTCTGTCCCTAATAACAAATGACCAGTCCTTATCTCCATCATATTTAATAAGAAATTGATTAGCAAAGTCTATACGTTGTTGATGGTCCCCTAGTTTCGTCATGTGGACGCGCTGGTACAGGTAAGGAAACATGCGAATTAAAGAGCGCGCTAGCTTTAGCACCGTTGATTTCGGTGTATCCAATACAAGAGATGCAGCTCATACAGTTTTGCGTGTGTACTGCAGTCACTATGCGATGCACTTCCATAACAGTATCCTCAGGAAGAGTTGGTCGTCTGGATCGTGGTGTACCACAGGTGCAGCCAGTTTCTTCGAAATTATTTACGAAATCACAAACACCTTTCAGGCTACATCCGCAAAGCATTTGGCAATAGTTTAGACTGTAAACACGCAAGGTTTTCGCAGCATTCATTTCATTCTGATAATAGAGTTTTACCAACTCACCATGAATTTTCGCTGAAAGAGTCATTTCGTCGGCATGTGCAGGCTCCCGATCGAAGAACTAACATTCCCATCCTACTTTTTATCGGTTTTCTACGCTGGTTATCTGGCACAAGGTGTTCCGTAATTGGTGTTTTGCCTCTTTCATAAGCAAATTTTCTTCGTGCCCCGTGATCGTGTTTTTTATGTCGTTTGCAGAGTTGTTTTTTGAACGAGCATAACGCGTTCGTTTATTGCGATATGCACACCGTTCCAACGATATTTAAGGTTTTATCACGCGCTTGGAATTTTGCGAGGGAAAAAATGGGCATTGCCATTTTAAAATTTCAAGTTTCTGTCGCTATAACAGTAACCGCGAGCGCCAATTTGTTGCCATTGACAGAATATCGAGCTCATACTTGCGAATAACTACATCTAAAATTTTATCTCGATCAGTTAAATAGGCCGGCAGCTATAGTTCGATATATCGGCAAACAATTTTTGTGACCACACTGTATATTTGTCTGTAAATGGAAACTGTTGAAATCAGTTTTTCAGATGCTTTCCCTCTTTTTTTTTAAATGTTTATTTAGTTTTCTTATTTGCTTTATTTACATAAATAACGAAGTTTGAGTTTGGAGATTGTTGGAGATTTCAGGCAATGTTGAAAAGTGTTTTATAATCTATTCTTAACGCGTGATTTTTCTTTCTTGTTTCGTTTCGCACTTTTTATTGTTATAAACTATCTCCAGAGACGCAACACCTTTGCACAAATTCTCCAAGATCTAAACACTTTTTCAAAGGCTCCTACTTACATATTTTCGACCTAAACTCCCCGAGTGCGTTTCGATGAATAATAAAAACGTAAAACTTTTCAAATCTTTTGAATATTATTTTCAATTTTACTCTGGTGTATTTTGATTATAGAAAACTAACGTTATCTCAAGATTAAATTTTTTTTCTTCGTAATAAAGGTTACTTTTAGCTGCCAGATTCCTTAAGGTTTAGTTTCTGAAGAAATGAAAACAACACAGGTAAATCTAAACAAGTTCTGAACATGAGAAAAATCCTGAAATCTATTGAGGTTATAGGATGTTTCCGTTTGCCTTCTATATTCAAACGCTTTATTATTAATTCTGCAACTCTTCAACTTTATACCCTTCTATGCTTGTAAACTTGCTTTTATTCTTGTTTTATATATTCCTTAACATTTTTATAAATAAATGATTTTATAAAAAAGCAACATTATATATGCCGATATAAAATCATAAAAAGACCGTTTACGATAACCGGCAGCTGTAAAAGCAGTTTCTTATGTTTCAGTTGACGACATGCTGCTGACACTTTACCGAAACCACTGTGTCCACACATAACTGACACTCTCAGCAAACACTACCTTTCGGCACACGATCGGACCGCTGCTGGCAGTGTCAGTTATGTGTGGACACAGTGGTTTCGGTAAAGTGTCAGCAGCATGTCGTCAACTGAAACATAAGAAACTGCTTTTACAGCTGCCGGTTATCGTAAACGGTCCTTTTATGATTTTATAGCGGCAAGCAACTTATACCGGGAAGTGAAACAGGACCGATACGGATTTCTGATAGTGGCACAATTAGATTAACCAACATTGGATCGAATTAAGAATTTATACTATTAACCGACATTTATTTTTTCTTTATCTAAATTTTGCTTGAGTTATTTTGACAAGGTATCTAAATTTCATGTATTTCATAAAAAATGCTAACAGACATTAACAGAAAAAAATTTAAAAATAGCCAATATTTATTTATATATTTATTTCAATTCATTTAAAAAAGGACTTACAATTATTTGAATCAGCAGAAAACATAATATGAAAATCTCCTTAAAATTATTATAATTATTATAGTCTTTATCGTAAAAAAATTATAATTATAAAAAATACTTCATAAGGTAATTTAACTTTTTTTAAAATTCATTTTAAAAGAAATAGTTTTATTATTTTGTTTAAAAAACAAATTATTAAAAAATGTATAAAATTATTTTACAAACTATAAAAACATAAGAATTCTATCCAGTTTTTTAGCCTTAAAATTTAAATGAAAGATTCTGAATCTCCCCTCTTTAAAAAAATTACCAAACGAAAATAAGTAATATTGATATTTATTCACTAACAACATATTCTACAGTAAATCACCAAATGGTATAAAATATTTTTTAATTAAAAAATGATTAATTACAAACTTATTTTCTTTTTCTTTCTTTTTTTGTTACAAATAAATATTCTTTAATCTAACACGTTTAATTACATTGAAATTCCTAAAACAAAAATTGAATAAACGAAAAAAATTTCTAAATTCACCGATTTATTTAAATACTAAAATATTCTTAAAAATGCAGAAATATCCTCCATTATAAAAATTATCTACCGAAAGAAAAAAAATATTGATATAAATTAATATTTTTGTTTTTTATTTTAAAATTAAAAATATTGATGAATAACAAATGACATAAAATGAATTCTTAATCTAATTAAATTTTCTAAATTACCAATTTACTATATATGAAAATAAGTGTGTTTCCATGTTAAAAATATATGATTTATAAATTAATCCAATGCATGTAGTTACATTATGAATCCTAATAAAAACTAGTCGTTGCGGGCCACCGTAATACTTACCCATCATGGCTATGTATATGAAGATAAAACATGTGAAAACTATTTATACAATGCATTGCAATTCATAAACAAATTTAAATATTCTTAATAGACATAGTAATGCTATATTAAAGAACTGCTGATGTACCAATTTCGACAAATTATATAAAACGCCAAACTACTGAAGTAGTACCGAACTGCGTAAAAGAAATATCCTTATAACTCAAAAAAATAATAATTCTATTAACTAACAATTAACTGTGTCGAATTAAGCGTCTCATTTCCAATTAAAATATATCTCTGAATTGAAATTTGAATGAAATACAGGGTCATGAAAAATCGAAGAATGCGGAAAACAGGATTACAAATATCTCGGCAACTAATAATCCGATCGACTTCGTTCTATATGCAAAATGTGTGTTATTTTATTGCCTTTTATGCGTATTCTTTAGAACAAAAAAAAATGAAAAATTTTTATATACCTTTCATCAGAACGAATTTTTCGAGAGTCCGAAAAAAATAGTTCCGGATAATCGAGGTTGCTGATATTAAATAAGCTTCGTCCCACTTTTACATACTAACTACATACAAAATTTCAAGTCTCTATCTCAATTTGTTCGGGAGATAGAACGTTTACAGACAGACAGACGGACGGCAAATTTTTTTTTCTAAAAATATGTTTTTCGGAATCTGCACTATCTAAAACGTGTAAATCCGTCAAAAATTTTTTTTCGATTTTCAAAACGATTGCAAGATTTACCCTATACTACGTATGATGGGTAAGTAAAAATATTAATTGATACAAGACCTCTAAAAATAATTCATTTTATTAAATACATAATTCTTAAATTTGTAAGAAAAATAATTTCGTTGTTTTCAAAAATTCGCTATGATATTTATTTCATTCATTTTAATATTAAGTTAATATTACGGTTAGTTTATTTCAGAATAAGACAATTAGAAAATAAATAAATAAATAATAAATAAATAAAATAATACTAATTAATCAATAATTAACTAATTAATAATTAATTAATTAACTAATTAATAATTAATTAATAATATACAAATAAAAAATAATATAAAAACACATCGAAATTGCAACTTTTCCATCAACTATTTACCTTCAACGACAAACGTATCTCTTACCGAAATGCTTTCCTCTTATTACCCCATAAAATCACCCTCAACGAGACTCAGTAGTGTAGTAGTTAAAGCACTCACCTTCTGTCCATAAGAACCTGAGATCGGAACCAACGTCATCCTACGCGGATGTACATTTTTGCGAATTTGTAACAAATATAGTTCCAAGATGAATCATAGATGGCGCCAGCAACACTGATATTTTTTCACTTCATGCTGGGGATGCGATAGCGAACCGGCGGCAGTCGCCCGCTGTTTCAAAAAAAGTACGGAACCGATACGGCGTGACGGTATCGTGCCGATATTGTCAGTAACGGCAAAGTGGTTGTAGATCCAATTGTTTACCGATATCTCTGTGTTTGCTGGGATTGATGAAATTCATTTTACCTCCTCAGTCTTGAGACAAACATTGCGAACTCCCACAAACTCTAATTTCAAATTATTATGAAACATCTCCGAAAATGTAGAAATTTATATATCGATGCTTATGACATACACGCATTTAGTATAAACGTCTAGAAGTAATTTTAACAAGGGATTTAAATTAATTTCAAACCCGTTCTTCAGTGTCTCATACAGGCGACATCTGGACTGAGGGGGTTAAGTTTGATGCTGTTCTTTAATTCCTATGCAGAACACGTTCTAGAAATTGTGCAGTTCAGAAAATCTGACTTTACACCAGAAAAAGTTAATGGCTAATTTCGGTTTATTTAAATCCGGAATGTCTGTTATGAAGTAAAGCTAATATTGCTATTTTAATTTTCTGGTGGGAAGCAGGATATAAGAATTAAAATATCTCAAAATAACTCGGGCGATTTGGGAACTAGAGGGTTAAGTATACGTGGTTGGTTTAACAATTATTGTCCTTATTGTACATGAAATATTTGTATGACAATGATTGATATGGAATATCAAAGTCTACTATCTTAGATAGCTATACGCTCAATGTCGGAACCGCAGATGCTATATTAAGATATTTTTGGAAGGAGGGTGGAAGTTTTAAAAACCTATTTTTAAAAGATTTTTAAAGGCAAAATTGAAGCTTATCAGCTAGATTTGTGATAATGGACGAGACTTGGCTATATCGCTATGATCAAGAGCACAAATGATAGTAGCGGCATCTCACTGTCCCAAATCTAGCCCATTAAAATTAAATTAAATATATACTGTCGAGTCTCTCTATACCGAAACTCCATACATCAAATTTCTCTATATAACGAAGTTTAAGTAGAAACTGTCCCCTTTTCGCATGCTTACATTAAAAACAGTCTCTATATAGCGAAATATCTATCTCCATATAACGAATTTTTTCATAAATTGGCCTTAATTTATTCAGTTTTAAAAAGCTTCGAAATCATATGGAATCATTTTTCCATCATTTATTTTTAATTTGTCGTCAGTGCTGGGTTTTTTTTTTTTTACATTACTTCTCTCCTTGTTCTTTAAATTCAACGAATTCATCCCACCTCCCTCACACCTTTCCACATCCTTCTCAAAACAGTGTCAGTTGGATTGATACGCATGTAAGAGAGGAATCAATGAGGGGCAGATAAGAGAGGTCTTCAAATGGAGGAAAATGTTAACTACAATTTTTCATTCCTTGGTAAAATTTGAGCTCTTTTTTTTTGAGAGCGTAACAATTTTAAAATCAAAACAACAAAAATTACAGATTTCTTCGTCTGAAATTAATGCAAGTGTTCTTTATTTGATTTTCATTAAGCTTTCAAATAAATCAGTTCTCTTTTTTGAAACAGCTTAAATAGTTAAGAAATAAAATGTTAGGTTAATATTTACTTTTGAACATTTCAAATTCTTAATTCAAAAGATCAAAAATAACATTTGTTCAAATTTCACACATTAAATACGATTTTTAACATTATTCTCTATACATAGAATTTCTCTATATAACGAATTTTTTTCTGGAACGGTGGATTTCGTTATATAGAGATTCGACTGTATATATATTAGTAGAAATAAATTAAGACATTGTAGTTATAAAATAATAAGGGTGATGAATTTGGAATGTATTATATTTTAAAATTTAGAAATGTAAAATGTAAAATACTCTTTGTTTGCAGCTATTCAAACTATTTTTTGAAATTGCTTTAACTTTTCAGCCAGAGCACAGTCAGTTTTGCATGATCAAAATATTATAAAATCGAATTTCGATATTCTATTTAAAAGCATTATTTTTGTTTTCTTTTAAGAATTTCAGGAGAGTATTTATTTCTAAACATTTGTATTTGAGCAAGCTATGTTTTAATGCAATAGCATAAAATTTTGTGGAATGCCCACAGCACTTTAAATATGTATAAACATAGATTATTTTATTAGGGCCATGAATTTTCTTGTTTCCCCATCCAACGTAATGTTTGAGAATAAACATGGGAATAGTTGGACATTTAATGCCGCGTATAAAAGGAAAATAGCTTAACATAAATCTCGAAAGAAGATGTGAATGACGAAATTAAAAACATTTAGTTCAAATATAATTTCGAATATATTGCAGCTTAAAGCCTAAAGTCAATATTTAAAAGGATTTAACGAAAATTTTAATTAATTATAGAATTGCTTGAAAGCATTTAAGTTAATAAAGTAGGCGTTAATGTCTCTCAACATCATCACATATTTTTTAAAAAGACATGAAAAGAAGCCATAATTGAGCTGAAACGATCTTTTATGGTCTTAACATGAAAATTTGCAGAATATACTCGGCTAATTTAAATTGTGTTTCTTATTTAGTATTGTTATTTGTTAATTTTACTGTCTTTATATACTCGTATTTTCATTTGTTTATTATTATATTTTTTATTTTCGCCGTTTATAACATACACACAAGACAAAATTCACATGGTCTCATGTACAACATATGGGCTGATTTTAAACAAGAAAACATCATGATTTTTCGCAGCTATATATATAAATGTGAAGCGTGTAAATTATTTAAAAATACTACAACAATATGTTATTTTAAGATTTAAAAAAATAATTAAAAATAAATAAAAGAAGAAAAACATTAGAGATTTTTACTGAAAAAGAAATTAAAATGAATGATACTCTTATTCTGAAAGTGTTTTTTAATTTATTATTTCAAAAATACGAAATATTAATTACAAATTAAAAATAAGATTTTTTTAAAATAAAAAAAATCATCAATCCTGAATAAATATGTTTTTTTAATAGACGTTTTTGAGCCACAAAAGGCTAATTTCAATATATATTTGAATTAGTGTAACTATTTTGAGTGTGCTTTTAAGCAAATTATAAATGTTACATAATTCACTTTCAATAGTGAACACTAAATATCCATAACATACAGAAATTGCATGACAATCTAGTTGGTAATATTTACGAGAGGTAAACCATGGGCAGGCAAACAAACCGAATTAACGGAAAGATAAAAATGATGTACGAGAAAAAGAAAATTACGAAAGAAACAGTACTAATTTATCAATTTCTTAAATTTTACGTAAAATTCTTTTCAGCACATTTCGAAAACTTGAAAAAATTATTTTTTAACAGTTTATTTTATAAATAGCTACTTAACTCATTTATATCTAGCGCGCTTTAATTAGAATGCTTCAAATTTTAAGGTAATTTGTATATTTTTTTCTCTGTAACATGAAAACTGCTTAATTTAATTATTTATACTGTAAAAAATCTGTAAGGTTACTTAAGATTTTTTTTTATAGAAAACTGAGAGACCTGAAAATTTTTTATGTAACTTAATAGAAAAAAAAACATTATCATGTAATTATCGATAAAATTTAAAAAAACATTCACATTTCTGTAGGTTTATAAAACTATCTTTTATATTTGGTTCTTTTTTCCATACAGTGTACAGACAAAATTTTAGCAAACATATAGATTTCTGAAATTTTTACAAAATTTTGTTTTGTAGATTGCATTTTTACTTTCTCCTGTCTTCTCAAGAAATAAGTATTGGATTCATGAAGATTTTAATCTTCCGGTTTTCGATGTATTTATGCATTTTGGAAGGTCCTAAACACGATTTGATGGTTTTTAGAAAGTATCTGCTTGTGAGTCACTCAATCACCCTGAGTCTGTATCTGAAAAAAACTGTGAGTGCTCTTTCAGAATTTTACAAAACTTTAGATTCAATTAGACCTTAATATAAACTAGATTTGATTAGTTTCTGGTGCATATCGCTTAATAGATGGCGCTGTTGTGCTGCTTTATTTACAATTTCCACAATAGCTCTATATCAATAAATAACGCATTTATTTTCATAAAACTTTAGATTCAATTAGTCCTTGATATAATTTAATACTCACTACTTTTTTGGTAAAAATCGCTCAACATGCGGTGCTGCCATGCAGCGTTATTCATGATTGTCAAATCAGCTTTATCTCAAAACACAATGCACGAATTATTTATCAAACTTCAGATTGAACTAGTACAGGATATAGATTAGAGTTGTTTAATTTTTGATCTAAATATTCCCACAGATGGCACTGTTATGCTGTATTTTCTAATGCATGAATTTTCAAACTTCAAATGCAGTTAGTCCTGATAAAAACTGATCCTTGTTAGTTTTTTATGTACATCACCCAACAGATGGTGCTGTTATGCAGAATTTTTAAAAGGTTTTATAATAGCTCTATTTCATAAATTAACACAAAGAATTTCACCAATTTTCAGATTCAGCTGAAGTTGACATATAATGTTGCTGAATGGATTTTGATGTAAACAATGTAACCGGTGGAGCTGCTAAGCAGCAATTTCAATAGATTAACATGTATAAGATAGATGAAAGTTGTGGGATTACTACATATGGCTATTTTTTCCTTGCAATGTATAGAATGTAGAAAAAAAGAAAAACATAAGAGAACAATTGAGAAAATAAAAAGTCTGGCGTAAATGGGTTAAAATTCAATTAAGCAAAAATGACAGCATGTGCAAAAGAATTTGTGACTGTTTCAATTGGTTGTTTATTTCTTTTTTTAAGAAATTTGAAAAATGCTAGTGTCCCTGTATACACGAAGCTATCTGTTAGGGAATTACAGTTTAACCTTTTTTTTCTCCATGTTTCAGTCATGTGCATTATTATAATGATTTATTTGGTTGAAACTTTGTTGTTCCAATACCTGGCAACAGTTTAATTTTATTTTTTGTGTTCCAGGGAAATTATCAATAAAATGATGTAAGGATATTTTTAGGCTCATCTGTTATTAATAATTAAGGTAGAAATATGTTCGCTTTATCAATTATAAATGTTATTCAGCGGGATTTTAATTTTTTAACATATTTAAAGATCCAAGTTGAAGAGATTCAATTTAGTTGAGAGTTTTTGTGGTTGAATCCCAACATAACAATGTATCTAAATATTTCATTAAAAAACTCATTCAGTGGAAATTTATTGCATGCTATATTTTTTTCATTTTCCCTTTTTCGATACTTTTAAGTATTTGAAACAAACTATTAATATTTGGTAATAAAAGTTATCTTAACAGTTCAATTATTTTTCTAATTACGCTACAAAAGTCGCGTCATTTTTTCCCCCGCAAGTTAGAACAATGGATTGATTGGAAGTCTTGTTTTCAAAATGACAACTGGAGGAACTGTTAAAGTGATCAGCTGTTAGAAAGACACGTATGTCAATGGAACAACTTTATTGAGAATAGTAAAAGGAAAAAATATCACTCTCATTTATCTTATAAGTGACATATACGTATAAGAGTTAACTTGGTGATCTCACTTGTGACTTTGTGCTTCTGTCAAGCATTTTAATGGCGCACCTACTTTTCCAAAACTTTGAACCATATGTCATCCATGATGACGCTGGAATCATATCTATAATTAAAAGTTTAGTAATAGTATTTTATAAGTTTAATAATTATAAGTTAATTGTTTATTTTAATTAATTATTTTTTTTACATTGTACTATTTTTGAAAGGAAAAAAAACATTATGTTCGATAAAAGCTGCGAATTCCGATTTATCTTGGATTTATACGTTTTATAATGTCTTTACCATGATAACTTAATGTTAATAAATGTTTATACGTAAGTCTATCTGTGTGTAAATATGTGTATAAGGGATGCAATTTTTTTGGATGTTATACCTCAAAAACTAGCGAAAGGAATGTCATCAAACTTCTGCTTCGGTTCATAAATAAAAACTAATGGTTTCGGTGTAAATCCTAGAACATATATCACCGATACATTGCATTTTCGCTATTTTTGCGATAGTTATATCTCAAAAAGTACTGCACAAAATTTCACAAAAGCTCATATTCTGTTAGATATGATGTAAATAAACACTGTTTGAACTTTAAGATAAATTGAACAGAAAATGGTGTAGATCCGTGTAAATCGCCCAAAACATATCACTGCTACATTGCATTTTCGCTATTTTTGCGATTATTATATTTTAAAAAGTAATGAACGGAATTTCATAAAAGTTTATATTCTGTTAGATATGATATAAGTAGACACTGCTTGAACTTGAAAGTAAATTGAACAGAAAGTAGCGCTGCTCTGCTGCCTTTTCACAATTTTCGAGAGAGACATTACTTAAAAACTAGAATGGAATATGAAGAATAGAATATGAAGTTTGATGATTTGTGACTTTGATATAGGTAGATTCGTAACGTAGGAACATGTATTTTTTTCTTACGAACTTGCGTGGTATAAATCTCACTCTATTTTGTTTCTCATGATGTTTTTGAGTAAATAATTAAAAAAATAAATAAATCTTGTGATCTATCTTTTTTAAAATGGATTACTACTACTTCTGTTTAGAGAAAAAAATGTGCTTTTCATATTTATTTTCAGATTTTGTTACAGTTTCTGTAAAAATCATTTTTTCAAAAAATACAAACTTGTTCTTTTACACGTCAAAACATGAATTAATTCACAAAATTCATATTAATTATATTTAATGCCCTTTCATCAATTTATACAAGTAGAATTATTACTTTATTAAATTTATTTTAGTGATGTTTTGACCTAAAGAAGAACTTATCGAAATTAAACATTTGTAGATGCACGGGATTATTTAATCCTCATAAGAATATTTCTCTCTCCTAAGCGAAGACAGAAAAAAAAATCCTCAACGTATTTCATTATGGGCTTGGTTCCTAAAGGTATTGGACAGGTCAAAAGAATTTAAAAAAAATCTCTTTTCCAAAGAAAAAATGAGATTGGGGTGAAATTTACCGTAGCCGGTGTGCTAGCGGATTAAAAGGTTTCTGTTCATACAGCCCAACTGGTCTCGCTACTATGCTCTGGCTTTTGCGATTTTCATTGTCATTTAATTTTGCTACAGGTGATTTGATTTATTATAGAAAAAAGTTGCGAGATTGCCACAATAAACTAGTTTTATATTTATAAGAGAATAATTTTACTTTTAAATAAAATATGGAAAAAAAAATACTTTTTTTAGAAATATAAAACCATTTAATTTTAAACGTAAAAAAGTATTAAAAAAACAAATAAATGGCATTAACACAGCATCAAACCGGAAAGATATTAATGTTTTTAGCTCCATTCGAATTCATGGTTTTGATAAAAAGAAACTACCACTTATTGGGACACTGTATGCGATGACACCCTTCTCTCAGGTTTATTGATTTGAAATCGAATATAACTACAAAAGCTGATTGTGAAAGTCTGAAAGTTTATAAGGAATAAAGAAATTATTTGGGGATATGATTATGTTAACGTCACTTACGATAGAACAATCTCCGCATATCATACACATCTAGATTTAATTTAAATTTAAAATAATGAAAAATTGAAATAATTTTGTACAAACAACTACTTTAACACTTTTATACTTTGAAAACACGATAAATATAACAGAAGCAATTTTCCCCAAAAAACATTGCAAACGAAAAAAAAAAAAAATTAGTCAGAAGTGATTTTTGGCTAACGTCATAAAAGCATTTAATTTATTTGTATTTCCTTTGCATAAAGCTCTCTGAAAAAACAGGCGTTCCTAAAAATGAAAAAAATAAAGAAAATATATATGATTGGCCGAACATGGACTACATAATGAAGGCAAAGTAACTGTCATAGGACAGTCTCATCGGCTAAACCTATGCCCATATAAAAATAAATAATATGTATATGAGAATAAGTGATTGGTCTCATGTACCAGTAAATGGAAGTAGAAGGTATACAGCAACATCTTGAATACTCCTGCGTTCATCAGATAAAAAGTTTGTAAATGATACAAAAATCAAAAAAAAAAAAAAAATTGAATTTAAAGCCCAAGAACTGCATTCATTCGGATGAGGAAAGTATACAATGTGTGGTGCTATCACCTTTACACGAAATTATAGCATCCCTGTGTGCAACATCACAAGAACATTCATTCTCGATTCGTACTTCTTCCAACACATCACTTCCTCAGGTATGAAAAATACACTGGTGTGCAAAATTTAAGGACGAATCCCAAAACACCAATTTTCAAGGGATTTTACAGCGATAATTTTCACGCGAATATTCAAAAGGAAGTAATATAATTGTAATAACTACTATCCCTGCATGACAGCTAGTCTATATAACCTTTCATTCAGGTCACACATGGTCACAAGAGTCACAGTCACTACGGTGAAACAAAAAAAATAGGAAATTTCATACGTCTCTTTTATGAGTCTCAAATGACTACTATATGTGACTCCACTGACAGGTCACTGCGACTGCTGCTTTGTGACGTGTCACCAGGTGACTTTACTGTGTCGTTTTATTGAGACTCTCGTGTGACTGTCATTTGGAAGCTCAATTTCAAAGTCATTGTGAATGTTGCATTATGATAAATCACCAAACAATGCCTCATTAAAGTCACATGGTGAGTTTTCACTACTTTTCACAGTGGTTACTTCACAATAGGGTCTCTGTTACCATTTGACAAAGTCTTGTGACACAAAGTCACCATGTGACTTTAATGTGTCATTATTTGGTTATTTATAATAATGCTACATTCACAATGACTTGAATGTTCATAAAATCAGTTTTGGGGCGTGTTCGGTACTTTAAATATAGAACAGAGATGTTCCAGTCACATTTTTATTGTAGACGACGCAACACATATTACACTACATACAAATCGCATGACGAAGCGCCAAACAATCATATAAACATTCATAAAAATTACTTTAGCGCAAAGAACATCTCTTAGGCAGATGTATTCCGAACACGCATCCAAATCTTACTCTAATCGCCAAATTACTTCACTTCATTTTATGTTTTTAAACACAATATCTCATTCTCAAATATCTCATGATATTTTGCCGAAAGTGGCAATAGCGCCATCTATAGATTCTACAAATTTAAGGAAGGCAGTCATTTTTTTACACAGTGAATTTTGCAGAATCCAGGTTGACACGAAATTAACTTCAATGTGTAATAGATTTCTGAAATGAAGTGTTATTTTTGAGTTAAACGTTGAATACTTATAAAAGTATGTTTTTCTGTATTTTTAGTTATTTTAAATTTTCAATTACTTTCTATATTCCCATCACTTTGTCATATTTTTAAAAAATTTTTAAACACTATATTTTATTTTTCAGTGTAAAGCAAAACCTAGGTATATAATGATGTCAATATTCCAAGATGGAAACATTATAAATATGACGCATATTTATTAAAAATTTAAATGACTAGTATCCTTAAGCTAAAGCTAAAGAATTAATTAACTAAAAGTAAACCAATTCTAAATTCTTTACTTTTTCAAATCATCTAATTCATGTTAGATAATGCCAATCTACTATGAGTTGAAAAACGCATCTTAAATCACGCAAGAATTTCAATTGAAGCTACAGAATATATTATTTCTTTGCATACATTAGGAGGTATAATTAATCAAAATATTTCTGGTAAAAAAATTTATTTACAGAATTCTAAAAATTGTGAAGCAACAACAAAAATGGAATGCGCGAATACGATAGAAACCAACGAATATTATTATTGAATGTTGTTTCTAGTTTAATTAATTTGGGCTGCACAAATATTTCAAATATTTTCTAAAATTTATGTTCATTATAGAAACAACAAGAAATAATATGAATCGAAATACCGGGTGATCCAAAAGTCAGGACGAACTTTAAAAATGCATAATTCGAAAACGAATCAAGATACAAAGTAACGGTTTGCACCAAACGGATGGAAAAGAAACCGGGTTTTGTGTGGCAACGAAAAAATATAGCTCCGTTGGCGACCAATGGCAGCACTAGTAGCACTTAAATATGCCGTTCTCCAAAATGTGTCTGCTATAACGCAAGGAATGCTACTAAATGCTGAGAATGGTGTGGTGCCTAGTCTCACAGCTGCACTTATGAATGATGGACAGCATATTGAACATTTACTGTAGTACTGATTAATTGTAATTAAGCTGACTTGTAAGTTGTCAAAATTTTTTCATTTCTAAATCATCTTTTGGTGCAATAAAACACTGTAGCGCCATTTGTTGGTCGATATCAGAACTATCTTTTTTTCATTATTACAGAAAACCCGGTTTCTTCTACATCCGTTCGGTGCAAACAGTACCTTTGTATCTTGATTCGTTTTCGAATTATTTATTTTTTAAGTTCGTCCTGACTTTTGGATCACCCGGTATTTTTAGATCTTACATAAATAAAATTCATTTATAATTTTTTTAAAACAACATCTACAAAAAGGAAAGAATGTTAAAATACGACAAGATAACAATAACTATTTATGTTTATTAAAACTATTAAATTCAAGTAATTTCCCTTATAAAAATTGAAATAATCCTTAAAAATCATTATTAACCATTTGGAAAATGGATGTTTTTTTATCGAGAATAGGGATATCTAAGGCATATAAGAAATCTTTGTAAGGTCCGCATTTTTGATGCACGCATTTTTGATGTCCGCATTTTATTTATTTTTTATTGTTCCGAAGGACACCTGACGCGTGCAAAGGGTTAATTATTAAAAAGATAATGTTCTGTCAATGTATAACAGTATTAGGTGGAATACAATAATTATATTAATTTAGTAGCATTTAGCGTACCGTCATCAGTGCTGATGACGGTACGCTACCGGCTGGACGGTGTTTGCTACCGAAATCGGTCTGCTATTTATACACAATATTTTGTGCTTTTTAACGTTGCTAGTTTTGTATTCCATTCCATTGCATTGCACGAAGCTCTATCTGAATACTAATTTATAAAAGTATTACTTTAGAGGAGAGGAGAAAACCTTGCTTTTATTATCATAAGATATCATATTTAAGGGAAGTTGGATTTATCTTTCTATATCTTTATCATTTTTTCCCCTATTCTTTTTAGTAACTTTTTATTTACACCAAAATAGTGACATTTTTATAATGTGCTTTTGGAGTTTTTAGCGATTTGATGTTCATTTCATTGTTTTCTGCCAAGTATTAGAGGGAACTTTTTAGTGTAAGAAATTCTTTTAATTTCACTGTTAAAACTAATGGTGACACATTGCACCTTTTAAGGGTGAAAGACTTGTCTCACTGGTGACACCCCTAAAGGAGCCAAAATGGCACCTTTAATTGGGGTGAAAAGATGGCACCCTTAATCCAGAGTGCCCAATAATAAAAAATTAAAAAATATACAAACCGACTTTTGGCTCTCGTTGGATTCGAACCCACAAAGTCTGATTACAAGCTCAGTGCTCTAACCACGCAGCCATCAAGTTCACCTTCAAAGCCTCACTGAAATGTTTAAATGTCCTGAAATTCAAAGGTTGCTTTTTGCAGGGTGTTTCTAAATTCATGGTCCAAACTTTAAGGGGTGATAGTATACATCAAGACAAACAATATTAAAATAGGAAACCAAGGGTCCCAAAGTCTCCCGAAGGAGATAGGCGCCATTAAAGTTTATGGTCCAAAAATTCAAATGATTATGAAAAACAGAAAAATTGGTCGATTCGTTTGCGGTTTTCACTAAAATTATTCTTTATGTCAGTATTGTCTTGAAAATAAATTATAAAGGTAAATTTCAAAAAATGACGATAGAGGGCGCTTTAGACTTTAGAGTAACGAACAACTATTTTTTACCGTTATTTTTTGCATCTCATTAAAGGTTTCGTAAGCTTAGACTTAAACTTAAATTTTCAGCTCAAAATCTGAATAGTTGGAAGCAGTTAAGTAGCACAAACTTAACTGTGTTCAGAGTGTTTTAAATTCAAATGATTATAAAAAACGGAAAAATTGGTCGATTGATTTGCGGTTTTCACTAAAACTATTCTGTATGTCGGTATTTTATTGAAAATGAATTATAAAGATAAATTTCAAAAAATGCCGATAGAAGGCGCTTTAGACTTTGGAGTAACGTACAACTATATTTTACCATTATTTTTCGCATCTCATAAAATTTTTTTAGAAGCTTAGACATAAACTTAAATTTCGAGATGAAAATCTGAATCGTTGGGAGTGGTTAAGTAGCGCAAACTGAACTGTGTTCAATGGGGGTGGGAAGTTCAAATTTCAAATGATTATAAAAAACGTAAAAATTGTTCGATTCGTTTGCCGTTTTCGCTAAAACTATTCTTTATGTCAATATTTCCTTGAAAATAAATTTTAAAGATTAATTTTAAAAAATACCGTTAGAGGGCGCCTTAAACCTTGGAGTAACCAACAACTATTTTTAACCGTTATTTTTTGTATTTAATTAAATGCTTGTAAAAATTAAAACTTAAATTTTGAGCTCAAAATCTGCATCGTTTTGAGTAATTAAGTGCGGAAATTTGAAATGTGTTCGAGGAGTGGGGAGGGTAATATTTTAACTCCTGAACACTGTTCAGTTTCTGCTTCTTAACTCCTCCATTGATTTAGAATTTGAGCTCAAAATTTAAATCTAAGCATTTGCAAGCATTTAACAAAAAATAACGCTTAAAAATAGTTGTTGGTTATTTTAAAGTTTAAGGCGCCCTCTATCGGTATTTTTTGAAATTAATCTTTAAAATTAGCTTTATTAAAGCTTTATATTAGCTTTATTATTTTATTTATTATTTTATTTAGCTTTATTAGCTTTATATTAGCTTTATTATTTTAAATTAATCTTTGAAATAGCTCACCCCCTTTTTTTTCTTCAGTCTTAATATTTTTCATATTTTGTTGTCCTCTTACTGTTTTTCTCGCTCCATGTTTTCACCGTGTGTGACGATTCTTGTTGACTTTTTTCCCCTCATGATTTCTTTTTCAATTTTGTCCCTTGTGTTTTACCTTCATCACTTCTCGAGCTAAATAACGTGACTTTGTCAGTTCAAATCTTTATTTTCCCTCGTAAAAGGCCAAGTAGTTCGGATGAAACTGTCGGGAAACCTTTATCATTGTTTTTAATCTTTAAACTTTATACAAAACTAGCGAGCTACGGCCGCTAGCTGGGCCACTTTTTCCAAACGAACCTCGATATTAAGCAGTATATAATAAGCAAAAAAATTCATTTAATAAGCAAGTCTTGGTGTTCGAATCCTCAAGCACAAAAAAAAGCAAATTAAAGAGCTATGGTTGTTATGCGCCCATTATCCCGTTAAAAATATATGATTTCGCACAGTGGGCGCTACGCGCCATGATCGCCATCGTCCCGTTAAAAATATTTGGTTTTGCAAGGTTGGCGCTGCACGCCCATAAGACATTTTCTCGCTTTTTTTTTGGTTCATCAGAAGCAGACTTTTACGCAGATTTTGAATATGTAATCAGTTTTTTCTACTTTAAAAACTGTCTGCATGATGGTTTAAGAAAAAACGCAGAAAAAAAAGTTTTCGGTATTAAAAACTGCAAAAGACTACTATTAAAAAGAAATAAGTAATTTCATTAATATCACAAACAACATAACTAACAAATAATTTTGGCAGCTCGTTTTCCGTTTGTAGTAACAGAAATTAGTATTAATCGCGTAAATCTTAGGTTACACAATATTCGTGTATGCTACCAAAAAGAAAAAGCATGAAAATAAACCGTGTTTAACATTTTTTTTTACCAATTAATTAGTTCTTTTTCAAAGAACCGAAACGAAAGAAAAAGTCGTTTTCCCGGGAGAAAAAAGAGGTTTTCGGCTTCCTCTTCTTTTAGCCGAAGGGGAAAAGTTCAGGTTCTTCACCGCAAGGTGGCGCAGTGTTCTGCCTCAGAGCTCCGTTTTAGCTCTGTTTGGGAAATTAGACGTTTTCCGTTCCGATTCCCGACTGGTTTTTAATTCATAACTTTTTTAATTTTGGTCCCACGGTCTCGAAAATGCCCGAAATGGCTTTCCCGGAATTTTTCAAATCGAAAGACACCTCTCGCGACTTCCAACTCGCCCGCGTTGCGAACTGTAATCGGCTTCAAGCAGTCAGACAGACAGAGGCGCATGGATTTTATTAGTATAGACTAGCGGGCTACGCCCACTAGCTGGGCCACTTTTTCAAAACAAACCTCGATATTAAGCAGTATATAATAAGCAAAAAAATTCATTTAATAAGCAAGTCTTGGTGTTCGAATCCTCAAGCACAAAAAAAGTAAATTAAAGAGCTATGGTTGTTATGCGCTCATTATCCCGTTAAAAATATGTGATTTCGCACAGTGGGCGCTACGCGCCATAGTCGCCATCGTCCCGTTAAAAATATTTGGTTTTGCACGGTTGGCGCTGAGCGCCCATAATACATTTTCTCGTATTTTTTGGTTCATCAGAAGCAGACTTTTACGCAGATTCTGAATATGTAATCAGTTTTTTCTACTTTAAAAACTGTCTGCATGATGGTTTAAGAAAAAACGCGCAAAAAAAAAGTTTGGGTATTAAAAACTGCAAAAGACTGCTATAAAAAGAAAATAAGTAATTTCATTAATATCACAAACAACATAACTAATAAATAATTTTGGCATCTCGTTTTCCGTTTGTACTAACAGAAATTAGTATTAATCGCGTAAATCTTAGGTTACACAATATTCGTGTATGCTACCAAAAAGAAAAAGTATGAAAATGAGCTACAACGATTAATACTCACATACAGAATAAATTTATGAATAGCCAGTTGCATCTGAGATCCAAAAAATATTAAATAGCAACACTATTACCTCTTAGTGAACATATCTTGCTGTGCTTAAATAGTTGTACTTATTATATTAATTAAACCGTTTTTAACATTTTTTACCAATCAGTTATTTTTGTCTTATTCTTACATACATTTTGTCTTATTCTTTGACAAAATGACACGGGAGAAAAAGGGGTTTTTGGCTGCTTCTTCTTTTAGCCAAAGGGGAAAAGTTCTGGTCGATCACCGCAAGGTGGCGCAGTGTTCTGCCTGAGAGGTCCGTTTGAGCCCCGTTTGGGAAATGTGACGTTTTCCGTTCCGATTCCGGACCGGTTTTTAATTCATAACTTTTTTAATTTTGGTCCCACGGTCTCGAAAATGTCCGAAATGACTTTCCCGGAATTTTTCGAATCGAAAGACACCTCTCGCGACTTCCAACTCGCCCGCGTTACGAACTGTACTCGGCTTCAAGCAGACAGACAGAGGCGCACGGATTTTATTAGTATAGATGGTATGTAGATTTTAAATTGTTGTATTTTATACCATTGTACACTGTTTAGCAAACTTACAAATAAAAATTCGGAGCTTGTCTCAATACAAATATAAAAATATATATTTTGAGTCTAAAGATCTACTAAAGTTTTGATAAAATTATGGATTTCATTTATTTTATATATCATGTATCCCTAAATGGAACTCCCTGTTCCTTTAATAGTAACAAAGAAAAACTTGATTCAAAGATTTATTTCTGTAACCACAAGTTTTGATTAATTTAGTTTTAAAATGAAAATGGCAGAGAGGTCATATACGCACCACATTTGCACGTGTTTTTTCCTCCGCCGATTTGGTATTGCACTTCTGTGCCAAGGAGAAGATCCGTTTAATAAGTTTATATTAATTTGTTAGGAAAATAAAATTGGAAAAATTAAAGATTTCAGTGAAATGTGCTAATTAAATTATGCAGTTGTATGCATTCAACATGGCAATAAGTATAATTATTTATGATTTATTGTGAAAATTATATTTTCTGTTTTGTTACTTATTAAATTTATCATTTATAATTGTTTATTTATTGTTTCCCTTTTTATTAAATACATGTTTATTTACTGTTATTTTTTCATCTAATTCTTTAAAATATTTTTAATGTATACTATATCAATAATTATTTATAGCAAATTATCGTTTATTTATTTTTATTTCCTTTTTGAAATGCTAGAATTTTTTTTCATTTTATTAGGTTATTTTATTTTTATCTTGCAAAAAAAAATCATTTGATGGTATTGTATGCAATTTGTAACTTATATTCAAAAACGAAATTTTCGCCAAATTGGCGGAGGAAAAACACGTGCAAATGTGGTGCGTATATGACATCTGTGCCATAAAAATGAAGTACAGCAGTTTTACATTTAGTAATCAATGAATATGTTCTGCTGGATCTGCATAATATGCATCTATATATATGTGTAGAGGTAAGATTAGCCCCAGGAAACCACCAGAGCAGATTGACAATGTATGTGTGTTTCAATAGCTGAGCGAAGTCCAAAAAGCCCAGCCCAAGCAAATATTTGCAAGCTAAGTGCAATACGCAAAGTGTGTGAAAGTTCGAAGATTTTTAGAGAGAGATGACCAGCGGCTGCAATTCGGAGCACAGGGTCTCCTGCGTGCTCATGCTTCATCGGAAAAAGTTTCCGTTTAAAAACCAATTTAAAGGAATCGATTGAGATCCATTAGTGACTTTAATCAATTAATAAGTTTTACTGATTATATATTTCATTTAATCAAGAATTAATTGTATGTCTATATGTGCCAGTTATCTAATCAAGAATTTTTTAATTAATGATTCAGTGAAACTCTGAAGCTTTTGTTTTTTTGCTACACCTTGATTTTCATCCGCCACTTTCCTATATATAAATATATATGGGTGATTCTCAAAATAGGGGACAATTTATGTCTTTCGGCATACAAAAAAAATTGAGAGGTTTTCTATCATGTTTTTATATTTAGATATGTTTGTCTTAATATTATTCATTATTTGCATTCAAAAGTTACTCACTTTTTAGTTAAAAATACCTTAAAATAACAGAATAAATGCTCAAAATGTCATGAGCATGGATGTCCACAGCAGCTGTGCCTTGTATATACTAGCTTTTTAAAGAGTTAATATCATGTTTATAAAATAAAACAAATGTTATTCTTTCTTTAAATTAATCAAGGAGAGGATTTATCCAATAAATTTCTTTTTAAAAATAAAATTATAGTATATAAAAAAAGAATTAAAGTTTGTCCTCCATATTCTATTTCAAAACAAGGTCATACTATAACAGCTGGTTATTAATCAAAATTTCATTTTCACATATGACAATAGTTTGAAAATATAAAATTTCTCCAAGGCAACAAGTAGCCATTTTATCCCAGCCTGAAAATAGAAGCATGTATTTTATTTTAAGAATAGAGGTTGAATATTAGGGGCGTACATCAATTGTATGTCATTAGAATGGATAATAATTTTCATATTTATTTTATAATTAAAATTTTTATTTTACTTATTTGCATAGGACTTTTGTGTTTTAAAAAGCCGCAGAAAGGACTATTGCATTGTGATTATATTATGGCTCATAATCTTATTTAAATTAAAATTTGTCATTAGCATGGACAAATATCAGTGTCATTAGCATGGTTTTTCTGTCCATACTAAAGACTCCTACGTGTATGAATGTAACCATTGCTTATATTGTATCTTTTAAAAAGTTTAATTTTACATATAAATTTAGGTATTACATTTATTGTTCTTAAAATATGCATTAAATCTGTCAGAAAATCACTATGACACCTTCTTACATTGTTAGTGTCAGAATGTTGCTCATGTAAACAAAGTTTGCTCTTTGGTAATGTTTTTATTCTCCTTATATGTATATATGTAAAAATGGAAACCATTTGCTGAAAAGGAAGGCTAATAAATATAGAAAAAAATATTTAAACAGGAAGAAAATAATAATTTCTTAATGTATTTATTCCATGCAATTTGTTTTGTCATTAGCATGGCTCAAAAGATACTATTTATTTTTTTTTTAAGTTAATTTTTAAATATTTAGCTCTGCTGACTACATGTAAAGTATACCTAATACTATATTAACAACAGCTATTTTTTTTCAGAAATTTTGCTAAGAGTAATTTTTTTAAGATTTCACTTTTGAAATTGTCCCCTATTTTGAGAATCACCCATGTATATAACTATACTAATTACTTATTTTTTAATATGATAATATTGTGGAATAAATAAAATAAGATATTACGATTCAAAAAAAGTTTCACTTTGAAGTTTTCTTTTATGCTGTATACAAAGTACCTCATATAATTTATAATAATAGTACCTGATACAAAAAGCTTCATAAAATTTTAGCAAATATTTTTTGTTGTTTCTTTCTTTATTCAACACAGAACGTGGCCATGTTTTCGCACAAAGATTATTTATTTTCAGTGACAAAATGTATTCACTTTTGATAATTTTTACTTTTTCTTTTAAAATATAACCCAAGGACAAAAATATGCTTCATGTGCGTGATTTATATCTTCAATGACAGGAATTTCGTTTTTAAGTTGTGACAAATAACTCGAATCTTCATATCATTTCCGATGCGGTTAAGAAAAGAAATAATGTTGCTTCATTAAATCATTGACCTACAAATATATATAATGTGGCTTAAAGATAAATGAGTGCTTTTATCACAGTACTTATTTGTCTTCAATTTGCCCTTTTGTAGAGCATTTTATATAAAATGAAATAAAATATTTCTTTTACTACATTTTATTATGCTTTAAAATCTTGCCTCTTAGTTTCCTTAAAGTTCATTGTCTGTGAGAAAAACAAATCTTGTGTTTTCATGACATGAAGTATTTTTTCTGATATTTATATGCAGTTTTTGTTAACTAGAACCGCAGAAAAAAATCTATATTGATAAATTTTGTGTGTGTGTGTGTGAATTAAAACTTGAAATTCGTACGCATTTTTCTTTCTTTCCTTTTTTTGAGAAAAAACAGCCTTTATTTTTGGCGGACTGCAAATAAAAAAAAAATAAAAATGTATCTTAATTAAATCATTGATCTACATGTATTTCTGCTATAACTTTACAGAAAAGTTCAAGTACTGCTATCAATGCAATAAATTTATGCTGCGCATATCCACATTCCATTTAAGATTCTGGGCTGAGTTATTAGATTTTTTGAACATCAATCTCTTCATCAGTAAAAACTTACATTTACTCACCACAACCGTAAATTAAAAATCACGTTAGTTTAAAAATAACTTTAGATAAGGGATTTTACCCTTTTTTATTTTTTTTTAATTTGTAAAATTTACGTGGGGTAAAAGATATATTTTACTGCTTTGCAGCTCATTCTTTTCTCGAGTTTTAAGGACTGAATTTTAATAGAATTGGATTTATTCGGCTTCGTTACTTCGGTTCGACTACTTTCAGTATAATGAAATTTTATTTTTAGACTTCATTCGCCAACATTTTTTAACATTAATTTGCGTTCTTTTTACTGGTTCTGTCGCGTTGATTATTACGAGGTTTGGCATACTCAACTTGTTTTTTGATTGTCTACGGAAAGGCAGAGTATTTACGATACATGCTGCTTTAGGTAGCGGGAAACCAAATCCCAGCTTCGTTCAGAAATAATGTTTGTTCAAAACACATAAGACGCTGCGGAAGGCGTTCAAAAATAGGATTATTTAAAAGATTTTTTAAATATATCATATCATACAAACTTCAGTTTTGTTTGACGTTATTATAACGGGCGAGGAGAAATGTTGGGAGCTAATATTATAATACTAGCCATCTTTGGCGACCAGTTTGGTTTTGGCATACATTTTTATGCTAAGCATTCTAATAAATTACTTTTATTCATAATTTAATTTATTTGCTCAATTCTTTGCCAAATACAAAGATGGTGCTAGAGAAATCATGAATTCGTTGCTTTTTTGCTAGCCAGGCGCCATTGTTCCCGTGGGATTTTTTTCGTGATTCACTAATTTCCTTTAAAATATAAGCATTGCAGTATTATAAAAGTGAAACATTTAAAATTCATAACTTTTATTTATTTAAGTAAAAAGAACAGGAAATACAAAAATAATTAAATTTTGAAATTCATAATAACTGAAAAAGAGCGAAAAGTAAATAAACATGATTTATCGCTTCTTAAATCCTACCTTAGAACATTTAAATGATATCCAAAGAGATGCATGGCATTCGGACGTTGCCATTAAACAATTAAGCAAATAATCGCGATTTCTGTGTCACGTATGATATCGTAATATGTGCATAGATATTTTTGTGTGTGTTATTTGCATTATTATAGTTGTACGTATAAAAGTTTACTAAAAAATAACTTTTTTAGGTGCATTCGTAATTATCTAAATAGTAGCATCAGGAGTCGTCACCTGGTCTGTCTGTCAGCAAAAAAATGCAGACAAATGACCCATCCGAATGGTTTAAAATTGAATTAATAGAATAGCTCCGGAGCTTGATCGTATTATTTCAAGTTTTAGGAAACTCGAATAAAAATCAAAAAAGAAATTAATAAGTTGTCACTGTTCGTTTCAATTCTATCTTACGTCATTAATTCCGGTACTACGCTGTTATCCCATAGACCAAAATACTATCGCCAAATTATAAGATTAAATGCCAATAATGGATGATCGTGAATGTCAATTCAATGACATTAAATACGATACACATGTTTAAAACGTCATTAAGTGATTTTTATTTCGACTTTTTATTTGTATTTTTATTAATATTCTACTAATTATTTGTTTTTTCGTTATTTAAAATAAAAATTACGTCAATATGTATAATTTGGCTATTAGTTTGGCGATTTGAATAATTTGGCGAAATCGGTCGACGGGATAACAGAGTAGTACCCTAATTCCATATCCCATGATAAGTCAGAATTTTGAGTCGCTGTAGTGATGGCACCCATTTAAGGATTCCTATTATTTCCGTATGATGGAAATTAATCTATAGAACTACAATAAATCATCTGTATTCATGTTTTTTGTTGCTAAGTATAAAAAGCTGTTTAGCCAAGATCCCAGTAATTATAAAATTAGTTACACTAAATTAGTGACAAATTTTCTACGTTTGATGCACAATTTGAGAGACTTGTTTATTTGAAATTATAGGTCCTCTTTTTTAGAAAGTTTCAAGGTTCGTTCATTTTTTTACAGTAATTATATATACAGGTAAGCTGAATAATACCAAGTTTTACCGCGAAAAAAATTATACATATTAAATCCGTCTAATCTTACTTACTAATACAACTCATTTTACCGTGCCGCGCAAGTCAAATGCGCAAATAAGGCAATTTAATTAAATAAAAAATGCCTATCAAATTAAAATCCATATATGCTTACATCCAGAGTTCTCGCTGTCGCTCGCCATTGCGCCAAATTGCGACTAAATTTTGCATTTGGCGATTAAATAAACGATTAGATTCGCCAAATTACTAGTGCTCATTTTTTGCCTTTTCTTTCTTTTCCTTTTCGTTTTTCATACATATGCATTAACACATCTTTATATATATATATATATATATATATATATATATATATATATATATATATATATATATATATATATATATATGTAATATATTTGTAGCAAATAATTGAAATTAGATAAATAACAATCGTTGTCGCAGTTATAGAAACTTAGGTTTTTTTTAGAACATGTTGAAAAAAGGGGGATACATTAAATGATTAAAGATAAGTTTTTTATTGCTACACGTCTTATCTTTTTGGCTAATACTATTTTCATTTGGTGAATGATTTTTATTTTATTATCATAGAAGGCGGCAGCCTTCAAGTGACGCAGCTTTAAACCTACCATCGTCAAAACCTACCATCGTCATAAGGGTAGATGCGGAACTTCATATATACAGCTAACTCAACTTCAAAGGAAATCGGAAAAGCCGCCTTCTAATAACTCAGCAAATATTGGTCAGAATGGTCCAATTTTTTTAATATAGTCTTATATTCCCAGTCTAATCCTATCCTATAATTTTTACATTTCTACGTGCCGTATATTTTTAGATCTCGATAACCATTTTTAAACTGAAAACGATGGTGTTTGTTCCTGATAATGAGATCTAGAAAACGGGCTGGGAGATTTTATTAAAACTTATATATAATATGAATCTCTTTAAGATAGAGGGAATAAGACTTGCCTTGTTTCTAGGAAAACTCTTGTTTGTTATATATTGATCTTGGAAAATTGGACTATATTAGCTCGCGGATTACATGTTATTCTATGGGTTAGCAGACGGAGACACTGCAAAAAGGCAAATGTAGTAATGGTCACAGTTAAAACACCCGCATCGAAGCAATAAATGTTTTTGAAACTACAAAAACATCTTATCACGCGCTTTAAAACATTCAATAAATATATACTAAATCAAATTTCTATTTATTTTGCCTTTATTTTTCGTAAGAAGAAAATATTACGTTTCTTACATTGGATATTTTTGCATTTTGTGGAAAAAATATTTTGAATCCTTTTTTAAAATAGGAAAATATTTTTTAATTATACATATTCAATATACTTTCCACTTATGATTTTCTTTTAAAGTTTACAAACAAAAATTATTTTTAATAAATTTGCTTTAGAATTCCATGTATTCATACGCCGTTTAGATAGTTTTGTTTTGAATCGTAATCGAATTCGCTGGCGGTAAGCTTTGTACTTGGCACTTGTTGTTTTTAGCATGTATGTTGTGTAATTTGCGAAATAATGGTTATTATGGTAATATAGGTATTGTGTTATTTGGAGAAACTGAAAGGCCCCCCTTTTTTGGATAAAATAATATGGTGAATCCAAGTACACGAATCAAAACAAATTGATTCGTGCTGTATGTTGGCATAAAATATTCAATTTCAGGAGACGAACGTGAAGCTAAACCATCTATAATGAAAAAGAAAGGTAAATAAATATTTTTTGGCACTCATTATTAAAGTATTATTTAAAAAGTGTAAGTGATGTATACATTAGTTAGCATGTTGATTTGATTTCAAACCAACATAAACTATCACAGAATGTGTAAACTATTGCTAAATTTTGGTAAACAAACAATATTTATAATTGACCAACAGTTTAACCAAGTGCTTGTGAATTCTAAAATTCTCAAAATAGATTGTTTTTAAGTTTATAGATGTCCTTATTATATGAATTAATTAACGATAATTATATGAATTAATTAACAATACTAAGTTTTAAAGTGTTGTAAAAATTGTGCTTTTTTATTTCATTTATTAATTTCTGTGATTAATAACCCAGGATGTTAATTTTTAGATTAAAATTGCTTGAATATGTTATTCAAAATGCATTTATTACTTTTTCTTATGCATTTTTGTCGCTATTAATTTTCATTTTAAAACTGTGCCTTTTTAACTTAGCTTAATGGCCAGTAAATCCAGGTTTTAAACAATTTTTAAAATAAGTAAGTGCACTTATTATTGGAAATTGTGAACAAACTAGTATTTATCAACAAATTACAGCAGTATTTTGATAATTCAAAAGAAAGTAATGAAGTTAATTTGTTCTTACATGCAATAGTGACTGTGGCTATAAAGATTTCAGAGATTTAAAAACAAATTAGTTGCACTCATTGTTTTTTTTCTTCATGTGCACACAGTGCTTGTACAACATGCATTAGTGATTGCATTTTTAATTAATTTTGTGTATTTTACGGATTGTTGCGCAGCAATTTTGCTGCAGCCTGAGTGTTTTGTTTTTGTTTTGTTTTCATGTGCTCTAAGTGCTATACATGCAGTAGTTGGACTGCTTTAACGAGTTTTATTTTAGCGAGTGAGAGTTTTAGGCCCTTTTTTTTCTAGCATAAACGTTGTTGTTTTAATGTATTTGTTTCACAATATTGTCACTGGATTTTTTTAGTTCAGATATCACTCATTTCTTCCAGATATTGGGAATCTGCATGTTACCGCATAGTTTGCTGCATCTGTTAATTTTTGTTGTTTGTTTTCATATGGGCATAGTGCTCATACATTTGTTATTGACTGCGCTTTGAGAAATTTCATGTGTTTTAGAGACCATTGCATAAGTTTGCTGCATCCAGTAATTTGACATGCACCCAGCTCTCATTATCCATTAGTGACTGTAGCTTTAACATGTTTCATGCATCCTATTATTTCATTAATAATTTCGAAATTCCATGTTTATATTTTAAAATGTTATTTAGCAGTTGCCACGGAGGTACTACAGCGCATCATTGTAGTCTGCATTAGATGCTGTTCAAAATAGAATTTTCTTTTTTTCTTCCTAAGAGTCTGAAGATTTAAATCCAAGCGTGAAAAATTTTTTCTCAGATCACAAACCAAATACAAAAGTATTGTAATAGTTAATATTACGTTATAGAAATCAATAATCAAAATATAAAAGCATTAGCTTTACAGCTTAGAACATAGCGTTATTAATAAACTGCATTTATAAATTGGACATCTAAAATGGAAAATCTTAATATATTTTTATAATGTTAGAATTTGCAAGCACTAAAAGTTGGGTAAGCAAATAATTCTTAACCAAATATTAATGATAACATTGGTTTAAAAAGAAATAACTTATACTTCTATGCTTTAATAATGAGTTTCATAAAATATAAATTTACCCCCCTTTTTTTCTATAGATTTTTTAATTTCATATTCATTGTCTCGAAATTGAAGTATTTCTTTCTAACATTCTTTTACAAAAATGTTTGATAATTAACGCTTTTTTTATTTAAAAAAAAAGGCCTTGTTTCTACTAATGAACACAAAATCCTCAAATAACTTTGAATCCATTATTTAAATAAATTGCATAACATACCTAAGAAGAAAACATATTTAAGATTAAATTTAATACAAGAAATTAAAAATTTTTAATTCAAATAATGTAAAGTTACTAACACACTAACAAATAAATATTTTAAAATACTAACAGCTAATAATGGGCGATAAATAATTACATTTTTTAGTTTTGTCATTTCTAAAATGTAATTGTTTAAATTCTATTTGAGTTGAACCTCATCCAAACCCTAAGAAATATTCTATCGAACCTTAATTTAATCTGAAAAAAAAAAAAAAAAAAAATCTGACAATACACACTGACAAGCATAGTTGTATAATATAGACGAACACCATGTGCAGAAAATTTTATGAAGAAACAATTTTTATTTATTTATTTCAACAAAGAATTGCATTAAAAAAAAAGTGTATCTCAACAAAGAATCATGTAAAAAACCCCAACATTTCGAGAAAATACCACACGAAAAACATGAATTTCGTCCAAAGACCGCAAAAAAAAAACGTTAATTCAATCCATGAATCGCATAAAAAATACAAATTCCATGAATCGCTAAAAAAAGAAAGCAAATTGCATAAAAAATGGGAATTATGTCCGCAAATTGCTTAAAATGTGAATTACGTCCATGAATCATGTAAAAAAGTGAGAATTATATTCATAAATTGTATGAAAAATGCAAATTACGTCTATGAATCATGTAGTAAAACATGAATTATGTTCATAAATCGCTCAAAAAACACGAATTTTGGTGGCAGAAATCTGAAACGGAAATTACCTCTATAAAACGCATAAAAATAGCGACTTGCATTCATGAATTGCATAAAAAATGCAAATTACATCCATGAATTGCATAAAAACGTGAATTACATTCATAAATCACTCAAAAAATGCGAATCACTTCCATGAAGTGTGCAAAAAAACACGAATAACGTTCAGAAATTGCAAAAAATGCGAATTATGTCCAAGAATTGGTAAAAAAAAGCGAATTACATTCATAAATCCTATAAAAACACAAATAACGTCAATAAATTGATCAAAAAACACAAATTTTGTCGATAGAAAGCTCAAAAGATGCAAATTATGTCTATGAATCGCATAAGTATAGCAAATTACGTCCATAAATCATGTAAAATGTAAATTACATTCATTAATCGCATAAAAATTGCAAATTATGTCCATGAATCGCTCAAAAAAAGCGAATTGCATAAAAAACATGAATTGTGTTCACAAATCGCTCAAAACGTGAATCACGTCCATGAATTGTTTAAAAAAGTGAGAATTACGTTCAGAAATTGTATGAAAAACACAAATTATGTCTATGAATCGTGTAGTAAATCGGGAATTATGTTCATAAATCGCTCAAAAAACACAAATTTTGGCAGCAGAAAGCTGAAACGCAAATTACGTTCATAAATCACTCAAAAAATGCAACTCGCTTCCATGAATCGTGCAAAAAAATACTAATAACATTCATAAATTACAAAAAATGCAAATTAGGTCCAGCAATTGGTAAAAAAAGCGAATTACATTCATAAATCCTATAAAAACACAAATAACGTCAATAAATCGATCAAAAAACGCAAATTTCGTCGAGAGAAAGCTTAAATGAAAATTATGTCTACAAATCGCATAAATATAGCAAATTACACCCATAAATCATGTAAAATGTAAATTACATTCATTAATCGCATAAAAATCGCAAATTATGTCCATGAATCTCATAAAAAACGCGAATTGGGTCCACAAATCGCTCAAAACGTGAATTACGTCCATGAATTGTTTAAAAAACTGAGAATTACGTTCAGAAATTGTATGAAAAACACAAATTATGCCTATGAATTGTGTAGTAAAATGGGAAGCTGAAACCCAAATTACGTCTATAAATCGCATAAAAATAGCGAAGAGTGTTTTGCATTCATGAATCGCTCAAAAAACACAAATTACGTCCATGAAACGCATAAAAACGTGAATAACATTCATAAATCACTCAAAAAATTCTAATCACTTCCATGAATCGTGCAAAAAAACACTAAGAACGTTCATAAATTACAAAAAATGCGAATTACGTCCAAGAATTGGTAAAAAAAAGCAAATTACATTCATAAATCCTATAAAAACACAAATAACGTCAATAAATCGATCAAAAAACGCAAATTTCGTCGATAGAAAGCTCAAAAGATGCAAATTATGTCTATGAATCGCATAAGTATAGCAAATTATGTCCATAAATCATGTAAATTGTAAATTACATTCATTAATCGCATAAAAATCATGAAATATGTCCATGAATCGCTCAAAAAAAAAAAGCGAATGGCATAAAAACATGAATTGGGTCCACAAATCGCTCAAAACGTGAATTACGTCCATGAATTGTTTAAAAAAGTGAGAATTACGTTCAGAAATTGTATGAAAAACACAAATTATGTCTATGAATCGTGTAGTAAAACGGGAATTATGTTCATAAATCGCTCAAAGAACACAAATTTTAGCAGCAGAAAGCAAACGCAAATTACGTTCATAAATCACTCAAAAAAAGCAAATCATTCCATGAATCGTGCAAAAAAATACTAATAACATTCATAAATTACAAAAAATGCAAATTAGGTCCAACAATTGGTAAAAAAAGCGAATTACATTCATAAATCCTATAAAAACACAAATAACGTCTATAAATCGATCAAAAAATGCAAATTTCGTCGACAGAAAGCTCAAAAAATGCTAATTATGTCTACGAATCTCATAAATATAGCAAATTACATCCATAAATCATGTAAAATGTAAATTACATTCATTAATCGCATAAAAATCGCGAATTATGTCCATGAATCGCTCAAAAAAAGCGAATTGCATAGAAAATGTGAATTATATCCACAAAACGTGAATTACATCCATAAATTGTCTAAAAAAGTGAGAATTATGTTCATAAATTGTATGAAAAATGCAAATTACGTCTATTATTTGTGTCGTAAAATGGGAATTATGTTCATAAATCGCTCAAAAAATACGAATTTTAGCAGCAGAAAGCTAAACTGCAAATCACGTCTATAAATCGCATAAAAATAGGGAATAGCATTTTGCATTCATGATTTGCTTAAAAAACGCGAATTACATCCATGAATCGCTCAAAAAATGCAAATTACATCCATGAATTGCATAAAAATGTGAATTATGTTCATAAATCACTCAAAAAATGTAAATCACTTCCATGCATCGTGCAAAAAAACACGAATAACATTCATAAATTGCAAAAAGTTGTGTAAAAGTGTTACGTCCAAGAGTTGTGTGAAAAAAGCGAATTACATTCATAAATCCTATAAAAACACAAATAACGTCAATAAATTGATCAAAAAACACAAATTTCGTCGACAGAAAGCTGAAAAAACATAAATTATGTCTATGAATTGCATAAAAATAGCAAATTACGTCCATAAATCATGTAAAATGTAAATTTTATTCATTAATCGCATAAAAATTGCGAATTATGTCCATAAATTGCTAAAAAATGCAAATTACATTCATAAATCGCATAAAAAACACTAATGATGACCATGAATTGCACAAAAAATGCGAATTACACCCAACATTAAATTAATTTGCGGAAAGTTTTTGGTTTTATACAAGTCTGCCAACAAGAACCTACAAGTTATCCTGAAACCCATTCTAAACCAACAAAAATTTAATGGAAAGATAAATTTGTCCAAGATAGACAAAATAATTTCCATTGATATACATTGACCAGAATCAAAAAATTCCTATTGAAATCTATCCTATACACTCCAAAACCAGAAAGAAAAAAATCCCTCCAAGAGTAACTCAATCTATCTGCTGCAAAATAAAATACATTGAAATGCAACTGAACAAGAACCTGAAAATTACATTTGAAATCAAACCGAAACCAGATTCACCCCCCCCCCCCCCCAAAAAAAAAAAAAAAAAAAAAAAAAAAAAAAAAAATCCAACCATATCTCGATTTGGGAAAGAAAACTTAATTTCCATAGATACGCGTGGTCAGAAATCTGGAAATTCCAATTAGTCTATGGGTTAGCAAACCTTAATTCAATCTGAAAAAAAAAAAAAAAAAAAAAAAAAATCTGACAAGCAGAGTTGTATAATATAGACGCACGCCATGTGCAGAAAATTTTATGAAGAAACAATTTTTATTTATTTATTTCGACAAATTGCGTAAAAAAAAAGTATCTCAACAAAGAATCATGTAAAAAAACCCAACATTTCGACAAAATACCACGTGAAAAACGTGAATTTCGTCCAAAGACCACAATAAAAACATTAATTAAATCCATGAATCGCATAAAAAATATCAATTCCATGCATGAATCGCATAAAAAATGTGAATTAAATGCATGAATCGCATAAAAAATGTGAACTACATTCATGAATCGCAAAAAAAAAAAGAAAATTGCATAAAAAATGGGAATTACGTCCACAAATTGTTTAAAATGTGAATTACGTCCATGAATCATGTAAAAAAGCAAGCATTATATTCATAAATTGTATAAAAAACGCAAATTACGTCTATGAATCGTGTAGTAAAACATGAATTATGTTCATAAATTGCTCAAAAAACACGAATTTTGGCAGCAGAAATCTGAAACGGAAATTACCTCTATAAAATGCATAAAAATACCGAATTGCATAAAAAATGTGAATTACGTTCATGAATCGCCCAAAAAATGCAAATTACATCCATGAATTGCATAAAAACGTGAATTACGTTCATAAATCACTCAAAAAATGCGAATCACTTCCATGAATTGTGCAAAAAACTCGAATAATGTTCATAAATTGCAAAAAATGCCAATTCCGTCCCAGAATTGGTAAAAAAAAGCGAATTACATTCATAAATCCTATAAAAACACAAATAATGTCAATAAATCGATCAAAAAACACAAATAGAAAGCTCAAAAGATGCAAATTAGGTCTATGAATCGCATAAGTATAGCAAATTACGTCCATAAATCATGTAAAATGTAAATTACATTCATTAATCGCATAAAAATCTCGAATTATGTCCATGAATCACTCAAAAAAAGGCGAATCGCATAAAAAACGTAAATTGGGTCCACAAATTGCTCAAAACGGGAATTACGTCCATGAATTGTTTAAAAAAGTGAGAATTACGTTCAGAAATTGTATGAAAAACACAAATTATGTCTATGAATCGTGTAGTAAATCGGGAATTATGTTCATAAATCGCTCAATAAACACGAATTTTGGCAGCAGAAAGCTGAAACGCAAATTACGTTCATAAATCACTCATAAAATGCAAATCACTTCCATGAATCATGCAAAAAAATACTAATAACATTCATAAATTACAAAAAATGCGAATTAAGTCCAACAATTGGTAAAAAAAGCGAATTACATTCATAAATCCTATAAAAACACAAATAACATCAATAAATCGATCAAAAACACAAATTTCGTTGACAGAAAGCTCAAAAAATGCAAATTATGTCTACGAATTGCATAAATATAGCAAATTACATCCATGAATCATGTAAAATGTAAATTACATTCATTAATCGCATAAAAATCGCAAATTATGTCCATGAATCGCATAGAAAACGCGAATTGGGTCCACAAATCGTCAAAACGTGAATTACGTCCATGAATTGTTTTAAAAAATGAGAGTTACGTTCAGAAATTGTATGAGAAACACAAATTATGTCTATGAATCGTGTAGTAAAACGGAAATTATGTTCATAAATCGCTCAAAAAACACTAATTTTGGCAGCAGAAAGCTGAAACGCAAATTACGTCTATAAATCGCATAAAAATAGCAAATAGTGTTTTGCATTCATGAATTGCATAAAAAACGCAAATTCCATTCATGAATCGCTCAAAAAACACAAATTACATCCATGAAACGCATAAAAACGTGAATTACATTCATAAATCACTCAAAAAATGCAAATCACTTCCATGAATCATGCAAAAAAACACTAATAGCGTTCATAAATTACAAAAAATGCAAATTACGTCCAAGAATTGGTAAAAAAAGCAAATTACATTCATAAATCCTATAAAAACATAAATAACGTCAATAAATCGATTAAAAAAACACAAATTTCATCAACAGAAAGCTGAAAAAACGCAAATTATGTCTATGAATTGCATAAAAATAGCAAATTACGTCCATAAATCATGTAAAATGTAAATTACATTCATTAATCGCATAAAAATTGCGAATTATGTCCATAAATTGCTCAAAAATGCAAATTACATTCATAAATCGCATAAAAAACACGAATGATGACCATGAATTGCGCAAAAAATGCGAATTACAAACAATATTAAATTAATTTGCAGAAAGTTTTTGGTTTTATACAAGTGTGCCAACAAGAACCTACAAGTTATCCTGAAACCCATCTTAAACCAACAAAAATTTAATGGAAAGATAAATTTATCCAAGAAAGACAAAATAATTTCCATTGACATACACTGACCAGAATCGAAAAATTCCTATTGAAATCTATCCTATACAATCCAAAACCAGAAAGAAAAAAATCCCTCCAAGAGTAACTCAATCTATCTGCTGCAAAATAAAATACATTGAAATGCGACTGAACAAGAACCTGAAAATTACATTTGAAGTCAAACCGAAACCAGATTCAACCCCCCCCCCCCCAAAAAAAAAAAAAAAAAAAAAAAAATCTGACCATATCTCGATTTGGGAAAGAAAACTTAATTTCCATAGATATGCGTGATCAGAAATCTGGAAATTCCAATTAGTCTATCTTAAACCTAATCTGAACCTGAAAAAGGAAATTCCATATAACCGGAGCCCAGTATCTATACAGGACAAAATATTTTCCATTAAAGCGGAACCTGAACAGAACTTGAAAATTCCATTTGAATTGAACCTGATTGAAACCTGAAAAAAATTTCTATCGAACCTTAACCTAATCCGAAAAAGAGAAAATTATTTCTGCCGATACACATTGACAAGAGTCTGAAAGTTAACATGAAACCTAATCCAAACCCGAAAAGGAAAAAACAATGGAAACACAAGTCTGTCCAAGAAAGACCAAATAAATTCTGTCCACATACACCGACAAGAATTTAAATTGAAATCTATCCTAAACCCAGTTCAAACACTACCCCCCCCCAAAAAAAATCCAATTGTAACCCAATTTATCTGCGACAAAATAATATACTTGAAATGCAACTCAACAGGAACCTGAAAATTCCATTTGAAGTCAATCTGAAACCAGATTCAATCCCCACCCCCCCCCCCCAAAAAAAAAAAAAAAAATTAATCAAATCAAGATTTTAGAAAAAAAGGAACAATTCATGTCGATATGTATTGACCAGATCATGGAAATTCCAATAGAAGTCTATCTCAAACCCGATCCGAATAACCTGAAACCCAATCCCCCCCCCCAAAAAAAAAGTAAAATAAAAAAATTAGGAAATAAAAATCTGTTCAAGAAAGACAAAATAATTTCCGTCCCCATCCACTGACCAGAATTGAAAACTAGTACTTGAAATGCAACTCGACAAGAACCTGAAAATTCCAATTCAAGTCAAACTGTATCAAGATTCAAACCCGAAAAAAAAAAAAAAAAAAAAAAAAAAAAAAAAAAAAAAAAACAATTATCTAACCAAATCAAGATTTTTAGAAAAAAAAAATTATGTAAATAGGTACAGACTAGAGCATGGAAATTTTAATAAAATCTTAAACCCAATACAAACTCCCCCCCCCCCCTTACATAACTAACAAGAAGCCTTGATGACCCCACAAAACATAACTAACAGGAACGAAGAGTCATGCATACTGCATCGATTATGATGCATTTTCTGACTCATTCTGAATATTGTAAACTTATTGTCATTCATGTACAGTAATTTTACCATTCTGTGCAAAAAAACAAAGCATAATTAACGAGAGTAAAAATTTTTCCATTAAACATGTTTATATACTTTCCATTTTATTCTGAATGCTTTAAACCTATCAGTTTCATCTTTGTACAGTAATCTTCCCATCCAAATCCCCCCCCCCCTTGTTAGTTTATATATGTTTTGTGCAAACAGCAAAACATAAATAAACTATTAAAATAAAATAAAATTTAATTCATTAAGGTTTTATCAATTACATCTTTCATAAATTCAAAATATGAATCCTAAAAGATATGATATCAAAATTTAAGTGACGCCTTGACGAGGCTTTAAACAATGTTTTAAAATTCCATTTATTTATTTATTGTCTAAATGCATTTTCATATCTAAACAATACTTTTCATTTTCCAATAAGAATGAAAAGTTACACATACAGTATAGATTATGAAACACTTTCCAACACATTTTCATTATTGTAAGCCTATCATTTTAATCCATTTGCAGTAATTTTACCACTCTATATAAAGAACAAATCATAATTAACAAGAAAGAAAAACCTGTGTGCAACATAGATTATGAAACACTTTCCAGCATATTCTGAATATTGTAACGGATATAGTCTTAATCAATCTGCAATATTACCAACCTATACAAAGGTTGAAACATAATTAACAAGAATCATGCACGCAGCATAGATTATGAAATACTTTCCAGTACATTCTGAATATTGTATTCCTGATCATTTTAATCCATCTGCAGTATATGTATCATCATGTGTAAAGAATAAACATGGTTAACTAGAATGAGAAATGATACATACAGCATAGATTATGAAATCCTTTCTTAGAAATACAGTGCTGAATGTACATTACTTTCTTATCTTATACTAACGTACTTTACTACAGAGTTGTTTTTAACGAAATCAAGTAGCACAGCATATATTAATAATAAAATATGAAATATCTTTTTTTAAGTGGGTGGGGGAGGGGTAATTAAAGGTGATCAGAAATCACGAATATGAATTCTTTGCATTAGTCTTTAATTTTTTGTTTTTATCTTTTTATTATTAACCTTAAAAAAAGCACTGATATCAGTACAAAAAACCCTGAACGGGTTAAAAGCTTGTGACGCAGCACTTTATCTTATATATCTAAGAATTTTAAATTTGGGACTTAAAACTAATGATATCAAAATTTATGTGACGCTATGCTATTAATATATACATATATTAAAATTTAATTCATTAAGGTTTTATCAATTACATCTTTCATAAATTCAAAATATGAATCTTAAAAGATATGATATCAAAATTTAAGTGACGCCTTGACGAGGCTTTAAACAATGTTTTAAAATTCCATTTATTTATTTATTGTCTAAATACATTTTCATATCTAAACAATACTTTTCATTTTCCAATACAATCATTTTGTATCCAAAGTAAGTTAAATAGATGCAAATAGATACAATGACGCAAAAATATGTATTCAAATGTTATTTTTGATTTTGGATAGCGTAGTCCAAAAGATAAATCTATTTATTCAAATAAATACATTTCAGTGCATTATATATATTCAGTGAAAGTGATGTATTTAACAGTGTATTGGAAAATGAAAAGTATTGTTTAGATATGAAAATGTATTTAGACAATAAATAAATAAATGGAATTTTAAAACATTGTTTAAAGCCTCGTCAAGGCGTCACTTAAATTTTGATATCATATCTTTTAAGATTCATATTTTGAATTTATGAAAGATGTAATTGATAAAACCTTAATGAATTAAATTTTAATATATGTATATATTAATTAATAGCATAGCGTCACATAAATTTTGATATCATTAGTTTTAAGTCCCAAATTTAAAATTCTTAGATATATAAGATAAAGTGCTGCGTCACAAGCTTTTAACCCGTTCAGGGTTTTTTGTACTGATCCAAATTACTAACGTTGGTCAAATGTTAACGAGAACACTGCGTTACATCCCTTCTAAACCCATCAAATTTATATATAAATAAACAACTTTATGTTACATTAAATAAGACATCTCCAAATGTTTAGAAACAGTTTCATTTTAACATTCGAAATAAAAAAGAAACATTTTTGTATCCTTCAAAATCCTTTCGTGAAGAGATATAGATCCTATGAAGCAAAAATGTTATCTGAAGCTTGAGAAAACTTTTTTGTAAAATGTGTTGTTCGAAGTGTTTTATTTCTCTCCCTGTAAAATAAATAAATTCTGCTCTGATGTGAAAATTCATCTACGTTGTCGCGGAGATTTTTACTTTATAATTATCGTGTTTTTTAAATATTTATTTTAAAACAAAAAATAAATATTCACGAATAGAAACACAAAAATTTTGCACTACTCATGAGGTGGAAAAGTTTTTTGATAGTACTGATATAAAATGAAATATTAAATTATTACAAATATAACGCAAATATTTTGCATAATTAAGAAAGTTAAGTTGTTTATTTAAGTAATAACATAAAATATAATCTATTTAAAGTAACTCAAAACTTAATTAAACTTAATGTAATTCATGTTACTAAAGTGTTTTATCTATCTATATTATAAAGGCCAAACGTATCTGCGCGTAACGCATACGTCATTTTGTGAATGGCAACACTTTCCTCTCCAATTTCGGTTTTGCAATTTTCATTATTGCAAATTTTACACTTTTAAACATCGCATATTTTAAATATTTTCACTGTCGTACAGAGAAAAAAAAATTAATTTTAAATGCAATTTGTTTGAAAGCTGTATCTTAATTTATTTTTCAGATATTTTTTTTACAGATTTTAGTAGCAATTTTGTAATGGTGGCAAAAGAATCACTCCATTTTCTCTTAAAATTAAGAAAAGAAAAAGAAATTTAAATGCGTCTGTTGTAAAATTCCGTAAATTTCGGTTTTATTTCGCTTATTAATTTGGATAATTGAGTTTTATAAGTATTTTGTTAATTTAGCTTAAAATACTATTTGCATGAGAGTTAGACTGATCAATATAATATGTATTTTTTATTGTAACTAATTTTGCAGCTTTAATGTAAATCAATAAAACAGTTCTTTCTTAAAGATTTTCATTCGTCGAATTTCGACGGGTTCCACCTCGTATATATAAAAGCCGTTATCTTTGTCTATGCTCTTTATACAAATCTTCAATTTTTGATAGATTTGCTTGAAACTTGCTGTACAGTACTTATGTTTAGCACAGGGAAAAGGTCACTGTCAACTTTATAAAACAATCACACCACTATTTATCCTTTTTTTCTACCACCTTTCAAAATATAGGAGACGTTTTAAAATAGTTTAATCTTTCCTTTCGATATGAAATGCATTCTTTCATGTCTTTAAAACCTTTTCATAAAGATATAAAATATACTTTATAAAAAAAAAATACTAACCGACTTCAAAAAAAGAATCAAGCTTGTCTATAATTTGGCGCTAACGCATGTGAATGTATACTTTTGATATGTTAATGATTTGAAAACGGTAGTAACAAGGAAAGATGATTTGCGATAAATCATTATTTTTTTTTATCAAATCCATATTTTTTCATTAAAAAAATTCTAATCATCAGAATTTAATGAAATTAAAGTGGGATCACATGGGTATCTTATGCTTACAAAAAAATATCAAAATCGGTTCATATTAACGAAAGTTATGCGTGAACCAGAAATACGTACAGGTCAAAATCATAACCTTATCTTTGAAGTCGGTTAATAAAAAAAAAAGATCTCGTATCAGAGTAAGAGTGACAGCTTGAAATTATTTTTTTATTATACACACACATCTGACTTGTGTGCTCGACATGAAAGCCTGCGATTACCTGAAAAATGAAAGCTCCTCATTGGATGACTGCTTCAAAAAGAATTGGAATTTTCATGTTTTTATTTTTAAAAAGTTCTAATCACAAGAATTTGATAAAATTGAAATGGGACCATGTGGACATCTTACACTTTCAAACAAAAAAAGAATTATCAAAATCGGTTCATATTAACGGAACTTGAATATAACTATATTTATCGTTGTCCCGTCATTTTGGATTACCCTATGGATAGCTGATACATTTATTCAACTTGTTTTATAAGTGAAAATTTGCAGACTTAGGCCAAAGCCGGAGTATCGCAGTGGTTACAGCAACTGATTAGCGTGCTGTGATACCGGGTTCGATTCCTGACTCTGGGTAATTTTTCACTTTAATTGGGTTTAATGCATTTATTGTATGTATGTTTGTGTAGTATTTGTATGTGTCCCTGTAATTTGGAAGCAGGTGTTATTTGTTTGTTTTAATTTTGCGGTTAGTCTCAACAACATAAAAAAATCATGATAATCAGTTTCTATTTACTAGAGGTGGAGGGCAGAAAAAATATGGCAGACAGTAAATAGATAAAACAATTTCACTATAGCAACTAATATATAACAAGCATTATTCTACATTTTAATATTAAAATTTATAAAACCGTTTATCAAAATATCTTCAAACATTCAAACCTATTTTAATATTCGCTAAAAATAACAAACATACATTAAAAAAAAATGTAAATGTCATTATGTATCTAGATCGACATGTTTCATCGCTTTGACGGTGACATTCACAACATTGATGTGTATGCCAGTGCATTCGCAAAATAAAAAATTAAATTCAAAAACTAATAAACAAAAATCACGCAGTCTTGATGAAATTTAGCGGAATAGTAAGTATGTATACTTGTGAACTTGAATTATTTTATACTATCGTTTCATTACTCTGCAGAGCATCTCCATGGGGTCTGAATCATTGCCTAGATTCTCACGGTGTCAAAAGCGTAGAATAATGTACATATCAAGATTTTACTTGCATTTATTATCCGACAGCCAATAGGGATCTTTATATGCAGACAGACTATATGCAATAAGTCTTTGTCTGACAAATCCTTTTGAACGAGTGCAACACTTATTGAACCAAGATCTGAATAATTATAAAACTAATTATAGAAAGAAAGCACTTCATTTGACACGTTTGACGTGCAATTTCAACTTGATAATATGGCAATTAATTTTACTGTACGTGTACATGAGATCGTATGATTTTAATTTACCAGTTTTTCAATTATACTAATGCAGTAGGATAAATTGGACGAATGTCGACATCAAATTGATAAAACATGTCGATCTGAATAAATAAATGTATTTATTTGCTTTCTAAATGAATTTTTACCACTTTTTTTCAAAATTTAAGTTTGTTTTGATTTCAATTAATCTTTAATTATTTTTTTATTATTTAAAACAAACATACAACCCATGCAGCGCATAATAAAGGCATCCAGTCAGTTTAGAAGGATTTTTCAAAAATAGATTCAGGATTTAAAATAGCAAATAAAGCCTTTGTGCAAAAATGTTTAAAGATAGAAAACCAACGATTATAAATGCACAAATAAAGTATGAAAAGGGGAGCAAACAGCTGTTTCGAATCTACTAAGGAGATTCTTCTTCAGTGTAAAAACTCAGCGAGCTAGACAAGAGTCAGGATGGAATCTTGATGGAATAGTTGTAGGCAGTCATTTTATGCAAAAATGGTTGCATACAAAATTTGTTACAACTTCATAGATTACATTTAGGGAATAATTGAATATGGAAATAACTGAACAACATCTTAAATAGGACGTCATCACCATGACAACCTAAAATTATGACTTATCACGAGATATCAATGAATTTATGACGTATCCTAGAGTTTAATAGAAGAGAAAAAAATTTTATTAATATCTTTTTAAGTTTGGATAAGATTTTCATGAAATTGGAAAGGACTCGACACAGATCTACTACGACTACATACATTAAATTTTAAACCATTCGGTGGGTCGTTTAGCGCTGTTCAAGCAGACAGATAGACGGGCCAGACTGCGACTCTAGTTTCTACATATTTATATTATTACGAACGTACCTAAAAAGACAAAAACCCAGTGAAATTCTCGATATAAAAATACTGCTAATAAAAATCAATATTAGTAAAAAGAAAAAAATAGAATTACATTCACAGTTGTAATAAAATATTATCATCTCCATAGTGTAACCACACAAATTGACATAATACAAAATAAAAAAAGTACAGTTAGTTGTACTAGATTTTTGTTTTATTATTAAAATAAAAATTTAAGTTTCATTAATTTATAGATATTTTTTATAGATAGTTTTGTGTTTTTAACTGTAATTATCCATTACTTTCTTAATACTATTAAAATAAATAATTTAACATAGTTAATTATACTAAAAATTAACTATTTACTAGTTAACTAAAAGTTAACTATTTAACTATTTTGATACTTTATTCTTTCTTATGTCACTATATTTAAATAAACAAATTAAACTCATTAATCATACTGAATTTTTGTTTATTAATTTTAATTATTAATTATTTTTATGTTAATAATTCAATAAACAATTTAAGTTCATAAATTATATTAGAGTTTGCTGTTACTATAAATATTTTTAATGTTATTATTTAACCTCTCCAGTTTCTGTGCCCCAAATAGGGACCTCCATTTTGTCTATTTTTATTTCTAATACTCGAAAATAATTATAATTCCGATATAAGAATGATATGTTTTGAAGTCTAAGATTTGATATAATACAAACATTAAACAAAAATTGCTTTGATATGTTTTGAAGTCTAAGATTTGATATAATACGAACATTAAACAAAAATTGCTTTGAAGTCAAATTGGAAAAGAAAGAATTCAGTAATATTGAATAACACTGCATTAGTATTCAGTAGTGAAAAGATTAAATAAACAATTAAACTTTATATTAATTAGACTAAAATTTTGAATCACTATTTGTAATAATTTATTATTTTTTATGTTAATGTCATTAAAAAAAAACAATTGCGTTTCATAAGTTATGTTAAATTTTTGTATTATTATTTGTTATTTTTTATTTCGTACTCTGAAAAAAATTAGAAAAACATTACACTGAGTATAAAGTAAAAATCTCCACGTCAAGTCAATTTAGAAGGATTTGCAGAAAGAGACGGGATTTATTTATTATATAGCGAGAGAAATAAATTGCTTTTAACAACGCATTTTACAAAAAAGACATCGTAAGCTTCTTATAAAATGTTGCCTCCTAGCATCCACATCTCTTCGTGAAAAGATTTTAAAGGCATGAAGAAATGCTTTTTATTCCGAGTGCTTAAATAAAACTGTATGACACACAGGATATATCTCATTTAAAATAACATAAAGTTGTTTAATGAAATGCAAGCACATATAAATTTTGATTTGCTAGGCATTTTGCTACTTAAGTAAATTGTATAAGGCAGTCCCCTTTCCGTATTTCGTCCCTTTTCCTAAATTCGTCCCCATCCATTTCACCGCTTTTTTTTTAAAGTGTCGCCACTGATCCAGCAAGGCAAAATGAATAGAAGATAAAAGGATTCAGAAGTGAAAATTTCACTCACCCAGAAGAATCCGTGTATTATTAATGTCAGATTTCCTATTTTTAAAAGATCGAAGTTCTTGCTACGTCATTTGTAGAACAAAATTTACTTTACTGTAAGTATTTATTTTCTATCCATTTCATGTATTCTATGTAAATGAAATATTTACAGTACCATATAGAGTTTTACAATGTTCAGTTTATTTTACAAGAATTGAAGCATCGCCATATTGGGAAGTAGCGTTGTTTCAATTTCGTCCCTCTTTCAGTTCTTATTTTCATACCGGGAACGAAATAAGACGTTTTTCAGTGATCTCAACCATCGTCAAGTAGTCAGGTTCAGCAAACTGTTGCTACCATCAGCCCTAAAGAGATCAGGAAAGTGCCACTGATCACACCAGAATTTTCTGCCTGAGGAGATTCAAAAATAATAATTGTATGACAAATGAGCAGGTTTACTAAATAATTTTTTACTGCGCATTCATCAATGCTATTAAAATTTCATTTGCATATTATGTTAGTTAAATGTATGGAGCAACTTTTGTGAAAGTCTCAAAAACATAGCTTAAAAATTCTGAAAATTATCGTTGATAGAATGAGATCAAAATCCTTTATTCCCTAAATGAAGCAAAAAGATGAGGGGCTGTATCCATATTCCATTGTTTAGTGCCTACACAATATTGCACGTACAACTATATTTAGGCAAAACCCCTGGTTTTTTTTTTTTTGCTTCCTTTGGGAATAACGGATTTTGAGTTGATTCTATAGGCGACCATTTTCAGAATTTTCAAGCTATGTTTTTGAAACTTTTACAGAAGTTGCTCTATACACTTAGCTAACACAATATGCAAATGACATTTTGATATCGTTGACGAATGCGCAATGAAAAATTATTTACTAAACATACTCATTTTTCATAAAATTTTTATTACTTTTAAATTCTGATGACAGGGTATTGTGTACAATGATGTTTGTCATATTTTCAGAAAAGAACATTATTTTATAATAAGAACTCTGTAAATTATAAGCAAAAAACTTGGAAAAATTTAGGACTGTTTTTATAAAAACCTTAATTTCTCTACGAGTGTACATGCTATCCTTATAAAAATAAACACAGCACATTACAATAAGCCAATTAATCATAATGTGCAGTTTGAATACGTTTGCTATATTAGTTTTGACAGGGTTATCCAAAAGATCTTCGTTCTTTTTCAATTTGTTGACGGCCCCCTGTTTGATTTTACGGAAAACTCTTCGTGAAAATGTATGACGTGTACTATTTTGTTTACACACCTGGAGTTTCACCACATTTCGATTTATATTTCTTTCATTACTTAAAAATAATTACTTAATTACCAATTATGCTTAACTTTTGGACACCAGTGTATATATGTTATGCCACAAATTGGATTAATAAAGGAATAAAGATTTGATAAAAAGAATTATCAATATATTGAATGTATTTTCAAAACATTTATATTTCGAATATGAACAAGTAAGAAAAATCATGCGTTAAACATAGATTATGAAGCTCTTTCCTACGCTTCATGAAATCTTTAACAAAACATCGTTATTTAGGTAAATAAGGATATAAAGCCATTACAGTACTATTGAATAGCCCTGTATATGATCTGTCAGCTAATATACATACTATAAAATGGGAAAATTTAGTTTAGCAAAAAATGCCTAGTAGCTTGAAATTTCTCTTTCAGCAATTTATACTAATAGATGGAAACATACTTGAATACTTTGTTCCGCCTTGTAGTTTGCCTGGTACTTTTATTACACATCAGTGTTAAAATAAAAAATAGTTTTAAACTAAAACACTCTTAAAACAACTGAAATCACTTTCTCAAAAATTATCATTCATAGGATACATGTACCCAATTCTTTGCGTGGCCCTGTATATCATTTTATCTATATTCTGCTAACATTTCTTAGTAAATTTAATGCAGTTCAGCGTAAAAATGCATAATTTATTTAAGAATCACCTTTTAGTAATTTATACTCATATTCAGTAACATTGGCGAGCTCTTTTAGGTAGCCTTTTATTTTAACTATAGCATTTATACATACCATATAATATGCATAAATTTAGTGAAACTTATACGCGCATATCATAATTAAAATGCATTTCATCCATCCATCAGCTATCATCGGATACCCATACAGTACTTCGAAAAGAATGTACTATTTGAAATCTTTTGTGCGTCCCTGTAAATACTATGTATTTTATATTAGGGATGGCAGTATCGTATAATTTATACTAAGCCTGATTGGCATACATCAATTTTATTATACATAAAACAGTTTAATATATTTAAAATATGTCACACAGAATTCCCAATTTTACTATTATCTAATGGAATTAATTTGTGTGGCCCTATAAATGAATAATAGCTACATTTTCACCTTATATTTTATAGAATGCATATTTTAATGCACCTCGTAAAAGCATATAAATTTTAATATGTTTGACAAGGTATAACATCTTTAAAATTCCTTTGAAACGATTTTTCCCCATAAGCCGTAATGTAATGGGGAAAATTTTGGTTCTTCCTGTAGATAAACTACTCATGGTAGAAACTTCATTTTCAATACTGTTTGTGCTAGGGTAAATGTCAATAACGTCCTAAAATTTCATGGCAATCCGAGTATATTTACGTGAGTTAGAGCGCGGACAGACGGACAGGCAAACCAAATACATAAGCACTTTTCAACTTTGTTGGAAAGTGCTAAAAAAAGTTTATTATTTAGGTAATAATTTTTTTATTGCTAAGATAAAACCGATAACTAGGGTAATTGTTTGATTTAATTAGTTTAAATAGTTATTTTTTTATTATTTGTATTTAAATAAAATAACTTTGAAAATATTTCAAAACACTTTTGAAAATATTTGGCTCTAAAATAACTTTAAGTTAATTAGTTTAGTGAGATATTTCCTTTGTTTATCGACAAGTGCCATTTTAAATTTAAGTAGTACAGCTCATATTCAAAATATTAGAATAATTACCTTTTTTTTAGAAATTGAAAATATCGTTTGGTAATTTAATGTCTTTTAATGAAAATATGCAAACGATATTTTTATTAAGAACTTATTGTTGATTAAACTTACTTGTTATCTTAAATTTAATATCATTTTTGAAAAGATTAATTGCAAAAAAAATTATTTTGAAAAGTCAAAATATTAGAATATTTATTCAAGTGGTTCAAAATATTAGAATATTTCACATTAATTCTCCTTTAATTATTACCAATTCTTAACTGGTGGCATCATTGATTAAATTCAGACTATTTTATTTAAAATCAGTATTCTTTTTTTACAGTTTGTTTCTTTTTCGTCTTAAAATGGGCCGTGTGAGTGATATTCCTGAATCTACTAAACTTCGTATGGTTGATTTGTATCGGCACGGTAAAAATTAATGTTTTATAGCGAATTATTTACATTGTTCGCAATCGAGCGTTCGTAAAATACTAACACAATATTCAAAAATTGGAAAATTTCAAAATAATCGCCGAAATGGTGGCCGAAAACCAAAAACATCTGCTAGAGATGACAGGAAACTGAAGCGTATAGTTAAGAAAAACCGTTTTAAAAGTGTGCGATTCTTGCACCGAAAATGGAAAGAAGAAGGAGTTGAAGTTTCTACATCGACAACATTAAGACGTCTCCATAAATTTAAATTTTAATCTCGTGTACCGAAAACAAAACCTCTCATGACAGCAAGACAAAAGCGTATAAGATTGAATTGGTGTAAATCAAGACGTTTATGGAGCAATGAAGATTGGAAAAATATATTATTTAGTGATGAAAGTATGTTTTGTGTTTCATATGGTAATCAAGGTATTCGAGTTTGGAGAATGAAGCAAGAAGCATTTGATAAAGAATGCCTTAAACGTTCCGTAAAATTTGCTGCTAGTGTCATGGTTTGGGGTTGTATGAGTGCAGAAGGACCTGGAAAGTTATGCATCGTCTACGAAAAGGTTAACTCTCTGATATATCAAGAAATTTTAGAATATTACATGATTCCATCATCAGAAGATTTATTTGAAGATGATTTCATCTTTCAACAAGATTTAGCGTCCCCGCATACCTCGGTGTCAACTAAGAATTGGTTCCGCCAACACAACATTAAGGTACTTCCTTGGCCACCAAATTCAGCAGATCTTAATCCCATCGAAAACTTATGGTGTATAATGAAGAAAAAACTTCAAGAAAATCCTCCTTCAAGTAAAACTGAGTTAGTGGCACGTATAAAGTCTATTTGGGCTAATATTGATAGAAATGTTTGTAAACACCTTGTATATAGTATGCAAGATCGATTGTACGCTGTTATGAAAGCTAAAGGGGATGCTACAAAATATTAACTACCATTTACTTCATATTCATAAGGTAACATTGTTGCGTAAAATAAAATATTCTAATATTTTGAACCAATCTAAATTTTATTCTAATATTCTGGTGTGTTTAAGGAAGCTGTATACCTAATTTATTGTGCTGTATGTTATATTTTATAAATGTTAAAATCTTATCTAAACATTCCAGATTTAATTTATAAGAAATTTAATTGCATTTACTTACTATAAAAAATAAATAAATGACAAATAATTTTTTCTTATTACTTTTTCTCAATTATTCTAATATTTTGAATATGAGCTGTAATTGAGAACACAACATATTTTACCCAAGGGGTTCATTAGTTGGACAAAGTTTATCGAAGTTAAGAATGGAAGAATAACTCTTTGGTTTTGTAGTTAATTATGTTGAATGTTCAAATTTCAAAATTTGCTAGAATAATTGTTTAACAATTTGCACATTTCTTCGTTAGCGAAAGCAGAATTTTTGCGATTTGGAAGATGGAAGAAAATTAATTTAAAAAATACTAAAATAGATATAGCCTCTCATCCCCGAGGACAGTCATCGTGTTTTTGCTCACTGTTTGTTGAATTGAGAATATGTACTTCTATAAATATTACATGTTCACGTGTTTTTTTACGTTATAATAAAAAGTTTTACACGTTATAATAAAAACTTTTTCTTAATAAATATGTATATATATGCATATAATAGATAGAAATATATATATGTATATATATAAAATGAAATGGATTAAAGTTATCGAATTTTAGCCGATCGCTTCTCAAACTTTGAAAAAAAAACTGGCCAGAGTGATCCGGATATATATGTATATATATATATATTTAAGTTTAATTAAAAATTAACTTTACAGTACAACCCCGCAAATTTGGATCCCGTTTATCCGGACCTCCGTATAATCCGGATCACTCTGGCCAGTTTTTTTTTTTAAAGTTTGAGAAGCGATAGGCAAAAACTCGATAACTTTAATCCATTTCATTTTCGTATTCTGAATAAAAATTATTTTCTGAAATATTTTTAGAAGAATACCTCAGTCTTTTTCATTTTAACTCTTTGATGTTAACTTTTAAAAAAACAACAATGCATCATTTAAAGTCTGCAAGAAGGTTGGTGAGAAACAACTTCCTTCTCTCCGAAACTCGTGGAATATTTTATGTTCTACAAATTGTGATTTCTTAACTAACAAGCAAGCTTGAAACAAAAGGAACGATGGGCGAGAATGAAAGGGAGATTACACCTGAAGGTTTTGTGAGCTTGTTATATATATGTATGTATAAGGCAATTCCTGTAATGTTGATAGCAATTGAATGATGCAAAAATATTAAAGTTTACACCTCATTTACAGATGAGGAAATAATCACTTTATGTACAACTGAAGAAATAGTGATTTTGAAGAAGTTGAAAATGAAGATGATTTAGCCGAAAACACTATTTTCAATTGAAGATGATCAACCAAAAGTCCTAAGCCATTATGAAGTAACAAATCATTTATAGCAATTAATGGTATATTCTGAACATCAGGTGGAGATTACACCTGACAAACTAACAATACTCAAGTATATGCGTGACCTTGCGGTCCACAAAAGTTACACAAAACTGGTTCAGCAGCAAGTTTTATAATTACAAAATAAACATTTTTATTATCTGTAAACATTCAGTATGTTTAATATAAAAGTGATTTTCTGTAAGTCTGTTTTATTTCATTTTTTTCTCATTCTCCGGATAATCCGGATTATTGATATTCCGAATTGGGTCTGGTCCCAATTAATCAAATTTTACTGTATTATTATGTAAAATTTATGATTGTATGAATAATATTTTATTTAAATTCACTGGAATCATGCAGTAATGTATATATATTTTTTATTTTTTTGTTAGAATGCAAAAAATGTAAATTTTTACATAGATTCATTTTTATATCTATCTTTTAAAAAAAATGAAATAATTCGTAGAAAATTTAACTGTGAAATTTGCCGAGCGGAGTATCATTCTCGTAACGTAATGGTAGAAAAAAGGGGCGCTATTACAGATATACAGGTTCGACTTGCAGGTTTTTGCATATGTTGGTTTACACTCTGCTAGTAATGTAAAAATTTTCTCGTTGGTAATTTTCAATCATTTTGGACGTGATTTCACTGCTGAAAGTTAATTGAAATTATACTTATAAGAAAAATTTCTTTTCTATGAGATTTAATCGAAGCGTAAGAACTTCTTTAATGGGGTCCGGGACACATTTAATTTTTTTAAAATTTATTTATCATTTATTTAAAATTTATTTTTTTAAAATATCTATGTTTATTTATTTATTTATTTATTTATTCGTTTATTTATTTATTTTTTGTTAACCGTATCATTTTTAAATAAATTTACATGATATATATATGTTTTTTAATTTAAAATTTAGTATAAGAGGGGGATAAATTAAAATCATCGTAACTCAAAATATTATTTGTAGAATTTCAATTTGCTTTTATTTAAATAAGCAGAAACATCTTAATTTTTAATTTTCATTCAGCATTTTAAAAAAATATTAATAAAAAATATTTCAAGTAAAAATTAAAGATATGGCGTAGCTTCTTAAAAAAATCATGATATTTTTTTAAGTAAATGTTTTTTTCCAAATTTGCTGAAGGAAAATTAAAGTAAAACAATTGAAAAGACATGTTCTATGTTTAAAACATTTAATTTAATGGTTCTTGATTTATAACAATTTAAATAGGAGAAATAGTGAAAAACACATTTTCACATAAAACTATTTTCATGACAACCATTGCTTGAAAGCCAGACTTTGAAAACAAATGAAAAAGAAAAAAATATTTCCTCTTCTAATAAAGATAGAAACATGATTTAAACGTCACTTTAAGCAGAAAAAAACAGAGAAATAGTGAATTAAATAAATTTTTTTTTTCGAATTTGACGATTTTTGCGTGCCGGATCCTCTTAAAAATGAGATATTCTTCGATAAAATATTTTTAATTTTGTTTGTTTCTTTTTAATATTAAAGAAATATTTTATAATAGTTTCATACTTTTCTTATATTTATTTTTTTTTTTTTTTATTTATACTTTTATTTTTTCACATTCTATTTTTTTTTGTGCATTTAAATTTTTCTATGTAATATGAACGGTAGCGGAATATTAAATATGCATGCTTATTTATTCTCAACATTTCATAATTTATTCCAAAAACATCCAATATCTGACCTCAATAATTTCGATGCACTATTATATTTATTCTAGAATAAGTTAAAAGTCATTTATCAAAATGAAATATATTACAGATGTCTGCTAACGCTGGGAATATTTAAAGTTTTTTTCAAAATCTAAGAGTCATATATAAGAAAACTATCATTCAAATTGTCGAATATTTCAGTTAATTTTGCTGTACAGCATTTTATGGTCAAATTCGGAATATTTACGACATTAAATATTTAACAAAAGGAATGATTTATAACAAGAAATTTTTAAGTATTATTTTAACAAATTAAATATAGAATAGAACATTAATTGATGACCTTATTACCCATTCGTACTCACCCATTACATTACTCAATATATAAAGAAAAAATGTTTTTCATCGATTTTTTTTTAAATCTCACTTAGGGCTTGCAAATAAACATAAATACATTTGCAATAAATAAAAGCAAAGAATGCATAAATAAGTAAGGACTGTATCGCTTTGAGAGCGTGATAGAAACATTTGAATTATTGACAATGTGTGAGAAAGTTTTCTGGTTCAATGGTGAATAAACACAACCCGTTAAGCATGCTTAAAAAATAAAGTTGTGTAATGATTTATTTTTTATAGTTACGGAAATTTGCTGAGGCAAATTGATTCAACTGCTTTTCAGCCAATGTATTCAATTCATCGCTTTGTGTTGTAGAATTAATGGATAAAAAAAGTCAATGTAATTTACTGCTTTGTAAAAAGATTAAATAAAATTACACAGCTCACAAATTAGGAAAAATTTTCTCTTTAAATTATATCGAGGTGATTTTAAGCACATCTCCAGTAGTGAGTTATTGTATCTTATGAGATATATTCTTTCTAGTAAAATTTCTTGTAATAATGTTATTTTGTTAACTCAATATTAAGTCACCTCAAACAACTTAAGAACTTGAATTTTTCCAGTACATTTTAATTGGAGTATCATTAAATTTTTATAAAAAAAATTCCCCAACCGTCTTGGGGTTTGAATCCGAGACCTCTTAAAGGTTTATTTCAATTCAAACTGTTGTTTTCCGATTTATTTTTAAACTCATTTTTTGCTCTGAAATGCATAAAACTGGCAAATTGCCTTATTTAGAAAGTGCACAAGGTGCCGTGATTGTCGAATCTTTGATAAATGCACAAAATATTACAAAAAAAGCAATCAAAAGCGGCATTTTGAACCGATTTTTCCGAAGCGGGAGATATGAGAACGAAAAAAAGGGTCATATTGAGATAGTAATTGTTCGTAAATCAAATTCTAATGAATGGGGAGTAAAATGACATCACACGGCACCTTGTACGTCTCTTCTAAAATCCTCTCACCAAGTTTCATGTTTCTGCTTTTAAAAATGTGTCCGGAATTGTATCGGAAAAATTCGAGCTGTTGAAGGTAGAAAAGCGGTTTTTTCGAATACACCCTTAACAGTGGGAGAACTCCTTTATTGACTGAGCTACAGAAGCTGTTGTTATCTAGACCAATGTATGTCTCTTATCCTAATTATGTGATTGCCGATAAAAATCCCCACAAACACCAATAAGATGATTTTTCCCTTTTTGATTTATTATAAGTTTAAAATAAAATAATTTTTAAACTAAAATTTCTTTTTTAATATTTCTAATAAAGTTGTAAAGGAATTTTAAAAGTGTGTATTTTGAATTATAAGTTTTAACAAAGATAAATATATCTTTAAACAAAGACATGAAAAACCCAGCAGGGATTTACATATAAGATAAGGGAAATATCTGTAAAATTATGACTGAGAAACTCAATCAAATACATTTAAGCGAGAACTATTGTAAATTTACAGAGAGTCTCAATTTTTTTTATTGGGCTTTTACAGAAATTTTTAACAGTGTATGATCTGAAACGTATCTTGAAACAACTGTAGCTTTTTGGAAGAATTTAAATTTAGAATGATTGTATTGCGATCTGCACACCAAAAAATCATAGCTACGCATTATGTAAAGGCTGTAGCAGGAAATTTAATAAAGAGTTGCACTTTTAAGGATTTTTCTTACTTTTCATTCAATAGTGTGAAATTCAATACCGTAGTAGAATGAAAGATATAAATGTATATTATGTATTTTATTTTATATGCAATACATTTGTGGAATCTATTATTTTATTACTATACATTAATGTTCCATAAAAAATTCAGAGTTTAAAAAATAAGAAAAAAACACCCATTAATGTATAATCGTCTAACCACCACAAGACGATGCACTAATATTCATTGCATTAATTAAAAAATAAATAAATAAACCATACTTTAAGAAAACGAAACTGTTAAATTACAGCAAAATAGTAAAAAAGGGGAAGTTTCATCGCATATATTTCAAATTTTCCTCAAAAACTGAGTTAATGATCACATGACTCCAAAAGTAGAAAAAAACTTCTTTTCTTTGCGAAGTATTTATTTACAAAAAAAAAAAAAAAAAAAAAAAAGTTTAAAAAAACTATAATATTTAAATTTAAGATTTAATGAAAAAATGATTTTCATGAAAGGAAAATGCATTAAAAAAATATTTTTGCATTATATTAGCTTACATAAAAACTTTTTTTTTCTATTTTGTATTGATTTCAATTTTAATTTTAAAAATATTTTTATCTATCTGTGTGTTTTTAATTTGTTAATAAGATAAACTGTTTAAAATGACATTTAGCAAAATTTTAAACGGAAATTTTTCTGTGAATGATTTTTTGTATTATATACACCAAAATATTTTAAAAAATTGCCATCATTCGTTTTCTATTTATAATAAAAAATGCCTTTTTTTTTAGAAAACTTATAAATGTAATTTTATATCATTGTTTTGTGTCAGTTTTTTTTTTTAAATTTTAGGAATTATAATTTGCAAAAAAAAAAAAAAAATAAAAAAAAAAATAAAATATATATATATATATATATATATACATATACATATATATATATACATATACTTTTAATCTGAATAGTTGGTTTTATTTTAGAAAAAAAAATTGGGTATGCTATTTGAAGCGTTTAGAAATCAATCTGATTTTCATGCAGAATTTATCAGATTTCATTCAAATTTTAAACATAAGATCATTCTGATGAGGGCACCGACATGATTAGATTTTGGAGTTCATTGGATAAGTATAAACAGGGGACGCGGGCTTATCCCCCACCGTTTATTTCGATAAATGTGTTTTTCATGCAGATTTATCAGATTTAATTGAAATTTTAGACGTAGGATCATTCTGATAATGGCACTTCCGTGATTTCTTTTGCAAGTTCATTGGATAAGACTAAGATGGGGAAATGGAAGGTAACACCCCCCCCCTTCATTTAGGTTAATGGGTTATTCACGCAGAATTTACCGATTTAAGTCAAAATTTGTATATAGGTTCATTCTGATACGCGCTTCCCTGGTTGGTTTTGGGAATCATTGGATATGTATAAATGGGGGATCGGTGGGATTACCCCCCTTAATTTAAGTAAATGTTTTTTCTTGCAGATTTAACCGATTTGCTTTAATTTTTCGATGCAGGTTGATAGTGAAAAGAGCTTTTCTAATTAGCTGTGGGAATCTTTTGTTAAGTATAAGGAGGTACTTGCGATTACCCCCCACCCTCCCTAAAATTTGATAATTGGGTTTTTCTACAGAATTATCCGATTTGTTTTTAATTTTAGATTTAGGTTATTTCTAATAAGATGTGAATAGTTTTGGAAGTTTAATAGTTAAGTGTAAAAGAGAGGATAACTCCTTAAATTATACAGGGTGAATCATAAATATCGAAACAATAGGCTATCTCCTTAAATATTGCCCCTAGTACTCCTAGTACCATACTTACAATTGCAAAAATTCATAAGTAAAAAGGTGAAATTTTTAATAAGTTAAGTTATAACTCCATGGAAGGATCTATTTGAAAAAATACGAAAATTACATTTTTATACGGTCTCCGTAGGGCCAAATTGCCAGTTAAAATGTTACTACTTATCCATTTCTAAATTGATCAAAAAATTTTTCATCTCCATATCTAAAAACCTCACAGAGATATTAAAATCCATAATTCTTTAAAATTCACCACTTACACCACTTAACCATGCCTGTAAACGAAGAGATATTGACTCATTTTGAAAGGAAGTGAGGGATCGTTCACAAATTGTATTAAATGTCGATTTAAGACAGTGCCTCTTATTTGGACATAAAAATGCAGCGTATTGATTAAAAGCTAAACTTGTTTTGAAAATTTGCTTGTAGTCTGAATTGGAGGTCAGAATGGGTTGAAATAACCAAAACCCGTTCCATACCGATCCATAGGGTAAAAAAAGGTGTCGTCCCGGCTTGCAAAAATGTTAAAATCATAACCTGGATCGACCTGGAAAAAAGTTTAAATCATAGGCCAGCTCAGCCATAAATTTCTACTTTTTTTTCCGGTATGGTTAAAAATTGTTTGGTATGGAGGAGTTCTGACCAAAAATATTTATTATAGCTTTTCTTCTTTTCATATTTATACTTTTTATATTAAAGAAGCGCTAAAGGCTGTGAATATTTATCGAAGGGAATACTTCTTTAGGCGCATTCGGCGTTTTTGAGATGGGAAAAAAATCATTAAACTCGCAACACTATTGCCGTAACCGACACCACTGTATGTAAGTATCTATATTTTTTAGGGCCTCTTCCCGGGGGGGGGGGGGGGCTTGCACTCAAAACCCAACATATACCTTAAAATTTCGCTCATTTCATTCTCTACCATTTTTAAATTAAAAGTTTAAACTACATGGCAATCCTGGGGCTATGACCCCCCCCCCCCCCTGTTGGTTACTCACCTAATTTTGCTCATTTCAATCTTTAAAAGGCCATAACTTTGCTTCTCTGGGCGCTACAGTGGGGAGAAAAATTCTTGCATAGCTAACTTTTCCTCGCCATTCTTTTCGCTACTTCAATTTTCCGGTTTTCCTATAGGACCGTTTTGGGGGTGCAGGGGGGGGGGACTATATATCTATTGGGAACTTACGCTTCATACATTACAATTCTAGCAAAAAAATTTCTTCCGTCATTGTGGGTTACGTTACGGACCCATAATGGGTTAAAATTTTTATTTCTTAAATTTTTTCGCAATTGTTGAAGTTCTTATTTTTCTGTCGGCAATCCAGAGTACCGCTATTTTTTTTATCAATGAATCTCTATTTATATGATGTGTTTCACTTATATTTTCATATCATTAATCCATATTCCATGCATTGGAGACTTTGAAAAATGTTATTCAGTAAAATCTTTTAAAACGGAATCATATAAGGAAAAAATACGTTATTGACAAATGCCCTACTTAGGAGGTGTAAATGGGATTCATTTTTTTTCTCAGTTATTATTATATTTATTTTGCATGGATCAAAACATTTTCCGTTTAAGACAAGATTCTGTCATAGACAGTTTTTTTCGGCTGGTTTTATTGTATTTAATTTTTTAGCCTCTGAATATACTAATTTTTTTTAATGAATTTTAAAGAGGTTTTTTTTTTTTAATAAAATAAAGGCGTTTTTAAAATGTGTTGTTCGTAAAAATTTTGAATAAGCCAAATTTTACTTATTTTATGCACGTATTAGGTTAATCGGAGACAGTGATTTTAATACGGACTGTGTCGAGCCCGGGATTGAAAATTTCGTCCAGTGCAGACCTAGGAAGAAAGAAGCTGTTCCCTCCGTTATGAAAAATACCTTATCCCGGGCTGCGTATTTTACATATGCACATTCATATAGCGACCTGTCGAAATGATGCCCTGTGATTGGTTGAAACAAATAGGGTAAAAGAGATTATATATATCCAGATTTGGGTTAAAAGAATTTCCTACTGCAAACGCTTTTTTGTGGTGTATTTTTATGTTTGCTTTATGAAAGAAATGAAAAATGATTTTATAAATCACGGTGGTGATATAATAAATTTTTTATACCAATTTTCGACTTTAAAGTTATTGAAAGTGCGTTTGTTTTCGAAGAAAAATTATCTTGTTTATTAAGAATAAAATTATCTGGTAAACAGAAGCACATAAAAAGGCTTTAAATTTTATAGCTTATTAAAAAAACTAGCATGTTATCAGTTAAGATTTTACTCAGTAGATATCAGAATTGCCAAATAAAATAAACTATCGTACAAAATAAGCTCAATATATGCATTCAATAATATTTTATTTTATTTATTTATACATTTTTTATTGATCTACTATCGGTTAATAAAATATATTTTTAAATCAGTTTCTGTTACTGAAACTAATTTTTTGTTTTCTTTATTTAAACAACTTTTTATTGATTTACTAAAGCTAATAAAATATGATTTTAAAATAAATTCTTGTTAGTGAAACTAATTTTTGATATTTAATTTTATTTATATCACATCTAATTTCCTGTAAGGATTTCGTCTTTATTTAAAGGTATTTTTATCGTTGATAAAGCTTCCAATTAAATTTACGCACTTATAAAATTATTTTGCAATTTTATTTGATATATTGAAAAAAAAAATCATTTTTTTTTATGTTGGAATAATTTCGAGAGAAAAATCCTCTCCTCAGTATAAGTGAAGATTTTTTATCAATTTTTCCCGCTCAATCATAAAATACATTTTTTGAACTAAATAACAGAAGCTACTCTAGCTCAGTCAATAGAGTGTTTCTCCACTCTCCAGAGGAGCCCCATGATGTGACGGCTAGATACAAAAGTAAAGTGCAACAAAAGTGATGTGTTCATACAAAAGTAATGTGAAAAAAGTAAAGGATACAGAAGTTTAAAAGTACTCAAAAAATTCAAATTCTTCAGACGATTGAATGATTTATTGACTTTGAAAACTAAATTAAATTATTATCATTGAAAATAAATGGTACTACTCTGTTATCCCGTCTACCAAAATATTATCGACAAATTATAAGATTAAATGCCAATAATGGATGATCGTGAATGTCAATTCAATGTCATTAAACATGATACACGTGCTTAAAACGTTATTAAGTGATTTTTATTTCGATTTTTAATTTGTATTTTTATTAATATTCTACTAATTGTTTTTTATTATTTAAAATAAAAATTACGTCAATATGTATAATTTGTCTATTAGTTTGGCGATTTGCATCATTTGGCGAAATCGGTTGACGAGATAAGAGTAGTACCAAATAAATTTACAGAGCCTCGTGTATTTTTAACAATGTTAATTTACAGAGTTTGCTGTAGATTTATGGAATAATTTCTCTGTTATTTAACGGAATCTCTGTTTTTCTAATCTCTGCAATTTTAAATAAGACTTAAGATAATCGATTACCAGTAAATTATCTGTAAAGTATTTCCACGGTGGATATCGTTTGTACCACCTGGGCCAAATACCGGATGGCATATTTTTCTTAGACAACTTTACAGGTAACAACATAACTTCTGCCACGTAGACAACTCAAGAGAGTTAAGCATTTTTGTTTCATTCAGTTAGAAAAATTCAATTAGTAGGATAACTACTAATCCATATGACTAAGTTTTAAAATATAGTTTAATTATGAACATGTAATATACAATTATTTTTGTGCTCCATGTTTTTTATTGCATAAACAAGTTTAACGTAATTTGTTATTCCTTTTTATGCATATTTCTAAACAAAAAAAAAATACTAATGTTGTTGCGCATTCGAAAGAAAAAAGATAAAAAAATAGACTGGCAGTCGTCACGTGACCTGAGCTCTGCTAAATTAAAAATGTAGTTGTAATATTTTTCGTCTTAAAAAATCTGGCGGCAACACTATTTTTCTATTAAAAAAACATTCTATTCTTACTGATGTTCGAAAACTCGAAAGTTGGTTGTGAACTGCGAGTTCATGTCTTGTGTTGGTGGCGTGCGTAAGGAGAATTTTGTAAAAAGAAAAAAAAAAGCTTTATTTGTAAATAGTGTATGTGTGTTAGTATTCTAAATGTAAGTGCTGTCTTTCAAAAAATAAAAACTAGTTAAAGAAGACTGTAGCCCCGAGATATCCATATTTAGATAAGTGATGCTCTTCTTTCTTCTTGTAAGTTTGCAAGACGAATTCTCACAATGTGAAATAGAAATGCCTTGATTTTTTTCATTAATAACTGGATCATAATAATGATATATATATATTCGTCAACGAAACGATTATTATACATAATTATTTTGCTTCTAAGATGTCACTTTAATAATAAAACATTTAAAATATATTCAAAATTGACACGTTTCCTCTCATTTTCATTGAATCATCCTCAGAATGTAAATAGACAAATTACAAACACAATGAACACGAAAAATTGGAATAAATAATTATTGAATTCAAATTAACATAAATAAATAAGTATAGAGTGCTTTATATTTAATTTGAATTTAATAATTATTTATTAATGTAATAAATAATATATCAAATTAGTGTAAATAAATAATAAATATAGAGGGCTTTATATTTAATTTGAGTTCAACAATAATTTATTCCAATGTTTCACGTTCATTGTGTTTGTACATTTTCTATTTACATTCTGACGATGACTCAATGAAAATGAGTGGAAACATGTTAATTTTGTTTATATTTAATTTTTTTATTATTAAAGTTACATTTTATAAGCAAAATAATTATTTATGATATAAGTTTTTACCTTTTCGTTGTACAATATATATTATTATTGTTATTATATAGAAAAATATTGTTTAAGACTATGCATTATTTATAGGTATGAAATATTCTATCCTTAAATTTTTTAAAAATCTATTCTTCAACTTTCAATATGGATATTTATATATATGCTAAAAGTTATCACCGCTAATACATTTAAAACCTTTCAAACCACTAAAGAAAAGATCTTTGAATAATTAAAGATTGTATCCAAACAGAATAAGAATAGTTAAAGTAATTGGGTCAAAGCGTTTTCATTGTTTATGAGTCCCGTGAGAGATATTAAAGTTCACAAATATCACAATGTATGTAAATATTTGATGCAAAATAGTACGAATTTTCAAATAAATACATTTTAATCGAGACATTTAATATTCTGCAATTCAAAGAACATTAAATTTAAGGAAATGCTTTTGTTCAAAATGAAAAATGGAGGATTAAACTAGTTTGGAAGCTGTTGTTTATTCTCTCAATTTTAAAACTTTAAAACTACAATTAGAGAATCTAAACAACATTTTTATATTAACATATTGTTATTTTACTGCAAAGTTTTAATTAACGTCTACTATTTTTAATTTTTTAATAATTTTAATTTCAGTAGATTAAAAAATAAAAAAGGGGGGGGGGCATATTTTTTCACGACATTTTCAATGATATCCCTGCAAATATGACACTTAAAATTAAATGAAATGTATTTTTGAGTTCAGCGTTACAAAAGCTTTCATTCGGTACCCCATTCAATATATAAAGAAAAGATTTTTTGAAGTAAACGTAACTAGCCCATCTACATTTTTCTGAAATATATTTAAGAATGTAGATTAATCTGCATATATGTGGGTCTATAGTTTTTATTACACACCCCAATTTGAACTTTCTACGTTCCATACTTTACTAGTAAATTGACTGTGATAGACAGACGCAGGAGTGATCTTATAACGGTTCTGTTTTAACTTTTTATATGTGGAATTCTAAAAATGGCAGTTTGTTATTAAAGGAAAAATAATTTACCTGAAATATTGTAGTAATGTATTTTATTCTTTATTATATTGATCTAGAACGTATAAAAAGGGAATTTTTATGCAGAAAAAAATTATTTTTAGGATGAGCGAAGCGAATCCTCTACTAGTCTACTCAAATTACATTTTGTCGTACACTTTACAAAAAACTATTTGACTTGAAATTAAACATAGAAATAAATTATGATCTGTAGAAAAAAATCTATGTAAAAAATATATTATTTTAAATAGTTTATTTTACTTGTTTTTCGATTACAGACGCTTTTTTGCAAATAAAAAATGAAACACGCATATTTTCAGAACGAAAAATAAATCATGGAGTTGGTAATCATAGATAGAATCATGATTAATGGACCGTATTTTTGTGATGTAACATAAAATAAAATAGCGATTTTTATAGTCTGGAACCGAAAGATGGAAAAGCTCTATTTCTTTATGGATTATTAGTTGAAAATAAATGTAAAACTATTTATATATTTTTAAAATATAAACAACATTTTCTGCAAAAATCTGGTTGCAATGAATTTGATCGATAATATTCGAATGAAGCCATTTAAAGTAAAATGGCGATTTTTGTAATCTCGAACCGAAAGATGGAAAAGCTCTATTTCTTTATGGATTATTAGTTGAAAATAAATGTAAAACTATTTATATATTTTTAAAATATAAACAACATTTTCTGCAAAAAACTGGTTGGAATGAATTTGATGGATCATATTCGAATGAAGCCATTTAAAGTAAAATCGCGATTTTTGTAATCTCGAACCGAAAGGAAGAATAAGGTCCATTAAATAAATAAAATATATTTTCATTATTCCTCAAAAATTTACCTATTAATAGAATATTTTATTAAGATAGGTTCGAAATGGCACATATTTTGATGCTCATTCTTTTTAATAATATAATAACTCCACACATTATTTTATGATATTTTTTAAAAACTTTATTTTATGCATATCTTTAATAAATTAAGATTTGTGAGAATTTAATTATTTAGATTCAATTATAAAAGTATTGTTCAGTGTTAAGAATTTAAATACACAATTCATTCTTATTATGTGAAATCATTTATGCAGACGATTCTTACGCTTAAAAAAAAACAAGAATAAAAAAGCATAAATTATGATTTTTTTTTTTTTTTTTTTTTTTTTTTTTGTAAAGAAAAGAAATTCAAACAAATAAAAATCATTAAATTCATCATATAAAGTTCTACTTTTATACGAATGTTGAAAATTGAGCCAAATGAAACATATTTAACTTCTAAGAAATAATTTCTATTAGTATTATTTTTAATATGTTTGGCTTAAAAGAAAAAAATATGGAACTTGGCTGACTTTACATATTTAAAATTAAAATGCGCCAAAATATGAAATAACGCTTTTGCTTAGATAAGATGAAATATATATATATATATATATTTACTTTCATGTATTTATCTTATGAAATTCGCGAATCCAAGCAAAGCATAACTTTTGATAGTTATTTGAAAATATGTATTTTAAATCATATAATCTTGTTGAAATTTCTCTCTACTAAGACAAACTTAATGTTTTTATATCACCATCATCAAAATAAATTTGCTTTAGAAAACGACTCTCGAAATTTTATAATGTTAATTTACAAATATTAGAATTATGAAAGAAGTTATAGTTTTAAATCAGGTGCCTAAAATGGTGTTATATTTTATATTTTATGTATAAATAAAATACCTTCTTATGAAATTTTTTTTCGAAGAATTTAATTTTTACTGTATAAAATATACACTTATGCAATATACGCACAGTATAAATAGTAAATAATTTATTCCAAAACACCCCATATCTCACTGAAACTATCGTACTTCACCTAAAAAGTCATTCATCAAAAGTCATTTATCAAAATATAATACATTATGAATGCAGAAAAACGATCTGAATATTAAAGTTTTTGAAGCTCTAAAAATGGTGTATGAGAAAGTTATTATTCAAATACTCCCATATTCCAGTTCAACTTCCAGTTCTTTGGAATATTTACAGCATTTGATATTGAAAAGAGCATGATTTATGGGAAGAACTTTTAAATATTAATCTATAACATGTTATGATTTAAATGCTGATATAAATGTTATTCCATGTCCGCATCGCACAGAATTTATAGCATTTAAAGACAAATAAATTATTACGAAACACTTTTATATAATTTAGCATTATCGAATATGTATGAAATATTCTTTAATTATGAAAATGGATATTTTTTAAAATGATGATTTTTTCAAATAATTGTAATTGTCAAATTCTTTCTCTGTTTTAAAGTTAAGTTAGTAGTTCTGTTTACAAAATTATAAAAAATAAACAAAAAATGTAATACCACACGCTTTGTATAGTTTTGTGCTACTTTTTATAATAATAATATTCAGTTAAACTATTTAATATAATGTGATTTTCCAACAAACACTTTAAATTAGTAACTAAACAGGTAAGTCAATAATTTTTATTTATTCAGTTTGTGTGATACACGTCATTTGAAATTTAATTAAAAAAAAAAAAAAGTCGGAAATTGTACGTCAAACACAACAAAGTTACTCGTACTGTAACTAATTTTATAAATATTCAGATCTTGGCGGAAAAACTGTTGCACTGATACGAAATTTATTGCGATTATACATATTGAATTCAGTCATGCGGAGATAGTAGCACTCCATATTGAATGAGATATAATCAAAAAACCGTAAAAAAGATTGAAATTAGACGTTCAGTAACTTATACTAATGTACAGAAACATACATAAATATTTTTGTACAGCCCTGTATTTTTCCTACTATCTTTATATACATGCCATTATTTAGCTAAAATGTAAATAAATGTGAAAGACACATAAAATTACTGAAATCACATTTCCAGAAATGACTATCCATAGACTGCCCTGTATCTAATTTTTGCGTGTCCCTGTTTATAATTTTATCTACATTCTACAAATATATCTTAGTATACTTAATGTAATTCAGCTTAAAAATGGATAACTCAATTAAAACCGCCTTTAAACTACTTTTGATTATTCCCAGTAACATTTACGAAATCTTTTGTGTCGCCCTGTATTTGATTTAGAGCGTATTATTACTTTTATGCACACAAAGTAGTATGCAAACATTTAATTAACCTAAAAATCGCATATCACAACTTAAAATTCACCTCCACTATTCATCGCTAATGTACAGTATTTTGAATATAATGTGGTATCCGAAATCATTTGCATGCACCTTTAAATTCAATTATATTTGAATCAACTTGTAGTAAACCTCAGCAACATATGTTAATTTCATTTTATATGATATAATTTATCATAATTTAAATACGTTGCAAATAACATTTGCCCCTATACCATTTTGTAACGGAATTCTTTTGTGTGTCCCTGTAAATGAATAATAAATATTCTTTGGACCGATTATTCTAAGAATGTATATTTTAGCGTCTTTCATAAATTGATATTAATTTATTATTATTATTATATATATATATATATATATATATATATATTTTTTTTTTTTGAGGGGATGTAACTTTGATGCAACAAAATGCAGTTGAAAGTATTTTTCCAACTGACCGTGTTGCTGAATACTTTTGATTGTCTTTGTAATTAATCAATACATCCGATTTTCATAAAATTTGAAGTGACTCGACAAAATTTGATGACAAATATATATTTAAAATTTCAAAAGATTATGTTTAGTAGTTTTTGCACTACTACACTCTTAAAACAAAAGAGTGGATTTGACTTCTCGGAAAAGAGCTGCAATTTATTGAATCGAGAATGAGTTGTCTTTTAAATGATTTACTCATCTTGACTTAGATTGCTTATTTAAGTATCTCATCTTGATTTAAACTGTTTAAAAACAACTCACTCACTTGAGTTGTTTCGACTCTTTGTGAGAAGCGGCCTTTCAAAACGTTGGATGAGCGAATTTCGGCTCAACCTGAGTTACTTTTTAGCTGACATTTTAAGAGAGTGCATGCGGACTAACAGACCGGCGGACCAGACGACGATTATAGATGCTTCATATTTATATATTTACGAACGCATTTAAAAATACATAGAAGAATTGAAATTTAAACTGAAACAATTGCTAGACATAGTGAACCCTATTTCGAAATACTTCCCAGTGTCGGTTTTTGCCGCGAAAGCTCAACAATTGTGATTTCACTTTTGCGAATTGTGCACTTTTGCATTTTCTTTTTGTGACTCAATGTCAAACAACTACTAAGAATGTATTTATTAAAAATACAACAAATTGCTCAATGGTGCACAAAACAAGAGCTTTAATATGAACTTGTACAATTAAAATAAAATAAAAATATCGACGTTTCGCGCCGTCTTTTGGAATTTTGTCGATCTTATCTGTAACGATGTTCTCCATATCTGATTGACATCGTTACAGATGAGATAGACAAAATTCCAATAGATCAAAAATCTGGTATATATGAAATACCCATCACATTATCAAATAATGTTAAAAAAGTCTACATCGGCATGACAACATGCAAACTTAGTTAGTATTAAGGAGCATCGCAGAGATATTAAACAGTATAAACGGAATACTGCTTTTTCTTGTTTCTACTTGGCGAACAAAGGTTGGCGTATCAACTTTGAAGAGGCAACAATCATAGCTCCGTGCAATAACCCAGTTGAAGGTAAAATAAGAAAACTGTCGAAATCATTGCACGAGAAAATAAAACTTGTAATGATAATTTATCCTACAATATACCAAAAATAGGGCATAACATCATAAAATCTTAAATTTTATATCTAGTTGCAATATTTTAATTTTTACTCACGTGTAAGTAGCAACATTTTTAAACTTTTAATTTATTAGAAATATTTCTCGATCAGGAAGAAAAGTCCTTTCATTATCATATTTTCCTGAAGACGGCCGCAGAAGACGGCACGAAATGTCGATATTTTTATTTTATTTTAATTGTACAAGTTCATATTAAAGTTCTTGTTTTGTGCACCATTGAGCAATTTGTTGTATTTTTAATAAATACATTCTTAGTAGTTAAATCTTATGGTGCATTTGTCCAGTATATGTTTAAGTAAAGTTACTTTTAGATAGCTGAGTATTGTGTCGGCTGCATGTTAAGCCATTTAGAATGTTTAAAAAAAAATGTATATTCCACAGCATGCGAGTTATGGTCTGTTATCCTGCTAAAAATATTAAAGCCAGTTGGAAGTCACAGATAAATTTGCGAGTTTAAGGACAAATTGCGAAGAGTGATTCGATGATAAAGTAGATGGGTACGAAATTTTAATTAAGGAAATGAAAATATTTACGATGAAAAAAGAAGTGGGCTGCCGTCTCTGTACGGTATTGATCTGCTTACGAAAGTTAAAGAGAAGAGTCATAGAATTGAATATTCACCATTATAACACAATTATTATATTATGTAGATCTAATAAATCTACAAATCTCTTATTAAAAAGATCTTTGAAATCATATGTTGTTATATTGTTTATACATTCAAGAATATTCATAACATTGACCAGTTCATAGCTATTCTTTATACAATGTGTATTATCAATGGTTTATGTTATTGTTTAAATTTGATTAAGAATTTTTAATGCATGTTTATTAGCTGTATTATTATATATACTAGAGTCTTGCCTACACCATCCTGGGTTTCCTGTTTTTCATGATGCCTATAAAAAATGGTCTTGTTGTGAAAAGAGAACAACAGACTTTACAGAGTTTTTAAACATTAAAGTAAGATAAATTCCTGCTCTTGATTTATTTTGAGAAATGCGTTTTAATTATTGACACTTGCTACTTGTTATTTCTTTCTAGTAATTATTACCTGGCATTTAATAAATTAAATTGTTAAATTACAATTCCATGTCATCATTTTATTTATTTATTTATTTATTTATTTATTTTTTTTTTTTTTTTTTGGGGGGGGGGGGGTATTTTGCACTTAAAAAAAAAAAAAAAAAAAAAAAAAAAAAAAAAATGAAAAATCAAGTTCAATTATTCAAATTTAGATGAAGCATTTATTGGTAACTTTTCAAGTTCTCCTACTTAAGTTTTCCTTTTCAATGAATGTAAAGTTTGCTTTTATAGAATGGAATATTGTTAAAGAGTCTCAAAGAGGATGTAATTTTCGTCATCTAAAATTTTGATCTCTTAAATAAATAAGGTCTTAATTTCACCATCTTTAACGTGTTTAGCTATTACACTCGAATCTCATTAATGTGAACACTTATAGGGAAATTTTTTTTCTTTTTTTTTTCTTTTCTTTTTTGTGTTAAAAGTAGTTTGTATTGTCCATACCCTAAAAATATTATATATTCCATGTAATAAGAATAAATATACATATGTATTTTCAAAATTACTGTGTTGCTTATGTTGATTTTATTTATTTTCTTCGAGATCCACCTGTCAAGAATATAGACCTACATATGGGATATCTCTTGGTGGAAATGTTTTCAAGGAAAACTGCTTGGTATTTACAATACATCAGAAGGAATATTTCAAAGTGCTGGAGAACCAATTTGAGTTATTTTTCGGATTAGGATTCAAATCATCTCTGCACAATGATTTCACAGTTTAATTAGCATATGTAAACAGCTTTGTGAAAAAATTCTGTAATTAGTGGAGCATATTTTTTATCAACTCTTGATACAATTCTTGCAGTAAAATTTCATCTTTTGAGTCTGTAGAAAAAGCAATCGCTCTACATATGAATACATACATACAGACTATATATAGAACTGTATTCTTTTATATAAGTTAGTTTTCTGTGCCTCTGGCTCTTGCAAGCACCAGCTTTGCTAACTAGGATTAGAAATTGGGAATTCTAAGTAACTTGTGCTAAAGTAAGAATAAGAATATTTGTTAATAATGAAAGAAAACAAGGCATCTAATTTGATGATTCATTTATGTAATTTGACCACTCACTAATTTCTAAACCACTTCTGTTTCCCTTTACCAACATGATTAATTTGGTAAAACTAAAGAAGCAGTACTTTTACTAATGATGGGATTGTCAATAATTTTACAGGCATGAAGCATTTATATGGACCCATGCGAAATATTGATTATATATTCTAACCGAAATCCCCTATTTTATTTTTATTCAACATATATATGAAGTATGTTTTTGATAATTTTCTAAAAAGCCAATGTAAAAAATATCTTCTGTCAAAAGATATATTTTTAGTATCAAATCATACATTCTATTCATAACATTGGCTCTACCCGTAATTCTTTTCAAAGTTTCTTTCTTGATGGTAATAGGATATTGTTTGTTTGTCACATATTCATATTGTATAATGATGTTATGTGATAAGTTAATATGTAACTGCAGTCTTATATTTTAAAAATAACATTCCTTTAAAAAATCTATAAATCCCTGTGAATATAAAGGGTTACAATTTACAACCATATGCATTTTTTGCGATATAATGATTGTTAATGTGGATTTTTAGGGTGCTAAATCATGTGAACTTATTTTTTGCATTGGAAATTAGCTGAATTTTTTATAGCTCTATTTAATGTAGGCCAATGCTAACACAAGAATATCTATTGCAAACCATTTGCAAGAAAATATTCTAATTAGTATTTAATTAAAATTTTTTGCATTCTTTTTAGTTTTGAAATAATCTATGTTTGTTAATAAGACATCTTTGTTATTTAATAATATATACATATATATATATATATATTTTACATTTTAGGGTTGTACAAGATCTTATCATAGCAATGTTAAGCCACCAGAACCACCTAAATCCACTCCACAGAATAAAGTAGAAGAGGTACAGTTTAAATCTATTTTTTTTTTTTTTTTTAAATCCAAGTTTGCATTTTATTTTAATAAATAGTGATAGAAGCTGTACTAGGTGCTGGTTATTTAAACTAATCAATTTTTGGTTAATTTTTTTTTTTTTTTTTTTTTTTTTTATGAATAACTAGCATACGCAGCCCGCTTCGCCGGGCTTAATTTGAAAGTTTATTTAATAATTTATGTGTATGGTACGCTTCTCTCTCAGCTGGCGACGGATCCCCCGGTGACTCTACGCTTCTCTCTCAGCTGGCGACGGATCCCCCGGTGACTCTCCCCGGACCATCGGCACTCCACGTGCGTCGGGTGAGCGTCAGAACAAACTTTCAGCATATACATATGGGTGGTTGTACTTGAATGCACAGACCTGCGCGTTTTTTTCTATCTTGCTTTTATACCTCTGGACCGAGTTGGCGCATTGCCAAGATTTGCTTCCTCTGGACCGAGTTGGCGCATTGCCAAGATTTGCTTCCTCTGGACCGAGTTGGCGCATTGCCAAGATTTGCTTTCCCCTGTGCCTCAATTAATTAATTAATTATCCTCAGAATTCCTTTTATTTATAGAGATTGCAACCATTTGTAACAATTCTAAATTTAATTGGATTCTCATGAAATTTGGGTATGAAAACTACATAGGGATAGTTAAAGTTTGTAAAGTTAATGTCTAGTAATATATAATAACCTCTAATTTTACGATTGTTTACAATTTTGCCATCATTAGTTTTTTGGAAAGAGTTATTAGAAAAAACACCGGATGTATGCGATTGATGATAATATGATTTAAGTATAACTGCATAATTGTTTGGAGATTTGTCCACATAAATTATTACAAAGATTTCTTGCAATTTAGTGATTATATATATATATACTTGTGTGTATATATATAAACAATATTTCTGGAATTTATAGAAATAATTTTACTTTTTCATACTTGCTGACATTCATTCATAGCTCTTGAATAAGTAATCCTTTCGTATAAAAGATGTAGGATTATACTTCTATTATTCATGACTGGCTACACAAATGAAAGTATATCCCACTCGGTATGGGAAAAACAAAAGCCAGGTTTCTTCCTTCCCACGCTCTCTATTCAATATTGGAGTAATGAATGGCCGTCTATTTTTAGTACCAACAAAGAGCTGCATAATGACAGCATGCTGGAATATCTGACTGTCTAATAAATTATTAGACACGGTGATATGATTCAAAACTCTCAGAGTAGAACTTACATTGAAAACAAAGGATGCTATTCATTTAAAATTCATGCTTGATAGGTATTATTATAATTTATGCCTAAAGATCGATAGAAAAAGTTTTCTAAGATCTATACGGTAACTAGATCCAAATTTTTGCAATTGTATTTTCGGTCAAAATCAAAAATGTCAAAAAAAATATTATTAATACATACGTAAATGTACACATTTATTAATTAGTTACACGTGTTTTTAAAATACATAATTAATTATTAATCATTTATATGTACAGTCGAAATTGACTGAATGGTTCCTCTTACCAAAACAGTTTATTTTCTTAAAAAAATTAATTGATCAACGACGCAGAATTGTTTTAGTCTTATAGGCATTTCATCTAATCGAAATACGTTTATCTAAATATTTTCTATTTTTCTTTTATAATAATTTTTGTAAATGACCATTTGTTATAATAGAACTTTCTCAAATAATATTCGAAACACTTGTGCTGTTTCAAATTGAAAAGAAATTCTACTACTTTGAATTCTGTAACTTTTAATGTGTACACAAGAGGCGTCTTCAAAGTTAAGTGCAATATTCATTACTTGCTCTATAATTTACCCTCATATCTTGAGTCAGTCATAGCTTATAATTATATACAGTTAAGTTCACAGTAACAAATAAATATTGGCTCATTTGAGCCGATACAGTTTCAATCAATGATTAAGGCTGAAATTTTCCGAACGAAGAAACAATATTTTTGGAATACAGAAAGTGCCAGTTTTGACAAGCTACCGTTAACATATACGGAGAAAGTGAATTTTCGGAGGAACTCAGATTTTGGGCTGAAAACAAAGACGAAACCGAAATTTCGAAATCTCTTGTTATATCTATAAGAATAAATAAAGAGAACATATAATATGAAATTTAAAATGTTCAGGTTTATATAAAAGGCGATTAAAATAATCAAATAGTGATGTTAATAGTTAATTTTATTTAAAAACATCTTAGTACTTTCAAACCTTTAATCAGGTTCTTCCTCAGAGAGTATTTTTGTTTATTCATAATAAAAATAAATTTTGTTTTAAAAATAAATTATTATTAATAAAAAATTTAAACTTTTTAATAAAATTTTATAATGTTGATTATTTATAATTTAAATACATTATCATGCAAATAAACAAAAATATTCTCCGAGGAAGAGCACGATTAAGACTTGAAAGTACTAAGATGTTTTGAATAAAATTAATCTTTAAGCGTGCGTCATCTATTGTTTATTTTTCTTTATTCATTTGCTGACATAAATGAAAATTATTTAAACAATTCTATAAAATAAGGGATAAAATACCCTTCAAATGCAGTACATTTGCATCGCATTATCTCGAACATTATCATTAAGAAAAAAAATTAAATATTGCATTCGGCTTAACCCTTTTTATATTTTAAATGTTAAAAATGTTTGTCTCCTCTGCACTTGAATTGGAAAAGCTTTTAGAAAAACGTCGTCCTTTTTAAAAGAAACTTAAACAAATATTTCCCCCAAATATTGTTAGAAGCACTTTCCATCTCCGAAGTAAAATGAAATAACAAAGGTGACAGAAACAATTGAAACAAACCACTTCAACCTCGTTTCAAATTCAAAAACAGTTTCCAGAAAAGATTTGCATTATATATATATATATATATATATATATATATATATATATATATATATATATATATAAATTAGTGTATCTTCAAAACCTTATCATATATGAACTTGAAATTCCCACTACTAAAAGAGATTGTGCTTTTTTAAATACACAGCATTAGAAAAAGAGTTGCCTTTTTTAAAATTTGCGTCTTGTTGTTATTTTCCTCCTCATATTCGTGCATGATATCTTCATAACATATACATGGATTGCTACGAAATTGCATTTATATAACCTTGGATAACATAACCGAGTTCTCTCTTTAAGAAAAGACTCCACATTTAATTAACCAAGCCGAATTAAATGATCTTATAAGAGATTTACAATTATCAAAATCTAAAGCAGAGCTTTTTGGTTCTCGCCTACAACAATGGAACATATTAACACCAAACTTGAGACTATTTTTTTTCCCATTGACCATAATGTAACGAAATACTTTTGATTTTCCCTGTAATTAAACTATACATCCAATTTTCATAAAATTTGAAATGACGCAACAAAATTGTGTAAGAATTATATATTTTAAATTTCGAATGATTAGGTTATGTAGTTTTCGTGTTGTTATATGCGGACAGACGAACGGCTTGAATGACAACTATAGGTGCTATGTATTTACAAAATTACGAACGTACCTAAAAACTGTCGCCAGAAAAGGGAAAAGTTTCATCCAGTTAGAGACATTTTGCAAATCGGAAAGGAAGGACAAACTTTTAGTAAGTTGAATAAAATGACTGAAATTAAAAGTGATAACAAGAAAATAAACAACGGGGTAAAAATAAATATAAAATAGTGATGCAAAAACAATTTAATAATTTGTTTATGTATCACTCAGCCATGCAACGCTTACCTAGCTGTAAAATTGAATCTGGTATATATTAATGATATTCTTCATATAATGTAAAGGAGAGTGGGGATACTTGATCATAGGGGATACTTGAGCCACCCCTATTATCTCTACAGTTGATTATTTTTTCTTTCTAGAACTGGCAACATGGTAACATATTTATAGTTCTGAACATGTAAAAAAGAAATCACATACCTTGGTACCATTTTGAATGTATGGTGATTAATAGTTGTTTTTTCCCTATCTGAAGTAAATATTTAGGTGCATGGCTTCTTTATTTTTTTGTAATCAAACTTTTGTGTAAAAGTGAAACAATATAGATGTGTGTAATAAGTATAATTTTAATTGTATTTTGAGTCTAAAATAGTTCAAATAGCTGCCTGCTTTACTTACAAGGAAGGTCTCCATACGGGCATACCCCGAAAAATCTGAAAAAATTACATAATATTCTTCTCGTGTGAATATATATGTTTATAAAAAAAATTTCCGCGGAACCTGCATTCAGTAATCGTAAAAAAATAATAAATTTCGTTATTTGGCGATTTATCGCCGGTTGGCAATGGAATGTAATTTAAAAAAAAAATACTTTATGTCAAATACGCTTCAAGAAAAAAAAAAGTTTCATGTTGAACTTGTTTTGATAAATTTAATTTAAATAACTTTAGTTTTGTAAGTTTTAGTTTGTTTTAAGAATAATTTTGTTATATCGAAATTTATATGTATTTATATTCAAATTTAATCATCAAAATTTGTGATTTAAAACGAAATTCGTAATTTAAATTTAATTAAATTTGTTTCAAGCTCAAAGTCCAATTGAGCTTGAAACAAATTGGACTATATTATTAGATTCTGATAATAGATTTTGCTGCTATGGAAACATGTGATGTTTATTTTTGAATACGCTTAAATGCATGAAGATAATTTTTCTCAATGTGATTTTTTTTTTTTTAGCTATGAAAACATTTTTTCCAGCGATTAATTAAATAACTACTTCAACGAGTAATATATATATGTAATACAATATGTATATAGATGTATATAATATATTAAAGTCTCTTATTGTTTATGTTTAAATTCATTAAATACCATTTACACGCAAACTAAATATCCAACACTTTTGAGTTTCATTATAATCGTTTGCTTTTGGCGAGGAAAAGGGCTGCTCGCCAAATCGAGTGACTCTTTAGTCTTTTCATGCCAAATATTCAAAAATATTTTATTTTTTAAAACAATTTCTAATGTGATTCCTCCGCTAATTTTGACTGATCCTTTATTTCATACATAAGTACTTTAATTAGTATTTTTTTTCATAGAATTCTGGGTATGCCCAGTATGGAGACCTTCCTTGTTAGTAAAACTCTGATAAACAAACATGGTGGTAATGGGAATACTTGAGCCACTGAGATTGGGGATACATGAGCTATGGCCCAACCATCCACTAGGAAATTAGAGATATGGGTGAAACAAAAAATAAAAAAATAAGTCCTTATCATATTCACAGATAGATTTTTTTTTTCTGGATAAAAGAGAGATTTTTTTTCTTAAAAAAAATAATGACTTGGAAAAAAAGTTTAAATATGTGTATTTTTTTCAATGAAAATATCAATTTTGTTTTTCATTTTGACTAACAAAATATCCTGTCTAGATAAATATAGGCGTAGTTTTCAATTTAACTTTTAACTTATTGTATTAAAGTAACTTTTTAAAACTGTTTTACAGGTCATAATCTCTAATATTTTAATTAGATAGGTCCAACATATTAAAATATTTATTTTTTAATGTATTATATTAAGATTAAATATTGTAGATTGAAATTGTAACCTCTGTTACTGATTGAATAGGAAAATTGCTCGAAGAATTGCAGATGCTAAATGTAAATGACCACCAACTGGAGGATGTTGCTACCATCGATGAAACCCAAGTTGAAATAATCCTTCGACTACCAATTATCACTACAAAAAATGATCGTGTAACTAGTTTTGTTTTCGAAATTGGTTTTGAAGGACTTTATGTATCTTAATTTATCATTATGTAAAATATTTGTGCAAAAATAAAGCGAAAAACAGTTCTTTTGTAGGTATTTTTCTGTACTGGCTCAAGTATCCCTTCACCATGGCTCAAGTATCCCTCTCATGGGAATACTTGAGACACAATGTAAAACAAAATGTAAACATTTATTAAACATAGAAAAATAGTTCAAAATTAATTGAAAATGGCTTTCAGTTGAAGAAAAAATATCAAATTTTCATTTTCAATGTTTTATTTTGTTCTAAGAAATTATGAAAAAATTAAAAAAATTAAAATTTAAAAAGTGTCTCAAGTATCATAATCTTCCCCTACTGAAGAATTTTTACGTTAATTCAGTAATGCAATGCAAATTTAAATAAGTTAAAATGCATACAGTGCAGTTTTAATATTAATAATATTTAAATCATGAAATAAAAATGAAAAAAAGCATGCAATTGCATTTGATGAAAATTCATTATTATTCTGCAATATAATGTTAAAAATATACGAATTTGTACGCTAACTCTAATAGCAATGCAATATTAATTTCAATCAGATACAATGCAAAAAGGCGAGATTGAAATGATAAGTCTTTCACATTCTTGTTCTATTTTACGCTTTTTCAAATCTTCAGTGTTAGATTTCGTTTCTGGCAATTTTAAGTTTCTAGAAATTGGATTCTTTCTTTCAAAAGATTTCTATCGAAACAAGAATAATTTGATTTTAAAGGTCACCGACACTCAAGTTATTAGGGGTTTTTTTACACTTTTATTCAAAATTTGACATTTATATTATTTTCGTATTAGCAATGTGTTTTCATTTCTGTCTTTTACTAATACACGCACGCTCAGTGTTCTCCCTGAAATTTGATCGACATTAGTAATTTGGCTAATTAAAAATAAAAAACATTTGCCAAATGAAAAAAGTATTAGCAAAATAGATTCTGCGTGTAGCATAAAAAATTATCTTTAATCCTTTAATGTACCCCCCTTTTTTTCAATATGTTCTAAAATAACCTAAGTTCTTATAGCTGTGACAACGATTGTTATTAATCTAATGTCAACTATCCGCTACAAATGTATTAAAAAAATATATATATACATATATGTATGAAAAATGAAAAAGAAGAAAGAAAAAGCAAAAATTGAGCACTAGCAATTTGGCGAATCTAATCGCTTGTTTACTCGCCAAATGAAGAATTTGGCGCAATGGCGAGCGACGCCGAGAACCATGTGTATAGTTGAGTCCCGCTATTCGAACTAATTGGGACCGAACACTGTTTGGTTTAGGCGGATTTCATTAATAATAATTGACTTGTTAGAACGTGGGTGAACTGCGGGGGCATGTACTCGGGACGCCAATACAGTTTATTGTTTTTTAACGGAAAAATTTCTTGAAATTCTAGAAAAAACTGAAACATTTTCTGGAAGCTACAGATTTTTTTCCAGTAAGAAACAGTAAACTATACTGGCGTATATCGATTACCAGTACAATTTTCCTAAAATCGTCCGTCTTTATTACAATGTACAGCGTTGATTGGCTCGTTGTGAACGAGCTGTGCGAAAACTTTAATTGAAAATTTCTACGATTTTAATTTAAAAATTCTGTATTGCAGTTAAGTCTAGCTGTCTGTAAAGAAGGTGTGAAAATCATAGTCAAAGTTTGGTCATATAGGCATTGCTTGCTTTATAATTTGCACTCATGTCTTGAGTCAGAGATGACTGATATTTATAAAGAGTGAAATTTTTAGCAATAAATAAAGAGCCAATGCAGCTCAAATCAATGAGTTATGTTGCCAATTTCTGAAGGAAAAAATGAGATTTTTGGATTACAGATAATTTTGGATAACCGAGTTTTTTGGCCACATTTTCGCCGAAAGCGAATATTCGGTGAAACCCAGATTTTAGTCCGAAAACAAAAACGAAACAGATTTTTTTTATCAATCTCCAGTTATAACTAATGCAAAAAACGCTTTTGAATATTTTATAAATTAAATTATATCAGTGAATATCGCAAATTTTTCCTGTTTTTTATTTTTTTTAAAATCGCTATTTTTTTCTTAATGCTGTTCGGAATAAGCGGATTTTTGAAGTAGCAGGATTCGGAATAGCGGGACTTTATTGCATATGTATGTGTGTGTGTGTATACGTCCGTGCTGATTTTCATCATGCACACTTACATCACGTTTAAGGGGACAAGGGACCTTGAAATCCTTAAAAATATATTTTTTTTATTTTTTGTAAATTTTACCTAAATATTATTCAAGGGTACATTATATGCATTATAACATGCATTTATCACAAAAAAAATGCAAAAAAAAATATTTTTTGACAAAAAAATGGCATTTTACGCAGCGTCTTCGAAATCTTAGAAATGCCCCCTGCGCATTCCATATCAATGAAAATCCCCAATATTTTTTATGAAAGTTTGTTTTATATATATAAACAAAATTGTGCATCGAATTTTGAACATTTGAATTTAAAGGTAAAAAAAGAAAAAAAATTGAAAAATTGAAATTTTTTCGAAATGTTTTTCAAAATTTTCAATTTTTTTTTTTAATCTTAAAATTCAAATATGTAAAAATCGATGCTCTATTTTGTTTATATATATAAAACATACTTTCCAAAAAAATATTGGGGATTTTTATAGATATGGAAAGCGCAGGGGGCATTTCGAAGATTTCGAAGATTTCGTAAAATTCCATTTTTTTCTCAAAAATATTTTTTTTTTAAATTTTGTGATAAATGCATGCCATAATGCATATAATGCACCCTTGAATAATATTTAAGATAAAATTTACAAAAAATAAAAAAAAATTGAAAAAATTTGAAAATTTTGAAAAAAATTTCGAAAAAATTTCAAAATTTCAATTTTTTTTTTTTACCTTTAAATTCAAATATTCAAAATTCGATGCACAATTTTGTTTATATATATATAAAACAAACTTTCATAAAAAATATTGGGGATTTTCATTGATATGGAATGAGGAGGGGGCATTTCGAAGATTTCGAAGACGCTGCGTAAAATGCCATTTTTTTGTCAAAAATAATTTTTTTTTTTTGCATTTTTTTTTGTGATAAATGCATGTTATAATGCATATAATGTATCCTTGAATAATATTTAGGTGAAATTTACAAAAAATAAAAAAAATTATTTTTAAGGATTTCAAGGTCCCTTGTCCCCTTAAAATGGCAACGTTTTGAAATTAACTTGTATTTATTTTTTGCTTGTTTTAAATGTTTGCCGATTTCAAAGTTTTAGTGAATTATTAATATACAGTGTGTTTCAAAATTATGTGTCGGAAATGTAAGGACACGTAGAAAAGGTAAAAAAAATGAATAGCCAACTGCAATTTTTATGATTGTTCATCAGATAGATTATTTATGCGGATATTCAATTTTGAATTTTTCTTCCAAGTAGTTTTAGAATTCGAAATTTAAAAACGTCAAACATTGGTACGTCAAAAGGAGATGTTCTGCAGTGAAAGAAGCACTATTATGCATAGTAGAGGTTAGGCCTTCAACAAGCTAGAAAGCTGTTCGACGTGCATTTGGTGCAAATCCTTTACTTGTATACGAATGAAAGTGCGGAAATGCAGCATTGAGGCAGTAAAGGGTGCTGTATATTCAACGAATGAAAGCCTTTCGCTGTGTTGAATCACCATTCGCTGCATGGATTTTCATCAGTTTATATCCTGACATCCATACGGAGCTTGCGATCATGCATTTGATGTATGAGACTGCACGAGTAAAGGACTTGCACCAAATGCACGTCGAACAGCTTTCTAGCTTGTTGAAGGGCTAACCTCTACTGTGCATAATAGTGATTCTTTCACTGCAGAACATCTCCTTTTGACATACCAATGTTTTGACGTTTTAAAATTTCGAATTCTAAAACTACTTGGAAGAAAAATTCAAAATTGAAAATTCGCATAAGGCGGTGTATAATAATCTATTTGGGGATCAATCATAAAAATTGCAGTTTGCTATTCATATTTTTTCTAATTTTAATTTCATAATTCATATTATAAAATTTTTGAAACCACAAATTCAAGATTTTGTAAGTTAAGTTTTTTAACATTATAACCAAATAAACAAAATTGAATTAAATTTTCACTTTAGAAAATTTTAGCAGAAATATGAAAATCTAACTTAACATTAGAAGCTCTAAATTTTGAATGTTTATAGTACAAAACTTACTCAAATCGCTTGAAATTTGCCGACCCAGTGGCGTGGTCGGTAGCGGCAGCTGCTGCCACACCGTGGGTTCCTGGTTCGAATCCGGGTACGGGCATGGATGTTGTGTTTTCCCTTTGAAGTGTAATAAAATATATGTAATGGATATGTGTAGTAAAAATTGTTCTGTATTGTCTCTGTTTCTGTGTATAATGGATCAATCGAGGCGATACCCATAGCAGCTATAGGCCTCAAAGCAATGTCAGTTCAAATTTCAAAAATTTCGATTTTATTTATAGTTTGAAGTAATTGAAATATATTGTCAAAATTGCGTTTTGCCATTGAAACAACAAAAAAAAAGTTTGTCCCGTTTTGTTTTTTGGATGGTATTTTAAGCAAATTTTGTGTGCTCCATTTAACTGTGGGATCTGTATCCAATCATTTGATAGCAGTAACATTTTTTACCGCTGACTATTGTGATTAGTTGCGAAGTTAGTAGGGGAAATTTTAGTCTTTTTTACTACATTTATGTTTTTTACTTTCACAATTACTTTCCAAACTTGAAAAGGAAACAAAAAATATATTCAAGTATAATCGAAAATTTTTCTTTTGTAAACTCTGCTTTTTATCCGTTGGATTAATTGAAATTTTCGGACAATAAACACTTAGAAATTTATTTTTTTAAGAAATTCAAAAAAAAAAAAAAAAACCAATATTAAAATTATAATCCAAGTTGCCTTTGTCGAAAATAAAAACTAATAACAAATTTAAATGCTTTTAAAGTGAAAGCAAACAGACTAAATAATGCATTTCGAAGTCCTCTTAAGTTCAAAGCAGTTTATGCATATGCATAATAGAGATTTGCATTTTAAATTCAGCTTTTTTTTTATAATAAAAGCAATAGTCGTTTAAAAAAATACAATGGAAATGTTTTTTAATTAGAATAAAAACAAATCTATTCAAAAAGATTTCTTTGCCTTTTAAAAAAGATTTTATACATTATAGAAAGCGTATTAACGCTTTTATGATTATATTAAGCTATTTTTCTGAAATACTAGTATTGTTTAAGTAGACTTTCTTTTAGTAACTGCAGAAAAATGTGAAATTATAATAATATATATTATACAATATATGAAATAATATTTGGAATTATAATAATAGAATTACATTATACAAAGCTTATTAACGCTTTTGTGATTATATTAAGCTATTTATCTTAAATACTAGCATTGTTTAAGTAGACTTTCTTTTAGTAACTGCAGAAAATTGTGAAATTATAATAATATATATTATATAATATATGAAATAATATATGAATTGATAATAATAGAACTACATTATAGAAAGCGTATTAACGCTTTTGTGATTATATTAAGCTATTTTTCTGAAATACTAGCATTGTTAAAGTAGACTTTCTTTTAGTAACTGCAGAAAAATATGAAATTATCAGTCTTTTTAATTGAAAAAAATAAATTCAATGCATGACATATGCAGACATAGGTTGTATTTCTGAAATTTATGCGGAAAGTTGAAAGTAATAAATTCAAATTTTATTTACTTTCCTTTATGCATGTATTTTTTTTTACTTTCATTTGTCAGTGCAAAAAGAAAGTATTGGATTTGTGAAAAATAAGACTTTCGGTTTTTGGTAGATTCGTACATTTTAGAAGGTCTTGAACATGATTTGGCTATGTTTAGAAAAAAGTTTGTATAAGTTTGCGTGTTTTAATGAGACAGAAACTTTATGGGCATTCTTTCTAAATAACTAATGTATGAAATGTAATAAAATTTAGATTCAGTTAGTCCCTGATAGAAATGGAGGCTAATTACTTTTTACTGTAAATCGAGCAACAGGTGGTGCTGCTATGCCGCATTGTTCTTGAATTTTACAATAGCGTTCAGAACTAGTACACATATTTTTATCAGTTTTACGTTGTTAAAATTACGTGCTGATTATGTTTCAGTGTAAATTGTGCGACAGGTGGCCTTGCTATGTTCTATTTTCTCGATTTCTGTAATAGCTCTGTCTCAAAGGCTAATTTAAAATTTTCATCAAACTTCAGGCTCAATTAAGTTCTGATATAAACTGGTCCCGATTTTTTTTTTGTGTGTGTGTAAATCGTGGAAGATTCGGCGCTGCTATGCACGATTTTCAATGATTTGTTTAATGGCACTATTTTAAGAACTAATGCACACATATTCATCAAACATCAGATTCTGTTAGATCTTAACATAAGTTGTTGCTGATTACGCTTTGGTGTAAAACATCAAACAGATGGCGCTGCTATGCAGCCTTTTCCTGGCGTTGCCATTTAATTTTGTCACTGTGATAACGGCTTTGGAGTATTAGCATGGAAAAGTTTTGAAATTGGTATATATTGAGTAAGTTCTCTTGTTTCTCTACATTTCTCCTATGTTATTTTCTTAATCATGACACTAAAAACATTTCAGCAGAGTTCTTATCTAAATTTTTTAAGCAAACATTCAATATTCCCTTCGGAAGCTAAACAGTAGCTACATAAATAAGATACGTACGAAATGTTTTTGAACAGGATTTTTATATAGTGCACTCACAATTCGTTACAACACGTTATTTAAAAAAACTGTTCGAAAACTTATCCTCTAACTTTCTTAAAGAATGCATTGCAAAAGTATTACATGGGCTCACTGATTATCTATCTATATTATAAAGCCCAAACATATCTGTGCGTAACGCATACGTCATTTTGCGAATGGCAACATTTTAAAATTTGAAAAGAAATTTAGGTTTCGCAATTTTTGTACTATGATTTTTTTTATTTCTAAACATCGCACATTTTCAAATTTTGTGCCAGCGTATAGGAAAAAAAAATGCACTGTTAAATGCAATTTGTTTGAAAACTGTACCTTAGTTTATTTTTGAGATATTAATATTTTTGTAGTTTTAATATCATTTTTAAATCGTGGCAACAGAAGTACTCAATTTATATTAAAAGTTAGAAGAAAAAAGTTGGAGATTACTATATCTTTTTGCTGCAATTTTCACATAAAAAGAGAAAACTTTTGAAATTAAAATGTGTGCTGTGTCAAAAAATATCGCCTACTATAAAAACAGGGAATTTTAGTTTTATTTCGTTTTTATTTATCAATAAAATGACTTTTAATTTATTACAAACTTACTTTGCACAATCTACAACAGTTTTTCTCTTAAAAAAATGGTAAAAAAAATAATTCGGCTATGAGAGGTGCATATGAAAATTTTGAGATGATGAAAATAATGTGGAGTTTAGATTTCACTGGGAAAAAGTCTATGATTGAGTCAAAGTGAAATATATGTAGCTGTTTTTTTTCCTTTTGGAATCCAAGCATACGATCCTTAATTGATAACTGTATTATAATAACTGATATTTATTATATTTTACTGCTAACATTGTGATTAAAGTTTAATTTTAATAATCTCTACAACAGAGTTTTGTAGTATTTTGTTTACTTTAGGTAAATATCATTTGTTTAAGAAATAGATTTATCAATATAAGGAACATTTTTTTTTGTTGTAATTAATTTCGCAGATTTATATAAATCAATGAAACGGTTCCTTGTTAAACATTTTCTTTCATCAAAATTCGACGGGCTTCACCTTACATATTTAAAAGACCAGGCTGTTTTTTTAGTCCTTTGGGATGAGAATATATTCAAATATATCTATTCTTCGTACCGATAGATTTTTTTTAACTATGTGTCTTTTATTTTCAAAAGTTAACTGCTTTAAGCAGTTTCAACAAACGAGTGGAATAAAATTTTAGCTAAAATATTTAGATGCACAAAAGTTTCTATAAAGTCTCTTAAACTTACGAGTTATTACTGTATTGTTTTACTACGCAAAACAGTGTCATTATGAAAAATATATATTTGTAATATTGATTTATAATATTAATGTATATTTATATTAATGTATATTTTAATATGTATGTTGTTTATTTTTATCATATGTATATTGTATGTTATTAATGTATGTTGTTTCCCCATATGTAATTGTTTTGTTTCTACAAACAGTCTAAATTCAGATAAACTTTTTATCGACAACTTCTTAAATCACTATAAAAAAGAAGAAAAATCTGTATTGTTAGAATTACTGAATATATTACTTCATTAAACCATATTTATCCATTATAGCAAAGGTTTCAATTAATACATGGTTTTATACTTGTTTGAATTTTTCGTATAATTGCATTTAATGTGATGTACAAAATTAATATCGAGTCTTCTTTATTGTACATGTTATAAAACTGGCAAAATGTGTAACATGTTTAGTAAAAAAATTTTCCTATCAAATATTTCTAACACTATACCTGATATAATGATTCATGATACTAGAAAAAATGCGTAAATTCTCATATTTAAACTGCCAATATTCTATCTATTACCTTGTCGGATACAGTTTAATAACCAGACATTGCGTATTCGCAATCCCGTACACTTTACATTTACTGCATTACGTATTATAATTTAGAAGGATATTAATTATTAGATAACTCCAGAGAACACAGCAAAAGTGAAGATAAATTAGTAAATATCTTTAAATGTAAGCAGCAGCATATTAGTAGAGGCATCACATTTAATTAAGTACGGTTCCGGTGTGTCGCATAATACGCCTTTTAAGACAATGAGTCGCTAAAATTAATTTCCATCGTTGAGAGTTGTTAAACTAGGCACGTAAATAATCGTGTTTTCTATTGGGTTATGACACGCAATATTATATGGCAATTATGGCAAATTAATCTGGCAACATTTTTTACTTTTTAACCTAACTGAAGGTTGGAGAGTGCAGACAATGATAACGCAAAATGTTTAGGAAAAGATAAAAACCTATTTTTAGACAAATACGTTGAAGTTAATTACTAGTAGAAAATGCATTATGTTGGTTCGTGTTTTGCAATCTTCTTCACATAAATCATCTGTAAAACGCATGCAATTATTTTTGTAGGTATCCCATATTTCGAAACAACTTTTTAATGGTGCCAGCTTTAAATGTTCCTCAATCTGGTATGTTAATTAAAATGTGGTTTTCTCTTTCTTTATTCTCAGAAAATACAAACTTCAAGGGAACGAATTTTATATTCTATATTGTCCTCTTTCCGTTACTGTAAATTCATCAATAAATTTAAGATATAATAAGAATTAAATTATTACTTTTTTTGTATTACAGTATGTTTCTTTTTTTATTGAACCCAGCAAGCAGTTGTACGATTACTCTTTGTTATAACTGTTCTTATTTTTATATTTTTAAACGGAGTTTATTTTACAGCAAATTGCATTTGAAAGTAGATTGTTTCTACTATATGGCGATTTAAAAATAGAAAAGCGCGATGCTTAGAAGTTAAAAAAAAATAAAATTCCGAAATTTTAAAAAGACAAATGGAATCGTCCTCCATTGTAATTTTTAAAAATGATGTCAGCTTTACTGGCAGTCACATTTGTTCTTTATAGTACAGATAATAGATAACCAACAAATTAGTCATTCTTTTTTGCCGATGGTTTCTACGATCCTTTTCCATTCCCATTCCAAACATTTACCATTTTTCAGCACAGTTTTATGATACCATTTTTAAGCGATTTTTTATTTACGAAATACATTCTTCACCGCGATTAGTTTGAAAATAAGGATAATTTGCATCAAAGAGGTAGGGAGCCGTTAAAGGAGTTACCTGAAAAATAACTCGAATCGCAGAATAACCCTTAAGTGCATGGTGTAAATCATGAGTTTAATTATTTTTTTTTTGGCCCCTGAGCGTTTTCATAGTTATTTTAGTGAACATTTATGTGTTACTTAAATGAACCGAATCCGTGAAGACCGGCACGACGTTCTACGTTTATAGAACTACCTTATGCCGAGACAACAGCAAAAGAAAAAAACGAAATAGGAAAAATTTATAATCGAAAATCGAATTAAAGATATCGAAAAGCGAAAAGACTTGAGCCATTGAAGCCATTGCACAGCAATAAGGTTTAAAGTTTAACCCTTTGAGCTCTGATGGTTAATTTTCTTCCACTAATTCCGAAATGTCACAATGGCATTGGAATATTCGACAAAATTAATTTCAAAAATGTTTAATGTATTTTTTTTTGTTTATATTCCAAATCGGATTTTTCTGTACAAAATATTGGTGCCAATGTGACATTTGGAATTTTAAAGAAATTTACCCACCAGAGTTTAACGTTCCATCACCGAGGAGTTCCGGGGCTCTGTCTTTGATCCCTAAGCCGAGACATCTGATCGGCCATCTGAAGAGGGAGAAAAAATTAAATTGAAGCAGGAGAAATTTAAAAGCGAAGTAAAGCGTGTGATAGCATACTATCAAGATCCTGAAATCTGTTTCCGGGAAAGTTATAACCTCTTTTGTTAAACTGCTTGCAATGGGCTCGATTGACTTCTCTCTATTTAATCCTTTAATTCCCATGATAGAAATTGTGTAGTTCCAGAAATTATGTAGTTCAGAAAATCTGACTTTACACCAGAAATTTTCATTGGCTAGTTTCGGTTTCTTTAAATCCGGAATGTCTGTAATGAATTAAAGCCAATATTGCTATTTTAATTTTCTGGTCGGAATCAGGATATACGAATTAAAATATCTCAAAAGATCTCGGGCGGTTTGGGATCCAGAGGGTTAAAAGGTGGTCATTATCACCGTGTGCCACATCTGGCACATACCTAATAAAAAGTATATGGCCCAGTTTAACTGATGGCATTGAGATCACAGGCTATGCATACTAATTGTACATAACAGCCTTATATTATCAAAGGCTAATTCCGTTCGAAAAACAAAATTAAAGGAGGGGGAACAGCTCCCTCCATTTCCCCGTTTTATACCTAATCATTGAACCCCTTAAACTAATCAGGGAAATGCTTTATCATATAAAAAACTCATTTATATAAATTAAGGGAAGGGGTATTAGCCCCTGTTCCCCCTCTTATACATATCGAATGAACTCAAAAAACTAATCAGGAAAGTGCCTTATCAGAATATACCTATATCCAAAATTTTAAGTGAATGGGATATTTTTATCATGAGTTATCGCGTTGCATAAGCTCTCAGGCTTTCATAGCCTGTGAGCTAAAAACACTATAATTTTCAAGAATTTGACCAATAGAATCACTTTAACGAATCAAGAGCAGTCCAAAAAATGGAAAAACATTTATTTTGTTCATACCAGATCACTGCATTTTACAATAAGATAAGAATTTATTTTTCGAAAAATAAATAAATAAATAAAAATAAAAACAAGCTATTAATGGAAAATTAACTTTTATTATTTTTACTGAATGCTTAAAAATATTAATATAAAGAAAATTGCAAAGTTTTAAGCAGATAAAATGAATTAATTTAACACATTCGCTGCCGATCACGCTCCAGCGCGTGATATGGCGCCAACTTTAAGGGGCTACTCACGAGCCAGCGCGTGATGTGGGGTGATGGCTCAACAACCAGTAACGCGCTGGCGCAGGAATATCTTTCACTGATTCTTTGTTATAAAAAGTAAATCGGCCTCTGGGAAAAACCCACTTCTACAGTGCGGCATTAACTATCATCACATCTTCACGTAAGCGGCAGCGAACGTGTTAAGCCAACTTAATTGCAAAATAGAGCAATGCAATATTTAAAAGCCATAATTGTGTATGTGGGGTACACTCCACAAAATATCAAAGTTTAGCTGAATTTAATTTAGGAAATTTAATTTATTTTACTACTTTTCTTATTATTATACTGATATATAGATTTCAAATAACTTTTTTCATTAAAAAAAAGAAAAAATCATGAACTGAAAGGTTAAAGCTATAAACTTATATAAACATTATAACAGTTATTACAGTGTTGAATAATTGTTACTGGCAGTAAAAATTGAAGTAAGTGTATCCTTTAAAAGGATAATTTTTTTAAGCCAGATTTGTTATGTAACACAAGAATATGTCCAGAAAATTCATCAATAAATATTTTCACTTTTTTTTCGGGTGGATCATTAACAAAAACATAGACTCAGTTATAACGTTTTCAGAATACAATAAAAAGAAATTCATTAAAGAGATATTTAGCACAAGTAATGGTGAGATTTTTTTTAGGTTCATCAAAAGTCCCAAGCAATTAAGCGAGACTATTAACATAATCTGCAAAGAAATGTTTTTGCTCGTTATATTGGAATTTAGATAAAGTTTCCATCCGGTAATTACTTCACTAATTATTTAAATAAAATGATGCTAAAATGTCGCTTAAGAAAATCCAATGACGATTTAACTTACGTATGAAAATTAATGTTTATTTATTTTTTAACCTGTAACGAAATAGTGTAACAAAATTTCATCATTTAATAAGGTAAAAAAGAATACCTAAGAAAACAGTTTTGGAAATGTATGAAGCATTTAAAAATTCATTGACGGCAATTGGCATCCAGAGATGAAAAATTATCGCAATATTTTGTACAGCTGTGTACAAGATCTATAGATCTACTACACAATATGTATAACACAAATAATGTATGAAGTAAAGTTAGGCAAATTTCAATATTTCCCAGCTTTGTTTAAGTGCTAAACAACAATTTAAACTTGTTTAATTAACCGATTTAAATTAAAGAAATCCAATATAAACTTTTTCGCATCCCATCCTCTAGTAAATTAAATGCAAGACTTCACAATACCCTCTATCCGATAATAATGGAAGATTCTGCAGTTCTATACATAATTGTTTGTTTATATTGTTACATTTGTTATTATAACAGATACATTTACATACATTTTACATTTGTTATGATAACAGATTGTAAAAGAAATGCAAATTTCGTCTGTAGGACAAAGCTTAAATTGAAATAGCGTTTAGCAGAGCATATTGCAGATTTTAAGCTGAACTAGTACTGAATAGCTATTTCTAAACTAAACCAGAAGCTAGGAGTTTTGTTTGATTCTAAAGAAGCTAAAATAATAATAATAAGAAATTATTAATTTACGAAAAATTAGTAATTATGGCTTCACCAAAAGTGCTACGTCGTGCAATTTATACTTGTAACGATATGTTTTCGTATATTACTACAAAAAATTGGCATAGTACACTAAAAATAAACTAAACACCAACTGTCGAATTTTGAAAGTGTCCGGCAGCATAGTGTCACTTCCCTTTTGCACTTTGAAACTTGCATTACCTCATGTGCTATAAAGAGGATTTCATCTCTGACTTTTGTCGTTTTTAACCTTGATTAACAGCATGATATTCTTGAAAGTACCAAGTTTTAGATCTACCTTATTGTGAATGAAAAGCGCTTTTAAGTAATTTAATTAGTATTTTGCGTTTACATATTTTAAAACTTTTTTTTTTACTTTTTTTCTTTTGCCGGCTGCTTGTCCTTGTTCCTCTGATGTGCTATGAACATTATTGGCGGTTTTATTTAGCACAATGTCAGGGATATTGATGTCCATTAATCTATTGCTTTCTATCTCTAGCTTTTTAATTCGTAAAAAAACCATATTTTCCTGACTTTGATGCCTCTTTAAAAACTTCCTCTTTAGACTGCCAGATTTTTTCTATTTTTATTTAAAAAAAATATGTATATAGAAATCGATATGTCTGCCTAATAATAGGGAAAGTAATAAAAAAATTAATTTCAACATTTCAGATAAAATTGGATATTTTATGTCGTGTACCCTATATACAAAATTGGAGTTTTTAAATATTGTATTGATACATTTTGCAAAGGGGCTTAAATTTATAAATTTCATCTGCTTAACACTCTGCCACTTTCTTTAATAATTGTAATTAATGTTATTAATTAATTGTTCTATTAATATTGTTAAAAAATCAGTAAAAATAATAAAAGTAAATTTTGCTTTAATAGATTGATAGATTTTTTTTTTCTTTCGATGAGCAAAATCTAATTTTTTGTCAAATGCAAGCATCTGACAGGGACAAAGTAAGTGTTATTCCATTTTTTGAAATACAGTTACAGTATTCCAATTGGCCTAATTCATAGTACATAAAGAAAATTATAGTGTTTTAGATACGTGCCAGATGTGGCACATAGTGATGTGAGGGGTTAATAAGCACTTTATAAAGTATAAAATCTTCTTTTTAAAAGGTAAAGCAATATCAATGAATGATACTTCTTTTTATTCCAGTTAAAAACATTTCCATTGTAAAAATATAATAAAATAGTTTTTTAAACTTCCATCTCTTTTATTAAAAAAACATTACTGAATTTAAAATGAAATCTCTTTCAAGTATAAATTGCTTTAAATATTAAATGCGTTGAAATGCATTGTTCAGATTGTTTACTTTCACTTTAAGAGCATTTTAATTTGTTATTTGTATTTAATTTGGAAAAAGACAACTTGTGTTATGTTTTAAAGTACAATTATTTTTTATTTCTCTTTTTTAAGTACAGAATTTTAAGTGTTGACTGTCGTTCAAAAGTTTAAATTAATCCAACGGTTAAAATGCAGAGTTTACAAAAGAAAACATTTCGATTACATTTGAATATACTTTTGTTTCGCTTTCAAATTTGATTAAAATACTGTGACAGTAAAAAGCATAAATGTAGTAAAAAAAAGTCTAACATTTTCTCTATTAACTCTGCAACTAATCACAACAGAAGAATGTTGTCGCTATCAAATGGCTGGATACAGAGCCCACACTTAAATGGTGTACACAAAATTTCCTTGAAAGGTCATCCAAAAATCAAAACGGGACAAAAGTTTGTTTTTTTCTTTTTCAATGGCAACACACAAGTTTGACAATATATTGTCCAACTAACTAAAATTCCGTTATGTCCCGAAAATAAAACCACGGAAAATATTCTGAAATGTACGGATTTTTTCCGTTTAAAGACAGTGAATTGTGCTGGTGCCCTGATTGCTAGTACCATCTTCGTAAAATCGTCTGTTTTTTATAGTGCATATACGAATATATAAATATGTAAATATATATATCTGCATGAGTGCATTACTTAAACAACAGACGAAAACCCACTTTTAATGCGACACAAATATAACTGTCAAATTTTGAATAAAAGTACAAAAGACTGAATAACCGGAGTGTCTGTGATCTTTAAATTAAATTAGACTCGTTTCGATGCGAAATATCTAGAAAGAGAAACAACCCAATTTCTATGAACTTAAAATTGCAAGATACGAAATCTAATATTGAGGATTTCAAAAAGCGAGAAATACAGCACGAATAGAAAAGATTTATCATTTTAATCTTGTCTTCTTGCATTGTATCTTTTTGAAATTGATATTGCATTGATATTCGAGTTAACGTAAAAATTCGAAAATTTTAACATTATATGCAGAATAACATGAATCTTTATCAAATGGAATTGTATGTTATGTTTATTTTTGTTTTATGTTTTAAATATTATTTATATTATAACTGCGCAATTTGCATTTTATTTTATTCAAATTTGTATTGCACTACTATTCGAGTTAACGTAAATTTTTTTATTTTCAGCAGATTATATGCAGACTATCACAAATATATATTAGATTCAATTTTATACCTAAATGAGCATTACATTTCTTTCGATTCGGGTTTGGCTTGATTACAGATTGTAGTGTTTCGAATTGTTTACAAATTTTTGCCGGTATTAGGTCGGGATTCAGACTCAGATATACGAACTATAATTCTCGTGTCTAAGGCTTTGGGTTGAATTTATTTCTGACTTTTAGGGCTCAGGTGTGCCACAAGACAAATTTTGAATTCACACTAGCACGTAAATAAAATGTGGTACATAAAAAATAGCTTCCTTAACTTTGTAGAAGTTTTTCTTTTGCTTCTATCTTTATCTAGTTGTTTATTCTTCTTTTAAAACATACTTTATGTATAGAACTGCATTGAAATAAATGTTATTTCAATTAGCATTTTTATCAATACAAAATCTGAAAAACTTTCAAACCTTTTAAAAAATAAATTCTTGCAATTTAATTTTCTCTAAACCTTTTGTATCATATTTACATAAAAAGAAAGATTCTTTATAAAATCCGATCTCTACGCCAAGTTTAAATTAAGTTATTTCGGTCACGTTTCAGAAACTTATATCTACACAATCTTACTTTTATGTTATTGAAATTTATGCTTTTAAAAAGAAATATAAAACTTTCGAGTCAGTGCATGCTAATTTAGGGAAGAATATCATATTGTCACTTAAGTGACGATAAAGTTATAGATTTTCTAAATTTTTGCAGAAAAATATTTCACTTTACCAAATTAAGTTAATAACGCTTAACTAATTTGCATTTTTATTAAGTTTAAAATTAGTTTCTTAAATATTCTCTATTCAGTTTCATAAAAAAAAGTTAGTTATATTTATTTCAACGTCTCGTAATAAAATATTTAATGAATGAAATTTACGATTTAGTATTAAACACAGTCATTTTTAAGAAACCCGAGGCCTTTTTCATGTTGATAATTTTTTGCAGATAAAACTTAAATTTAACATAATTTTTTTTAAAAAAACTGTTTTTTAATCATGTAGTTAAAAAGAAAGGAACCTTATAAAAAAAATCCGCTTATTCTTATAAGATTTGCGTATTTTGGAATATGCTGAACAGATACTGACATATTTTTCGTAAATGTTTATCTATATTGTCTTTAAGTATTCAACATTTGTGGTGGAGTATGTCAAGAATTAATGAATGGAATTTAACAAAAAACGAATACTGCCATATCCTGTACAGGAAAATTTAGAGAATTAATTTGTTCGATAAACGTTTAGATGTGGTTGTTGCGATCTTTTTGCATTTGATAAAATAAATTTAATAGAATATAACAAATAGTATACATATAACACAATACATTATATTGCATTATATTATGATATCATAAAATAAAATTACACATTGTAAAATATCAATTATGGGTAAATAATATGAAAAAAAATGCGAAACACTAAAAATTAAAATTGATAAAATGCTAAAACAGTCTTTCGGCAAAATTTTGGATTTTTCTTTACTATCTGCGTCAAGTAACACAGAATACGGTAAAAATAACTGGATTTTGATTGCAGTTTTTTTTTATGATGATGACTCTTTAATTTTCGGAATAGATTCCAAATCTGAAAGTAACCTTATGAAAAGTATCTCAAAATAAACATATAAAAATAAAAAGGATTAGTGTAGGAAAATGAAAATATTTTGAAATGTCGTAATACAAATAAGATACTGGCAATGTACGTCCCCATAGATCTAGTATTAGCTCGATATGTCTTTGCTTTTAAGATAAATTTATGCTGATAAGATTTTGGCGCATGTAGACTATTAATTCGCAGTGATATATTGTGTGTATGTAACGATTTTCCAGGTAACTATATTTCAACATCAATGCAATAGAATGCTTTGACAGACAACAACGTAGCGGATGATAAAATTAATAAGTAGCAATAATATTCAGCATTTTCACCTTCTTTATTTTTTTTTCAATGCAAACTAATAAATGTTTAATTGAATGTTTTTCATAAAAACATAATAGTTACATTAATAAATATTTTTAATCCAATCAAACACAATATAGAGATATTTTACAGTCTTTACAGATTATTTATTTTTAATTCATTTATACATAAGATTATTGAACGAAAATGTAACATATAATAAATAAAGCGGAATTTAGTTTACTCTGAAGATATGTTTACTGATGCACAGGGTGGTCATAAAAAAACTTATGAGCCGGTATATGGAGCTCTAGCGGCCATTCCGTACAACCGATCGAGGTGAAATTTCAGATATAGCTATTCAGAGGTATGAGCTCGAGATTCTGTGAACGGCAACAAAATGACGGTTACGGTTATAGTTACAGAAAAACGAAGTTTTCAAATGGTAACTTCCATTTTTTTTCATCGCAAAATATTCAGCGTATGCGAAAACTAGCGTTGGAACCGTACGTGTATCGCAAGAAAAGGACACGTTATGCACGCACAAAAATTTATTCTGCGAATCCCTCCCCTATAAAAAAACACTAATTTGGGCACAAGGAGTAAATTTGCCATATGACACAGAGTCAGTACACTAATCTCTGATTACAACACAGATCGTAGAAAAGAAAACTTTTATTTTGATTACACATTTTCTACATGGGTGCCATCACAGGCAATTACACATTGCATGGTGGCAACTGTGGATAATACAGCCGAACGTTACATCGCATGAGGGATGTTTACAATCTCACTTCTGATAGAATCTTTCAAATCCGGCAAAGTTTGCGGATTGCACATGTGCACTCTAGATTTTAGATGTCCCCAGAACCTGAAATCCATAGGAGTGAGGTCGGGGATCGCGGAAGCTATTGACGTTACCAGTTAAGATGAAATGTGTTTCGTCCGTTCATAATATGCGAAGAGGCCGATCGTTATCTGCATCATATTGGATAAGAATTCATTAACAAAGTCTATATGTTGTTGATGGTCTCTCACTTCCAACATCTGGGCGCACTGGTATCGGCAAGGAAACATGCTGATTTCAGAGCGCAGTAATTTTAAGACCATTGATTTTGGTATATCAAATACACGAGATGCACCTTTTGTAGTTTGCATGCGTCCTCTGGTCACTATGTGATGCACTTCCATAACAGTATCCTCAGGAACAGTTGGTCGTCCGGATCGCGGACTATCACAGGTGCAGCTAATTTCTTCGAATTTCATTACCAAATCACGAAGGGCTTGTGAAATGCACAGGCCACGTATTTGGCGATGGTTTCGACGGTAAATGCGCCAGGTTTTGCAGCATTCATCTCATTTTGATAAGTTTTATCAACTCACCACGAACGAAGTCATTTTGTTGGTATCTGCGATCTCCGACTGAAGAACTAACATTCCTACACTACTTTTATCCGTTTTCTACGCTGAGTATCAGGCAAAAGATGTTCCGTGATTGGTATTTTGTCTGTGTCATATTTAAATTTTCTTCGTTCGCCTTGGTCGTGGTTTTTTGGGCCGTTTCGTAGAGCTGATTTTGTGCAAGCATAACGCGCCCATTTATTGCAATAACCATACCGTTCCAACGCTCTTCAGGGTTTTCGCATGCGCTGAGCATTTTACGATGAAAAAAATGAGTGTTGCCATTGGAAATTTTCAAGTTTCTGAAACTATAACCGTAACCATGAGCGCCATTTTGTTGCCGTTCACAGAATCTCGAGCTCATACCTCTGAATAGCTATATTTGAAATTTAACCTCGATCGGTTGAACGGACTGGCCGCTAGAGCTCCATATATCGGCAAAGTTTTTTTTATGACCACCCTGTATTATACATAACAAATGTAAAAACCCAGTATCAGAAACTTTTATTGGACATTAGATTTAATTCAGCAAATACACGGATTTTATATTGCAAAAATATACAGTTACTTCATATATACATATACCGGGTGTGCCAAAAATGACTGATGGATTTTAAAATTCAATAACTTGCAAATGGTGACAGCTATTTAAAAAAATTTTGTAGGAGCGTTATGTATAACGTCAGGAGTACTGTAATTAATATACTGTAATTAATATACTTACTGAAATTTTTATTTTACTTCGCATCTCAAACAATAGGTAGCGCTGACGGCGATTGAAGGCCAGGTGATCAGTGCTGAGTGAAGCGTCGACCTGGCCTTCGATCGCCGTCAGCGCCACCTATTGTTTGAGATGCGAACTAAAATAAAAAATTATGGTAAAAAAAAAAACTCCTGACATTATACTTAACCCTCCTGCAAAAATTTTTTAAATAGCTGTTAGCGTTTGCAAGTTATTGAATTTTAAAATCCATCAGTCATTTTTGGGACACCCGGTATATATATATATGTGTGTTACAGGCCAAACCCGATTTTAGATCAAACTAGATTGGTCTAGGACAAACCGGTCTGTCCTAACGCCCATCGGATAAACTAGTTTTTCCTAGGCCAAACCGGTCTATCCTAACGCCCATCGGATAAACTAGTTTTTCCTAGGCCAAACCGGTTTATCCTAACGCCCATCGGATAAGCTAGTTTTTTCCTAGGCCAAACTGGTCTATCCTAAGGCCCATAGGACAAACTAGTTTGGCCTAACTTTTATAGGATAGACTAGTTTAGCCTGCTGTTTATTGGTCTGAACTAGTTTGTCCTAGGCCGATCTAGTCTATCCTAGGCCAATTCGATTTGGCGTGATTTTATTGAATTCCACGACCGTCTCAGCGCCGACATTCTAGTTTGTCCTAGGCTGATCTAGTTTATCCTAGGCCAATGTAATTTTACGTATCTTTAGCTCACAGGCGTCAAAGTCTGAGAAATAATGGGCTTGCTGGTTCTCATGCATGTATGTACGCATGTACGTAACGCATAATTCTTGATAGAAATATCCTTATAAGGTACTTTTCTGATTAGTTTTGGGAATTCATTGGATAATAATAGAAGGGGGGGAACGGGAGGCTAATCCCCCACCGTTAATTTAGAAAAATGTTTTTTTCATGTAAAATTATCAGTTTTCATTTAAAATTTTAGATAAAGGATCATTCTGACAAGGCGTCTCCGTGATTAGTTGTAGATGTTTATTGTGGATGTTCAATGTTTAAGTATAATTGGGGGAAATGGGAAAAAGTAATCCCCCTTACTGTGTTTTTAAAGGGTGTTATTCTTTTAAAAAATAAGGCTTGTAGTACACAATAAGTGTAAACAGCCTGTGAATGCAAAGCCATCAGTTTAACTGGTCAATGTTATTTTTAATATTGATCCCGACTACTGCTCCATTGCTAACCTTGTGCACAATGGTTTTGCCATCACCCTTGTATAATGTATTTTATTCGAAGGTTTGTAGAACTGTTAGAGGTTTGCACGGGCCACCATTTCTAGGTCCGGGCCTCGCCCTTCCCGAAGGAAAGTTATTTTGCCTTGAACCGGTGTAAAAATTAAATGTTCACCCCGAGCCCTGCCTATAGTAGAGCCCTGCCTATCAGTGAAAAGAGACTTAATCCGGCTCAATCTGGCCCTACTCAATTTCTAAAAAATCAGATTTTACTTCATATACAATTAAGATTCCTTTAAAAAAATACTGCATACATATTTATTGGATAAATTTACAATGTATTTTTAAATAACGATGTGTTCGCAGAATGGAAAATACACAATGTATTATTGATTATTTAGATTCTTAGACCTTTCAATATTCAAATAGGGATTTATTGAAATAATTAATGTAGTTTAGCACAAAAGAAAATAGGAGATTTATAAACATAACTTTTGAATCTTTAGAAAAAAAATAGATTTGTAAATATATATCTCTATCATTCTTAAGAGTTTTCTCGAATCCAAAAGAGCTACATCCTAACACATTTATGAACTAATTCCTTTTCGCAAATGCATAAGATTAACAGGCATTCTCACTCAGAAAATATGTAATGGGATGGCGTTAATCATTTTTTCATAAAAGCTTTTTGAAAGTACTATTAAAGCTACGTTTTGAATCGAATTTCCTGTACGACTTCACGGAAAAGAAAAACATGATGTCGTGACAAGAATAGCATATATGTCAACAGATAATTAATTTCTCAAATATGTAAAACGCGGTTTGATTCCAAATTATGTTCAGCTCCTATCTAGATCGAATATCCAAAAAAATAAAATAAAATAAATAAATAAATAAACAATAATAATAATAATAATAAATGCAAGTCTGATCTCAGCACGGCACGAGTCTGCAGAAAAAAAAGCAAACACCATGTCCAATGCATCATGTCTGCACGATGGACATGTTAAATTTATGCAGTGATGTTACAAGCAATCACTTATAACGGATAATTACCGGAGGGGAAATTAGTCTCCCGTTGCCCCTCCCTTTTTTCTTATCCAATGAATTCCCAACACTAATCAGAAAAGTACCTAATCAGAATGAACTTACATCCAAAATTTGAAGCAAATCGGATATTTTTATCAAGAATTATCGCGTTACGTACATACGTACATACATGCGTACGTACATGTGTGCATACATACATACAGAAGTGCGATCCCATTATTTCTCAGGCTATGACGCCTGTGAGCTAAAAACACGTAAAGTTACATTGGCCTAGGATAAACTAGATCAATCTAGGACAAACTAGAATGGTGGCGCTGAGGCGGTCATTGAATTCAATAAAATCCCGCCAAATCGAATTGGCCTAGGATAAACTAGTTCAGACCAACAAACAGCAGGCTAAACTGGTCTATCCTATAAGAGTTAGGCCAAACTAGTTTAGCCTAGGAAAAACTAGTTTGTCCTATGGGCCTTAGGATAGACCAGTTTGGCCTAGGAAAAACTAGTTTATCCAATGGGCGTTAGGATAAACCTGTTTGGCCCAGGCCAATCTAGTTTGGCCTAAAATCGGGTTTGGCCTGTAACATATATATATATACAGTGTCTCACAAAAGTGATGGGACACTTGTGCTTTATAAAAAGAAACTGCAATAAAATAAATAAACAAACATGTGCAAAAATTTTTTGGGTGTGTTTCATATTTAAAGTTAGTAACAATTATTACATAACATACATTTTGTCAAAATATTAAAATATTAATTTAGTAAAAATGCAATTGTTCAGAACGGAGCAAAAAATGGCTCACATAAGTGATGGGACACTTACTTTTCCATCAAATATTTATCCAAAAATTTTACTTTTTAAAAGGTTTTAATATTTTGTTGGATTTCCTTTTACTTTTAAAACATGATTTAATCTTTTTGGGATGGATTCGACTAATTTTTTTGTGATTTCTGGAGTGATTTTACCCCATTCTTCTTGAAGCACCGATTTTAGTTGTTGTTTTGAAGAAATGGTGTGTTTGCGAATTCTTCATTCCAATTCTTGCCAAATATTCTCTATGGGATTTAAGTCTGGAGATTGTGGTGGTGTTTTTATTATTTCAGGACAGTTATATAGCAGCCAGAGTCTAACGTTCAGAGCAGTGTGCTTGGGGTCATTGTCCTGGTAGAATTTAAAATCGTTATGAAGGTTCAATTTTCGTGCTGAAGATTTCAAATTTTGCTTTAAAATATCAATATACTTGTACTGATCTATTATACTGTCAATAAAAACAAGATTACCAACTCCAGCGGACGACATACACCCCCATACCATAACTCCTCCTCCACCATGTTTTACTGTTGGTACCAAGTTCTGTTTGCGAAATTCTTCCCTGGGTTTTCTCCACACCAAGATTCTACCGTCAGAACCAAATATATTAAATTTACTCTCATCAGCAAATATAACTTTATTCCAGTAATCAGATTTCTTATTCATGTTGGATTTTGCGAAAGCTAGTCTGAGTTTTCTATTATTTTCACTTACGAAGAATTTTTTCCTGGCTACTCTACCGTGATATCCAGCAGATCGAATTACCCTTCTAATAGTCTCAGGATTAACAATTATTCCATATAATGCTTGTAAATCAGCAGCAACTTTTGAAGCACTATTTCTTGGATTTTTTTTAATATTTCGAACGATAATTCGCTTTATTCCATTGGATAGCTTTGATGGTCGGCCAGGTCTTCTTTTATCCTAAATCACATGATTCTTTTTATATCGTTTAATGATATTGAAAACTGTTGAAAGACTCAAGTTAACTGTTTCAGCAGTTTTTCTAATAGATTTTCCACGTTCAATATGCAAATTAATAACTAATTTTCGAATTTCAGGCGAAGTTTCTTTTCGTTTAGCATTCATGGCTACACAGAGCTAAAAAACACAAAAATTCCAAAACAAACTGGAGAGAAATACTGCAGACGATTTTATAAATTATTGCCAATTGCTTTTAAGTAAAAATAAAACCCCAAAAAATATTTTTATTGTTTATTTCAGACGATTTTTGTTGCATATATAATGGTGTCCCATCACTTATGTGAGCTATTTTTTGCTCCGTTCTAAACATTTGTATTTTTATTAAATTAATATTTTAATATTTTGACAAAATGTATGTTATGTAATAATCTTTACTAAATTTAAGTATGAAACACATACACAAAAAATGTGTACATGTTTTATTAATTTATTAGATTAGTTTCCTTTTGTAAAGCACAAGTGTCCCATCACTTATGTGAGACACTGTGTATATATATATATATATATATATATTATACAGCACTATCTAAACACCTGGAAAATGCCTTATATGCTTTATAGTTCTGTATCGTCTTTAGACAAAAACTTCATAGACCATAAAAACCTTTCCAAACTACCATTTCATTGTTTTGGTCAGGATTACATAGCATTCATACAATCTAATATATATTTATACAACGTTTTTACAGCATTTTCATAGACTTTTATAGAACCATTTATTACATGCTGTCTCCTAAATTTATTAACATTTCAAAAACTGATGGAGCTAAAGAAATGAGTATATTTCTTGTTTTTTTTTTCAGGGAAATAATAATAATTTAAGTTTTTGTTTCGTATAGTAAAGTTGAAACATACAGTTTAAATATTGACTAATAGAAGGTGCCTTATGAATACGTAAGATGAATTTTAGGACACACAACATTATGTTATCTCTACAGGAAATGGCGAAATACACACTAAGCGCATGCTCAGATTGAAATTTTTGTAAAACTTCATTCCAGAATTTGGTAATCTTCACCTACGCGCACCGTTCATGTTGAAGAAAAGCGACGCATCTCGCAAATATTTCTTTTATCGTTTCATTCTACTAATAGGCTACTATAGGTGTGTCTTACTGCACAAAAAGTTTCATAATTGTAGATGCAAGGAAAATCACTTTGGTATCCAATGTTTCCATTTGTGACCTCAAAAGAGGGGTGAATTGGGTGGGGAGGTAGAATTACACAATCCATCAAATCTTTCAACGCTTCTCTATTTTAACCCTTTCGGGTCCGAATTTTTTTCTATTTTTAGGAAAAAATACTTTTACGTTAATAATATTAACACAATCTATCCAAATATATTATATAGTGTTTAACGAATATTTTACTGTTTGAAACATAACGAATGTTGTTGTTTTGCGTGCTATTTAATCCACATTCTTATGACAATAGGCTAAGGAAAAATTATTGGAGATATTTGGAAAATATTACATTACAATAAGATGTAATTTAAATAACAACTTTTCAATACTTTTTGCGCTTCATTACACATGCTTCTTTCAGGAAAGTAACCTTTATTTTAAATTTTAAGAGTGAAATGTATGTTTAAAATAAAAGAATCGCAAACGGCTCAAAGAGAATTAAGTAAGTAATAATAATTATTATTATTACTAAATGCCTAAACATAAATAAAGTCAAAAGATAAATGCATAAACCTATACTGACATTACTACATGTAAATAGTAGCAAAAGTAGTACTCCATTAAAAGACATGAACTATTAATAGTACACCAGCCCGAAAGGGTAAGTGTTTTATGCTGTCATTGTTTCTTGCAGAGATGGGCACTGTAAATTCACGTTTTAGTAAAAACATGCACATTTTCTTTTGCCTCTCCTATGAATTTAACTTTTGTCTTAATTTTCATTTTTCTTACGGATGAGCGATATGTTCAAATAAACGTGAGAGATATTAGCACGGCAAATTCTTACCGCCTTACTAAGATGCTTGGCAATTTGGTTTAGTCGAAATTAGTCCTACTTGAAAACTTAACAGACTTACTCAAACTTTTTATTCAAGTGTCAGAACTTTCTTATAAAAGCATCTTAATACATTACAGCCGGAATTATTTTCCTCTTTAAAATGCAACATTTGCATTCCTCACCAGTTTTTTTTTTTTTTAAATAGTGATTCTTCATAAATTTTATCGTAAAATCTAAGTCATGAAATAAGGATTTTTCCGTTAAAAAAATACTTGTGTAAACACACACCCACAAAGAAAAATGAAACTTTCTCGGTGTTATACAGTAGCGCAGACATTAACGGGTTAATAAGACTCATTTTATTTTAACCCCTAAATGTTACTTATTAAAATACGGTTACTTTTAGTTACAGTAAATGCTCTAGTTACGTAATTAAATCGTTCCTTGCTTCTAATCATCCAAAAATATCCTGGAGATATGCTGTGTGGGTGTGTTTATGATTTTACTTGCATATAAAGTAAAATTCCTACGATTGAAATTCTTAGAATTTAGTAAGTTAAAATATTTCTAAAAGTTTGCTGGAGAAAAAATAAAACATGTTTACCATATAATAGAACTGTGTACGTCACTTGATTTTTACAGTAGCAACGTTTAAAAGTTACGTAGCTGTGTAACATAGAAAGTGAATTCCTATTAGTAGAAAATTCGTGCCTCAAAATTTCAAGTTTAGGCGTACATGCGAACTTTTGCAAATTATTTTTAATTGCAAAATTTTCATTTCTGCGATGCTATTTTTTTATGAATCACGTATGCCAATGGAATGTAATTTGTATCATTTTGCCAAAAAGACGTAAGATTAAAAATTCAAAAAAAGTAAAATACATTCATTTGACTGCTGACTTCCCTCATAGCATGCATGGTAACAGTGACGTCACAATGACGTCACTATGAGTCACTTTGGTCATATCACACCTGTGACCAAAAAGCCGCCACTCAGAGACGTCACATTGTGACTGAGAGACTTTCTTAAAAATCTTTAGAAAATTACAGATATTCTTCAAAACATGTTATTTACTTTAAAAAACATGTTTCTGGCAATTTAAATATCATCGCTTTTGTAGCAGTTTCTTCACAATGTTTATGTCAAAGTAGACACAAATGACACATTTCTCACAAATTTGTCTCACCGTGACTTCACAAAGTGGTCACAATGTGACGTCATAAATGAGCTCTAAAATGGCCATAACGACTTCACATCGACGTCACGTGACGTCACACCGACAATCGATGGTCACATAATCACAACGTGACGTCGCAGTGACGTCACCATGCCTTATGGGTTGTTTCGGCTCTACACAAGTCATTTTCAAAACAAATACATATATTCAGAAATTGCACGGTATAGAATGAAATCATTTAGTTTTTCATGAAACACATGTAATTTTTTTTTATTTTGCCAGAATTATTATTTTTTTTTTCAAAATTATCGAGAAGCTCCACCTTTACTTTTGGTAATATGAATGATGCTGTATCGTTACATATATCATTTTTACGTATCAAAACCATATAGAATCATTAGGACCGTGTTTGATACAGTACAATTTCAAAATATCATTATTTGTTCTTCAAAGAACTCGGTAAGAGACAATGTTGACATGTCAACAGTCAAGTAAAACTATTTTATTATAATATTTACAAAAAAAATGAATAGGCTTTTTGTTACGTTAAGGAAAAAAAAAATGTCGGCTGTTAAAATTCCTGAACGGATATCATCACATTAAAAAAAAAAAAAAAATTCAAATCATTTATTTGAAAAAAATCTTTAAATTAATTTTAATGCATCAAAGAAAATTTTCTAAAAAGAAAAATGTCAATTGACCCGGGGGAATTGGTGTTAAGTTTCTTCCGCGACATTAAATTTCGATTTGCTTTTCTGAATAGAGAAAAAAATATGTAAATTTTTTCTTTGTTCTTGAATGAAACATTGTACATTATTTCATCCTGTTTATCTTTCTTTGGATCCATTAAGCGTGAAATTACTTAGAGGGATAAACCACAAATCCTTTTTTAAGGAACAATAAATTTTTCTTTTGTTTACATTTTAGAATTTTTTACTCTTTGGAAATATTTTTTGAATACTCATGTTATTTTAAAATTACATTATTCATATTTTTATTCTAATCGGAAGAAAATTTTTACAAAGGCCAGATACATTTAAAACAAAAGAAAATAGTTATGTTTCAAGTACAGCTTTTGAAACACCTACCAACAATTCAGAAAAAAGTATAACAAAATGTCACACTTTAATAAGCCGAAATAGAATGTCGATCTGAATCATTTGAAATCAGAATTTCAGAAATTGCAATCTACAGTTTGAAAATTATCCGAATCTTTTAAACGTCTCTAATATCTATGCATGTACGTATACAAATACGAGCTACATATATATTTTTTAATTATTTTCTATTATTCTAAAAAGGAAATAATAAAGAATAATAAAAGTGTAATTAATAATTATAGAACAAAGCAATTTATATCATTTTAAGAAAGAAAATAAAAGTAAATAAATAGTTTATTCATAAAAAAACAATAGCCGGGTTACGATCTGTGGTATAAAATCGACATTTCTTTGCACTTTTACCAATATGGTGCGTGTACCACAACTGTGCCTATATAAGTGTGTCTCTATGTGTAATATCATCATCATCATCATCATCATCAACCGTTTTCGATCCACTGCTGGATGTAGGTCTCCCCTAGATTTTTTCATTGTTTTTTGTCTAGTGCTTTTGTCATATAATTTACACCAGTCACTTTTCTAATTTCGTCACTCCATCTTACTTGTGGTCGTCTTCTTGGTCGTTTTACATCTCTGGGATACCACTGTAATAAATTTGTGCTCCATCTATTGTCTTGTCTTCCTGCAATATACTCAGCCCATTTCCATTTTAGCTGTTTGATTCTTTGAAATGTGTAATAAATGTAAATATATTTGTATCTGTTAACTACACGCATGCAAAAATTCTGTTCAGTTTTGAAATAAATGCCCCACTTGAAAATTCCCCTTTCAGTCATTTCTGTTTACATGGAAATTGACAGAAGAATTATTTTGTGCTGTCCTGCATAAGAGGTATTCAATTTCAGCGATTTATATCAATTTTAATATATTTGAAATAGCGTAAAGTCATTAACTGCAAAAGATTTTTCCCTACCATATAACGGAAATCATTTGAGTGCCTTGTAAATGAACTATTAATGCTACATTTCCAATTCACAACACCGTACATTCTATAGTAAAAACCAATAACATGTATCATTTGTATGAAAATCCGAATACATTTAAAGCATTGAGTTTTATAAATATACTACTTCAACTCTATAAATTAGAAAAAATTGCCTGATTACAATTATTTGAAAAAATTAGCATTTAAAATAGATCCATTTCCATAATTCAAGAATGATTTATGAATCTTCGAAAAAAATGAATAAATAAAAGTTGGACGAAAATATCCATGATATGTAATAGTTAATTATTTATTTCTTATAATTTCATAAGTGGAATTACAACTTCAACTCTAAAAAGGAAAAAAAAAATGCACAACTACAATTATTTTGAAAGAATTAGCATTCAAAATATATCCATTTCCATAATTCAATAATATTTTATGAATCGTCGAAAATGTTAAATTATACAAAAGTAAATAGCTTTTTTGGTTTTAAATCTTATAAATGTTTTATATTACGGTTGGTTGGTTGATTGATTGGGGTTTAATGGCGCAAAATCCCTTTAGGGACATGCTGCGCCAAGACGAAGTCAAAATAGGAAAAATAATTAAGAAAAAGGGATAAAATGCATAGTTAAAACCAATCACAAAGTCTAAAGTCCTCAGTTAAAATGCATAAAATTTGTTAAAATATAGACAATCCACAATAAATATATATACACAACTTTAAAGTACACAAAAATTAAAAAAGTAAGAGAAAGAAACAATAAGGCAGGTGTTAAACGCAAGGTGCAATTAAATAAAGTAAAAATAGTGCAGTAATTGTTTTTTAAAAACCAATCAAAACCTGACAAATATATTTAAAATTGTAAAAAAATAAAATGCTAAAATTAGTTAAAATTCTAAAACAGTAAGATAATGACACGATGACCAAATTGGAAAAGTACTACAGAAAACCTAAAATACAACTAAAACAACGACCAATAAAAAAAAAAAATTAATTTAACAAGGCACATACTCTTCAAAAATTGTGTTTTCGTCTGAATCCGAGCCACTGCCGTAAGACTCGGATTCCATAGCTTCTTGGACATAATGCTGGAGTTGCCTGGGATCTTTAAAATTTCTTTTGCATGGGCTGAGCGATGAATTTTGCAATCTTTTAACGACAGTCTTCCGCCGTGGGGTTGCTGGAGTTGGGGTTTTTATGGTATCTGATTGTTTTTTAAGCATATGTGATTTTTGTAATGTTTTTGATTTTGTAGCAGTTTGGATCCCAGCATATTACGGACACGGAATTATATTCATATCAATATTGTGGCCATATTAGATTATAGATTAATATTTGAAAGTTCTTACCATAAATCACTCTTTTTTTTTCAATAATAGCAGCTGTAAATATTCCGAATTTGACATTAAAATGTTCTAGAGAAATATTAAGTCGAATATTAGAATATTTGAATAGAAAATTTCTCATGCACCATTTTTAGATCTTCAAAAATTTTAATATTCTGATCATTTTCCAGCAACCATTATACTTTATATATATTTTGAAAAATGACTTTTACCTTATTGTAGGTGAAATATTTATACTGTGTGTATATTTCATTATAGCATACTTTATACAGTGAAATTTAAATTCTTAGAAAAACATTTATGATGAATGTTTTTTATATTAAAAAGTAAAAAAGAAATCACGTCTTTTAAACATGTTATTCAAAATTAAAACTTTTTTAAAACTTTTAACATTTGTAGTTAAATAATATAAAATTCCGGGAGTTGTATTCTGCTTTTAACAAAACAAATTTAAAGTGCCAAATACAGGGTGTATCTAAACTCTTAGGCAAAACTTCAAGGGGTGATAGTACACCAAGACAAACAATATTAAATAGGAAATTAAGAGTCCCAAACGTTTTCCGACAGAGATAGGCGCCATTAAAATTTAGGGTCCAAAATTTCAAAGAAACATAAAAAACGGAAAAATTAGTCGATTGATTTGCGGTTTTCACTAAAACTTTCTTTATGTCAGTATTTTCTTAAAAATAAATTATAAAGATAAATTTCAAAAATGCCGATAGAGGGCGCCTTAGACTTTGGAGCAAAGTACAACTATTTTTAACCGTTATTTTTTAACCTTATTAAATGCTTGCAAAAGCTTATACTTAAATTTTGTACTCAAAATCTGAATAGTTTAAAGCGGTTAAGTAGGGCAAACTGAACTGTGTTCAGAGGGGGGGGGGGGGAGAGCTTCAAATTTGAAATGATTATAAAAAACGGAAAAATGAGTCGATTCGTTTGTTGTTTTTGCTAAACCTACTCTTTAAATCAGTATTTCCTTGAAAATAAACTTTAAAGATAAATTGCAAAAAATGTCGATAGAGGCCGTCTTAGATTTTGGAGTAACGTATAACTATTTTGAACCGTTATTTTTTCTAACTTCATTAAATGCTTGAAAAAGATTAGGCTTAAATTTTTAGCTTAAAATCTGAATCGTTGGAAGTAATCAAGTAGTGCAAAACTGAACTGTGTACGAGGGGCCTAGTTAAATTTCAACTCCGGAACACAGCTTAATTTGTGCTTCTTAACCCTTCCCAACAATTCAGAATTTGAGTTCAAAATTTAAGTCTAAGCTTTTGCAAGCATTTAATTAGATACAAAAAATAACGGTTAAAAATAGTTGTTGGTTACTCTTAAGCTTAAAATGCCCTCTAAAGATTTTTTTTTTTTTTATTTTTTTTTGAAATTGTTTTTCAAGAAAATACTGACATAAAGAATAGTTTTAGCGAAAGCCGCAAACGAATTGACTAATTTCTTCGTTTTTATAATAATTTGAAATTTCAATCCCCCCCCTTCTCCTTGAACACAGTTCAGTTTGCACTACTCAATCATTTCCAACGATTCAGATTTTGAGCTCAAAATTTAAATTTATGTCTAAGATTCTAAAAAGGTTAATGAGATGCAAAAAATAATCGTAAAAATAGTTGTTCGTTACTCCAAAGTCTAAAGCGCACTCTATCGGCATTTTTTGAAATTTATCTTTAAAATTTATTTTCAAGAAAATATTGATTTAAAGTGTAGTTCTAACGAAAACCACAAACGGATCGACCATTTTTTTCTTTATTTATAATCATTTGAAATTTGATCCTCTGAATACATTTCAGTTTGCGCTACTTAACCACGCCCAACTATTCAGATTCTGAGCTGAAAATTTAAGTTTAAGTCTAAGCTTCCAAAAACATTTAATAAGATGCAAAAAATAACGGCAAAAAATAATTGTTCGTTACTCCAAAGTATAAAGCGCCCTCTAACGACATTTTTTGAAATTTACCTTTATAATTTATTTTCATGAAAATATTGGCATAAAAAATAGTTTTAGTTAAAACCGCATATTAATCGACATTTTATTCCGTTTTGTGTGTTTATTTGAAATTTTGGTCTCTAAACTTTCATGGCTCATATCTGCCTTCAGAAGACGTTTGGAACCCTTAGTTTCCTATTTAATATTGTTTGTCCTGATGTGTACTGTCACCCCTTAAAGTTTTGCCCAAGGGTTTAGATACACTCTGTATAAAAACGTGAATTTTGTTCTACTAGAGAGAAATTTCTACATAATATTTAAATTAGATAAGTTTCAAATAGAAATAAAACTTATTTCGCTTCTTATATGATACTATATGCGAGAAAAGCCCAGTGTATTGATGAGAGTTACAGCGTGGTCAGACAGAAAGGCAAACGGAATTCATGAACACTTTTCAACTACAATGGAATGCAAATTGAGATAAATTAAAGAGTGTAAACTGGATGGCGCAGCTCTTTACATTTAAATAAAGAAAATAGTAAAAATCTGGATGCAAAGGGTGGAAAGATGGCGTGTACTTTCAATATGTAAATTCTAAAGATAACTTGCCACCTTTTTTGCAAATGAATGTTTTATAAAATATCTGTATTTCCTATATTTATCACCACTTTACTAAAATTGAAAAAAACATTTTTATTTTAGTGCATACTCAATATTCTTTTTTCATTTACAGTAATTAACGTAAAAACTTTCATTCTTTCCTTTGCCGGATTTTTACACGAGGGGTGGAAAAAATATTTTTAAAGGAGATAACTCGAACATTACAGGAGATTAATGTCGCATATGAAGGGAGGTTACTTCAGAAAAATCCGCGGTTTTATTGTAAAAAAGAAACATCATCAAGATAAATGGCTCTGTGGGATTTATTCGATACGGGAATCTGTAAAAAGCTCTTTATCCTTCTAATACAGCAAACGAACTGTAGATGAGATTTATTGATGCTGAAAACAGTCATCTCATCTTGTTAAATGCACAATTAAATGAAACGTCGAATAATAACTAATAATACAATAAATGCTGTTTACTCATTAAACGGGTCGAATGATAGAGCTTTCGACAAAATTTATCAGTATTAATCAATGTTGTTACTAAAATAAAACAAAATGACTCTTTTTTTAGTCATGTTCAGGATCATTTGCTGGCTTCTATAGTGAGTCAATAAATGTACAAATAATCCATTCTTCTTAAAGAAGTTGTTAAACTATTTATGCTTAGCGTCCCATTTTCGGGATACTGCAAATTTTAGTAAATTTGTATGTACATTTTCTTTTTTTTATAATATGAAAATTGTATGAAATAATTATCTACAAATATTTTTATCTGTTACCGAAATATGACAACATATCATGGAAATTTATTTGCTTAAATAAAAGCTTTTATCGGACTTTACATATTTTACACTTTTGAAAATGGCGAAATGTAAAAAGTAAGTTTGTTGATTTTTTATCAAAGATACAAATTAATAAATCATAATTTTAGCTTGTATACTTCTTTAAAATAATATTTTTTTAATTGGGAGATTGTATGTTCAAGTCTATTTTTTAAGTTTTTTTGTACCGTACAAAATGTAGCGTGATATGAACGAATGGATTTTTACTATCATTTAAAGGACAGTTATACAGTCCTTACAATTAGTTTATTATTATTAATACTCGAGATGTCATTAATCTCTGTAATGAAATAAATATACTAATAAGTTGTTCATAAAAATACCAATTATAGTGTAGAATTTAAAATCTTATTTTATGTAAATTTAGACAAAACATATAATTTCGCATTTTATACAATTATAAATATTATACAAATTCTAATATTTAATAAGTAATTATTTTATGTATTTATTTCATTTTGCAACATTTTAAATTAATTTTACAAACAAATTTGAGAATGTTAAAATTAAGGCACAAATGAGTTAATAAACGCAAAACATAGATTGAATAAATGCATACATATCTTAATTTTTTCTGTAAAAAAAATCTCGCGCTTTACATTTTATAATATTTAAAAGTTTTAGTCACTTAAAAGGCGCACAGCCAATAGGGTGAAAAAGTATCAAAGCCGGAAATCGAACCTAGGTCCTCGGTATTGCGCACCGACGTGCACCTTTTAGAACACTTGGAACGATAGCTTCATTGTATAAGTCCAGACTGGCACTTTTCATTATCATATGCTGACAAGGCTGCAACCGCAGCTCAAGATGGAATATTTTCTGTCAGCCTTATGTGCTTAGTTTAGTGTTTGCACCAGAGTCGGTCCACTTTTATGTAACATTTAGGTGTTGTAGAATTTTAAAATGAGCCGTCTATACGAAAGAACCATTAGAAATGCCATCTTTCATTTTCTTAAATTTCTTTCAATTTACTAATTATTAATCAATTAATAATTTAATAATTACGAAATTTCTAAAAACTGTTGGTAGCGTTTAAGATTAAATTTAAAGTCATTTTTAAGGACAGTGATCATAAAAATTTAATCTGAAATAATGAACACAGTGTATTCTAAATCTTTGGTATCAAGTCATTTAGGAAATAAACAAATAAAGAAAGATATTCTTATAATAATTTTTATTCTTTTGAAGAAAAAAATACTTTTGTTTTTTGAAAATCCTAATCTGTTTTTGCTTTAGAAAATGGGAATTGATTGAATGGCATTTTACATGAGATTCTGAAGAAATTTTTTTTATTCAAATAGTTTTATTTTCATGAAAGATACGTACTGCCACTAAACAATCTTAATTTGTTCTCCTTTTAGAGGCAATAAAGTAAAATATAATAATCTTAATGTTACATTCCTAATGTACTAGGAATCCGTGTTTACTTATGCGAGGAAAATGAACGCTCTGGTAATTAACACAGCATAAAGGCCGTTAAGTCGTCGTTATTATCTAAGAAATGTTCCGTGCAGAGAATGTAATTTGTCAACAAGATCCTCGGCATCACATGTTGCTTCTGGGATGCATCACGGGTAAAATTTTCGTTGAAACTCAATCTTTTCCACAGCCTGAAAATGTTTATTGCAACATAAGTAAGAACGTAGTTTCGTAATAAATTTAGCTTATCTTATCTCTCCTTTACGATAAATGATACCTTGAAATTCAAGTTTACTAATACATGTATTAAAAAGCTCTCTTAGAAGAACAGAGAGATTTAAATACAGAGTACCCCAAAAAATGTTTTTTTTTTACTAAATCTTCTTGAGAACCCAACCATTGCACATGTTCATTTCGAAACTGTAAGGATTTTAAGTACTTGAGAAAAATATTTAAAAAAAATGTTTTTAATCTACACTTCTCAAAAAAGATTTTTTTCTCAAAATAATGATCATCGCCGTTATTTTTCCGGCAAATAACTTAAGTACTAAAAGATCTATTACTAGAAGAGGAAAAAAAACATATACGAGCCTCGATTTCATCAACGAAAAGTTTAGTTCCTACGTCACTTATTCATGTGTTATTCATGTTTAGACACAGGCGTTTCCAAAACATTCCAGGGATTTAGTAAGTTTTATTAGACGGCATTTTTCCTAAGAAAAGCAAGGAAGTTTCGTCTCTTAAATGTATTTGCTTTACATTTCTAAAAATCCGGAGAAATCAAATATTTCTGTTCTGATTGATCGATAAATCAATGAAACAAGAGGGACCAGTGAATAGTAATGCAGTGTATATTTCAATTTAAAATAGGGTGAACCAAATTTATAACGGATTTGTATTTAAAAAAATTAAAAATTTCAAAACTCTAATATTTATATGTATAGATTTATTCTATTATTTTACTCTTTTTAAATGAGTCAAAAAGTGTTTCAGTTCGTTGTCTAACTTCAATAAATAGATTCTGATTTTCGCAATTGGATGTAGGTTAGTGAGACTTGTAATGACATGTTCGGTATCGAAAATGAACCATGTAACACTTATAGCTCATTGACATTCCAAAGACAGGCGTATGAGAAAAATGTTGTTTTCGGTGTATTTTAATGATATTACCCTCTTTCAAACCTATTTTAATGGACATAAATCACAACAAAAGGGTTGCTCTAGAATATCATTCATAATTGACAGAGATGCACAAAAGAACGGTTACAGCAATGTTACAATTCAAACAATTGGGGTAAGAGATTAATTTCTATTGGGGATTTCGGATTGATATTGTCCCGGCCCGAGGAAAAAAATTCAGAATCTCAGGCTTAGAACGGTACTTGCAATGCATCCAAATGACATACGTCTAATTATAATAATTTGAGCACACAAGATATTTGTAATCAGAGCAACACTTTTAGTTCACCCTGTATATTTATATGTAATAAAGAACGTCTATAATATGTATAAAAATGTATACTATTAAAAGAAATATGTATAATTAATTTTTTGAAATTCCGAAATTTTTGAATACATCATACACATTTTATTTAAGTAGTTCAAGAATTTTAGACTGTAAAGCCTCTAGATATTATGTTTTTATGAATAAGAAAACATTTAAATGGAAAATATATTTTTAAAGTGGTTTAGTTTATTTCCTTGCAATGCGAAATCCAGAGATCGTCTTTCGATGGAATATGTGTTTATAAAACGATTCAATTTATTCACTTCCTAGGCATTTTATATATTTTATGTGCACTTAGTGGGATTTCGAGCGTTGAAAAGTAAACGTGTTTTGGAAATTAACCTTCTCACTGACAAGCCGTTTCCGCTATGATGGAATTAAATCCCATCAAAACCTCACATAATAATACTGAAGGAAATAAACCCGACGCTTTTCAAATTTTTTCCAAAAATGACCATGTATTTTCTACCCCCTCATCCAATTTGTCACACTAGGGGACCGTTGAAGGGAGAACGGTCTCCATTTAAACGGTGTCCATTGTCACTTCGGTCCCCCGGGCACTAATGCGTTCCGCGAAAAGATACATTCCATCGAATAGCAGTCAGAAATGCTTTTCACAAAATTTGAACACATATTAATGTAACAGCTTTAAAAATTTGCAATCTTAAAAAAACTCTTGTAATTATATATAAGGCAGTAAATATACTATATATATGCTGTGGTTCACATGATAAATTCAATTATTATTAATAATTACCGCGAAGGTTTGGTAAATTTAATAAATATTGTATATTAATTATATTTACAATTTATTATTAATAATTACCAATGAAGTTTGGTCAATATGATTAATTAATGCATAGTAACGAATATGCATTATCATTACTGTCTAAAACTAAAAGAAAATAATGATTGTTAAGAGAATACGGTTAAACGGTTAAATTGGGTATGAACATGGGCGTAACTACATAATTTTTCTAGGGGGGGGGGGCAATATCTTTGATATTTTCCAAACGATAAAAGTAAACATTTTTATTAAAACTAGGGATGCACCAAATATTCGGCATTTGGCCATGTTACCAAATATTCGGTTAGGCCGAATATCAAATTATTTGGCTTAGCCGAATATAAATCTATTCAGCCTGCCGAATGTTTGGTTTGGCCGAATATTAAAGTGTTCGGCTGAATTTAACTTGAAAAAACCTTTTAAAACACATTTTTAAAAAATTTTCACAATTTCTATTTTTAACTGTCAATTTATAAATATATTTAAAATAATTAGAAAGAAAATCATATTTGAATAAAATATGTTTTTACATAATTTATTTGCTATTTGTAAAGTATAACTTAAGAAAATTAACCATGAGGAGGATTAAAATGGTGATTTATGAGGATTCTTCTTAGGAATGTGCAAGTTCCTAAATTTTGTTTAGTAAATAATCTGTTTCTTGCTTTTCCCAAATAAAAGTTCTTAAACAAGAAAGAAAAGCTTTTGAGATTAGTAATAGCCATCAAGGTAGAAATTTTTTTGTTCATGAAACCATAATCATAATCAACTTATTGAGTCATAAGTACACTGTATTTCGTCTCCCTCTAAGTCAAACTTGTGTTTTCGTTTGTTGCTTTAACAATAAATAAGATACTATATTTTCAACTCACATGCTTTGATTTCTGTAAAATACGATATGATGGGAAGGGTGGATGGAAAATGCCACCATTCACAACCAAAGAACTATGAGCTAAACATTCCTTTATTCAGAATTAAGTTGAAAGTATTTGTACTTTATATTGAAAAAAAAAATCTGCCTTAAGTTATTTAAAAAAGGACAATTATGAGACTGCAAAGTTTTTCTTCGACCATTTTTTCATTATTTCTCTTTGATTTTAAAAAGTTTGTTTTAATTCATAAAAGAAACCATGAAATTAAAAAATTTATTAATTAAAAAAGTCTCATAAATGTGCTTCTTAAATAACTCAAACAGATTTTTTTCAATATTAAATGCTCTTATAAAATACTCATTTATCAAAATGTAAGTTTCTTTTATGAAATGTTATATAGAATTGTTTTAAAAAGCAACATTTTAACACCTTTAAACTTTGAAGTATAAAAACCATTTGAAGCCGAATATTCGGTATTCGGTCCAACAATTACTATTCGGCTAGCAGGATATTCAGGATTCGGTTCACATATCGGCCGAATATTCAGCATTCGGTATTCGGTCAAAATCACTATTCGGAGCATCCCTAATTAAAACTAATAATACTCAACAGAAAACACACCTACTGATACATTTCTGGGTACTGGTTCCTTCAGACATATTGTCTATAATTGTCAAAGAACCTAATCAGACAGAACTTTCTTCTATTTTATACCTTTTTTTATTACTACGCATAAAGTTTTTTATTTTTTTTCAATAAATGTTTTAAAAGGGGTTTAAAGAAAAAAAATCATACTGAAGTCTAGTCAGTTTTTAATGTGCCCAAAATCATGAAAATATTTGAATTATTACAAGTATGAAAATTAAACCGAAATACAATATTTAGATGATTCAATATGTTTTTTCTTCAACTGCTATCACGCCCATACCCCATCCTGGAAATTGTATAAAATTCGATTTTTCTCCAAAATTTTCTCTGATACGTATTGCATAAGTTTTTTAAATAAAATGAATGTTACGTACATCTGAATTGTAAATTTTGTTGAAAAATTTTTTTCTATGACTTTCTACAAATGACAATACTTACAAATTTTAAATAAAATTTCAGTTTTACAATTTTCTGTACTGCAAATTTGTAAACTTTGAAATATCGCACATTTTCAATTTTTACACCGTCGTACAGGAAAAAAATTTACTTTTAAATGCAATTTGTTCGAAAGCTGTATCTTAATTTGTTTTTGAGTTTTTTTTTTAAAGCTTTTTTTTTTTAATTTGTCATTTTAAGTATTTTATAAATGCGGACATCATAAGGATTCAGATATATATATATATATACTCGACTGATAACAACAAACATTTTCTAAATGGATAAGAAAAAAGTTAATTGCAATACAATTTTTGAATAAATTACAATACAATTTTGAAATAAATTACATTTGTAAGTACAGCAAACACTCTGTAATTTCGACTGTGTGTAAGAGAGAAATCTGCCTAACTCGGAAAGATTTTCAAGTCCCTGCGAATCTATAGACATAGACTAAAATTTGTCTAAGGTGGAATACTGTATACTGCGGAAAAGTTTCTGGATTCCGATGGATTCAGCCTTAGACAGAGTTTACTGTACATTTTTTCTCCCATTTCTTCAGGCTGTTAAGTGGAATATAGAAAGTATGTAGTAGAAAGAATGTAGTAGTGGAATAGTACATTGAAAAACGGCACCAAAATGAGAATCCAATTATAAGGAGAAGGGGGGGGGATTTATAAACAATTTATAATGCAAAAACTTCAGAGGGCCCACGTGTCTCCAAGGTGCCAGGGATTTAACTGGAATTTAGCTGCGTATAAAGATACTTTTTAGTATTTTTTTAAATAATCGACCAGCGCTAGAATATTGTTATAGAAAAATGCATGCAACTCGCATCATTTTCCAAAAAAGCTGCACCAAGCGCTCCAAGAAAGTGATAATTCAAAATTAATGAAGCTGAAGTCTAATTTTTTTTTTTTTTTTTACTTTTATGTAGTAGCTGGAGGACCTAAGAAATTGTTAGAAAAAGAAAAAGATAGTCAATCGGACTATTTTAAAAGGAGCTATTATAAGGGGCCCAAAAAAAGCCACCAGATAGTTAAAAGCAGGGCTCTAACCTGTAAACTTATTAAAATGTCTCAGTACTTTACTCTTTAGATCTACAATTAATCAAAATTAAGAATGGAATTTGAATTATTCGTTAAAATAACATTTTAAAGAAATACATAAACAATTAGTAGATGCTTTAAAAAAAACTCTAGGGTCCCAATAAAAATATGATGGTGTTTGTCCTAGAAGAAGAGTGAAAAGTGCAACTTAAAATAATGCACTGAGAAGGTGAGAAAATGAGGGAGTGCATGGAGAATAAAAAATTGTGTAGCCCTATAGGACTACAGGGAGTCCAGGATCTTAACTGGAATGTAACAACGTGGGAGAAATGAAAAAAAAGTTCCAAAAATAAAGATTAGATTAAGAGGGGACAATTCAATAACAAGTAATGGTGCAAAAACTTCAAGAAGCCCTGCAACGGGCCTCAGGGGGCCATAGACTTATTTTGCGGATAGTTTTGGGTATAAAAATGTTTTCAGAAGTTATCAAACTAATGCGCTTAAACTTTGTTAACGCTAAAATTTTGTTAGAGAAAATTGGAAGCAATTCGGATCATTTTTTAAAAAGGTGATTAATATTCAAAATTTATAATAGCTAAAGTTTTTTTTTTTTTTTTGGTCGATTATGCAGTAGTTGCAGGATCTAAAAAATTGAGGTGGTAAAAAGAAAAGATGGTGAATCGGACCATTTTTAAGGGAGGTTTAAGAAAATTAAGGGGGCTAAATTATTAATAAGGGGGGGCAAAAATAACACAGATTTGACAGTTAAAAACACGGCCACAACATGAAAACATAAAATGTCTCAATACTTAGCGCTTTAGATCTACAACTAGTTAAAATTAAGCATAGAGTATGAATTATTCGTAAGAACAATATGCTAAAGAAATGCACAAAAGATTGGGTAAATGCTTAAAAAAGGTCCCTAGGAAGCCAAGAAAAGTATGAGGTTGTTGGTTTAAGAGGAAGAGTCATAGACTCAACTTAAAATTTTTGCACTAAGAAAGTGAGAAATTTAGGGTGAAAAATGTTTTACGCACAAAATGTTTAAAAGGCCCTGAGCCTGGCCCTATGATTCTCGAAAGTGAGGATAGGGGCAGCATCTTAATGAATATTAAGATATGACGTAAAATATTAATGTATGTAAAATGCAAGGTAAAATATAAACAGCATAAAATGTTTCCCATTCAACTGTTTCAATTCTACATAACAAGAGCCTCTATTTGAACGCAAATTTAACGAAAGGAAAAATTAGGAGAAATACAATACCTGTATTACTGCTACTGCTCTTTCTCTGTTTTTTTTTTTTTTTTTTTTTTTTTTTCTTGAAGCGTAGTGGAAGGAGAGAGGGGGAGGAGGTTGAAGGAAAGGTGTTTTATGAAAACGATAAATACCATAAATGCTAAATTATTATGATTATTTGTATTTTACATTACGTCAGCTTTTATGCATCATATATTTACTAAACATTGTTGTATGAACATGTAACATAACACTGTTCATTTTATGAATAACAATGTTTTACAAGCTACCTTAGACGAAGCTCTTGGCTGCGCTATTTCGATTATATACAATGCAATCTCTGAATAACAAACACATTGAGACTCTGGAATTCGGATGCTATTTGGAGAGTACACAATTCAGAGGAAAAAATTGAAACATACAAATATTATAGAAGTATTGGGGGATTGATAAAAAGTTCTCTAAATAGAAATTTTCGTTTTTTAGGAGTCTCCTTTAGAAAAGTTTTACTCTATTTAAATAATGTTAGAAAGATAATAAAACAAAGGAATATTTTATCGTTTTCTTCCACTACTTAGGAAAAAATTGCCACAAAACATTTTCCTACATGGCTCGAAAACAAGAAATCCGAGTCAACTAGGCCAGAATATGCAGAATTTGGAAATAACAAGAGAGTAAAGGAATAATTTAATTCAACTTAGAAATCATCTAAAATCAATATAATTATAAAATATTTTCAAAAGGTATATACAGAACAATTTGTCACGAGACATCTCTTAACAGCTCACAAACGGCACTAAAATATGCATGTATGGGATTAAAACTGAAGTGATTGATATAATGGTAAGTAGATATATTAGAATTATGATAGTGATAGCTATCAATCACCCCTTCGCTCTCGAAAACATACTTAGGAATGAGAAATTAAATAAATATTTATGAAGATTAGGTAAAAGTATACAGTAACAATAAAAGTTTTCTTCATATAAAATAAAATCTTTGAACAGAATTAATGAAAAAACACCATACCCTTGAAAATTATATGTTCTTTATATGCGGGTGATGATAGAAGGTAGCCCACCCGCTCTAAGTACAAATAATTCACAGAGAATGTTTTAGCCAACGCAAAACCGTTAGATTACTATCTTTGAGACTAGGGAGGATCTGATTTCTATGGGTAATTTCCTAGAATTTAGTTCGAATAGAGGAAAGCTATACACTTTCTTTGGTTCTACTAACAAGATCAAGGACAATCCATACAAAAGAAAAGCCAGATAGCCAGAGTTCCCTTATCGCAGATTCGTCCTGCTTCCTCGTCTAGCTTCAGGCATGAAAGTATCGAGACGTTCTGTGTGTCACAGCAAAAAGAATCAATCTCATATCTGGCATATATGTTGTTGTGTTGTTTATCATTTATGAGACACTGAGTGTCCCCCCCCCCCCTCCTTCTTAAATAATGGCATAGAAAAGTAATAGTTGCGTTTTATTCGGTTTTATTATTATTATTCGTCATTTATAGCACTACTGCTCTTTTAAACATTTTTTCTAAAAATAGTAGTATTTTCACAAAAAAATATTTCTAAGGGGTTCAGCCAAAATTCTAGGGGGGTCCAGGACCCCCCTGGACCCCCCCTTCCTACGCCCATGGGTATGAAGCACTTCTTCAGGTAATGGGCTGTGAGTTTCATGTGTCGATAGTGATAGCTTTAAAAAGAGAAATATAATTCAACGAATGCATATCACACACATTAATATTCGAGACAAAAACAATTTCCATATAAAACTCGAAATCGTGTAAAAATAGAAAAATGACAAGAAAATGTACATGACAAAATGTCGTCATTTTGGAATAGAGTATTATGATAACTAATGTTATTATTTATTTTCTTTTTAACTCACTCTGAAAACATATATTTGGATTATTCAAACTTTCATTTCTTAAATGCACCTTTTATCTTTTTGTAAAGCCAGAAAAACCATAAACATTGTATACGAGTAAATAAATGCTTTTCTCTTTTTCAGGGTTTCTTTAGTTGTTACGTTTGTTTAAAGGGAAGTGTAAACAACGGTATTTAAAGAATCTATTTTACGCAATGAGTTAAAAACAAAAGGATAAAACAAAATTTATATTTTTAGGTTTTTTAGCTCACAGGTAGACAGATACGGCTCAAAGCTTATGTGTCCGCCGGTTCTGTATGAATGTATTAATGTTTGTATGCATGTAACAGGATAACTCTTGATAGAAATATCCGATTTACTTCATTTTGTTTCTAGGCTCATTCTAAAAAGACGCTCCTCTGATTAGTTTTGGAGTTCATTTCTTTAGTACATTAAACATTTAATACAGTAATATATATGATATACATTATTGTATATTAAAAAAAATACCTAACCAATATATAGTTTAACTGTTACACAACTTCAGTTTTTCTTAATAAGAGTACTGTATATCCTTTATTAGAAACATTAATAATATTATTCTTAATAAATCATTAAAAAATATATACTTTTATTGTTAATAATTTTAAAACATGTTATCTTCACAAATGCAAGTTCATTAATTCCTCAATCATTCAATCATCAAGACAAAGACAAAATCGTCAAGACAAAACTATTTGCTCTAGTTTCAATCACAAAAAATAGACTTATTTTTTATTTGAGGAATAGATATTAAATGATAAATTGTTATTATCTTTAGACTAATTCAAAATAAACCCCATTAAATTTTGTTAGTGTTTGTTTTTTATGTCTTCGTTTGTGAAAACAACAAATGACCAAGAAAAAAATGAAAAATATTTTTTAAAGATGTTTTTAACTTAATTTTTTTTTTTTTTTTTTTTTTTTTTTTTTTTTTTTTTTTTTTTTTTTTTTTTGCTCTGAAACATCAGACATAGGAAAATATTTTGGCAATACTGTTAGTTATTCATTATATGTTAAAATAATAAAAATAACAATAAAATTACTACGTCAAAAAAATAACAATAAAATTTTATTTTTGCAGAAATAAACATTTAGTATTTTATTTTATTCTGAAAGTTTTACAGATTACAAATTTATATAAATTCTTTAAGACTCTTAGAATCTTAATCTTAAAACTTTTACATAAAATTAAAAGTTTTGAACTTATTATTATTAGTTCCAGAATTATTAGTTTCCAGTGCAGAAATAAACATTTAGTATTTTATTTTATTCTGAAAGTTTTACAGATTACAAATTTATATAAATTCTTTAAGACTCTTAGAATCTTAATCTTAAAACTTTTACATAAAATTAAAAGTTTTGAACTTATTATTATTAGTTCCATTTATTCGTTAAAGTACGAAAAGTATGGCTTTGACAATCCCATTTGTTCAAAAATTACACAACATTTTCTCTAAGTTAATGTGAACATCATATCCAGTTCTAAAGCGACATTTTCTTCAAATCACAGGGTTATTTCAGTAGTATTTAAAACAGAATTTTAAGTACTTGTGTGTGGTTTCCCTTCAAAACATGAAATATACGTGAACTTTGTCTCCAAATTTCCTCTAAATCTCAAATTAAGATAAAATCAAATAAAAATCAAATAGTAGAAAAATTCTTTCGTATTACAAGGTGTTTGAAGAACACATTGCATGTATTTTTTGCACTTCTTTACGATTGTTTTTATAAATTCAAATAAACATTTTTAAAATTAATTATTGAAAAATAATTAAAATTTTGTGCTTGAAATTGAATGATTTTTTGACTTGTTAATCAGTTAAAAGTACTTATAAATATCCATTTTAATTCCATATATGACAATGTCTAATTCTTTGAATTTAAACCGTAATAAAAAAAAAAAAATCCCTGTCGGCTGGGCCTATAGGCGGAGGTAGATTTCGAAGAGTGCTCATTTCAACAACAAAAAAAAAAATATATATATATATATATGATTAGAGATAAACCCAGTTTAATAACTTCATTTGGCCGTTTATGAAAAATTTTTAATTTCACTTTTCTGCAAAAACTGGTTTTATCAGAATCATCTTAAGAAAAATTCAGCTCAAATGCCCGTTTTGACAACATATTTTGAAATAGATTCTGAATTTATTAAAAAAAACGACCAAAACAGTACATTATACAGCTCCTAAATAACAAAAAACTGTCAGTTGAATGCATTTGAGAAAAAAATTGAATTTAAAAATGAGTCATAAAATAACCGATTTGTTGTTTGAATATATCCTTAATTCTTTGATCATGATTGCTTCGGAAAATTTTGTGCGAAATACTCACTTTGACAGCATTTTAAAAAATATATTCTATCTTTATCAAAAAACTGGCCAATGCGTCACAGTATATAGTTCCTAAATAAGAGGATCTGTAAATTGGATGCGTTTGAGAGCGAAAATGGATTTTAAAACGAGTCATAAAAAACGCGATTTGCTATGTGAAAACTTCCTTAAATTTTCAAATCACAAAGACTTCGGGAAATTCTGTTCAAAATACCCTTTTTGGTAGCCTTTTTTGAAATATATTCCGTCTTTATAAAAAAACTGACCAATGCATCACATTATATAGTTCCTAAATAAGAGGATCTGTAAATTGGATGCGTTTGAGAACAAAAATGGATTTAAAAACGAGTCAGAAAAAAAACGCAATTTCTTATTTAAATACTTCCTTCAATTTTCAGTCTCGATGACTTTCGGAAATTCTGTTCAGAATACCCTTTTTGGTAGCCTTTTTTGAAATATATTCTGTCTTTATCAGAAAATTGACCAATGCGTCACTTTATACAGTTTCTAAATAAGAGGATCTACCATTTGGATGCGTTTAGAATCAAAAATGAATTTAAAAATGAGTCAGAATATAAGCAGTTTGGATTTGAGGTTTTTTCTCCAACTCCTATTTTTGTTTAATTTCTTTTTGCTATACGAATTGATCCTTCGAAAAACTTGTCAATATAAAAGTTGTAGATATTTTTGAGAAGATGTAAAATAAATTTAATCAGATTTGATGTCTTTAAAATTGACGGAGTTATGGATTTTTCTCTTTTTTCAGCGCCCTTTTTCTTTTCGTTTTTAATTTTTTTCGTCGGTAAAAGTTGGTCCTATCAAAAACTTGTAAATACAAAAGTTTTAGATAATTTTAAGAACATTTACAAAAAATTTTGTTGGACTTGATATCTTGAAAATTGACGAAGTTATGAATTTTTTTCTATCAAAATCCCTGTTTTTTTCGCCCCTTGAGCCCACTTCTAAATTTATCTAAAATCTGTCATGCATATACTTTTGGCCCATTTTTAAGAAGTAATATAAACTTTAAACCGATTCGATATCTACTTTAATTAAGAAGTTATGGCGTTTTTTCGTTTTTCACAAAAACGCCCTTTATTCCGACCCCCTTGGTCCGATTTGGCCCATTAACGAACTTAGCCAAGATTTTATCCCCTTTGATTTTATGTACAAGTTTGGTGGAGATTGGTGAAAAATTATAGAAGTTATCGTGTCCATAAAAAAGTGAGATAGATAGATAGATAGATAGATAAACTGGTGCGATTGCAATAGGTAGTATTTCTTACGAAATCTACCTAATAGATAGATATGTTGCGGCCAAAACCCGGAGCCTGGCCAATTCTAGAACTGGCCGGCCAATACCCGAACTGGCCAAGCTTCCCGGCCAATACCCGAAATACATGAAATGAATAGCGTATTTCGGGTTTTGGCCGGCCAATTCGCGAACTGGCCGAGAAGCCTTGGCCAACACCCGAATTGGGGATTTAAGGCTACCCAGTAGATGCGGCGCCGTCATGAAATTCTTTTAGAAATTGTTTCTTATTCAAAGAAGAACGTAATTTGCGACGGTTCCGTTTGATGGCACTGATATGCACACGTGACAGAAAAGGATATTTCCATGCTATTCTGATATGCCATCTTAGTGGTCTAAATTGCCATTTTTTCTAATAGAAATATTATTTTTTATTTGTATAAAAATGGTCTCAGTAAATTTATAGTATTTCGCATTATTTCCAATTCTTTTGAACCTGATTAACTACATTCTGCAGAAGATTCTTTACAAATTAAAATAAACATGAAGGGGGATTTTTTTAAGTAATAAACGTAACTCATCGACAAATATGCAATTTTAAACTTAAAACAAGAAAGGAAATGAATCACTGTGTAGATTACAAAATATCATGCAACTCTATCGCAATGTTGTTAAGAGAATTTACTCCGGTTCTTTTTATGTAAAGAGATATCCACATAAGCATAAAAAAAAAGTAAAATTTCATTTCAGCAATAGGTTTCCGCAACTAGTAATCTATTTATTTTATCTTTCATTAAAGCTTTCTATGATCTACAAATTGCTTTACAAATAAATATTAAAAGTTTATCGCAGCTGGAAATGCGCATGAAAAACAATCGGAATATAAATGGTAAATTCCACCTACTCAATAATCTATAGAAAACATGTTGTAGAGCATATTAGAAATGTATAAAGGGTTTATTATGTTTGAAGTTGTGAAATATAAAAAAAAATACTCTGTAAAAGTATTTCTCGCATATATCATAATTCCTTATCGGAATACTTTTTTGGAGTCCCTATTAACGATTTATAATGATTTCTTAATCAATATTCTACAAAGAAACCTACTGCTTCCCTCATGAGTGAGGCATATAAATTTTACTATGTTTGAAATATGCCATAATTCTTTATTGGAATTGTTTTGGCGCCCCTATAAATGATCTACAAATGCTACTTAATCAATACGCAACAAAAGACATTGTTTCTCACATCAGTGAGGCTCATGAATTGCATTATGTTTGAAATAGTGTAATATCATTAAAATAACCTATAACAGATTTTTTGGCATACATCATAATTCTATACCGGAATTCTTTTTGTCGTTCCTGTAAACGAACTGTAACGGCTATTTAATCAATACTTTACAAAAAAAGTATCACATGTGCATTATGTTCGAAATCGTGTAACATCATTAAAATGCCTTATAAAAGATTTGTTCGCATGTATTATATTTCCTTATAATGGCTACTTAATCAATATTCTAAAAAAATATATTGCTACTCACATGAGACAGGCTTGTAAATTGCATTATGTTTGAAATAGTGCAACATCATTAAAATACCCTATAAAAGGTATTTTGGCATACATCATTATTCTTCATCGGAATTCTTTTTGGCGTTCTTATAAACGTACATTAGAATGGCTACTTATTCAATATGCTACAAAAAATTTACATCCCACATATGCATTATGTTGAAATAGTGTAACATCATTAAAATACTTTATGAAAGATTCCTTGCATTTATCATAATTCTTTATCGGAATACTTTTTGCGTCCCTACAAATGAGCTATATTGACTACATAATCAATACTCTACAAAAAAGCATTGCTTCCCACATGAGAAGGGCATATAAACTTCATTATGTATGAAATGTATCATAATTCTTCATTGGAGTCATTTTTGATGTTTCTATTAACGAACTATGATTACTAATTAACCAATACTCTACAAAATATATATTGCTTCCTACATAAGCTAAGGTTGTAAATTGCATTATGTTTCAAATAATGTAACATTATAAAAATGCCCTAAAAAGGATTTTTTGGCAATATCATAATCTTTATCGGAATTCATTTTGGCGTCCCAATAAACGAACTAAAATGGCTACTTAATGAATATACTCTATAAAAAAAGTTCTTCTACACTAGAGAAGCATGTGATTTTCATTAAATTTGAAATAGTGTAACATCATTAAAAGGCACTAAAAAATTCTTTCATCATTTTCTTAGTAATAAAATTTTCAGTGTTTCTGAAAAAATCTAGAATTGCTATATTTCATGCACTGTAATAAATAACTGTTTGTCGTCTTTATTAATGATACATAGGTACCAATTTTATTGTAATGTAACAACATTAAAATGTACCGTAAAAACGATTCTTATTGATTATATTGAAACGAAATATTTTTGTATATCCCAGTAAATTAACAAAAAACAGTACACAATTCCCTATCAGTGCCAAAATAAATTGATAAACGAAATAAGATAACAAATACAAGTCATCCCGAGCCTTTACTCAAGTTAGAGAACGGCCAGGTAGACGACTACACTATTTGAATTCATAGACACTTTCAACTGTGCTAGAAATGATTAAACCGAGTGCCTCTATCTATTTCGGGAATTGGCCAATCACATCTGGCCAGTTCGCGAATTGGCTAATCGCATCTGGCCAGTTCGCGAATTGGCCGGCCAATTCTAGAATTGGCCAGTCATTTTTAAACGTTACTGGCCAGTTCGGGAATTGGCCGGCCAGTTCTAGAATTGGCCGATTTCGGGTTTTGGCCGCAACAGATATATAAACTGGTGCGATTGCAATAGGTAGTATTTCTTACGAAATCTACCTAAAAAAACTATCTAGGTGAAAAAATAAAGAAAAGCGAGAAGAATCTTCCTTTGAAAGGTCGTTAAATTTAATGATGATCATAAATATAGAAGAATCATTAGAATAATTCAAATTTATTCTAGAAGAGAAGAAAAAAATATTTCGTTTAGAATATTGGTTGAAAAAATAATTGAAAGATAGAAGAAAGCGTCATAAAGGGAATGAATTCCATTTATTAATGAAGTTTGTAAGGTTGAAAAAACTTGTATTTTAAATCTTTATAATTATAGGTGTCTTCAAGGATCATTTAAAAACGTATATATTCATGGGCTTACTACAATTTCTCAACTTTTTGTTCAATTCAAACCATAAAAAGCAAAAAATGTTCAAAGAAAATAAGTTCTCCAGATTAATAAAATGTGAAAGAGAGAAAATGTTCAAAAGAAATATTGTTAAAGTAAATGGCAGTCGGCAGTGTGCGAGGATCATTAGAGTTATTCAGATTTATTCCAGAAAATAAGAAAAAGGGGTCATTTCTTTGGAGAACGCAAAGAAAAAAGATTTGTATAAAGAAGGATATAATATAACTCGAGTCATGAGTTTCATTCGTTATCGAAGGTTGAAAGTTTAGAAAATTATATATTATGTTTATTTCTTCACTGTGCACTTATGATCGAATTTTTCTTTAACGTTTATGAGCAGCGATTCTATAAAATCCAAGTATAGGAAATTGTAGGTAAGCATTCCGGAGCGAAACATGCCATCGATACATTTAAACACAAGGATATTTTTTCGACATCTGTCCCGATCTATGTGAAAAAAAATGGTTTGGGCATCTAAAATCTAAATTGTGGCTGGAGAAAAAATAGCTCTGTGTTATTCTTAGACATTGCAATTCTTATTGCTGGAGAGTTCTAGGGTCTTCTACTAAAGAATTCTATATTCTTGTTGTCAAACTTATTCAAAAATCTCTGCAAATCGATGCGAACATAAGATATTTGTTTTAATAATGATAATTTTAGTTCATGAAACCATTTCTGAAATCAAGCGATAATTTCTCGCTAATGAAACGGTCCAATATCATTTCGTCACCTACAACATAAGAGGCTAGAAATTGTAAATCATTTCATCTATTCAGCTTCGTTGTTTAGGCTATTCGCATAGTTTGGACATTCAGAAAATGACTAACTATTCATTCTAGATGAAGGAAATATTGTTTTTTTCTCAGTGTATATTAACAAATTCCAAGGTACTATGTCAACTTAAAATGCTTAAATTAGAAATAAATGGAATTTTTTGTCATTTATCAGAAGTTGCAAAAGGAATATTCTTTTCAAAAACATATTTTTTTCTCCAGTCAATTTTTTTTTGAGAATTTAACAGCAAAGAGTTCTGTTTAGTTAGAGTTTAAATTGTTTCTATACTTTATTCATAGATTTAATTTCATTGTCATTTTTCTGTCAAATATTCGAAAATATTTCTGAAAAAAAAAGAAACTTTGTTTGAAACATTGTTTGAAACATTGTTTGCTATTTATTCATAACAAAATAAACAAAAAAGCATATTTTATGATTGTAAAAAAGAAACAATTATTCCACCATCCAGAATTTTAATTAAAAAAAGAAAAAAAAAATATTCCTACTCTCAAAATGTGATACCAAATTCTTTTGAAATTCAAAGAAGAAAGATTTTCTTTTGAAATTCAAACCTTGCATTTTTTTTCAAGCAAAAAGGTTAATGCAAAATCTATGTCAAAGTTCAATATCTCATTATAAAAAGAATCGAAATTTATTCATCCCGTTTTGCAGTCGTCTTGTTCGTGTATCAAACACTTTCTCAACATTGATATCGAATGCCTGTCATGCATATCCCTTTCGATTCATACTTTCAGAAATTTCAAATTTATTGCATAAAAGATTCAGAAATTACAGCAAAATATTTTATCTTATTTCTTATTAGGTTTTTGTTTTCCAAAAAGCGAATCATGGAATTGATATCGATATTTTACGATCCATTAATTTATTTCACATTTTGGTTTCAAGGGGAAAATGTTAATTTTGTATCATTAACATTTGCCTGAAAGAAATCAATAAATTCATCTGAATTGGCAATACTGTAAATAGATTGTATGAACTTTTATTCGATTTTAATGAATATAAAATGAATTTGATTTTTTTCTACACTACTTAAATTAAATTTATTTCTTTAATTGTTTAGTTTGATTGATTACGTATTTCAGCACAACCTCTGAACCGGTTCAGATGTATGTTCATATGTACATATGAATGTATGTACATAACGCGATAACACTTCATAGAAATATCCAGTTTGTTTCAAATCTTTTTCTAGGTCCATTGTGATAAGGTGCTTCCGTGATTAATTTTGGTGGTTCATAGGTTAAGTATGCTGTGGAAGAAAGTGGGGGATGTCTAATTCTACAGGGAGAGTCATAAATATCGAAACAATAGGCTATCTCCTTAAATATTGCTCCTAGACCCATACTTCCAATTGCAAAAATTCATAAAAAAAGATGAAGTTTTTGATAAGATAAGTTGCAACTCCATGGGGGGTTTATTTGAAAAAATACGAAAATTAAATTTTTATACGGCCCCCGTAGGGCAAAATTCCCAGTTAGGAAACTATTCCTTATCCATTCCTAAAATAAACAAAAAAAAAAAAAAATTCATCTAAATATCTAAAAATCTGACAGAGATATTAAAATCTGAAATTCTCAAAAATTCGTGACTTACACCACTTTACCACAAAGAATTTTTCGATAATTTTTAAAGTAAGTGAGGGGTTATCCATATATTGTCCATTATTAAATGTCGATTTAAGACAGTGCCTCTCATTTGGACATAACAAAGCAGCGTATTGAATTAAATGTAAACTTTTTTCAAAATATGTTGGTAGTATGCACTGGAGGTCTGCATGGATCGAAATATCTTAATTCGGTCCCAAACCGACCCATAAGTGAAAAAGTTCGGCCCGGCCTGAAAAAATGTTAAAATCATAACCCGGACCGGTCTGGAAAATAGTTTAAATCATAGCCCGGTTCAGCAGCAAATTTCTACATAGTTTTTTACTTCGGTGTGGGAAAAAATTGTTTTGTATGGGAGAGTTCTGACCAAAAATTTCTTTTATAGCTTTTAGTTTTTTATATTTATACTTTCTATTATTAAAGAAGCGCAAAAAGCTGTAATATTTATATTATATCAATAAATCTCTATTTATATATAAATGTTTCACTTATATTTTAATATCGTTAATCTCCAACGCATGGGATGTGTTGGAGACTTTGAAAAATGTTATACAGTAAAACCTTTTAAGATGGAATCACATAGCAAAGAAAAAATACGTTATAGAAGGATGCCCTCCCTAGAAGGTGTAATTAGAGTTTAATTTTTTCCTCGGGTATCATTGTATTTATTTTGCATGGATCAACATATTTTCCGTTTAAGACAGAATTCCGTCATAGGCAGACTTTTTTTTCACTGGTTTTATTGTATTTAATGTTTTAGCCCTTGAATGTACTACTCTTTAAAAAATGAATTTTAAAGTTTTTTTTTAGATTTTAAATAAAGATTTTATATTTTTTAAATAAAGATTTTAAAATCTATATGTTTTTTTTATATTTCGATTGAGCCGAATTTTATTTATTTTAAGCACGTATTAAACCAATCAGAGACAGTGATTTTAATACGGGTTTTGTCGAGACCAATGTCGAGAAAATTTCGTCCAATGTGCACCTAGGAAGAAGATAGCAGTCCCCTTCTTTATGAAAAGTACGTTAGGTTCGGCCAGGCGTGTCTTCAGGAAAAAGGAACCTATCGGTACTGGCGAGGCCTGAGCCCAGAATACAGATATTTTAACAGCCTCTCTAGGACGATAAAAAGCCTGAAGTTGTGAGAGCTAAATTTATAAAAAAGATTTAATCTGAATCTTAGAAAAAGCATTCTTTTAAATAAATAACAGACATTTAAACAGTACACTTCGCTTTTCTGAATAATGAATTTTTCTCCAATTATTTTTTGTCTTTAAATTATTAAATGGTAAGAATTTTGAAAGAAAAAAAAGAACTTGAAACAAGTCATTTTTTTACATTAGTTTTGTTTCGGCAAATTTGAAAAAATGACTTTACTTTTGAAAATATGATTTTTTAAAAGTTATACTAATTTTTCAATAAATATTTTAAAAATTATAAAAATTAATATTAAAAAACAAAAACCCTGGAACAAAACTAAAATCAGATTTTTTATCTTTAATTAAATGAAAAGAAACTGAAATCCGATAAATAATATTACGAGTTATTACGATTTTTAATTATCCCATTATTAATTAAACCAGTACTAACCACATGAAATTTTTATAAATTGTATGAGAAATTTTAGAATGTGATTTTCTTCGCAAACTATAAGGCTAACCATCACAAAAAAAAGAAAAAAATCAGAATTCGAATGCGCGTTTCCTAGAACTGTTAAAGTAACATTGTTTTTTGAATTGCGCACATTTCAATTTGTGTCTAATCCCTTAAAACCTGATGAATTTTTTAAACGGCTATAACTTAGCGAGTTTTAAAGATATGAAGATGCAACTTTTTGTATCTTATTCAGGACTGAATAAGGAAACTTTTTCTAATTGGAATTTTTATCCTACGGGGGCCGTATAAAAATTTAATTTTCGTATTTTTTCAACTAGATCCCCCATGGAGTCGCAATTTATCTTATCAAAAATTTCACCTTTTTTTTTTATGAATTTTTGCAGTTGGAAGTATGGGTCTGAGGGCAATATTTAAAGGAATAGCCTATTGCGTCGATATTTATGACTCACCCTGTAGAATTAATAGGTTTTCATGCTGAGTTATCCAATGTGTTTTAAGTTTGGCATCAGTTTTTTTTTCTGGCAAAGTTCTTACCTCATGAGATTTGGAGGTTCAATGATTAAATATAGAGGAAGGTAAAAGGGACTAACTCCTCTCCTACCTTTAGCAAAATGTTTTTTTTTTTTTTTTTTTCGAGGAGCATTATTTTTTAAAATAAGAGCATAATAAACAATTGGAATGAATAGCCTGTAAGGTCAATATGACCAGTTTAACGGGGCACTTTTCCTTCTTATTGGCGTATAAATTACTTATCAAGTTATAACCAATTGTGGTCACGTGATGACTGGTTTTGTTCCTCCCTGATGATGTAGTTTTCAGAAATTTGGTTCATAATGCCCACTTCGACAATATTTTGTGGAAAATCTTTTCCCTTTACTAAAAAATGGAAAACATTTTTGACGATACAGTTTTTGAATAGAAACTCCTACTTCCTAACAAACATGAATTAAAAAATCCAGTTAGCATTTTGAAATGTTAAGTGGATTGAAGGTCAATCTTAAACTGAAAGAAAATTACAGTCTAACGATTGTTTTTTGTTGTCGGACAATTTCATAAATAAAATGTATGGGTTCCTATGTATCTCCCTTCTTTATTTTTTTTAGCCACTACTTCGCTTATATGTTACTGTTATTCATTACTACGTTACTATTACTACGTTACTTATTACTATATTACTGTTATTCATTATACTGTTACCATTTACTTTCAAAAAATTTCAGAAAGTTTCAGATTTTCGAAAAAATTCTACAACACAACCAATTTTATTTCGCTATTGAAAAGTTTAAGCTTAACAATTATTTTGTGAACATTTTCCTAGTTTTTGAACAGGGATTTAAAAATACTGAAAAGAATCAGTACTTTTATCTTATTACTAAGTGTACAAATCTTTTACTCTCCAAACTATTGATACTACGAGTCTTGTTCTGATTTTCAAAAAAAAAAAAAGTTGGTTGCAAAAGATCTTTCCAAAACGTTTTTAACCGTTTTGAAAACAAATCTTCTTCAGAATAGGGGCATTTTATAAAGAAAAATAGGGTTAACTGGCAAAAAATACCCTTTCTTTATAATTTTTTGCTATCCTTTGCTAAATAAAAAAAATATTTTCAACTGGCTGTATTTATGCACTGTTAAAAAATATGTGCGTTTGGACGTACAGAAAAAATGAAAACTTCTTTGGTGATCGAATTAGAATATAATTTTTCTGTATTATATTAAAATTCTTCTTTTAAATAAAATTAATTCTTATTTTATTAAAATATGTTATATATTATTTAAAATGCGGTAATGTACAATTAGCAGCTGTTGTTGTGTGTTGTTCCCCCAAAATATTTATCTCACAGCAATGATAAATTATATTTGAAAAAAGCTAAAAAATCGCTACCATTTAAAAGATCACAAAATGAGAAATTTAGTACAGTGGTATGGTCTTGGCATTGCCGAGGTCCGGCAAAAAGCGCATAAAACGCGAATAAACCTTAAAAATTACTAAAAATTTTAAAATTAATGTATGAAAAAGGAATGAACTTTATTGAGAAGAGATTAAATAATACTATTTTGGCCATAATTTATAAAGAGACTTTTTCAATGATAGGGAAAATTGCTGAAAATCTTAACAAAACGCTAAAAATCACTGATGGCAATATTTACCACAGTAGAATAAAACAGTGTAATTTTTTTTAAAATGAAAATACAAGGTCCCTATAAAGAAATGTACCGAATATTCTATCTGGAAAAAATATTGCCTATTGTTAATATAAAATGAACTATGTAACATTATAAAAAGTATAAAACATGTTGCTATCCACCTCTATAAAATATTTTGAAAAGTTTTCAGGTTTTTTGAGACATTATTTTTTAAATATCTCGAAAAAGATACAATTGGAAAAAAAATGTTTTAAAAATATTTTCTACACCCTTTTACATCTACTGAAATAACAGAAGTAAAATTTACAGGGTTGCCACCCCACCTGGAGAACCTGGAAAACCGGGAAAACACAGGGAATTTTAAAATCCCTCCCAAAACAGGGAAAATCCAGGGAATTTTTTAAAAAAAATCCTAAAAAATCTGGAAAACACAGGGAATTTTTTCCTACTATATCCAAGTATAAATAATTTTTTTTTTCGGCTTTCATATTGAAAGCCGAATATTATCTTATGATATTTTTTAAGATAAAAAATAAACCAGTGTTGTGTATCAAAGTTATCCTATATTTTATGTGTCCTGTATTTTAATATAAATATTAATTTGAATGCATAAAGTAAGTAGCTTTGCTTTTCCTCTTTTCTTTTCTTTTTTACTTCTGCAATTTTTGTGATATTATGTTCAAGATAATTGATTTTTAAGTAAGATTCTTTAAAATTTTATATTTTTTAAATTAATAAATACAAAGTATTTAGATATTTTAACATTCATTTAAAAATATTTCAAGATATTTTTTAGCAAAATGTTTGAGTATCGCTTTACTGTTTTTATTATTATTAATGTAAAATGTGGGATTCAATAATAAGTGTAACAACTTTAAAGGGCTTTTTCATTTGCTCATATCATATAATGTATTATTTGTTTTATTAATTGGGTAATGGTAAATTATAAGATGTCTAACTAGTCTATATACATGCATATATTTTGCGCACTCAACATAGAATAAATGCGTTGCAGTACAGGGAAAACACAGGGAATTTTTTTTTTCAAGAATAGAGTGGCAACCCTGATTTACTTCATACTGGAAAAAACAGTTCCTTAAAAAGTTGAGTAAAATATACTTAATTTTAAGTACTTCACTTACTCAAAATAGCTCCGATCCAAATGGACTCAAAACTGAGAACACACATGTGTACTCACTTTCGATTCCATGGTTGTGTTCAAATGTAAATCGCTATGAACGGCCCCCTTAACTTATAAATTAAAGTAAAAATATACTAGCCTTTATTTCTTGCTCAAAATTATTAACAATAAACGTTTGATTGTTTAGGAAGAAAAATAGAAAAAATTATTAGCAAAATACCCAAATCGAATATTTTTATGACAAGAGCAGTATTTGCAAGCACATTTAAATCATTTCAAAATACTGTGTATAATTTATATTTACATTAATAAGCATTTTTTATGCCACCATAAATGAAACAAATCATTAGAGGGTACAAAATTATCGTTAGTTAGGATTTGATAAGATGTACAAATTGAGAAAGCAATGCGAAATTGAGAAAGCAATGTGATCACTTTTTTATTCCAAACATACTCAATTCAGTAAGAGTTCCTCAATTTACTAATTTTTGAGTACTTCATTTTGTTCAGTGCACTAAGTGCATTTACAAGAATATTATTTGCAAATTTTAGAAACGAATACAAGATCATTCGGTGTCATAAAACAGCAACAATGTGTGTTTCAGATCTCGAATTAAAGCACTTTTCAATAAAACCTAACGCATCATTAGGGAACAAATTAAAATTCACGCACAGCCAGCTACTTAATATTGCCGAAACAAGCATTTATTGCCTGAGATGCGATTATAGGATGCTGTTGAACAGAATTATATTAAACTGACTTTTAATCTTCGCGCGAATAGTTCGTCGAAAACTCTTATGCGAGTATCATTAATGTAGATAATGTGTGCTTCATTTACGTTTTGTTACGAAAGTTATATCCTGAAACAGTTTTAACTCTGCTTTAGAATAATGTAAAATGTTGAAATTTATTTAACGGGACCCTAAATAACACGACCGCAAATGAATTAAAAGTTATGGGTGATATTCATTTAATTTCATTCGTTATTCGTAGAAAAAAAAGAAAAAAAAACAGACATTACTTTTTAATTTGTAAATATATAAATAAATTTTACATTCATGTTTCGAATGTTTTAATGAATATGCATGTTTTAAATAAACAATTGGGAATATTTTAATTAATTATTTATTAATTTTGAATATATATGTAGAGGAATTCATTTTAGGTAGATTTTATAATGGCGAACAAATAGTCTACAACAGCTGTTATAGCGAGTGTAGGTGACACCTTTGACTACGTCATCGAGTTACGAGATGAAATTAAGGTGTAGATTAAGGAATGACTGGTCCGCCGCGACATTTCTTGGTACTATAAGAACAGAAGCGAGCATCAGTTTGGTTTCACTATCCCGTCACCGATTTACGAGACGAAATTGCTGGTAAATTAAAGTTAAAATAAAGTTTTTTTAAGAACATTTTGGTCTATCTGCGCATATCCTGGTAGAAAGCCTCGGCAAAAATAAAATTATAGCAAAAACAAAAAAGACGTCGTAATGTACAATTTAAAACCTAGAACACATTGCATTACCATATACATCACTTCACTATCGAATTTCAAGATGAATTAATGATTTAGGAAAAGCTTATTAACAGTAAACAAGACTAGTCCTTGGAGGCCACCGTAATACTTACCCATCATGGATATGCATAACATAATATATGAAAACATAACATATGTAAACAATTTATAAAATGCATTACAATTCCAAAACAAAATGTAAACGTATATTTAAGTATTTTTAACACATCATTTATGCTCTATTAATGTATATCTGATGAACCAATTTCGATAAATTGTCTGAAACGCCAAACTATTCAAGTAGCACTGAATTGCATAAAAGAAACATCCTTATAATTCTAAAAATAATTATCACATTAACTAACAGTTGCTTGCATCAAATTAAGTGTGTCATTAGCAATTAAAAGATATCTTTGAATTGAAATTTGAATGAAATACAGGGTCATGAAAAATCAAAGAATGTGAAAACCCGGATTAGAAATATCTCGACAATTAATAATCCGATCGACTTCATTTTTTATGCAAAATTTGTGTTAATTTATTGCCTTTTACGTCCACTCCATAAAATAAAAAAAATCGAAAATGTTTATGTACCTTTCATCAGAACGAAGTTTTCGAGAGTCCGAAAAAAATAGTTCCGGATAATCGAGGTTACTGATATTAAATAGGCTTCGTCCAATTCTTACATACTAAGCACATACAAAATTTCAAGTCTCTATCTCAATTTGTTCGAGAGATAGAGCGGTTACAGACAGACAGACAGACACACAGACGGACGGACAGCAAATTTTTTTTTCCATAAATATGTTTTTCGGAATCTCCAGTGTCCGAAACGTGTAAATCCGTCAAAATTTTTTTTTCGATTTTCAAAACGATTGCAAGACTTACCCTATACTACGTATGATGGGTAAGTAAACTAGTCGTTGGAGGCCACCGTAATACTTACCCATCATGGATATGTATATGAAAATAAAACATGTGAAACTATTTATACAATGCATTGCAATTCATAAACAAAATTTAAATATTGTTAATATACATAGTAATTCTCTATTAAAGAACTGCTGATGTACCAATATCGACAAATTATATAAAACGCCAAACTACTCAAGTAGTACCGAACTGCGTAAAAGAAACATCCTTATAACTCCAAAAATAATAATTCTATTAACTAACAATTAACTGCGTCGGATTAAGCGTCTCATTTCCAATTAAAATATACTTCTGAATTGAAATTTGAATGAAATACAGGGTCATGAAAAATCGAAGAATGTGGAAAACACGATTACAAATATCTCGGCAACTAATAATCCGATTGACTTCGTCCTATATGCAAAATGTGTGTTATTTTATAGGCTTTTTCGTCCATTTCTTAGAACAAAAAAGTTCTAAAATTTTTATGTACCTTTCATCAGAACGAATTTTTCGAGAGTCCGAAAAAAATAGTTCCGGATAATCGAGGTTGCTGATATTAATTAGGGTTCGTCCCATTCTTACATACTAACTACATACAAAATTTCAAGTCTATATCTGAATTTGTTCGGGAGATAGAGCGTTTACAGACAGACAGACAGACGGACGGACGGCAAAATTTTTTTTCTAAAAATATGTTTTTCGGAATCTCCACTATCTAAAACGTGTAAATCCGTCAAAAAAAAAATTCGATTTTCAAAACGATTGCAAGACTTACCCTATACTACGTATGATGGGTAAGTAAAAAAGACTGATTCGACATAACTTGGTACAAAGCGAGAGAAGGGAGCTATAAACACTTGTGTAACATAATATGCATAAAAGCTTTTATAACAAAATATTTATTACAAAAGAGTAAATCAGGAAAAATAACTTGGAGCGCAATTAAAGGGTTTTACAGTAATTCAATGAACCTGATGAAAATTACTGATACTCACTACTGCATGTTTTTTTTTTTTTTTTTGTATTTTTTAAATTAGGAGTAAATGGTATTTATAGTTTATTTACAGGGAGAGTCAAAAAAAAATTCTGTTACAGCACTGGTTATGAGCCTGATATGCATTTTAAAGCTTAGCTAATTTCGCATTTAAAAATTGATGCCGGACACATTTAAAAGCAAAATTACACAAATTAAAGACACTGAAAATCGGAAAGGGAGGGCCTAAGGTGATGAAACTACCGAAATATCCTATCTACGTCTTGCTTATTATTAATTTCGGCTGCGGTCGGAGGTTTTTTTTTTTTTTTTTTTTTTTTTTTTTTTTTTTTTTTTTTTTTTTGTCGGCGATCCTTACCTTCATCCCAAACAATCTGACTCTTTAGACGAATGGGGAAAAAAAGGGAAAAATTGATGCCGGACACATTTTAATGCAAAATTACACAAATTAAAGACACTGAAAATTAGGAAAGGCGTTAAAGAGAGAAGAAAGAATAAAAAATAAATAATACTGTGATAAAAGTATTTCGATGCATTACTTTCACCTTTTTCCATAAGTAATGCCTTAAAATTTATTCATTTTTAAAATTAAAAATATTTAACTTCTACTTTCTTTTATCTATTAAAAGCATGTCTGAATAATCGGTGCTGCTTTTTCATAACAACAGCTTAATATAATCAACAAAGACATTAATATTAAACGGAGGTGAAAGCATCCAAAAAGCATTAAAAAATTAAAGCATTTAAATGCATTGAAATGAATTATTTTCATTCCACTAAAAAACATTTCCATTATAAAATAGCTTTAAAACGTCGATCGCTGTTATTATCATTTTTAAATCCCACTTAATTTAAAATGAAATCTTTTTAATATAAATTGCTTTGGATTTTAAGAGAAGTTGAAATGGATTGATTTGATTCTTTACTTTTCCCTTAAAGGCATTCCCAAGATACAAAATAATTTTAGGCAACGTTTTTAGAATTCAATTAATCTTTTTTTTTAGAAAAACATTATTTAAAGTATGTTTGTTGTCGGTAGAAATTTTTATACGCAACCACTTAGTTTTATTCAAATGCAGATGAGTACGATTTTATCGCGATTAAATATGAAATCAGGTTTTGTAGAGATTGTTGTTATTTTATTTTTTTTAACGAAAATATCGTGGCATTAGACTTCACTTGTATGAATGTTTGTTTTTTAAATTCATTATATTTAAAAGTCTAGTGCCTCATTTTTAAAGAAGAAAACCCGAAACCAATCTCGTAATGTACTTGTCTCGAAGAAATTAGCCGGTCACATTGATTAAATTTTAGAAAATCTTTAAAAAAATTTTCTCGCTAATTCCTGTCATTCAAAAAGTTAATCCATCAGTCATTGCCATCAGTACCGCTACTATTACACACATAAAGTGATATGCACGTAGAGTCAAAAATGCCTTGATCATGAAGGGGGCTGTCTTGGTCAACAACCAAATAGCAAACTTCAGTTTGAATAGAGCTCCTAAAGTAGAGCTCGTTTAAAAAAACGATTTGTTTTTAGGCAAATTGAAGAGTGTAAACATAGCTGCCAACATCTCCAGCTTTTTCATATCACAAAAAATTAACAATACATTTTGTTATTGCAATTTTCGTCATAGTGCGTCTTCTCAATAAGGAAATATTTCAGTTAAAATTTTCTAGTCCAATAAGTGGGAAGAATTGGCAGCTTAATTTGGAGTCCATTTATACTGTGAGAATTGTGCTGATAGAGTTCGTTTTAATATGTAGATGGCCCTCTAAGCAAATTTTATGTACATCATATAAAAGTGGACTTTATTTTCTTCATTTTGTATCAATAAAATTTCCTCAACGTTAATGTTATGCAAAGTTAGTAGGGGGTATTTACTTTCTTTTTTTTTCCACGACTGTACGATATATCGCGATATAATTGTCCCACGTGTTAAAATGGTGTGTCAAAAAATTTTAAATAAAAAAAAGCCTTCATTTAATATTGAACAAAGACGATTTTTTGATTAATTTTGAAGTAAAATGTCCCCTTAAACGAAAAATGTTTCTGTTGTAAATACTTTTTTACGTTTAAAAAACATTTATCATTAAAAATAATTGCTGACATAACAAACACACAAAAAATTTTATCTGTTGAGACTTTTAAACATCTTTACTCTCTACATCTATACTCGTAATCACAATATAATAGAGAAATATATAATCTATTTGTACAATTCTATAGACATTTTCTGCAATGAGCAGGTGGATATTTTGGTCAAAGAATCTCGCAATTTCTGCCAACTATCCAATAGCCTAACCCTTATCGACGCTGATCCAATAGCAAGAGTAAACTTGCATCCCAACCAGCTAAGAAAAATTTCATTCCGGGGATAAACTACAATCGAAAATTTTCAGCCACTATAGCCAGACTACGGACCAGACACTTTAAAGGAATGAAAATATCTCTAGACGATCAAAGAAATTATAACACTTGTCCTCACTGCCCTGATGTCCAACTATATCCGGCATTTTTTAAAAAAAATTCCTCCATAATGACTAAACTCTACTGAATAGACCTAAACCCTACTGAGTGTCATCTGCTGTATTCGCCGAAGGTCTTTGACATTGCCGAGAATGTTTTGGACACCTTCGGTGCTATTTGATTCTTGCATTACATGACAACAACAACAACAACAACACAATTCTATAACACCCAAGCTCGTAAAGTTTATATTGAAAACAAAGTCTTAACAGATATTTTACTTGAGGTCCTGAAAGATAGACTAATCAAAAGGAGATGTTTCAATAATTGTTTTTAAGCCAAAAAAAGAAGAATTATCATTTACACAGTGACATAACATTTGCATTGAAGTGTCCAAATGAAATAATGCTAAACAAAAAAATCTAATCAACGAAAAAAAACTTTTGACTGACAAAAATAATCTATCGAAAAGTTTCATCCAATAAGATTTAATAACATCTTTCCTTTCGAATTACCACAAGATAAGAGAAAAAGACAGTCTATTTGTACAATTCTCCAACTCCTAACCTAATTGAGATTAATAGAGAAGACTAAATCTTCACACATCTGTTATTTGAGCTCCAGGAAGATAAACTCATTAACGGGGAGATGTTTCTACAGAAAATACTCTTTCAAAGTTGTAAAAATACTTGTCATTTGCTCGATGTCGCAATAACCATCATAATAAGAGAATTGATTAAATGCAGAAGTGTGAAAATTATTAGAATAATTATGAAATTTACAATAAAATCTTGTTATATTACAGAAGTGATAAATTATTTAAAATTTTTGATACATTTGATATTTAATGCTTTTTCTCTTGTTTTTCATTAAAGATTCGATACGTTTTGGCATACTTTGTATGAGGTTTTGTCAATTAATGTTTATTTGTTGTCATGGTGACAAATTCGGATGAGTCTTCTATCAGAAAATTCTTGTTTGTCATGCTGCATTTCTTTAATTTTTTCTTTATAATGGCCAAAAGATTCTCTAAGGAATCATGCCTGGACTGTTTCTTGGTATTGGGAGGGCTTTCATATTTTTTTCATCCAAAAATTTAGTCACAGATGGAACTTTATGACACGGAGTTCCATCATGCGTGAATATGAAGTCTTCATTTGGAAACTAATCTTTTAATTGCTAAATTAATCCTTGTTCAAGCATTTTTACTTTCTTCTATCTTTACAAGAAGAAAGTATTGGATTCATGAAAATTTTCGACTTCCGGTTTTCGACGGATTTATACGTTTTAGAAGGTCCTGAACACGTTTTGACTATTTTTAGAAAATGTCTGTCTGTGAGTCTGTCCGTCTGTCTGTGAGTCTGTGTGTCTGTCTGTGAGTCTGTCTGTCTGTATGTGACAAAAAATTTGTGGGCGCTCTATCTCAAGAACTAATGCTCGAAATTTAATAAAATTTTATATTCAATTAGACCTTGATATGAATTAGTGCCTATTGGTTTTTGGTGAAAATTGGCCGGCAGGTGGCGCTGCTATACTACGTTTTTCATGATTTTCAAGATTGCTATATCTCAAGAACTAATGCACAGAATTTCACCAAACTTCAGATTCTGCGACCCCTTGATATACATAGACGCTGATTATGTTTTGGTGTAAATTGGCCAGCAGGTGGCGCTGCTATGCCACGTTTTTCATGATTTTCATGATAGCTATATCTCAACAACTATTGCACAGAATTTCACCAAATTTCAGATTCTGCGATACCTTGAGATACGTAGCCGCTGATAAGGTTTTGATATGAACTGCCCTATAGATGGCGCTGCTATGCAACATTTTGCACGAATTTTGCGATAGCTATATCTCAAGAACTAATGCAGAAAACTTTATCAAATTTTAGATTCTGTTACACTAGAATATATAACATAATTTGACGATGATTACATTTTGGTATTAACCTTGCAACAGGTGGTGCAGCTATGCTGCATTTTGCACGATTTTTCCGATAGCTATATCTCAACAACCAACGCACAGAATTTCATCAAACTTCAGATTTCGTTACAAAATATGTTATACCAACATATAACATAATTACACGATGATTACGTTTTGTTACAAATCCTTCAACTGATGGTGCTGCTGTGCTATATTTTACACGGTTTTTTTTTAAACTAACTATATCTCAAAAACTAATGCACAGAATTTCATCAAACTTCAGATTCTTTTACACCATAACATAATTAGACTCTTTTTTACTTTCTTCTATCTTTACAAGAAGAAAGTATTGGATTCATGAAAATTTTCGACTTCCGGTTTTCGACGGATTTATACGTTTTAGAAGGTCCTGAACACGTTTTGACTATTTTTAGAAAATGTCTGTCTGTGAGTCTGTGTGTCTGTCTGTGAGTCTGTCTGTCTGTATGTGACAAAAATTTTGTGGGCGCTCTATCTCAAGAACTAATGCTCGAAATTTAATAAAATTTTATATTCAGTTAGACCTTGATATGAATTAGTGCCTATTGGTTTTTGGTGAAAATTGGCCTGCAGGTGGCGCTGCTATACTACGTTTTTCATGATTTTCAAGATTGCTATATCTCAAGAACTAATGCACAGAATTTCACCAAACTTCAGATTCTGTGACCCCTTGATGTACATAGACGCTGATTAAGTTTTGGTGTAAATTGGCCAGCAGGTGGCGCTGCTATGCCACGTTTTTCATGTTTTTCATGATAGCTATATCTCAAAAACTAATGCACAGAATTTCACCAAACTTCAGATTCCGCGATACCTTGAGATACATAGCCGCTGATAAGGTTTTGGTGTGAACTGCCCTATAGGTGGCGCTGCTATGCTACATTTTGCACGATTTTTGCGATTGCTATATCTCAAGAAGTAATGCAGAGAACTTCATCAAATTTTAGATTCTGTTACACTAGAATATATAACATAATTAGACGCTGATTACATTTTGGTATTAACCTTGCAACAGGTGGTGCAGCTATGCTGCATTTTGCACGATTTTTCCGATAGCAAACAACAACCAAATCTCAACAACCAAAGCACAGAATTTCATAAAACTTCAGATTTTGTTACAAAATGATGTATAACATAATTACACGATGATTATGTTTTGTTATAAATCCTTCAACTGATCGTGCTGCTGTGCTATAATTTACACGTTTTTTTTAAAAAAAACTAGCTATATCTCAAGAACTAATGCACAGAATTTCATCAAACTTCAGATTCTTTTACATCATAACATAATTAGACTTTTTTTTTATATTTTGGCATAAATTGTCCAAGATATGGTGTTGCTGTGCTACGTTTTGCAAATTTTTTCTTATAATTATATCTCAAGAACTAATGGACGAAATTCCATCAAATTTCAGATTCTGTTAGGTCTTGACATCAATAGATGCTTATTAGGTTTTAGTACAAATTACCCAAGATGAGGCACAACTAAGCTCCTTTTCTCAGAATATTAATTAAATTTTGCGTTTTAGGCTTTTCGGATACCAGAATCTCATTAGGCTAGGTCAAATGTTCGAGGAAATTCGATAGTGGGTAACTTTGGGGTCACCACGTTTTTTTTTTTTTTTGTTTTTTTTTTTTTTTTATATATATATATATATATATTAAAATGTACTTATGAGATAGAAGAAAGTTTCGGGATTGACACATCCAACTAGTTTATACTGATACTTGTCCATCATGTCTTCTATATTGTATAAACATCAATACCCTGAGAAGATATCACGCTGCAAACTATTAATTTAGCAGGATATTTAATGTTTGTGCTTAGCAAATTGAAAAAAAAAATCTCCACATTTACTTCTCCTGACACATTGACTGTTCTTTTCTGATATTGTAAACATTGATTTATGAGAAAAACATACTTAAAATAAAAAAACTCTTTTAGGTGTATAATTTTTAGACAAATATTCTTATAAAGAAGTTGTTAATGAAATTTATAAGCAGTTCTGTATTTTTAGTCAATATAAAAAAGCGTAACTTCAAGAAAAGAAATGAACAACTGAAGTTCAATTCATTAATTAAAGAAAAATTAGTATTTTGCACCTTGCTTAAGTCATTTTCGAATTGTTTTTGAAAAACTTTTGCCCAACCAAGTATCTTCATTGCCTTAGCAGATGTGAGTTTAGCCTTTTTTTCGAGGATGGCGAGATCTGATAACAGCTGATATAAGCCCTCTACTTCTATCCATGTGATATAAGAATCACATACAGTTACTCCATACGAATGCAAAGTGATTTTTAGTTCATTACTAAGTAGTCATGAACTAACCTTCATGAACTACCTTTTCTGTTAGCTATAGCAATTTGAAATAATTTCCTTTAAATTCTTGCAGTAAATTTACTTTTCTTCCACATTTCCCTCTCCTAGAATTTTCATATTCATATTTGGGTCCAAAGATCTTTTTAATCCAAACACAGATGCTTGAAAATTTTATGCTTTTTTAGCGATTTTGTAATGTATAGTTATTTTCTTAGATGAGACACTTTACCACAGCTAGTTTTCTAGGAGAAATATCATTTGCTTTATCCATAATCATGCAATAATCTTTTGACAAACGAAAAAAACTCCCAATTAGTATAAACTAATTAAAACGGCGAAAAAATTTGTTTTAAGAATAAAATACTACTGATTCCAATTCAAGAAAATAAAGAAAATAATAACACAGCAAGCAAACAATTCTAAAATTTTATTTTAAATTCGCTTGTTCGTCAAACAAATTCATTATGACAATGCAAAGAATTTAATTGCTTTGGATGAAATATTTTTATTTTTAAAAATGGCAAAATTTAACAAAATTATATTCCTAAAATTATTCTAAAAAACTGAAAAATTAACTAGATCAACAAAATAAATTACATTTTATGAAACATTGCAAGTATTTACAATATTAACCTTCCCACTGCCGCGACCGGATATATCCGTTCACAAAGCTGCAGATTTTACAGCAGTTGAAGCTTTATTTAAATTAATATAATTCTACAAATATAATACAGTTTTAAGAAATTAAGCTACGATTGACACTTTCAAACCTTATAAGCATATATGTAACGAAAAATTATATCATGGTAGAAAATCCATCTTGTATTAACATTTAAAATGAATTTCAGAGAAAAAAACATTACAATTTTGCCCTTTTGCTCCGCGGTCAGGGGGTTCATCAAGAAAAACTGAAAAAAAAAAAAAATCACAATTATTCTAATAATTTTCACACCTCTGTAACTATTTTTGTTCTGCGAAAAAAAGTTGAAGTGTTTGGATAAATAATTGTTTTTTTTCTATAGTTGTTTTTTACTTTAAAATTGAACAAGAAATAAAAATAATGAGTCAAGCGCGGAATATGAGACACTTTCCAACTTTTCCTGTATATGTTTAAAGAATAAAAATAAAATGATGCATAGAGTCACGCAAAAAATTTCCATTTCCATTCATAGCCGGCTATGAATGGTAATCTCGGGAAGTGTGATTTCATTAGTTTTAAGCATACTTCAGTTTTAAATAGATTTTAGGCTAAATAATGGCTTGTACCTACTATCTTTAAGATAGTAGGTAAAATACAAATATGCTTCCGTCTATTTGTATAAATTGCTGAAAGTTAAATTCCAACCTAACATGCGTTTTTAACGCTTTTCAACATAGTTGAAAGAGTTTATGATTTCTATTTAGTTAGCTGTTTACCTAATTGTCTCTCCGAACTCTAACTTGCATTAAAACAGTTGAATTGTTCTGTAACTGATATATGTTATTGAGATTTATTATGTTGCGTTCGGTATTGTAAACAAACTAAGCAAAATTCATGATTCATTTACACAGACACTCAAAACTATTCAATTTTATTATGTTCTGTGAGGATAATTATATATGTAGCACCTATATTCGTCATCTGGAATGTTCTTTTATCTGTCCGCACATAACAGCGCAAAAACTATTCAACAGAATGCTTTGAATTTTAATATACATACTCGTTGCAGAATTTTCGTTAATCATTTAAAGTTTTATGATAAGCGAATCAAAGTTTAAAACGATATTAATAAATGTTTTCTTCATTATATTAAAACCTATCATACGTAACTGATTCAATGATATCCAATGATAGGTGATGATTCTAGGTTGTCATAATGAGTATGGCTCATTTAAGATGGAGGAAGTATTATTTCCTTATTACTAAGAATTTAATATAGATAATCGTAATAAATTTTGTATTTAGGTATTTTTTCAAAAGAGTGTAACAACCGTTGCACCAAATTTATAAAATCAGCTACAGTAGAAAATCATTTATAACGTTTGACGTAAATTTTTCAACTTGTTTGTATTTTACTCGTTATATATTAATTCTATATCTCATATACAGCGCTGCACAAAAGAACTCCCAGACTATTCTCCTTATTTGTGTATAATGCTGAAGAATAAATTTCAACTAAATGATATATCTATTTCTTAACTGAGTTAAATTTTAGCGTGCATGTAGTTAATAGATATGATTCTATATATCCGATACAGAACTGCTCCAAGAATTCGGAAACTTTTCCAATTGTTGATGAAAACACCTACGGAATACTTAATACTGAAATACTTACGGACACGGAATTATATTCATGTGAATATTGTGGCCATATTAGATTATAGATTAATATTTGAAAGTTCTTACCATAAATCAATCTTTTTTTCAATAAATGATGGTATAATAATAATAGTAATGGTATAAGTGATGGTATAGTAATAATAATAATTCTATAAATGTCTGTAAATATTCCGAATTTCACATTAAAATGTTCTAGAGAAATATTAACTCGAACATTAGAATATTTGAATAGAAAATTTCTCATGCACGATTTTTAGATCTTCAAAAATTTTAATATCTGATCATTTTCCAGCAACCATTATACTTTATACATATTTTAAAAATGACTTTTACCTTATTGTAGGTGAAATACGGAAATTCGTTAAATCATTGAAATGGCATATGATATGTTTTTTAATAATTTATTTAATATTTATACTGTGTGTATATTTCATTATAGCATACTTTATACAGTGAAATTTAAATTCTTAGAAAATTATTTATGATGATTGTCTTATGTATAAATAATTGTTTTTTATATTAAAAAGTAAAAAAGAAATCGCGTCTTTTAAACATGTTATTCAAAATTAAGTTTTTTTAAAATTTTAATATTTGTAATTAAATAATATAAAATTCCGGGAGTCATATTCTGCTTTTAACAAAACAAATTTAAATCTAAAGTGCCAAATACAGGGTGTAACTAAACTCTTGTGCAAAACTTTAAGGAGTGATAGTACACATCAAGTTAAACAATATTAAATAGGAAATTAAGGGTCCCAAACGTTTTCCGAAAGAGATTGGCGCCATTGAAGTTTAATGTCAAAAATTTCAAATAAACATAAAAGATGGAAAAATTGGTCGATTATTTACGATTTTCACTAAAACTTTTCTTTATGTCAGTATTTTCTTAAAAATAAATTATAAAGATTAATTACAAACAATGCCGATAGAGGGCGCCTTAGAATTTGGAGTAAAGTACAATTATTTTTAACCGTTATTTTTAACCTCATTAAATGCTTGCAAAAGCTTATACTTAAATTTTGTGCTCAAAATCTGAATAGTTTAAAGCGGTTAAGTAGCGCAAACTGAACTGTGTTCAGAGGGGGGGGGGGAGCTTCAAATTTGAAATGATTATAAAAAACGGAAAAACTGGTCGATTCCTTTATCGTTTTTGCTAAAACACTCTTTAAATCAGTATTTTCTTGAAAATAAATTTTAAAGATAAATTTCAAAAGTTGTCAATAGAGGGCGTCTTAGACTTTGGAATAACCTACAACTATTTTTAACCGTTATTTTTTTCATCTCATTAAATGCTTGAAAAAGCTTAGACTTAAATTTTGAGCTTAAAATCTGAATCGTTGGGATTAGGGTAACATCCCCAGTAATTGGCACATTAAGAATTTGTCTTTAAACTTACTTCAAATTTCATTACAAAGAAATAAGATATTTACTTAGAAATATTTTTAAATCAAAGAATGTATATCTGTGCATCTATTTTGCCCACTAAAAGCAAAAAAAATTTAAAAAGTATTTTTATAAAAATATATTTATAAAAAGTTGCTGAAATCACCAGTAATTGGCACCTACAGCACCAATGTATGACACCTTGTGATCCAGTAATTGGCACATCTTTATATTTTTTAAAAAAACTTCACATTTTGCATTGGGTTTAATCGCTTTAAATGAATTTACTGTAGATGAAGATGCCATATTTCAGGTTTTTGAGAGTAAGAAATCAATATATTAGTCTGAAATGTGAACACTTTAAAACAATACAATATACTTATATTAATACCCAGTAATTGTCATACTGTCTCCAGTAATTGTCATATGAAGCTTTAATGGATTCCAATTACTGATAATATTTGATATTTTCAAATAAAAACAAATGATAAACAAAATTAGTCGATAACTTTAAAAGTACTTCCAAAATAAGTGGTTTAATCTCAAATTCCTTGTGAATACCTTGTAACTGGAATAGGTGTCAATTACTTGGAACTAGTAAAATTGAAGCACCATTAATTGGCATTTATCATTAATTCGTAAATCCAAACATTTGTGTCGAAAATACTCTTACACAATTAAAGTAACCCTTTTTAACTAAACAAAACTGTTGTAAAAAAAAATAAAATATATTATAAACCAGACAATAATGAATTGAAAAGCATGCCTTTCTTAAGCCAAAGAAGGAGCATTTGCAACAAAAATGACTAATTTGATACAAGCCATAATTGCTTCTCTTTCCTAGGCAAGTTTGTCATCTAGAAGCATAAATCAAAGTTATAATCTTTAACGTAAATGAGCATATAACTGGTATATGGTCTTGCATTTTTAAAAGACTGGATGTAAATCTCATTGTAGGAGATGTTTGTAGGATGTGCCAATCATTGGTGCATGCCAATTACTGGGGATGTTACCCTAATTAAGTAGTGCCAAATTGAACTGAGTTCGTGGGGGGGGGGGGAGATTAAATTTCAACCTAGGAACACAGTTTAATTTGTGCTTCTTAACCCCTCCCAACGATTCAGAATTTGAGCTCAAAATTTAAGTCTAACAAGAAAGGTCTCCATACGGGCATACCCCGAAAAATCCGAAAAAATTACAGAATGTTCTTCTCGTATAGATATATACGTTTATAAAAAAATTTCGGCGGAAACTCCATTCAGTAACCATAAAAAAATAATGAAAATTTCGTTATTTGGCGATTTATCGCCGGTTGGCGAAGGAATGTAATTTCAAAAAATACTTTATGTCAAATACACTCCAAGAAAAAAAAAGGTTTTAGGTTGAACTTGTTTTGAGAAATTTAATGTTAATAACATTAGTTTTGTAAGCTTTAGTTTCTTTTAAGTATAATTTTGTTATATTGATATTTACATGTATTTATATTTAAATTTAATCGCCAAAATTTAAGATTTAAAACGAAATTCATAATTTAAATTAATTAAATTTGTTTCAAGCTCAAAGTCCTATTGAGAATAGTAGATTAGATTTTGTTGCTATGGAAATATCTATCTTTTATTTTTGCATACGCTTAAATTTATGAAGATAATTTTTCTCAATATTATTTTTTTATCTATAAAAATATTTTTTCCAGTGATTAATTAAATAATTATTTTTAACAAATAATATATATATGTAATACAATATGTATATATATGTATATAATATATTAAAATCTCTCATTGTTTATGTTTAATTCATTAAATACCATTTAGACGCATTCTAACTATCCAAGAGTTTTGAGTTGCATTATAATCGTTTGCTTTTGGCGAAGAAAAAGGCTGCTCGCCAAATCGAGTGACCCTTTCGTCTTTTCACGCCAAATATTTGAAAATATTTTATTTTTTTACATTTTTTCTAATGTGATTCCGCTGCTAATTTTGACTGATCCTTTATTACCTACATAAATACTTTAATTAGTATTTTTTTCATAAAACTCTGAGTATGTCCAGTATGGAGAGCTTCCTTGTAAGCTTTTGGAATCATTTAATTAGATACAAAAAATAACGTTGTTGGTTACTTTTAAGCTTAAAGTGCCCTCTAAAGAATTTTTTATTTATTTATTTTTCAAATTTATTTTCAAGAAAATACTGGCATAAAGATTAGTTTTAGCGAAAACCGCAAACGAATCGACTAATTTTTTCCGTTTTTTATAATAATTTGAAATTTCAACGCCCCCTCCCTCTTAAACACAATTCGGTTTGCACTACTTAATCATTCTCAACGATTCAGATTTTGAGCTCAAAATTTAAATTTATGTCTAAGATTCTAAAAAAATTAATGAGATGCAAAAAATAATCATAAAAAATAGTTGTTCGTTACTCCAAAGTCTAAAGCGCCGTGTATCGGCATTTTTTAAAATTTATCTTTAAAATTTATTTTCAAGAAAATACTGATTTAAAGAGTAGTTTTAATGAAAACCACAAGCGAACAACCAATTTTCCCGTTATTTATAATCATTTGAAAATTGATCCTCTGAATACAGTGGAGTTTGCGCTACTTAACCACGCCCAACTATTCAGATTTTGAGCTCAAAATTTAAGTTTAAGTCTAAGCTTCCAAAAACATTTAATGAGATGCAAAAAAAAAAACGGCAAAACATAGTTGTTCGTTACTCCAAAGTATAAAGCACCCTCTATCAACATTTTTTTAAATTTGCCTTTATAATTTATTTTCATGAAAATACTGACATAAAGAATAGTTTTAGTGAAAACCGCAAATTAATCGACCAATTTTTCCGTTTTTTGTGTTTATTTGAAATTTTGGACTCTAAACTTTAATGGCGCATATCTCCTTCAGAAGACGTTTGGGATTCTTAGTTTCCTATTTAATATAGTTTGTCCTGATGTGTACTATCACCCCTTAAAGTTTTGCCCAATAATTTATATTCACCCTGCATGAAAACGCGAATTTTATTCTACTAAAGAAAAATTTCTACATGATATTTAAATTAGATAAGTTTCAAATAGAAATAAAACTTATTTCGCTTGTTATATGATACTATATGCGAGAAATGCCAGTGTATTGATGAGAGTTACAGACAGACAGGCAAACAGAATTGTTGAACACTTTTCAACTACAGTGGAATATGAATTGAGATAAATTAAAGAATGTAAACTGGATAGCGCAGCTCTTTACATTTAAATAAAGAAAATAGTAAAAATCTGGATTCAAAGGGTGGAAAGATGGCGTGTATTTTCAATATGTAAATTCTAAACATCACTTGCCACCTTTTTTGCAAATGAATATGTTTTATAAATTATCTGTATTTCCTATATTTATCACAACTTTATTAAAATTGAAAAAACCATTTTTATTTCAGTGCATGCTCAATATTCTTTTTCATTTAAAGTAATTAACGTAAAACCGTTCATTCTTTTCTTTGCCAGATTTTTACACGAGGGGTAGAAAAAGTACTTTTAAAGGAGATAACTCGAACATTAAAGGAGATTAAAATCCCATTTGAAGGGAGGTTACTTCAGAAAAATCCGCGGTTTTACTGTAAAAAAGAAACATCATCAAGATAAATGGCTCTGTGGGATTTATTCGATACGGAAATCTGTAAGAAGCTCTTTATCCTTCTAATACAGCAAACGAACTGTAGATGAGATTTATTGATGCTGTAAACAGTCATCTCATCCTGTTAAATGCACAATTAAATGAAACGTCGAATAATAACTAATAATACAATAAATGCTGTTTACTCTTATTCATAAAAAATGTCACATGGTGGAGCTGTCGATAAAATTTATCAGTATTAATCAATGTTATAACTAAAATATAATAAAATACGTCTTTTTTTAATCATGTTCAGGATCATTTGCTGGCTTCTAAAGTGATTCAATAAATGTACAAATAATCCATTCTTCTTAAAGAAGTTGTTAACCTATTTATGCTTAGTTTCCCATTTTTGGGATACTGCAAATTTTAGTAAATTTGTATGTACATTTCTTTCTTTTTTTATAATATGAAAATTGTATGAAATAATTATCTACAAATATTTTTATCTGTTACCGAAATATGACAACATAGCATGGAAATTTATTTGCTTAAATAAAAGCTTTTATCGGACTTTATATATTTTACACTTTTCAAAATGGCAAATGTAAAACTTAAATTTATTGGTTTTTTAGCAAAGATACAAATTAATAAATCATAATTTTATCTTGTATACTTCTTTAAAATAATATTTTTTTAATTGGGAAATTATATGCTCAAGTCTATTTTTTAAGTTTTTTTTTATACCGTACAAAATGTAGCGTGCTATGAACGAATTGATTTTTTCTCATTTAAAGGACAGTTATACAGTCCTTTTCAAGTTGATTATGAAACAATTTTTTAGCCTCAAATAAAATTATTCTTAGTTATTATTATTAATACTCGAGATGTCATTAGTCTCTGTAATGAAATAAATATACTAATAAGTTGTTCATAAAAATACCAGTTATAGTGTAGAATTTAAAAGTTTATTTTATGTAAATTTAAACAAAACATATAATTATGCATTTTATACAATTATAAATATTATACATATTCTAATATTTAATAAGTAATTATTTTATGTATTTTTCTATTTCATTTTGCAACATTTTAAAGTAATTTTACCAACAAATTTGAAAATATTAAAATTAAGGCACAAATGAGTTCATCAACGTAAAACATAGATAGAATAAATGCATACATATCTTAATTTTTTTCTGTAAAAAAAATTCTCGCGCTTTACATTTTATAATATTTAAAAGTTTTAGTCGCTTAAAAGGCGCACAGCCAATAGGGTGAAAAAATATGAAAGCCGGGAATCGCACCCAGGTCCTCGGTATTGCGCACCGACGTGCACCAACTAGAACACTTGGAACGATAGCTTAATTATATAAATCTAAACGGGCACTTTTCATTATCATATGCTACAACCGCAGCTCAAGATGGAATATTTTCCGTGAGCCGCCGACTCTGATGTGCCTAGTTTAGTGTTTGCACCAGAGTCCGTCCATTTTACTTACCCATCACACGTAGTACAGGGTAAATCTTGCAATCGTTTTGAAAATCGAAAAAAAAATTGACTGATTTACACGTTTCAGATACTGTAGATTCCGAAAAACATATTTTTAGAAAAAAAATTGCCGTCCGTCTGTCTGTCTGTAAACGCTCTATCTCCCGAACAAATTGAGACAAAGACTTGAAATTTTGTATGTATTTAGTATGTAAGAATGGGACAAAGTATATTTAATATCAGCAACCTCGATTTTCCGGAACTATTTTTTTTCGGATTCTCGAAAAATTCATTCTGATGAAAGTTATATAAAAATTTTTGATTTTTTTTTTAATTTTAAGGAGTGGACGAAAAAGACAATAAATTACCAAAAATTTTGTTTAAAAACAAAGTTGATCGGATTGTTAGTTGCTGAGATATTTGCAATCCCGTTTTCCACATTCTTCAATTTTTCATGACCCTGTATTTCATTCAAATTTCAATTCAAAGATACATTTTATTTGGAAATGAGATACTTAATCCGACGCAGTAAACTTTTAGTTAATATGATTATTATTTTTGGAGTTATAAGGATGTTTCTTTTACACAATTCGGTTCTACATGAGCAATTTGCCGTTTTATATAATTTGTCGAAATGGGTTCATCAGCAATTCATTAATAGAGCATTACTATGTCCATTAAAAACATTTAAATGTACGTTAAAATTTTGTTTTGGAATTGCAATGCATTTTATAAATAGTTTCCACATGTTTTATTTTCATGCGTTACAATATACATATCCATGATGTTTAAATATTACGGTAGCCCCCAACGACTAGTTTATGTAACATTTAGGAGCTGCAGAATATTAAAACAAGCCGTCTATATGAAAGAACCTTTAGAAATTCCATCATTCATTTTCTAAATTTCTTTCAATTTACTAATTATTAATCAATTAATAATTTAATAATTACGAAATTTCCAAAAACCGTTGCTAGCGTTTCAGATTAAATTTAAAGTCATTTTTCTCAATCCATGTAAGGACAGTGCTCATAAAAATTTAATCTGAAATAATGAACACAATGTATTCTAAATCTTTGGTATCAAGTCATTTAGGAAATAAATAAAGAAAGAAAGATATTCTTATAATAATTTTTATTCTTTTGAAGAAAAAAAACTTTTTTTTTTAAATCCTAATCTGTTTTTGCTTTAGAAAATAGGAATCATTTCAAGGACATTTTACATGAGATTCTGAAAAAAAAGTTTTTATTCGAGTAGTTTTATTTTCATGAAACATACGTACTGCCACAAAACAATCTTAATTTGTTCTCCTTCTAGAGGCAATAAAGTAAAGAATAATTATGTTAATATTACATTTCTAATGTACTAGGAATCCGTGTTTACTTATGCGAGAAAAATGAACGCTCTGGTACCGTATTTACTCGTGTATACGGCGCACCCCTACTTTACAAGTAAAAATGGCAATTTCTTAAAATCTCGTGTATAATGCGCACCATAAATTTGATACGCTAATGAAGAATGACCAAATGGATTTCAGTAAAAAAAAAGTCGAAACGAACATTACACCAGACCAGAAAACAAGACGAAAATGCATTTTTAGACTTCGGGTTGTAAGAGAATGACGGGAAATGGGAATGAGTGACGGTAAAGAGAATTGCTAATTAGCGTTTAGATAATAATACTAGCTCTGTTGTATAAAAAACTGCAAGGAGTGAAATAAATATGCAGTAATACTTCAATTAAGTAACATTTTCCGAGTTTTAATATCTTCTTTCAATAATTTCTTGTTTCATATGTATATCGTTCGAGTGCATCCAGCAGTAAAAAATTGTTCCGTGTATAAGGCGCACCTAGGAGTTTTGCCCTATTTTTTTAAGTGCGCCTTATCACGAGTAAATACGGTAATTAACACACGATAAAGGCCGTTAAGTCGTCGTTATTATCTAAGAAATGTTCCGAGCAGAAAATGTAATTTGTTAACAGGATGCTCGGCATCACACGTTGCTTCTGGGATGCATCAAGGGTACGTTTTCGTTGAAACTCCATCTTTTCCACAGCCTGAAAATGTTTATTGCAACATAAGTAAGAACGTAGTTTTGTAATAAATGTAGCTTATCTTATCTCTCCTTTATGATAAATGATACCGTGAAATTCAAGTTTACTAATACATGCATTAAAAAGCTCTCTTATAAGAACAGAAAGATTTAAATACAGAGTACCCCCCAAACTTTTTTTTACTAAATCCTCTTGAGAACCCAACCATTGCACATGTTCATTTCGAAACTGTAAGGATTTTAAAGTACTTGAGAAAAATATTAAAAAAATTTTTTTTTTAATCTACACTTCTCAAAAAAAAAAAAAAAAAAAAAAAAAAAAAAAAAAAAAAAAAAAAAAAAATTCTCAAAATAATGATTATTGCTGTTATTTTTCCGGCAAACAACTTAAGTACTAAATTGTCTATTACTAGAAAAGGAAAAGAAAATATATACGTGCCTCGATTTCATCAACGAAAAGTTAAGTTCCTACGTCACGTATTCATGTGTTATTCATGTTTAGACACAGGCGTTTCCGAAACGTTCCAGGGATTTAGTAAGTTATATTAGACGGCATTTTTCTGAAGTAAAGCAAGGATGTTTCTTCTCTTAAATGTATTTGCTTTACCAGTGTTTCCCCCAGGAGAAGGGCGCACAGGCCTTCGGGGAAACGTCCACCGGTAAATGTTAGCAGAATGTTTTTTCTTATTTAAATTCTTAAAGATACAGAATTAATGCCAAAAATAAGGGGAACATTTCTTTTCAAAAATTTACTGGTGGAAGATCAAAAATTTACTGGTCGAAGGCCTGTGCGCCCTTGTCCTGGGGGAAACACTGGCTTTACATTCCTAAAAATCCGGAGAAATCAAATATTTCTGATTGATCGATAAATCAATGGAACAAGAGGGACCAGTGTATATTTTAATTTAAAATAGGGTGAATCAAACTTATAACGGATTTATTTTAAAACAATTAAAGATTTCAAAACTCTGATATTTATATGTATACATTTGTTCTATTATTTTACTCTTTTTTCAAACTAATCAAAAAGTGTTTCTGTTCGTTCTCTAACTTCAGTAAATAGACTCTGATTTTCGTAATTGGATATAGGTTAGTGAGGTTTGTAATGACATGTTCAGTATCGAAAATGAACTATGTAGGAGTTATAGCTCACTGACATTCCAAAGAACCACATTACAGGACAGTGTATGAGAAAAATGTTGTTTTCGGTGTATTTTAACGATGTTACGCTCTTTCAAACCTATTTTAATGGACATAAATCGCAACAAGAGGGTTACTCTAGAACAGTGGTTCCCAATCTATGGGTCGCGATCCATTGGTGGGGCGCGGCAGTTGTTTTGGTGGGTCGCAGAACAATCGAGATTTGTCATTAAAATATATCTTTTATTTCATTTGTTTAAAAAGATATGACAATTTCAACACTAAATAATATTTCAAAGAAAAATCCTTAATTTCCTTCTAGATTAATATAGATACGAACAGAATATCCAGATATATTTAAATCAGCTTTGAGTTCCTTGATGAAATTCAAGACTTCGTGCTTATGAGAACATGCTTTTCTACTTTGCTGCTTTTGAAAGACAAGTACTGATACAAACTGCGAGTTAATATATATTCCACACATTGGAAAACACCAGTACCAGAAATCTCAATGATTATAAAGTTATGTTTTCATAATAATTAAACGTATTTTTAGCTTTCTTTGTAGTTTGTGCATTGTTTTAATTTTAATTACATTCACTTAAACACATAGGGATTACCAATTCTTGTTTTTCTTGATATTGTACGAAAATTTGCGTTTTTCACAGGATAGGCTTACCGAGTGTATAGAGATCGTAAAAAAATAGCTATACTGATAAACAACTTTCTCAACGGTGGGTCGCAATTTTTTTTTTCATTTAAAGATGGGTCGCGTACCGAGAAGGTTTGGGAACCGCTACTAGAATATCATTCATAATCGACAGAGATACACAAAAGAACGGTTACAGCAATGTTACAACTCAAACATTTAGGGTAAGAGATTGATTTCTATTGGGGATTTCGGATTGATATCGTCCCGCCCCGAGGGAAAAAATTCAGAATCTCAGGCTTAGAACGGTACTTGCAATGCATCCAGATAAACATACGTCTAATTATAATAATCTGAGAACACAAGATATTTATAATCAGGGTAACACTTTTAGTTCACCCTGTATATTTATATGCAATACACAACGTCTATAATATGAATAAAATGTATACTATTAAAAGAAATATTTATAATTACTTTCTTGAAATTCCGAAATTTTTGAATACATCATACGCATTTTAAGTAATGCAAGTAATTCAAGAATCTTAGACTGTAAAGCCTCTAGATATTATGTTTTTATGAATAAGAAAACAGAACATTTTTTTAATGGAAAATATACTTTTTATGTGGTTTAGTTTATTCCCTAGCAATGCGAAATCCAGAAATCGTCTTTCGATGGAATATGTGTTTCTAAAACGATTCAATTTATTCACTTCCTAGGCATTTTATATATTTTATGTCCACTTAGTGAGATTTCGAGCGTTGAAAAGTAAACGTGTCTGGGAAATAAAGATGTCAGTATGCTACCTGAATTTTTACCGATGAAAACAGATACCTTTCGGTTAAATGCGTAAAATATTCAATGAAAAGGCTTTAGTAAAGTACGAAGAACACATTAATGTGACTGAAAATATCATTTTTGAAATAAAAAATTAACATTTATCGGATATACATTTTTGTGAGATACAGAACATTACTTTTTAATATTAGTATATTTCATCGTAAGGAGACATTCAATTTCTTTATCGGAAAATTTTCAAGTTCAATCTATTTAAAGGATTCGATAAATAATATCGATAGATTACGTATATCGATTGAAACACGCATTCATAAAAATAATCAAGAAAGTAAAATCATGCGTTAATTCTAGACTAAGAAACATTTTATTATACTTACAGATTATCTCAACAAGATCTTGTCGTTTAATAAGGTAAAAAAAAAATACTTACATTGACATTGGAGAAATAAGCGTAACACATTAGAAAGCCACATGTCGATAATAATCATTCATGACCGAATCTGTACTCCAATTAATTTCATTCGGCCCTGCTCTTAATAAATCATAAATTTACCTTCAATCATTCATACTGATAAATGGATACATATATGAATTGTACATCACTTTATTTTACCTACTAGCATTCTATACATGCCACAGATTATGTTACAATTTAATTCTCTGAGCGTCCTGCAAATGGGTAAAATTGTAATGTTGTTTTCTCTGCATTTTGCTTTAAATGCTCAGAAGATGTGATTCTTTCAACATTATATAAAAATCTTAAATACAAATATGAATGTAATCCTTGACAGTATTACTCATTCTAAAATGTATTGAAAATTCATTAAATATATAGAATTATATTATTTAAAATACTGCTTGTATGGCAGTGAAACCTGGAGCTCAGTATATAGAATATTACGTTCCAAACACTTTGAGGCCGAAACACGCTTAAAACTACTTAAATCACACTTCCAGTGTTAATCATCCATAGGCGGCCATTGATCCGTTTCTTCGTGTGGCCCTGTATATTATTGTATCTATATTCTGCAAACATGTGTAAATATAGTTGAGATGTCTCAGCAGTCACAATCATCTAATACAAATTTAGTCACCGTGAAATTCATCTTAACCCTTTCGGGCCTGGTGTACTATTAATAGTTCATGTCTTTTAATGAGTATTGTTTTGTTTTAAGAATTACTTTTGCTACTATTTACATGCAGTAATGTTAGTATACGTTTATGTATTTAATACATGACTTCATTAATGTTTAGGCATCTAGTGATTTTAATAATAATACTTAATAATTGCTTACTTCTCTTCACACCGTGTGCCATTCTTTTATTCTAAACTTATATTTCACTCTTTCAATTTAAAATAAAAGTTACTTTCATGAAAAAAATTATATGAAATAAAGTGCGGAAAGTATTAGAAAGTTGTAATATAAGTTAAATCGTCTTGTAATACAATATTTTTAAAACCTCTCCAAAATATCTTTCTTAGTCTATTTTCATATGAATATGAATTGAATAGTACGCAAAACAACAACATTCGTTATATTTCAGACTATGAAATATTCATTGAACCCTAATTAATCTATTTGGATAACTTAGTGTGGTACTTCTAGGTTATCCCGTCGACAAAAAAATTATCGCCAAACTATAAGATTAAATGCCAATAATGGATGATCCCGAATGTCACATTCAATGACATTAAATACGATTCACGTGTTTAAAACGTCATGGAGTGATTTTTATTTTGACGTTTTATTTGTATTTTTATTAATATTCTACTAATTGTTTTTTCGTTACTTAAACCAAAAATTATGTCAACATGTATAATTTGGCTATTAGTTTGGCGATTTGTATAATTTGGCAAAATTGGTCGGCGGGATAACAGAGTAGTGCCCTGAGTGTTAATGTTATTACCGTAAAAGTAATCTTTTCCAAAAATCGGACCTGAAAGTATTAATTCATTCTAAAATATCTTTATAATATTAAGTCAGTATTAGAAAGTGTTTCATAACCTACGGTTAATGCATGGCTTTTCGTTTCTGTACTATACATCATTGGATCGAAAAACAAATGTTCCCTGAAGCTATAATCAGCTATGACATTTTATATCTCGGTGTTTATTAATGAAACTGTCAAAGCGTTTTTCGAATATTATTCATAGCATTAATATTCGAATAGAAAATGGTTTCTACGTCTTTTTTCGCGAAATTCTCTTACATTCTGAAATGTTCAGATCGGAAGATGGAATATTTTTGCGAGTTTCAAACGAAAAAAAAAAAACATAAAATGTTTATATGGGTATTTATGAAAATCGGTATTAAGCCGTTCTCTACTCTCTTAAAAAGTCAGCCACAAAATAGCTCAAGTTGAGCTGAAATCCACTCATCTCACGTTTTGAAAGGCAGCTTCTCAAAAAGAGTTGAAATAACTCGAGTTTACGAGCTGTTTTCAACCAATTTAAATGAAATTCAGCTACATAAATAATAATTTAAATCAAGAAGATTCAATCGTTTGAAAAGCAACTCTTTTATGATCGAAAAAATTACAGCTCTTTCATGAGAAGCCAAATCAGCTCTTTCGTTTTAAGAGTGTAGGTAATGTGTTGTACTGTTTCATGTGTCGATACAAATAGCTTTAAAAAGTGAAATCTATTCCAACGAATTCATATCGAAAACATTAATACTCAAGCAAAAAAAAAAAATTTAAACAGAAAAAAACCTCAATAGAATTTGTGTGGATATTTATATAAGTCGCTGTGAATCCATTCTTTAGGTAATGGTGGGCTGTGGGCTTTCACGTGTCGATAGTAATAGCTTTAAAAAATGAAATCTATTTCAACTAATGCATATCGAAAAAATTAATATTCGAGCAAAAAATATTTTATGTATAAAACTCGTAACTGTGAAAAACAGCAAATGACCTGAAAAAGTACATGACAAAATGTCGCCATTTTGGAAAAAAAGTATTACGACAGGTAATATATTTTTTTGTCTTTAGTACTTTTAGTATTAAAGTAGTCTTTAGTACTTTTTTTTAAAGTTGCCTTGAAAACATGTATGTGGATTATTCTAACATTTATTTCTTAAATGCACCTTTTTTTGTAGTAGCCCAAAACCACAAACATTGCATTGGAGTCTGTAAATGCTTTTCTGTTTTTCAGGATTTCTTTAAGTATTAAAACGAGCATTCATTTAAAGGGAAGTATAAATACAAGTGTTTAAAGAATATATTTCATATAGTTAAAAACAAAATAATAAAACTGTTTCTAAAATAAAACTATTTAGAAAGAATAAAACTATTTATAAAAACTATTTCTAAACAAACAGTATCGTGTAAGATACCTTTTCGGAATCATTCTTCAGTTCAGCATTGACAATGAATGCAGATTCATGTTTTGTGCAATCAGGCATCCTTTAAAAAAGAAAATTTTTAAAACTGATGAAATTTTCCAGACAATACGATAAAGCATCTTGTCTGGAAGTTTTATTGACTTATTCGCAGACTTCAAATGATCTCTCGTTGGATTTTTGATTCTTCATATTCATTTAAGTAAACATGCGAACATTGATCTGTCTCAAGTGGGAAATTTATTTTGATATTTGTAAGCATAGGACCTCCTCTTAGACAGTGACGTTTATTTTTTCACTTAAATACACTCAAGTTCATAAATTAAGGATAATTCATAATCGCATGGAAATCAAACTCTAAAGTAAAAATTTCACTTGCAGAATTATCACACACATCTGCAAGACTAATATGCAAATTCCAAAAACCCACTAAATGGCACCAAAAGTACGTCACAATAACGAAAGTGTGAGAGAGGCATATATAAGGAACGGTGGAAAAGAAGTAAAACGGTTAATAGCGTTTTCTAAGATTCTCAGTGCCAAGACTGAACAGTTATGAGACAGAGGACACGTGTAAATGATATTTTATGTGGCAGAATTATCGGCCGTCTGGAATGTGAGTGTACTCAGGTGGAAGTATCCGAGGAACTTGGAATTGCCCAAAGTGTTATCTCTAGACTTTGGAAACGATTCCAAAATGATGGAAATGTCAGTAGACGTTACAGTATAGGTCGTTCCCGAGTTACAACCACGAATGAAGACCGTTATTTGGCAGTAACTGCCAAAAGAAGCAGATTGAGCACAGCATCGGACCTGTATTGTCAGCTATTTTCAACCACGGGTGCGACTGTTTCAAGACAAACCTTATACAGACGTTTGGGAAATATTGGTCTGTATGCTCGAAGACCTGTTAGATGTGTTCCGCTTACGACAACTCACTGTCACCTACGGTTAGCCTGGAGTAGAAAACATGCAATGTGGACATCTTCACAGTGGACTTGTGTAATGTTTTCCGACGAGTCCAGGTTTAGCTTGCAGTCTGATTCACGTCGGACTTTTATATCGAGAACACCAGGCACCCGTTACCACCAAAACAACATAATTGAATGACAACGTTACGGTGGTGCATGATTGCTCGTTTGGGGTGGAATTGTACTGGGCTCCAGAACAGATGTACATGTTCAAACCGGAACCATGGCAGGCCAAATTTATACCGACATCATTCTTGAACAACATGTATGTTTGTTTAGTAGTGCCATGAGTTCTGACTTTGTGTTTATAGATGATAACGGCCGTCCTCACCGAATAAACATCATAAATGGATGTTTTTAAGCTGAGAATATCAGCCGTATGGATTCGTCAGCATTTTCGCCTGACTTGAATCCTACAGAGCATGTATAGGATATGCTTGGCCGACAGGTTGCAGCCCGCCAACCACCTCCTACCTGTGTGCCGGAACTTCAGAGAGCATTGCTTGCTGAGTGTAGTAATCTTCTCAGAGATCAGCTTGATAATTTGATACTCAGCATGCATAGGCGTTGTGCGGACTGTACTTCATCGTCTCGAAAACATACAATTTATTAACCATCATACAAACCTTATAATGTTAAGTTTTTTTAAGAGGGGTACTTTTTGTATTTGCTCTAGGAGGCAACAATTGTAGATTTTGACGAATACGTCACTTTTGTTTTGTTTCCGTAGCTTTATTTGCTGAAACTGGATCTATCCTTAATTTATGGACATGAGTGTAATTAACACACTCAATTATCTCAACTTTCTCAATATTATACAAATAAAAATAAATCAATCGATGGCTTTTGTCTTTACTGTGTGATTCTTAAATGATCAGAGTTGATTTTTTATTTTTAACATCAAACAAAAAAGAAAAATTCATTTGTCAAGCACATATTATAAAGCTAAAAACAGGCATTCTTTAAATATAAGAAAACACGTGAAATTGAATAAAATTACAAAGTTTCCCAGACAATAGAGCTACGCATCTCGTCTGTCTCTTTTATTTACTTAATGCCAGACTTCAAACGATCTCTCATTAGATTTCTGATAATTCATATTCATTAGAAAGAAGATATGAATATTTATTTGTCTCAAATCAAGTGGGAAATTCGTTTTCATTTTTATTGTCTCAGACAGTGATGTATGTCCTATCATTCGAATAATTAACACACTCTATTAACTCAACTTTCTAAATATTATAAAAAATAAAAAATCAATCGATGACTTTTGCCTTTTGGGTCATCTTAATTATGTTATTCATAAACCTAATTTTTCTTTTTAACACTAGCCGCCCTTGGCGATCAATTTGGTCTCCTTTAAATGCAATGCTAGGCATTTTATCATGTTACTTTTATTCATAATTCAGTTTACTTGTTTAGTCTTTCGCCAAAGATTCTGATGAAGATATTAAGAGCTATTTATTTTCATTTTAACGAGACGCAGGTGATAAATCGCTAAACATTCTTCCCATCACATTTTTCTTCTGTATTTCATTAAAAATATGATTCTTTCACTCACTTCATTTAAAAATACGATGTTTCATTTAAGACAGAAACATCGAAAATTCGCGGCGTTCCCATCTTTCTTTTGTTTTTATGAAAAGAAAATAAAAATATTAAATAATGCTACAAACCGTGATTTTTAGTTTCAATTGTTTCTTTGTTTCTATTTACCACGCAAAATAAAAATGGTAACTGGCGAGATAAAAAAAAAAATGCTGTTGGTGAGTTTTGCACCCAGCTAATATAAAAGCACCAAGAATTTTCTGCAATCTTTGCAATTTTTATGTAGTTTTAATATAAAAAATAATTTTATTTTTTAGTCAAAATGAAAACTTTGTACTATGAAAAGCGATGTAATCAGTTCAATCAGTTTATAGTTGTTTATTACAGTTACATGACTTCAACTAATATAATAAAGGTGGAATTATAGCGATAGGAAAATATTTGGCGACTTATCACCTGCGCCTGGCTAAAATATTGTAACAAAATGATCGCCTATCATATCGGAAACAAAGCGGTGAACCCGCTTTATCCGCTCGTTGAATTGTTGATTATAGTCACATGACTTAGGCTTTTATTTTGTAGTACATACATTTTACGTACGTACATACCTATCGAACGGGCGAGCACATAAGCTCTCAGGTTTTGATAGCCTGAGAGCTAAAAAATGTATTTGATGCATAATGAAAGAAACTTTATTTGTCATTCATAAATATAATCTACAAATAATTTACAACTCTAATAATCTACTATTAAAAATCACAAATTTTCGACACCAAACTGGATTTTTAATTCGATTGAAATTTACCTAGATCAAGTGTTGAAAATTCACAATCCTTTTAGGTTTTGTTCTCTGCTTTTCGAAAAGTCTGAATCGACAGAAGCTGCCTGAAATGCAAACTTTGTTAGTCAGATGAAACACTATTCAACAAAATTTGAATAAAAACAAATATTGAATTTTCGGATATGAAATTCTTTGGACTGATGCTAAATGAAGATATTTTTCAGAAGTATACTTAAAAAATACTCATTAATGTACTGTTTTTAAAAATGCCGAATACTATATTCATGATTTCTGCTTGTGAAAAAATAAACTTTTTCGCGATTTTGTTGAAATTGCGAGAATGAAATAGTTCAAACATTTGTCAACAAAGTGCTAGTAAAAATTTTATTTGATATCTTAAGCATATATTTTTAAAACTCAATATTTATAATTTCGAGCAATTTGGGGGAAAATATTTAAACAATTAACATATTTTTAATAATGTTATAAATTGATTGTTTATAAAAAAGATTCTTTATTAAAATAAATTAAAAATTATTTTGACAAAAATTGATTTTTTTTATACTTTTAATGGTGGCAATATTTAAAAAGAAAAATAAAACTAGTTAATTTTTTGTGTACATTCTACCAGGAGTATTCATGGGCAAAAACACTTTTAAATTGTAAATTTTTAAATTTTTCTTACGTCTTGAAATTTGCATTTGGTTTGGTAATTTCCTTTGAGATACATTATTAGGTTTATAAATAAGTATAACTAGCTTGATAAGTATAAGCATGAATTATATTTCATGCATAGTAGATAGCATGTTTTCTGAGGTTTCAGAAGTTAACAAATATTTTTCAGAAAAATGTAACAGTCGGATGCAATTATTATACATTTTCGTTTTTGGCTGTATTTTATCATCCTGTTGTAAAAAAAAAGTGTCGGCGCAAATAATTCTAAAGTTCTGTTTTTTTTTTTTTTTTTTTGGGGGGGGGGATGGTTGTTTGTTTGAAGATACATCATTCGTCTCATTAGAGTTCGTTCTCAGAAATTATATAAGTAAGAGATATAAAATTTCACGTGCTTTAGCTGAATAACTCCGATCAAACGACAAATAATACAATTTTGTAAAAGTATTACATTATTTAAGTTAAACTAATTAATTTAATGAGATGGAACATTTTTTTTAATTCAAAATCACTTAATTAGAAATAGAACTAGTAAGAAATAGAAATCAGTATATTTATATTATTTTCTTAAAAATGAGAATACTTTAGCTATAGGACATCATAATTTCAAATGCAGCAGGGGAAGATGATGCAATTTTTTAATCTTCTACATCTATCAAATTTGTTTGAAAAGAAGCATGAAATTACATTTAATCAGTAAATTAGTATAACTTATATAAGTAAGTATTTAATTTTTCTTTATTCTATCATTTACAAGAAAAAAGTATTAGATTCGTTAAAATTTTCAAAATCCAGTTTGCGACGGATTTACATGCTGTAGGAGTCACTGAACCCGCAAAACATGTTTTTACAAAATGTCTGACAGTGACTCTGTTAGTCTGTCTGTCTGTATGTGACGTAAATTTTGTGGGCCCTCTATCTAAAAAATTAATTCAGGGAATTTCACAAAACTTTAGATTCTATTAGACTTTGGTATAAAACTAGATCTGATTAGTTTTTGGTATATATCGCTCAACAAGTGGTGCTGCTATGCTGCTTTTTTTTACAATTTTCACAATAACCAAATCTTAAGAACTAGAGCATGGATTTTCATAAAACTGTAGATTTTGTTAGTATTTGATATAATATTGTGCTGATTACGTTTTGGTGTCAATCTCTCAACAGGTGACACATATGGTGCATTATTCGTGATTATCACAGTAGCTCTATCGCCAGAATTAATGCATGAAACTTTTTAAAACTTCAGATTCAGCTAGTGCCTGATGTAGACTAGTGTTGTTGTGTTTTAGATGTAAACCGCTCTACAAGTGGAGTTACTATGTTGCATTTTCACGACTTCGCAATAGCTGTATCTCAAGAACTAATGCTACATTTTAATCAAACTTCAAAATCAATTATTATTTACTAAAAAATTTATGTTGATTATTTTTTGTGTACGTCACCCAACAGGTGTTGCACAAATTATGCAGTTTTTTTAATAGCGTAGATTTTGCAATAGTGTAGGTAATATATATATTCTGTTTTCATTTTAAAGAAAAAGTATAAATATCAATATCTATTAGACTACTTGCATATTTTCATACACTTATTGTTCTCAAATATCAAATGATGTTGTTAAAAAAGCAAAGTAATATTAAACTTTTTTTTTTTTTAAACCTTTCACAATTAAAGAAAAATCTCTTTTCAATGTATTTAAAAGAATTATTCGAGCAAACAATCGTTGTTTCCCAAACTCCTTTTTAAGAAAAAGTAAATAAACTAAGTTAAATAAAAAATAAGTAAGTTTAAATAAAAGGAGATTTGTTTTTTTAACTGAAATTTTAGAAATGTTAAAATACCTGCATATTTTTTTAATGTCTCTCTATATTTATCTTTTGGTATCAAAAAATTTAGTTTTCTCTTCACTTTTTAAAAAGTATAAGTAAATTATAAATTTAAAAACATATTTCATGAATAAAGGAAAAAAATATTCTTTAATTATATGTTTACAAATAATTTGAAATTCTAAGGAGCCATTATAATACATCCCAATTTTTCATCACTATAGTGATATATTTGAATGGAATTAAAATCTCCCTAGATCAAATATAGAAAATTCACAACTCTTTTTTTTAATTTTTGTTCTTTGTTTGTCGAAAAATAAAATAACAGACAGAATACACCTCAAATGAAATCTAAAACTGAAAAACTTTTTTGAGAGAGATGAAATAATATTTGCTTTTCTCCAGATTAAAACAAATATTTAGTTTAATATTTAGTCCAAATTAAAACAAATATTTAGTTTAAAGAAAATAAATTTTTCGGTTGGATGTAAAATAAAATATTTTTTCATAGGTACACAAAAAAATCTCATTAATGTACTGCAAAAACTTTTTAAAAATTCTGATTAATATTTCATGCAGAATTTCAGCTTATAAAAAACAAAACTTTCTTGTGTTTTTGCACAAGACATTGCGAGAATGCAACAATTAAGATATTCGTAAATAAAACACTGTTAAAAATGTTATTTGATATCTTTAAAGTATATTTTAAAAATTCAATATTTACATTTTGAAATATTGCTTGAAGAAAAAATTTAAACAATTTGCAAAATTCGTTCGGGATAACATTTTATTCCCAATAGCTTTGATTCCAGATACATAGTTGATGTCATAAGTGTCATATAGAGATGAGTTGAAGACATTAAAACGTTGGAAAAGAACAATGTCAAACATGGCGAATCGTTCCAGAATTGCCTCAATTCTTCCTGAACATGAACATGGGAGAACTCACAAAATTCAACTACAAAAGGGAATAAGGTGAAGTTTTGAGTTTAAATAAGGCACAAATAACTTGTCGGAATTTGTGTGGCGGCAGAGGATTTTCAGACAAAGACACTAAAAAAATATGTTACAGGGATATTCTAATTCCAAAGCCTAACCTTTAAAACATTCTGATGGTAATCCTTCGGATTTACAGTGTTCTAATATGGTTTACCATTTAACCGAATGCATTGCCATAGTATCACTAAAACCCAACCTGGTCGCCAGAATTAGGGCAGCATGTGCTAGATTCTCCAGCCATCTCATGATCGTTATAGTTTCTAAGGGTATAATCTTTGATCATACAGCCTGTTTGTGATTGCGTCATATTCATGTCACTTATGCATGTTATGAATTATGTGCCGAGAATGGATCTTTAAGGTTAAATAAATCGGTGATTAATTTTCAAAATGTTTGAGGCAAACTATTTTCTGGCAAAGAGATTGAAAATACCTTTGTTGACGGGGATATTATAGTTCCACCCACAGATCCTTTAACCCTTTAACTTATTTCCCCGTAAATTCATCATTTAAAGCTTTTTGACACCACTTTAAAAAAAATAATTTCATACTATTTACAGGCGGAAATGTTTAGCCTACATGTTACGAATGTTTTATTTTAAAAATTGGTGTGAATCCTTTTTTTAATTTATTGAACGGGAAAGAAAGAACCATCAAGATTCACATTCAATTTGCAAATATTCTACCGGAAGAGAGAATTGTAATATCAATTTTTGCGACATTTTCATTATTGTACCATCGTAAAGTATATAAATTAGTAATTATGTAAATTCTATGAAATTTATTAATTATTTTTAAATGATACTTCGATCTATCCAACGAAAACAAAAATTTCATATCCATACAAACTGATTTTATATTATAAGAAACACAATGACGAACTCCAAAAATATAATTTTGTTAAAATGTTTGTGATACTTCTAAAATTCTTTTTCAGTTAAATACAAAATTAAAATAAACTACAATGTTCTTAAATGACTAATGTGTTTCAGCTGAAAAGTTACTTTACAAAATATATTTTGTAACTTTGACAGTAGTTAATTTAAATTTCAGTAATGCCCTTCTAAAAAACGGATTCTAGTTTAAAATAATGCATGTAATCTTACAGGACTTGTTTATCAACAGAGCGTGAAATTAGTTCAGATTCATTTTAATATAGTCCTTTTAATTTTAAACTCAAATATTTGACTAACTTAATCTTTCTTTAGGTTTTGTTGAAAAGCAGAGAGGTATTAATAAAAAATAACATGATACCTTGAAAAGTAGAAAATACTTTCATAAGGCATGCTGTTTCAAAAATTCTTCTGCTCATGAAATAAATAAATAAGAAAAACAGATTTAAGTTATTTTTTGCGAGTAATATCAATTTATTTCTAATATAAATATTTAACTGCATTTAAGATAATAGAAGATTTAATATAAAATCTAAAAAATTAACATATTACATGAGGTAACTTAAAATCTTTTTTGTTCAGTTCAGTAATTTTTTAAACAAATTTAGTGCTTAATAACCTACAGAAGGAAGCATTACTTAAACTAAACAAAAATAAAACATCAATCAACGTAATTTATATTTGATGATTTTTAAGATTCTTTTCTCGTATCCAAAAGCTATTTTACAAGTTTCCTTTTGAATAATTCGTATAACATACCTTACATAAACAGTTACACTCTGATATTGTAAATTTTATTGAAACATTTACATAACAGTGCTCTTTGTAAATGAGAACCTACTTTAGTTCCTAACACAGAAGTATTATTTGCTTTTTCGGTGATGTTCCCATTTTCGCTTGAAAACGTAAACAAAAATGAGAAAGTTCCATTTATCCAGAGAAATAACAACTATTGTCCCTTAATGAAATTATGGAGTCTTCGTCATCTATTCACCAATTCACAAAGATACATTCTTTTACCCGTTAGTTGTTTTCAAAGGTTGACGATGTTCCGTTTGATGTCGTATTCAGAACAATGCGGCATCATTTTGAAATTTTTGAAACGTTACGAAAAATCGATGGAAATCGAATATAAAGCTTTGTTCAGATCGAAATAATAGAATGTTGTATAATGGGTTGAACAACGGAAAAATACTTCCAAATAAAGACATTTAAATGGATTTTTTAAGCATTCCTATTGGGCTAATTTGTTTAATTCAAATAAAAATTTAAAATCAAGGTTTTTTTAGTAGACAAATCGTCGATGAAAAAAAATGTTTTATGATAAGAAAGTAGGCCATATTTTGTTTAAAAAATATATTTTTATCGTATATATTCGAAGGAAATATAAAAATAGATTGGTTCATTTCATTTGTCGTATTTCCCAAGAAAAACTCAGCAAAAATTATTATACTGATAGTATTCTATTTCTATTCTAGTAAACATTTAATTTTCATATATTCCGCATGAAATTGAACGTCCGATAAAAATTATGAATTTTCAGTATTAGAACTTAAATTGTTATTTCAGTGCATTTCTAGTCATTAATACACTAATAAGAACATGTTTCTTTAAATAAAAAAAATATATAATTAAAAATTATTTTAATGGCTCTTTTACAATCATTCAATGTAAAATACACGCCTAATTTTTTGTCTGCAATTGGTATTTTAACGCAGAATTTTCGTCATAATGCATAAATTTAGTATAGATATTGAACTCGTTTATAAAAAAATGCTCTGTTTTTTATTCTTGATAGGAGGTGCAAGGAATTTTATTAAACATTGCTTAATATTTTCTCTGTTTCATTTTTAAAAGGTGACAACAACGTAGATAACATAAAATATTATTTAAAGTGTCTTTTCAGGATTTCTAAATTTATTTCTCAGCGTAATATCGTAAATTGATAAAGGTGCAATTGGTTTTAAGTATTACAATTTCCCCTTTTTTATTTATAGTTTATTTTATAAAATTTTCCTTCAAAATGTTTCATTCAAGTAGTTTCAGAGTGATTTGGTCTATTTCGACAAACGTTTTTTGACGCATTATTTCTTTCAACTCGTCTACATTAAAATGATTTTCAGGGAAAATTAACCCCTTCGCGACGGGAGCATTTTACGTGATTTTATATGTTTTGTCACCGGTTTTAAAAAACAGAAATTTCCCGTATAGCATGCATGTTCACAGTGACGTCACAATAACGTCACTGTGAGTCACTTTGGTCACATCACATGTGTGACGAAAATGCCACCACTCAGTGACGTCACATTGTGACTAAGATGTGACTTTCTAAAAAAAATTCACAGTTCGTCACAATGTTAATGTCAAAGTAGTCACAAATGACACACTTTTCACAAATTGGCCACATTGTGACGTCGCAAAGTGGTCACAATGTGAAGTCACAAAAAAGCTCTAAAACGGCCATAACGACTTCACATTTTAGTCACTGGGACGTCACATCGACGTCACGTGACGTCACATCGACAATCGATGGTCACAAAGTCACAATGTGACTTCACAACGACGTTGCAGTGACGTCACCATGTCTTACGGGTTGTTTGTTATTAAATCGATAAAATGCTCCGATTGAATAAGGCAAATTTTACAGTATAATTTTAGTGGTGGAAAGAAACAAGGATTCTTAAGCCTATTTGCGGCACGTATACGTGTCGCTCGTCCCCAAGGGGTTAAGCGATGGAGTACTGACAAGAAAAATGAAGTGAGTTAAAATTTTTAAAAGAAAAAGGAAAAGGCCCAGTTATATTTTACATCAAATGAAAACGAAAAATATTTTCTTTTAATTGAAAAAGTTATATGAAGAAGAATTTTATCATAGAGTATCGCAATTACCTTCCACTATTAGAAAGAAGTAAATAAAATTAGTACGTAATTGGGGTACACTTTAGTTTTGTAATAGTTTCGGTTTTTGCAGGTCGGGTTTTATTTAATTGAATTTTAAAATGAAAGTTTCAAACAAAAAGTTGCATATTTGAATAAATCTGACTCTTTAGATAATTATTCTTCAGAATAAAAGATAAAAATTATATGTTGGAGATAAAATTCTAGGCCATTATTTCACAATTACATAAAAGTGAAATAAATTTTATTGTATCTTTGGTTTTGGAATGGGCTTTGGTTAAGGGTCGATACTTTTTTTTCTGACTAATATTTTTTTATGTACAGTAGATCTCTAACGTATTTTGACAAATATAACAAATTGACGTAAATAAAAACAATAATAAAAAATATACATGCTTTAAAGCTGTTCTCAAATCGAAAGTGGCACCTTTTATGATACAAATTTTAATGCCTTTTTCTTTGGAAATGCAAGAAGCTGGGAGGTGTTATAGAGAAGCTATGTAATTAAAAGACATTTTCTGTTTTTTTTTTCTTTTGTAAATACAATAGATATTTCAGAAAATAATCTCAAAGTTGTGAAAAAACACTGTAAACACTAGCAATAATTAATAAATAAAGTAAAACACTTTGTTAAATCAAATTTGTAAAATTTTTCATTTTATTGTGATTTTACAAAGTGTTTTACTTTATTTAGTCTCAAAGTTGTTGTTTTGAACCGAATTTTCCTACGAAATCAGAAAAACTAGTGAAATAAGGGAGGGAAACACATTGCTCTACCAATTTTATGCCTTTACATTTAGGAAATGTATACGTCTTTGTGTTAGAATGCAAGTGGCTTGTTGAGCAGTGCTGTTGACAAACAGCCTTAACATGATTCTGATAAAACCAGCTCATACAGTAAACTGAAATTAAAACTCATCGAAAGCGTCCAAACTGTTGAACTGGTTTTATCCTTAAACTTGATTTAGTTTTTGTAGGTGAAATTAAAACTTAATTTTGAAATCTCCCTGTAACTGACGGACGACCCAGCTGGTATTTTTTGCTTTATAATATAGATTTAAGGGACTACTTAAACATTTAAATCAAATAATATTTAAAATACGTTTTAAGTTTATGATCTATAACAATTCTTTAAAAATAAATACTAACTATTACTCCTTTGATTTCAGATACCTTTAATTATTAAGCTATTGCATAGCTTTTATCGCGGGCTTTGAGCGCGGTGACCGAATCCAAAAATTCCGTAACGCGAAAAATCCTAACACATCCGTAACGAAAAAACCTAATACTCGGCTAACGTCGTTTCCGTTCGGAAAACCTCGGGACGGTATCCTTCGGTAGACTTCGGCTGACATTGACGCGGTATTTTTCAGATATTAGGATATCAAGTCTCAAACTTATGTTTCTTATGATCTAATTTTCATAGCGCGGCCAAATTTTGTTTGGTAATTTATTATGAGACAGTGTTTAATTTGGTGGTCTTATTTATTTTGGTGACGGGAGACCCCCCCCCCCCCCCACCGTGAGGGTCGAAAAATTTAAAATGCTTATAGCTCGCGATCTAATTTTCGTAGCGCGGCCAAATTTTGTTTGGTAATTTATTATGAGACAGTGTTAATTTTTGGTGACAGGAGACCCCACACGGTGAGGATCGAAAAATTTAAAATGCTCATAACTCGCGATCTAATTTTCGTAGCGCGGCCAAATTTTGTTTGGTAATTTTTTATGAGACAGTGTTAATTTTTGGTGACAGGAGACCCCCCCCCCACCGTGAGGGTCGAAAAATTTAAAATGCTTATAACTCGCGATCTAATTTTCGTAGCGCGACCAAATTTTGTTTGGTAATTTATTAAGCTATTGCATAGCTTTTATCGCGGACTTTGAGCGCGGCGACTTAATCTAGGAATTCCGTAACGAGAAAAAATCCTAACACTCCGGCTAACGACGTTTCAGTTTGGCAGTCTTCGGCACGGTATCCTTCGATAGACTTCAGCAGACATTGACGCGGTATTTTTGCATAAGTTGATAAAAATCCTATGCAATAGCTTTACCGCGGCAGTCCCTGAGTGCCAAACATATTTTTTTTTATTTTAGACTCCCTTTTATCAGTGAATTTTAACGATGTCATTATACATAAAATATTATTTTTTTTTAATTGTCAATAAAAGATTAAGAATCCTGTGAAGGGTACCTGCCACGAAAGTTATAAGTACCACTAATTTGTCGGAAAAATACTTTGTAATCTTTTAATTAAAAAAAAATAATTCTTAATATTTGTTCATCTAAGACTTTTTATTCATTTACTGAAGTCAAATCAAAAAAGGGTTTCTTATCTAAAGTCCTAAATTTTTACGCTATATTAACCCTAAATCAGTTTTAATCATGCAAAACAAAATTTTGCAGATTACTTTTGAGGATTTAAATCTGTTTTTATCAAATAGTTTAAAGTTTTTTCTTCATCTTCTTTTGATTTATATTATGGAGAGATCAAATGGATGAAATGAGTTACTTTAGAAGATCACACAAAATCTTAAATGTTATTTGCTTTACAACTAAAGTTATATATTATTTTATAATTCCTTTCAATTGAAGTAAAAGAAGCTCTCTGTCAAAGTCATTAAACAAATACTCATTAATATTATTTTTAGTACTAGATAAGCGTTTATAATTTATATATTTGCATGATTCCGGTTTGTATTTGAAAAAAGAATGTTTTTTTACCGTTTTTTCCAACTGCAAAGATTAATCTAAATGTATTACATGTCCTAAAAAATGTTAAATATTCGCAGAATAAGAAGCAATATAATGTTGTTTTAATCTTTTTAAAATACAATTTAACAATATACATTTCGATATTTCTGGCCTTTTTAAATATTTTGCAGACCTGTTTGTTTTTCAGCTTTTGTGTCTGTTTGATGTAGAGTTTGAATGGATGATACGTTATTTTAGAAGAAATGTCGAACGGCGACTTTATTTTAAAAAAGATTAAATATTCTTTTCATTCAACAAACCTTAAAATAAATACTTTTCATAAAATTAATTCCATAGAATTGGAGAAAAATAAGGTGTTTGTTAAATATCATAAATGTCTCTGTAATACTAACGAAAGTTTATAATTTCCAACTTATATGTGAAATGGTAGAATCTTTATCATTTAGGAAACATTGAAAAATTTTTTTTTGAATGTGAAAGTAGCCCAGAGGAAAGGTAAAGATAATAAAATTATGAAAATGTATATTCCAATACAATTTATAAATAAAAATAACGATTAAAAGATATGCAATGTTTAGTAATTCAGTTTTAATGTTTTTTAATTAAAATCTTTAAAAACATCACAAGAAAAATAAAACATTAAATAAATCAACTAGTACATTTCGCTACCAAATAATTTAATATCTTTTGCGAAATTAATCGTTTTTAGGTAGCTTTCATTACAAAAAGTAAAAAGCTACCTATTGCAGCCGTCCGGAGGAAAGCACTTCCGGAAAATTTTGGTATATTTTCACTGATCATGACCCCCAGACCCCAAAACCACCCTCCGTTCAAATGTTGACATATATATATATATATATATATATATATATATATATATATATAACCATATATATATATATATATATATATATATCTGATTTTTGTCATGCGATAACTAACGTATTTATGAACCGATTTGAATGAAACTTGGTATGTACATAGTACATACAAATGTCTCGACCGAGTTCGTTGGCCAGCATCATCCGCCATTTTGTTTCAAAATGGCGGCCATTTAAATTTTTTAAAAAATTTAAAATTTAAAATTAAATGCGAAAAAATTAAAAGTTGAAACATATTTTTCTTTTGCGTGTTAGAACTTAAAACAACGATTCCAGAACACTTTTTATTTTTTCTATATCTTAAAAAATGATTGAGTTATAGCACTTTGAATTTTTCTTATGGCTGACATTTTGAAACGATCTGATTTTTGTCACGTGATAACGCGTATTTATGAACGGACTTGAATGAAACTTGGTATGTACATAGTACATACAAATTTCTCAACCGAGGTCGTTGACCAGCATCATCCGCCATTTTGTTTCAAAGTGGCCGCAATTTAAAAATTTTTAAAATTTTTAAATGTAAAATTAAATGCGAAAAAAATAAAAGTTGAAAAATATTTTTCTTTTACGTGTTAGAACCTAAAACAACGATTCCAGAAAACTTTTTATTTTGTCTATATCTTAAAAAATGATTGAGCTATAGCACTTTGAATTTTTCTTATGCCTGACATTTTGAAACGATCTGATTTTTGTCACGTGACAACACGCGTATTTATGAATCGATTTGGATGTAACTTGGTGTGTACATAGTATATACTGAGGCCTGAATTGAGTTCGATACTCATTTCCATCCGCCATTTTATTTCAAAATGGCGGCCATTTAAAAATTTTTATAAATTTTAAAATTTAAAATTAGGTACAAGAAAGTGAGAAATTGAAAAAGATTTTTCTTTTATGCATTTGACCCTGATACAAAGATTCCAGAGCATTTTTTGTTTCGTTTGTATCTTAAAAAATGGCTGAGTTATCGCATATATATATATTAATCGATTTCAATATGAGTGTGCATGTGCACTTGAATTAAGATTTCGACCAAGCTCATAATCAGGTTCTACTAATTTGAGCTTAGTATTTTTGAATAAATAAATATATAAGTATATGAAAGCTACCTCTTCCTCCCGGCACTGCCGGAAGGACTATTTAATATCAAAAACATAATTATGAGTTTTTAAAATGTTTATGGCGGTTTTTAAAATATGTCTTTAAGGTTAATTTTTCTATTTCTATAAAAGGACGAGATTTTCATTGCCTTCTGTTCCAAATAAATAAATGTTAATTATACTACCACCTAAAATGAATTACTTTAGAGTTTAAAAATCGGTTAGCCATTTTTATGGGCATCGTGGATAAATTTGTACGCAAAATTAACCTGCTGTTGAAAAATCGAATATTTTAAATAACACTGAAAAAAAAACTGAAGCAGTTAATTTTGATAGAAAAATCTATCCATTTCTTGTTTTCTTTCAATACCGTTATCCCTAACTCCATCCATTATCATTAGTGGTTAATGAACTGTCTAAATAAAACTTTTGCTTGTTAATCCTTAAGTACAGAAACCTTCAAAATGCTAATGTTTTGCTTTGGACAGAACTGCTTTTTAGGTGCGTTCGTAATTATGTAAATACGTAGCACCTAAAGTTGTCGTTCAGTCCGTCCGTCTGACTGTCCATCTGCCTGTCCGTCTGTCTGTCCGTCTGCATATAACAACGCAAAAACTACCCAACCGAATCTAATATATAATTATTATATAATTTTGTCGGGTCATTTCATATGTTATGAGAATCGGATGGATAGATGAATTACAGGGACGATCAAAAGTATTCCGTTACATTACGGTCAATGGGAAAAAATGTTTCAAATGTTTTAATCGTTTGAAATTTAAATTACATACTTATTACATAATTTGTCAAGTCATTTCAAATTTTTTGAAAATAGGATGCCTAGGTCAAATACAGGGGCAATCAAAAGTACTCCGTTACATTACAGTCAATGGAAAAAAAAAAGTTTCAAAGTATTTAATAATATTACACTCATTCGAACATAATAATATTGATATGCATCATAAAGTACATATTATAATCTACATTTTACATAATTTGTGGTGCAAAGAACATTTGTTATTGATTTACAAGGCCACACAAAATTATTCCATTACATAATGAGTATAGAGAGAACATTATTTGGTGCGCATTTTAATTGTAATTAACTATTTACAATTTTATGACATTGATATATGAGAGTGATATTTTTCAAATTTCATTATCGTACGAACGCACCTCATTGCTACACTTCACGTGCAATTTCCAACTTGTTTAATTAATGCAAAACCTATAGCTCTACGAAAAATGTTTAATGTAGGCTAAGTATTAACAGCAAAAAAAGTTGTATTGGATTTTTTACGTTGTTCATTAAATGTTTTTAGAGTTCATTTTATTGGAAATACGTTTAAGGATTTTATGTTGAAAAAGATTGTTTAATGTATGACTAATTTATTCATTTAAAAAATGTTTAAATAAGTTGAATTTAAGAATATCTTTATACTTTCGTTGCTATTTTAATTCTAAATTGCACCCATTGTCATTAGAACTGTCTGTCTAGATTCATATTTTTTTTTATTCTGCTGAGAGTATTGATTTCTACTGCTAATGAATTCGTTCCAAAGAAATATATGTAATAAAAAACAAAAATATCCTTAAAACCAAAAGAGTCTGCAGACATTATGAATATTAATGGCAGAGAAAAATCAGCATTGGAATTTTTGAATAGATTATTATAATGTTTCAGAGAGATTTTGAATTCAGTTTAGGATCCTTGCGTGTGTTTAGAAAGCATTCGTATGCAAATATAAAATAGCTTTTCCAAAAACGAATAACTTACAAAAAGAATATACTTAAACGGATTTAAGTGAGAAAGATATTATATACTTTTTTCTTCCCAGTATCATTAACATGCATCACTTCCATTACCGTCAGAGCGAGCTGTTATGTAACAGCCTAGATAAATATCTTACGCGATCTATCTTGTCTTACAATGCCTCGAATTGCACCCTAATGCAAATGTATGGTTTGGAAAGGGATTTATTTTATTCTAAAGCGAATATATATCACTAGCTGATACGCTCGGATTTTCCCGGTACCATAGATATTTTCATACAAATTACTAGTATTTGAAATTTGCATTCATATTAAAATAGAAATAAAGACAAATACTAACGGAAGATGAAATTTGTCGAAAATTCGTGCTTTAGTTTTTGAGATAGAGCTATTGCAATAATGATAAATAATGCAGCATAGCATCGTCTCCTGTCATGCGATATGCACCAAAACGTTATCAACACTACGTTAGATCAAGGACTAAGTGAATCCAAAGTTTTATGAAAATACGGGCATTAGTTTTTGAGGTACAGCTATTATAGTAATTGTGATTAGAAGTGGGCAGTATAGCAGCGCCGTCTGCTGAGCGACATACATCAAAAACTAATCAGCTCCAGTTTATATCAAGGTATAACAAAACTTAATGTTTAGTGAAATTTTATGCATTAATCCTTGAGATAGTCTCCACAAAATTTTTGGCAGATACAGACTCACAGAGTAACAGAGACTGTCATAGATAAACTGACAGGTAGACATTTTTTAAAAAACCATCAAATTGTGCTCCAGGCCTTTTGAAACATATACATTTAATGAAAACCGGAAATAGAAATATTTCACGAATTCAATACTTTTTTCTTGTAAAGTTTGAAGAAAGTAAGTGTCTTACATATAATAGTAAAGAGGACAATAAAAGGAACGTGAATAGTTAGTGCAATTTCGAAGCGTTCGACACGACAGCTTATTATGACGCATCATGGACAATATTTGTGATTTTATAAAGATAGAAAGAAGTTTCCGAAAAATCTATTTTAAAAGACGATAAAGGAATGGAGATATTTTTAGCCTGAGAAAAATTAGAACTGTGACATGATGCCCAGCAGTGTGAAATAACTCAAATCTTTGAAATTCCTTCGTTTAATTCTTTTAAGAGATTTTAACACAAAACTTTACTATTAAATATTTTGAAAGATGTAGACTGTTTTAGGAAAATATATTAATTTTAATATATACGTGCTTTTATTAAAATTTCTTAAACGATCCCATACTATCTTATTATTACTTTTTTAAATATTCAAAAAATATATTAAATGTAGAATAATGCACACTGGCACAGTTCCATTTCCCTTTATTAAAATGGGCTGCAACTTTCTATAGCATCATGTAACTCTATGAATAGAAACAGATTCTTAAATTCTACGCAAGGAATTTTATAAGCACGACTGCAGTAATCTTTATCGTAAATAAACAGCATTAACATTCTGTTTATGTTTCAATCATGGATTTAAGTTTCATTCTATTAAAATTATTTTGCATTTTTGACAGTGAAGGAGGATTTATGGAAGTGCTTTTCTAAATCATAAAATGTAACTTATGCAAATAAAATACGCAGTAGACATTAATCATCAGGCCGATTTTAAGCTTTGGGTTTATTTTCTTATACTTTTTTCATTTGTTTATAATTAGCTGCAATTTGTTTTAAAGAAAAATATTGTTTTCATGAAACAGGAGTGAATACTGTCAAAAAATTATACGAAAATTTATCCTATAAATACGCATTCATCGCTGAACTTTTCGTATGTGCACGAAAAAGGGATATTGGCATTAGAAAGAATATGTAAGGATGATATTTAACCTAAATATGTAACGAAATTTAAATATGCAATGTTAGGACTAGGCAAAAAGTCCTATCCAATGATATCTATTCCATCGTTGCATGCTATATGTTGGCTAAGTTGATCATATAAAATTAGATGCAGGAAAAAAATCCTATTCAATGATATTTCATTCATCGTTGAACGCTACATTTGATTTAAATTCAGTGTGTGATCCCCGATGTGGGCAAAAAAAAATCTTATCCCATGATACATGATTCATCGTTTTATGTAACATATTTAATTATTTCAGCGTATAACGCCAGTTGTATGGGCAAAATAGAACCTCTTTCATCGCTAGGTGCTACTTTTTATTTGTCTTCAGCATATGTTATTAGATGAGGGTAAAAACTCCTACTACAATGATACCTCATTCATCGTTGTACTCTACATTTGGGTTAAATTTAATGTGCGATATCAGATGTAGGCAAATCCTAAACCATGATGCCTCTTTCATCATTATATGCCAAATGTGTGTTATATTCAGTATCCGATATCAGATGCGGAACATCTAATTTTACTCAATCTAAATTCCCTTAAAAATATTTTAGTCTACCAAGTTCAGTTCAGGCTTAAATGCATGTTATGTCAATTTCAGTTTATGTCTTCTGATTTATGTTTCCATTTATCGGACTCTGCTGCTCTTAATTTAGGTATTGAAAGTTATATGAGAAAATTGGGATTGCATTAATCTACCAACACTTACGTTTAAAACCAATTTAGACAGTATATCAGGTTATTTTCCAAATAAGAAGCCAAAATAAGCTTTTTATTAGTTAAATTTTAAATATTTAAATAATTACATAATTACTTCTATTAAAATTTAAACTATTCAAATAATATACTACCTCTCTATTTAATTAAAATATAATTTGAATTATTTATAAATGCTAAAGCACATTATAGTAACTATGTTTATAAAAATTATCTTATTTCATCAAACTAAAAAATTCTTAAAAAAAATGCTTTTTTTAAAAAATTAAAATTAAAGATCACTTTACTGTGATGCAAATAAAAAACGAATATTTTTCCAAGCAAGTCATTAGTTTATATAAATTTAAATTAATCTTAACGCATTTTAAAGTAATCAGAGATTACAAATATAGCTGTGATTATTTATCTACTTCAATTACAATGTAAAACGAAAAAGCAATTAGATATTTGCATTTTTTTCCGCTCTTATGAAAAATCGCCAATTAAGTCAATTAGAAACATTTGAATAATGTTTCACGAAATATATATAGATATATATGAACTCTTATGCACTTAAATTATCTTAAAAGAATAAACGCTAATTAATTAGCCTGAAAAGTACAATTAAAAAATTTAATTAAGCTGTAAATCAAGGATATTGATTTCTACTTTTTTTATTCAGTTAAGTAAATTATCAATGACAGGAATTGGTTTTTGTCATAACGGATTTTTTTTAGTACATATGATTTTTTTTTAAATGTGCAGCTTTTAACGTGTGATGTTATAAGCTTATAATGTGATTAATTAAAAAATCACAAACGGTTAGAAATGCTATACGTTACTTAACGGATTACACATGGCTTGTTTGTAAAACAGATTATAGATCATAAATATAAAATATATGACGGAATGAAATTTTCACCTTGCTTTTAATACAAAATATATAATATGAACTTTAAAATGTTCAAGTTCACTTAAAAGGCGATTAAAATAATCTTAGTACTTTCGAGTCTTTAGTTAGGTTCTTCCACAGAAATTATTGTCTTTCTCTTTTGAAAGTAGTGCTGTAAAACTAACGACTAAATAAATACCCGTGTGATGGCGTTATTTTAAAGCTGACTACCCGTTTAAAAATTATCGTTACTCGTTACTTCTCAGAAACCGGCTATTAAAAATAATCGTATGTACTATATAACTGCAACAAACCTTGTTACATATGAAACATGAGTGTTTGGAAGAATTAGCATTTTTTACTCTTGACATATTATTATGTGCTGCCATCTATCTTTCCATAAAATACAGATTTAATCAAGTTTCTAATTTTTTTTTTTTTTTTTTGGGGGGGGGGGGCAAACAAAATTAAAAACGATGCATAATTGAGTACAACATATCTAAATTGTAGAATTGATTACCTATGAAAATAAAGAATAATCGGAGAAAGCAATTTAGCAAGAGCAAAAGCTTAAAAAACTTATACAATAAAATTATGAGATGTAATTGCACAAACAAAATGTTTTTACAAGCAAATTCTCTCACTAATTTTACACTAACAACATATGTGTAATTATGTGTAATGAAAATTTAATTTCTGGAATAATTTAAAAACAATATGTTTTATTTCTTATGTGATCATCCTATCAAACACACACCTACATTTGTACTTCAATCCATTATTATCTCAGAAAATTTTTATTTATATTTTAAAATATTTCTTTTTTCTTCAGATATGAAATTTAAAAACAAACAGCAAATATATTTTTAAAACTAACAAAAAAAAAGAGAAAAGAAAAATAAACTTTATCATAAAAACATTTTTAAAAACAATCTAAAAATTTGTCTTTATCATGGAAATGCTTTCAAATATAAAATATAAATACGTATGCAAAGATATTTTTATAGGAAAATAATATACTCAAAGCAAACCTGTAACTTTTAAAACTTAATTTCTTGAAAATGTTCAAAAAATGTACTTTGCTCTTTGCAACATTTCATCATTATTACTAAGCTGCTGGTTCAATGATGGTAGTAACAACGGTTTTGATAGAACCAAATTATCATGTGATAGACGATGCTTTACTAATAAATGTTTTTTAACTCATCGTTGAACTTCCTTCAATTGAATACTTCATTTGGCATAAATCACGTTTTGCTTTATCACTTGATACTGCAGAAAAATGTTCACAATTTATTGCTTTTTCTTTCCATAATAAATAAATAAATAAATAAGACCTACGGAATCTAAATCATTTGAGAATAACTGATACATTTAAACTGAACGATACGCATACCAAAAGAACTCAAATTGGCATCTCTTACGCGTCGACTGTCTGGTTTCATTCATGAATTGTACAAACGTACGTAAACAGAGTTTGAAGTTAGTTTCGTTTTTTTCGGTGGTGTATTGGCAGTATCTATAAACGAGTGATATTTCAAAGAAACGATTCTGTATTTCGTATTTTAGAGAATACCCATTATACGTTAACGAATATGTGTGGTTTGCAACAGCTCTATTTGAAAGAAAGAATCTCTTTTGAAAATTTGAAAGAAAATATTCTCTGAGGAAGAGTCTGATTAAAGGTTTGGAAGTACTAAGATATTTAAAAATAAGATTAACTATTAGCATCTCTAGCTGATTATTTTAAATGCCTTTTAAGTAAACCTCAACATTTTAAAGTTTTAAAGTTTATATTATATAATTATAGATTATAGATAGTTGGATTTTTTTTTTGTTGAATTTTTAAATCTTAAAAAATTAGGTCTAATATCTTTAGTACTTGAATTCCATTGATAACATTTAAAATACTTTTTTTAATCCTTATTCAGATGCAACGTGCAAGAGAGGTGCGCTTCCAAGGCTTAGTAAACGCTGTCTCGGAAATAGATCCGCGTTTTACTTGTTTACTAATAACACTAATAAATGAGGTTTTTTGACCCAAAAGTCAAATATACTCTTTTTGTACTTCCAAATGAAAGTACTTAATAACTGTATAGAACTACTAATAATGCATTTGTTAAAAACCTTGCTCAATGCTGCACAGAAAGAAGAACTTTAATAAGAGCTTGTGCAAATGCAAAATAAACATCACACAATGTTAACAAGTCCGCCTTTCTAGCTTTATTCAGAACAGACATTATAATTTTTGTTTACACTTCAACAAAACAATATATTGTACTATCCCACAAGTTTTGGGGGTTCGCTGCCGGGATTGAAGGATTTGAATGATTTCGCTGATTTATATTTGAATTTGAATTTCACGATGAAAGCTATTTTGTACTAAGAAGATCTAAGTCTAAGAAGAATGTTTTGTTTTTAAACTAAAACGTATAAAAAAAAGGAACTGTTTGTTATACGTGTAATGATTAGAAATTATCTGTAATCAAACTTGCAAGATAGTCAAAAGATAGAAATAAAAAGTTGGAAATTGCACGTGAAGCGTAGCAAATTAGGTGCGTTCGTACGATAACGAAGTTTTAAAAATATTACTTTCATATATCAATCTCATAAAATAGTAAATAGTGAATTACAATTAAAACGCTCATCAAACAACCATTATGTAATGGAATACTTTTGTGTGGCCTTGTAAATCAATAACAAATGATCTTTGCACCAAAAATTATGTAAGATGTATATTATAATATGTACTTTATAGTTGCATATAAATTTTATTAAGTTCGCATGAGTGTAACACGATTAAAATACATTTCAAACACTTTTTCCCATTGACTGTAATGTAACGGAATATTTTTGATTGTCCCTGTAATTGATCTATGCATCCGATTTTCATAAAATTTGAAATAACTAGACAAAATTATGTAATAATTATGTATTTTAAATTTCAAACGTATAGAATATATTTGAAACTTTTTCCCCATTGACCATAATGTAATTGAATACTTTTGATTGCCCCTGTAATTGATCTATGCACACGATTATCAAAAAATTTGAAATAATTCGACAAAATTATGTAATAATTGCGTATTTTAAATTTCAAACGATTAAAATGCATTTGAAACTTTTTTCCCCATTGACCGTAATGTAATGGAATACTTTTGATTGCCCCTGTAATTGATCTATGCATCCGAGTTTCATAAAATTTGAAATGACTCGACAAAATTATGTAATAATTATGTATTTTAAATTTCAAACGATTCGGTTGGGTAGTTTTTGCGTTTTTATATGCGGACAGACAGACGGACGGACAGACGGACGGACTGAACGACCACTATAGGTTCTACGTGTTATATAATTACGAACGCACCTAAAAATTCAATATGAAATCAACGTTTCGGGCCGTCGTCAGGAAAATAGGATAGTGAAAGGACTAAAAATTTAGAGATGAATGCTTCCTGCGCGACAGACAATTTCTCGCACCTTGACTAATGATGTAAATGCAACCATGGCCAACTATATCTATAAGGCCCATTTATTTGAGATTAATGTATGAAGTCTCCCGCAAGAGGACGCTGTTACCTTGCCCAAGTCATTCTGACTAATCGTGCAAACACTGAACCAAAACAAAGACAATGTGCTCAGAACAGAAATCAGCTCATACAATGCTAATTTGGGCAAAGTTTGTGCCACGTGGTCCGATGAAATGGTTCTGGGTTTGAAGCTGAATCCAGCTTCACTTTTTCGACAGTTTTTAGCGAAATGCGCAGGCCTTTATATCTAGTTGGCTACTATGCATTATCGCCATCCAGTGAATATCAAAGAATATCATATATATTATAAAGCAGAAGTTCTGAAACTACCAAACGAGTGTTTTCAAAAACTACCCGATGGATCTTTTTGCAGATTATATCATTCGATAGGAAATATTTTTGCGGAGGTTTATGATACAAATATACAGAAATAACTCTGATTTTTTTCGTACTAAATTTCGTATTTTTCGGTAATTTTTGACGGAAGGGTTGTAACAACTATTTTTTTGGCGATAATTATATTTCAAAAAAGAAATGAAATACTTTCGCTAATGAAAAACAATATAAACATTTCGAAAAAAACCTGTTAATTCATTGATTTAAAATAAATAATGATAAAAAGAAAAAAATCCGTTTAAGGCTAAATAATATTATGAAAGGAAAATATTTATCTTTAACGGAAAAAAAATATATTTATGATATTTAAAAAGTAACTCAATGTGAAAGAAAGTTTTGAAGTGACACAATATTTGACTATTTATTTCTTTCGAGCCAGATTAAAAGAAAACAACATCTCAAAAATTTTATTAGGTAAAACATATGTATTTTTTTTTTCTTTCTTTTTTTAAAAATATTTTTAAATCTAATTTTTCCGTTGTGTATTTTACAGAAGAAACTCGCAGAATTAATTTTTTTTTATAAAGGCTCTAATTGTTATTTGTATGTTGTTTGTTCAATTAGGTATTTCAATCTACTTTTGTCGCCAATCAATGCGATTCTAAACCAAAAAAAAAGCACAAGACGGAGCGATGTTTGCAAGAACTATTTTTTTCTCTCTCTCTCTTTTAATAAGTGAGAGCATTTTTAGGAAAAAAATTTACATTTAACTTAAATACATAAATAGCAGTTAATACCACAAAAATGAATAATATTTAAATTTTAGGGTAAATGTCTTTCCACATACATAGATATTGTAAAATAATTTAACTGCAACTTAAAAAAAATTTTTTTTGGCACAGATATCGCATATGCACTACATTGGTGCGATTTGTCTCTTACGCCAAAACCATATATACATCTGGGTAATTAACTGACGCCAAAGTGTCATTATTTTGCTTGATATGGCAACCCGGATGTTATTGTCTATTTATTAATAAATTGTCTATTTACAATATTTTTCTTTTTTTTCCAGTTATATAAATATTTTAATCTAGGCACATTTGTCATACATGCGCCACATTTGCGCGACTGCAATAAAATGGCGATTTTATGCCTCACTTGGTAACCTGGATGTTGTTTATTTATTAATAAATTTTTATTTTATTTTATTTTATTTTTTAAAGGATATAAATAGTTTTGTTTTATAATTATTAATTAAACTTTTTAAAATTTATTGTTATTTTCTATTTAAAATAACAGAAAATAATTGTAAACTATATATGTAATTGGTATTTGAAAACAAAATTTTCTCCAAATCGACATAAAAAAAAAATTAAAAAAAAATTGCGCCAATGTGGTGCGTATATGTTATGTATAATTTTTTTTCACTATACTACAGTATTTAAACATGCTGTATAAATAATGATTATTGTTTTTTCCAAACATGTTTGGCACAGTTATTATATACACACTGAGGTATCTGACTATCGCCAAAACGGTGTTATTTTGCCTGATATGGTAACCCAACAATAGTAGTTTCTGTATTAATAAATTGTTTATTTATTTTCAATTTCTTTTAAGAAATTCTGTATATAGTTTTGCTCTACAATTTTAAAAATGCACATTTCTTCACTATTCTAAAACGAGGATTTTGCCGCATTGGTATTGGAAGGAAATCTTGCAAATCCGGATTTGTGCGGGAGTTTTTTGTGAAATATGATATTTTCAAATGTAAATTGAGTGCTACTTGATTAACACGTCGGCCAGTTTCGCCAAACTGGCAAAATTTACATAAATTTATTTTAAATAACGAAAGAATAAACATAAATAAAAAATACAAATTAAAAGTCGAATTAAAAAGCACTTATGACGTAAAAAAATACGTGTATCACGTGTAATATCAATTGCTATCATACTTACGATCATCGATTATTGACATTTATTCCTATAATCTGCTATTAATTTTTTTCCTCGACAGAATAATCAAGTAGTATTGTACATTGTACAAACTCCAGTTAATATTACAAAAATTGAGCTAAATAACTAAATTTAGGTGCAAATGCACACACCCATGTTGTAAGAAAGAGGCACAAATGTCATATATGCACCACATTAGGGTGATTCATTTCTGGCGCCACTTTAACGGAAACTTCGTTTTCAAATGACAGATACATTTCTATTTTACTTTTCTATGTATAGAGCATAACATTTTGTATCATTTTAAAATGCAAATGATATGAAAGTAAATAAATAGTTCATTAATAAATTAAAAACAAAGCTGGATTACCATACGAGGCATTAAATGTTCATTTTGTTTCAATCACGTCAACGTGATGCGTATATGACATCTGTATCAAAAAATGAATTTCACACATTCAAAAAACATTCACCTTATTTTTCTAAGGAAAGCTTTATTTAACTTTATTTATTCTGCTGCATTCCAAAAATGGAACACTGTAATAGATTTGTCAAGAGCAGATGTACGTTGCGAAATATAATACAATATTGATAGAGGATGTATTAAGGTTTCCACAGATGCCCATATCCTCAAGTTGAGAGATTTAGAGTTCAAAAACTATCAAATGAAAATGAATCACTTGAAAATTGTTTAAATTCAATGGTCAATCTTTGTGATCATAATGCTCGCTATTTTAGAAGTATGGTGGAATAGATAATATCTAAATTGCTCTTTTCATAATAGCCTCATTTATCTATCAAACTCTACAATAAATGGTCAACTGAAATATTTTTTTCTTAAAAGCCCGAATTTTATCGAATGCATAAGCTGATACAACAACATAATATTTTATTATTACTTTAATATATTTTGGCGTCAAGGGACCTTGATTCTATTGCTGTTGTCATTATTTTTGGCTCAGTTTTGTTTTTTCTAGCTCGCTGAGTTTTGCACTGATAAAGAATCTCGACAGTAGATTCGAAACAGCTGTTTGCTAACTTTTAATGCATTTTTGGTGCATTTATAATCGTTGGTTTTCTATTTTTAAATACAATGGCGTTTTGTATGATTTTCAGAAATGTGAAAGAGCATTCGAGGTGAAGTTGCTTTAAAAAACACAATCATATTCGATATTTTGTTTGATTCATGTTTTGTTTTGAAAAATAGACCAGCGCAGCGGGCTTAGCCTGCTAGTTTCTAATAAAATTAAATCGAAACGAATCAAAAGTTTGAATAAGTTGCATTTTACGCACGAGGAAAAGCTAAAGTACTACAAACAGATACAGATTAAAGACTTTATGATGCTATGCTAGATTTTTGGGATGCTATAGAATGAATTATCGTTTCAAGGTTCATTTTCACGTGCAATAACATCAACAGATTATTTAATTTTACTTTCATATGGGCTACTGCATGTTACTATAAATTTTGTATCTTCAAAGTTAATGCGGCGATTTTTTTTTACCAAGTAGAATCGAGAAAGAGCTGTATTCTGTTGATGTTGTCTAAGTCCCCGCGATGCTCTTTAATTCTTACTAAAAAGCTTACGCGTTGTCATGCCGATATAGACTCTTTCAACATAATTTGATAAAGCGGTAGGTATTTTATATACCAGATTTTTGACATATTAACATTTCTTCAATCATATTTATGTTATTTTGTTATGGTGAAAATTGTATTAAAGTGAAGAAATAAATAGGTAATCAATTGGTATCATTTATTTATTCATTATGTTTATACTCGCGCAATTTTTGTGCACATTATTTTATGTATTCGGTTTTTGTAAAAATGACAGAGTAAAAAAAGTACCCGAAAATTTAATGTATCAATTCTTCTTACAACCATCTTTGCAATGATTTTTATTTTCAAATTATTTCTTCAAAAATGTAACACATTTTAAAAAATGAAATCTTAGAATGCGTATCGGAAATTTTAGATAAATGCTATATATATATTGATATCCATTAAGATTCTCGAACATTCTCCGTTTTTTACAGAAAAACAATACTGCATACTTTTTTCAAAAATGTGGGAAGAAAAAAAATTCACTATTATTTTAAAAGCCGTCGCTATGATTGATTAACTTTAAATCCACATGTTTTAGACGTAAAGAAAAAAAATATCACATGTCAGGTCTCTGGTAAAAAAAAGAATATAAATTTCAAATTCTGCATTTTTATATCAGTCAAGGATTTTGATTTAATCTTTAAAAAAAGTACTTGATCCAGCCACAAAATCGAAGATGGATACGTCTCGTGAAGTTGAAATGCAGCATAATGTATTTCTGTCAAATAACTTTAAAAGCATAGAGTGAATGCATACATAGTGTTTCAATTTATGTTACTAATAAATAAATATGTTTATGTTATGCATGGATTTACTGATGACAAGTTATAGTACCACCTCCTCCCCTCCATTTCAGGTGCCTTCCATGATAGTAATTCAGATTTTCAATAATAGGGTGCCAAACAGTTAAAATGGAATAAAATGAAACAAAAATAATTTTTTTGACTCAAAACAAGATAGTACAGAGGGAAAAGACGGTACATTCGAAGATAGTACAGTGAGTTATGCACTATTATAAAAAAAAAATGTGTAAAGTTACTACACTTGTGAGGGACCTTTGTCATAAAGGCACTCTAGTATTTCTGAGATCGTGAAATCAATAATCTAACATGTGTAAGCGTGAAAGCGACATCTATCCTCTCTTTTACTTTAATTTTCTAGAGCGTGTGTGTCTCTTTCGGATTCTACAGTTAGGTCGCGGTTAGTAGTATAATGTAAATTTGAAGTATCTCAGTTTGCAGCATATAAAAGCTAGGAGTTTGAGTGTGTGTGGTGTGTCTCTGGCGACGTTAGCCAGCAGAGTGTGTCTAGCGATATTAGCCAGCCTCTCTAGCGGCGATTGCCCGCTGGTGTCTAGCAGAGTGTGTCTAGCTGCGTTGATTGATCCAGAGCAAGCGATATCGAGTGTTAAGCGAGTGAGTTGATAAGGAATTTGGGAATTCGACTCGAGAAGTTGGCCGGTGGTAAGAAATTTAATAGTAATTACGTTGATTATCTCAAAGTTAATAAAGAAATGTATACAGCCACGGGCTGTCTAATAAGTTGTATCTAGCAGTTTAGCCGGAAGTAATCTGAGGTGCTGAGTGATTGAGCTAGTTCCGGAGCTGAGAGTATGAGTTTAATCCTTTAGTAGTAGTCTCAGTTGTGAAAATTACAGACTTGCTCCACTCCCCTTGAGCCCTTATCGTTTTTAATAAACTGTTTTTTATCTTATGTACTGAGTTATGTCTGCATTTAACACCCAGTATGAGCACCCAACCGTTACACACTTTTTCTAGGAAACTGGAATTCCTAGAACTTTTTATGTAACGCTATAACAAAAATTCATAAAGCCGATTCCATTACATGAATTTTTACTATATCCTCTAAATAAAAAGTCCTAGGAATTCCAGTTTCCTAGGAAAATTTTAGTAGCTTTGTAGATTTTTTTACAGTGTAAAAATGCAAAAGCAATTTGGAAAAAAAATAGCTATAGTTCAAAACTCGTAGCGCAATAGAAAATTCACATCCTGCAATTAATGTTATTGTTGTGTGCACCTCACTCATAGAAACCAATCTTTTTGAAATAGTGTAACATCATTTAAATACTCCGGAAACCTTTTTTTCGAGATAGGTCGTCATTTATCGGAATTCTTTAAAGCATCACTGCATATAAACATACTATCTAGATACTTAATTTTCAATACTGAACATGTCAGCCGAATCGTCATTAAAATAAATCAATCATAATAGAAATTCGAGTATATTTAGGCGAGTTAGAGCACAGAGTAAAGGCAGAGAGACAAATCAAATTAATAAGTATTTTATGGAAGAAAGTTTAAAACTAGTTTGAAATTATTCTTCAAATACGGCAAATGATGTATGTTTGTATTAGTTTTAAAAAATTTTCAGATTATACATGCGGATGTAATAGCTGTTTCATATTTAAGCGAAAGTGCATGAACACAAAGTTTATGAAGATTTTTTATATATCAAATTATATATATAATCTTAAATAGAACATCATCACCCTAACAACCTATAATCATTATCTATTATGGGATATCATTGAATTCATAATGTAGGATAGATTTAATAGAAAAAAGAAAACCTATTAATATCTTTGAAGTTTTGATTTGATTTTCATAAAATTTGAAAGAACTCGAAAACATTCTGCTACGATTCAATACATTAAATTTTAAACCATTCGGATAAAGAGTTTTTGTATTGTTCTATACAGACTGACGGATGGACAAGGTGACGTCTATCGGTGCTATGTATTTATACAATTAAAAAAGGAGCTGAAAAGTTAGGAGAAACATTTTTATGAAGAATTTTGAAATCAATAAAAGTGCAATAAAGTTGTTTTTTAAGAAAACCAGAAAAGTGTTTTTTCATTGCTGTAGAAATTTGGATAAAATGACTTATGCGTTACGCACAGATACGTTTGACTTTTATAATATAGATATAATTCATACATTTTTTACGATTTCACTTTGCCCTAATATTTTCAGTGGTTCTAGTTCCTTTCCCCCCCCCCCCCCCCCCCGATTGTTTGTATCATTTGGCAAAGCATTTTTCAATTTTTAAAGATAGGCTTAAGCCTTTTATAAATAATCTTCTATAAATTTGGACTGAGGCTTCATTAATAAACATTTCTATTCATCGGGAGTAATTTTTTTTTGCTTTATAATAGCATTTATTTTTTTTTTTTACTATACGTGAACAATGTCACCGGTAACAGCTAGAAAACCACTCGGGTGCGGCAATCACAAAACATTATTCTATCTCATAAATGTTAATACTTCCAGAAAAATTATGCATAGCAGCGTCACCGGTTAGGTAATTGACAAAAAATATAATCAGCAGATATTTATGTCAAGTTCTAACTGAATCTGATGTTCGATGAAAATCCGTGGGTTGGTTTCCAAGATATAATCACTGCAAAAATCACACAACAATCTGGATAAAAGTGCCATCTGATGAGCAATTTACTCCAACAATTTATGAACACTAATTTATTATAGGCACTATCTGTATTTGAAGCAGAATGAAAATTCTTGTATTCGTTCCTGAGATGGAACAAGTGTGATAATCATAAACAATGCCGCATAGCAGCACCACCTATGGGATGAATTACAACAAAAGTAATCAGCACCATATTATATCAAACACTAATAGAAATTTTATTAATATCTGTCGGTTAGTTCTTGAGAAATAGCTATAGTGGAAATCAAATCGTGAATGGGGCAGCATAGCAGCGTCACCTGTTCCGGATATATACACCAAAAAACGAGTTAACATTAGTTAAATAAAGGCCTCACTGATTCTGATGTTTTATGAAATTCCGTGCATTACCTTATCCGAAAATTATACACATTGCGGCCTAGCAGCACCACCTGTTAAGACAGTTAGACCAAAAAATAATAAAAACCATACAATATCAAGGACTAACAGAATCTGAAGTTTTAGCATAATCCGCTTGTTACGTCTTGAGATATATAGCTATTGCAGAATTCTTAAAAAAGGCAGGCATGAATTATTTATGTCACATGTAATTATTTATGCAGGCTGAAAAAAGGTAGCTCCACCTGTTGGGTAATATGCACCAAATACTAATCAACTTCAGTTTCTTTCAAGAACTAACTGAATCTAAAGTTTTGTGAAATCGCGTGCATTAATTCTTTTAGATAGCGCACCCACAAAATTTTTGTCACAGAGTGACAGACCGACTCACAGACAAACATTTAAAAAAAAAATAATAATCTCTGACCCCTAAAATTTGCAAATCCGTCAAAAATCGGAATTCAAATATTTTCACGAATCCAATATTTTCTTCTTTTAAAAATGGAATAAAGTCTTAATTTTTGGTAATAACTATAAGAACTAACATTTTTCTAACTATTTGCAAAGTGCGGAAAAGCGTTATAAAAATGTACCTTAATAAAAAATAAATATGCCTGATTAATTAAATCTGAAATTAAAAAAAATATATAACAGGAAATATGAAGATTTACCGTTTGATTTTCCTAAACCATTAAATAAAAGAAATACATACAATTTAATATTTATCAAGACTTGCTACTGATTTCTACCTGTACTGAACTGTATCTACCAATACTGTACTGTAGCTATCTGTACTGTACTGTACTGTACTGTACTGTAGCTTGCAAGTATTCTACTGATGGGTTTTCATATCATTTCAGGTATAAAATCTGCATTTTACTTTTTAAAAATGATATTCATTTTTTTACTCTTTCAGTGGAATTGGAAGGGAAGAAATATTTGTTTTTCATTTAAAAACGTCATTTTTATAGATTCACTTTAAAAGCATTTTCTTCTTCTTGCTTAAGCAAACGAATTTATCATATTTCCATTTTATGCGTAAAAAAGTTTTCCGTTAAGTGCTTTTGAAGAGTCGCTGAACAGTTTTCTTGAATCTGTAAAAGTCTTTCTATAAAAAAGAGAATTAAATTATCTGAAAAAAAAATACAATTTTTGATAAGATAGTTAGTCCACTAAAATTACTTTCAGAAAACACTACAGACATTATCTACACACACACAATTTTCACAGCTGAAAATTTAAAGACATTATCTATTTAAAAGGTTCGTTCGTAGTTATATAAATAAGTAGCACACATAGTCGTCATTCAGTCCGTCCGTCCTCATATAACAACGCAAAAACTACCGATCCGAGTCGCTTGAAATTTAAAAGTTTTGCATAAGTTTTGCATAATTTTGTCGAGTCATTTTACATTTTGTGAAAATCAAATGTATAATGCAACTTCATGGACAATCAAAAGTATACGAAAAAGTCTGGAGATTTGAGATCCAGAGCGTATGGTAGGTGTTCAATTTGCACCATCCCTCATGAATTTCTTTTGGTATCTTGCAAAGCTTAAAACCAAACTTTAAACTGATCTTTTATTCGTTCATTTTCCTGTTCTCAGTTAAGAACCAACACACTGAACAAGCATTTAGTAAAGCACGTCTTACACAGAACATAAACGACACTCAAGTGAACAACGGCGGGAGAAGATGGTCTACACTTGGCTCTATGCAGGTGCAGCGTTTTGTTTCCCCAGTGTTGCCAGATCGGTTGTTCTGAATTCATTCACCGAACTTTATTGTCAGATATATACATATATATTGTGGTTCATGCGTGGTGGTTTCCAGCTTCTTTCCTATAATACATTTCACGTGAGTCTATAAGATTGTATACATCTTTTTATTTTGCATTTTAGAAATTGTATTCACTTGGTAAATCAATTATAACAAAGTATGTTTTCCAAGTGGGTGAAAAAAGTCATGAACGCATAGTACTTACTTATCGTTTTATCACAAAAATTACTTACCATTCATTAAAAGTATTTATATGAGATACAGTTTTGTGTAAATTTCATTTTATAATTGTTCTAAAAGTCTCTCAAATGAGTTTATTGTGACTAAATTTCTCAAAAATAGTCTCCCAATAATTACGTCTTCATGTAACTTTTTTTAATATCTGAATTTATCCAAAAATGTGTGCAATAAATAAAATATATTACTTCTGCTTGAAGCATTCTTACCTTTTGTTATTTCTAGATGATTATCAGTATTAATTACCTTTTTTTTTTATAAAATGTCACTGTTTTTATTTATCTAAATATTAATGATATATAAAATAATTTAAAGATACAAGATTTGGGAATAATTAAATTACTAGGAACTTAAATTCAATTACATATATTGTATCGAAAAAAATATTTATGCACATAAAGGACACAGAGAAAATAAACGGAACGATCGCTTACATGTTTATTTCTTGTTTATCTAATTCTGTTACATTCTAAACAACTCAGTTAGTGGAAAAACATGTCTTTTTAGATATCGTTATCTACGAAACGTTTTTTTATTGCATGTTCGGAATGTGTGAAATTAGATTTACTTAATTAGGTATCCGGATGAACCATTATTATAAATGGATTTTCTGATGTTATATAAAAATTAATTTAACGCACTTAATTCCCGAGTGCTTACTCACTGTGAATAAATTTGTGTGAATAAAATTGTGAATAAATTTGTGTTAAATCTCTGAATTCCAGGTGAAACTACCGGCAGCAAAGTAGCCGAACTTTTATCGTTCCGTTAGTAGATTTTCCGTTGTGGGAAATACAAGAAGGAAAAATTCCGTTTGAAGGCGCAGTAATTTTCCGTTACAAAGTTTGATTTTTAAAAATAATAATTTAATATAATTTTTTAGATTAATGGATCGATAATTCATCAAAGCGTCCGAGTGATTTTAAGCTGCTATGTTATTTTACTTAATTATTATTATTTTGAATAATTTAGTTCACGCTGTCCTGAGGATCAAACTCGGGACCTTTTGACAGCGGAACAAATCTTTACGAACTGAGCCAAAGCTGCTGATGCCAGATTGTGCAAATTATGTCTTTTAAGAGTTAGTGGGAAAATCTGTTGTGCTTTTTAAAGATTTCCTTTGAAATATATTCCGTAGAATATTTGTAAACGGTTTATTTTATTTTATTTTAGACTGATGCATAATATTTTTTAAATCAATTTTAATTTTTTAAATACTTTAAATTAAAAAAACTGTTTAAAACCACTGTTTTTTTTAATGAATGAACAAAAAGTTTTTATTAACAATATTTTTACAAAAACAAAGTATAGATAACTTTTTGAAATTGTCGTAAACTATTTAATTAATTATTTTTCGGTTAATTAATTAAAAGATAAAAAGAAATATGAAATAAAAGAAAAATAAACAGAAAAAATTTAATTTTAAAGGGATTTTTTTACGTCTTCATTAATCCATGGCACCAGTGGGACCCGAACCCACAATCTGCGTTCGCGGGCGATTAGCAGTGTGGTGCCTTGACCACTCAACCATGGAATCCCCCACAAAACGGAGAGTCTCCGTTTTTTGTTTCTATTTCCATTCGTTTCGTTATTTTCAGGAAATATGGTGGAATTTTGTAATGGAAAATGCCCTTTTGTTGTAAAAAGGGACCTTTTCTGTGAAATTCAGGAAAAAAATTTTCGTGAATTTCAGAATTTTTTAAACAGTGCTGTATGATAAACGTACGTATTCATTTTTCATTCAACTGCAGGAAGAAACTTCTACGCTGAAGAATTATTTATTTTAGTCTAGATACCTGTTAGTAGCAAACTGTTCATATCTTTCTCATTAGCTATTTATTTTGTAAAAAAAGGCATTGTAAAAAAAGGACAATTTTACGGAGATTTTATTGGCAATCAGAAGTCAGTACATTACCCGTTTTTTAATGAAAAATTTCCATAAATTTCCCCCGCCCTTAAAAATGGAAAATGTTCTGTAATTTAGAGCAATTTATCCGTTAAAAAACAGGTATTGTACTAACGTCCCGACTGCCAGTAAAATTTTCCGATTTTTTACAGTGCGGATTGGTGAATGCCAGTAAAATTTTCCGATTTTTTACAGTGCGGATTGGTGAAATTAATCTATCACATTAAAAAGAGAATTACTGGAAAACAAAAAGTCAAAGAATGATTTTCACTTTTAAAATAACACAGTGACAAAAAAGAAAAATAAACGCTATTACTGCCAAATTTGATTTACATATTTTGACAGTATTGTATTTCTTGAAATTAGCTTCAAAGACACAAAGTTATTGCTTAAAACAGCTCTAAATCTTTTTTTCCCAGTACATCAAAGTGACATTCTCTGATACATTTAAAGATACTTTTTTAAGAGTAAAAGTATGACACTTGCTGGCATAATTATTAAAGTTATCTGAAATCAAAAGTGTTTTTTTGTTGTTGTTGTTGTTTTTCTTTTCATTCAACCCATTTTATGTTGATGAATTTTCTAACTGGTACGTGTAAATAATACACTGTAAATAATATTAATATAAATATCACTATAAATAGTACACTGTAAATAATATTTCTAGGTAGTGTGATTTTTATTTCTGGGTATTACTGTTTTCAAATTGTAACTTTCATCTTATATATCGCAGATTTTATTTTAAAATTACAAATTATTAGTTGAAAATAGTTGCACTAGAATGTAACGGATACAGGACATTCTGTTCATTTTGTTCGCAACTGTAAAGTTATATTTTTAATCTTCTGCAATTTCAAATTTAAATATGTACTGACTGAATGTGACTTCACGTAAATCATACATGCTTCACGAAATTTTCAAAAACTTCTAAGTTTACTTAACTGCATAAATATCGATTCTTTTGGCAGCAAGAGTAACATGTGTGCTAAACATCATTATATGCATTATACATAGAAATGGTGCAGTGTAACAAGAGTAAAGTGTTCATTTATTATTTATGGTAATGTGTTGTTATAGCATTCCTTGTTTATTCCTCTGGCTTTAATATGAAATGTAGTTTGAGGCTGATCAATGGTTGATAATATAATATTATTTTATATTGCATTTATTACATTTTTAAATTCACAAGTTAGTTATCAAAATAAGCTATCCTTTGCTAGTATATTTAAAAATGATATAATAAGTTATTAATTCCCCGCTTTTTGCTTTAAGCAAATAACGTAATTTGTAAAATATAGCTCTTACAGTATTATTAATCCTATTTAGAAAATAAAGATGGCGCCACTGCTATTTTTTCTGTTATTAATTACATTATAATAACATAGATCAATTATTTGTTTGAATTTTGCAAAATATCCTTATTAAATAGTATTTTTTATCTATTTTCTTTTCTTTTATATTTATTTTATTTATTTATTTATTTATTTATTTATTTTATCTGGAATTTGAAATGCATTTTTAATTCTCATTTTTTAGATTAAGATCTGAATGTCATTACTTACTTTTTAATAAAATCTATTCACTAACGTTTCTGCCAATAGATGGCGCTCTGTATTGTATATTCGTATTTATTTTACTTAAAGTAAATATTCAACGATATTTTACCGATTTAAAGTAAATTTTCATGGATATTAATTGGAATTTGTTATTAGTATAAAATAATTTAACTATTTTCATTAAGTTCATAACATTTTTGTTTACTAATGTTTTGTAATTAATTATTTTTAATAATAGTTTTTTTAATTATATATTATTAATTATACCTTTTTTGTTTCTGATATAACTTTCTTTGTTAACTGTTTACTGTAACTTCTGGAACAGTGAGATTGCAAATTTGAAATTATCTCACATGGTAGCGAATGATGGTGTAAGTTTATCTTTTTGATAATTTAATTATTATCTTATTATTTCTCTAATATTCTTCTTTGAACTATGTTTTCCATTGCAATTAATCTTTTGATAATTCAATTATTATCTTATTTTTTTTCTAATATTTTTCTTTGAACTTTGTTTTCAATTGCGATTAATTGGGCAATTTAGAAATCATTTTTAGGTTTATCCTGATTTCTAATCAGAAATTAATCGCAATTAATGTGTCTATTTAGCATTGCCCATGATAACGAGCTAAATAGCACATTTCCAATATTGTTCCAATTTTCGCCAACTCCTATGTTGATATAGTTTGTTATTTAATAAGTTATTCCATATTTTGATGTTGATTTGTAGTATTATCTAATGGTTCCATATATATGTATATATATATGTATTAGATATTTTGCAATGCAAGGAATAACGGGGTATTCTTATATTTTTTTAAAATGTAAATGTTGTAATTTAGTGTTGAGGAATCGAGTGCTTCTTTAAATGTTGTTTATTACAATCTATGTAAAGCTAAATATTTTTCCGATGTAAGTAATATAACACATATTGTTCTTTCTGTTTTTTTATAAAAGAGCTCTAACTTTATTTCTTGTAGGTGTACAGGAAATGTTAAAACAGATTTAGAAACAGAAATGTTCAATCTATAAGAATATGAAATAATAGAAATTGCGAATTTTTATCGAAATTGGCGTTTTTAAAAGTAGGCAGATATCTTAAATCGTATGATACGAAGATTCTAACAAGTATAAAACCATTAATTAATTCAATATCTTGCTATTGTGCATAAATGTGCTTTGATATAATAATATATTGCGTAATTCGAATGCTATAGATTTATCTTCTCTTATATTGTGAATTAATAAGTTATCAATAATAAATATATTTTATCTGAAATTTAGACTGCTTGTAGAAACAAAACAATTACCATATATGGTAAAACAGTATTTAAAAATATATACATTTATTTATATTATGAATAAGTATTGCAAATATAAATATACATTTTACTTACCCATCATACGTAGTATAGGGTAAGTCTTGCAATCGTTTTAAAAATCGAAATTTTTTTTTGACGGATTTACACGTTTTAGATAGTGGAGATTCCGAAAAACATATTTTTAGAAAAAATTTTTTGCCGTCTGTCTGTCAGTCTCTCTGTCTGTAAACGCTCTATCTCCCGAACAAATTGAGATAAAGACTTGAAATTTTGTATGTAGTTAGTATGTAAGAATGGAACAAAGCCTATTTAATATCAGCAACTCGATTATCCGGAACTATTTTTTTCGGGCTCTCGAAAAATTCTTTCTGATGAAAGGTATATAAAAATTTTAGAATTTTTTTATTCAAAGAAATGGACGTAAAAGGCAATAAAATAACACACATTTTGCATATAGAATAAAGTCGATCGGATCATTAGTTCTCGAGATATTCGTAATCCTGTTTTCCACATTCTTCGATTTTTCATGACCCTGTATTTCATTCAAATTTCAATTCAGAGGTATATTTTAATTGGAAATGAGACGCTTCATTCGACGCAGTTAATTGTTAGTTAATAGAATTATTATTTTTGGAGTTATAAGGATGTTTCTTTTACGCAGTTCGGTACTACTTGAGTAGTTTGGCGTTTTATATAATTTGGTACATCAGCAGTTCTTTAATAAAGCATTACTATGTATATTAACAATATTTAAATTTTGTTTATGAATTGCAATGCATTGTATAAATAGTTTTCACATGTTTTATTTTCATATACATATCCATGATGGGTAAGTATTACGGTGGCTCCCAACGACTAGTTTATAATTTCGTTGTTTTGGGAAATATAAAAAAAGAAAAATGATACAGTAATAACTCGTAAGTTTAAGAATGAATAATTGTAAAATTTAATAAAAACTATTCTCCATCGTAAATACTTTAATTAATATTTTACTCAAAAAAATGAATATACTCGTATGCGTAAAAGTAAGAGTACATTACTTGGTAATTTTATTAGTACTTAGAATGGAAATGATATTCTATAATAAATGACAGATAGGAAAATTAAAGTAATTTTGGAAATCAATGTACTTGGTATAGTAATAAATATTCAGTTAACCCGTGGGACACTTTTGCATCGCAATTTTTAAAGTGGTCCGGGACACACAAATCTTCAAATTTTCCACAAAAACAAATTATCGCATTAAAACTTTCTGTTTTTATGCTTAAAATTACGTTTAAATCATGTTTCTACCTTAATTAGAAGATTTTTTCGGGGGTGGAGGGTGTTTAAAATCTAGCTTAGAGGCAATGGTTGTCATTGAAATGACTTCTTGTGAAAGTGCATTTCTCTTTATGATACAATTTTTCAAAATTTCTCGTATGTAAATTGTTGTAACTCAGGAGCCGTTAAATATAAATACTTCAAATTTCCAACATGTATTTTTTATTATTTTACTTTACTTTTTCAGCAAATAAAAAAAAATTACCTTTGAAAATATGATTTTTTAATAAAAGTTATATCATTTGTTTTTCAAATTTTTACTTTAAATATTTTTAATTTTTTTAAGTTTACTGAATCCGATTAAAATTTAGATATTTCGATTTATTTAAATGTATAAAAAATAATAAATTCTACAAATAGTATTTTGAGTTACAACAATTTTAAATTACCTAACTTTTTTAATAATTTTTTATTGAAAACTTGAAAAATAAAATAGTGGCAATTTTTTTTCAAATAACGTGGTTAAGAATCACAAAAAAATTCAAAATTTTAACTAAACAAATAGTTAAAATATTTAAAATGTGTCCCGGACCCACATAAGATTTTTAGATGGTATGTTTTCTCACAAATTAAATTAATTGACATAAAAAAAGTGTTGTAACGAAATATGAGTGTATATTATGTAAAAAAAAAAAAAAAACTGTTCAAGAACATTTCGTATGAAAAGTTCCTAAATTGTTTTTACTGCATGATTATGAAAATAAAATTGAAGTAACGTGGATAAAATATAGAAACTACTCTGATATGCAAATTTCAAAACATTCTTTATTTTCGTGCATATAATACTTGTAAAGTCGTTATAACAGTGGCAAAATTAAATGGAAATGCCAGACAAAAGCTGCATAACAGCGACACCTGTGGTGGTTTGCAGCAAAACGTAAGCAGCGACAATTTATGTCAACATCTTACTTTAATATGAAGTTTGTGAAAAATGTGGGCCTTCCTTTTTGAAATAGTGTCATTCTACAAATCGTGAAAAACACTAGATACCAGCACTATCCGTTAGATGATGTACCCAAAACATAATCGGCGCTATTTATACAAAAAAGTAATTGAAGATTTCTGAAAATGTGTGTATTAGCTTTTGAGATAGAGCTATTGCAAAAATTGAGAAAAATACAGTATATCAGCAGCAACTGTTGGACAACTTACACTGAAAAGTAAACAGCAACGAATTTTTTCAACATATAATAGAATCTAAAGTTTACTGAAAATATGTGTATTAGTTTTTAAGATAACGCTATTGTGAAAATCGAGATCAATGCAGCATAGCAGCAGCACCTGTTGTACGATTTACACCATAAAGTAATTGGCGCCCATTTCTATAAGGAACTAACTGAATCTAAATTTTATTGAATTTCATGCATTTGTTATTGAGAAAAAATGCCCATAAAGTTTGTGTCGCATTAAAACATACAGACTTATCGAAACATTTTCTAAAAAGAACCTTCTAAAACGTATGAATCCATCGAAAACCGGAAGTCAAAATCCAATATTTTCTTTTTGCATTGACAGAAAAAGGAAGAAAATACATTAATAAAATATGAATTTACTTTTCGTGTAAATTTAAGAAATACAACTTATGTCTGCAAATACCATGCTTTGAATTAATTTTTTTAAGTAAAAAGCTTTATAATTTCATATTTTTTTGGAATTACTAAAAGAAAGTCTACTTAAACGATGATAGTATTTTAGAACAATAGTTTAATATGATCACAAAAACGTTAACAACCACTGCATAAAGTATAAAATCTTTTTAAAAGACAAAAATATCTTCTTGAATGGATTTCCTTTTTATTCCAGTAAAAAAAAAAAAAAAAAAAAAAAATCATTGTACAAAGATTTATAAATTGCTTTTAAAACGTCTATCGTTTTTATTATTAAAAAATATACTGAATTTAAAATTTAAGTCTCTATTATGTATACACTGCTCTAATTTTTAAAAGAATTTTGATAATGCAATGTTTTGACTGTTTACTTTCACTTTAAAAGTACTTTATTATTTGTTTTATTTTGAACAAAGGCAACTAGAACTATGTTTTAAAAAATAATTCTTCTTTTTTTTTTATTAAGAACAAAATTTCTAAGTGTTTATTGTTTTTCTAAAATTTCCATTAATCTAACCATTGCAGATGAAACTGTTTTTTTTTCTGAGAAATATTTAAAAGTTTCTTTTTTTTACTTTTCGATTATATTCGAATATATTTTCTGCTTCGTTTTCAAGTTTGATTAAAATATTGTGACAGTAAAAAGTACAAATGTAGAAAAAAAAGAGTAATTTTTTTTTTTCTATTAACTCTCCAACTAATCACAATAGAAAAATGTTACTGCTGTTACCAAATGATTGTATATAGAGTCCACTTTTAAATAGTGTAGATAAAATTTGCTTAGGAAACCATCTATAAATCAAAACGGGACAAATCTTTATTTTTTCGATGGCAGCACACAAGTTTTCCAACATATTTTAAACCTTCCATTCAAACAACAGCTGAAATCAAAATTTTAATTCATTTAATTTAGTTTCGCATTCAAAAATTTCAAAATTTAGAGCTTATAATGTTATAAATTACATATGTGGAACTACTACATGGATTTAGTGGGAACAACAAAAGATGTCTAAAAAAATTCTGAATTACTTTTTTATAGAATATTAGAAAATACTAAACCGATTTTAAAATTAAAGTTGGTAATTTAATGGTGACAGTCCCCTATTCAACACAATCATTTTATATTAATGCTATGGAAAAATGGTAGATCCTTAGAAAAGGAACTTGAATTTTCACATGATGTTTAATTTTAAGCTGTTAATACATATTAAGAAGATTGTATCTGAAAAATAAAATATTTCAAATGAATTCTGGAAGAAACGTATGATTTTAGCACAAAAGTTTCAAAATATTTTCTAAATTATCTTTTATTTAGAATTATCTTTAGTTCTTATTATTTTAAGATTAATTTCGGAATAACGCACTGTAATAATGAAATTTAGTCAAACTGGGGCTTAAATTGTAATTTTTGAATTATTCCTAAATGTACGGCTACTTCTAATAAAGACACAAAAATATTACTTGGCATATTTGAACTATTATGCGAGCAAAACCGCGAAGTTTGTTAGTAGTTTATTAAATCGATATTTGGAAAAATACGTGTGATAATCTATAACACTTATAACAGAAATTGATTTCTGGAAGTTTCAAGTATAATTTTCTGAACATGTCTTTTTTCTTTCTAGTTTTTTATGTGATATTTGGTGATTAAAAAGCATGAAATGTTCTTTTTATTTATTTACTTATTTATTGTACGTTACTTTGTATAAATTTCTATAAAATTCACTTTCATTTAATAAGCGTATTCAGATACAAAAGCACACCAAACCACAAAAATTGTGGAGAGTTATGAATGAATGAGGACTTAATTTATTTTTACTATATATTAGAGTTAAAATGCTTTAGCAGTAATTTAAGTATAGTTCTGTAAACAAAAATAATTATACCAGTGGTTGACAGTTATTCTTTGTTTTTGTTAATTTGACTCTAATACGGCTAAAATTACTGTGTTTCCAGACACAGCATCTTGAAATTGGTGAAAATATAGATTTCCTTTTTTTAAATATTAACTGAAAGTTTCTTTAATTGTAAATATTTTGATACCTCATTTTTACCAATGCGACAATTATATCACGAGATAGTGTAGATTTTTATAATAGATCTAGTGCAAAGAGCCATACAAATTAAAATTTTAAACTGATTCCTTTCCCCGTTTCTATTTTTATAACTTGCTTCTTCGATAAACGTTAAGCATTTTTGGCTCATTTAGATTGAGGTTTGATTTTTTCTTTAGTTGTTCTTAATGAGGAATGTAATATTTTTATGTGTGGATTTAACATTCAAAGTAATAGTTATTTTAAAAAAAATCGATTAAGAGTTTATTGAATTTCCTTCATTTTTTGATATATACGAGACAGAAAAAAAAATCATATTATATGTAAAACTCCATACACTTAAAAATTCATATTCAGTTTTATGTAGCATATTTTAATAAATGTGAAAAAAATCGAAGCCAAAGTATTCATATTTATGAAAGTAGTAAGGGTTTTTAAAAAATTAAATTTATGTGTAAAAATATACATTTTTGTAAAATAGGCTGTTTTATTTTTTTTAATTCAATTTTTAGTATTAAGTACTGTGCCACCACATATATTACAATAATATTCAAAATTGAAGGTTTTAAAGATAGTGTATTACCTTAAGTAAATAATTTTAAATAAAAAAGTAATTCTAAAATTACCGTACCGGAAACATAGTGAGGTTTTTATTATTGTTTTAAATATTATCATGAAATCATATTTATGAATTCGTCGTACATGGCAAGTATTTAATAACACAAATAATATATTTCCTTATTTTTTTTTATAAGAAATTTTGAGCTATTTTAAGTGTTATACAATAAGAGGTACATATACTTTTATTAAACAATATTTTTGTATTCTCTGACAAAGGATGTGTTTATAGATGACATTACTAAAAATTAAAGTAATTTAACATCTTTTATTTTAAAATATTTTTTTCATCTTTTTAAGTAGTTTATATATAATGTAATTTTAATTAATATCTTATTTCTTCTTAGGTTTTTGTTTTTCCACAAAGCCAATCATAGAATCGATATTTTAAGATCCATAAATTTATCACACATTTTTGTTTCAAGGGGAAAACGTAAATTTTGTGTCGTTAATTTTGTATCGCTCGAATGAAATCAACAAATTCATCGGCAATAATGTAAATAGATTGTATAAACTTTTATCCGATTATATCAAGATAAAATGATTTAGACTTATTTTCTTAACTATGTACTTTAAACTTATTTATTTAATTGTTTAGTTTGTTTGCATATTTTTGCACAAGGATACAAAATCGACCAAGAAAATATAAATAAGTTTTTTTTCAATAGTAAGTGATTGATGGTTTAAGGGGCCGTCTGCGATAAAAAAAAGGGGTCATAACAGTTAACTATCGAGAACGAACTTCAATTTGGATACAGACCCTAAATTATGCTTGTTTTAAAATAATCAATTTTTCTGAAACTTATCGTGCGATTTACATGAAAATTTGTTTTTGGCTAACTAAAAAGAACTGTAAAGTTCTTTGATACTGTCGTAATTGGTTACTGCTATTAAAAAAAAAATGTTAGTGTTCGTTTTAATATGTATATGGCCCCTTAGCAATTTTACATAGTCATTTAAATTAGACTTTATTTCCAATCATTTGGTACCAGTAACATTCTTCTATGGTAATTTTTAGCAGGATTAGTAGGGAGTATTTACGGTTTTTTTTTCAAACTACTGTACATGAATCAAATTATGTCCTATTTCCACATCTTGGGAAAAAATTATATGTTTGATTTAAATTCAATAATTTCCTCTTTCTTCCAAGCGTCCACAAAAGCAATGAATTTTGAATAATCATTGTTCACACCAATTTAACTACAATGTGTAATAAAAAAAAAAAAACAAGAATTCATGAAATGAATTGTGATTTTTGAGTTAAACGTTGAATACTTATAAAAGAAAGGGTTTGTTTCGTATTTTTAGCTATTTTAATTTTTCAATTACTTTCTATATTCGCATCACTGTATCATATTTTTAAAAAGTTTTGAAACACAGTGTTCAGTGTTTTCAGTGTCAAACAAAACCCGGGTATTTAATGATGCCGTTATTCGTAAATGAAAACGCTATAAAAATGATGCATAATTATTCCAAATTTAAATGACTAATATCTTTAAACTAAAGCATTAGAAGAAAGACTATACAAAACAATAATTTAAATGATTTCAGAATAAACAATAAAGAATTTTTATTAAAGCTGTAAAGTGTTTTAATCCATTGCATACATTAGAAAGTAAAGTCAATTAAAATATTTCGTTAGGTACAAAAAAGTAAGAAATTGAAAAATATTTTTCTTTTGTGCTTGACCTTGATACAAAAAGATTCCAGGGCATTTTTTGTTTCATATACAGGGTATTTCGCTACCAGACCGACAAACTTTGAGGGATGATAGTAGACATGAAAACAAACATTATTAAATAGGGAACCATGGGGCGCAAACGTCTTCAGTAGGAGCTAGCGGCCATTAAAGTTTGAGGTCCAAAATTTCAAACGATGATAAAAAACGGAAAAAAGGGTCGATTCGTTTGCGGTTTTCACTGAAACATTCTTTATATCACGTTTTTCTTAGAAAAAAATTTCAAAGGTTATGTTCAAAAATTGTCGATAGAGGGCGCTTTAGACTTTAGAGTAACGAACAGTTACTTTTTACCGTTATTTTGTGTATGGGGTTGAAATTATTCTAAAGTTTAGACTTTAACTTAAATTTTAAGTCCAAAATCGGAAACATTGGGATTAGGTAACTAGCGAAAATTAAACTGTGAACAGAGGGGGAAATTTTAAACGCTCATAAATATTGGACAAACAAATCGATTTTGTTGCAGTTTGCGTGTAAGTCATTCCCTTGGTAATTATTTTATTCAAAATGATGTACAGCTTTGGTGCTCTCATATTTTGATAGAGGGCGCTTCCGACACATCTCTGACATTTCAGTGGCATTACTACTGCGTGTTTTACTACCAGACCATCATACTTCCAAGAAGTGTTAGGGATACAAAGACGACTTGGAATCACATAGGAATGTGACGTTGGAAATGCATTTTTTGCAAGTTACGGTTAAAGAAAGCAGAGAAAAAGTAACAGAAACAGCAGAGAAAGAACGACACGTTAATGTGACAGAAAACAGTTTATTTAAAGGTTTTACGAGAAAAGGTGTTCAAAATTACAACCAGAAGTAGTCCGGTATGCTTGACAGCGGCGTCACGTGGAATTCCTCACGCTTTGAAAGTTTGCTGGCATCTCTGATAGTTTTCTGGCAGCTACAGAAATACCAGCTGCGAAGTCTTCAACTGATGGTACGGGAGTCTCATACACCCAATTTTCTATTTGACCCCAGCAAAAGAAGTCCATACATGATAGATCCGGCGATCTCGCAGGCCAATGAACCGGGCTACCACGACCTATCCACCACTGTCCATATGTTACTTTGAACTGTCGGTAAACGTCATTGGTAAAATGTGGAGGAGCCCTATCGTGCTGTTCATCGTTCAAATACTTCATTCTGCTACCTTTGGAACCGGTTCGCGAATGATCACTTCAAAATTATCTTTGCGCAGGCGCATTACCGTTTAGCGCCATCTACCGTCGCTGTCAAACTTACCGGACTACTTCTGGTCGTAATTTCAAACACCTTTTCTAGTAAAACCTTTTAATAAACTGGTTTCTGTGACATTAACGTGTCGCTCTTCTCGCATTAAAGTGTCTCTCTGTTTCTGTTACTTTTTTCTCTGCTTCCTTTAACCGTAACTTGCAAAAAATGCATTTCCAACGTTACATTTCTATGCGATTCCAAGTCATCTTTGTATTCCTAACACTTCCTGGAAGTATGATGGTCTGGTAGTAAAACACCCAGGAGTAATGCCTTTGAAATGTCAGAGATGTGTCGGAAGCGCCCTCTATCAAAAAATGAGGGCACCAAAGCTGTACATCATTTTGAATAAAATAATTACCAAGTTAATGACTTACACGCAAACTGCAACAAAATCGATTTGTTTGTCCAATATTTATGAGCGTTTAAAATTTCCCCCTCTGTTCACAGTTTAATATTTGCTAGTTACCCGATCCCAATGTTTCCGATTTTGGGCTTAAAATTTAAGTTAAAGTCAAAACTTTAGAATAATTTCAACCCCATACACAAAATAGCGGTAAAAAGTAACTGTTCGTTACTCTAAAGTCTAAAGCGCCCTCTATCGACAATTTTTGAACATAACCTTTGAAATTTTTTTCTAAGAAAAACGTGATATAAAGAATGTTTCAGTGAAAACCGCAAACGAATCGACCCTTTTTTCCGTTTTTTATCATCGTTTGAAATTTTGGACCTCAAACTTTAATGGCCGCTGGCTCCTACAGAAGACGTTTGCGCCCCATGGTTCCCTATTTAATAATGTTTGTTTTCATGTCTACTATCATCCCTCAAAGTTTGTCGGTCTGGTAGCGAAACACCCTGTATATCTTAAGAAATGGCTGAGTTATACCACTTTAAATTTTTAGTATGGTTAAGACTATGAAACAATCTGATTTTTTTTTCTTTTTTTTTTTTTGGTCATGCGATAATACATACATTTATGAAACGATTTGATGTAACTTGGTGTGTAAATGGTGCATACCAACGTCTCGCCCGAGTTCAATGGCCAACTTTATTCTCTATTTTATTTTAAAATTACGGAAATATAAGTTTGTAAAAATAACTTTTGAAAAACGTTTTTTGTGAAGTATTTGATCTTAATACATGAATTTCGGATTATTTTTGTTTTGCTTTTATTTTAAAAACAGCTGAGATATAGCAGTTTGAATTTCTAATGCGTGTGACATTTTTAAAATCAATTATCCTGCGACAGCGCTCGTATATATCAACCGATTTTGATGGGAGTGTGCATGTGCATATGAATTAAGATTTTTAGTTTACTGGTTTGTTTTAACCATCATGTTATTTTAAAATGGCAGGCACTTCATGATATCGTTGAATTGGGCGACCTTATAAATCGCTTAAAATAAAACCAGCGTGAATAAAAGATAAGTAATTTCTAAAAATTCCCATTCAGTACTGACAAAAACTAGTATTGAATCTTATATAGTTGGGTTCCACTAACTAAGATACGAACACGATAAATCATCCATCTTACAACTTAAAAATAACACAATAGCACATGCTCACTTCCCCAACGTAGACATACAACACAATGTCAGAAGCTGCCAGATTCACCCACCAGAACAGACATCACACATGCATGTGAACATTAAGTGCAACAGCTCCACATCTGCCTAAAGTCTCACACTTTTTACTGATGGATCTGGCACCAAGACCGGCGTTGACGCAGCTTTCTGTGCAACGGAAAGCATAACGAAGGTACATCAGGTGGCTTGCAGACTGGATGATAATAACTCCGTGTATCATTTGTGTACCATTATATTAATTTGCTTCGCTCCTCCTAGCAAATTAAACTAAATATTATTTGTTTTAGTAAAAAAATTGTTTTCTGAAAAAATTTTACTGAAGAAAAATTTAATAACAAATAATTCCATATGTAACTAATATTTATTTGTGAAGCGTTTGTATTTTTAATTTTCTTTTATTTAGCTTGAAATTCTTTTTCATAGTCTCAAAATGTAGAAAATATAATTAAAAAAATTATCTAATAATAACACATTGCTCAGTGGTGCACAAAACAGGAATTTTAATATACATTAGTACATATTAAAATAAAATAAAACTTTCAACGTTTCGCGCCGTCTTCTGTGGGCGTCTTCAGGAAAATATGATGATGGAAGGACTACGTTTGCATCTTGTTCGAGAGATAATATTTCTACTAAATTAAAATCTAAATGAATTAAAATTTTAACACTTACACATGAGAAAAAATTAAAATATTGCAAGGAAATAAAAAAAATTTAAGGTTTTATGATGTTGTGCCATATTTTTGTAGGATATATTGTAGGATAAATTATCATTACATGGTTTATTTTCACGTGCTATGATTTCGATGGATTCTATTATTTTACCTTGAACTGGATTATTGCATGGAACTATGATTTTGGCTTCCTCAAAATTAATATGGCAACCCTTGTTCGCCAAGTAGAAGCGAGCAAGGGCAGTATTCTGTTTATATTGTTCTATATCTCTGCGATGTTCTTTAATTCTAATTAAAAGTTTCCGCGTTGTCATGCCGATGTAGACTTTTTTAAGATTATTAGATAAAGTGATGGGGATTTCATAAATACCAGATTTTTGATCTATTGGAATTTTGTCGATTTTATCTGTAACGAGGTCAATGATATATGGAGGAGGAATGGCGACAAGTTTTATGTTATATTTTTGTGCGATCTTTTTCACTTTTTCAAATATGTAAGGGATATAATGAAATTTTCTGTAAACCATAAGTTTATTCTGTCGTTGGCCAGATGTGGGAGGAGTATTGTACTGTTGAACTATTTTATTTATAAATTTTGCTGGAAAACCATGGTCAAAAGCTATTTTCTGTATAAAATAAATTTCTTTATTTAATGTGTCATCTGAACAAATCATAAAAGCTCTTTTAATAAATGACCTGAAAGCAGATATTTTGTATTCGAAAGGCATGTTGGCTGAAAATGGGATAACTGTATTTTCTTTTATTGGTTTTCTATAAACTGAAAATTTTAAACTTGAATTGCATCTATTAATTTGAACATCTAAAAATGGAAGGGTGGAGTTTTCTTCGACTTCAAGGGTGAAATTAATACTATTGCTTAATTTATTGACATCTTGTAGAAAAACATATAAATCAGCCAAACTGTGGTTCCATAAGATGAAAACATCATCAACATAACGGAACCAACATTCAGGTTTTAAATTAAACCTATTAAAAATTTTTTGTACTAGTGGTCTTAACGCGAATTCAGCAAACAAACCGGATACTGGTGACCCCATCGGCGCACCATGCAGCTGTCGGTAAATATTCTTATTAAAAATGAAAATGTTACTGAAAACTATTAGGTTTAGGCCAGATTTAAGGGAGGTTTTGATATCTTGCGATATATTTGAATTTTTATCTATTATCAAATTAATGTATTCTATGACTTCGTGCATATTGATGGAAGGATATAATGAAATTACGTCTAAACTAGCCATAATGGTGTTTGTATTAACTGGAATGACTTTATCAATAAAATCTCTTGTAGACAAAATTGCAAATTCTGAAACAGGAAGTATCGATTTCAAGAAGATCACGAAAGCCTTTTCTAAAAAGTATGTGGGTGCAACACAGCGGGAAACTATGGGTCTCAATGGTAAATCTTGCTTATGATCTTTCAGTCTCCCAGTCAACATCGGAGTAACACCAGTATGATTGATCTTAATAAGTGATTTCATACTATCTGGCCATTTTCCAGTGCGAACCAACTCTTCTACTTTACGGAAAATTTTCTTGTTTAAATCTTCCTTCAGAAGTTCACAATCCATATCAGCAATACACGCATTCATTTTATCAATGTAAGTTAATCTGTCCAAAACTGCTATTTTGTTTGATTTGTCTGTCTTGATAATGATAATATTAGGGTCCTTTTTTAAATTACTTAATGTCCTCAAAATTACGCTCTGTTCTTTATTTTGCTTATATGAAATTTGTCTTACTAATCTGTACATTGCTGCCCGCTCTTCATCTCTATTACTTTCCGGAATGACTTGAATGATGTTTTCACAATCTGCAATAATACTATTACGGTTTTTATTATTATCAAATACAATAAAGGTAAAATAATAGAATCCATCGAAATCATAGCACGTGAAAATAAACCATGTAATGATAATTTATCCTACAATATACCAAAAATATGGCACAACATCATAAAACCTTAAAAAAATTTTATTTCCTTGCAATATTTTAATTTTTACTCACGTGTAATTGGCAACATTTTTTAAAATTTTAATTCATTTAGTTTTTAATTTAGTAGCAATATTATTACTCGAACAAGATGCAAACGTAGTCCTTCCATTTCATACTTTCCTGAAGACGGCGCGAAACGTTGAAAGTTTTATTTTATTTTAATATGTACTAATGTATATTAAAATTCCTGTTTTGTGCACCACTGAGCAATGTGTTATTATAAGTTAAATTTTATGGTGCAACTGTCCTATATATATTTATAAAAAAATTATGTTGACGCTTTGATCTTTTTTTCAGTTGATGTTTTGACAAAGGCAGAATTTAAAAAAAAGATAACTAATCAATAATTTATAAACAATTATTTTATTTTAATAGCTGTCATCTCAATAGAATTTATTTTTTTTATCTTATTTGCTTATTTTCGCAAAAAAGCCATGCTATCATTTAATAAAATCTGACATCTGCTTTAAACATTGCATGGAATTATTTTATAGTTATGAATGACTTAGAAGAAAGTGTTTTGTAAATTTAGTGTTAGCATCACTGAGATTTGTTTTAAACAACTAATCTTAATAAAAGTACAAAATAAAAAATTACTTTTGAAAACAATATTTTTAAAGAAAGAAAAAAAAAATCTTGAATTTCAGAATCTGATGCCAAGCTATCCGATGCTATCCATTTTTAAAAGAATGAATAAAATACATGGACGTATAAGGTGACTTTTAAAAATTAAAAACTGTTACCGATTCGAATTTTTAAAATTTAAAAATCATTTTATCGTCCTTAGAAAATATTTATTTTCGCACAGATATCAACACAAAAAGAAAAGATATGTTAAATTTATGCACGCATAATTTTAAAAAACATTGCTCTGTTTTTATTTCACTTGATAGATATTTCATCTTCTACGTTTGTAACTTGTTTGATATCACTTAATCCTATTTTGAACTCGGACAAAAATGCTTTTAACACTTTCTAAAACCTAGTTCAAAAGTGTTTATGAATTCACTTATGTATGTTTCTCTGTACTCTAACTCGCGCCAATACAGACCGATTACAATGAAATGGATATATGTTATGGAAGATTACTATGAAGCATGTCTGGTATGGACATTGCAGAGTGTAGCATTTTCGGTTCTTTTACAGAGCTACTAAAAAGAATTCCGTTTTAGTTGGGATATGCGTTTTTAAATTGAACTGTTGTTTAAGTATTTATAAATATGTATTGTTAGTGGGTATAAATTCTAGAGGATGAGGCCAATCGTAGTGGCTAGCAGTCTGAGGAACATGAACGATCATCTGCAGTTGTGTTTTGACAACGGAAGCAACCCTACTGAGAGCATATTGTAACAATACATGTTTTTTTATGATACGAGACTTTTGTCCTATCCTGTATAGAATTCTGCACAAAAGTTCTCAACAGCATCCGCTTATTGTTAGAAATTTTCAACTCTGCTGTTCGTTTAACTGACCTAACGCTTTTCATACTATATCCAGTATGTATGCATATTTGAAACATAGCTGCGGAAAAAATACATTTTAATGATAAATAAGAAAAATATATTTTAATGACTGTTCATGGTATTAGGATAAATTAAGTTTTAGATTGTGCTATGCCTTTTTCAAATGGAGATCAAATCATTTAGATGTTCTCTATTACATTAATAAACTCGGAAGTTTTTTTAGAATATTCTGAATGTGTTGAAAAGTGTTTCATAAACTAGGCTGTATGCACTATTTTTCATTTTTAATATATGAAAACGATTAAGGTTTTAAGAGACATCTTATCCATTTCCATTACCCGAAACAATTCATACGAAAATAATTTCTTTTCTTAATTGACATGTTGTTATTATACAGGATAAAATATTTGTCTTGCATCTCAAAACAATTATTAAGTCCATTTAATTAATGAAGGAAATGAATTCAAAATCATATTTTCGAAAAAGAGTACACAAAAACGCGAAATTCTAATAGAAAAAATGCCTGCTGAAAAGAGCTTAGTGAACTATTTATATTTTAAAATAGTCCTTTGTCACATTTTCTTTGGCGTACAGGAATCATTCATTTCTAAAAGTAATTTATTGGACCGGCCAATCCATCAAAAATATTTTAAGAAAAATATCACATTCCGTTACTCTGGATCCCCCCTCTTCAATCTGGAATACATAGAGATTGAACTTAAAAAACTTCCAATTGAATCCAAAATCTCACGTTCGAAAACAAAAGCTTCTTTATAGGAATTTCTTTTTCTATTTTCATTTTTTTAAATGTTTTAAAATATTTGCTTCGACAGATTTTTCAAAGTTTGTGTTTTGAATGTTCACTACCACACTATAAAAATATTAATGCTTAATAATCTATGAAGATATATTCTAACCATAAGCTGATATAGAGTATGAGTGTGTCGCTCACAAATCCAAAAAGTGTTAAATTAATTTTACAAAAACTCAGGAACAAATAGATTTCCGAGTTTTATAAATATGTTTTTGAAACAGAATTTTCTTTCGCTGTCTTTTATTTTCGGAAACAATACAGAGTAGCTATACATTAATCATTTTTCTGAAATTGAATGATTGTTTTTTATGATGTCATCAATTCTGAATTAAGCATTTACAACTTTGTAAGTACATTTTACCAGCAATAATTGCAAATTACATTAATTTTAACTCTCCATTACTGACACGGAGCGTTCTGATTAGCCTATGAGTAAAAACATGCGGAGTACGCTCTCAAGTACGGAACTATTGAAGCTCCAGACCAAATAATTTTCATAGCTGCAACTTCGTAGAAGTCATACCTCACACTAAATGCTCATTGTACAGTTTTTTCTGAAGAAGTAAAGACGTGAAAATTTTCAGCTGGTGAGTTAAGACGGACTCAGTCTCAATTTTTATACCAGCTTCCGGGATCGGGCTAATTCTTTCTGAAATTGACAACTTTATTTAATGTTGCATAGAATCAAAAATAAATAAAAATAAATAAATAGATAAATTCTTCCCCCTCCTATAATTACTTATTGTATTTAGATGAGAAGGAAAAAGGTTTTTCTTCTTTCTTTTAAAATATTCATAGAACGCTTTTAAAAGAAAACTTGCGACATTTTGGTATCGGGATCGGGCCTTAATGATAAAAATGTTTCGGACTCAGGTGGTGGCGAGCACCGAAAAAGATACTCTACAAAGAGCACCCACCAAGTAATCATGGAGTATTTTTTTTATTGACAAGAATAGAAAAATAAGGTAAGTTACATAAGCTACATTACACAGTTGCTTTATTTTTATCCCTGAAATAGCTAAGATTAATCTAAATTAGATTATATCTAAATTAGATTATCTAATCTAATTAGATTATCTAATTTAGATTATATCTAAATGGTGCGTATTTTGAGATATTTTATGTCAATATTTTATCTTTTGTTGTTGTTGTTTGTAGAAAAATTTGAAATTTCCGTGGGGAATGGAGTAATAGTGTGTACGAAATATTTTGGCTTCTGTTTCTTCAGATTCAGAAGATGATGAGGTGGCAGGTACAAACGATATATATGTGGATGATGACGAACACTTTGAGGAACGTTCAGATCAGAACTGGGAGTTCGGACAAAAAACAGATGAAGCTTTTGATGCCGAAATATAGTCTATTTTAATGAATAACGTTATCAAGAGTTTAACGTTTCAGAGCAATATTTTCATAGATGTTCCTTCTATATTTTAAATCTAAATAGAAATTTTTAAACAATTTCAATCCATTGATTTTCCACCTAACAAATTTGTTTTTGAAGTGACACGTCATGGTTCATTTAAATATTTTTTCATCAAATTCAGCACCTGTCAATAAAAAGGTTTGCCAACTCTGACATAGGATAATTATTGTAACTTTTATGCAAGACTTAAATAAACTTCTATAATCCTTCATTTTTTTCATAATTTTAGATTCAGTAGAATCGGAAGTAGAGAAGGTGTAACGGACGGATGCCCGTTGGGGGGTGTTCTGGTGGTTGAATGCAGGCATAACTCGAGATATAAGTTAAAACCACAGTTTATTTAAACTGTTAGGACTCAGGGGAGGTGGAGCTTTCGGTTCGTCAATTTCAATAACTAGTCACAATACTAAAAGATTAAACTCATAAATATACTCACAGCTCCGGCACTAGACTCAGTCGGGACACTTCAAAGCCACTTCTCACTTAGACTTCAGCTAAACTGCTAGATAAAAGCTTTATTAGACAGCCCGTGGCTGTAAAACACTCTTTGTCTTAAATACTCAACGTAACTAAATTATCTCTTACCAAAGGCAAACTTCTCGAATAGCTCCGCTCTGAATAAACTAAGTCGGAAAATGCTGCTGGCGGCTCACTGCAAAACTCCTCGTTAATTCACTGGCGGCTAATAATAACTCGCTATACTGCTTCACTCCACACACTATTACTGGCTTGCGCCGCTGCACACACCACTTTCTTCACACTCAAAGCTTTTATAAGCTGCAAACTGAGAAACTATAAATTTGAATATTGCTTCCAAGCGCGACATAACTTGTAGAACACGCCCTAGAAAGTTAAAGAGAGGATAGATGTCGCTTCCACGCTACACATGTTAAATCTTTGACGTCACGATCTCACCAAAATGCTAGAGTGCCTTTATCACAAAGGTCACTCTCTCACAAAGGATGCGGATTATTTTTGCTGTGAAAATAATGCCTATAATTAAAACAAATGTATATTTGAGATCGGAATTAGGGCAGCTTTCACATCATATCTACACGATGAAAAGATGACAATCGAGTAACTTAATTGGTTTTATGTAACTTATTTAATTTAATGTATTTTTCATAAATAAATTTTTCGATGATTAATAATCTATAAATATACGCATCAATAGTCTTTACTACTTCTGCCAAATTTGAACTTACGATTCAAATTCCTTTTCTACTAATGATAAGGAAAGAATAAATAAGAAAAATTTCTTTAATAATCCAGGAAATGGGTAAATTTAAAAAACGCATTTATTGTTTTTTTCTTTCTATGTCGAAGTTCATTATTTTCCCCTTGCTTCAAGCACTTTACTTCACAAATATTACATAAAAGAGTTTTGATTTTGTTTTAAGTTCAATCTAATTTACGGAAAAATAATTTTATATAAATTTCTGCGTTTGCTGCCATTAGTATTGTAATAATTTGTAAAAACAGTTTGTATTTGTCTCTTTTTCTACTAACAATGCACCGGATGTGCTATTATCAAACAAACAATCGTTATGACAGCTATTTTAATACTTTCGTATCCGAATTTTCTCTCATTTCGAAAACAAAACTATTTTATATTTTATAATGTTAATAGCAATTACCCAAATTGATTTACTGAAGTTAACATATTATTTAATTGTCCGAAATTTGACGAATGTAATTATTTTGTGTAATGTTCAATTCATATTTATAACATAATATGCTAAGGAAGAGTTTTTGGATTACGTTTGGAAAATAACGTATTACAGAAGTATTTGAGAGGGTATTACAACTTTTTAATGTAATTTGTGTTTGATCACCCGTAATTCGTTCAGAAAAGTCTATTAAATGTAAAGAGTGAAATATGTGCATAAAATAAATTAATCGCCAATAGAGCAAAAGAGTTAAATAAACTTATATTATTATTGTTATTACTATATGTCAAAACATAAATGAAGTCATAATAAGGTTGCGTTTATGACGGCCAATTATCTGCGTGAGAGATTTGGGCTCAAGGAGGAGTTTCCTCCGTGAGGGTCGTTCTAAGGGAACCAAACCCATATTTAAGCAAGGAAATCCAAGATTCCAAGAAATCCACGGAAAACTAATAGCGATTAGGCCGACGGGCGCGATTGGGCTCAAACCCAGCACCTCCGCTTACAAGTTTCGAGGGTAGAACCTCTCGGTCACTGGTGGGACGAAATCCTAATAAGAAAGATTCAGTAATATACTATTAATTGTACATGTAGAAAATAACTAACAAGGAAGGTCTCCATACTGGGCATACCCAGAATTTTTTGAAAAAAAAAATACTAATTAAACTACTCATGTATGCAATAAAGGATGAGTCAAAATTAGCGGCGGAATTCCATTAGAAAACATGTAAAAAAATAAAATACTTTCAAATATTTGGCGTGAAAAGACGAAAGTGCCACAGGATTTGGCAAGCAGCACTTTTCCCCGTCAAAAGCAAACGATTTTAATGAACTGAAAACTTTTGGATTTTTAGAATGTGTGTAAATGATATTTAATGAATTTAAACATAAAAAAATGAGAGAGTTTAATATATTATAAACATATATATATATTGTATTGCATATATATATCATTTGTTGCTGTAGTTATTTTATTACCTCTGGAAAAAATATTTTCAGATATTAAAAATTCTTATTCCGAAAAATTAATTTCATACATTTAAGCGTATTCAAAAATAAAAGCGAGATGTTTCCATGGCAACAAAATCAAATTGACAATGCTCAATTGGACTTTGAACTTGAAACAATTTTAATTAGTTTAAATTTAAATCTCAAATTTTGATGGTTAAATTTGAATATAAAATCATATAAATATCGATATAACGAAATTATACTTAAAACAAATTAAAACCGACAGAACCAAATATATTTAATTTAACTAAACAAGTTGAACATGAAATTTTTTCCTTTTAAAATGTAACTGACAAAAAAAAAACATTTTTTGAAATTGATTTTTATCGCCAACGGATGATAAATCGCCAAATAACGAAATTTTCATTATTTTTTTTACAGACAGGGAAAAGAGGTTCCGCCAATTTTTTTTTTTTTTTTTTTTTTTTTTATAAAAGCATATATCCTCATAAGAAGAACATTCTGTAATTTTTTTCAGATTTTTCGGAGTATGCCCGTATGGAGATCTTCCTTGTCTTGTAAGTAACTGTTTAGACAAAATAATACTCGATGAAAAGTAATGTACTATTAATTGTACACCGGACCCGAAAGGGTGAACATTGAATTTCTAGAATATTCCAAAAGTAATTTATATAAATTTCTTCATTTGGTATCAATAGCCATCTAATAATTTGTAAAAACGGTTCGTACTAGAATCTTTATGTATTAAAAATGTACTGGTATGCTATGAGTAAACAACGAATTTTTAAAACAGTTACTTTAACGCCGAATACTGAATTGAATTTTCAATTATAAAAAAAATAATTCTAGAGTATTTCGAAAATGTAATATTTTATTATTGATTTACATTGAGATATATGCTATGAATGGATTGTATTACATAAATAATGGACTTATTTCGGAAAGTTTTTCAGCGACATAACAGAGAAATTGGACTTTTATTTTGGAAATATTGGATATTATGCCAGCATGGCTTATATCATTAAGTGAATGTTATCAAAAGCTGGTGTATGTCGGGATAGAGAATTAAAAAGTTTGCATTCTCAAAAATTATAACTTCAGATTTCTTAGAATCTAATTCAGAATCTCTCATTATTTTATGCATTTTTTAAATTTGTTTAGCTATCTTATTTTAAGTAAGCTGTCTTCATTATTTTCCTTTTTTTGGGAGCTAATAAAAGAAATGTCGAATTTGTTTTTGAATCTGCTCTTCCAACAATGAATTATTCAAAGTATATTTAATGATTTATATGTATAAAATGAAGAAGGTTGTTTTGTCCTTTAACAAATATTTTCTATTCAAATGATACAAGATCATAACAACATCAGAAAAACAATGTATTGGTATCACAGCATTTCTTTAGTTTCTTTAGGGGGTTTTTTTGGTAAGTTTCTTTTATAGACAAAAACACAACATTGTAGCTAATTTGTATATTTCAATCATATCAAGAAGTGGGTTAAAATTTTTTGCCCATTAAACAAACCGAAACAAGGTGGAATTAAATAAAAAAGTAAAAAAAAAAAAATGATAATCTTTATATAAATAAGGTCGAAATTGCACGTCAAACTTAGCAAATGAGGTGCGTTACTTATAGAATACATGGGATACAGTACAGTGGCCGAAATCTATTGTGCGTCCCTGTAAATACTTTCTATTTTCTATTACACAGGAAGTAACTTGCAGTAAACCTCAGCAGTGTACATCAATTATATAAAATGTGAAATAGTTTAATAGTATTAAACGTGCTCCACGTTTCCCCCCTATACGAATGTGCAATGGAATACTTTTGTGTGATCCTCTAAATGAATAACATGCATTATTTAAAGATAGAAAACCAACGATTATAAATGCACAAATAAAGTATGAGAAGGTAGCAGCAAATAGCTATTTCGAATCTACTATCGAGATTCTTCATCAGTGCAAAACTCAGCGAGCTAAAAAATAGCAAAACTGAGCAAAGAGACAGAGAGACGCAGGCTTATATACCCGCTATGGGAACAATCCCGCCTAAAGAAAAGCAACCAATGAGAAGAAAGCAGCAAATAGCTATTTCGAATCTACTATCGATATTCTTCATCAGTGCAAAACTCAGCGAGCTAAAAAATAGCAAAACTGAGCAAAGAGACAGAGAGACGCAGGCTTATATACCCGCTATGGGAACAATCCCGCCTAAAGAAAAGCAACAGCCACAGATTTTGCAGAATGTATTTTATAATATATACTTCATAGATGCATATCAGTTCTATTATACTCGAAAGAGTCTAACATCATTGCAATACACTTGAAGCTATTTTTTTCCATCGACATTCATGTAACGGAATACTTTTGATTGTCGCTCTAATTGACCTATACATCCGATTTTTATAAAATTTGAAATGACACGGCAAAATTAGGCAGCAGTTATGTAATTTTAATTTCAAACGATTCGGTCGGGTAGTTTTTGCTCTGTTATATGTGGACAGAATGACGAATATAGGTGCTACGTATTTATATCATTACGAACGCACTTAAAGAGAAAAGCGCGGATATTCTATCAAATTGATTCAAAGATATTTTTTATGTTTCAGATTTGAATGGATGTCAATCCTAAAGGTATTCTAAAGAAAGGCGTGTCGAGATTTATATGATGAAAGGGATTCAGAAATCCATTTCATGGATGGAATCACTCCTTTCGTTTTAGTCCTTTAAATTACGAGCAAGAGCAGTATTTTCGAATGAAAAACGCTTTTGTGACTGCTTGACCTGCCATCAGTTATTCTAGACGATAGCTTAGAATCTAATGCATTATTTTGTTTTGGAACATTATTCACTTTAGGTTGGTGAGCCCAGAAAAAGCAGGATTCCGCATAGTTTTTTTGTAATTAAATTTAGAATATATTTCATATTTCATTAAAATGATAAATTTTATTCAGCTGAGTAAGATTAAATAATACACTTTTATTTTTTCTCCCCCGAACTGAATCTAATCAAAGAATATGCGATTATCACATTTAGATGATTTCTTAGATTTATTTAGTTGAAACATAAACGAGGTGTTCAAAGAACCTAATTTTCGCAGCGCATTTTATGCATGTTAGTCCTAAAATATTCTTTTATTTGCAATCGATAAGTATAATTAGGTGCGTAGATAATTATGTCAATACATAGCACCTATAACCGTCGTTCAATTTTTGCGTCTGTCTATCCGAATAATAATAGAACAAAAGCTACCCAACCGAATCGAATCGCTTGAAAATTAAAAATTTTTGTCGAGTTATTTCAGATTTTATGAAAATCGGATGCGTAGTTTTATTACAAGGATAGTTAGAAGTACGTCGTCACAGGACGGCCAATGGTAAAAAAAGGTTTATTCCTAAAATACAGCTGAGCTTTTACAAAACTGTACAATATCCATCCACATATTCACGTGCAGCACGGGAGATCATTTGGTGCATTTTACTTTACTAGGTAATCCAAAATAATATTTTAATCCTTTAATTTGTAGTTGGTCTTCTCATAGTAATTGTGAACTATTCATCTTTGAAATATATGCCGTCAGCCTTTTTAGGTGCGTTCGTAATTATATAATACGTAGCACCTATAGTGGTCGTTCAGTCCGTCCGTCTGTCCGTCCGTCCGTCTGTCCGTCCGTCTGTCTGTCCGTCTGTCTGTCTGTCTGTCCGTCCGTCTGTCCGCATATAACAACGCAAAAACTACCCAACCGAATCGTTTGAAATTTAAAATACATAATTATTACATAATTTTGTCGAGTCATTTCAAATTCTATGAAACTCGGATCCATAGATCAATTACAGGGGCAATCAAAAGTATTCCATTACATTACGGTCAATGGGGGAAAAAGTTTCAAATTCATTTTAACCGTTTGAAATTTAAAATACGCAATTATTACATAATTATGTCGAGTTATTTCAAATTTTTTGATAATCGTGTGCATAGATCAATTACAGGGGCAATCAAAAGTATTCAATTACATTATGGTCAATGGGGAAAAAGTTTCAAATATATTCTATACGTTTGAAGTTTAAAATACATAAATATTACATAATTTTTTCGAGTTATTTCAAATTTTATCAAAATCAGATGCATAGATCAATTACAGGGGCAATCAAAAGTATTCCATTACATTACGGTCAATGGGAAAAAGTGTTTCAAATGCATTTTAATCGTGTTACTCTCATGCGAACTTAATAAAATTTATATGCAACTATAAAGTACATATTATAATATACATCTTACATAATTTGTGGTGCAAAGAACATTTGTTATTGATTTACAAGGCCACACAAAAGTATTCCATTACATAATGGTACAGGGAGAACATTGTTTGATGAGCGTTTTAATTGCAATTCACTATTTACAATTTTATGAGATTGATATATGAAAGTAATATTTTTAAAACTACGTTATCGTACGAAAGCACCTAATTTGCTACGCTTCACGTGCAATTTCCAACTTGTTTTTTTATATTCCAACGTTGAATAGTATTTCATCAAGTGTTTCTATAGATAGTCGACAAAATGTGTAAAATCCTGAGTATGTGGTGATTTTTGGTAGCAATGTGCAGATATCTTAATATTTGAGTTCTTAGTACAATTAATTATAATAATCAAAGTAAAGCTGATATTAGTAAAAGTAGTAGTACTTAGTGAATCATTGATTTTTTCGAAGAAAAGGCACAAGCATTATTTTGCTATACTTGAAAATAATAGGTAAACTACAGTGCCAGAAAATTTGTTTGACACATATTGAAAAATCAAAACCTCATTTCAAACCACTACCAGAACTAAACAAAACAAAGCGGAACGCTGAGTCACTTTGAAATAAAAATAGCCACCACTCCATTTGGCCAACGCGTACTAGAAGCTGTCACGCGCCCGTTCTACAAAAAAGTAAAATGAAACATCTCAACATTAAGATTGTGATTTCAGTTTCAAGATTTTTTTCCTGGCACTATATTTATAAAAAAGTATGGAATAGTCAACGAAACTCTGTATTACGGCCTCACACTAAGCACAGAAAAAGACCCGGATGATGACGTAAAATCTATGGGAGCGTTCTTTTCAAATATCTTGCTCAGAGTTTAATATTTTTACATGATTTTTTTTTTTTTTTTTTTTTTTTTTTTGCATAGGTTATCTGAGGACGATCGACAACCGGCCTAGTTTTTACTTTTTCGAATTTGCTTATTTATTTTTTATATTACGATATTTTAATTTCAGTACCGGTTTAAACCGGTTTTGAAATTTAAAGTAATTTTTTTAAAATTCTGAACAAGATATTCCAACATTGCATAGTATTTCGTCAAGTATTTCTGTAGATATTCGACAAAATATGTAAAATCATATGTGCGTGGTGATTTTTAACAGTACTGTACAGATATGTTCATGTTTGACTTTTAGTACAATTAATTATAATACTCAGAATAAAGTTGATATTAGTTAAAGTAGTAGTTAGTGAATTTATTTAGTAGTTAGTGAATTTATTTATTCGAAGAAAATGCACAAGCTTGGTTTCTGTGATACTTGCAAATAAGCAATCTACAGTGCCAACAAAAATCTTGACAATCACAAAAAATTTTAAAAAACCGTCATCTTAAACCACTACCAGAACTGAACAAAACAAAGCAGAACGCTGAGCCATCTCAATATGAAAAGGCCACCACACCAAGTGACAAAAGCGTGATAGAAACTCACACCTGCCTCTTCTATTTAAAGAGCAAAATGAGTAAAGTAAAACATCTTAATATTGTGGCTTAAGGGGGTAGGATACCTTTGAACACGTCGAAAAAGCAAAAAATACTCCTATGTTCCAAGCTTCAAAACTTGTGTAATAATTCAAAAATAAAAATAAAACTTCATTTAAATATGAAGCTCATATTTAAATTTATATAAAAAATATATATAATTATTTAAGAATTCATAAATAAATATTGAAATGATAAATTAAAAAATATATGTAATAATGAAAGAAAAAAACACGTCTTGCGCGCATGATAAATTTTGAAAATATGCATATAAAAAGGAAATTTTGGTTAAAATAAATACATAATAGATGCATCTTTATCCTAAAACCAGAATATTTGTAAAAAATATTGTCTAAATTAAAAAATTTATTTAATAATTTAAAAAATTAAAATTTTTCAATTTTTTTAAAATATTTTCAAAGAAAAAAAACAAAAAAAAAAAAACAATCTTACCTTTTTCTGGTTTTAAGTTGTAATCTCAAAATTTAAATTATTTTAAAATATTTTCAAAGTAAAAAAAAAACAGCAAAAAAATAAATAAATAAATAAAATCTTTACATTTTTTCGATTTTAAGTTGTAGATAATACAGAAATGAATATGTGGTAAAAATTTCTTTTGATTGCCATGCATAGTTTTTTAGTAACACTGCGCGCAGTATCAAAATTCATCGTTTTGAATAAATGCGATGCAAAGTTTAATTTTCACATTTCGCTTATTATTATTGATATCTTGGTGTTCAGAATGCTCATAAAGCATACACAACCCCTTCTTGCCCTTTTTACTCCTTCTTCCTTTCTTTTTTTCTTGTTTTTTAGCTCTATGAGCATCTAAAGTACTAAACAGTATGCGGTATTCTGCAATCGCATTTGACAACGTCGGAAAAGCGAAAAACATCATTACTTTCCAATTTTCAAAACTTGTCTAGTAAGTAAAAAAAAAAAAAATATTTTTCTTTTCAAATATAGATCACATATTTAAATTTATATTTAAAAAATATATATACTTGTAAATTCATAAATAAATATTGAAATTATAGTTTAAAAATATGTCATAATAAGAGATTAAAAAAAAAAAAGTCTTGCACCCCTTCTTGCCCTTTTTACTCCTTCTTCCTTTCTTTTTTTTCTTGTTTTTTAGCTCTATGAGCCTCTAAATTACTAAACAGTATGAAGTTTTCTGCTATCGCATTTGACAACATCGAAAAAGCGAAAAACATCACAACATTCCAAGTTTCAAAACTTGTCTAGTAAGTAAAAAATAAAAATCTAATTTATTTCAAATATGAAGCACATATTTAAGTTACTATATAAAATATTTATATACTTGTAAATTCATTAATAAGTATTAAAATGATAATTTTAAAACATGTAAGATAATAAGAAAAAAACACATCTTGCGCGCATAATTTGGTGTTTAAAATGCTCCAGGAGCGTAAACAACACCTTCTCGTCTTTTTTTAATCTCTATTTTTCTCTTTTTTTCCTGTCTTTTGGCTCTACGAGCTTCTAAAGTGTTGCACAGTACTCGTTTTTCTGCATTTGCAATTCTTTCTTGATCGGTATTTTTTGCAAATAAAATACTTTGCATCCCAGGTGTAATTCCAAGTTGTCTCATAATGTTTAGATGAGATTTTTTCCATCATTAAAATTTGCAACTGCTAAATTAACACTTGTTTCTACAATGTGCCTGCCTGAGTTTTTTTCTTTTGAACAAAATGTCCATATTAGAGAATTCAGCGATTCATTTGTGTTTTTCCGCCAATGCATCGTTTCAATAGAGTGGGATGTGACAAGTCTTTAAAAATCGGTTTGATGGCATCCATTACTGCAACAGGTAAACAATTAATATGCTTAAATTTATTGAGTGTACCATTCGCCTTGGCTACATTGTACTGACACCATGATTCTGTTCCTTTAGGGCAAAAATCATGAATCGCTTCTTTATCATTAGATCGCTTATGATACCAAATTGCCCATATTGCTTTCTGCATTTCTTTGTAGTCATTCGAATGTTGTCTAATAGCCATCCCATAATACGTTGTAAGTTTATCAATTACAGAATCAGTTAGTCGACCTTTACCACCGATAGTCTTTTTGTTGCTTAGTTTTTTACCACCAAAATCACTTTTCAATTTACGCAATCGGGAACCCGTTCTTTTTTGTACATGTCCAACACATTCGATTTTTGATACTGGCATGCTATAAGGATCTGACTTTGTGATAGACAAGAAAGTCTTGCAGTCACCATCTCCAACATAATTTAAGTATCTAACACCATGTTTTTCTTCAGAACGAGTAAACATGCTTATCATTCCATTTACTTCCATCTGTCCCGATGAACCCGAATGATTCTTGGTGCACACTTTTTCGTGTTCACTCTTCCACATTTTCAAATCTTCCCCAGTTAAATGTTTTGCAGCCTCACAACCCTTACAATATGAGCATGAAACATAACGGTCAACGACTTTTCCTGTTTCACTGCCAATAAGTGTCGATACACCATATAGTGATGAATGGCCTCTAGTTTTCCAGAATCCGTCACCACTGACAGTTAAATTTGTAACCTCTGTCATTTTTACGTCCTCTTTAACAGCGGATTTCATGCTATTTTCAGCAACTATGTGTGTGGCTGACTTAATATGCCTCACAATTTTGTTATAAGCTTTTCGAGTCACTGGTGGTGATAAATCCATAGTACCGCAGAAGGATTTCATATCTGAATAGCCTTTTCCGATGCATCTCATGGCAAAAACAAATCTTCTATTTACATCGGATGCATTTTTCTTTTCCCCAATCATTTTTGAGTTTTTTAAGGCTGTAATTAAACCACATTCCTTGCAAATGATGTTTATGTTTGTTAAGAGCCCATATACAACATCTGATGACACTGATACTTGGCTATGGCACTGTTTACAACATAAAAATTGTTCTAATGCAGTAAATAATATATTCTTGTCCATTATTACATATCCATCAAAATTGCCATCAACATTTTCATAGTCATTTTTAACATCTGACGAAGCAAGCTTTTTAGATGAAGCAGATGTATTTAATATTTCTGTATCACATTGATTTTGTGTATGTTGATTGCCGAGAAACTGTCTTCTTTTCCTCTTTTTTGGCCTTAAACCCGATGCTCTTTTTTGACTGATTTCGCTCATTGTTTGATCTCAAGTATTATATTTAAATAATAAATAACACAAAGTATCAAATTATTAAAAAACTTGCACTTAAAATGGATGAAGCTAGCTAAATAGTACGAGAATCATACGATCGAGCACGAGGTCGCAAATATAACTCTAAATAAATATTTATCAGCTTCGAACAAAAGTTTAGTTGTTTAGAAGCTTCTCCCTTACGTGGAGAGAAAAATAAAAACGCTAAAACCCAGGAGAATATAATTTAAAATGGAAAAATTCTCGGTGTCGGTAAGCAATGTAAATGTAAACAAAGTCAACAGCTGATGTGACTGTCCCTTTTAAATAACTGTAGTGAAATTTGTAGTCCCAATAAAACTGCCATAATTAGTAAACTAATGGGAATTTTCTAATGCGGTTTTTTGCGTATTGTTCAGAAATGATTACAGAATCAAAATATGTAATAAAAAAAATTCGAAAATTTTTATGGTTTAAAGGTATCCTACCCCCTTAAATGTTAAAATTTCTTTTTGCTGGCACAGTATTTGTAAAAGAGCATGGAATAGTCAACGAACCTTTATATATAATACAAGTAAGAACTAAAATATCTTAAAACACCGTTAACATTTTTAATAAGCTAGGCCTTTCGAAAGATCTTAGTGTTTCTTCGTCAGGAGTAAAGAAGACGTGCTCTTTGCATCTGATGATGTGAGACTTAGGTCTTCCGAAAGGCCTAGCGCATTTAAAATTTTTGATGTTGTTTTAAGATGTTTCATTTCTTATTTTTTTCATCAGTTTCAACTTATATTCTTAATTACTAATATATTTACAAGTTTTAATTTTAGATTTTAGATCTTCATTTACAAAACCTTACTTTAACTTTCATATTTTAAAATTATTTCTACTTATATTTATACATTTTCGCACACTTAATTTACTTTTGTAAGATTTTTAATAGATTTAATAGATTATTAGAAGAATAAGTTAGACTGCTGCGAAACAGTTAGAACTAAAAAATCTTAAAACAACTTCAAAAACATTTGAAAGTGTTTTAAATGGACGTTCTTAGATCATTAAGCTTTCAAACTTGAATATTATAACTTAGAATTATCATATTCAAACTTGATGAAAGAATATATTTTCTATATTTCATGAAGCATTTATGAAATAAAATCTAGATTTAATGAATCATTTACAAATTTGGTTGCCACCGATGTTTTAAACTGTTTACCAGTAATTTTTTTATAGTGTATTAATCGATTTCATCAATCTTTTTCAAATGCTATCCTTTTTGAATTAAACATTTTCAGCTTGATATTATATTTAATTATAATTTACCTATTTTAAAATCACTGACAATTAATTTTTAAATTTCGTTGTCTTTTAGATGCTAAGACAATATTTTATTTATAATACCAAATTTAAATATAAACATTCATTTTTGCAGGATAAATTAAATGCCATCATCTATTTAAATTTTCTTTTATCTAAATATTTAATGTTATCTTATAGAATAACATACAGAATCTCTTCGTCTAAACATTTATTCAAATGCATGTGACAATTTTATTTTGTATCTAATAAAAATGTTTTGTTTACAGTTTATTTTATATGTTTGCATTAATTGGTTTGAGAAAATTTTATTTAATTTTACCTTTTTTGTTTGCTATTTAGTGATTTACTTTCAATGTACTCAGTTGTTTTCCGTTTTCAAAAATAAATAACAAAACATAAAGATTGAAAGAGAAATAATATCATGTGAATTTCATGATGAACATATTTAGTTAATCAATAAAATAAATTAAATCTTTTTATTGTTTCAACAAACATTAATGCAAATTACCTTGTTTAATCTTATTCATGCGATTATTGCAGAGCCTTGGAATGTGTTACTTTAAAGTAGGGTGTAAAATAATGATTTGTTAAAAAAATTTCAAAAAATTTAAATAAGTTTTTTTTTAAATTTAGATCTGATTTTTATTATTTTTTTCAATCGTTCAAATTACTGAAAGGCTACGAAGAGTTTTAGGTTCCTAAAACAATTAATTCCGATAACTGCTGACATAATCTATGTTTTTATATTGTTGCGTATGTAGGGTTCTTTCGATCTTATGGTTAGACTCTTTTCTCTTAGAAAAGTAGAAAATAATTTATTTACAGATCTTCCGAACAACAGAGTCTTCGAAACTCACAAATATTACTACATATTCAAAAATAACTGTTCAAATCTATCGTACAAATACAGATATAGGTCCCAGAGACTCTTTATACAATGTCTCAACACTAAATAACATTCAAAACAACGTAGATAAAACTCAAGCAAACTTGCTTACAATCGCAGCTCACTCAATGACTGACTGGTAAATAATAACAACAACAGCTCGTATTGCTCTCCTTATATAGGCTCGCAGCATGTGCGGGAAATTTCCACAGGCTTCTCGAATAATCTAGAAAACCATGGAATAACATTCAATGTATCAGTATATCTATATGGGGTTGCCATACAGAGGGAAGGGTTACCATCGCCAACAATCGCCAAGTTTGTCGCCAACTTGTCGCCAAGTTTATCGCCAAATTTGGCGACCAAAATTAGTCGCCAAAAGTGACGCCAACTTGGCGATATCTTTAATATTTCGCCAATCTGCCGTAGACATACACTGAAAATAATAGACAAGTTTGCTTGAAAACAGATACAATGTAACAAAAATTAATATTAGTAAAGGAATGGAGCTTAATAAGATTATTTACATTATTTTACAGTACAAACACTAACTATTTACAAAATTCGTAACAATATTTTAATTAAAGGAATAATAATTATTATAATAATTTCAAATTAGTAGTTTCATTAATTGCATAAAAAAATGTCATACACATTCATATTTATAATAATTATGTAAAACTAACGGATGATACAAAAGTTAAGACGAACTTTAAAAATGAATAATTCGAAAACAAATCAAGATTAAAATATACGTTTTGCACCAAACGAATTCAAAAGAAACCGGTTTTTGTGGGACAAAGAAAATAAAAATAGTTCAGTTGGCGACCAACAGATGGCTCTATAGTGTTTTATTGCACGAAAAATGATTTACAAATGAAAATATGCTGACAACTTACACGTCAGCTTGATTACAGTTACTTAATACTGCAGTAAATGTCCAATATGATGTCCATCAATCAGAAGTATAGCTGTAAGACGAGGCACCACACCGTTTACAGTATTTAATATCATTTCTTGCATTAAGGCAGGCACATTTTGGCGGATGGCATCTTTCAGTGCTGTTGGTGATGCCGGTTGCTCGCGGTACATTTTTGACTTCAGAATCTCCGCAACTAAAAGTCACAGAGCGTAAAACCCGTCTGTGTGACTTCATCGAAAAAAAGGGACCTATTATGAAATAAGATGTGAAGCCACATTAGACTGTCACTTTTGGCTGTTGCAAAGGTACCTCAACCCGCATTCTTTTCTTGCAAACCGTGTCTTTGTATCTTGATTCAGTTTAGGATTACTCATTTTTAAAGTTCGTCCTTACTTTTGTATCACCCGGAATATTAAATACTAGTTATATTTACATTTATTAAACTTATTAATGACTGCATTTAATATTAAACTGTTAATTGAAATTAATAATTATAAGACATTTAACTGTATAATTAAGAACATAATATATTCTTTAATACTTAATTATTACAATGATAATTATTTAGCATTCATTCTGGAAAAAAGAGGGGCTAATTCCAATAAAGAATACTACCCAGTTAAACTGATGGCATTGAGTTCACAGACTACAAATACTAATTGTACATTAAAGCCTTATATTTTCAAGGGTTAATTCCGTTCGAAAAAAAATTAAGGAAGGGAAACAGCTCTCCCATTTCCTCTTTTTTTATACTTAATCATTGAACCTCCTATACTATCAAAGACATGCTTTATCATATAAAAAATCTATATCCAAAATTCAGAGCAAATGAGATAATTCTTAATAAAATCCCATTTAGCATTTATATAATTTAAAAGGAGTTATCCCCCTCTTTTATACTTAACCATTAAACTTTCAAAACTATTCAGAGATTTGAACGAAATCTGAAAATTCTGCTTGAAAAACCCATTTATATAAATTAAGGAGGGGGCATTAGAACCCCTGTTCCCCCTATTTATACTTATTCAATGAACACCTAATAACAGTCACGGAATCACCTCATCAGACTGATCCTAATCTAAATTTTGAACGAAAACTTAATTCTGCATGAAAATCCCACTTATATCAACTAAGGGGAGGGGCATGAGCCCCCGTTCCCCCTCTTATACATATCGAATGAACTCCAAAAACTAATCAGGGAAGCGCCTTGTCAGGATATACCTACATACAAAATTTCAAGTGGATCGGATATTTTTATCATGAGTTATCGCGTTACGCACGAACATACGACCATACGAACGTACATACAGAACGGACGGGCACATAAGCTCTCAGGCTATGCTAGCCTGAGAGCTAAAAAAGGACACTATTTCATGAGGAAATATATTAGTAATATATTTACTAATATACACTTTTTTATATGACAAAAAAGTGTACAGCTTTTAGTATGGTAAATAAAGTGTTATTTTTGTAAATACTACAAATTACAAATTGAAAAGTCCATGTAAATAACGGCATGCTTCTAAAGAAACCGAATTTTATCATCTTTGATACATAGATTAGAAATACTGTGGAATCTAGAATTTTTTAAAAGAAGTTACTACAGGTAAATTTACTTAAAAAAAATAAAAATAGGTGCATTATGACATATTTAAAAGGGGCAGGATGTAGAGCTTTAAAAAATAGCCTAGAGAAATATAGTAGCTCATTTTGCATTTCTGCTGTTAATAGCCTAAACAAACCTTAATATAAGCATAAATTATCACCCCCCCCCCTAAACAAACTACTATGACAATGTATTAAACCATTCAAAAAGACACAGAGTAGATATAAGTAATAGCTCAGGGGTCCAGTTAGGGGATGAGGGTGGTTATTTTCTCTCTGAACATTTTAAATTTCGAAATTGACAATTTACGGGAAAATTCTGACGCGATTATTAAACATAAAGGTCATTTTGAGATTCAGAGATAAAAAGTTCATAAAAGCATTTATTAAAAATTAAAACATGCAACAATCACATATAATTATAACATCATATTTTCGGTATTCTTTGACTTTCTAACTTGGAAATTAGAATTAAAATGATAATAATAAAATATTAAAAAAAAACTTATGTGGTGAAAAAGAAATAAGGGACATTTTCTGATTTAGCTCTACAAAATACATAAGAAAAATTTCACAAAAGCTAAAAAAAAGAGATTTTTTACAGGTTAGTGTAATTTGAAGTTATTCAAAGATGATGTAATTTTAAATAATTAAGGTAAACTCCTAAAGTTTTATGCTTTTTTATACAATATTATTTACAGAACACTTAAAAAAATATTAATCATTCGCCACTCCTTATGTAAAGCTTTAAAAGAACACATTTTCTGAATGGTTACACGACAGACTAATAAATGCTTATAATAATTAACGATAGTCTTTTTTGTAAGGAGTAAGTACAGGGATAAATCTTTAAGAACAAGAAGCATTTTACTACCATTTATTAATGAGCAATATCGATTTGGTATAAAAGATATAAGAAATATCGCCACTGACTGCAGAAAATTGTGAAAAGATAAAAAAGAAATAATGCACAATTTTTGAATATCTGGTATTTCTTACTTTTAGATAAATAAAATTTAAAATTCTATTGTGCAATTAAATTACTGTAATTTTTTTTATAGAATGAATCAAAATAATTGCGCGATTAATCGCTTTAAAAAAGTTCAAGTAATTGTAGAAAAAAAAATTCCAATTTAGATTCGAGTTATTCATAATTTAGGTGAATCTGAACCTGCCGTGATTGGCGCTAGTACGGATAACGGAACGAGAAAATTTTAGGGATGTTCCTGACCATACCAAAATAGTTGAGATGCAATTTTTCGATTCGATTTTTGTAAAATTTGAAAAGACTCTACGCCATTTTGCGATGACTCTCTCTATTAAATTTCAAATCATTCGGTTGAGTTGTTTTTTCGTTGTTCTATGCGGACAGATGGATGGAACAAGCAACATGGTTTTACCACAAAAAAATGCCTGTATGTTTTTATTAAGTCATTCAAAAAGTGGTTTTTTTATTCAACAAAATTTCCATTCATAAAAAGAATGTTTTTCCTTGTTTGTAAGTATTTCTTAAAAATGTATATTATTCACTTGAATAAATATAAAACATATAAAAATTTTAGTATTATTAGAGGAAATTCATACATAGGCTAGCAGGGTTAAATAAATTTGAGATTTATATAAAGATTTACAAGCGAACTTTCCTATAGAGAGATCACGAAAAAAATTCTTTTAAAAATATAACTTTAGGAAAATATTAGGATTTATGACAGAAAGGTGACATATATTTTAATCAAAAAACGAGAACAATAAAATCTAATCACAAAATTAAACACTGTTTTTTCTTATTTCACAGAACAGATAATTTTACCCTACATGATCTTTATATATCATAAAAAAGTAATTTAACAAATAACAACCATAAACCAAAAATGATGTATATTTATTTCCAAATTTAAATGGCTAATATCTTTAAACTAAAGCATTAGAACGGAGACTATCCAAAACAAGGATTTAAAAGATCTCAGAATTTAAAGTTGGCCTGTAAAGAGTTAATTAAATAAAAGTAAACCAATTCCGAATTCTTAACATTTTAAAATGTTTTCTAATTTATATTAGGCTGCCAGTTTATTATGAGGAGAAACACACATCTTAAATCCCGCAATAATTTTAATTAAAACTATTGATTATTTTAATGCATTACATACATTTGGAGGTATATTAATTAAAATATTTCTGGCAAAAAATATTTACAATATTCTGATAATTGTTATTAAATAATAACAGAAATGGAATGTGGGAATGCGATAGAAAACAACGACAATTTAATACTGAATTTCGTTTTTAGTTTAATTAAGGCTTCGAACCAGGGATGTATTGGCTGAAGCCGCCAATGCTCTCCCAACTGAACTATCCCGGACACGAACACTGGAGGACTGTTTCACCCAGTTAACCTCAACGATCACACAATCTGCTCTGATACTCTGGATCAGCACAACAGAATAATTCGAAGGTCAATATACGGAACTTCAAAAATCGCTGTATACGAAATTACATTAGATTAATTTTGAAAATAAATTACTCTGTTATTCTATTGTTATAATTATTATGCATATGTTTGAATAAATTACTCTGTTATAATTAATTTACCGATTGAATAATCATGTTTAAAAATTAATCTAATTAAGGCTCTACAAACATTACAAACATTACTCAAAGTATGTTCATCTGTAACATGAATTGAAACATTTTAAGATCACATATCAATAAAATTCGCTTTTAATTTCTTTAAAATAACATCTACAAAAATGGAGGAATGTAAAACTTCCACAAAAGACCTGTCAGTACATATGTTTAAAACTATTAAACTGAAGTAATTTTATTTATGAAAATTAAAATAATCCTTAGAAATTATTGTTAATCTTTCAGAAAATGCTTGTTGTTTTCGGTCGGGAATTGAGATATCTCAGGCATATCTAAAATACTTGTGAGGAGAGAGAATTTATCTTTCCATATCTTTATCATTTTGTTCCCCCATTATTTGTTTATAACTTTTTACTTACACCGAAATAGTCACACTTTTATGAAATGCTTTCAGAGTTTTTAGTCATTTGATGTTAACTTCATTGTTTTTTGCCAACTGTTATATGGGATATTTATTGTAATTTGGCTCTTTTTTTAGAGCCGGTGGTTATTATTTTGGATTCCATTCATCCAGCAGCTCTGATCCACTGCAACCCTAGTAACTGATTGCTTTTAATAAATCTCTGTCACTGTATTCGAAGTCGTGGCTATTTATTTCATACACAGATTCGCAGAGTCTGCTACTACGGTTTCTTCAGAATGTTTCTAATGTAAATTTTTATCAATATTTTTATTTTAGATCGTCTTTTCGTACTTGATAAACCTTTATATTAAATGAAAAGCACTGAAATAATTTTTATGCAAATAGCATGCATACTCGCAGAGTAATTAAGGTTTTTATAAAAATGGCCCCAAATTTTTCTAAGTTTTTCCCTTATAATTTTCAGAGTTCTTAATATAAAATAATATTTTTTTCAGAAAATATGACAAACAACATTGCACACAGTACCCTGTAATCAGAATTAAAAAATAATAAAAATTGTATGAAAAATAAGTAGGTTTACTAAATAATTTTTTACTGCGCATGCGTCAAAGATATCAAAATTTCATTTGCATATTATGTTAGCTAATTGTATAAAGCAACTTTTGTAAAAGTCTCAAAATTATGGCTTGAAAATTCTGAAAGTAATCGTCTATAGAAAAAGGGCAAAATCCGTTGTTTTCAAAACTAAGCAAAAAAAATGAGGGATTTTATCCAAAAGTAGTCGTAACATCCCGTATTGTGTATTCTATATTGACACTAATCAATGAATATATGGATACAACCCCTCTTGTTTTTGCTTCATTTTGAGAATAACGGATTTTCAACTTATTCAATTGACGATTATTTTCAGAATTTTCAAAAAGTTGCTCTATACATTTAGCTAATATAATATGCAAATGAAATTTTGATATCGTTGACGCATGCGCAGTAAAAAATTATTTAGCAAACCAACTCATTTTGTATACAATTTTCATTATTTTTTAATTCTGATTACAGGGTACTGTGTGCAATGTTGTTTGTCATATTTTCTGAAAAAAATATTATTTTATATTAAGAACTCTGAAAATTATAAGGAAAAAACTTGAAAAAATTTGAGACCATTTTTATAAAAACCTTAATTACTCTGCGAGTATGCATGCTATTTGCATAAAAATAAACACAGTGTATTACAATAAGGCATTCAATCATAATCTAGAGTTTGAGCGCTTTTGCTACATTAGTTTTGACAGGGTTATTCAAAAGATATTCATTCTTTTTTAATTTGTTGACGGTCCCCTATGGAGTTTCGGTAAAAAATCTTCACGGAGATGTATGACGTATACTATTATATTTATACACTAAGAGTTTCGAGATGATTCCTCATGTATTTTTGTAGATATTTAGTAAAATGTCTAAAATCGCAAGTGTCCAATAATCAATGGCAATATAGTGTATATATACAGGGTGTCCCCTCTCAACGGTGGCCAATGGCTAATTTCTAAACCGTTGGTCATAGACATATAGTTCCAATTGCAAAAATGCTTTAAAAAAGGTAAAGAATTATTTTTTAAGCGATTTAGGTCAAAAAAATGTTTTACTAAAAAATTACGGAAATTAAATTTTTATACGGTCCCCCGGTCCTATAAGTGATATTTAGAAAATTTTTACCACTACTCTAACAAGTAAGACACAAAAAGTCCCATTCCTCTGCGATCAAAATTGACCGAGTTATGGCTGTTCAAAGTTGAAGCATATTTTTTGCTGCAAAATAGGGGTCAGTCACAAATTTACTGGAAATAAAAATAAACATCAGATAGAAAATTTAACTTTAAACATTGAGAGCCAAAAAAAAAAAAAAAAAAAAAATTACACTGTTATTTCTGAATTTATGTTGACATTTACATGTTAAAGTAAAATATGCAATTTGTGCTAAAAATATAAGTAAAAAAATAACAGAAATTTTTTTTAATTAAACTATGAAAAGCAACAGTCACAAATCGTTACAAAGTGATACATATTTAAAGCGCTATTAGATCACTCAATCTAATAAAATTTGATGTAGTCCTATAAAATAAATAAATGGAACAGACCTAAAATTGTATTAATATTACATTGTCCTCGGGTTTAAATAAGTATGGGAATTGAACCTCAATCAGATATTTGGAAGTGAGTTAAATTTTGAATATAAGTTTTGAACTAGGAAAATTTACATACGAAAACTATGAATAAAATAAAAGCTTATCAAAATAACATACCTTTTTAAAATAAAATCACGAAAAGAATCAGCTTCATTTGCTTACAAAATAAAACATACGTAAAAATACAATTGAGGATATGAATTTCAAAACTCGACTTATAGTTTTTTGATTTCTCTATCAGTCTATACAAACCTCCACTATTGTAACAATGCAATCTCAAAATTTATAATGAAAACCAATAGATGCATTTAAAGTTTTTTCGCTATTTCCCAAAATTTGATTTTTTCGATAAAGAGAATTTTGAAATTCATGTCTTCAGTTATTTTAATAACCAATCTAGAAGTTAATTAATTATAATTAACACTACCATAAAACTTATACAGTGACAGCGTCTTCAGTTAAATCGCTCATTTAAAACATTTTGTAATTGGAATTATATGTCTGTGACAAATAGTATAGGAAGTAGCCTTTGAACAGCGTTGGAAATCGACTCCCTTTATAATACTTTAAGCACTTAGTGTACGTTCCCTTAAAGCTCCGTCGAACTCATCCATTTTCAGCTATAGAAAAGTGGTTTAAGTCATGAAATTTAAAGTTTCATAACTCGGTCAATTTTAATGTTACATGAATGGGACCTTTTCTGTATTACTTGCTAGAGTGTTGAAAAAATTTTACTAAATATCACTTATAGGACCGGGGGACCGTATAAAAATTTAATTTTCGTAATTTTTTAGTAAAACATTTTTTTGACCAAAATCGCTTAAAAAACAATTCTTTGCCTTTTTTAAAGCATTTTTGCAATTGGAACTATATGTCTATGACCAACGGTTTAGAAATTAGCCATTGGCCACCGTTGAGAGGGGACACCCTGTATATTCTTTATTCATTATAGATGTTAAGTAGTAGTCTTGCATAATGGTTCTATATATATTGATAGGAGAAAAGATAGATGTTATACAAATGAAATTAAATACTATTTCACAAAAGCTTCAGTAAAAAAAAAAAAGATTTTTGAAAAAATGCTACTAAAGAAATATTCAGTAAGAATTAATTTCATAAGTAAGGAATATTTACTTGTGCATCTTTTGAATTTTAAATTTTCTTCCATTTTTTTTATATTCTTTTTTTATATTCTCAACAATAGCTGAAAAATGTAGTTGAGAAATAATTTTTAAAATTATGTTGACGCTTTCATCTTTTTTTTCGGTTTATGTTCTGACATAGGCAGAATTAAAAAAAAATTATAAAAAATCTATAATTTATTAACAATTATTTAATTTAAATAGCTGTCATTTCGATAAAAATTTGATTTTTTCTGTTTATCGTATATGTTTGTTTTCGTAAAAAAAAAGACATGCCAACACGTTACAAAATTTCAGTCTTCTTTAAATATTGCATGGAATTATTTTATAGTTATCAATGACTTACAAAAATATTTTTTTGTTAACCTAATGTTAGCATCACTGAGAGCTTTTTATTGTAATTAAAATTCAAAATATTAATAAAAAACTTTTGAAAACGATATCTTTTAAGAATAATTTTTAAAAATTAGAATTGATTTTAGAATTGGATGCCAAGCCATCCAATGCTACAGAATTTTAAATGGGTGATGGTGATAAGGTGACGTAAAGGGTTACTTTTAAAAATTATAAACTGTTACCCACTTGAATTTTTAAAATTTAGAAGTAATTTTATCATCTTTATAAAGTATTTATTTTCACACAAATCGCACCAGAAATTTAAATATATATATTTTTAAATTATGCACGCAAAGTGTTGATAAACATTGTGCCGTTTTTGTTTCACTTCTTAAATTTTCCACATTCGATATGAATTAAAATTTTTGTTGCTTAAAAGTCACATAGCAAATAGAATGAAAAAACACCCAAGACGGGAATCGAACCCGGGTTCTGTGTATAGCGTCCCAACTTTCTATCATCTGTAACCTCTTGGAAACCGGAAACCTTGGAAATCCGGAGGATTTCATATCCTATTCCGATTTTTTGGCTAGATTTTATCATATTCCGATTTTTTGACTAGATTTTTTTATGATAAATGTTTCAATGTGGTTGTTGTTCAGCCTTTTGAGTTGACTTTATATGCTGCTAGACTGGATTTTTTTTTCTGTTTTGTGATTATTTTTTTTAATGACATTAATGTTTTTCGTAACATTTATTAAATAAATATATGTAAAGTATGGGTCAAGACTTCGAAAACGTTTGATGAAATAAACTTGAGAAACTAATAATGTTCAACAAAAAAAATTTTTTGGCTATAATATCGGTTAAACAAAATTATGTACAGTGAATTATTGGATATCGTGGCTTTTCAGCCGGATTATAATAATCACATCGCGAGGCAAGAGAGATCTGTTTTCTTGAAAAATTAATCAACAACTGAAACTTGGATTATAATTTTTCAGCGTTAAATCTGCTGAGTAGTTTCTTTCTTTAGGCTGAGCCTAATACCCTTCACAGGGCTAGTTTCACAGGGGAAAAAGTTGAGACAAGCAATCATTGTGAATCTTTTACGCTTACATATATGTTTATAAATATTTAAAAGCATTGTTTTCCGTCATAATAAGGAATTCGAAAGATACTGAAAAGGATTTTTGAAGCTATTTTGGATTCCTTCCCCAATCACGCCATCGGGAACAGAATACGGAACTCCTACCCGACACCCAGCCTGGCACTTCTTGGTGAGATTGCAAGGTGGAATATTTTTACAACGTGGAATATTTTTACGTGAGCTGGACTACTGAATATTTTATTACTGCGCATGCGTTAACGCTATCAAAATTTCATGTGCATATTAATTTAGCTAAATATATAGAGCAACTTTTGTAAAAATTGCAAACTCATAGCTTGAAAATTCTCATTGTCTATATGATTGTCTATAAAATAAGCTAAAAATCCGTTGTTCCCTAAATGAAGCAAAAAAATGAGGGGTTGTATGCATATATAGTCCCAGCAAACACAGAGCTATCGTTAAACAATCGGTTTACAGCCGCTTTGCCGTTACTGACGATATCGGCACGATACTGACACGCTGTATCGGTTCCAGCACTTTTTTGAAACGCCGGGAGACTGCCGCCCGACAGTTAGGCACACAGCCGGTCCGCTACCGCATCCCCAGCATAAAAAAAAATATCCAGTGTTGCTGGCGCCATCTATGATTCACCTTGGAACTGTATTTGTTAAAAATCCCCGAAAATGTATTTCAGAGTATGATGACGTTGGGTTCGACCTCAGGTTCCCAAGGACGGAAGGTGAGTGCTTTAACGAATACACCACGGAGCCCCGTTGAGGGTGTTTTTATGGAGTAATAAGAGGAAAACATTTCGTTAAGAGCTGTATTACACGGAGAAAGATTTTTCGGCAAACATTTTACAAAACAGGATCGTTCACTTTGCAACGTGTTCGGTAAACAGGTTTTTCAAACTTCTCTCGGGGTTATTTAGTTTCTCGCCCCGCTCCTATTGGTCAGTTGATCAGTGCTGAATGAATAGCCAACATTTTTCGTGCAATGCGGAAAATGCGGGAAAATTTGCGTGCAATACTCGGTAAACGAAAATACCGAACAGATTCTCCCTATATCAAGGTCACAGAGCATTTTGCTGGCTGTAATGTTGTGTAGGGGAAAAAGTTCGGAGAAAGACGTCCGTGTGATACCGCTATAAAGGATGCGTTTGTCGTTGAACGTAGATAGTTTGATGGAAAAAGTGCAGTTTTGAAGTGTTTTATATTATTTTTTATTTGTGTATTAATAATTAATGTAGTATTATTTATTTATTTATTTATTTATTTATTTATTTTGTAATTGCCTCATGCTAAAATAAGCTAAGCTTAATATTAACTTAGTATTAATATGAATGGGATAATTATCATAGTGAATTAATTAAAGCAAACGAAATTATTTTTCTTACAAATTTAAGAATTATGTACTTAATAAAATGAATTATTTTTAGATATTTTGTATTACGTAATATTTGTTTCAGTAGCATTTATAATGTAACTACATGCATTGCATTAATTTATAAATCATATATTTTTAACATGGAAAAACTTATTGTCATAAATAGTAAGTTGGTAATTTATAAATTTTAATTAGATTAAGAATTAATTTTATGTCATTTGTTATTTATTAATATTTTTAATTTAAAAATAAAACAAAAATATTAATTTATATCATTATATTTGCTTTAGGTAGGTAATTTTTATAATGGAGGATATTTCTAAATATATCTGTAAGTTTAAGAATACTTTAGTATTTAAAAAAATCGGTAAATTTCAAAAATTTTTCTTTGATACAATTTTTGTTTTAGAAATTGTAATATAATTAAATGTGTATTTCTAACAAAGAAAAAATAATAAGAAGAAAATGAGTTTGCTACTAATCACTTTTTATTGAAAAAAATTATTTTATGTAATTATTGATGATTTACTGTAGCAATATTTTTATTTTCGTTTGGTAATTTTTTAAAGGAGGGGTCAGAATATTTCATTTAAATTTTAAGGCTAAAAAACTTGGTAGAATCCTTATATTTTTATAGCTTGTAAAATAGTTTTAAACATTTTTTAATAATTTGTTAAAAAAATCTATTTCTTTTGAAATGAATAAATGATTAGAAAATAATTTTAAGGAGTGATTAAAATATGTTTTTTGCTAATTCTATTACAGTAAAACCCCGATAATTTGGATTAATTGGTACCGGACACAGTCCGGATTATCGAAAATCCAAATTATCCGGAGAATTAGAAAAAAAGAAACAAAACAAAACATATTTACAGAAAATCACCTTTATGTTAAACTTATTGAATATTTACAAACAGTAAAAATGTTCGTTTTGCTTAATTCTTCCGAAAAGATTTCAGAAAAAGTTTTTATTATTATTATTATTATTCAGAATACGACGATGAATCAAGTTAATGTTATGGAAATTAGCCAATCGCTTCTCAAACTTGAAAAAAAATGACCAAACCCATCCGAATTATCCGGATTAACGGGGTCCGGATTTGCGGGGTTCTACTGTAATTGTAAGTCTTTTTTTAAATGAATTAAAATAAATATATAAATAAATATTAGCTATCTTTGAAAAACATTTCTGTTAAAGCCTGTTAGCATGTTATATGAAATACTTGAAATTTAGATACTTTGTGAAAATAACTCATAGAAAATTTATTAAAAAAAAAAAAATCCGGTTAATAGTAAAAATTATTAATTCGGTCCAATGTTGGCAAATCTAATCGGACCACTATCAGCAATCACGTATCGGCCCCGCATCACTTGCCGGTATTAGTCGCTTGCCGATATAAAATCATAAAAGGACTGTTTACGATAACCGGCAGCTGTAAAAGCAGATTCTTATGTTTCAGTTGACGACATGCTGCCGACACTTTGCCAAAATCACTGTGTCCATGCCAACACATAACCGACACTGCCAGCTGCGGTCCGATCGTATGACGAAAGGTATGTGTTTGCTGGGGTAGTACGTACCATATTGTGTTTTCTATATTGGCACTAATCAATGGATATATGAAAACAGCCCCTCGTCTTTTATAGTTAAAAAAAACAGATCAAACATTTGTTTAATAATTGTTTAACATTTTTATTTTCTGAGAGTCCATTTATTTTCTACAGATCTTGAAAGATTTCAGATCTTTAAACAATTTATGTAACAGAAAAGATATTATTTCGCTATTGAAAAGTTTAAGCTTTAGTTTAGAACTATTCTTTAAAACTTTTCTTAGTTTAAGAGCAGGGATTTAAAAATACTAAAAAGAAAAACTTATTCAGGTTTATGAACGCAGGTTACGCACAAATCTTTTCTTTTCAAATTATTGATAGTACGACTCTTTTTCTGAATTTCAAAGAAAAAGTTGCATGAGGTTCTTTTTCAAAACGTTTTTACACATGGTGTAATAACAAATATTCATTTTAATAATACATCTTCTTCACAAAAGAAGCAACTTATTAAAAAAAATTGCTTCAAGCGTAGATTATGAAGCACTTTCCAACACATTTAGAATAATTTTTTAAAAACTGCAACGCTTAAAAAAATTAAAATATCAGGTGTTCATTTCCCCCTATGGAAATGTATAACACATTTCAAAACAAAATATTGTCTGTTCCCATCTACAAGAGGAAAATTATACGAATTTTTTGGCAGAACTGTATATGTTATTGTATCTATTAAAGACATGCATTCTAAACTTTAGTTCATTTAAGAAATATATTTTGGTTGAAAATTTCCTTCAGAAATTTCCTCTGATAAGTTGAATGGTATTCGAATACTTTTGTGCAGCCCTATACAGTAGGGTGGATCGAAATTTTTTTTTTCACTGTGTCAAAACCTACCTATGCGGAAAAGATGTTCTCTTGGATGGAGATTAAGGGAAAAATAATTAAAAAAATTAATTTTAAATTTTAATACTGCCACAATGAGGTTGAATTTCGAAAAAAAGTGAAAAAAGACCTAATTTTGGATAGATTATTTTTTATTCAAAATAATAGTTTAAAAAGTTATCCAAAACCTACCTATGCATAAAAGATGTTATATTATATGCTGAGTAAGAGAAAAATAATTTAAAAAATTAATTTCAAAATTTAAATCTACCACAATGTGGCTCAAATTTATGTATTTGAACGTTTTTACGGTAAAAAATCAACTTTTGTTTTGTAAAATAAAATATGAATTTTAGACATTTTTAACATTTATTACAATGAGAGGATATTTAATTGATTACAAGATAAAAACTTTAGTTTCTTATTTAACAGCTTCATTAGTATTAAATCAAGAAAAATCGTCAACATTTCAATTGGCGATAATGACGTTCGGTATTGAAAATCGACATAAGATTTTGTAATTCAATTCAATTTTTATAAAACTGTCTCTTATGTATGGTCCATACACAGCAGAAATACTTCCGTGACTCTTTTGATTATTAGTTTTGTAGAATGAGAGTTGCGCGAATAGATATTATTGATAGTAGATGTTATTGCCAATGAAATGATTGCTGGATTTACATATTGCTTCTGAAATCATGTCGTTACTAAATCCGCCAGTTAGTGGAGGTTCGACACATTTTCCTATTTAATTAAATCTATGAAATCCGTCGCAAAAGATAAAAAAGCTGGTAAATGGAAAATATAGATAGTTTTTATGTAATGATTAGGATTACAGCAGACCGTTTGATTTCACTCGCGCGTTTTTAGAATTCATATACTGACATAAATGAAAATACAAAAAGCTTCTAACATGCTGCGAATAATCTTTCTATTTCACCAGTGAAACATTTGTGTCCAGCCGCGGTTCCATCCACGCTGCAAAAAGATGACATAGTGGAACTTCATTGGTGTGTAACTAGCACAAAAAACATTGTAGTGGACGCTTGAAGATCAGTCCCATATTTCGAATAACACATCCTTTAACATCTATGTTAACAGATATTACATCACAACCGATAGCAACCAACTTTGTTACATGTATATTATTGTTAACACATGACAAAAAATGTACTTCGTGTTTTCAAATTGTTTGGTACTCTCCCGGAATTTATAAATATGTGGCCGATGTATTCGGAACCCAGTTCTTTTTTCAAGCTCAAGTCTGCTTCTATTATGATTTTACTTCTGTTGTTTTCTAGTGATGCAGTCAATCTTTACACCCATAAAAGTTTAAAGAAAATGGCCATGGTCATAATCTTTTACAAATGACTAAAGAGAATGACTAAAACGATGGAGTGGTCTTTGGTTTGTTTTGTCATGCCGATTTTTTTCTGTCAGTAGCATTCGACTCATAGTTTTGTGAGGTAATGCCCACGTCTTGTAGTGCACCAGACACGATGGCAGCACCTGCTTGGTCGGAAGTGCCCAAACTGTCCAATATTCTGATGATGTGACACCTAGCTCGGCAGTATTTTGGCTTTTCAATGATAGCTGATGATGTAGAAAAGTGAGTTTGTTCTCAATACGTCGGTTTAGTTTACACTCAATATTCATATTCATATTCAAATCTATTGAACTGAAAAAAATAGGCAGTATTTTCGGAAATGGTCCAAAAGGCTGTAGTAGCTTTCAGTATCTTATTTTGTTTTACAGGAATTAAGAAGAGCGCAATATTTGTCGTTAAACAGTTTAATTTTTCTTAAAAGGCTGCTATGGTAAGTCATTGAGATTGAATCTCAATTACAGGTCACTAGTAACTTATTAGCAACTCCTTCTCACTGGCAGGAAATAAATAGATGTTGACCGATTCCTTTCTTCGGTTATCCTTTAAATACCAATATGTAAATTTTATAACTTTTTGTATTAGGGAGCATATTTACTGGCATATCAAAGCTAGACCCAAATAGGGTGTAATTCATATCTCTCTCTCTTTTTTATTTTTTTTTTAACAACGCCATGGTACAGTAATATTCAAGGTACACTAAGCTACACAATAAACAAGCAGACAAATTCTAACTGAAAAAACTGGAACTGCCAGTTTTTCGAAACTTTAAATTGCTTGCAGGAGTATTAAATTTCGAAATTAGTTTTATTTATTTATTTATTTATTTATTTTTACTTAATATCCATGCAATATAATATTTCTTACGCAAAGGCAGGTTTTGATTGATATTAAAATGCTTATTTTGCGTCAAAATTAAATCTAACCAAATTTAGATCTTTTTCCGTTTTTTCAATATTTTATTGAATTTTCAACTTTTTTGTGGCAGTATTAAATTTTGAATTTATTACTTATTATTGTTTTTTACTTAACCTCCATACGATATAACATATTTTCCGCATTGCTGGATTAAAAAAAATATTAAAGTAATTAGTTTTTGACAAAAATAACCTAACCAAAATTCGGTCTTTTTTCAAATTTTTTCGAAATTTCAACCCTTTTGTGGCAGTATTAAATTTTAAAATTAATTTTTTTTTATTATTTTTACCTTAATCTCCATACAATAGAACATCTTTTCCGCATAGGTAGATTTTGATTAATGGTAATTTTTTTTTCGCCATAGACAATCGATCCACCCTACTATACAGGGGATATAGAATTTATATATAAAAAATAATAAGCAAAAAATTAAATAAATTTAAAAGCGCATACCGAATTTTAAAGCGTACTCACCAGCAATTACGACGCAAATACAGTATTCTTTTTGACACTATTTCTTTTTGTGTGTTCCTGTAAATGAATTAAAAAATGCTATGAATAATTTGTTTGACATGATCATAGTGAATTTCGGTGATTTATATCAGTTTTCAAATGGAGAATTTTTAAGTCATCTCCGCTTCGCTGACGACATTGTAATTTTCAGTAACAGTCCTGAAGAATTGGAAATTATGCTAAAAGATCTTGCAGAAGCTAGCATCAATGTGGGATTAAAAATAAATTTAGAAAAGACTAAGGTGATGGTTAATTCATTTACATCAAAAAAGAAAATTGTCTACAAGAACACTGAGATTAAAGAAGTGCAAAGTTATGTGTACCTAGGACAGGAAATATCATCGGATAATAGTATCATGAATGAAATCAATAGAAGAATAAGAAATGGGTGGAGTGCTTTCGGGAAGAACAGTATTATTCTGAAGAGTAATATGCCTCTTTGTTTGAAAAGAAAAGTTTTTAATCAATGTATTTTACCTGCATTAACCTACGGAGCAGAAACATGGACACTAACAAAACGGATGATACAAAGATTACAAACAGCACAGAGAAGCATGGAAAGATGTATGCTAGGCATAACTAGAAGAGACAGAAAGAGGATAACCTGGATAAGAAATCAAACAAAAGTTTTTGACATCCTTGAAAGAATCAAGCAGCTAAAATGGAAATGGGCTGGGCACATTGCAAGAAGACAAGACAATAGATGGAGCACAAATATACTACAGTGGTATCCTAGAGATGTAAAACGACCAAGAAGACGACCACAAGTAAGATGGAGAGACGAAATTAGAAAAGTGGCTGGTGTAAATTGGATGACGAAAGCATTAGACAGAAAACATTGGAAAAATCTGGGGGAGACCTACATCCAGCAGTGGATCGAAAACGGTTGATGATGATGATGATGATGATGATATCAGTTTCAATCTATTTGAAAAAGCATCATGTCTTTTAAATACTCTCGAAACGGTTTTTACTTCTATACTATGATGTGATCGAATTCTTTTAAATCCCGCGTCAATGAACTATTAATCGTGCATATTTCATATGCAATACCAAACATGCTTTGGTGACCCTAAATAAGTGTTATCAATTTCATGAAAATCCGAGCATATTTACGGGAGTTAGAGAGTGTAAAAACAGACAGACAAATCGAATGTATAAGCACTTTTCAACTTCGTTGAAGAGTCTAAAAAAAGAACATTTTTTGCCAAAAATGAAATTTCCTTTGCATTTTTGTTATCTTTGGTATTTTCACCTTGATGTCTTTACATACTGCTAGAGTGAATGTGCGTTTAAAACCATTCAAACCAAATGGAATCTTTTATGATGATAATAATTTAATCGAATTTTTTAGCATTATATTTACATAATATTCTTACTTTAACCTCCCCACTGCCGCGACCAGATATATCTGTTGACTAGGCTGCAGGTTTCACTGCAATTGAAGCTTTATTTAAAATAATATAATTCTATAAATATAATCAAGATTTAAGAAATTAAGTTATGATTGATACTTTCAAAGCTTATAAGCATGTACGTAACAAAAAAATTATACTATGTTAGAAAATCCCTCTTTTATTGGCATTTAAAATAAATTAAAGAGGAAACAACATTACATTTTTGCCCTTTTGCTCGGCGGTCAAAGGGTTAACTAAAGTGAAGTAATTAAAATACTTTTTATAGGGTTTAAAATGCGATAAGATATAACGAGTAAATGTTATTGTGTATGTGTGCCTTTTGCATCCAACAAAACTTATGACACAATATCCATAACGATAAATATTGTTGGAAAAATACTAAAAAATGCTAAAATTTCAAAACAACTTGCAGAGACAAAATTGAGTTCACAGTGCAACTGCACAGCGTTGCCTGAGTCTTGCGAAAAAATTCCAGAAATTGCTAAAAACTTAAAAATCACTGAATGAAATCACAATGAACTTTAAAGAGAAGAGATCAAAATTTACTATTTTCGGCGAGAAGTTATAAATGAATCCTTTTAAATAATGAGGAAAAATTGCAATGAATCTTTAAAAAAATCACAAATGGCAAAATTTATTACAGTGTGGTAAAACACTGTAATGCTTTAAAAAGATACTAAGGCCGATAACAAAATATTTTTACTTTTTCTAACTTTACAAGAAAAAAGTACTGGTTTAAAAATAAATAATTCCGGTTTTCGTTGAATTTACACGTTTTAGAGATCAGAGATTCCAAAAAATATGTTTTTACAAAATATCTGCACGTGAGTCTATGACTCTGTCTGTCTGTATGACATAAATTTTATAAGCACGCTATTAGAAGAACTAATGTACGAAATTTAATAAAATTTTATAGTTAGATGATTCATTAGGGTTGAGGTTATTTTTCAAGTTTGAAAATACAATCTTCTCACCCTCTAAATTTGTTCCTTTTTATGAAAAAAAAAAAAAAATCATGCAAAATATTAGCGCATTTGAACAATATTTAGAGGTAGCTCAATGAGGGGAAAGTTTCTTATATAAAAGGAATGATAAATATACGCGTGCTCGTATGCTATGTCAAGGAAAAATAAATACCATCTTTTAAAACATATTTATAGAAGAAAATAAGTTGAATAAAGACACTATTCATGGACAAATAATGTATGAGATAACTAAGAAATATGAAAAAATAAATATTAGGTTTCAAAGCAAAACTAATTTTGACATTCATTTGAGTGGAAAATTAATGTGTGATTTGGCTGGAAAAGAATACTGATATCACATTTACTACTTTACAGTTACTACTTAAAGATATGTCACAAGTGAAGCTCAGGCAGAATACTTGAGAAAATTCAAGACTGGAGAATAGCAGATAATATTCAAGCACACTGAGAAAAAAAAATATGCCGCCTTCAACTAGAATGAATAGTTAGTCACTTTCTGAATGTCTAAACTAGAAATATAGATGTCCAAACGATGTCCATGCGAGTAGGGTAAACAACTAAGCTGAATAGGCGAAATGACTTGACATTTCTAATCTCTTATTTTGTAAGAGACGAAACGACATTGAACTGTTTCAGTAGCGAGAAATTATCGCTTGATTTTAGGAATGGTTTCTTAAGCTATAATTCTAGTTACTAAATCAAATCTATTGTGTTCGCATCTATTTGAAGATATTTTTAGATAAATTTGACAACAAAAATATAGGAAAACGCTCTTGAATTCTAGTAAGAGACTCTGGAACTCTCTAAGAAATGTAACTAAAATTTATAAGGATGACATAGAACTATTTTTTCTAGAGCCATTACTTAGATTCTATATGCCAGAACCATGTTTTTTTCTCAGTGCAGTATGAATAGATATTACCAGCTCAAACATTGATCTTAATTCTGCTGTTATGTTTTTATAGAGCACGAAATTAAAAAAAAAGAGCTTTTGTCACTTGTTTGCAGGAATCACATTATGGGACTGATTATTAGTACTGTATTTGAAATATGTATAGGAGTCAAATCTTCATATGAAAAGTAGCGCTATTCTAACTCTTTCAAGAATATTGGAGATTCATTGATAGATACAAGAACGAACTAGGAATTTCATTTCATAATATTGCAAATGGTATATTGTCACAAGATCTGGATGCACAATGCTTAATTTAAATCGACTTCAAAAGAGGAAGAAGGTGTACATAATGTATACGTTTTCACAGTCTGGGTATATTTGAAAGCTTGGATGTCCGCTCTCAAGCTTCATGTTGCTCCTGTAATGACCTGTTGTTGCTAAAATTCCTGCTTGAATACTCATCAATAAATTCAGCTGATTCCAAATCATCACCCCCTAAATTTGCTAGTTTTTGTAGTATTTGTCCCAAGAAAGACTTTGTGGAAAGACTTGTTGGATAAGTTGCCGTGTATGTTTACCAGCCAAAGGCGCATTGTTATTGAGTTACAGAATGAAGCTAATTCTGAAAAAACAAGCTCAAAATTACTTCAACCGAGTCAGTGTTGCTCTTTATTAATTCAAAATTGGAAAATTTTGTTACAGCCATAACAATAATGTTTCAGTTCTTTGAATTTCAAGTTTGATATCTTACAGTTGATCCTGACTAGTGGGAGTAAAGAGAGGAATATTAATAGGCAAAAAAGGGTATAAAAAAGCCCTATAATTAATAAATGACTATGATGAACATGCGGCTACACTGATTCAGGAATAAAGGGAATTGATAACTCCTGATGAAACGCGACGACAAGTTATTTAAGATCACCGCGAAATGCAAGTACACATTTACCATATATATAGTTAATATATTTTTAATTTTATAAATTTTGAGTCCTTTGAGCTACCTTTTAAATATTTAAAATTTATTGCTCAAACTTTTTTTCTGGTGTTTTTGTATCAAAAGGAACAAAATAAAGCGGTGAGACTTGTAAAAATAATAATATAAAAAAATCATGGCTTTTTAGCTCCACACTAATGATTCATCATATATCTTTATGCTGACTACGTTTTGGTATCAATGGTTCAACATGTGGTGTTGCTATGTAGCTTTTTTACGCAACAGCTCTATTTCAAAAATTATATGTATTTCAAGCACGGATATCCGTAAAATTCCAGATGCTGTTAGTCCATGACATGAATTGATGCTTTTTACATTTTGCTTTAAATTGGGTCAACAACTTTGCTACATTTTTCAAAATTTTCGCAATAGTTCTATCTCAAGAATTTATACGTGATTCTTCATCAAACTTCAGATTCAGGTATATCTTGATAAATATAATTGACGATTATGTTTCGGCATAAATTGTTTGAAAAATAGCACTGCTATGTAGCATTTTTTACGATTTCCACAACAGCTCCATTTCAAAAACTAATTTTGTTTCAAGCACAAATTTTCGTCAAAATTCAGGCGCAGTTTGTCTATGACATGAATTGAAGTTTTTTACATTTTGGTTTGAATTGCTCAAGAGGTGGTGCTGCTATGCTACATTTTTGGAGATTTTTTTTTCAATAGCTTTATCTCAAGAATTAATGCACGAATTTTCATCAAACTTTAGTCTGAGGTATATCTTGATAAATGTTATTGACGATTATGTTTCGGCATAAATCGTTTGAAAAATAGCACTGCTATGTAGCATTTTTTACGATTTCCACAACAGCTCCATCTCAAAAACTATTTTTGTTTCAAGCACAAATTTTCGTCAAAATTCAGGCGCAGTTTGTCTATGACATGAATTGAAGTTTTTTACATTTTGGTTTAACTTGCTCAAGAGGTGGTGCTGCTATGCTACATTTTTGAAGATTTTTTTTCAATAGCTCTATCGCAAGAATTAATGCATCAGAACTTAGTCTGAGGTATATCTTGATAAATATTATTGACGATTATGTTATATATCGGCATATAACATACCGATGTGTAATATATCGATATATATCGGCATAAATCGCCCGGTGCATTTACGTTGCATTTTTCTAGCTATCGCAACATTCTTATTTCTAGAACTAATGTAGGGGATTTCATATCATTAGAAATCTCATGATGGGCATAGATTGCCGTTTAATTTTGGCACTATGATAGCAAATTTTCAAGTATTTATGATTTTTAAGGAGAATCAGATAGACGTAGTAAATGTTTTCCGAACGCAATATAATGAAGAAATAAATGTTTATTTACATAAAAAACAATAGGATGATTTTCTTGATCAGTATTCTAGCACAAAAAACAACAATTAAATATTTGATGTAAGGGGGTTGAGATTGAATAAAGAAAAAAATTGTAAAAGCAGTTAATCAAATCCCAATACGTCGATAAAGAAATTATTCATAAATAATAGTCTCAGATATCATTTCAGTACTGCATAAGAAATAAACTTTTCTATCTTGTAATACTTTCCGCTTTTGACTGCTCGTTTCAGTATTGGAACATTCGGCTTCTCGCCCGAATCTATTATCTCCTTTACTCTTGGACTTGCCTTCGACAAAAATAAATGTAAACTGAGAGTCTGTCACTCCCACCCAGGTAAAGACCTACGACTTAAGACGCAACACTAGTCACAGAAAAAGTCCCGGATGATATTGTGAAGTCTACAGGGGCGTTCTTTTTAAATATCTCGCTGAAATTTTTATATTTTTACGTGATTTTTTTTTAATAGGTTAGCTGATGTACATCTACAACCGGGCTAGTTCTTAATTTTTTAATTTTTGTTATATATTTTTTTATATTGTAATAGTTTCAACTTCAGAACCGGTTCAAACCGTTTTTTAAAGTTAAAGTATTTTTTTTTTTAATCTGAAACCAAAGTTAAAAAATAAAAACTAGCCCTGTTGTAAATTGTCCTCTGTTATCCTACGCAAAAAAAAAAAATTGAGAGAGATATTTGAAAAGAATGCCCCCCCCCCATAGACATCCGGGTTTTTAGTGACTAGTGTAGGGCCTTCAGATGAGATCACTCGCAACTACTTTTTGAGTTTAGAATTTGGCGTGTTTTATGTTTGTAGGTGGCGCGTTTTATGTATAAAGACTTTTGCAATTCAACTTCTATCCAACTATAGGACAGTGAGCTTTCTCTTAAGTAAGGTTAAGATAGTTATCTCCTGAACCTTTGTAATATCTTCGTTCTCTAGTGTCAATAAATCGCAGAAGAGAGAAGAAGAAAGGATTTCTTTGAATTCAGTTGAAGTTGAGGGAAAAAAACTTTAAGGTCTAGACGAACAGCACTAGTTTTTATTACACTAAAAGAGCAATCAATCAATCATTGTTTTCGAGCTGAACAAGGATGAAACCTCGTTAAATGGTTTTTGAGAAACTGACCCTACCAATTTGACAAAGGAAGGGGAACTTTTATCTAATCCATCTTCGGTCGTAAACCTGTCAACTGATATTCCTCTCTTGAAGTTCAGATTCAGTGCACTAGAAGTGCAATTTATACATCAAAGCGCCGAAACGAAAGATCAAAGATAGCGCAAGAAGTTAGTGCGAAAAACTGTGTGTGTGCCCGCAGCCTTACTCTCTTCGGATTCCAAACATTAATAACTTTCTCATCAAGGATCTCCTCTCATGATCTTCTGATTCTTGAAAACAATAGTGCCTTACAGACCACTAGCAATGCTGCGCGCTGATAGGATGAATCGGTACATGCCTAGTTTCTGTAAAACGTTCTTTTTAATCGACTTCAAGGAGTAGGTTATGATTTTGACCTTTATTTATTTCTTGTTCACTCATAAATTCTTTAAAATATGAACCGATTTTTACAATTCTTTTTTTGTTTGAAAGTGTAAGATACCCATGTGGTCCCATTTTAATTTCATTAAACTCTGATTATTAAAACTTTTTTTACTAAAAAAATATAGATTTGATAAAAAAACTATTGATTTATCACAAATCATCTTCCATTGTTGCAACCGTTTTCAAATCATAAGCATATTAAAACTATGCTTTCATATGTGTTAGCGCCAAATTGCCGCCAAGCTTGATTCTTTTTTTTTTTTAAGTTGGTTAGTATTTTTTTAAAGCATATTTTATTTTCAAAGGAATCAATTTCAAAGGAAAAGGCCAGAAAAACATTGATTTCGAAATTTTGTTAGACTATCTACCAATCATGTGATTTCAAGATTTTTTTTTTTTTTTGAGTATCCGCCCTACTGTCACTTTGCGGTGCATCAAATATACACCGGACCGGCTGCGGAGAGAATTCTCTCTGTCGGAGAAGCGTGCCATTTGATTATGCATTATGAAAGATCGTTTCCATTTGATCTCTGAAACTTAGCTGAAATCTAAGCCTATTTTTACAAATACGTGGGATTTCTTATACTCAGTATTCGCTGCATATATTTAAGGGTAATTCTACGAGATGTATGAGATAGGAGAAAGTTTTAGGATTACTACATTTGACTCGTTCTATCTGCAAATAAGCAGTGATAGATGAACTTTCATTATTAGCCAGACATGGTAGAAAAATTTTCGAAATCTAAACTGAAATCTTTAAAATAAAATATATAACAGCATAAGAAACAGAAACGGGTTGTCATTCACATCCATTATTTTTTTTTCAAACTTTTCAGGCTTTTGAGACATTTAAAAAAATATTTTCAAAAAGATAAAAGTTAAAAGCAATATTATTTTAAATACTATTTCCCTTTTACACTTGATGAAATTACAAAAATTAAATGCACTTCACTGACTGTATTTACAAGTGTATTTTCATTCGTATAGTTTAGAATGTAATGCAACACCATTCAGTATCATAACGTAGCAATAATGCATATTCCGGCTCTTGAAATGAAAACATCTTTCCATAAAATTCACCGCATCATTACGGAACCAATTAATATTCACACATTACCTGGCCACTTAATATCCCCGAAACAAGCATTAATGGCCTCGGAAACGATTATAAGACACTGTTGAACAGAAATCTACTAAACTCACTTTTAATATTCGCGAGAATATTAGTCGAAAGCTCCTATTTGGGCTAACATTATTGCAAATAATATTTTCTTCATTTATGTTTGTTGCTAAAGTTATTTCCTAGATGGCTTTTGTAATAATCCTGTTTTGGCAAGGCATAAAATGCTAATGTCTGTTGAACGAGACCCTAAGTAGACCTACACGAAATGAATTAAAAGTTTTGGAAAAGAGTCATTAAATTTCACTTGTTTATGAAAAAAAAAAGAATTGTATACACTTCGTAATATATACAATTTTGTTTTACTATGTCGTACATTTTAATGAATATCTGAATAAATAAATTAGGGAAAATATATTAGACAGATTTTGATAATTATCATTTACTACATTGGTTCTGGAATTTTACATATTGAATTCGATTCTCTAACATAAACTCGAAATTAATAAAATATACCAATAATAAATAATGTAAAATATTTTAATTGTGTCATAAATTACTCATAATCATGAAAGAAAATATTAAATGTATTTTAGCCAAATATTTATTGAAATAAACACCATAAATCGATTTTCATTACTTTTCTTATGGATTTTTTGCATTATATCTATAAAATCTATCTTTAATAACAAACATTATGAAATAATATAATAGTTTTAAAAAAATTGCCGATCTGTTTAAATTTCTGTAAGCTCGCAATGACTTTTCTTGCAGGTATGCAAAGTTAAACTGATTATTGCCAAACATTTGAATGCCATAAAAATAAAAATGAAATTAATATAAATCTTAAAGATATTTTTTATCTTATATAACATTCTATTATAGACATTTTGCGGATCTGTGTCTTACTAAATGCACATTTTCTGTTATGTCCTTAATAAAGGACACCGAATTTAATTCCATCCAGAGTTTCCATTTTAGCATATGTATTAAAGTGCCGAAACGCATTTGCTAAAATTGACAAATAGGCTGTGAAAATGCAGCATGAACTAGTTTTAACTCTGAAAAATATAAAATTATAAATATAATGTATACTGGGGTAATAATGCCAGGGTGAGTCATAACGCCAAGTGCTAATATTACACGTAGTTCGAAAAAATATTGAAAAATGACACTACTGGTTCTCCGTTGAAAGGCTGTGAGTCATCCGGCTCACCGACTTAATTTTTTACATTTGTAGACCTACGATAATGCGTATAATATCAATTATACGTATTTACACAAATCCCCTAAAACCGCTCAAGTGAAATCGAAATCAATCTTAGAATTTTTCCATTTATAAGTTATAAATATTTGTATAGCAAATTTTATACTATGTTTATGATGATAGCACATACAATGTTAAGAGACATGCAAAATTCAAAACTTTAAAAAAGTCCAAGATTTATTTTGATTTCATTAGAACATAGGAATCTAAGTTTTTACTTGGATATTAAGCGTTTCTTCAACTTGGTCAATATATTTTGTAAATCCTTTCTTGTATATTATCAGAGTGAAAAACAATTCTCAATCAGATTAGTATTGGGCTTGTTTATACTTCTAATCTTCGAGGATGATCAATTTGTTGCCAAAATAAAAATCAAATTTTATAAAAAATAAGATCAAATTTTATAAAAATCGAATCAAAACCTAAACAGGAGATAAAGATGGCTCAGTTGGAAGAGCATTGGCGGCTTCAGCCAGTACATCCCTGGTTCGAATCCTGGCCCTGACTTTTTTCACCCACATGGAATATTTACATCTGTTATAATTAATTTACCGATTGTATAATCGTGTTTAAAATTAATCTAATGGGATTTCGTATGCAGCGATTTTCTGCAGTTCCATACATTTATTCTGTTGAACTGATCCAGGGTGTCAGACCAGATTAAATGGTCGTTGAAGTTAATTGGGTGAAATAGTCCTCCAGTGTTCGTGTCCGGGATGGCTCAGTTGGAAGAGCATTGGCGGCTTCAATCAATACATCCCTGGTTCGAATCCTGGCCCGGTCTTTTTTCACCCACATGGAATATTTACATCTGTCACAATCACATTATTTCATTTAGTGCAATCATGAAACTTTTGGTGAGCTAAAATTTTGTTTTCTTCAAAAAGTAAGAAAACAATTTAAACTGATTATTATACCATAAAAAACTGTTTCATAAAATGTATTTGTTAAGAGAAAATTACGTTAAATATCAATAATCACATAGAAACTCCTTTCATTTTCTTGTTCAATGTGTTATAATAAAAAGATTTGGAAATAGAAATACATTTATTTCTAACAATTTCCAACAAAGTCGATTTGGTTTGTATGTCCGTTTAACCCCTGTCAGTTGCAATTTGCTCTAATTTTCGCTAATAGATTTGGATCGCAATGAAATATTTAGATGTTATTGATCATCACTATCGACTGTTTGCTACTATAAAGGAATTGAATAGCATATATAGTTCAACTCCAGAGGCACTCAAAACAATAAAGTTACATAACTGTCACAGAGGGAAAAATCAACTAACGAGTATTTTAGTGGTGTTACACTATTTAGAATATATGAAATTGATTTGTATCTGTAAATTAGACTAAAGAATGCCTTTTCAGTAGTATAGAATAACTAGTACTTGTGGTTTATTTGCAGGGAAGCACAAGAAAAATTAAATTTCAATGGTAATATATGAAGAAAAAACCGTTTGTGACGTAATCATACTTCAAACACAATGTAATAAAAAGGGATGTCTGATGTACATTTCAACTTCTGTTCCAAATATGCATAGAATTTATCGTTCATTTACAGAGATGCGCAAAATTATTCTGTTAGTTAATTATTTAAAAGAATGAAATTTTATAATAATATTTTGCGAATGTTGGAAAGTGTTTTATAATCTATGTGTAATCTCATGATTTTCCGTTCTGATTCATATAATTTAATTTACATTGCTTAAGTAATATAATTGTCCAAAAGAGACAGCCGAATGATTTATATACAATGATTTCTAATTATATTTCATCAAAAAGCTACTTCATTCGACTTATGGAGTCACAGTGACTCCATTAGTGTAAGTGACTACGTCATTAATACCACAAATATATTAATGCGAATTTCTCCATTGATACAAAAAATAATTAATGAACCAAAAATAATTTAAATATTACAATAATAGAAATAGTAATGTAAATAATAAAAGTAAATGCGAATAAAAATTAGATTATAAATTAATACAATGCACAAATATAATATATAAACACAAAAATAATAATAACAATTTAAGAATATGCAATATTTAGTTATTCAGCTTAATTTAGTTTTAATGTTTATTAATTAATATTTTAAAAATATCATAAGAAAAATAAAACATTAAATAAATCAAATAGTATTTTTCGTTACCAAATAATTTAATATTTTTCTGAAATTATTAATTTTTTTAAGCTATTGCATAGCTTTTATCGCGGGCTTCGAGCGCGGTGACCGAATCCAAAAATTCCGTAACGCGAAAAATCCTAACACATCCGTAACGAAAAAACCTAACACTCGGCTAACGTCGTTTCCGTTCGGAAAACTTCGGGATGGTATCCTTCGGTAGATTTCGGCAGACATTGACGCGGTATTTTTCAGATATTAGGATATCAAGTCTCAAACTTATGTTTCTTATGATCTAATTTTCATAGCGCGGCCAAATTTTGTTTGGTAATTTATTATGATACAGTGTTTATTTTGGTGGTCTCATTTATTTTGGTGAGAGGAGACCCCCCCCCCCCACCGTGAGGGTCGAAAAATTTAAAATGCTTGTAACTCGCGATCTAACTTTCGTAGCGTAGCCAAACTTTGTTTGGTAATTTATTATGAGACATTGTTAATTTCTGGTGACAGGAGACACCCCACGGTGAGGGTCGAAAAATTAAAAATGCTCATAACTCGCGATCTAATTTTCGTAGCGCAGCCAAATTTTGTTTGGTAATTTATTATGAGGCAGTGTTAATTTTTGGAGACATTAGACTCCCCCCACGGTGAGGGTTGAAAAATTTAAAATGCTTATAACTCGCGATCTAATTTTCGTAGCGCGGCCAAATTTTGTTTGGTAATTTATTATGAGGCAGTGTTAATTTTTGGGGACATTAGATCCCCACCGTGACGGTCGAAAAATTTAAAATGCTTGTAACTCGCGATCTAACTTTCGTAGCGCGGCCAAACTTTATTTGGTAATTTATTATGAGACATTGTTAATTTCTGGTGACAGGAGACACCCCACGGTGAGGATCGAAAAATTTAAAATGCTCATAACTCGCGATCTAATTTTCGTAGCGCGGCACAAATTTTGTTTGGTAATTTATTATGAGGCATTGTTAGTTTTTGGGGACATTAGACCCCCCACGGTGAAGGTCGAAAAATTTAAAATGCTTATAACTCACGATCTAATTTTCGTAGCGCGACAAAATTTTGTTTGGTAATTTATTATGAGACAGTGTTAATTGTTGGTGACAGAAGACACCCCACGGTGAGGGTCGAAAAATTAAAAATGCTTATAACTCACGATCTAATTTTCGTAGCGCGGCCAAATTTTGTTTGGTAATTTAATATGAGACTGTTAATTTTTGGTGACAGAAGACCCCCCACGGTGAGGGTCGAAAAATTTGAAGTGCTTATAACTCGCGATCTAATTTTCGTAGCGCGGCCAAATTTTGTTTGGTAATTTATTATGAGACAGTGTTAATTTTTGGGGACATTAGACCCCCCACGGTGAGGGTCGAAAAATTTAAAATGCTTATAACTCACGATCTAATTTTCGTAGCGCGGGCAAATTTTGTTTGGTAATTTAATATGAGACTGTTAATTTTTGGTGACCGGTGACCCCCCACGGTGAGAGTCGAAAAATTTAAAATGCTCATAACTCGCGATCTAATTTTCGTAGCGCGGCCAAATTTTGTTTGGTAATTTATTATGAGGCAGTGTTAGTTTTTGGGGACATTAGACCCTCCACGGTGAGGGTCGAAAATTTTAAAATGCTTATAACTCACGATCTAATTTTCGTAGCGCGACCAAATTTTGTTTGGTAATTTATTATGACACAGTGTTAATTGTTGGTGACAGAAGACACCCCACGGTGAGGGTCGAAAAATTAAAAATGCTTATAACTCACGATCTAATTTTTGTAGCGCGGCCAAATTTTGTTTGGTAATTTATGATGAGACAGTGTTAATTTTTGGTGACAGGAGACCCCCACGGTGAGGGTCGAAAAATTTAAAATGCTTATAACTCGCGATCTAATTTTCGTAGCGCGGCCAAAATTTGCTTGGTAATTTATGATGAGACAGTGTTAATTTTTGGTGACAGGAGACCCCCACGGTGAGGGTCGAAAAATTTAAAATGCTTATAACTCGCGATCTAATTTTCGTAGCGCGGCCAAATTTTGTTTGGTAATTTAATATGAGACTGTTAATTTTTGGTGACAGGAGACCCCCCCCACGGTGAGGGTCGAAAAATTTGAAGTGCTTATAACTCGCGATCTAATTTTCGTAGCGCGGCCAAATTTTGTTTGGTAATTTAATATGAGACAGTGTTAATTGTTGGTGACAGAAGACACCCCACGGTGAGGGTCGAAAAATTAAAAATGCTTATAACTCACGATCTAATTTTCGTAGCGCGGCCAAATTTTGTTTGGTAATTTAATATGAGACTGTTAATTTTTGGTGACAGGAGACCCCCCACGGTGAGGGTCGAAAAATTTGAAGTGCTTATAACTCGCGATCTAATTTTCGTAGCGCGGCGAAATTTTGTTTGGTAATTTATTATGAGACAGTGTTAATTTTTGGGGACATTAGACCCCCCACGGTGAGGGTCGAAAAATTTAAAATGCTTATAACTCACGATCAAATTTTCGTAGCGCGGGCAAATTTTGTTTCGTAATTTATTATGAGGCAGTGTTAGTTTTTGGGGACATTAGACCCCCCACGGTGAGGGTCGAAAAATTTAAAATGCTTATAACTCACGATCTAATTTTCGTAGCGCGGGCAAATTTTATTTGGTAATTTAATATGAGACTGTTAATTTTTGGTGACCGGTGACCCCCCACGGTGAGAGTCGAAAAATTTAAAATGCTCATAACTCGCGATCTAATTTTCGTAGTGCGGCCAAATTTTGTTTGGTAATTTATTATGAGGCAGTGTTAGTTTTTGGGGACATTAGACCCCCCACGGTGAGGGTCGAAAAATTTAAAATGCTTATAACTCACGATCTAATTTTCGTAGCGCGACCAAATTTTGTTTGGTAATTTATTATGAGACAGTGTTAATTGTTTGTGACAGAAGACACCCCACGGTGAGGGTCGAAAAATTAAAAATGCTTATAACTCACGATCTAATTTTCGTATCGCGGCCAAATTTTGTTTGGTAATTTAATATGAGACTGTTAATTTTTGGTGACCGGTGACCACCCACGGTGAGAGTCGAAAAATTTAAAATGCTTATAACTCGCGATCTAATTTTCGTAGCGCGGCCAAATTTTGTTTGGTAATTTATGATGAGACAGTGTTAATTTTTGGTGACAGGAGACCCCCACGGTGAGGGTCGAAAAATTTAAAATGCTTATAACTCGCGATCTAATTTTCGTAGCGCGGCCAAATTTTGTTTGGTAATTTATTATGAGACAGTGTCAGTTTTTGGAGACATTAGACCCCCAACGGTGAGGGTCGAAAAATTTAAAATGGTTATAACTCACGATCTAATTTTCGTAGCGTGGCCAAATTTTGTTTCGTAATTTAATATGAGACTGTTAATTTTTGGTGACAGGAGACCCCCCACGGTGAGGGTCGAAAAATTTAAAATGCTCATAACTCGCGATTTAATTTTCGTAGCGCGGCCAAATTTTGTTTGGTAATTTATTATGAGACATCGTTAATTTTTGGTGACAAGAGACCCCCACGGTGAGGGTAGAAAAACTTAAAATGCTTATAACTCGCGATCTAATTTTCGTAGCGCGGCCAAATTTTGTTTGGTAATTTATGATGAGACAGTGTTAATTTTTGGTTACAGGAGACCCCCACGGTGAGGGTCGAAAAATTTAAAATGCTTATAACTCGCGATCTAATTTTCGTAGCGCGGCCAAATTTTGTTTGGTAATTTATTATGAGACAGTGTCAGTTTTTGGAGACATTAGACCCCCAACGGTGAGGGTCGAAAAATTTAAAATGCTTATAACTCACGATCTAATTTTCGTAGCGTGGCCAAATTTTGTTTGGTAATTTAATATGAGACTGTTAATTTTTGGTGACAGGAGACCCCCCCCACGGTGAGGGTCGAAAAATTTAAAATGCTCATAACTCGCGATCTAATTTTCGTAGCGCGGCCAAATTTTGTTTGGTAATTTATTATGAGACATCGTTAATTTTTGGTGACAAGAGACCCCCACGGTAAGGGTAGAAAAACTTAAAATGCTTATAACTCCGATCTATTTTTCGTAGCGCGGCCAAATTTTGTTTGGTAATTTATTATGAGACTGTTAATTTTTGGTGACCGGTGACCCCCCACGGTGAGAGTCGAAAAATTTAAAATGCTTATAACTCGCGATCTAATTTTCGTAGCGCGGCCAAATTTTGTTTGGTAATTTATGATGAGACAGTGTTAATTTTTGGTGACAGGAGACCCCCACGGTGAGGGTCGAAAAATTTAAAATGCTTATAACTCACGATCTAATTTTCGTAGCGCGACCAAATTTTGTTTGGTAATTTATTATGAGACAGTGTTAATTGTTGGTGACAGAAGACACCCCACGGTGAGGGTCGAAAAATTTGAAGTGCTTATAACTCGCGATCTAATTTTCGTAGCGCGGCGAAATTTTGTTTGGTAATTTATTATGAGACAGTGTTAATTATTGGGGACATTAGACCACCCACGGTGAGGGTCGAAAAATTTAAAATGCTTATAACTCACGATCTAATTTTCGTAGCGCGGGCAAATTTTGTTTGGTAATTTAATATGAGACTGTTAATTTTTGGTGACCGGTGACCCCCCACGGTGAGAGTCGAAAAATTTAAAATGCTCATAACTCGCGATCTAATTTTCGTAGCGCGGCCAAATTTTGTGTGGTAATTTATTATGAGGCAGTGTTAGTTTTTGGGGACATTAGACCCCCCCACGGTGAGGGTCGAAAAATTTAAAATGCTTATAACTCACGATCTAATTTTCGTAGCGCTGCCAAATTTTGTTTGGTAATTTAATATGAGACTGTTAATTTTTGGTGACCGGTGACCCCCCACGGTGAGAGTCGAAAAATTTAAAATGCTCATAACTCGCGATCTAATTTTCGTAGCGCGGCCAAATTTTGTGTGGTAATTTATTATGAGGCAGTGTTAGTTTTTGGGGACATTAGACCCCCCACGGTGAGGGTCGAAAAATTTAAAATGCTTATAACTCACGATCTAATTTTCGTAGCGCGACCAAATTTTGTTTGGTAATTTATTATGAGACAGTGTTAATTGTTTGTGACAGAAGACACCCCACGGTGAGGGTCGAAAAATTAAAAATGCTTATAAATCACGATCTAATTTTCGTATCGCGGCCAAATTTTGTTTGGTAATTTAATATGAGACTGTTAATTTTTGGTGACCGGTGACCCCCCACGGTGAGAGTCGAAAAATTTAAAATGCTTATAACTCGCGATCTAATTTTCGTAGCGCGGCCAAATTTTGTTTGGTAATTTATGATGAGACAGTGTTAATTTTTGGTGACAGGAGACCCCCACGGTGAGGGTCGAAAAATTTAAAATGCTTATAACTCGCGATCTAATTTTCGTAGCGCGGCCAAATTTTGTTTGGTAATTTATTATGAGACAGTGTCAGTTTTTGGAGACATTAGACCCCCAACGGTGAGGGTCGAAAAATTTAAAATGGTTATAACTCTCGATCTAATTTTCGTAGCGTGGCCAAATTTTGTTTCGTAATTTAATATGAGACTGTTAATTTTTGGTGACAGGAGACCCCCCACGGTGAGGGTCGAAAAATTAAAAATGCTTATAACTCACGATCTAATTTTCGTAGCGCGGCCAAATTTTGTTTGGTAATTTATTATGAGACATCGTTAATTTTTGGTGACAAGAGACCCCCACGGTGAGGGTAGAAAAACTTAAAATGCTTATAACTCGCGATCTAATTTTCGTAGCGCGGCCAAATTTTGTTTGGTAATTTATGATGAGACAGTGTTAATTTTTGGTTACAGGAGACCCCCACGGTGAGGGTCGAAAAATTTAAAATGCTTATAACTCGCGATCTAATTTTCGTAGCGCGGCCAAATTTTGTTTGGTAATTTATTATGAGACAGTGTCAGTTTTTGGAGACATTAGACCCCCAACGGTGAGGGTTGAAAAATTTAAAATGGTTATAACTCACGATTTAATTTTCGTAGCGTGGCCAAATTTTGTTTGGTAATTTAATATGAGACTGTTAATTTTTGATGACAGGAGACCCCCCCACGGTGAGGGTCGAAAAATTTAAAATGCTCATAACTCGCGATCTAATTTTCGTAGCGCGGCCAAATTTTGTTTGGTAATTTATTATGAGACATCGTTAATTTTTGGTGACAAGAGACCCCCACGGTAAGGGTAGAAAAACTTAAAATGCTTATAACTCCGATCTATTTTTCGTAGCGCGGCCAAATTTTGTTTGGTAATTTATTATGAGACTGTTAATTTTTGGTGACCGGTGACCCCCCACGGTGAGAGTCGAAAAATTTAAAATGCTTATAACTCGCGATCTAAGTTTCGTAGCGCGGCCAAATTTTGTTTGGTAATTTATTATGAGACAGTGTCAGTTTTTGGAGACATTAGACCCCCAACGGTGAGGGTCGAAAAATTTAAAATGCTTATAACTCACGATCTAATTTTCGTAGCGCGACCAAATTTTGTTTGGTAATTTATTATGAGACAGTGTTAATTGTTGGTGACAGAAGACACCCCACGGTGAGGGTCGAAAAATTTGAAGTGCTTATAACTCGCGATCTAATTTTCGTAGCGCGGCGAAATTTTGTTTGGTAATTTATTATGAGACAGTGTTAATTATTGGGGACATTAGACCACCCACGGTGAGGGTCGAAAAATTTAAAATGCTTATAACTCACGATCTAATTTTCGTAGCGCGGGCAAATTTTGTTTGGTAATTAAATATGAGACTGTTAATTTTTGGTGACCGGTGACCCCCCACGGTCAGAGTCGAAAAATTTAAAATGCTCATAACTCGCGATCTAATTTTCGTAGCGCGGCCAAATTTTGTGTGGTAATTTATTATGAGGCAGTGTTAGTTTTTGGGGACATTAGACCCCCCCCACGGTGAGGGTCGAAAAATTTAAAATGCTTATAACTCACGATCTAATTTTCGTAGCGCGACCAAATTTTGTTTGGTAATTTATTATGAGACAATGTTAATTGTTGGTGACAGAAGACACCCCACGGTGAGGGTCGAAAAATTAAAAATGCTTATAACTCACGATCTAATTTTCGTAGCGCTGCCAAATTTTGTTTGGTAATTTAATATGAGACTGTTAATTTTTGGTGACCGGTGACCCCCCACGGTGAGAGTCGAAAAATTTAAAATGCTTATAACTCGCGATCTAATTTTCGTAGCGCGGCCAAATTTTGTTTGGTAATTTATGATGAGACAGTGTTAATTTTTGGTGACAGGAGACCCCCACGGTGAGGGTCGAAAAATTTAAAATGCTTATAACTCGCGATCTAATTTTTGTAGCGCGGCCAAATTTTGTTTGGTAATTTATTATGAGACAGTGTCAGTTTTTGGAGACATTAGACCCCCATCGGTGAGGGTCGAAAAATTTAAAATGGTTATAACTCACGATCTAATTTTCGTAGCGTGGCCAAATTTTGTTTGGTAATTTAATATGAGACTGTTAATTTTTGGTGACAGGAGACCCCCCACGGTGAGGGACGAAAAATTTAAAATGCTCATAACTCGCGATCTAATTTTCGTAGCGCGGCCAAATTTTGTTTGGTAATTTATTATGAGACATCGTTAATTTTTGGTGACAAGAGACCCCCACGGTGAGGGTAGAAAAACTTAAAATGCTTATAACTCCGATCTATTTTTCGTAGCGCGGCCAAATTTTGTTTGGTAATTTATTATGAGACAGTGTTAATTTTTGGTGACAGGAGACCCCCACGGTGAGGGTCGAAGAATTTTAAACGCTTGTAACTCGCGATCTAATTTTCGTAGCGCGACCAAATTTTGTTTGGTAATTTATTAAGCTATTGCATAGCTTTTATCGCGGGCTTTGAGCGCGGCGACCGAATCTAGGAATTCGGTAACGAGAAAAAATCCTAACACTCCGGCTAACGACGTTTCATTTTGACAGACTTCGGCACGGTATCCTTCGATATACTTCGGCAGACATTGACGCGGTATTTTTGCATAAGTTGATAAAAAATGCTATGCAATAGCTTTACCGCGGCAGTCCCCGAGTGCCACACATATTTTTTTAATATTAAAAACACAATAATGAGTTTCTTAAATTTTTATTGAAGTTTTTAAAATATATCTTTAAATTTCATTGTTCTATTTCTATAAAACGACGAGATTTTGATTGCCCTGTGTTCTAAATAAATAACCGTAAATTAAATTTCCACTTAAAATAAATGTTACTTTAGCGTTTAAAATATGGTTATTAATTGGTTAACCGTGTTTATGGGCATCGTAAATGAATTTATATGCAAATGTAACAGTCAATTTAATTTAAATGCTTTAAGTGATAAATTAAAAATAACATAAAAAGATTATAGTTTGATATGTTTCATTGCTCTTACGGCAACATTTTCAAAAACAAATAAATAATAAAAAGAAATTTCTCGAAATAAACAGAAAAACATAAATCACGTGAACAAGAGCATATGAAAATAAAACTGGAAATAAAAATGAATAAAAATAATTGTGAATTGCGTGAAATATTACAAATTATTGTCTTAAAAACCTTTGAAGCATTTCCTTCCATATTTTAGGTATATACGCCAGATATTTGATGTGGTTCTATTGGGTCAATTTTCCTACACATTGAGATTTTTAATTTAGCAGATTTGTTGAATATGAAATACCATTCACAAAACAAGATCGAACAAAACAATATTACATTGGTGAAACAAGTAGAAAACTCAAAACTAGAATTAAAGACCATGTAGCAGACATCAAATACAATAGGAAAACTACAGCTCTCTCAAGATTATATAGCAAAGAACCATTACAAATAGATTTTAAAAATAGCAGAATAATATACCTTTCTAGATCATATTTTCCATCAATCATAAGAGAATCAATAGAAATCTTCATACGTAGAGACAATGTTTGCAAGGGATTTGCCTCCATGAAGCTACCTAAAATATGGAAAGAAATGCTTCAAAGGTTTTTAAGACAATAATTTGTAATATTTCACGCTCACAATTATTTTTATTCATTTTTAATTTAACAGTTTCATTTTTATATGCTCATGTTCACGTGATTTATGTTTTTTCTTTTTATTTCGAGAAATTTCTTTTTATTATTTATTTGTTTTTGAAAATGTTGCCGTAAGAGCAATGAAACATGTCAAACTATAATCTTTTTATGTTATTTTTAATTTATCACTTAAAGCATTTAAATTAAATTGATATATTAAAGTGATGTTTATATTAAATGTAACAGTTGTTAAAAAAATCAAATAATTTAAATAACTTAGAAAAAACAACAACTACAGCAGATAATTAAAAAAATCTATATCTTACTTTCTTCCAATATCATTATCTTTAATCACATCCATTATCATTAGTGGTTATTGAACTGTCTAGATAAAACTTCTGCTTGGTTAAACCTTATGTAGAGGAAACCTTCAAAATGCTAATGTGTGGTATTAAAAAAAATCCTTTCAAATTAATGTTTTTACATTAATTTTTAATTAATTTACATTTTACATTTTAATTTTACATTAACATTAATTAATTAGTTTTTTAATTATCTCTCTTCTAAAAAGTTTAATGTATAGGTGAAGTATTAAAAAAATATTTTACTTTTTGTGTTGCTTATTAAATGTTTTTAGAGTTCGTTGTATTGGAAATAAATTAAGGAATTTTATGTTGAAAAAGATTGTTTAAATTATGAATAATTTAGTCACTTTAAAAAGATGTTTAAATAAGTTTAATTTAAGAATATCTTAATGCTTTCGTTGTACTTTTACAACTCTAAATCGCACCCATTGTCATTAGAGCTATCTATATTAAGCTTTTGTTTATTCTGCTGATAGTATTACATTTATTTCTGTTGTAATGAGTTCCAAAGAATTGTATGAATGAAAATACAAAAATATCATCAAAACAGAAAGAGTCTTAAGACATTATAAATATTAATAGAAGAGAAAAATCAGCATTGGAATTTTTGAATAGTTCATTATAATTTTTCAGAGAGATTTTAAATTCAATTTAGGATCCTTGCGTGTGTTTTGAAAGTATTCGTATGCAAATATAAAATATCATTTCTAAACACGAATAACTTACAAAAAGGATATACTTAAACGGGTTTTAGTGAAAAAGATATATATATTTTTTCTTCCCAGTATCATTAACATACATCACTTCCATTACCGTCAGAGCGAGTTGTTATGTAACTGCCTAGGTAAATATCCTACGTGATCTATCTTGTCTTACAATTTCCTCAAATTGCACCCTAATGCAAATGTTTGATTTGGAAAGAGATTTTTTTTATTTTAAAGCAAATATGTATCACTAGCTGATCCGCTTGGATTTTCCCGGGACCATAGATGTTTTCGTATAAATTTCGAGTATTTAAAATATATATTCATACTAAAATAGGAAAAAAATGTTATCAGGACAATACTTTAAATTTCAGTATATTTTAAATTTTATCTGAGTGAACACAGCTATGTTTACAAAAACTATGTTTTGGAAGGATAAAGAAATAGAGTCGTTGATTTTAGCTGCTTCAAATTGTCAAATTTACTCTTTTTTTGGATGGTGCTAAGGATGGACTTTGAAAATCAATTATAAATCAATCGGGGAAAACAAAATCAACAAAGAAAGAATAAAAAAATTTGCCCAGTTAAACTGATGGCATTGAGCTCGCAGGCTCGCATTCTAATTGCACATTACAGCCTTATATTTTCAAGGGTTAACTCCGTTCGAAAAAAAAAATTGAGAAGGGGAAAGAGCTCTCCCCTTTCCCCTTTTTTATAGTTAATCATTGATCCTCCTAAACTATCAAGGACATGCTTTATCATATAAAAAATCTATATCCAAAATTCAGAGCAAATCGGATAATTCTCAATAAAAACCCATTTAGCATTTATATAATTTAAGAGGAGTTATCATTCTCTTTTATACTTAACCATTAAACTTCCAAAACTATTCAGAGATTTGAACGAAATCTAACAATTCTGCTTGAAAAACAAAGAACAAAGGAGAGGGGCATAAGAACCCCCGTTCCCCCTGTTTATATTTATTCAATGAACACCTAATAACAGTCACGGAATTTCCTCATCAGAATGAATAATAGTTTAAATGAATTTTAAAACTTCTACCATCTAACTTTTTCCAGCAAAATCAAAATAAGAAATCTCAATGCATTGTTGTAAGATAAAACTTTACTATTTCCGAAATGCACTCAGTAAAACTATTTGAAGAAAAAGAATTTATAGTAATTTACAATTATTAATTCAGACACTTTTCTCAGTTTACACTTAAAGCAGTTACAATTTCATTTTGCGTTACAATAATAGTGCCCATGTGGATCATAAGTCCTTTAAAACTTAAAAAATTCATTAAAAGGTAAGAAATTATAATAAACAAAAATCAGCTGAAAGTAAAAGAACCTCGTTAGCTGTAGCCCGAATTACTGCGGTGGAAATCACTATAAATCATTTAGTGGCCGAATTGTCCGCGGGGACTAGAAATGCTAACTGGAAAAATACTGGATGTGCCCTTCTCATCGATTTGATGTATTCTTCACTGGATATTGCTTCGAGTTTTGTATAAATTAAAGTCACTTCAGTAGTTACAACAGGCAGACACAGCAACAAGTGAATGATATGTCGAGTGAGCTATGGCAAGAATTGAAAGCGACCCTCAGTGGTTTTTCAACGTTTTATGGGTAAGTAAGGCGCACTGCACACCACAAGAAGATGTAAATATCCAGAACACTTGATTGTAGCCGAAATACAATCCTCGTAAATACATGACGAAGACAACGCATCCAGCCAAGTTGACAATCTGGTGTGACTTAATCTTATTTTTCATTGACGGATCATTCTAATTTGAAAGACCCGCTACAATAACGGGCGATAAAGCGTGTACAATAATCACTGACTGTTATCTCATTTTTTTGCTTGACAAAGTAGTAGCCGCATTTAATCAAGGATGTGTGTTACCTATAATAACTTTTAAGCAGGATAGCGCACCACCACATTATGCCAATAAAGTAAAACAGTCTCTATTGATTACTTTTGGTAAAGTTCCAAAGACGACATTCCAAGATCCAATGATCTCCCCGATAACACGATCTCATGCCAGTCGACTTCCGGTTGTGGGGTTATTTGGTGTTGGATTTCTGGTTATTTGTAATCACTTACGTACCTTTCTGACTGTATGAATCCGACTACTTTGTGAGGAAATCATGTTAAAAATCATACATCAAGAATACATCGGGAAACATCGTTCGACACCTTTAAATTAGTGAAACAAAGTTCATCGTTGAAATATGAGATGTACACAAACTACTTAACATTGGTAAAAGAAGGTGAGAGATGCGGAATAAATAAACAATCTGAAAAACGCATAACACATTTTTAAAAAATCGGCTTTTTGTTATTAGTACTCAGAGAAATATCAGATTTGCTTATTTAGGATCCTGTACATGATTTATATATTTGTATATATATAATACCATTAAAAGTAGACAAGATTCACCAATGGATTTTATCAATAAAACAATAAACCAAAACGAAGAATTAAATTGAATTATAGTAAACAATATTAACCATTTGAAATTAACCATTGAATTTAATAACTTATAGCACATTGAACATGGAAGGAAAAAACAATAATATGAATACAATTGAAATTTGTAGAACCAAAGCAGAATCTTCAGGTCCCAAATACTTTGGAACTACAAATGGAGTGTGTGGTTTCATCTTCGTATTTGCCATGAAAAAGCAAAACAATACGAATTTGGGACTACCATCACACAAAAACCAAATTATTAAACAAGGAACAAAGATATTTTACAAAAAGGAGTTGAAAGTAAGTAAAAATAATAGTTATCCATAACAAACAAAAAAGATAAAGCTGAATGGAAATATAATTGAACCGGAAAAATGATTAATAATCGATATTAACATAAAATTAAATTAATAAAATGATTAAAATTAGAATTAAGAGATAACATTCATATTAACATATAACTTAAAATACATTATTTTTACTTTAATCAGTAACATTTATAGTGACTTTACATGGTATTTTTCTTTAAATTGTCTTTTCTTTTTTAGGTGCGTCCGTAATTATGTAAATACGTAGCGCCTATGGTGGTCGTTCAGTCCGTCCGTCTGTCCGCATATAACAACGCAAAAACTACCCAACCGAATCGTTTGAAATTTAAAATACATAATTATTACATAATTTTGTCGAGTCATTTCAAATTTTATGAAAATCGGATGCGTAGATCAATTACAGGGGCAATCAAAATTATTCCATTACATTACAGTCAATATAAAACAAGTTGGAAATTGCACGTGAACGTATCAAATGAGGTGCGTTTGTACGATAACGAAGTTTTAAAAATATTCAGATCTTGCTGATATAGTAGAGCGTACTCCGGATACAGTATAGTAGTCGAAATCTTTACGTTTCTGTAAATATGCAGGAAGTAATTTTTATTACACCTCAGCAAATAAAATGAAAAATAAAATCATAAAATGTGAAATAGTTGAATATAATTAAAACACGTAACAAACCATGTTTCCCCGTATAGCATTATATAGTGGAATACTTTTGTGTGACCCTGTAGTTTAATAATAAAAATTCTTTACATCGCATATTGTACAGAATGCATATTTTAGTATATATTTCATAGATTCATGCCAATTCTATTATGTTCGAATGAGTGTAACACCATTAAAATGCATTTGAAACTTTTTCCCCATTGACCGTAATGTAGCGGAATCCTTTTGATTGTCCCTGTAATTGATCTATAAATCCGATTTTCATAACATTTGAAATGACTCGACAAAATTACGCAATAATTATATGTTTTAAATTTCAAACGATTAAAATGCTTTTAAAACTTTTTTCCCTATTGACCGTAATGTAACGGAATCCTTTTGAATGTCCCTGTAATCGGTCTATCCATCCGATTTTCATAACATTTGAAATGACACGACAAAATTATGTTATAATTATGTATTTTAAATTTCAAACGATTCGGTTGGGTAGTTTTTGCGTTGTTATATGCGGACAGACGGACAGACGGTCAGACAGACGGACGGACGGACTGAGCGACAACAATAGGTGCTACGTATTTACATAATTACGAACGCACCTAAAAAAGTTTCAAATGCATTTTAATTGTTTGAAATTTAAAATACATAATTATTACATATTTTTGTCGAGTTATTTCAAATTTTATGAAAATCGGATGCATAGATCAATTACAGGGACAATCAAAAGTATTCCGTTACATTACGGTCAATGGGGAAAAATTTTTCAAATGCATTTTATTAGTGTTGCACTCATTCGAACTTAATAAAATTTATATGCAACTATAAAGTACATATTATAATATACATTTTACATAATTTGTGGTGCAAAGAACATTTGTTATTGATTTACAAGGCGACACAAAAGTATTCCATTACATAATGGTATAGGGAGAACATTGATGAACGTTGTAATTGTAATTCATTATTTACAATTTTATGAGATTGATATATGAGAGAAATATTTTTAAAACTTCATTATCGTACGAACGCATCTCATTTGCTACGCTTCACGTGCAATTTCCAACTTGTTTAATATTCATGTGAAAATAATTTTGTTAGTTGAAACGAAATATTACTTGGGCCGTCTGAGAATTCACGGTAACAGTTTAAAAGATCATAACAAAATATGAATAAATGTTTTGTCTAATTGTATTTTTAGGTTTTAACTGCTTTGCATTTGCTAATTGATCATTTTAAACATGACATGATTTCTTTTACTTGCTGGTTTTAACGCATATTGATGATTTTATTATTTTGAACTTTTCCATCTTTTATTGATATTCACGTGAAAATACTTCTGTAGCTAGAAAGGAAATATTTCTTTTTGCTCTGCCAGAGAATTGGCAACAAATAGTTTAAAAGATCATCCAGAAATCTAAATTATCTCACGTGCATATATTTTTAAATTTTATTTGTTTGCAATATTATTTTTTGCCTATTTTAAATATGATGTAATGTTTTCTGTATCCGGCGGTTAATGGATTTTAATGATTTCCTTATTTTAATTTTTTTTTTTTTTTCTGGTAATATTCACATGTATAGATTTAATGATGTAATTTTCCATTATTTCCCGCTTTCAACTCGTATTCATGTAACTCTCCTTTATAAGCTTTCTTTTTTCTGTTTGTATTTATCTCATATAAATTTTTTTTTTATTTGAACATTTGGAAACAATTTAACATAATGACTTTTTATAAAATATGTAAAAAATCTCTCTCGAATTGCTGAAAATTTGAATTTAAAATGGAAATAAACACAAAAATATAAACAAATTACCAAGAGCTTCTATTGTATATTTGAAAAAAAAAATCCTTAAATTCTTATGTGTAGTTTTGGCTCCTATAAAACTTTTTTAATGGAACAATTTTGGTAAATTTTATTATTAAATACTTACCAAAATAATTGTTTAATTTGAGAATTTGCTGCATCAGTATTTTTATTGTGCATTTCTCTATACAACTACCATTTTTTATATTTTTGTGTGCAGTAGTTTTCTTAATATTAGAAATAAATTCATTGACGGCGACAACATATGTTAGTTTTTTTTTTTTTTTTTTTTTTTTTTTTTTTGTATTAGATACATGGGTACTACTAGGTTATCCCGTCGATCAAAAAATTTTCCCCAAACTATAAGATTAAATGCCAATAATGGATGATCGTGAATATCCCATCCAATGATATTATATACGACTCACGTGTTTAAAATGTCATTAAGTGATTTTTATTTCGACTCTTTATTAATATTTTTATTAATATTCTACTAATTATTTGTTTTTCCGTTATTTAAAATAAAAATTATGTCAATATGTATACAGAGCTGCCAACTTCTACGCCTTCTTAAATCATATAAACTTGGAACCACAAAATATTTTTAGTAAAATGTATGCCAAATGCATTCAATATTATGTATTGCAGTACATATAGTCAATTATTAAATAAAATTTCTGTTTCTAATATGTTTATTTAACTGTAAATAGGCGTAGAAGTTGGCAGCCATGTGTATAATTTGGCTATTATTTGTCGATTTGTATAATTTGGCGAAATTGGTGGATAGGATAATACAGTAGTGCCGGTTTTTTTTTTTTTTCAGAATAGAGAGATGTATCGCTCTATAGCATTTACTAGAACCTTACATTTAAATTAATACATCCATTTTTATTGAAATAAGATGAAATAAATAAAAAATATTTTTTCATGTTTTAAAAATATCAGTACTTTTAAATCTGTGTCAGCATTGTAATTTTTTGTTTACAATATTTTATATACAATAATAAACACTGGCAAATAACATGTTAATTTATTTCGAATACAATCAAATTCAGTTATCAGAAAAACAAAAGAAAATTAAAAGCACTCTATTTCAAAACTTATTTTTATACTATTTTCTAAAAAAAACACGGTCTACTTTCTACATTAATGCATTTAAGAATTTACATCAAAATTATGTATTTTTTAAGATAGTCGTATGTCGGAATATTTCGTTCTTTATAAAACATTAATTAAATTTGCTCTCCTCCAAACATTGCAAAAACAGCTTTTTCATTTGCCTAAATAAAAGAAATGAACAAAGCTAAAAGTTTTTAAGGCGAAAGAAACTGTCAGAAAAATTGAGTTTTTTATTTTTTAATTTTTTAAAACTGTGTTAACGCATAAGATCTGCAGAAGAAATTTTGAAAAATAATATTTTAATAATAAATAAAACCGATCATTGAAAGATGTCTTAAAGACTTTTAAAATGAATTTTGTTAATATTTTTTTCTATAAAGAAGAATCCGATTTAATCTTATTTTTTAAATATTGAATTTTTTTTCGCATTTAATGATTTTCACTATGTTTAAATAATTAAATATTTCTCTTTGATCTCATATATTTATTTATTTATTAATTAAAATTCAATGTATTTTACAATGAGCAATTTTTATTAATAATGAGAAATATTTATACCTTTTATCGCTAACTAATAACATATGCTTAAATTAAAATTATTAAGATTTTTTAATGTATTTTATTAACATTTGACGTCCTTTTTAGCAATTAAATATTTTAATATATATTTTGGGTGTGTTTTAGAAAAAATATATACTTTTGAAATGTTTTTAATGGACGTATAAGAGAACTTCTGTTTATAAGTTAATAACATATGCTTTAGCAAACATACCATTTGTGATGTACGTACATGCAGCTAAAAATAATAAAAATAATAATCTTCCCAGCTCTATTACTGCGTGACATTAACGAAGATCACAGAAGTTCAAACTCACTATTTTCTTTACCTTCGCCGAGCGGGATCTGGGTTAAACTCCTTTTCGTTCCATAGCTTCCACAGCTTATCCACATCGGGGTGGAAATCGACTTTTTCCTTCTCTCAATTTAAATGAATTTCCCGTATCTGTGAATAATGCTATTTCGCAAAGACGTTGTTACGGTCTGATTTCTTTATAAGATATTTTAGCAAATGATTGTATCCTTAAAATGCGGAATAACTTCCAAGAGGTATACTAAGGTACATTTATGTGGTATTTTCAAAATTTTAATTAAAATGTTTAAAATATTAATAACTGAATTTTTTGATTTAATGTAGCTAAGATTTTTCACATATTGTATTTAATTATTTTTCTGTAATAGCTGATTTTTAAAAAGGATGGAAGTTATGAATTTCTGTGTTTCTTTGATGAAGATAGAAAGATGTTATTTCAGTCGTCTATTAAACACTGTTTTTTTTTTGAGTTATTGTATAATTCTATGAACGTTTCCATTTATTTATGAACAATCTTTAAATTTATTTTTAACTATGTGCTAGATATTCATTTGTCATCGTATTCAATTAGTCAAATTATTTTTCAAAGAGATCATGAGCAATTTTACGACTACATGACATACTATAATAAAATAGAAGGAGGTGAAATAATCATTATTATACATTTACTATGAGATAAGTGCTAATTTTAATTTGCAGGAATTAAATGAATAGCCTTTTTATTCTAATGATAAACGATTTATGAATCTAAATATTTACGATAAAATACATAAATAATAACCATTTACATTAGGCATGAGAAAAACAAAAGCCAAATTCCGTACTAGCTACGTTTTCTTTTGAATATTTTGATAATTAATAACCGTGCACTTTCATTTTTAAAAAAGAACTGCATAGTGAAAGTTTAGAGGTAGGCCATGCTCGATAAATTATGTGTAAGGTAATTTATGCTCTAATTAAAAATAATTACAATGAAACTGATGATGCAAATAAAATGTATTAATAATTGACAATACTGCTGAAATAGGTGTACTTTAATAAGTTTTACTGTTTCGAATATATTTTTCAGGAGTCTCACTTTTTTCTTGGAGGTACAATTTAACGACATGTCGCATTCCCCCCTTCCTATAAAACTGTTCCTATAAAACTTACAATCATAAAATTTTTAATATAGACAACTTAATATCTCTTCTATTATTTACAAGGTAGAACCCGTCGAATTTCGACGAAAGAATATATTTATGAAGGAACTGTTTCATTGACTTATAATAAGCCTACGAAGTTAGTCACAGTAAAAAATGCATCTAATATTGGTTTTCCTAACTCTCATATACATATTATTTTAACCTAAAGTAAACAAAATAATATATCTATAAATCTCAGTTGCCCAAATTATTAAAATTAAACTTTAATCGTACTGTAAGCAGTAAAATATAATAAAGATATGTTATTATGACGAAGTTATTAATTAAGGCTCTTATGTTTGGTATTCCAAAATGAAAAACTGCAAAATTTATTCCACTTTGACTTAATCGCAGAATTTTTCCTCCGTGAAATCTAAATCCGACACGTGAAAACGCAAAGGCTAATGAGAAAATGACAACATTAAAAATACAGTAATCTGATTTTTTTCTGCTTTTTTCCCTTTGCATTTAACATAAATGGAGTTCTTACGTTTCCACAATTAGAAAAACGGTATTAAAAACCACAAAAAATTAATATCTCAAAAATAAATTAAGGTACAATTTTTAAACAAATTGCTTATAAAAGCGCATTTTTTTCCTATACAATGGTGTAAAAAATTTAAAATGTAGATGTTTAAAAGTTTAAAAAGTTGCACAGTTGCAAAAATTACAAAACAGAAATTTCATTTCAAATTTCAAGTTGTCATTCGCAAAATGACGTATGCGTTACGCACAGATATGTTTGGCCTTTATAATATAGATATTTTATATTGAAATTTTATTACATTTTCATGGCTAATTTTTATTAAAAAAATTAATTGTTCTTTGGCTTGCATCCACTGTGCGCAAGAATATAGCAAAATTATTGGTTCGAGAGCCTTCAAAATTAATAATAATAAAGTAAAAATGTTGTATCTTAAACGTATACTCCATTTATAAGCAAACTTATTTAATTATTTATTTGAAATTTAAATTATAAAATTTTGAAAAAATATATTATTGTAAAAGTAGTAATTTTATATAAATAAATAAATAAATAAATATATTGCTTTTAAATGGAGTATATGTTCAAGATTCATTACTTTTACATCATTAGCATTTTTTTGGGAGGGGGGTGAATCTAAATCCATAGTTTTGCTACAATCTTGAGCGCATGGATGCAAGTCAAAAAATAATTGGAATTTTTTTAAAATCAAAATTACCATTTAAAAAGTATAATAAAATTCCACTATGTAACACTTAAAAAAAGTATTTTAAATAGAAGAGATATTAAGGTATCTGTATTAAAAATTTTACACATTTATGTTATATAGGGAATGAGAAAAAAAATAAATCTGACAAGTTGCGAAACTGAAACTCCAGGTAGAAAAGCAAGACTCCTGAGACTCTTTGAATAATATATCTTTCAATTATCTAAAGTAACTAGCTTAAACGCCCGGCATTTACTGATCTTGAAATGCGTAAAAATCGAATTAAAAACAGCAAGAACTCCAAAAATTGCGAAGGACAAAATTAAATATAGTAGACTAATTTTTAGACTTGACTAATGATGGTTTTAAGAAATACGTCAATTATAAGAGATGATGAAAATGGCTTTCTGAAAATTTTAAAACAGTTGAACTCAAGTTTGATTGGTTGATAGAAACTGATTAGTCAAGGGAACTAGGTCTGTAGAGCACGGATGTTCCTTGTGATCAACTTTAATAACATCTTTAAAAATGGTTACAGATGGAAGTCCATGGACTTAACCCACCAAAAATGAGACAAAAAGGGTGGCGAAAAGATGACGCATTCGAGCATTATTTCCTCTAGTGTAACTGTACTAGAATGAATATTTGTGATTTTCTTTGCAATCACAAGAAGGGTATATCAATGTGAATAAGTAACTCTTATTTGATGAGTTACTTTAGACCATAGCCAAATATATACTACCGGCCGAGCTATTTTGCAAAAAACCGCCGAAAAAGTGAACCTGGATTCAGCTTCAAACCCTGAACCCTTTCATAGGACCACGCGTGAGAGAAGTGACGCACACCCTGTCCAAATTAGCATTGAGTAAGCTGTTTTCTGGTTGGTGCATATGACTCGGCACATGATCATTGTTTTGGTTCAAAGTTTGCACGATTGGTTAGAATAACTTGGCAAGGAGTTCTCTGGTGGGAGACTTCATACATTAATATCAAATAGATGGGCCTATAGATCCAGTCGGCCATGCTTTAGACAATCCGATGCAAATTCCAAGGGATGCCATCAGGTTCCCATGACCGCTTCGCGAAACATGCTACGGATATCCAATTAATGATTGCAGTTTCCTGGTGAACATTTCCATCAATTTCTATGACAACCGCATGTTTGAACTAGAAAACAACATTCTTTGCAAATCATAAATTATGAAACACTTTCCAACATGTTCCGAATACTGCAACACACCTTTACGTTTTAATAAGTTGAAATCTGATACCTAAAGAAGTAATTCAGAAAACGAATAACATATTTGAAAACCTAATTTTGAAATTAGGTTTTCAAATATGTTATTCGACCATGTTATTCTACCATAAAGAGTAAAAAAAGAAAAGAAAATCAATTTACCTATGAAGCCTTGTATATGATCTATAGATTTCAATATACAGTATGCTAAAATTTAGTTGAGTAAGGAAATGCATAAAACTGTTGAAAATTGTCCTTGGTCAATTTCCTACAATGAGTGGAGATGTACTAGAATTCTTTTTTGCAGTCCCGTGTATATTTGTAATTTATGCATAATATTAATCTGTAATAAACTAATTACATTTAATAACGCATACCATAACTAATAATTCTTCTTCAATAATTATCGCTCATTGAAAGTAATGTAACTAAATTCATTTGTGTTTTCCGAAATGCGGGATAAAATAGTATGCACTCTTTATTACAATAAACATTTTGTGCATGAAGCATTTCACTTCGAAGACAGCAGGTTTTTATCTTTTTAATAACATTCAAATCGTCCAATAAAGTTCGTATTGAAATGTCAGTTCGTAACATTAAATTCTAATAAAGCAGTAAATATTACAGCAGCTTCAATTAAATGAATTTTAGATTAAAAAAAGAACTATATACATTTATTTACATCAAGGAATATTAATTATTACTCTCATTCTGAGAGGTCAATTATTACCGACATTACTCGGTTCAGAAAACATTCTACATCTAAAGAATAAAAATCGTCTGTCAATAACAACAAAAAAGCTTCGTTGCCAACAGCAACCAAGTGACAAAAATTGGCTTGCAAAACCAAGGAGGCATTCGTAACAGCGCACACCAGTGAGGTATGTCAATTTCGATTGTTTTAAATGGTGTATAATTATTAGCATATGCTGCAGAAGATTTTGAATAATAAAAGATAAAATAACCAAATTCTTTTGAATGTTCATGCAAATGAACTATAAATGCTACAGACTTCAATTTCAAAACCGACATGTCGCAACAAATCTCAGTATTACAGATCTGTTATATAATTATCTTTATACAGGCTGGCATGTTACCGATGTATTTTCTCAAGTTGAACCTTTGACAGACAGACGGACGAAAAAAACGAATTCATAAACATATTTCATATACTTTGGAAGTGTTAAAAATTCCTTTGTTATGTTGTTGTAACAGTTTTCATTTAAAACATACATTTGTTTCTAGAGCCAACATTTTCCATTGTTTTTTTATTTAATTTCAACGCTGTGTATAAATAAACAATATATTGTGCCAACAAAAAAAATCTTGATACTTTACCTACAATATTCAATGTTCGAATGTTTTTTATTTTATATTTCTCCAGTTTTAAATAGGAGACGGGTGGCGGTTTCTACCACGTGTTAGTTACATGGAGTAGTGGCCCTTCCAGTTTAACATTTTTCTTCATATTTTTTAGTTTTGATAATGGTTTAAAAACAGGAATTTTTAAATTAATTTCTCTATCGAAAAAAACATTTTTGGTGCACATAATTGACGTAAAAAACTTACAATTGTTGAACAACCTCGTGAACCTTATTAGAACACAATAAATTGTAAAGCATTGGATTTATAAGCATCAGGGCAAACTCTCTATGGTCGAATTAATTGAGATATGTTTCACAAACAAAAAATAATAATTAAAAACATATAAAAACATACTTTATGTATTTCATTCTTGTAGAAAATAAAATCAAATTACATGAATTCCACAAACGCTGAAAAGAGGCTTTCCCCTATTCCAGAATTGAAACAAATAAGAAAAAATCATGTGTTAAGTATAGATTATGAAATACTTTCCAATACTTCCTGAAATCTTAAACAAAACTTCATTATCCAGGGAAATAAGGTGTTACTGTCCTTAGCCAAATATGTATTCTAATGCTATTGAACAGCCTTGTACTTGATCTGTCGGTTCATATATATACTATATAAAGGCGAAATTTGATTTTGCAAGAAAACGCCTATCTGGTTGAAAAATTTCTTTCAGCAGTTTATATTATTAGATGGAACAATAATTGACTACTTTTGTTCAGCCCTGTAGTTTACCTAGTACCTAAGTTACACGAAAGTATTTTGCTAAAATTTAGTTTCAAATAAGATATTCTTACTACTACTTAAATCACATTTCCAGAAATTCTCATCCATAGGCGACTGCATCCAGTTCTTTGTGTGACCTTTTATATTATTTTATCTATATTCTATAAACAATTCTTAGTAAACTGAATGCAGTTCAACGTAAAAATGCATAACTTATTTAAAAACCACCTTTAAGTAAATTACGCTCATATTCAGTAACCTTTCGAAGATCTTTTGTGTAACCCTGTATATAGAAATTGTGTAATTATTAGCATTCATATACACCATATAATATAAATACGTTTAGTGAAACTTAAAAATGCATATCATAATTAAAAATGCATTTCATCTCTCCAACAGCCATCTTCCATAATATGCAGTACTTCGTTTAGAATATATTATTGGAAATTTTTTGCGTGCCCCTGTAACTGCTACGCAATTCGTATTATGCATGAAATAACTCATACTAAGCATTAGCGACGTATATCAATTTGATTATGCATGAAATCACTTACCATAATTAAAATGTGTCGAAAACAATTTTTCCCTTTATTATTGTGTAATAAAATTCCTTTGTCTGACCCTGTAAATGAATTATAACTATTCTTTGCATTGCATACTTTGCAAAATGCATATTTTAGTGCACTTCACAGATGCATGTAAATTTGAATATATTTGACCGGATGTAACAACTTTAAAACTCATTTGATACGATTTTTCCCCCATAGACCTTAACGTAAAGGAAAACTTTTGACTGTCCATTAAATAAACTAGTCATGGTAGAAACTTCATTTTGAATAGAGTTCGTGCTAGAACAAACGTCAATAATAACCAAAAATTTCATGGCAATCTGAGTATATTTATGAGAGTTAGAGCGCGGCCAGACGGCCAGACAAACCGAATGCATAAACACTTTTCAACTTAATGGGAAAATGTTAAAATAAACATTACTAATGAATATATTAGTAAGGATCATCTGTCACAAGCTTAAAATTTTTCAATGAGTGTCAAGATTTTTTGCGGGCACTGTAGATACATACTTTTCCAAGAAAAATAATATGGACTATGTTTAGATATTTAAACAATCAAAACCACCTGTTAAATATGCGTTTCACATTATGTCACACGTATAAATAGAAATCAAATGAACTAATTACTTACCTATTGTCGCAACTCTCAACGCCAAAAATTAATTTTATCGCCAAAACTGTCTCCAAAGCCATGTTATCTTCGAAACCATGCGATCTGTTTAAATAAGGCTCAAAACTAGGCACAGAAAAAGACCCGGGTGATAATGAAAAGTCTATGGGGCCGTTCTTTTCAAATATCTCGCCCAAACTTTAATATTTTTACAGGATTTTTTACGCACAAGATAGCTGAGGACAATCCACAACCGGCCTAGTTTTTACTTTTTCAGTTTTGGTTTCAGAAATTTAAAAAAAAAATTACTTTAACTTTCGAAACCGGTTTAAACTGGTTCTGAAATTGAAACTATTGTAATATAAACAAGTTGGAAATTGCACGTGAAGCGTAGCAAATGAGGTGCGTTCGTACGATAACGAAGTTTTAAAATATTCAGATCTTGCTGATATAGTAGAGCGCACTTTGGATACAGTATAGTGGTCGAAATCTTTGTGTTCCTATAAATATGCAGGGAGAAATTTTTATTCTACTTCATTAACGTATATCTTATTCATAAAATGTGAAGTAGTTTAATATAATTAAAAAGTCCCTCAAACAAAGTTTCCCCGTATAACATTCTTTAGTGGAATACATTTGTGTGGCCCTGTAATTTAATAATAAATATTCTTTGCATCACAGATTGTACAAAATGTATTTTTAGTACATATTTCATAGATTCATGTCAATTCTGTTATGTTCAAATGGCAGAAACTCAAAACCAATTAAAATGCATTTGAAACTTTTTTCCCCATTGACCGTAATGTAACGGAATCCTTTTGATTGTCTTTGTAATTGATCTATCCATCCGATTTTCATAAAATTTGAAATGACTCGACAAAATTATGTAATAATTATGTATTTTAAATTTCACACAATTCGGTTGGGTAATTTTTGCGTTGTTATATGCAGACGGACAGACGGACGGACTGAGTGACAACAATAGGTGCTACGTATTTACATAATTACGAAAGCACCTAAAAATATAAAAGCAAAATCGAAAATGTAAAAACTAGGCCGATTGTGGATCGCCCTTAGCTATCTTGTTCGAAAAATCATGTAAAAATACTAAAATTTGAGCGAGATATTTAAAAAGAACGCTCCCATAGACTTTACATTATCATCCGGGTCTTTTTTTGTGCCTAGTGTGGGGCCTTAAATGCAAGGATTCTCCAAATAACTAGGTACTTACATGTACTGAGATTTAGTAATTTATCATTTCCGCATTTTCATTATTTTCTCCTGCTCTCTAATAATTATTCACTGGTGAAATTTTCAGGATGGTCATAGGATTAATGCATTAAATGTTATTAATTCACAAATTTAAAGTTTCTTTTCATTACTGCAATTGATTAAATGATCTGAAATTAAATTTGTTGCTAGAATTGTATAATCATATGTATATATTTTGCGCCATGACATTTTAGAAACAATGTTAAATTGCATGAAAGGACAGTTTCATAAAAATTCCATTTTTTCAATATTCCTAACATTTATACCGAATACATAAGACTGTTTTAACGCTGTATTTTAAGACTTACTACAGCCCTGTATATAATTAAGTCATCCGATTCAACCCGACAGGTTTTTCGATTCAATTATTTCGCAGTGGGTCGAGTTCGTTTCAGAATGGCTATGATTTTTTCCCTGTTCAGGATGGATTCGGTTCGAATTTTAATTCTTTTTCATCAGGTTCAGATAAACACGATTTTGCAAAAGTCAAGAATTAATTTAAAGATAAACTATGTAAGTAAAAATTAATAAAAATGTTAGTCTGTCAAATTTAATCTGCAGGTCTTTAACGTCACTTAAGTAGCACGTCCAATTAACACAAAAAAGTAAACTGCTAATATCTGTTTTGTTTTATGTGGTTTAAGTTAAAAAAAAGTACCCAGTTGCTTAGAGTTTCTAGTATCTTTAAAGGTTTTTGTCTGCTTTTATTTAATGATGCCAAGAAAAAGTACAGTTGCGTTAATATTTAATATCAATTTATTTCAAAGTTAAACGAATTCTGGAAAATAAAAATAAACTTTTTAAAAAATGAAACAGTAATATGAAATAAAATGAAAGAAATAAACAAAACCGGTTCCGAAAATAAAAGCGTCATCCTAAAAATATCTGTCAACAAAATCAAAAAGTAAAATACGCAGATCAATTTCAACTATTTTATGCAAAAAAAATCATTTAAAATAATTAAAATGCAACCGAGATATCTTAAAAAACTTCTTCCATAGGATTAGTATTAGCGAACGGGTCTTTTCATTTTACAGAAGTAGCTTCAGAAGCTGGAAAAAAAAAATCTTGTAAAGAGTTTCGATTACCCTGAGAAAGCTTTTTCTGCTATTACAACATAAAAAGAAAATTACAGCTGTATTAATATTTAACATAAACTTAATTGAATTCTTTGAAATAAGAAATTAACTTTTTCTATAGTGAGACTTGTGCGAAATGAAGTGAAAATATAATAATAAAAAGTAATTTTTTTGGAAATATTTTTAAAACTTTACGGATGCTATTGTCTAATGCGAACCCAAGTAAAGTTTTTTTGTAATGTTTTATCAATTCATATTTCAATTTATTATGAATAAATAAGTTGAATAAAACAGATAATATTTATTCACGTATAAAAACATTTCGTATTTATTTACTTAGAAGGTGTCAAAAAAAAAAAAAAAAAAAAAAATTGTGACATCTTTTAAGTAAATAAATATGAAATGTTTTTATACGTGAATAAAAAAAAAGGTGAAGTGATTTTGTTTTAGTTTTTGAAAAAACGAAAGCTAACAACAGTTTTAACATAGATAATATATATTTTTTTATTATACTACCTCTGACAATAAAGTTCGGTGAATAGTCCTGTAGCATTAATGTAGATGAAATACTAAGGAAAGTTACCATACCATGCTTAAGAACAGTCATCTCCTATAACTATGAGCCCCACCAGTGGCCGAGAGGTTCTGACCTCAAACTAGTAGACGGTAGCTGCTGAGTTCGAACCCAATCGCGACCGTCGGCCTAACCGTTCGGAGTTTTCCGTGGTTTTCTTCGAACCTTGCGTAAATACCGGTTAGGTTCCCTTAGAAGAACGGAGGGCATCCCACCCCTTAGGGCCTATATCCCATAGTGTAGATGACTGGCCGACATACATACAACAACCTATAACTATGCACCGCTGAGATCTACTATACATGTCCTGGGAAGTTTACAAGAAGCCTTCTTTTGGGATGAAGCTCAAGAGCTTCGTCACGTTTCGTTGGATGTCAGCAATAGGGTCAAATCTCTTTCAAAGAGAGTTTGATTCGTGAAAATAGGAAGAAGTCTGGAGGATTGAGATCTGGCGTGTATGGTAGGTGTTCAATTTGCACCATGCCTCATGAATTTCTTTCGCTGTCTTGCAAAGCTTAAAACCAAACTTTAAACTGATCTGTTGTTCGTTAATTTTCCTGTCTCAGTTAAGAACCAACACACTGAACCAAGCACTTAGTAAAGCACATCTTACACAGAACTTAAAAGACGCTCAACTGAACAACGGTGGGGATGGTGGTCTACACGTGCCTCTATGCAGGTGCAGCGTTTTGTTTCCCCAATGTTGCCAGATCGGTCGTTCTGAATTCATTCACAGAACTTCATTGTTAAAGGTAGTATCATTACATAAATATGTCTTTTAAATGCTGTTCTGATTCCTAGTATCAAACTGCACATTTCTTAAGGCATATGTAAATGTTTATTTTAGATCACGTGATTCTTAATATATCAGTAGTAGAAGAAAGAAATACACAAAACAAAAGATATGCAATAACATTTTAAAAATATTTTGTTGTTGTTGAATATTTCTTTTAATCTCAGACATTGCTTTTACAAGCATTATTATTTTTATTTTTGTTCATTAAAAATTTGAAAAAATGTTTTTTATAGTTAAATATACAAGTCGGACTGAATAATAAATGCTGTTTTGATTTTTTTTTTTTCAAATAATAGCTAAAATCAATCAACTTTAACGGGGGAAAAACAAACGCAAATGAAAACAATAGAATATTTTGAAGGGGTAAGACATTAACAAGTACTCTTTTTATTTGAGAAAAAAATTCCCTCATAAAATGGTTTTTGGAGTTTTAAATTCCAAATAGTATATATTATTAAAGAAAATTTCTTTTCCAAATTTAAAATGCAAATCTTTCTCTAAATTGTTTAGCATTTATGTGGATCTGTTTTGACCGTTTTCTTTCAACTTAAAAGTTTTTTTTTCCTTTGATTTTATTAAGCAAGAAATAAATTATTTCGGAGTTGTTTTTGTATACAATTAACCTATTTTCAGTACAGAAATGCTTTTTAAATATGGCTTTTGTCGGCAGAAAATTTAAATAAATGCAATATTTTAAAGCCATTAATTGTGCAGAGAAATAAGACTTATCATTTCTAGAGAAAGTATGGAAAAACAGTTTAGATAAAAACTGCTTTTAATTTTTTTAACGTTCCACTAAAGGGCAAAATTAGCACAAGCCATCGGCCATATGACCAGTAAGTGAGAAAAAGTGGCCAGTGAAAAATTGTCTGTCAGTGGTCACCTACTGGAAGTGGCCATTTTATCTCCTAGCCACTTTTTTCCACAAGGTAAGAATGCAATTTACTTACATTTCATCAAACATTTTACTCTTTTAACTTCCAATAAATTTATATTAACATATTTATATCGGCTATTCAATTTTCGATCAATACTTATATAAATTTTACTATTTGGTATTTTTAAATAAAAAAGTGGCCACAAATTTAAACAAAGTGGACACTTGAAAAACTAATCTTACCGGCCGGTGGCCACTAATGAAATTTCCCCCTGTACTTTCGACGTACCCTGAATTCGAACTCTGTATTCTTTATTCTTCTTATCATGATGTCAATTTAAATAAACTAAGAGAAAACGCAAACATGAACTAATAAGAGCGAAAAATCTGGTATCAAATATAAATTATGAATCACATTCAAACATTTCCAGAAAACTATACAAAACTTTATTTAATAAGATGAAACCTAATACCTAAATAAGCATTTTGGAAAACGCATAACGCATTCCAAATCCCAATTTCAGCAATTTCCATTAAGATATGAATAAGTATTTGTATATGATGCACTGCAGATTTGTATGTGATGTGCACTGTAGATTAGTATGTGAACTTCATTTTATTCTAAGAGGGTATAGCCGGGTTTCTTATTAAAATATGCCTTTGAGTCAACCACATCGAGTCCTACATGAATCGATAGTCCTTAAAAAAATGTATTTCTCTCCACTTCCAAGCTTTTATCTCAAGTCCATGGGGAATTATGACGATTAATGCCTGTTTTGAAAAAAAAGGGCACATTATGCCGAAACTACTTAACGGATTTCAATAAAAAAAGGAATGCGCAATCTAATTATACGAATACTAGATGATTTTTTAATAAATATCTTAAACATTAATAAATATAACTGTGTCATTATTGGTTAAGTATGTAATAAACAAGATTTATTATTAGTCTACGAAATTAGTACCAAGCTTATAGCTGATAATATTCCATAATAAATAAAAATAAATTATAAATACTCCATAATAAGTTACAAGTCATAAAAGTTGTTTTTCATTATAATCAATATATAACTGCATTTAAGATAATTTATATAAAAACTACGGAAATTAATTTTTTTCTACAATCCATTAGTTCTATAAGTGATATTTAGAAGAGCTAGTTCGCAGACACCTGCAATTTGAAAAATCATTTTTGTAGGATCAAATCTTACCGATTTATGATACTTTAAATTTTCTGAATCTACTGAATGCTGAAGAAAAATATACATTTATATAATAAATAAATAATTTTTGTAGAACCAAATCTTATCAGTTTAAATGTCTATGAATTTTCAAAATTTGTGGAGTTTTCTATCACTAAATAGGAAAAAGTACATATATAGAATACATTAAAAAATTTTAATATATTTTCAAAACATACACATTCACAAAAAAAGTAAAGATGCATGCTGGCGAATTACATTTGAAGCAGAAAAAAAATTCCTAAAAGCCCATTTTGAGAATTTCGTGTTTAAAAATTTTAGTATGAACAGTTTTAGTTTGTGGTGATATGTTTGGTAAAATCGAGGTGCCGTATAAATGTCGGGCGGATCAGTCAGTAACAAAAATAAAAGGCATAAAGTGCAAGATTAAGTGCAAAATACCATAAATTATACTATAACAACTATAAATCATACGATAATAAATATCTAATGCAATCCATAATCTCTATACAATGTAACTGAAATATTTATATTTTACAAAGACGTAATATGATTTTTTTTAGGTAGCTTTCATTACAAAAAGTAAAAAGCTACCTATTGCAGCCGTCCGGAGGAAAGCAGTTCCGGAAAATTTTGGTATATTTTCACCGATCATGACCCCCAGACCCCAAAACCACCCTCCGTTCAAATGTTGACATATATATATATATATATATAACCATATATATATATATATATATATATATATATATATATATATATATATATATATATATATATAACCATATATATATAAATATATATATATATATATATATATAACCATATATATATATATATATATATATATATCTGATTTTTGTCATGCGATAACTAACGTATTTATGAACCGATTTGAATGAAACTTGGTATGTACATAGTACATACAAGTGTCTCGACCGAGTTCGTTGGTCAGCATCATCCGCCATTTTGTTTCAAAATGGCAGCCATTTTAAATTTCTTAAAAAATTAAAAATTTAAAATTAAATGTGAAAAAATTAAAAGTTGAAAAATATTTTCCTTTTACGTGTTAGAACTTAAAACAAAGATTCCAGAACACTTTTTATTTTGTCTATATCTTAAAAAATGATTGAGTTATAGCACTTTGAATTTTTCTTATGGCTGACATTTTGAAACGATCTGATTTTTGTCACGTGATAACACGCGTATTTCTGAACCGATTTCAATGAAATTTGGTATGTACATAGTACATACAAATGTCTCGACCGAGTTCGTTGGTCAGCATCATCCGCCATTTTGTTTCAAAATGGCGGCCATTTTAAATTTTTTAAAAATTTTAAAATTTAAAATTAAGTGCGAAAAAATTAAAAGTTGAAAAATATTTTTCTTTTACGTGTTAGAACGTTAAACAACAATTCCAGAACACTTTTTATTTTGTCTATATCTTAAAAAATGATTGAGTTATAGCACTTTGAATTTTTCTTATGTCTGACATTTTGAAACGATCTGATTTTTGTCACGTGATAACACGTGTATTTATGAACCGATTTCAATTAAACTTGAGATGTACATAGTACATACAAATGTCTCGACCGAGTTCGTTGACCAGCATCATCCACCATTTTGTTTCAAAATGGTGGCCGTTTTAAATTAAAAAAAAAATTTAAATTTAAAATTAAATGCGAAAAAATTAAAAATTGAAAAATATTTTTCGTTTACGTGTTAGAACTTAAAACAACGATTCCAGAACACTTTTTATTTTGTCTATATCTTAAAAAATGACTGAGTTCTAGCACTTTGAATTTTGCTTATAGCTGACATTTAGAAACGGTCTGATCTGAACGATCCACAATGTTGCTTTATCATGGCATACACTTTATGATATCGTGGATATTGGTGACTCTCTAAATCGCTTAAAATAAAACCAGGTTGAATAAAAGATGACTAATTTCTAAAAATTCCTATCAATATTCAGTCTTGACAAAAACTAGTTTCAGTCTTATAAAATCACTAATTTTATAAGATTATTTCCACTAATTTGAGATTAGTATTTTTGAACAATGTAACTTACCTTAAAATAAATAAATAAATATATAAGTATATGAAAGCTACCTCTTCCTCCCGGCGTTGCCGGAAGGACTTTTTTCAAATCAATTGAGTACATCTAACAAATAAATAAATAATAACAACTTTGTATAAAGAAATATAATAATTTAAAATACATATAATTACAACCGTAAAAAAAATACTATTAACAAAACCAACAGAAAACACTTAGGTACATTGTCTTTTACTAATTGTAAGAATTATAAGCATGGTGAAAAATGGCAACTATGAAGATTTTCAATAAATGTTAAAAAAAAAAAAAACATGATTGAGAAGAATATACCACAAATATACCACTAATCTAATAAAAAATTCAGCGAGCTTAGTATGATGGATGGAGTTTACAATCCAAATTCATTGGTTATTATTATTGTTTTTTTACGATCGAAGAAAAAGCAATTAATGAAATCGTTAAGAAAAACTTTTCCTGAATTCTTCTCCATTTCAAATAAAAAATGTCGGTTCGAATAAACCCTTTCGGGTCTGGTGTACTATTAATAGTACATGTCTTTTAATGGGGTATAATTTTGTTTTAATAATACTTTCACTACTATTTAAAAGGTAGTATTGTCAGTGTACCTCTATGCATTTACTATATGACTTCATTTATTTTTAGGAATTTAGTAATAATAAAAATTATTATTATTGGCTTATTAGGTGCGTTCGTAATTATGTAAATACGTAGCACCTATAGTGGTCGTTCAGTCCGTCCGTCTGTCCGCATATAACAACGCAAAAACTACCCAACCGAATCGGTTGAAATTTAAAATACATAATTATTACATAATTTTGTCGAGTCATTTCAAATTTTATGAAAATCGGATGCATAGATCAGTTACAGGGACAATCAAAAGTATTCCGTTATATTACGGTCAATGGGGAAAAATGTTTCAAATGCATTTTAATGGTGTTGCACTCATTCGAACTTAATAAAATTTATATGCAACAATAAATAACATATTATAATATACATCATACATAATCTGTTGTGCAAAGAACTTTTGTTATTGATTTACAAGGCCACACAAAAGTATTCCATTACATAATGGTACAGGGAGAACATTTTTTGATGATCGTTTTAATTGTAATTCGCTATTTAAAATTTTATGAGATTGATATATGAGAGTAATGTTTTTAAAATTTCGTTATAGTACGAACGCACCTCGTTTGCTACGCTTCACGTGCAATTTCCAACTTGTTTCTCTTAGTGCCTCTTGCGATTCTTTTTTTAAACATATATTTCACTCCTTAAATTTAAATTAAAAGTTACTTTCCTAAAAGGATAGTCTTTGTAATATTGCGCAAAAAGTTGTAATATAAGTTAAATCTTAATATAATACAATACTTCCTAAGTACCTCCAAAAACTCTTCCTTAATCTATTGTCATATGAATTTTAATTGAATAGTACGCAAAGCAACAACATTCGTTATCTTTAAAACGATGAAATAATAATTAATCCATTTGGATAGTTAGTGTTAATGTTATTAACGTAAAAGTATATTTTTTCGAAAAACTAAAAAAAGAATTCAGCCCCGAAAGAGTTAATATAGTTTTATCATGTATTGCCTCTTGTGAAAGGGAAATCCAATTAATCAGTAGAATGTGAATTTTCATAGACGTTCCAAATTAAAATTTGTTTTAAAAAGTGTATTTTTGTTATAGATATTTTATATTTCTTTTGATATATTCTATTCACCTCATATAAAGAACACATTTTGTAGCATATAATTTGTTAGTTTTTTAAAATTCGAGATACATTTTAATACGCTGAGTACCCCGTCAGACACCCGTGACTGACAGTGGACTTTCCATTTAAACTGTCTCATATTAAATGTTAAAATTTGCTCATAAATAAAAATAAATAAATAAATTTTCAATAATTAATTAAAGCAACATTTTGGTTTTATATCACATTTTACACTTTCACACACCAGTGACTGATGCGGCCTAAACGGAATGTTCAGTGTCAGTCAAAGGTGATCGCCATGGCACTTTCCAAGTATTAACACTTTCCGATATAGTTCAAAAGTGTTAGCAATTCAAGTTTGATTCTTTGTCTGCCCATGTTTTAACTCGCATAGATATACACGGATTGTCTGTAACTTATATATGTTTTCCAGATTTACTATGCCATATCTACTATAAACAATTAAGAGAAATCATGCGTTAAGCATAGATTATGAAGCACTTTACAACACTTCATGAAATCTTTAACAAAACTTCGTTAATTAGGGAAATAAGGGTATATAGCCAAATATATATTCCAATACTTTTAAACAGCCCTGCATTTGATCAGTCAGTTGATATACATATTATATAATGGGAAAAGTTTAGTTTAGCAATTAAAAGCTTAAATTTCTTTTTGAGCAATTTGTACTAATAAATGGGAAACATACTTGAAAACTTTTGTTCAGCCCTGTAGTTTACCTTGTACCTTTATTACACGTCAGTAAGAAGCTAAAATTCATTTTAAACTAAAACACTCTTAAAACAACTGAAATCACATTGTTATAAATTATCATTCATAGGTGTCCATATACACAATTTTTTGAGTGGCCCTGTATATCATTTTATCTATATTCTGCAAACATTTCTTTATAAATTGAATGCAGTTCACCGTAAAAATGTATACCTTATTTAAGAACCACTTTTAAGTAATTTACGCTCATACTCAGTAACGTTGGCGAACTCTTTTAGGTAGCCCTGTATATCAATTAGAACATTTATACACACCCTTATAATGTACAAAGATTTAGTGAAACTTAAATGCGTATATTATAATTAAAATGTAAAATGCGTATATTATAATTAAAATGTATTACATCCATCCATCAGCCATCATCGGAAACACATACAGTCCGTCGGAAGGAATATATTATCTGAAATCTTTTTTGTGTCCTTGTAAATGAAATGTACTTTATACTATGCAAGACAGTATCGTATAATTTATATTAAGCCTCAGTGACATCCATAAATTTTGTTATACATGAAACAGTTTAATACATTTTTAAAATGTCGCACACTATTCCCCCCCCCCTTGACCATTATCCAATGGAATTCTTTTGTGTGGCACTGTAAATGAATAATAGCTATATTTACACAAAACACAAAATGGATTTATTTGAAAAATAGTAAGAATATAAATTAGAGTGACAGGAGCACTGAAAAACCTATTCAGCGGATGTATAGTTAAATTTCTCCAAAAAATAAATTTCCCGTTTTTTTTTTATTTATTTATTTTATTTTTCTTTTTTTTTGTCATTGATGTCTTAATTTAATAAATAGGCACTAAACTGTTATCCCGTCCACCAAAATACTATCGCCAAATTATAAGATTAAATGCCAAAAATGGATGATCGTGAATGTCAATTCAATGACATTAAACACGCTGCACGTGTTTAAAACGACATTAAGTGATTTTTATTTCGACTTTTTATTTGTATTTTAATAATATTCTACTAATTAATTGATTTTTTATTATTTATAAATAAAAATTAAGTCAGTATGTATAATTTGGTGAAATCGGTCGACGGGATAACAGAGTAGTACTAATAAAACACTTAGATGATTGTAATGCATGTTTTTCTTATCATTTAGATTGTTATACTTTCAATAGCTAAAAATTCTAGTGTTTTTGAAAAAAAAATGTATTTATAAAAAGGAAACTAAGAATATCATTTAATAAAATTATGTATTTATAAAATTATATTAAACATAATAATCTAAAAAGTTGCGTCGAAAAAAACATGATTTCAAAGTATTATCTTTCGAAGTATTATCTCCTTTCTCGAGCAACGTATACACTAAGAGAAACATATATAAATTTATGTTATTTTATTCAAAATGTATTAAGCCCACCCAATATTTTTTAAAAGTTGGCTCTATTGAATCTTGATGTAATAGTACACACTATTTTGGATACAGTATAGTAACCAAAATCTTTTGTGTGTCCCTGTAAATACTATCTGTTTTCTTTTATACAGCAAATTACTTGCAGTATTCTTCAGCAACGTATATCAATCTCAAAAAAATGTTAAATATTTAATTACAATTAAAATGCACACATAACAATGTGCTCCCTACGCCATTATGTAATGGAATACATTTGTGTGGCCTTGTAAATCAATAACAAATGTTCTTTGCACCACAGATTGTGCAAAATGTATATTATAATATGTACTTCATAGATGCATTTCAATTTTATTATGTTCGAAAGACTGTAACACCACTAAAATGCATTTGAAACTTTTTTCCCCATTGACCGTAATGTAACGGAATATTTTTGATTATCCCTGTAATTGATCTATGCGTCCGATTTCCGTAAAATTTGAAATGTCTCGACAAAATTATTTAATAATTATATAATTTAAATTTTAAACGGTTACAATGCATTTGAAAAAAATTTCCCCATTGACCGTAATGTAACGGAATAATTTCGATTGTCCCTGTAATTGATCTATGCATCCGATTTCCGTAAAATTTGAAATGTCTCGACAAAATTATGTAATAATTATATATGTCAAATTTCAAACTTTTGGGTAGTTTTTAAGGTCATATGCGGACGGACAGACGGACAGACGGAGAACTGGACGACAACAATAGGTGCTAAGTATTTACATAATTAAGAACGCGCCCAAAAACATAATACGGAATAATAATACCAAATGCCATATTGCCATAATATCAAATTCAATTTTTGGAAATTATTAATATGAGGTGGAACCCGTCGAAATTCGACGAAAGAAAATGTTAAAGAAGGAACTGCCTCATTGATTTATAATAAATCTACAAAATTACTTACAGTAAAAAATGCATCTTATATTGATCAAACTATCTCTCAAACAAATATCATAAAAAAAATCTTATATTGATCAGTGTAACTCTAAAACAAATATTATTTTAAGATAATATAAAATGCTATAAAACTCGGTTGTCCATTTTTTTAAATTAAACTTTAATCGCATATAAAATCAGTAAAATATAATAAAGATCAGCTATAAAAATGAATTTATCAATTGAGACTCTTATGTTTGGTATAAATGCAAATGAAAAAAAAAGCAAAATTTATTCCAAATTGACAAAAAGCAAAATCATAGAATTTAACGCGATATTAAAACCCGTCATAATTTTCCCTCTCAAAATTTAAACACGTACTTCCCATACCCGTATTCACTATGTTTAAAAAAAATGGCATTTTAATTTGATAATTTTAAAATCACTAACTCAAAAGTTATTTAACTGATGAATAAAAACGAAATTTTGTAACAGACGATATTTTTTGCAAAGTAAACGCATTTTAATTTCTAATTTTTTTTTCAACTTTAAGAGAAAATGGAGTGATCCTGTTGCCACAATTACAAAATTGGTACTAAAAACTATAAAAAAAAAATAATATCTCAAACACAAACTAAGATACATCTTTCAAAGAAATTGAATTTAAAAATACAATTTTTTCTCTATACGACGATGTAAGAATCGGAAATATGCTGCGTTTAGAAGTATAAAATTTGCAGTATTGAAAATTGCAAAACTGAAATTGCATGGGAAAGTGTTCCCATTCTCAAAATGCCGTATGCGTTAAACACAGATATGTTTAGCCTTTTATAATATAGATTGTCTTTGCGGCAAGAGTTAACAGACGAAGAAATCACAATTTACACAGTCATCTTCTTCGACTCAGTTCATTTGACTGGTATACGCTTTTACAATTCAATTACATGTCTTAAATTCGTGATTTATTTTTGATTTGTTGTTTTGCTGATTCATCGATAAAAATAGATTTGGGAAGATAATTCAAGCTTCAACATTTAAAACCAATAAAAAATTATTAAATTTGAAAAAAAAATGCAAAATAATTTCCAAACAAATTATATTTGAAAGTACATCCCCCCCTATACGATGGTGTAAAAACGAAAAATGAGCGGTATCTAAAAGTCTAAAAAAGTACAATAAATTAAATTCATTCGTAAGCTGTTGCCACTCTCAAAATAACGTCAGCGTTACGTTTGTCCTTTTCAATACTGACTAAGCGATCTAATCCAACCTTCACATATTAAAGAAAGTGAAACTCATTTGTTTTATTACTATTGAACTCTCTAAAAGACTTTTTCTAACATAGGGTATTCGAAAGTACATATATTTTTACATATTCAACGGCATTTCTGATATTTAGAATGAAAACAAACAAACAAACAATAAACAAATAAATAAATAAAATAAAATAAACACATAAAAAGTGCAATAAATGCAAAATTTGGTCGTCCATTGTTGCCATTCGCAAAATGCAGCGCATTATCTTATGCATAGATTTGTTTTATGACCCAGTATAATGCATCCCAGAATCTAGCAAAAAGACCCTTGTTACTTTTTACACTACATAAATTTTTAAAAGATAAAAATGATTATTTTTAAAATGTAAATCTTTGCTTTAAATATTTATTTAAGGTATGACTTGTGTTTTTTTTTTTTTTTTTTTTTTTTTTTTTTTTTTCGATCAGCCTACTTTTTTATTTCAAACATTTCTACAATGTTCATATAGTTTTTTTTTTGTACAAAATATAATTATGTATAAATTGTTAAAATCTATTTTTTATACACGAAGAAGATTAATGAATATTTGTTTAATACATGGAATTAATAATATAAACATTATAATATAAATATTTTATTATATTATGTATTATATATATATATATAGTATCGTAGTATTAGTATCAATTCATCATGGAAATATATATATATATATATAAATATATACAGTGAAACTCGTTTAAGATACGCCCGCTTAAAATACGATCCCGCTTAATATACGAATTATCTTCGGTCCCTTGAAAACTGCCTATTAAACCCGTGTAAAATTACCCGCTTATTATACGTACGCATAAGATACGATCCCGCTTAATATACGAAGAAAATTGGTCCCTTGATGTCAAAAAACTCGCTTAATATACGAAATGGTGCTTATGAAAACCGTTTTTCATGTGTCTTTAGGACAGAATATGTAAAATCTTAATTATTTTTCATAAGATACTTTCTTTTTATCTTTTTCCTCTCTAAAATATGTTATTTTCCAACCTTTTCCAACCAACTCCTTTGTCAACAAAATACAAAAACAACAATCGCTTTTATTTCTTTAACCATTACACTTGGGCAGTGGATGGATCTGAAATTCCATTAATTGCTCCCTCTCCTGATTGGATGATAAAGTTATTGGTAAAATCCGTCTATTTTTATTTATTTATTTATTTATTTATTTTGATCGCTTATCTAGTTGCTTTTTATTATTGTATTATTGTTTTACTATAAATCGTCTTCAGGAGTGTCTTTTTCATGAATGTCTTTTGTCACTTGCTTGTTTGATTCACTTTATAAAATGAACAGAATAAAAGCAGTATCAAGAAGAATACGAAGATTGGGACTTATTTGTCAAAATTAACGATCAGGTTGTAACAAGTTCATTCTATTGCAGATATAATCACGGACGTCAAAAGTTCTGATAAACCTAGGTCTTCAGAAGGAGTAGAAGACGACGCGAATGAAGAAACAGAATGTAATGAGCTCGTTCAGCTTAATTCGATGGATGCTGGTCTCTCCGTTCAAAAATTTTCTACTACATCAACAAGGCAGAAAATTTCCTAATAAAATCTCGCCCTACGTTGCACTAATTCAAGATAAGCAACTTTTTCTCAAGAAACTAAAATTACATCATGATTTTCATAATGCATCGAATAATTATTGTCCATTGCATACATTTAGTTTGTTTTTCAAAAAATATTATGAAAATTTATTATTCTTCCCCTTTAATTATGTAATGTATTTTAGTTACTGTTTTTTTTTTAAATTAACAAAATGTTCATTTTATTGTCTTTTTTTTTTTTTTAATTTGACAGGGAATACTGTATAAAGGCATTTTAATTTCTTTACTGTACAAACAGATATTCAATAAAATTTTAGAGAAAAATAAAATTATTCTTTATTTCAATCCATATTTTAAATTTAAATTTTCTAGAATATCTAAAAATTGTTAGAAATGGGTAAAATAAGAGTTATGAATGGCTAAAATACGTTAATAACAAAATGCACTGTTTTAATATGCATTATTATTTAAGAATCTATAAAATCCGGATAAGATACGATCCCGCTTAAGATACGAAATGCTCTCGGTCCCTTGATTCGTATCTTAAACGAGTTTCACTGTATATATATATATATCATTTATTAGGATGAGCGAAGCGAATCCTCTACTAGTCCACTCAAATTACAATTTGTCGTACGCTTTACAAAAAAACTATTCAATATTTTAACTTCAAATTAAACACAAAAATAAATTATGATCTGTAGATTTGCAGAATATAATTTTTTTTACAGTAAAACGTTAAAAAAATTATTATTTTAATTAATTTATTTTACAAGCATTTCCAATACGGAAGCATTTTAGCAAATAAATAAAAAATGAAACGCGTATATTTTCAGAAAAAAAAGTTTAAATCGTGGAGTAAATAATTATAGATAGAATCATGATTAATTTATTAAATATAACATGTTTTCATTATCCCGCAAAATCGTTTGCACAGATGACACTTAAACAATTGTATTATGGATTTTTTTTTTTTTTTTTTTTTTTTTTTTTTTTTTGTAAATTGGCAACAAAATAATTGTAAACAAATAAAATTAATTCTTAAATTTGTTATATAAATGAAAAATTAAAAGATCTGCGTGAAGTTGTTGGTTCAAGCTCTTTATAAATATTTTTGCGAAGGTCTTATTGTGGCTAAATAATATCGACTCATTAATCAGAAGGATTTTATAGAAAAATAAGACTTTAATAAGTTCGCAAACACAATAATAATTATTCGTGAAAACGTCACTGCGAGAATGAGAGAGCGCTTCGTTAAAAAGTAATTCCATTAATTGAGTTGCCATTCACAGAAAGTAAAAAGTTCTCCCAAGCGGAGAGAATTACAGCAATTCTCATACGCTAACATGTATAAAAACGAAGAAATTAAAATAAAATGTTTTACAGTTAAAAATTCATAGTATCAACGAAAGCAGATTTCAAATGTTTTTTCCAGAAAATAGGATTTTGAAGAAGTAACTTTCTTCAAGCTTTCTTCAAATATATTATTCTAAAATAGCTATCAAAGATTATCGGATGTTGATTACAAAGATTGGAAACATGCATATTTCAAACAATGAGGAATTTGCACACATCGGGAAATCAACCAGCTGCATGTTTTTCTGATAATTACAGACTCATACATTCCAAAAATTTCATCAAAAATGTAAAAAAAATTAGTCAATAGCTTTTAAATTAAGCTTAAAATTGATAGAAAAGCGCGCTACTGGAAAACGCTGCGTGATTGGCTGTGACGTCATAGTTCACGATATCCCAGTTGCAGGCGAAACAAAACAAGCAAGTAAGCGGTTTTGTTTTTATAAGCTTGTATTTTTCAAGCATTTAAATTTTTTCTTACATCCAAATTTGTTTATTCTTTGATCTTTAAATAGATTTCATCAATCTACCATATTTATGGAAATAAAATGCAATTTTTTCGGGCATTAAAGAAAGGTTTCGTTTAAAAAAAAATCAGCTACATTTGTCCGTTTCTTTTTAACAAATTGAAAACATAAATTCTCCTTGTAAAATATTAGTTAAAGTTTTTTTAATGCTACAGTTCGGAAAAATTACACACACATGCGGCTATATATATGTAATAAAACGAGGACGATGTTCTATAATAGTGTATAATCACTAATAGAATACCATGTTGGTTGTAGAATACTACTATTCACTAAGATTCAATAGTGGGATGAGCAGTCGTTCTGGTAAGTGGATAAGCCATGGATTTGTTCTCGTAGGAGTTTCTCCAATAACAATGCAAGAAAATCAGTGTTTTAGTTATTTATTATTTAGAGCACGAACTTAAGTTACTCCACAGATCACCGTTCCACACATCTATCACTACGGCCTTCGCTCACTAAGCTGCAACATTCCGGCGTTCTACAATCTCGGAAAAAATGACATTTCTAATTCAGCGGAGAAATAAAACGCGCGTCTTGATAGTTTAAAGAAAAGGTGCATTCTACTCTCCTGAAAAGCCAAATGAAAAAATCATTTTCACGACAAAACTAGCGCCCTCCTACTCCGCGTCAATCATTTTAAAAATCCAATCAGGATGGACTCGAGCCTCTAACGGACAAAATGATCAATTCTAATTGGCCGTAATAGGCGGTCTACTGGCAAGAACTATATTTTTTCCTCGGAACACTAAGCCCTTTAGCAACGCGTAGTAACACTTGTCACGCGATGTTAAAAAATAAAAAATAAAATTAAAATCGCAGGAATATGCCAGAAAGTAAAAAGCTTACGAAATACTTCCCGCCTTTTTGAGAAGCAAGAAATAATTTATTAATAACTAAAGTAAGAAAAAGATTTTTAGCTGTTACAAGACGAAACTAAGATTGAAATATGTTCCACAAATTTAGAATTGAAGCTAAGAGAGAATAAAAAAAAATGGCGCAAAATTTTTTTTTTATTTTATTACATATATATATATTTAACAATAAAAAGCAAAACAATTGTCTTAAATCTGCACCAACGCGATGTGCATATTTGACCGGGCCTATCATATCTTTTAAAATATAAAAGATGTTATCGTGCATAAATTGCTTTAAAACATTCAATTCTCATAATTGCCACAAATGACATTTTTTTTTTCTTTTTCTTTTCTTTTGTTGTTACATTTCTTATTATTTTAAAACAACCTGCGTGGTAAATTCCTAGTAGAAAGGTTACTATTTAAAAATAGTAGTTGTCCTTATCTCTAGGTTAGGTATGATTTTGTTCTTTTTTTTTTTTTTTTTTTTTTTTTTGTTCTTTCTTTTTTTTACAATACATTTACTATACACTGAATTTTGAATTAAAAATACATATATTAATTTTTTTCTCTGGTCTACAAACTGAAATTTAAATGTACAGTTATATGCAAAACTAGTCGTTGGGGGCCACCGTAATACTTACCCATCATGGATATGTATATGAAAATAAAACATGTGAAAACTATTTATACAATGCATTGCAATTCATAAACAAAATTTAAATATTGTTAATATACATAGTAATGCTACATTAAAGAACTGCTGATGTACCAATATCGACAAATTATATAAAACGCCAAACTACTCAAGTAGTACCGAACTGCGTAAAAGAAACATCCTTATAACTCCAAAAATAATAATTCTATTAACTAACAATTAACTGCGTCGGATGAAGCGTCTCATTTCCAATTAAAATATACTTCTGAATTGAAATTTGAATGAAATACAGGGTCAAGAAAAATCGAAGAATGTGGAAAATAAGATTACAAATATCTCGGCAACTAATAATCCGATCGACTTCGTTCTATATGCAAAATATGTGTTATTTTATTGCCTTTTACGTCCATTCCTTAGAACAAAAAAATTCGAAAATTTTTATATACCTTTCATCAGAACGAATTTTTCGAGAGTCCGAAAAAAATAGTTCCGGATAATCGAGGTTGCTGATATTAAATAGGGTTCGTCCCATTCTTACATACTAACTACATACAAAATTTCAAGTCGCTATCTCAATTTGTTCGGGAGATAGAGCGTTTACAGACAGACAGACAGACGGACGGCAAAATTTTTTTTCTAAAAATATGTTTTTCGGAATCTCCACTATCTAAAACGTGTAAATCCGTCAAAAAAAAATTTTCGATTTTCAAAACGATTGCAAGACTTACCCTATACTACGTATGATGGGTAAGTAATAATCTGACTTCAGGGTCAGATAAGCTTGAATATAAAATAAAAAAACATTTAAAAAAATAGAGGTAAACAAAATCAGAGCACAAACACTGAGTGCAACACTGATTTTGGAATCCATCGTGCGCAGACCACAATACTGATGCGTAATTCTAAAAAATTGATCTGTGCAGTTTTCTCTCTGCCCCTTCTCCCACATGTTTGTACATTGTACCATGTCGAAATAATTTTATGCAATGAAGAACAAAAGAATAGTAAAATTATCTTGGATTCCATCATGTTATTCTACTTTTTCTGGTTGCAATACATTTATAAGTAGCATATTTATTTGTGCTATTCAATTTTAGATTATTGCTAATAGAAATTTCACAAAAGTTTACTGTTTAGTATTTTTAAATAAAAAAGTGACTGGCAGTTTAACCTCTTCGCTACTGGCGATTATTACAGTATTTTTAATTATTACTGAATTATTTCTTCTCTCGTTTGACTTCAGAGCGAGATTTTTGTTTTATTTTCATTAGCTCGAATCTTAGAATTCGAAACATATTATTCTTATATCGAAATTTCATTTATATTTGAGTATCATTAATAAAATGGGACAAAACTGATGTACCCATTTGGGTACTCAGGGACTGAAGAGGTTAAAGAAAGTGAGCAGTTATAAAACTTGTACTACTGGCAACTGGCCAGTAATGAAAGCCCTTTATTGAATGTTTTGCCCTTTATTAAGGCTGTTTTCAGCTCTCTGCTGAACAAGCGCAAAATATCTTGACACATTTACAAATAAATTTTTTAACGGAAAGATATAAAATTGGAAAGCCTGACTATGGAAGTGATTTGGAATCGAACTATATTTTCCACTTTTTGATAAATAAAAAGTACCTGTTGAATTATAAGTAACTTTGATCACGTAACAAACACTAGTTTCACCTCTATTTGAGTGGTTATACTTCTTTCTAATAGAAATGTGGTTTTAAATGCTCACTTTGACAATATTTTCTAAATGATCTATTGCATTTGCCCCCCCCCCAAAAAAAAAAAGGGAAGATGAGGTGATTATATAGTTTCTGAACAACAACACTTGCTAGTTTCATGCATTTCCGAACTTAAATAAATTAAAACTTGTGTCATAAAGTTGCCATTTTGGATTTAACAGCTTCCATGAGTTCAAAAAACAAAATTTTTTTTTTTTTTTTTTTTTTTTTTTTTTTTTTTTTAAGGAGGATTTTGAAAAAAATATTTCTTTTAATCAATAAAGTGGAATTTTAACTCATTTTTCAATCTAAAAATACATCAATTTCAGGCATGATTACTGAAGCGGTTTGTAATTGAACAATTTTTCATATTTTCATTAAATTATTTATTTAAATCTTGATCTATGAGTGATTGTTGTTTCATTAAAGCAGTCTTTTTTTCTTTTCCTGCCTTATAAGGTCTGGAAATTCCTTTCTAAACATTACTTTAACTGCATTTTCTGCCTTTACACCCCCTCTCCCCCCCCCCCAAAAAAAAAAAGAAACGTGACATTCACCGTTACTGTATCATTTCCTTTTTTAAAGGAACACCGTATAACCCCTGATTCTCAAAAAAGTATTAATATCTATATAATCTGTAGGGTATACCCTCTGCTTTGAGTGTATAATCATCTGCTTAGAAAGTATCCCCCCCCTTTTTTTTACCACTGCATATAAAATTCATTTGTGGTCATTGTGATAACAGATAAAGGAAAAACACCGGATTTAGAATAATTAAATGCCATGATCCGCAAATTAAATCATTGCACCTGTTTCAAGTAAGAAATTTAAACTAGGACTTCCCTCAGAGGGATTAGTCTGAGCGATATTGCTGAGAATAAACATTTAATAATTTGCGATAAGTAAAGAAAATGAGATGTTACCTTTAATTGGTCATTCATTGGGATAAAATATGATGAAAATAAGCATATTGAATCATAGAATTACAAAATCTTATATATAAAGTTGCATATACTATTTTTATAAAAGAAAAGCAAACCATGCATGGATATAAAATTGGAAATATGCAAAATGTTAAAAGTAATACAGAAAATAAAACACCAAATTTTCCTATATTGGAAATATAACTCTTTGAAATGATGTCATGAGCATAAACAGAAGCTTCGCACCGATTTAAGAAACTATAAATAACATAAACTATTATGTTTGAAGAGAATGGAGTGTATTTTATACGGTGTGAAATCCGTCCGAATAGTTTATAATGTTGAATATCTGTTTTCCACGGATGCAAATGAGGTTGTCGATAAGAGTTAAGAAATCCTTTTTTAAAAATTTGTCCTAAACGAGCACTTACATCTTATAAGTTACTGTGATGCCAAAGTTATAGTTTCTGACCCCAACAGTATCCTAGAAATTGCAATATTATCAATAAATTGGGTTTAAAAATTTTTCTAGAAAAAAAATGTTTAATTTGTGAAATTAAATTGTCGAATGTTTTAGAAATCGTTCATAACGAGAATATTATATCCTAAAAGTTGCCACAAAAAAAGTTTTTAAATTTTTAGTCATATCGACATCAAAGAATTCTCAATTTTAGAACTTTTGTTTGCTCGTGCATTGATGGTGATTATTGTTCCTACGCAAAATATAGTATATTTTGTAGCAAAGATAGTTACCAACATTTTTTGCCCACATTATTTTTTAAATCGGCTAGGTACTCCCAATGATAACGAAAAACACACAAACGTTAATGCTTTAAAGCAGGGCTGTCCAACGCGGCGCCCGCGGGCGCCATGGCGCCCTTTGCAGATTTTCTTGGCGCCCTCTTGAAGATCTCGTTTTTTAAATATTTTAGATGTAAAAATCCATTATAAAGAATGTTTTCTTTAAAATCATTAATATTTTATCAGCTATATTTTTAAAACCTGAAGCTGTTTTCTGAAGTTTAGAGCTGTTTAATTTGAAGAATATAAAGTCTTGATTTTTCTTTCTTGACTTTTGAAATTTTAGAGGGTTTTTTCTTTCTTTTTTTTCTTTTCTTTTCTTTTATTTATTTATTTATTTATTGTGAATGAAGATTCCCATTTTGCAGAATGATTCCCATCTTTCAAAGTACTTCCAGAATATCCCTGAAACCACCGACATGGTTTGGTCACTATCATGTTTCTCTGCTTTTGTACTTTTTATAAAACTAATCCACGCCTTCAAAGTAAAGCAAACCCTTTTTACACATCCTAAAGAAACCTATATCTTTGCTATATCTCTGATTTTCATATTTATTTATTTGTTATTTTTATTACAGGCGCGATTAAAGTTTCTAGCTCCTTACCCTACAAACATTTTTGATATAGTCTTCTCATAAAAAAATGTATAATTTGAAATTTAATACGCATAACTACATAACTGTGGTAGTCTTCTGTTTACTGCTGTACGATTCATTTGCATTATGTGAAGACGTCCGTGTATACTAACACTATGCGATAATTTTGACACGTGTTTTTAGTCCGTAAACATTGGCGCCCTTCATTGAGTGCCAAGAGCCAAGATGCGCCCCGGGTTATTGAAAGGTTGGACAGGCCTGCTTTAAAGCATAGAAATACAGAATCAAAAGCTATTTATCTCCTATTATATACACATAAATTATCTAATAAGTGCTAGCAGATGCATTTTTAAATATACATATATCAATATAACGCTTCATTTTTCTTTTATTAGTATTTCTTAGTATTCATTTTTCATTTATTTGTATTATTCAGTAAAATACTCACTTTCTTAAGCCCGAACTACGTCAAACTTCTTATAAAAGCGCCTAAGTCCATATAACAGCGAAGTATTGTGAAGAGTATTAAATACAAGGAAGTAAGAAACATAGCCAAACGCAGGTAATAAATCGCCAAATATTGTTCTTTTCGCCCTCTCTCGAAATGCATTTTTTCCATACATTTAAAAAACACGAATTTGAGTCATCTTATTTAAAATTCAAATAAATAAATAAGAGGAAGCAATAATAGCATAAGTCAAAACATTGTATTTCAGCATCAAGGAATTGTATCATAGTTACACATGTGGAAAAAAGCTGCTTTTGGCCAAAAAACGTTGTCTTCACTAAATTTGAATCCGATTAAAAAAAGTACCGTGATTAATTAAAATGTTATAGGCAGAGCTGCCAAGTCTCCGGCATTTTGGATAATGGTATTTTAATACAGAAAATCTTTTATTAAATAGGAACATGCTGTGGATTTAAAAAATAACTTTCCCTATAAGAAATTTCTGCTGTGCAGTAAGCGGGGGCTTGACATCTCTGTATAGGAATATTTCGTAACCTCCTTTTTAACCTTAAAGAAAGCAACGACCATTTTTCGGGTTCAAAAAATATTGCTAATTGTTCCATTTTGCATGCAAAGTACTGATTGTAATATTGATACATCTATGATGATAAATTTCCAATAATTTTTCAAAGCCCATTTATTTCATTAAAAATATAAATCTTTTATTCATTTAGTTTAAAATAAATGGTTGTTAACTAATTTCATAATACTTTTGAAATATCACTTTTCATTGGCCATCTTTTTAAAGCATTTAGAAAATGGTTGTTGTTTTCAGCCAAATATAGACTTTGGTCTGTCCGCATTTTATTTTATTATTATTATTATTTATAAATAGTGGAGAAATATTCATACTTAATCCATAACGTACATAATATATGACTCTGTTATTACATAAGTCACCTTTTTATCACCATAAAAATTATGTTTTTACTGATTTTTATTAACTCAATAGGAAAAATTTTGTGCTTTGAGCAATAGATGTCCGCATTTCATTTATTTATTTATTTTAACAAAATTCTTTGTATTGAGAAGAATTTTTATTTAAATAGGAAATCCAAATGTCGCTGTTAATAAAGAAGAAAGTTACAAAAAAAAAATGTTACAAAACGAGTAGACGCATACTATCAAATATGGAAAAACGACGAATCCAAAAAAGACGTCGTATGAAATATCATCTTTGAAAGCAAAAAAAACGATGTCTGATTATCGAGCCTACTGATTACAAAATGTGCATTACATTAAAAAAAAAAGAAAAAAAACTGCAAATATTGATTTTTTTTTTCTTTTTGTGCAGTTTTGGCTTCGGAAGGTGCGCTATGTTGCAAAAAGATATAAGCGACTATGAAAACACACTTGGTAAACGTTCATGCTCAGTTTTACAAATAAATATGGCACATATATGCCCTATACACACCGAGGTACCTTGGTGCCAAAATGGCGTTCAGTTGCCTAACATGCTGGTTATCATATAAATGTTATAATAAATTGTTTGTTCTAAAAATATTATCATTTATTGATTGTTATTTTTTTTTAATAACAGAAAATGTTTCATTTATTTCTTTTTTTCATTTTGAAATAAATAAATAACGTGTTATTTTAGCATGCTATATGTACCTGGTAATCAAAACGATGTTTTCGCCTAATTGGCAGAAAATATCTCGCCAAACCCGGTGCTTATATGTCTAGTATATTATCTCAAGTATTTTATTTATGTATACTATAATTGTTTTTACATACCACTTACTTCTTCTTGTATATAAAAATAGGTAAGTGGCTCCTTTATGCAGTATAAATCTTTAAAAAATAGTCACCGTTGCCCCTTTTTGGATCGAATAAAAAAAAAAAATCGATGTCTAATTCCAGAATTGTTCCCAGGTATGCATACATATTCCAAATTTCAAAGTTGTATGCCAACAGGAAATGGATGAAAAATGGGAAAAGATGTCACATATGCACCAGGGTACATAATTGGCGTCAAAATGGCATTATTTTACCTCAGATGGTAACCCGGCTTTATTTATTTATTTGTTTATTTACTCATAAAATGTTTATTTACTTTCATTTCCTTTTTTTAATTATATAAAATATTTCTTTTTATAGTTATTAATTATTATTATTATTTTATTTACTGTAAGTTATTTTTGAAAATAGAAAATTATTTAAAAATGTGTATGTAAGCGTTGTTTGAAAACGGAGTTTTCGCCAAATGGGCTTTGAAAAAAATTGCGCCAAATCTGATGCGCTTGTGGTATCCGTGCCGAAAAATTAGTGACCAGAATTGACTTCCAAACACAAACAAAATATAAGTTAAAAGAAAACATGCAATAAAAATAAATAGAAAGGGAAAATGATGTCATAAAAGAAACTTTTTATTTAAAAACGTAATTGTTTCTAATTTTCATACGCGAAATATATAAAACATTCTTTTAGCGATCAAAAAATGCTATTAAGAGATTATCACAAAATCTCAAAATCAAAGTTTTTATGACATTTTTTTAATATAAAAAAATAACAGTTTTATTTTCCTGCATGATTAAATTTTAAAATGTTTTATTGCATTCAATATTTTTGAGTGCGTTAATGATTAATATTTACTCCATGTACTGATTCGGTTATCTACGAAAATATCCAGCTGGTGAAAATCACGCACAGCAAATTTCTGTGACGTATGCAAATAAATTGTGCTTTTTTATCAGTTTTTTAATATAACTTTTAAACTATTTGGAACTAATTTTTCGTATGTAGTGCATTCACCAGATTACCTTCATAGGTACCTATTGGTACAAACAGAATCAAAATCCGACAAGTAGTTTTTGAGATTTGCTTGACGAAAGAATTTTTTTGACTTTTAATATCGTTACGTATCTCTGAGTATAAAGACTTCGCTTCGCTCAGACAACAATGTCTTAATTTGCGTACTTGTACTAATAATTATATAAAATATTAACAAATATACATGGTTATAATGAGAGTGTAATGTCAGTCATAATAAATAAAGCAATACATATGAGTTTTATAAAGAGAGAAAAAGAATATTAGCATAATCAACACCCGAACGCGCATCAACAGATGTGTGTTGTCATGAACGATGACGTCAAAACCTGCGGCGTAGGAAAAGTACCGTTTTCGCGACACGGTAAATAGTGCCATGTAAATACCGTTATAAATCAATAATTACAGCTCAAAATCAAAAAACAATTTCACTGCCCGTCATATCTCTTGGTTTTCTATTGTTTTTAGATAAAATTAGAAAACGTGAAAATTCCTCATTAGAAAACACCAGTGGCTACTTGAAATTGTAAAAACATCTTTAAAAGAGCTTTTAGTTGAAAATTTAAAAAAAAATTTGTAAAAGTTTGCTTCGAAAATATCTTATTATGCCAGTTTTACATCATAAATAAAAAATTAAAATGCGACAAAACATAAAATAACGTTTTTTTTAAATAAAGATGCAAAAATAATAATAAAAAAAATTATTGTTACTTTCAAATATCTGTTTTATAAAATAATGCTTCGCGAATCCAAACAAAGCATGGCTTTTGCTAGTATGTATATATATTATTTATTTATTATATTATACAACATAATTAATAATACAAATAATATAAACATCATATTATTAGTTCCATGGTTTAATATTCCTGAGAAAGACTTTATTTCACTTCAGTTCTTTTTCCGAAAGTTAAATATTTGGTTTAAGTTGAAGTTGTGTAGAAAAACAAACAGGATTTAAGCACTTGCGAAAAAAAATTTTCCTTCACAACATCAAGTAAAGTTCACATCCTGAATTATAAACAAAGCAATTTAAATTATTTTATACAGGTAAACTTTAAAGTCAAGAGTTGTTTTGAAAATTAGCATGCTTTGAAAAGAGTGCAACGAATTATAAATGTAACACAAATGTATAGCATTTATATGAATAAAATCCCTTGGGATTTTTGTAAAGTAACTGAATATGATCAACATGTAGAAAGATAAATGTTATTTTTCTTTCTTTTTTTTTTTTTAATTTGAAAACATTTGCATTCCTTTTTTGTAAAAATTATATGCGAAATAATTTTGAATATACAAAACAGGTTTAATTACTTTTTTAATTTTTGATGTAAATGATAATATGAAAAATATTCTTTCCTTTATACTGGAATTCTCAAGAAAGATGGTGACAATTTTATATTTAAAAATAGAAATCAAGAGAAAAAAACTGTATAAGAAAATTGGAACGTTTTGCATTGATTCATTCAAAAATATAGGCTGTCTAACTTTAAATCGAATACAGAGTTTTAATCATGATTAAAAACAAGTCATTTCCGGCAGCCATAATCTGGCATCCTATGATCCAGCACACTGGGTAATCTGGCACGACTATCGAAGAAAAAACTCATTATTTGTTTAATTGTCCCTAATATCAATAAATCTGATGGAATTTCTGAATGAAAAATTTCTTAACAACCCATCGTAAAAGTAATGTTAATAGTTATTTCTGACATTGTAAAATGCTGGGTTACAATGAAAACCGTAATGAAAAAGTTAGAGGCTTTTGTCGATTTCCCAAAACTTGATTTTGTGACTAAGGCAAGTTTTGAAATTCACGTCCTCATATGTTGTGCTTTACATTATTAAGTATTTTTTCATTATTATAGCTAAGCTGTTTAAAGAACAAAAAACATGCTTAACTGTCACTTTTTGTTTCATTCTAACTTCTAAGCGTTTTTCCCAACATCCATCCGATAATCTGAAAAAATTCGTAATCCGGCATGAGTCAGGTCCCGAACTTTCCCGAAGTCGCATTATTGGATTTTTTCAGTACATGCGTGAACATGGATATACAATTTGCTTATTCATGCACAAACCTGCATATATAGTAAAATATGCCTGAGACTGATTCTGCGGAAAACGGAAATACATTTAAAGAGAAAGTTTTTCAAGTCTCTTTTAATGATTCTAATTACAGTAAACCGTGTCCTATAGTGAACTAGTATCTATGACGAAAAGTTTTCGGTTCGTATAGATTTACTGAAACAGAATTTACATACATGAGGCATTGATTTTAAATGTAGGACTGGATTATTAAAGAAAACCCTTATAGCATGCATGGTCATTGGTCACAGTGACGTCACAATGACGTCTCTATGAGTCACTTTGGTCACATCACATCTGTGACCAAAATGTCACCACTTAGTGACGTCAAATTGTGACTGAGATGTGACTTTCTTAAAAATCTTTAGAAAATTACAAAAAAATTTCAAAACATGTTATTTACTTTAAAAAACATTTTTGTCACAACATCGCTTTTGTCACAGTTTCGTCACGATGTTAATGTGAAAGTAGTCTCAAATGACACATTTCTCACAAATTTGTCACACCGTGACTTCACAAAGTAGTCACAATGTGACGTCACAAAAGAGCTCTAAAACGACCATAACAGCCTCACATTTTAGTCACTGTGACTTCACATCGACGATCGATGGTCAAAAAGTCACAGTGTGACTTCACAATGACGTCGCAGTGACGTCTCCATCCCTTACGGGAATAGATAAAGGTAAATCTTATTAAGGAATATCATAAAAATTGAGAATAGTAGCGCCACTTCTTCTTCCATGTACACTAAATCTAATCAGTACCCATTGATATAAAGGTGTAAATGAATCTAAAGTTTTGTTAAATTCCATGCTGAAGCTCTTGAGGTACAATGTCTACAAAAAATTTGTCATACACAGGCAAAGATTTTCGAAAAATAGTCCAATCACATTCAGGATCTTCAGAAACGTATGAGTACGTCATAAAACAGAATCGGATTTATTTCACCAATCCAATAATTTTTTTATTGTAAAGGTAGATAAAAGAAACATAAAATGTGTGTGATGTGTTTTTAAAGCCACTTTTTGCGAACCATTTCCGAACTAATGCAAACCAATGATAATGTAAAGTCTACACGGGCGTTCTTTTCAAATATTTAGCCCATTTTAATCTTTCGGGATCATTTTTCTTGTACTTTGTTTAGTTATTTGTAAGCGTTGGGGGAGTGCTTTTACCGCATTCTTTGCCACTGTCTATATAATTTCTACAATTTTCTTTTTTTTTTATTATAATCTGACACAACGCATTGAAGTAAAAAATATTTGTTATTTTAACAAGGAACAAAGGCTCGCGTGTTTATCGTATAAATTTGTAAATTTTATTGTTCTTTTTACACGCTTTTTTTTACAATTAATCCGTTTTTAGATGTGTTCGTAATTATGTAAATGCGCAGCTCTTATAGTCGTCTTTCTGTCTGTCCGTCCGTCTGCATGTAACAAAGCAATCGCTTGACAGTTAAAATACATAGTTGTTGCATAATTTTGTCGAGTCATCTCAAATTTTATGAAAATCGCATGTATAGTTCAATTACAGGGACAATCAAATGTACTTCGTTACAAGACGGCCAAAGGCGAAAAAAATAATTTCAAGTGCATTTTAATGATGTTAGTCTTTTTCGAAGATAATAAAATGGATATGCATCTATGAAATATATAATAAAATATATATTCAGTAGAATTTGTGGTGAAAAGAATGTATGTTTTTCATTTACAGAGCCACACAAAAGCATTCCACTACATAATGGTATACGGGGAAATAATGTTTAGGGCGCGTCTTAATTATATTAAACTATCTAACATTTTGTATATGTTGCTGAGGTTTAGAAGAAGTTACTTTCTGTATAACGGAAAGCAGATAGTATTTAGAGGTACACACAAAAGATTTTGGCTACTACACTGTATCCGAAGTATAGTATACCAGCACCAAGATCTGAGTATTTTTAAAACTTTACTTTGTAGTAGAAACGCACCTTAAATGCTACCCTTGATATGCGATCGATTTTCGACTTGTTTTGTATGCAAAGACAAAAATCTGTAATCGGTTTTTAACCCATATCCTAATAGAGTAGAATAGTAACAATTAAATTCACAAATTTGGTTCTGGTAAATATACAACGATTTAATATTTTTTAGAGCTTAAATTATAAATAAGTACTTTAATTTAAAGGTATTTTTCTATTACTTCACTTCAGATAGTATATAAAAATGTGTGCAACTGATATAATTGTATAGCAATTTAAACAACAATGAATTTAATTATGCATCAATACTCGCGCGTGAAATTAGAGGAATAAAATAATTTATGACATTTAGATATGATATGTTCGTTCCAGACATTTATATATTGGATTGGACATGTTGAGTTAAAAGCTTTTTACTAGGCCTCCACAAATTGACCTTGACCTGACTTTTGGATATGTTAAACTCTTAAATCTGAGCTAAAGTTTCCGAAAAAAAAATTAAATTTAAAAATTACACTTTAGTTTTAAAACACTTAGAAAAATAAGCATTCATAATCGGTACTTACCCGTAAGGCATGGTGATGTCTATGCGACGTCGTTGTGAAGTGACATTGTGACTTTGTGACCATCGATCGTCGATGTGACGTCACATGACGTCGATGTGAAGTCGTTATGGCCGTTTTAGAGCTCGTTTGTGACCACTTTGTGAAGTCAAGAGGTGACAAATGTGTCATTTGTAACTACTTTGACAGTAAGATTGTGACGAAACTGTTACAGAAGCGACGATATTTTTTATTGCCAGAAACATATTTTTTAAAGTTGAAAAATATTTGTAAATTTCTAATGATTTTTCAGAAAGTCACATGTCAGTGACAATGTGACGTCACTGAGTGGTGGCATTTTGGTCACAGATATGATGTGACCCAAAGAGACTCACGGTGACTCATTGAGACGTCACTGTGATAATGCATGCTATGAGGGTACGTATTAATGCCACCGCAGCAGAAGTTGCGCTAATGTACCAATAAAGAGCAATCTTGTTGCTGGCACGCGCACGCAGTAATTTTTTGGATTACTTGCTGCCTTGCTATTTGCTGATTTTTGACGCTTTTTTTAGTGCTTTTTTAGTGCTTTTCTTTTCTTTTCTTTGTTCATTTTTTGCGAACAACAAAATTGCTCTTTATTGGCGCATTAGCGCAACTTCGTCTAAAGTGGCGTTAATACATAAGTACTTCATAATCACCCTATACTTCTATAGTAAAAAAACTAGCCTGAAAAGGAATGACTCCTGGAATGATGCTGATATGTAAGGTTGAGTAATAATCCAATTGGGTAGTGGTATGGCTCTGTCCTTGTACCGACTTTATACTGGCCTGTAAGCGTCCAATTTAGGCATTCGATGTACACAGAATACGAGAAGGAACTGAATTTCACGTATCTGTAGCGCTGCAGGTTATGCCGGAAAAACGCATTCTTGCAAGCACTAGGAATAACTGCACTGCTAAACTTTAGTACGTTCTCAGAACCGAACTCCTGATCAGCTTTGAAGCTGTATTTAAGCTTGAAAATGTCGCAATCCTTCACACTTATACGAATGCAATTAAGATGACGAACCAATGGGTTATTTAAACCACTGCTCACTGTACCATACCGAGGTGACCGACGCCGTCTCCTCCGCCACCTTTGGAATCGATGCCTTTCTACGGTTTCGTCTATTAACACGTGACCTCTTGTAAGCCATAACTGTGCAATTGTCTTACATGCATGCTATAGTACAGCATTTACACAGCTTTGCTGAAGATCAAATGCTGATAAACTGATAAATCGAGATAAGCATGCACAAAGAAAACAATTCCCAGTTCCTAGATGCTCTTTCTGGCCAGGCGGGTCTAGTGTTGTGGACATCGGAGACGAGTTTGAACCGAGCCCAAAGCGTCCAAAATAGCCTTGTAGATGAGGTGCTCCGCAAAGGGTCAATTTTTTTTAATAAGTCAAAAATTGTAATCAGTCGCACCTGCTGTCTTACATGCGACTCATGCCTGCTTTTTTCCGGAAAAAAATTCATGTTTATACAGTTTTATATTGTAAATACTTTGTACATAATTCATCTAAATTTTGTGATCATAATTTAAATAAATACGTGCACTAGCACTTTGAAAACTTAAAATTTGTTTGTTTGTTTATTTAATTAACAAAAAATTTTAATTTTCAGACTTTAAATTGCAATTTTGGCGTTTAAAATGCTATTTTATCGACGCCATCTTGGACGTCCGCCATTTTGTTTCTTTACCCCCAAGTCGACCCAGTTAAATGGCTTTATTTGTGGATTTAAATTTTGGACGACCGCCATTTTGTTTCTTGGACCTCCCCTGGTCGACCCATGGGAAATGGCCGCCATCTTGGATTTCATATCAGAGACCCCAGGCCACCTCATCAAACCCGCCATCTTGGACGTCCGCCATCTTGGACGTATAGAAAATCCGATAGGGGCTTGGACCTCTCTTCCAACTAAGCATAGTATTTGGTTACCTTAGTTGGAAGACGTCCGACGTCCAGATGACTTTTGAAACGTCCAGATTTTATCAGAGTTGACCTTTGAAACGTCCAGAATGACGTCACGCCTGCGTAGACCGCGTCCAATTTTTCACCCTGCTGATCACGTGACCCGGCCCAGAGCTTGCTGACCACGTGACTTGCTAATTTTAGAACGTGAGATAGGTATCTGTTGAATTGCAAAAAGGGAGGGAGGGCAGTGGGTCAGTCTTTGTACCTGTGGAATTGATCTCGCACTTTGAGTAGTTGATTGTGCGTGTTTCGAGTGTTATTGGAATCAAGTTCCGCTTAGTCAGGCGGATTCGATCCTGTGTTTATCGCATGTTAGATTAGCTTGCATAAAAACTGCTGATCGCCTGCGTAATAAAGTAACGGTTCCGGGTGGACCACTCTTTCCATAAGCCGAATAGACCAATCAGGAAAGGGCTCCGTCTATGCATCGCGAAGCGATTCTAACCGGGATTGCATAGCAATACCGCAACAGAGTGGTAAATGCTTACCCATTTAATCGAATATTATTAAAATACTACATTTATATGCTTACCCGTTTATTCAAATATTATTGAAATACTACATTTAAAAGCTTCCTATTTGATAGAATACTATTTAAATACTACATTTATATGCTTACTCGCTTAATCGAATATTATTGAAATATTACATTTATATTCTTACCCGCTTAATTGAATATTATTGGAATACTACATTTAAATGCTTTTCCATTTAATCGAATATTATTGAAATACTATTTTTATCTGCTTCCCCGCTTAATCGAATATTATTGAAATACCACATTTATATGTTCCCGCTTAATCGAATATTATTAAAATACTATATTTATATGCACCCGTTTAATCGAATATTACTGAAACATTACATTTATATGCTTACCCGTTTAATCGAATATTATTTAAATATACATCTATATGCTTTCGCGTTTAATCGAATTTTGTTGAAATTCTACATTTGCATGCTTCCCCATTTAATGGAATTTTATTAAAACACTACATTTATATGCTTCCCGCGCTTAATCGAATATTACTGAAATATTACATATATATGCCAACCGTTTAATCGAATATTATTGAAATACTATCTTTATATACTCACTCCTTTAATAGAATATTATTGAAACACTATCTTTATATACTCACTCCTTTAATAGAATATTATTGAAATACTACATTTATATGCTTTCGCGTTTAATCGAATATTGTTGAAATACTACATTTACATGCTTTCCCATTTAATCGAATACTATTAAAAAAATACATTTATATGCTCCCCGCTTAATCGAATATTACTGAAATATTACATATATATGCTAAACGTTTAACCGAATATTATTGAAATACTACCTTTATATACTCTTTCGTTTAATAGAATATTATTGAAATGTACATTTATATGCTTACCGGCTTAATTGAATATTATTGAAATACTATATTTATATTCTTCCCACTTAATTGAATAATATTGACCCGTAAGACATGGTGATGTCACTGCAACGTCGTTGTGAAGTCACATTGTGACCATCGATTGTCGATGTGACGTCACGTGACGTCGATGTGAAGTCGTTATGGCCGTTTTAGAGCTTTTTGTGACGTCACATTGTGACCACTTTGTGACGTCACAATGTGACCAATTTGTGAAAAGTGTGTCATTTGTGACTACTTTGACATTAACATTGTGACGAACTGTGACAATTTTTTTAGAAAGTCACATCTTAGTCACATTGTGACGTCACTGAGTGGTGGCATTTTCGTCACAGATGTGATGTGATCAAAGTGACTCACAGTGACGTCATTGTGACGTCACTGTGAACATGCATGCTATGAGGGTGAAATACTACATTTATATGATAAACGTTTAATCGAATATTTTTGAAATACTACTGTTTTATGCTTGCCCGCTTAATCGAATATTATTGAAATACTACATTTATATGCTTTCGTGTTTAATCGAATATTGTTGAAATTCTACATTTACATGCTTTCCCATTTAATCGAATTTTATTAAAACACTACATTTATATGCTCCCGCTTAATCAAATATTACTGAAATATTACATATATATCCTAACCGTTTAATCGAATATTATTGAAATACTACCTTTATATGCTCACTCGTTTAATAGAATATTATTGAAATATTACATTTATATGCTTACCGGCTTAACCCTTTCCGGCGCAGACAAGTTCTGTTCGTAAAATGAGAAATTGTTGACTGACACCGGAATTAAAAAAAGACTTTTTTTTAGAAATTAAGAACTCTCTGATTTAAGCTGTCATTGTAAAAGTAAAATTTTACTAAAATATTATTGGTGCCGTTTGTATGTTTGGAATTGAGATTAGGTGTTGCCGGAGTGGTAACACTGCGCCGGAAAGGGTTAATTGAATATTATTGAAATACTATATTTATATTCCTCCCACTTAATCGAATAATATTGAAATACTACATTTATATGATAACCGTTTAATCGAATATTATTAAAATACTACAGTTTTATGCTACCCACTTAATGCTATATGCTTTCACTTTTAATCGAATATTGGTTAAATAATACATTTACATGCTTTCCCATTTAATCGAATATTATTAAAATACTACATTTATATGCTTACCCGCTTAATCGAATTTTACTGAAAGGTTACATTTATATGAAAACCGTTTAATCGAATATTATTGAAATGCCACAGTTATATGCTTACCCGTTTATTCGAATACTATTGAAATACTACATTTAAAAGCTTCCCGTTTAATAGAATATTATTGAAATACTAGATTTATATGCTTACCCGCTTAATCGAATATTAGTGAAATATTACATTTATCTGCTTACCAGCTTAAGGGGGCTCAGTGGTTGAAAACTTTTCAAAAAATCGATTTTTTTATGATCTAGTTTGATTATTCAATTAATTCTTAACTCAATGCAAAAAATCGCATAAAAACATTAGCATTTTTAACGGAGTTATAAGCATTTATATATCAATACTTACATAGCCGCATCCATATAATTTCAAATTTAAGTCGTGTTTCCTCAAAACTTGATTTTTCACGACTAGCACCAAGATTAAAAAAAACTACTTGATGGAATGGCTTAATTTTTTTTGCATGCATATAACATCATTATCTAGATTATGAATTAAGGATATAACTATCACTTAAAAAAACATTGTTAAAAAATCTCTCAAAGTTGAAAATTTAAAAAAACCCTAAAAAATACAACTTTCTTTCCATTAAAAATACTCAAAATATTAAACTATCTAAAATATATTAATTCATAATCTAGATAATGATGTTATATGCATCCAAAAAAAAAATTAAGCCATTCCATCAAGTAGTTTTCTTTTAATCTTGGTGTTAGTCATCAAAAATTAAGTTTTGAGAAAACGCGACTAAGTTGAAATTATATGGATGCGGCTACGAAAGTGTAGATACATAAATGCTTATAACTCCGTTAAAAATGCAAATACTTTTATGCGGTTTTTTGCATTGAGTTAAGAATTACCCGAATAATCAAATTAGATCATAGAAAAATCGATTTTTTGGAAAGTTTTCAACCCCTGAGCCCCCTTAATCGAATATTATTGGAATACTGCATTTATGTGCTTTTCCGTTTAATCGAGTGTTATTGAAATACTATTTTTATATGCTTCTCGCTTAATCGAATATTATTGAAATACCACATTTATATGCTCCCGCTTAATCGAATATTATTGAAATACTATATTTATATGCACCCGTTTAATTGAATATTACTGAAACGTTACACTTATATGCTTACTCATTTAATCGAATATTATTGAAATGCTATATTTATTTGCACTCGTTTAATATAATATTAATGAAATAATATATTTATATGCTTACCCGCTAAATCGAATATTACTGAAACACTACATTTATATGCTTACCCTTTTAATCGAATATTATTGAAATACTATATTTGTAAGCTTACCCGTTTAATTCAATAATATTGAAATACTACATTTATATGCTTCCCGTTTAATCGAATATTACTGAAATATTATTGAAATATTACACATATATGCTAATCGTTTAATCGAATATTATTAAAACACTACATTTATATGATCACTCGTTTAATTGAATATTATTGAAATTTTACATTGATATGCTTACCGGCTTAATTGAATATTATTGAAATACTATATTTATATTCTTCCCGCTTAATCGAATAATATTGAAATACTACATTTATATGATAACTGTTTAATCGAATATTATTGAAATACTACAGTTTTATGCTTACCCGCTTAATCGAATATTATTGAAATACTACATTTATATGCTTTCCCGTTTAATCGAATATTGTTGAAATACTACATTTACATGCTTTTCCATTTAATCGAATATTATTAAAACACTACACTTATATGCTTACCCGCTGAATCGAATGTTACTGAAACGTTACATTTATATGCCAACCGTTTAATCAAATATTATTGAAATATTACATTTATATGCTTACCCGCTTAGTCGAATAGTATTAAAATATTACATTTATATGCTTACCCGCTTAGTCGAATATTATTGGAATGCTGCATTTAAATGCTTTTCCGTTTAATCGAATATTATTGAAATACTATTTTTATATGCTTGCCGCTTAATCGAATATTATTGAAAAAGCACATTTATATGCTCCCGCTTAATGGAATATTATTGAAATTCTATATTTATATGCACCCGTTTAATAGAATGTTACTGAAACGTTACACTTATATGCTCACCCGTTTAATCGAATGTTACTGAAACGTTACACTTATATGCTTACCCGTTTAATCGAATATTATTGAAATAATTTATTTATATGCACTCGTTTAATCTCCTTCTATAGTAATAATAAAAAACTAGCCTTAAACAATTCTCCAGGAATGACTCCTGGAATGATGCTGATGTGTAAGGTTTCCGGAAATAACGCGTCCGGGTGGACTACACCTTCCATGAGTCGAATAGACCAATCAGGAAAGATTTCAAAATTGAGTGTATGGAAAATAAGGTATCGCGAAGCGATTCAAACCGGGATTGCGAAGCAATACCGAACGGAATCGTGAAGCGATTCCATGGGGTATTGGCGAACGCAGCAATCAGGGGTAGCCTACAACTTGGAATCGCGAAGCGATTACGCGGGGGGGTTGGTGAGCGTAGCGAGCGGGGGGGGGGCGAATTCCCTCTAGTATAGTAAAAATATGTGGGGTAGTTATAAACTCAATTGATTAGTCCTTGGAAATGCATTGGGGTGTAAACTTATTGATTGTATAATTATACCTTAAGAGTTATTTCATGATGTTAATGCTTGGAAAATTATCCAGAGAGAGAAAATTCGCCTTGCAGTGTGATTTTTATTTGAAATGTTATTGCATGAGTTATTGGTAAAAAACAATGACTGAACTCTGATCATTATGAAAAGTACTGAATAATAATGGAAAATAATTTATGCATGAAAGGATTGATTTTCTTTTTAATTTTTATATCACATATGTTTGGTGAAATTGTTAGAATATTCTTCTTTATCTCTTATATAAATGATACCGTTGAAAATTTAATGTAGAATCGTATGTCAATTACATACGTTTAAAAACTTAAATACGGAAATCTAAAATATGACAATTACTTTGTACTATGTTGCTAAAAGATATATATTATTTCATAATTGTCTTTTGAATTTCCCTATTTTTTTTCGGACTTTCAAAATATTTTATAAACACAAATAAAATAATTTAGATGCACAAATAGCGTTTGTAAGAATAAATATTTTACAAGCAGTAAAAAAAATTCCTTAAACTGTTTTCCTTTCTGTGAAAAATATATCTAGTTTAGTTTTAAGATTTATTATTATTTAGATACCTTCCTTTTGAGTTTCGAATACAATAGAAAACTATAAAATGCAGCTGAACAAATATTGACAATATGCATGATTCTTTTCAAAAAAAAATTATCATTTTTAAATCTTTTTAAAAAACAATTAAATAAAATTTTATAAACTTTTTTCTTAAAATGCTTATAATACATTGTTGTGTAGATATTAAAGAAAATATGAATATTTAAGCAATGAAAAATAACTTTATGTACGTTACATTTATTTTTATCCATACAGTTGTTTATTCTTTTCGAAAAATTATATTATAGTAATAAGTGGAATATGTCGTTTATTAAAAAATGGATGTTTAATAAAACTCCACAGAAGGTAAATCTATTTTTATATTTATTAGTAGAAAAAAAAAAAAAAAAAAAGGTCGAATAAAAGTTGTGCTGGAAAGTGCAAAATGTAACCTCCTCCCCCCTCCCTTTTGCAGATTAGAAATTTAAATAATTTTTTTTATAGTTGGAAACTTTGTGAAAGAATGATAAAGAATTAGGAGGATGAGTGGATATAGTTGGAATTTAATGATCTTTTTAATGATACAGCTTGCAAAATATATGAAAAGTGAGTTGGGGGGAGGAATGCTGATATGTAGAGGGTCTTACTTTCAGAGATTTGAGGCTTTGAATTTGTTAATGTTAAAATAATAATAATCACAACTCATTAACAACTTCCTTTCTACAAGTAAAATCACTTTTTTGTGTCAGCTGTAGGTCTCTGCACAAAATTGAAATTGATATGTCTTAGATCATATCTAATTTTAACCGTTTGAACTCCAATGTTCCCAAATGGGAACATTGCATTACTTGTAACACAAAACATACATTTTCCAACATAATATCGATGTCCTTATTTTTTTTCTTTAAGATATAAGGTTGATTTGAAAGAAAAAAATTATGTTTAAGCATTTATCACAGGCATAGGGAAAATGTAATTTCATTATATGATTTTATCGTTTTCTCTATATTATTACATTTAACCACTAGGAATCCAAATGTTTTTGGAATTCGAGAAAATATTCAAGAACAGTATACAATAGCATATAGCGGAAAATAAATCGTTATATTTGCATAGGTTGTCAATCAATAATTATGTTCCAAAATGCGAACACTGAAATGAAAACAGCCAAAAAACTGCAGAGATATTTTTTTGTTATTTTCTAAATTTGTATGCATAAATTAAAACATTTGAAGGCTGTAATATAGGAAAAACAAAATTATAATTACATTGCGATATTAATTCGGCGTGTAAACGGTTAATAAGGACATAATAAATACTTTTTCCATTCCAAGATTTTGTACAAATCTTTGAATTTATTCGTATTTCTGGATTTCTTTCCAAACGGTAATTTTCAGTGTTGTGCAATTTATGCGATAAAAAGGTAAAACCATTTAGATTTTCAGAAAAATGCAAATAAAGTTCAGTTTGTTGTATAAGTCATATAACGCATAAATAAAGTTCAATATATCGCAAATCAATACATTTAATACATTCATTCAATCATAGAAAGGATTATCCTCATCCTCGTCTCCATAGACAGCCTCTACAGTTTTTTTTTTTTTTTTTTTTTTTTTTCAAGAATTGAAAAATCGAAAAAAAGTACATATATATACTTACATCCTGAGGATTATCTTGATCCTCGTCTCCATAAAAACCCTTTTCAAACTTTTTTTTTTTTTTTTTTTTTTTTTTTTTTGGAGATTGAAAAAAGTGAAAATCGAAAAAAAGTACATATATATACTTACATCCTGATAACACCCTGAGGATTATCCTGATCGTCCTCATATAAAGCCTCTTCAAACTTTTTTTTTGTTTTTAAGAATTGAAAACAGTGAAAACCGAAAAAAGTACATATATATACTTACATCGTGCTTATATAATTACATATTGTATTACATACAGGGTCAATTGTAAACACAATTAGCTATATTCAAGTACTGATAAATTTAAAATATCCATAATCAATGTAAAAAAAAAAAGTTTCACTTCTACACTTCAAATACAATTATTGAATGATGCCGTAGGATGTTAATGAGATTTGTAAAATTGTCTGTCACAATTCCTCCAAAGACAGCTTGGTAATTATGAACATCTATATTTATGTAGGGATGCTATAATACAAAAAAAAAAGTCAAGTTCAAATACAACATTTATTCAACAGAAAATTTATATACCCATTACTTCGCCACAAGCAAAACTTCCCGACGTTTTCCAACATAGAACTTCAAATTCGCTTGATTTTATATTTTTCAATGAAAATTTATCTATACGATCGCATAATTGGTGTCCTGTTGTCTCCAACCGCGCTCGCCAGTTATGATATACACATTCACTGTTAAAACTAATGGTGACACATTGCACCTTTTAGGGGTGAAAGGCTTGTCTCACTGGTGACACCCCTAGAGGAGCTAAAATGGCACCCTTAACTAGGGTGAAAGGATGACACTCCTAATCCAGGGTGTTTCAGGAGGTGAAAGGACGGCACCTCAGGGAAGAATAATGGCACCCCTTATCCACAGTGTTCAATAGACTGAAAAGATGGCACCACAGGGGAGAATAATGGCACCCCTTAACCAGGCTGCCCCAGGGGGTGAAAAGATGGCGCCTCAGGGGAGAATAATGGCACCCCTTATCCAGGGTGCCCCAGAGGGTGAAAGGATCGCATCTGAGGGGAGAGTAATGGCACCCCTCATCCAGGGTACCTTAAAGGGTGAAAGAATGGCATCTCAGGGGAGAATAATGATACCACTTATCCAGGGTGCCCCAGAGGGTGAACGGATGACACACATAATCCAGTGTGCCCTGTGGCATCCTACAAGAAATAGCACTCACAATATATGGCCCACAGTTGCAACCCCCTCCCCCCACCCCGCTTGTCAAGAAATTGTATTGGTTTGAATCCTGAAATACAAAGTGTTTACCCATTTTTAAATTTAATTCTGTAGAGAAAATTATCATGATCAGTCAATATTTTGAGTCTTTTTTTTTTCTTTTAGATTGAAAGAATATTATATTTTTAAACTCATTGTCAGATGTCCAAAGAAAAATTGTAGCATATTTTTGTAACTCAGAGAGGGATAATATGAACTATAAAAATTATCATAGAAAGGCAGAGAATTCAAATTGTACTTTCATTTACATGGAGAGTATTTTAAGAAAAATTCAAAATTTTAACTTTTACACTGTCTTTGCATTTCAAAATCACCAATCATAAGTCATCACTATTGCATTGTTAGTCATACCCAAAATGTTTTGTTAGAATAAATTGCAAAATTTACACAACCTCTACACCTATTTTCTGCCAATAAAAATCACTGAGTTAGAGTCAAATATTGTGACTTTGTCATGCAATTTGAAGCCTGATTTTCAATTTTATGTTTTGAATTTCTTGTAAAATGAAATAAATCATGTTTTTTGACTATCTCTAACTCAGATGTTTGGATCAAACTTTTTGGGTATGTTTAAGAAAGGGCCAGTAACTATTTTTGTGATTGGGCATTTTTAGATGCAGGAACATTATAAAAATTTTATGTTTTTTGATTCCAAAATAAGAGAAAGTACAAATTGAATTATCTATCTTCATATGAATATTTTTATAATTTTCTTATAGTTTCAGAAGTAATCCGTAACCATCTTTTTTGACACATAGTATATTGCTTGACATGTATTTTCGTTATTTTATACACAGGGCAACTGAAAAGTATGGGGACACAGAAAAATGCTATATCCTTTAAAATATATGCCATATTTTAATTTAAAAAATAAAAGAAATAACAATATTTTAACAAATTGTTCACTGGCTTGATATTTATTTTTTACACAAGATTAAAAACGGAAGATCACAGAATTGACAGTCCGCTGCAGATAATTCTGATTTAAATCATTCTATGCCTTGATAATTTCGCATCACTTACAATGCAAACTGGGGATTTTCTATTTCTAACTTTTCTAGAGAAGTCAAGTGAGTTAAGATCTGATTGTTCGAAGGCAATACACCTGTTATTAAATATCCACGCAGATGGGTGTTGAAGGTCAATGTTGTTTTTGCTCCATGTGAAGGCTCCAATACTGCTGGGAGTTCCATTACAATTATTTTGCTTCCATGAGGCCAACACTTCGTTGAGCATATTAGTTACTGATCATTTTGACGGTGTGAACTTTTCGGAGGATTAAGATTTTCATATAATAGAAGAAATGCTACAAAATTTAAAAAAAAAGCATTTCTCAGATTTTAGTTGTGAAATATCAATGTCAAACAACGCACCAATATTTTTTCAGCTACCCTGCTGTATCTAATTTTGGAAAATGTAAAACACAAATTAGAAAAGAATATGTAATAAATGCTGTGTAACTTTTAAATTAGTAAGAATATTTCATATTCTTTAAAATTCTTCCGGAAAGTTAGCCATCAAGCTATGAAATGAATTATAGAAAATAAGTTCATTTTATAGTTGTGGCAAAATCACAGATGAAATTGAGTAAAAAAAAATCATTTTTACAATATATGTAGTACTTACCTTTATAGTGAACTTATTCAAATCCATATTTTATAGCATATATCCACACAGGATTAGAAATTAAGAACTATATGTAAGGTGTCAAAATAATGCTTACAATTTTTTTTTTTTTTTTTTGATGTGCCAACTGCATTTCATATTTTCTTTTTTCTTTTCACAACCATGTTAATAGTAATAATATTGCATTGCATATTTAATTTTAATGTATTGAAGGGAAGTGGGGAAAAAACTTTATATATTAAACACTTTTTCTTACTGAACAAAATAAAAACTGACTTTCCATAAGTATGAAACCTGATTAAACTACAATATTTGGATTCTGAAAAAACTTACTCTTTTTATAAAGCTAATATGCATACAAAACAGATAATCAAGCATATATATCCACAGAAAAAATATGAGCTTTAAATATAACTAGGGATAAGCTAATTTTTAAAAAATCTGAGACTAACAGTACATCAGAAAATAAAAAGTTAGCAAATAAATGAATCTTTGGTTGCAAATTATGGTGTGGCATTTAAAACATTTCCAAATCACACTTTTTTTTTGTTTGTTTGAGGAAGGGAGTACAAAAAATTTAAAACAAATTTTAATACAGTTTCTTATTTTAGGAACATATAAGGGTGCAGAAATATCTCATAATAAAAGAAAATCTTGTTTACAAGGGTGTAATATCCAAGATCCAGTTTTATCAGTCATTGGTTAAATTGAAGTTAACTTAGAGGTTATTGACAGGTTCAAAATTCTTAAGACACGTGCTGATGTCATGGTGCAGAGGGGGGGGGGTGCATGCTAAAATACAAATGAAAGCATTTGCTAAACAAAAATTAGAGTTAAAGAAAGCTAGCTATCAAGATTTGACGACTAGGAATAATTTTTCTATAATTTAGTTTCATTTGACGACTAACGACTGCTGATTTCTAGTCCTGTATCCACATCAAAATACTTTCTGCCAAATTATTTTTGTGTTTTGACTTATTGCATCTGAAATTTTAATCCAAAGAGTACTTATAATGAAAGGAATAAAACACTGAATTAAAAAAACAACCTTTTAGTTCAAATAATCTTTTTATTGTAAACACCAAGAATGTATTAAATATTATTAAACAAAGACTGACACTATGTGGAATTGATGCCACTGAGAAAGTTTTGAAAACATAAGTATCTAATAAAAATGATAAAAATTTAAATTGGCTTTTGCTAAAGTTAACGTTAAACAACCAAAATAATGCATACCACAAAGTAACTAAGCTTATAAAATTATCAGTTTTTGTAATTAACTGTTTATATAAAATTAATACATAGCATGACTAATTTAACAAGTTGCTTCAGTTGAGGAGCACAATAACAGGTTGAAACACAGAAATTTCTTCATCTTCTTCATGATAAAGAGTCGGAAACTTTTCTTGTATCAAATATGGTAATGTAAGTACTGTAAATGTAAGTTCATTATCTGAAATAGTAATTATAACGCATTAAGGAAAACACACAACAAGACAGTCCAAGTAAAATGTATCATCAAAGTACAGCAAAAATGGTAGATGAACAAAAAAAGAAAGAATAAAATTTAAATTATAGCTCACAAGGCTATCAGAGCCTGGCAGCTAATGTGCCCGCAGGTTCTGTAGGTAACGTGATAACTCTTTATATAAATATCAGATTTGCTTCAAATTTTATATGTAGGTTCATTCTGATAAGGTTCTTCGCTGATTAGCATTGGAGGTTCATTGGTAAGATATGAAGGGGGGAAGAAGAGAGTGCTACCCCCCCTTAATTCATATAAATATGCAGAAATCATGCAGAATTATCAAATTTTCTTCAAATTTTGTTAATAGGTTCACTCTGATAAGGCACTTCCCTGATTAGTTTTATGGGCTCATTGGTTAAGTATAAAGAGGGGTGGTAGTTAATCCACTGTCCAATAACTTACAGTTGATTTCTTTTATTTTTGGAAGGGGATTATTCTTTGAAATAAGAGTATATTATACAGTTGTATGTATAGATTATTTTCAAACTTTTCAAGATGTGATTTTGCGATTTTCACAAAAGTTGCTCTATACATTTGGCTAACATAATATGCAAATGAAATTTTGATATCTTTGACGCATGCGCAGTGAAAAATTATTTAGTAAACCTACTCAATATTCGAACAATTTTTATTATTTTTAATTATGATTACAGGGTATTATGTGCAATGTTGTTTGTCCCATTTTCTGAAAAGAATGTTACTTTATATTAAGAACTCTTCAAATTATAAGCAAAAATCTTGGGTAAATTTGAGACTGTTTTTCGGATTCGTAGAAAACCTCAATTTTTCTACGAGTATACATGCTATCGACTTATAAAAGAACACAGTTTATTACAATAATCCACTTAATCATAATCTACAGTTTAAGCGCTTTTGCTACATTAGTTTTGACAGGGTTATCCAAAAGATATCAAAAAAATATTCATTCTTTTTTAATTTGTTGACAGTCCCCTATTGGAGTTTCGGAATAAAACTTTCAGGGAAATATATGACTTGTACTACACTACCTGGCCATTGATTATCGTTCACTTGCGATTTTAGGCATTTTGTTAAATATCTAGAAAAATACATGAGGAATTATCCTGAAACTCTCAGTGTATAAACATAATAGTACAGATCATATATTTCCATGAAGATTTTTTCCAGAAACCTTATAGGAGACCGTCAACAAATTAAAAAAGAATAAATATCTTTTGGATAACCCTGTCAAAACTAATGCAGCAGAAGTGCTCAAACTGTAGATTGTGATTAAGTGGCTTATTGTTATAAACTGTGTTCATTTTTATGTCGATAGCATGTATACTCGTAGATAAATTAAGGTTTTTATAAAAATAGTCCCAAATGTTTCCTAGATTTTTGCTTATAATTCGCAGAGTTCTTAATATAAAATAATGATATTTTCTGAAAATCTGACAAACAACATTGCACATAATACCCTGTAATCAGAATTAAAAAATAATAAAATTGTATGAAAGATGAATAGGTTTACTAAATAATTTTTCACTGCGCATGCGTCAACGATATCAAAATTCATTTGCATATTATGTTAGCTAAATGTATAGAGCAACTTTTGTGAAAGTCGCAAAATCATAGCTTGAAAATTCTAAAAATAATCGTCAATATAATAAGTTGAAAATCCTTTGTTCCCAAAATGAAGCAAAAAAATGAGGGATTTTATCCAAATGTAGTAGTAAGTTCCGTATTGTGTATTCTATATTGATACTAATCAATGAATATATGGATACAACCCCTCTTGTTTTTGCTTCATTTTGGAAATAACGGATTTTTAAGTGATTCTATTGACGATTATTTTCAGAATTTTCAAGCTATGATTTTGCATCTTTCACAAAAGTTGCTCTACATATTTAGCTAACATAATATGCAAATGAAATTTTGATATCGTTGACGCATGCGCAGTTAAAAATTATTGGGTAAACCTACTCATTTTTCATACAATTTTTATTATTTTATAATTCTGATTACAGGGTATTATGTGCAATGTTGTTTGTCACATTTTCAGAAAATATTATTATTTTATAGTAAGAACTCTGCAAATTATAAGCACAAATCTTGGAAAAATTTGGGAGTATTGTTATCAAAACCTTAATTTCTCTACGAGTATACATGCTATCGATATAAAAATGAACGCAGTTTATAACAATAAGCCACTTAATCACAATCTACAGTTTGAGCGCTTTTGATGCATTAGTTTTGACAGGGTTATCCATAATTTTTTAATTTGTTGGCGGTCCCCTATAAAGTTTCTGGAAAAAATCTTCACGGAAATATATGACCTGTACTATATTGTTTATACACTGAGAGTTTCAGAATAATTCCTCATGTATTTTTCTAGATATTTTGCAAAATGTCTAAAATCGCAAGTGGACGATAATCAATGGCCAGGTAATGTTTTATATTTATACACTAAGATTTTCAGGATAATTCCTTATACATTTTTCTAGATATTTAACAAAATGTCTAAAATCGCAAGTGGACGGTCATCTCTGGCCATATAGTGTATATCAGGAGCTTTAGGGAACTGGCTAATTCTTTATTTCCCCTTTTGCTATATGCGGGAAAGTCGGGTGGAATGGGACAGTAGGTTTTACACTTTGTGCATTATTCTAAACATTTCATCGATCGCACACAAGATGAAGCAATGGTAATCCATTCTTCAGTTTACAAAAAATATTGATATGCTTAGACTTGTAAATGTATGACAGAAAAAATTATTTCAAAAATCCAATTTAAATTTGATTTATTTGCTTTCAATATATTAAAGGCTTGTTTATGCATAAATGTAATAGTTTCCCTATTTATGGAACATTATACTGTATATTATCTATAATTCAAACTAAGCCTAAAGCAGCATTTTTGTTTGAAGAAGAAGTTTAACACAAACAAGGAAGTGGCGAGGAATGGGACATACCAGAAAAGTGCGGAATGGGATGCGTCCAGTTCCTTTTTTTAATTAATAATAATGCGAATTGCTAACATGCAAATATTTTTAGAGGATAATATATTAATTATAACATTTATAATATATGCATTCATACTTCAAAATGTAAATAAATTGATGATTATTTAAGGCGCAACGCTAGGCACAGAAAAAGATCCGGATAATAATGCATTGTCTATGGGGGCGTTCTTTTCAAATATTTCGCCCAAATTTTAATATTTTTACTTGATTGTTTTGCACATGATTGCTGATGGCGATCCGCAACCGGTGTAGTTTTTACTTTTTCAGTTTTGGTTTCAGATTTTTTTTTTTTTTTTAATTACTTTAACTTACGAAATCGGTTTAAATCGGTTCTGAAATTGAAACTATCGTTATAGAAAAAATATAAAAGCAAAATCGAAAAAATAAAAACTAGGCCGGTTATGGATCATCCTCAGCTGTCTTGTTCAAAACAATCATGTAAAAATATTAAAATTTGAGTTAGGTATTTGAAAAGAACGCTCCTATAGACTTTTACATTATCATCCGGGTCTCTTTCTGTGCCTAGTGTGGGGCCTTAATGACACCTATGACAGAGAATCCTGAATTTTCATTCCAGTCATGAAGATACTGGAATTTTATATTGTGGCATATACATTATCAACTTACAACCTTTGTTTGATTGTTTATCTTACCGACACTATAAGTTATTTTGTGCCTTATAGCTTTTTTTTTATTATTGCTGCCCCATAACTCTTAATGAGGAGGTATGAGACACATTTTGAAACTTACATTCTCTTTAAAATAAAATCGTATTTGTACGTTATGTTTCTATATTGTTCAGGGGGATTAGAAAGTGTTTTACATTGCATGCTATAAATTGAAATTTTTCTTTTTGTATATAAAAAAAATTCTTACTTTTGTAAAAAAAAGTCCCACACCACCCCACTCTCCCCTATATAGATATTATATATTAATACACTAATTACATGAAAATAGAATTTTTATCAATAGTATTAAAATACAGTTTAAGGGCTAAGAGTTTATTGTATATCCTTAGGTTTTTACCACCTTCTCCCTAGGTTTTTACCGGTAAAAAGCCAACCCTGTTTATTGGTCTTGTTTCAGAACGGGTGGAATGAAAGATTGTTAAAAATTATATCATTAGAAAAATGTTTAAGATTTATAAATGACAGTGCAAAAATCGCCTTTAAAACACGAGATCTTCATCACCTGCGAAAAAAATTCACATTTGTGTAAAATTACGATATAAGTTTTTATTCATTGCTATATTTTTCTAACACACCACTATTTCTGTAAACTATTCTGAAAGTTCAGTGGAGTAAATACAGAGATTGTTTTCCTTTTATAATTTGAATGTTCATGACTACAAATTTGTCATATCGGATGATGATGATGATGATTGAGAAAGGGGGGGGGGGACTGATTACGGTCTATTCAAACTTAAATTACTGTTATTGAAAAAAATATATTTTATTTCATTTAACCATAAAATTCTGCTACTAAATAAGGTTTAATGCGAAAGAATACTTTCAAAAAAAAAAAAAAAAAAAAAAAAAAAAAAAAAAGGGGGTGTAAATCTGCATAGCCGATAATCAGATCATAATGTTTATTCAATTCAATGCCCTAACATTTTCTCACGTTTTTGAAAGAAAATGAAACCAAAAGTATGAAAATATGAAGAATTGGGAGTAAGAAAACATAATGGTAAACCCAAGACACCGCTAAATTCGTGTTTTTAGGCATTTCCCGCCAAGGTATGACTTGGCTGGCTAATAACGTTTTAATATGCAAATCGAGGTTTTATCCGTGATTTTTATCCTTAAATGAGATTAAATGAATGTCCGTGCTGCCGCCTCCCGATCTAATCTTATTATGAAGATTATTTTGGAAATAATGGTGGTTAATAAGGAAAATATTAATAATGAAAACCCTGTAAATACGTCGTATTCAATTGTCTTAAATGAAAAAGTTACCCTCCCCCCTTCTCAAACAAAGACAAATCAGGTATACTGAAACAATATTAAAGAAGTTACGTGAGGCTGCAATGTGGTGTGAATTAGCTTTTACAGGAAAGGTTCGGATAGCATCTATCTGGCAATATATGCAAAGCCGGCCAGATGCTGTCCGAGATCCCGTGTAAAGGTTAAAATTAAAACTTCGCGAATAAAATTAATTGCTTTTAACTGTAGTTAGACGCAAAAACATATTTTAACCTTAACTGCTCTGACAAAAATTGTTACATAGCTACTGTGAGCTGTCTGTCAGATCATTTAATCTGAAGATGAATAAAATGTTACATTAATTCTCAGAATACTATTTATGCATTAAACTTTATGTACAAGAACATTATAAATCAAATTCAGCTATTCAAAAGTATTTAGAAGGTAGTAATAAGACTCCAAACTAAAAAACTATGACCAGTATCTATAGTTAAACTAAAAATTACAAGTTAAACTGTGAAACTTGAAAAACTCACGGTGTCTGAGACCACTAACGGCAGTTAAGGGTTAAATCTAAACAGTTGAGTTTAAACACAAGGTAAAATGGTCACAGAATATTCCGATTGCAACAAGATTCGTCTCTAATAACTGATTTGTAATGAAAAAATGTGTAAATATTTTTACAATCTTTCATTTCGCTCTTTCTAACTGTGCGCCCTTAGGATTCCCGTGCCTAGAGCAGTTTGCTCCAAACGCTCCTCGGTAGCTAAGGCCTCGATAAATCATTTAAAAATATTGACATGTAAACGAGAAATTGTAATATAACTGCTTCATAGGTTTAACATTAGCAAGCGGGTATTTTGGTGAGAGTGTAGCTGGCAGCTTCATATAATAAACTAACCAATCAATCATACTAACAAAAAAATATAATTTACTGTTTTTTTATGACATTACATATAGGGATGTACGATAAATTAACGTAACAATAAAATAAAATAAAATGAAGTTAAATCTTACCTTTAATCAGACTTTGCCCGGTTCACTGGTCGCGCAAATCGGATCGTTAAGTCCTCATTGTTCTTTCATTGTAGCTCAGTGGTTAGTCCTCAATTAATATCGCCAATTTACACACTGCCTTGTTTTGATTTGCACACACCCGTAAACTTTACTTGCCGACACCGAAAGCAGAAAGACACACGTCATAGCGCATGCGCAAGTTGCCAGTCACCCGATGAGGTGATACATTGCTACCAATACGAAGTGCATGGCACCTTATTTAGCTCCCGTCATCCAGTAACAGATCTGCTGTCACCCCAACCACATATTCAAGCTCCTATGACACCCTAAGGTTCCAAATGGCACCGCCTTTTCATCTCCGGGTCCCAAATGGCACCGGTTTGTCACCTTTATTTTTAACAGTGTTCCGATCTGTTTATATTTTTATACGAAAGTTTTTTCAAGCGAACTAATGTTTTGAAGTCTCGCTGATTTATACTTTTGAACGAATTTCTTTCAAATAAACAAATGGATCTTCGATATACTGTTATCCGATTTAATTTTTATATTTCGACATACAGTGGAACCCCGTTATAGCAAACTCGATATTTAATGAACTTGTGAATATAACTAAGGAAAATTTTGGTCGCGTCATTTTCTTACTGCATTTAATGCTAATTTATCCCTTTATAGCGAACCTTCGAAATCTTAAGAATCGGTCATAAAGAACATTTTATTTTCAATCGATCATGTTTTTTTTTCTTTTTTTTTTTTACTTTTTTGCAGTTGATAAAACAAACGGGATTTCAACTAATTTAATAAGAAAATGTTTGCTGGCCAGCGAAACATGGTACAAATTAGCGATAAGTCTTTTTATTAAAGGACAGAAACAACTGCATTCTTTTTCTTTTATGATAATCATACTTCAGGTGTGACAACGCCTGATTTATCCGAACTATGATTAGTCTGTATGATTGGTTGTTTGGCGCTGTTTTGTATTTCAATTTGTCTTCATTTTTTGTTAACTTATTTAGTCCTGTGTCAGTTTAGTAAAATCTATTTTAACTAAACTAATTGAATTCATTAATGATCATATTTAACAAATTTTACTTTGTTTCTTAATACATCATCCGAAATAGGTATATTTAGATAGGTATATTATACATTTAAATGTATATTAAAGATATATAATACAATACACATTTTAAGAACTCTAACAGTTTTTTTTTAACTGTTTATGGAATCACCGGTTTTAGCGAACAAAACATTCAGTCGCTTGAAATTTATTATAACGGTGTTCGAATGTCCATATACATATATAGCAATTAAACGAAAGTTGGAGCACTATGTAAATCTGAACAATCGCATTTGTACAAAAATATGTAACCACATATTTTTTAAAACATATCCTTTCTATTTCGGAACATTATTTTTTTTCCTATTTAGAATGAAAAGAGCATTTCGTCTCAAAATATTTTCGCGAAAAAATCTCCATGTAAAAGAAAATCATTTTTCCAAGCAGCTTAGAATATGCCTTTTATAAAATGAGTTCTTCGCAGCGTTTTAATCCTTTATTTGTATGAGAAATAAATCCTGAATCTATTTTTCAAAATTCCTCTAAACTGACTGGAAGCGGTGATGTTTTTATTATTCACTGCATGGGCTACACATTTATTTTCAAGTAGAGATTACTTGAAATCAATACGGACTTAATATTTGCTATAAAAGGTATAAAAATAGATTTATAAGAAATATAAGTACATTTATTTATTCAGATGGACATGTTTTATATATCTGATGATGACATTCTACAAACATTCGCTAATATAATTATTTTAAAAAAAAAGAAAAAAGACTGTTCAGAAACTGGTAAACAAAAATCATAAGATGTCATGCGCAATAAAACTAACTGCAATATTAACTAGTTTGCACATTAAATATGGCAAATGAGGTGCGTTCGTACTATAATCAATTTTATAAATATTCAGATCTTGGTGCAATAAGCGTTACATGTGCTCAAAAGAATGTAGCATCATTAAAATGCACTTGAAACTATTTTTTACCATTGCCGTAATGCAGCAAAATACTTTTAACTGCTCCTGTAATCGTTTGTGTGTCCCTGTAAATATTGTGCTTTTTATATAAAACAAGAAATAAATTGCTGCAAACCGCAGCAATCAATTTCGTTGTACATGAAACGGTTTAATGTAATTAAAGTACGCCGCAAACAATATCCTCTTTATACTATTCTAAAATTCTTTCTATCATTTTTTGGTACTACTCTGTTATCCCGTCAACCAATTTCGCCAAATTATACAAATCGCCAAACTAATAGCCAAATTATACATACTGACATAACTTTTATTTTAAATAACGAAAAAACAAATAATTAGTAGAATATTAATAAAAATTCAAATAAAAAAACGAAATAAAAATCACTTAATGCCATTTTAAACACGTGAATCGTATATAATATCATTGAATGTGACATTCACGATAATCCATTATTGGCATTTAATCTTATAGTTTGGCGATAATTTTTTGGTCGACGGGATAATCTACTAGTATCGGAGGAGGTAGTTTTAATCCTCTTTTAATTGATTTTCTCCCGAAATAAGTCGCCTTAGTGTGTGGTTTGCCTTTAAAAGACCGGCATTAGGCAGGAAATAGGACAGACAGGCAGATGGCAAATGGATAAACTAATTTCATACTATCTTCATTAAGAACAATCATTAAGCATGCCACTATGTCTTAAGATTCAAATTAATTATGGAAATCACTTGAAAAATCGAAACTAACTTAATATTTGAAAAAAGGGTTCTACTTGGTTATCACGTCAACCGAAAATTTATCGCCAAACTATAAGATTAAATGCCAATAATGGATGATCGTCAATGTCACATTCAATAAGACACATGTGTTTAAAATGCCATTAAATGATTTTTATTTCGACTTTTTATTTGTATTTTTTTATATTCTACTAATTATTTGTTTCTTTCGTTTAAAAAAAAAAAAAAAAAATTATGTCAATATGCATAGTTTGACAATGAGTTTGGCGATTTGTACAATTTGGCGAAATTGGTCGACGGGATAACAGAGTAGTAGCCTAACTTTTTCTGTTATTAGTTTTAAATATGTATTTATTTATTTATTTATTTTAGACATAAATGCAAAAACAACACGATGAGCATAAAGTAAAAATCTCTGCGTGAATCTAGAAAGATTATGAGAAAGAGCCAGGATTTGTTTATTATACAATGAGAGAAATAAAACGCTTTGAAGAACATATTTTTAAAAATAGACGTCGTCAGCTTCTTATAAAATATTTGAAAGACGTTTGTCTTAATAATGGCGTGAGTTGTCGCTATATCCTCAATACAATAGTTTTTCTTCATTTCTTATCATTAATCAGAATTAAATAGGAGAGTAAATGGTACTCACCCGATGAATTCTTCTTCATTGAAGTATCCAACAATTAAATCCACCATAGGAGAAGGGAACCGGGCATATTCACATTTTGATCTATACACTGCACTAATTCATCTTGATAAAGACGTATAATATTATTATATGGTGAGTGTAAAACAAACACACAAATTATTGTATACACACTTCTTCATTTTCTACTTTAATTTTCACACGCGAGAAAAACAAACACAGCAAAAAGGATAGTGCTCACATCAAGCTACAAAACAGAGAACAGAATGAATTTAAATCGATACATACATAAATCATAATATAGAAACAATTATTAATAAAAAAAGAGTCATTTTGAAAGTTTTGACAGTTTTTGTAAACCTGTAATTGTTCACTCGTAATCACTGTTTCCAAGGTCACTCTAACGAGCACTTAACTTTATTTATGATGCCATGATAATTGTCATTTGTTGCACAACGGAGGAAATTATTTACGAATTGCGCAATGTTTCTATCAACTCCTCCTTAATTTCTGAAGTTGTGTTGTCACTCAGATGCAAGTTCTTCCTGTGAATTTCAAAAAGAGGTTTTGGCAGGGGTTTTGTGAATAAGTCAGCTATCATTATTTTGGTTGGGCAATATACGAGTTTTATTATGCCATCTTGTTTCAGTTGTTTTATGAGATGATATCTAAGTTCTATGTGCTTTGTTTTACTTGAATGTTTTTCAAGCTCTATCATTTTGATAGCCGACTGATTATCCTCGAAGAGTTCTATAGGATATGTTTGTGAGATATTGAGTTCTTCAAGTAAATTCACCAGCCATTTGACTTGATTAGCTGCATTAGCTGCTGAGATGTACTCAGCTTCGGCAGAAGATAAAGCTATGCAGGATTGTTTTTTAGTTGACCAAAGTATGGGATTTTTACCTAGCAAATATACATTACCATTTGTCGATTTTCTTGATTCTGTGTCTCCACCCCAATCAGCGTCCGCGTAGACTTCTAGCGTTGGTTTTGAATTTCCATCTATAACTAGATTAAAGGTTTTTGTTGTCTTAAGATACCTCATGACCCGCTTTACACAGTTCCAATCTTTCATTCTTGGCTTTTCGTTCCTTCGGCTTAAGATGTTGACAGCTGCACAAATGTCAGGTCTGCTCACTGTGGCAAGATATAAGAGTGCACCTATGGCTTGTCTGTACTGTGTGTTGTTTGGTAAAATATTGTCATCATCTTTAAAGTGAGTGTAATTTGTTTCCATGGGTGTACTACATGGTTTTGCTTCTTGTAAATTGAATTTATTAATTAACTCTTCAATTTTTGAAGTTTGGTTAATTAAGTAGCTTTTGTTTAACTTTCGAATGTTCATGGATAAATAATTGCTTACGTCCCCTAAATTCTTTAATTCATACTCTTTATTTAAGTTCGCGATTATTTCCTCAATGGTTTCGTCTTTCCCTGCAATTAAGAGGTCATCGACGTATGTTATTATATAGGTTGTTTCATTATTTCTTTTCTGTGTAAAAAGACATGTGTCAATTTTACTTTGAATGAAATTCATGTTTTTTAGTGTTTCTGTTATTTTATTATGCCACGCTCTCGCGGCTTGCTTAAGTCCGTAGATTGCCTTATTTAATTTACAAACTTTGGTTTCCTGGTTTGGTTCAACGAATCCTTCCGGTTGCGTCATGTATATCTCCTCCTCAAGTTCCCCATGTAGGAACGCGGTGTTTATATCTATATGCTTAACATTTAAGTTTTGGTGCAATGCCGCTATTAATAATGCTCTTATCGTAGTATACGATACGACCGGTGCGTAGGTTTCGTCGTAATCCTCTCCGAACTTTTGCGTATATCCTTTAGCTACTAAACGTGCCTTATATTTTTGGATTTTTCCGGTATTGTCACGCTTTAATTTATAAGTCCATTTACAACCTATTATTCTCTTATTCGGTGGAGGATCTACAATTGACCATGTTTTATTTTTTCTTAAAGAATTCATTTCGCTCTCCATGGCTTCTATCCAATTCTGTTTTACCGGAGAGTTTTCCATTAATTTAACTTCCTTATAATCCTTTGGTTCATTAATTTTGTCATCTTTGACAATATATATTAGCCTATCAGGAGGTACGCCTTTATTTATTCTATCTGAACGCCTTGGTTCCGCAATTTGTTGTTGGGACGCGGATGGTGTTGTTTTGTTGTTTGAAATTTCTATTTCTACAAGATTTTTACAATTGCGTTTTTCGTCTTCATTTTGCTTTTGTTCAATTTCAGGCTTATCATTTACGTATTTGAATTTATTTTCAAGAAATTTTACCGTTCTCGCGATTTTTATTTCATTTCCTCCTACATATATGCGGTATCCCTTAGATTCATTGTCGTATCCCACAAAAATACCTTCAACAGCTTTATTATCTAATTTTTGTCTTCTGGCTTTGTCAATATAAGCGAAGGCTTTGCAGCCAAATACTTTAACGTAACTTAAGTTTGGCTGTCTTTCTGTCCATAATTCATATGGCGTTTTTGCATTAGCTTTTGTAGGCAGTCTATTTTGTAGGTGGTTTGCCGTACAGATTGCTTCCCCCCAGAACTTTAAAGGTAGATTTGATTCATTTAACATTGTCCTAGCCATCTCAACTAACGACCTATTTTTCCGTTCAGCCACCCCATTTTGACTTGCACAATATGGGACTGTATGTTGATGTTTTATCCCATTTGATTTGAGATAATTCTCAATTTCATCTGATGTAAATTCTCCCCCATTATCCGTTCTGATTTCTTTCGGTTTTTCACCAAATTTGTTGCTTATTAGCGCAATGAACTCTTTGAGTTTTTCATAGACTTCACTTTTTCTTTTCAATAGATAGATTATTGTGAATCGCGAGTAGTCATCGATAAAAGTCAAGAAATATGATTTCCCCCCAATCGTGGGTGTCTGAAAAGATCCACAAACATCCGAGTGAATAAGTTGAAGCCTTTTACTTGCTCTATACTGAGCAACTTTCGGATAGGGTTCATCAGTTAATTTCGCCTTAATACACGGTTCGCAATCTATATTATGTTTACAATTGTTTATCTGGATACCTCTTACTAATTCCTTTTGTGTAATTTCTTTAATCGATGTTAGATTTCTGTGTCCTAACCTTCTATGCCATAGTTCTAGACAATTTTTATTGTTGCACGTTTGTGTAATGTTCGCGTGGTTTTTGTTAGCCAACTGGACTTCATAGAGGTTATTTACCTTTTGTGCTTCTAAGCAGATTTCTCCGTTAAGTTTGAAAGAGCATCGGTCATTTTTAAATACAATCTCACATCCGTTTTGGGTTGCTTTGCTGACTGATAGTAAATTCGTTTCGATTTCAGGTACTAGAAGTACATCTTTAAGTGTTATTTTATGTATTTTATTATCCGATGTCAGCGTATTTAAATTTACATCGCCTGAACCGTAAGCGATAAGTTTTTTTCCGTTTGCGATAGTCACGTTTGTTTTTTCCCTCGATTTTATCTCTGTAAACATTGATTCAGAGGATGCAATGTGACTTGAGCTACCGCTATCCACAATGAATGTTTTATTTTCTATCCCTTGTGTTATAAATGCATAATCTTTGTTTTCGCTGTTTCTCCATGTATTGTTTTTTCCTTCATAGCGATTAAACTTGTTATACGATTCCGATGCTTGTTCATTCTTAAAATTGTTTTCACCCCTTTGAAAAACGAGTGATGTAGAATAGTGTTTTTTGTAATTTTTGTTGTGTTGATTTTGTTGTGTTGTGTGTGTTTTGTTTTTATTGTGCCAACATTCTTGTGTGTTATGGCTTCTCATTTTACAAATCGAACAATATTTTGATTCTTTTTTAGCTGGAAACTTTTTCTGAGCTTTAAAAGCTTTCGCTGTATTATCAATACTTTCATAGTTTTCATTTCGACGATTAAACTCGTCAATCAACTTATTTTTAATATATGACGGAGTTAATTGTGCTTCTTCTTTACTTTCGAGAGCAGTAATTAAATTATCATAAGACTGGGGCAGAGAGCACAGGAGGAGCGCGGAAATGTGGTGATTATCAATTATTTCGCCTATAGCTGCCAAATGATCAACGAGCTCCATTATTTTTGTAATATGATTTATCATATTTCCATTTTCTGCTAATTTTATACTATATAACTTTCTAAGGAGAAACAATTTGCTTGTGAGGTTTGATCTTTCATGGATTTCTTTTAATGCATCCCATGTTTGTCTAGCAGTTTGTAGGTTCTTAACGTGGGTTATCTGTGAATCATCGATAGTTAGATTTATCAATGCCCGGGCCTTCCTATCATTTTTGGACCATTGATCGGTCAAAGGGGTCGGTGGATTATCGGTTATTACATGGAACAGCTCTTCTTTAGTTAAGAGCATTTCAATTTTAAATTTCCATGTACTGTAATTCGTTGCTGTCAATTTTTCAATTGAATAATTATCTTTTAATGTAGCCATTCTAAGCTTATATTTTTATTTGTTTTTTTTTTATTCGATATTTTTTATTTGTGTGAAATTAGTATATCACTATGTTATCAAATTGATATATCTTTTTAGATCGTTCTCATAATCATTCAAAGACGTTTGTCTTAATAATGGCGTGAGTTGTCGCTATATCCTCAATACAATAGTTTTTCTTCATTTCTTATCATTAATCAGAATTAAATAGGAGAGTAAATGGTACTCACCCGATGAATTCTTCTTCATTGAAGTATCCAACAATTAAATCCACCATAGGAGAAGGGAACCGGGCATATTCACATTTTGATCTATACACTGCACTAATTCATCTTGATAAAGACGTATAATATTATTATATGGTGAGTGTAAAACAAACACACAAATTATTGTATACACACTTCTTCATTTTCTACTTTAATTTTCACACGCGAGAAAAACAAACACAGCAAAAAGGATAGTGCTCACATCAAGCTACAAAACAGAGAACAGAATGAATTTAAATCGATACATACATAAATCATAATATAGAAACAATTATTAATAAAAAAAGAGTCATTTTGAAAGTTTTGACAGTTTTTGTAAACCTGTAATTGTTCACTCGTAATCACTGTTTCCAAGGTCACTCTAACGAGCACTTAACTTTATTTATGATGCCATGATAATTGTCATTTGTTGCACAACGGAGGAAATTATTTACGAATTGCGCAATGTTTCTATCAATATTTGCTTCATAGAATCTATATCTCTTCATGAAAGGATTTTGAAGGCATGAAGAATTGTCTTTTATTCCGAATGGTAGAATAAAACTGTTTATAAACATAAGAGATCTTAATTAAAGTAACATAAAATTGTTTATCTTTTGTAGCAAACCAATATTGGTCCAACATTGCGCCAATATTTCATTTATTGGAAATATTGTTAATAAAACGCCAATATTGATTATATATTGGCATTTCGTTGGAAATATTTTCAATGAATTCCCAATATTGTACAAATGTTGGCATTATTTTGAAATATTTCTAATGAATTTCCAATATTGTACAAACGTTCTCGTTACGTTGGAAATATTTCCAATGCAATCCCAATATTTAACCAATATTGGCGTTTTATTCACTTTGTTTCCAATGAAACCCTAATATTGGAATAATATTGGCTGCAAATATTGGCTAAATAAAAGAAAAATGTAAACACCCTAATATTGGAGCAATATTCCATGCCAGTATTGCCGCAATGTGCCAATATTTCTCCAGCATGTAGCCAATATTCCTCCAAGATGTAGCCAATATCGCCCCAATATTGTTTGGCTACTGGGGATTATATATAAATTTGATGGGTTTAGAAGGGATGTAAGCATATATGGATTTTAACTTGGTACGAATCTTATTATTTAATTAAATTGCTTTATTGGCACATTTTACTTGCGCGGCTCAGTAAGATTAGTTGGATTAGTAAGTAAGATTATACAGATTTAATATGCATAATTATTTTCGCGATAAAACTTAATATTATTCAGCTTACCTGTATCTCTAGTTGGTGTAAAAAATTGAACGAAAGTTGCAACTCAAAATATAGAAATAAATACTTAAAAGGTGTTGCAAAAATAGGTATTATTTATTTATTATTTACCTTAAATCTTTCGAATGCCCTCGCACCCATTTTCAAAGGAATATAAAAGAAGATAATTGATTAGAAATACATACCTGTATGTAAATATTATACCTGTATTTCTTTGCTTCTATTTTTATCTCTGCAAATTATTGTTTATTACCCATGTGTTCATCTTAGGTTTGATTAAAATTCCGATTAAAAGTGAGAATATTAGCAGTAATAAAAATAAAATAAGCAATATGAACTTTAAAAAGCTCACCGGTTTACTTAAGAGACAACTAACAAAATAAAAGATATGTTACCTGACTAAATACTTTTTATATATTTAAAATTTTATAGCTCTTTCTGGCTTTAATAATCGGAGAATTATTTTTACTATTAATTGCCGTTTATTTATACGAATTCGTTACTTCGTGTTTGAAATAATCGAGCCAATAATTATTAAAAGGGGAAGTGGCAGTTCCTTATACTGAGTTTAAGTACAGAAAACATATATTAACAGCAGTGCCATTTATTTTATTTTTGTTACATCACTGTGTTCTAATAACAATTATCATCATGTAATAATTATTGGCTTTTTCATTAAACCCTTTTAGTGCCAAGGAGCGCCGTCGGGCTGCTCTCGCTAGTTGTGAAAAATGCCAGCTTCACGATAGCGCTCCTTTTGACAGTTCACTTTTGGCGGGCGCGGTGTTTCATAAAGTGCTATTTAAATTCGTCCGTCTTACCGTGTTCGTATTTTTATTCATTATATTGCATTCTAACTATCTTCGATCGCATATTTTTGTATAAACATCGTGATTATTATTTTTTTTTTATATTTCTAAATTTGATTTCAAAATGTCGGACACAAGGTGAATTTACAGATACAGCACGACAACAGAGCAGCGCGACGGCACTTCTTGGCACGTTTCAGAGCAGCGCAACGGCACACCTTTGCACTAAAAGGGTTAAAAAACGAAGTTATGTATAAGTATGCGGCACTAAGAAGTTTTAAACAAACCAAATATATTTATACGTGGAACATCACTTCAATTAATTTAGTTGCCTTTTAAGTAAACCAGTAAGATTTCTAAAGTTATAATGCATATTTTATGTTTGAACCAAGGTGAAATTTTGAATTTCATCCTATGATTTTGAATAACTAGTAAATCTGCAGATCAGAAGCCTCAACGTCAGCTTTGCACACATATATATATATTTTTAAACACACTTTGGGTAATATTCAACTTCTTTGAAACTTTAATTTAAAATTTTCATAGTACTTAATTATTTATAAGAATAAAATAAGAATTAGAAGTTTTCTTCAAAAGCGGTAAATTAAAAATTTAGTTATGTTAGGATACTCTGAAATTTTCATGATCTATTATTTTTGTTTTTTTATTATAACATAGTTGATTTGTTCAGGGGGGCGGAGCCCCCCTGAAATTCATTGAAATCATTGAAATAATTGAAATCGTTGAATCATTGAAACCCCCCGTAACCTCACTTAATTTAAATTTGCCACTTGCCACTTTCTAATAATTGTGCTAATGGTTATTGTATATCTTGCATTTCCTTATACATTTTGATTTATAAGGATAAGTAACAGTTTGGACAAATATTTTTCATTATCTTCATACTTCTACATACCTGCCAACCACAAACACCTAAATCTGATGTATCAGGAACTTTTGTAAGTGTAAACTCAGTAATCTAGAGTTTTACAATTTTGTTTCCGAAAAAAAAAAATGTTTTGATTGCATTTTGTAGCAGTTATAGCGGGACAGACAAACATACAGAAGAACAGACTAACAGATGAAAAACAATAAATTTCGTATCTTCAAAGTAAGCCTTCACTGAAGTTTCGGCAATGGCGTTATTTTTCATGAGTTATTGATATCCATGTTTCTTGTATTTTTAATGACTACTATAAAATACCTGTTTTTGTTCCATTATGACGTAAAATTTTATAGTCCGGGAGCCGACCGTCGATTTTCCTGTGTATCGCGTACAAGGACCGGACATACATAAAAATGTAGGTTTCAATGTGCACATTAAGAATATCTCTGGCTGCCAGGTCCTATCCTGCCGGAACCCAAGGCAGCCGCACTTTTATGACGTCAATTTTAAGTGTTTACCTATGTATCGAGTACAAGGACCGGACATACATCAAAATGTAGGTCTCAATGCGCACATTAAGAATATTACTGGCTGCCACATACATCAAAATGTAGATTTCAATGTGCACATTAAGAATATCACTGGCTGCTAGGTCCTATCCTGCCGGAACCCGGTGGCAGCCGCACTTTTATGACGTCAGTTTTGAGTATTTGCCTATTTAACGAGTACAAGGACCGGACATACATTAAAATGTAGGTCTCAATGTGCACATTAAGTATATCACTTATTGCCAGGTCCTATCCTGCTGGAACCCGGTGGCAGCCGCAATTTTATGACGTCAATTTTGAGTATTTGCCTATTTATCGAGTACAAGGACCGGACATACATTAAAATGTAGGTCTCAATGTGCACATTAAGAATATCACTGGCTGCCAGGTCCAACCATGTAGGAACCCGGTGGCAGCCGCACATTTATGACGTCAATTTTGAATGTTTACCTATGTATCGAGTACAAGGACCAGACATACATCAAAATGTAGGTCTCAATGTGCACATTAAGAATATCACTGGCTGCCACATACATCAAAATGTAGATTTCAGTGTGCACATTAAGAATATCACTGGCTGCCACATACATCAAAATGTAGATTTCAATGTGCACATTAAGAATATCACTGGCTGCAGGTCCTATCCTGCCGGAACCCGGTGGCAGCCGCACATTTATGATGTCAATTTTGAGTATTTGCTATGTATGGAGTTCAAGAACCAGATATACAACAAAATGTAGGTCCCAATTTGCACATTAATAATATCACTGGCTGCCACATACATCAAAATGTAGGTCTCAATGTGCACATTAAGAATATCACTGGCTACCAGGTTCTATCCTGCCGGAACCCGGTGGCAGCCGCACTTTTATGACGTCAATTTTTCGGCATTTTTTATGCCCCCATTTTTGTCAGAAAAATTCTTATTAACGAAACAAATTTCCGTGTTTAATATTTAACAAAGTACTATTTTTATTTTTATTTTAATTCTGACGTCATATTTATTTTTTCTTAGTTTTGTTTTTCGAATGGAAATTGCTCAATTGAAACTTATTGCCTTTGAAAAATTATTCCAGGTTGTTTTTTTTTTTTTTTTTTTTTTTTGGCAACGATAAAGGAAATTGGTTAAATTTTATCTAAAAAACGCTCTTGATTCTGTATGAAAAAGAAGGAAATTTTGAGTTATTAAGGAAAATATTTGAATAAAATTAATAAAATATAGCCTATATTCTTTTCTGGGCTATGTTATATTTATCCGCAAAGATAAAAAGACATTAATTCATCAGTTTTGACGTTGACTTCATTTAAATTTTTGTCCACGCTTTCAAATTTATAGCATTAAAATATAAGGATCAGGATGAATGGTTGCTTAGCAACCATTAAGAGAAAATAAAGAAAATGAAATAAATACATTTTAAATAAGTAAATCTCTAACCAAATTAGTTTATATTATTGGAACACATTTATAAAAAATCTCCAAAATTTGCAGTAATAACTTTAAAAATCTGACAAATGCATACACAAAATTTCAAAACGATACGAAAAATTTAACTGGTAAATTTCAGTATCCATTTATTATTGAATTCCATTAATGAAATGTGTCATTTTCTCTCAAGGGAAAAAAATTGAAAATCATTGGATTTGCCACAGAAAAGCATTATTGCGCAAAATAAAATATTCTATATTTTCTGAACGAATGAATCAAATCTAACAAAAAACTATACAGCTTAATTCCAGTGCTTCACTAACACACCCACTTAATTTCAAGCTAATCGGATGTTTTTTGCGTTAGTTATCGCGGAACAGACAGACTGACGAACTGACAGACTGACACAAAAGAAATTTCGTGTCTCCAAAGTAAGCCTTCACTGACGTTTCGGCAATATCATTTAAATAAAAAAATTATCGTAACCGATCTACAAAATAATAATTATAATAATAATAATACCCGAGTAGCCAAACAATATTGGGCCAACATTGGCTATATATTAGAGCAATAATGGCACATTGGCGCAATACTGGCATGAAATATTGCTCTAATGTTGGGGTGTTTATATTTTGAGCTTATTTAGCCAATATTTGCAGCCAATATTGGGGTTTCTTTGGAAATATTGCAATAAAAACGTCAATATTGGTTAAATATTGGGGTTTCATTGGAAATATTTCCAACGTAATGCAACATTTGTACAATATTGCGAATTAATTGGAAATATTACCAATGTAACGCCAACATTTCAACAATATTGGGAATTCATTGGAATTATTTCCAATGAAATACCAATATATAATCATTATTGGCGTTTTATTCGCAATATTTCCAATAAATGAAATATTGGCGCAACGCTGGACTAATATTGCTTTGCTACTAGGGTAATAATAAAAGAATAAAGGAAAAAACTAAAAATATTTTATTCACATTAAGGACTACATCAAGTGTCCCCAACTCGCTCCTCACAGGTTTACTCTTATTTTCGTACATAAATGAAATTTTATTTGATTGCAGAATCTTTCCGGTTGAATAAGGGGAAGGTTTTAGTCCAGAGATAACGGCACTAAAAAGCATTCAAAAAATTTTTAAATGGCCTGACTCTATTAATGATGTTCAAGTTATTGTTATTTAATTAATTAAATTGAAAATATTATCTAATATATTTATATTTTAATACTAAAGCATAAAGCAGATCTGCAAATTTCTAAGAAACGCAAAATTGAAACATTTTTATCAACCTGATTTGTAAATATTTTTACATCTTAAAATAATTGATATTTTATACTTGTTCCGATAATGAAAAAAATTGCAACTAGCATAATGTAATTTTTATTCTTTATATGTATACATTTTTTCGCACCAAATTCGGAAACATATCGAACAATCTTTATTCAGCAATGGAAATAATATATTCACCTTCTGAAATAAGACAATAAATGTAAATTCAAGTATTTTTTCTCTTCTGTTTCCTTTGTTGTAGTTTAAGGCATAAAATTTCCTTTTATCTTTTCATTCAATATTTTTTTACATGCGGGAATGTCATATAGGTTACGTTTGTGTACTTTAATAAGCACAGAGAATAAGAATGAAGACTTTTGGAAATATTTCTTGAAAAATCGAAATTTTGCTTACAGGATGTATTTTTTCGATAATAAAGGAGAGGACTAAAATTTTATTTTTGCATTCTATCCATTTTAATTTTATTCTTATAAGCATGAAAATTATTATTTTACGGGTAGCAGGATATTTTTATTCATGTATAGGATGGAAAACAATTCAATTTCAAATTTTTGTTTACTAATATTTCTTAGGAAGTTACATTTGTTTTTGTCGTATCAAGCAAAAAAATTCAAATGTTTACTTCCTTATTCTATCTACAATAAAAGCGAGTACATTAATCAAAACTTCCTTTGATTTCCCGTTTTGAACGAATTTACACATATTAGGAGTTTAAAAATAATCCTAAAATCATGTTTATACAAAATGTCTATGTCATCGTTCTGGCATCCAAAAAGTGTATGAAGTTGTACATAGAATTGAATAAAACTTTTTGCGTATGTTTTGGATATGGCCAACAGATAGTCCTAAAATTTGGAAAAAAAAATTCTAATGGAGATTTTTTGTGTCATTTCCATTATTGTATAACCTAAGAATGTATGAAAATTTCCGTAGAAATTGAACCATTTTTTTTTGTGCTTGTTTATGATTAATACCAGCAGATTCCTCTTGAATTTCGACATATTCGATCGGAAGAGTATGCTGTAATATCTATTTATATACAAGCTGTCCCAAAAAGGCACCCAAACTCTCCACAAGCAGATTCCTCGTTATGAACACATAAAAAATATCCGGAGAACTCTACCTGTGCAATAGATAGTTTACGAGTAAAATACGAAAAACAAAGTATGACATGAAATAATTTAATGTAGTTAAAATATGTCGCAAACTATTTTCCATTTATCATTATGTAATGGAATTCTTTTGTATGGCCTTGTTAATGAATAATACCTTTTTTTCACCGCATACTTTACAGAAGGTATATTTTAGTGCACTTCGTAAATGCCTACAAATGTTACTATTTTTGACAGGGCCACAAAAAGAAATTCTTTGACATTTTTTAACGATTTTTTCCTATAGCCCATCATGTAACGGTAAACTTTTGATTGTCCCTATAAATAAAATAACCATGCTGGTAACTTTATTTGAAATACGATTCGTGCTAAGCAAAAGTCTATAACCTCCAGAAATGTCAGGGCAATCGGAGTATATTTACGGGAGTTAGACCTCCGCCAAACGGACAGACAAACCAAATTCATAAACACTTTCAAACTTTATTAAAAAGTGCTAAAAACTTACGAATGCTGAGCCAGAATTCACCTATTCATTCATTAATATTGGAATCTCAGTGCAAGTCGAAGCCGGGGTTTTTGTTTCCAACTTTAACGATTAGGAAGATATTTTACCGATATATTCAAGAGGCTTACGTTATTTTGCATGGAAATGTGTTAGATAACGTAGGAAGTCATCTGCCATTAGGTTTATCATATCTATGTACCACGAACTGCATTCGATAATAGAAATTGTCTAGACCAGTTTTGTTTGGAAGCAGATCTTAGCCATTTCCAGATATTGAAAAAAAATTGTTATCACAGTGTTTCATATAAAGTATCTCTGTTTAAAATATCGGTGAAATATTTTATAATTGTTAGAGATATGGTAAAAAAAACCTAAGCTTGACTTACAGTGAAGCATTGTGTATTTCTAGCTAAATATGTGCATTTGCTTTTCAGATTTTTTCTGCTAGGAAAACTTTGCAAAGTATGTGTAATAAAAGACCCGCACAAAATCTGAGCATATTAGGTACATCTGATTTTGCATATAAATTGCATACACCTATGCACAAAAAGCGCACAAATTTAAATGTGCATAAAAATTGAAAAAGTGGCAGATTTTCTTTGTTCTAATCCTATCATACTTAACTAATTTAATGATATCCCATCATATGTAATGATTATAGGTTAAAATGGTAATTATTTTTTAAATCCTACCATAAATAATTAATTCAATGGTATCCCATGATAGGTAATTATTTAAGGTTTCCATGGTAATGATGTCTTATTGAAGATGGAATCTTATTATTTCCGTATCACTAAATTTAAACTGTAAATAATCGCCAAAAATTTGTGTTCCTGTATTTCTGAATTGTTATGCTTCTGTTGAAAATTGTTTGCTTCCTATAATAATCTAAATCAACTTTTTAAAAATTAATTAGACATTAATCCGAACTGCACATAATAAATCCTTACTAACAAAATACCTTTTTAATCTCTCAACTTCTAAGATATTTTGATTTCATAAAATTTTAGTAAAGTCAAATTTATGTTTGGCATTTATTCGAAATTGAAAAATATTTTTCAGGAAATAAAGCGTCAGAATTTCAAACGAAATAGCTTCTTATTTAACTTTTCATAAAAATAAAAATTCAAAACACATCTCATTATTTATCATAATCCAATACCGATATTAAACATCTTAATGTTATTTAATAATTTCAAGCTTATATTTGAGCATTTCAAAATTTAAACCTGTTCGGTTCTGCCGTACTATTATTAGTACATGTCTTTTCACTGAGTGTTACTTTGATTTAACAATTACTTTTGTTACTATGGATGTATGTATGGTGTTGGTAGTATTTGTATATGCATTTCTTATTATAACTTGACTTATACTTTGGTATTTAGTAATAATAATAATAATTGGTCTGCATCGTTCTCTTTTAGTTTTTGCCAATTCTTTTATTTTAAACAAATATTATATTTCGATAACTACTATTAACATCGTTAACGTAAGCGTTTCTCTCAAAATTTAAAAATAAATTAAATTCAAAAGGATTTAAGCAAAATGATTATTAAAAAAAAATTTCGAAGTACCTCTTATAATAATAATAATAATAAAAGTTGTTAATGAGCAACGATTGCTATTTATATAATAAGTCTCCTTGGTTAAAAGAAAATAATGATAAGTTTATTTTTAAGCATTTTCAAATTTCAAAAAGCAAAATATATATTTTTAAAAATCAGTTTTCGAAGTACTTTCATCTATAATCACATTAAATTAGCAGGCATAAATAAGCACACATTTGCTACTGTAAAATTTGCGGATGTTTTAACTATAAATTTATTTAAAATATTCCAGAAATTAAACCTAGTTAAATTAATACCTGCTTTTCAAGTAATATCACATTAAATTAGCAGGCATAAATAAGCACACATTTACTACAGTAATATTAAGTTTGCAGATGTTTTAACTATAAATTTATTTACCTTATTCAAGAAATTAAACCTAGTTAGATTCGTACCTGCTTATCAAGTATATCACATTTATATTAATTCTTTCTAAGTAGTAATACCAAGTTTGTCTTCGTTATAAAATGATACACAAATCAAATTAGAAGGAAGCAAATCTGAAATACTTATACTTATCTTCTAAGCAAACTACAATAGGTGAATGAGTGAATCGATCCTATTTCTATATTAAATATTTAATTAAACTCACTCTTTCATTGAATTTATTTATGAGTGCACCTCTCTTTTATTTATTCCATCCAAGACATGAAACATAAGTAATTAAGTAACGTCTGCCCACGCGTATATCCTTGTGAATAACATATTTTTTCTAAAAACATTTTTTTCCCTAATTCAACTCAACGTATTCGATAAAAAGGAAGATAAATGATACATTTGCTTCCGATAAGTATTCAAGTTATTTTATGAAAGGAATTTTGATTTTAAAATTTAGGTTTGCAGACGCGCAAAATCTTCACATTTCTTCGCTATTTACTCTAGATTTTCATGTATAGCGTGCGTAGCTAATAAATATATATAGGTATAGAAATATATTAAAATATTAAAATATAGTTATTTTATAAAATATGACGTTTTTGCGTGATAATTACATCATTTTATATATTAATAAAAAAAAATTCTACTTTAAAGTAGAATTGTTTTAATTATGCATTATAACTCATAATATGTTATAATGCATGATTAAAACAGAATGATATAAGATATGAGAATATTGCATTATTCTCATTAAATAATGAAACAATCAGTTGAAATATTTTTCTGTTCAAGATCTTAAACAATACTTTTTTAAGTATCTTATTTTGCTTTGTATGCTTCTTGAAAAAAAAATTAAACTATGTTTAAATCTTTTTGCAACAAGCTTTCGTTTGGAAAGTCTTCTGATATTTTAATAGGAACTTTATACGGACATTACTTTCGGGAGACATTCCATGACGCTATCGCATTTCATAATTTGGGGATCGTCATCCTAAAGAGGATAATGACCCGTTAACATGATATTCCCAGATTTAATTTCGAAATTTCTATGCTTAACCTTTTTAGTGCAAAGGAGCGCCGTCGCGCTGCTCTCGTTAGTTGTGAAAAATGCCAGCGTCGCGATAACGATCCTTTTAACAGTTCACTTTTGGCGCGAGCAGTGTTTGATAAAGTGCTATTTAAATTTATTTAATTTATTGTCTCCTAGCAACAGAAGTATTAAAATGTAATAATATTTCTAATTACAAACGATAAACTGTGAATGGAAGATATTATCATTTTATTTCTGCAGTTTTTTCTAAGCTTTGAAAAAATATCTTTGTTTTTCTTGTTGTGATATAATTTCGAACTTTGACGGCCGTGTTACCGTGACCATAATTTTATTCATTATATTACATTCTAACTATCTTCGATGGCATATTTTTTTTTATATAAATATCGTAATTACAGTGCTCAGCAAAAGTTTAGACACTGGTGTTATTTAACCTTTAAATAAAAAATACGAACTCTTGAGTTTTACAAATGGCTATACTTATTTTTAAATATATTTTAAAGATTTTAGGATGAAAATAATGATTATAATATAAGATAATATTTAATTTAACTGAAAAAAGTAAAATTTGCATATTGCAAAAATTTAGACACACGGTCAGAAAAATTCGTCAATATACACTAAGTTATCGTTATTTTTTCACAAATAACTTCTGTTCTCCCAGTAAACGTATTTGATCTCTGAATTCATTCTAAACGTCGAAAAATGAGGAAGAGATTCCGTTTATGTCTAGCACGCATGCGTATTGGGTCTGTTAGTAATAAATTCGAATTTATTTTTAAAATGAAAAACAAAAATATTCTATAGATTAAAATGTCTAATTTAGTTTAAAAAGACAAAAATGTTTTCGAATTTAAAAATAAATAACAATTACTTTCTTCATTCATTCAAGAATTCTCACAATTTGTTATTCAAAGTTGGATAAGTTGAATAAAGTTGAATTTACTAAGTTATTTATATAATAAATATTCACATTTAAAATAAACTTTAAGTGAACACACTTAAAAGATATTTTAATTAAAAAATAAAATGCAAAAAAAAAAAATGATATTATTCAAAAAAATTTTATCGAATAAAAATAGAACATCCATATTTTTCCTAATAAGAATGTATTTATTAAAAATACATATTTTTCCATATTTTTCTTCTAGCAATCTACGTAAATATCTTTAAAATTCACATTTTTATACTATATTAATATAAACATATAAAAACCCCAGCCACAGTTAATTTAAAGATGGAATCTTCCTGAAATTAACTTCAAAATTAAAAAGTTTTTAACGAAATAGACAAACCACACTCATATAAAATAAATGCTTCTACTTCGGAGCACTTTTCTCCCGTACAACCGTGGCGCTGAGGAAGAGCGTTTGCCTTCCAATGCTGGGATCTTGAGTTCGATCCTCACGCCAGCCGCATTCATCTTTTCCGAGCTTTTTTCAAATGACGGATATTTTACCTCTTTTGACGGAGAAAAAAATAAACGGATATTCGTCAATCTACAGACAATTACTGGCAGCAGTGCTGCCAGTACATTTTCTGTGAAAAGACGGAAGATTTTTGAAAATGCACTTTTTTATTTTTTGTCAACTGTTCACAGTAACATGCATATTTCAAAGTTATGATGTCACATGTCTGAAGTATTTAAGTACAACTCCATATAGCATCACTTAGTGAAGATGCCGCGAGCTAAAAATATTCAGTTAGATGTGGTAATTGAAGTAGGGGAGCTGAAATGGAAAGAGATGACTGTTGCAAAAATTTCAGCTGCATTGAATCGTTCAAATAGGTCTATCTATGAAGTATAGTCTAAGGGTGACTTTTTCAAAACAAAACATAAATCTGGAAGTCTTCGTGTGATCAGAAAATGAAATGACAATAGGATCCATAAACTGGTATTTACACAAATGATGATTGCTATTCACATTAAAAGTAAGTCAGGACTTTCTGTGTTGACGGAAATGATTCGTAGATGAATTAAAGAATAGGTAAATCAATTTACATGAAAATTATAAAACAACCAGCTTTGAAATCTCACTACAAATTGGCGAGAATGCAATGGACTTGCAAACGTACGTCATATGGACCCAAATGTTACACTATGATCTTCAGTAACGAAAAAAAGTGGAATTTGGATGGTCCAAACGGTTGGGCATACTATTGGCACGACTTGCGTAAAGAGCCTGGGACTTTCTTAAGTCGACAACAAGAATCTCACTTTGTAATGATTTGGTCCTCACTTTGCTTTAATGCTCGAGTATCTCTGGAGATATTCAATGGTTGCCAAGCAACACAAGGCTACATACATACGTTGGATAACAATTTTTAATCATTTGTGGAGCTTTTCGCTGGTCCAAAGTATGAATTTTTGCAAGATAATGCATCGATTCATGTTGCATACTAAACAAAAACATCGTTTAACTTTGGAAATACTACTGAACTCAACTGGCCGGCGTGTAGCCCTGATCTGGACCCAATCGAAAACCTTTGTCCCATCATATCGCGTAAGGTTTATGCAAACTTTTTCTATAGTTTTCTGTTAATAAGCTTCGAGCTGCTGTTTAGCGTTTTTGGTACAAAATAGACCCCCCCAAGTTACGCACTATTTAGTTTCTTCGATGGAAAGTCACATTCTTGCACTAATTGCAGACAATGTGCGTGCCGCTAGATTTTAATTTTTAGTTATTTTTCTGTAAATATACAGATTGTCTATACTTTTGTTACAATGTTAATTTCATTTTTCTGTCATTATAAATTATGTAAAAGGTAAAATTTAAAATTGATTGTTTGTGAATAAAGGATAGGTAACAAGTAATGTATGACAGATGAATTACAAAAAATTCGTTACATACTTCTGAATATAGAAGCGAAATAGATCATTGTCTAAACTTTTGCTGAGAACTGTATTATTTTTTTAATATTTCTAATTTTGATTTCAAAATGTCAGACACAGGTATATTTTCGTATACAGCACGACGACAGAGAAACCGACTGCGTTCTTTGCCACTTTCCAGAGCAACGCAACGCAGCTCCTTGACACTAAAAGCGTTAACATTAAAATTCTGTCGTTGGAACATTTCCCAGGTGATCCATTCTATTTTAAAGGGGGAATTTCAAATCTTTGTATAGTAGGTTCCGAGTTTATAAGAGATGGTATAAAATTATCTTTTAAATTTTCTATAGACGCCAAATGAAAATGCTATAAGTAATTGTAGTATTAAAAGCGATAAAGAATACCATTACTTTTAAGTTATTGGATGCCACACTCTCAAAAACAAGGTAGAAAAAGTCATACGGGAAGCATACAATATGAAACCTTTTCCAACAAATTCTGAATAATGTAACAAAACTGCACTGTGAAAAAAATTAAAATGTTACATTTCATTACACCATAGGGAAACATTATTACCCATTTTAAAATAAAGTTTTTCATCTGTTCCGGTGTTCAGTTTGAAAATTATCCGAATATTGTGGCAGCCCTGTATACAATATAGGGATTTGTATCTATTAACAACATACATTCCAAAATTTAGTTCATTTGAGATAGACATATTTCAGTTGAAAATTCCTTTAAGCAATTTCACCCCACCAGTGGCCGAGAGGTTCGGACCTCTCAACTGGTAGACGGCAGGTGCTGGGTTAGAACCCAATCGCGGCTGTCGGCATAACCGTTCGGAGTTTTCGGGGTTTTCTTAGAACCTTACGTAAATACGGGTTAGGTTCCCTTAGAAAGACCCCAGGAAGGGCACTCTCCCCTGGTCCTATATCCCTAACGTAGATAATCGGACGACAAAAATCAACCTTTAAGCAATTTCCTCTAAAAGAGAGAATGATATGCTCTGTAAATAAGGTATAGATCTTATATATAAACAGTAATATTCAAAAAACTAATTAAATTTTAAAATGCATACCAAATTTTAAAACAAACTCTCTAGCAGTTATGATGCAAAGACACTACTGTAACCGATTGCTTTTGTGTGTCCCTGTATATTACTAAAAAAGGCTATGAATGCTCTGTTTGAACCTTATCGTAGTGCAGTTCAGTTCTTTATATTAGTTTCAATACATTTGAAATAATGTAATATTATTGAAGTATTCTCCATACGATTATTCCCTATGATTTATTTAAAACTGTTGAGGCTGAAATGTAATACTTGACATTAGCGTTACTCATAAGAGTAATGATTGCACAGAACTGTTTCTATAAATTCTAAATGTAATCAGAGAACGCAGATCATTTTTTTATAATTACACTTTTTTTTATAATCTGAGTTGAAATTTTGAAATTGCACCTGGTGATTACTTTTAAGAATCTAAAATCCTTTAAGAATGTTTCCTTCAAGATTTGAAATTTAAAAAGATGATGCGAGTACAAAACGCTCTAAAATTTTTCTAATTTACGATATATTTGGAATAGTTAGGGTCTGTACTTAAAACGCGTAATAGAATTAGATTTTCGTTCTTTACCCCCAAAAAGTAAAACAAACAATCAATTTTAATCAACACAATATGTTGCCATGTAACTATTGGAAAATATTATCTTATCAGTGTTCTAATAACACATTATTATAGAATTCACCCTAATTTATTAATGTTACGTGTGTCTTAGCATAAAAGTATTCCAAACAATCTTTTTCAGTCATTACACTTATTATCCATTATGGTAATTTCATATAATTAGATAAAACGTAAACCAGTTTACAGCTTCATTTGTTCGTAAGATTCTTAGAAGAATGAACTGAAAATAATTAGAGAGAAACTAAATAACATGAGTGTAATTAAGATAATTGCTGTAAAGAACACTGTTTAAGAATATCACGTTGAATCTTCAATTAAAAATTAATTTAAATGTCTAATTGTAATTTTTATCACAATAATTTATTAACTGTTGTTTTAGTTAAAGCATTATTTTTCATTATTTTTCATTATTTTGCATAATACAGCAAATATTAGTAAGTTTAAATCTAGGAACACTAAAAGATTTTTTTTATCCAAGTTAAAAGCAAAATCTTAATTCAAAATTTCTTTTAATTTTATGTTAACCACAAAGCTATATGTTTGAATTGTAAAGTATTTTATTTTTGTTTCCTCGTTTAAGAGTTATATTTTGAACATCAATGCATAAATTTATGATCATTGATGCATTAATAGTTACTTTGTAGCCTATTTTTTGTGGTACATAAATAGCGATTTAAATATTTATTATAGTTATATCTTAATATTAATCTTACTATAAAATGTATGCACCATTATTTAAAGTGTAATACTCTTTCGTGCAAAGAAAGCCAGCGCAATATTACAAAATGGCATATACACAATTCTGAATAGTTAAAAACTAAACAAATATTAAAATTAAATTAATTATTTAAAACTGACGTTTCGATAAACTTCTATGATCTTCATCAGGGGAAAAATTTTACATTACATCATTTTTCTAATAACTATCATAGAAGATGCCTGAAGCTTTAAATCTAAGTTTTTTCAATTATTTCTTTTATTTTTGTATATTTAAAAACTAATTAAAATACGTATAATTGACTCTTCGGTTGGCTTAAATCATCATCTTCAGGAAAGTCATAGTACATTTTTTTCTGTCTACTGATGATGGACGCTGAAGTTGAACAAATCGTTAATTTTAAATATTTCAACTTAATTTTAATGCTTACTTAAACTTTAAGGATTTAGTATTGTGTTAGTAATATCGTGATTTGCTTTTTTCTTTTTTTCATTTCACGAAACATTTTTTTAAATAACTTTTCATTGGCTTTTTTTTTCACAATTGTCCATTATATTTTAGCAAATAAAGTAATAACACTTTGAATGCTTTTATCATTGGAAAGAATTATAAAAAAAAACCATATCTGAAAAAATCTAATATTTTGATGTAAAACCGTTTACTTTTTTGGAACATTACCTTATTTTTTTACATTCAGTTTTACTAAATTTGCTTACTTCAAGTAATAAATTTCTGTTTGATTTTTTTTTCTTGTTTGTTATTACTTTTTCTCCCACCCAGCTTACATACTTTTGCATTACTACAAAAAAAAAAAAAAAAAAAAAAAAAAAAAAAAAAACTTTAATTTTTTATAAGTTATGCATAAGTTTAAGCATGGAATATTTTTACACGAAAATTTTTCTATAAAGAAAAGAATTTTGTGAGAGATTTCTTTGACGTCTAACCTTTAAAAATATGCTTTTATAAAGCGTTTTATTTCTTACTTTTAAAATATCATAAATAAATCCTGACTGTTATTTAATATCCTTTCAAACTGACAAAAAAAGCTGTTTGCGAAATAACTCGCTATAATTGCATTAAAGGCTACAGTTTAACAAATGACTTTTTAAATTTAAAATCTGAATATTTTAATCTTTTGTATTCATAAAGTTATTTTGGTAAAAATCAATTAAAAAAATTTCCCACGTACAGAGAAACTTCTCTATGCGACCGCCAGCCTGAAAGACCATTTTTTGAGAGCACGAAATTTATTCCCATTGGCTCAATATTAATTTTACCTCCATTCAGAGGCCATCACAGTTGAAATCCCCGCATCAGCGACCAGTTTTATTGTTAAAAATTTATCATACTCCGTTCTTTCCTAGTCGATTTAAGAATATTGTAAGGTGGTCTGGTGTAATAAAGCCAAGTGCTAATATTTTGCATAATTATGAAATAATCTGGTAAATGGCACCCATGTGCTCTGCGCAGAAGGGTTTTGAGTCATATAAATAGCAAAAAACAGCTTCAAGTTAATTTGTTTCATTTTTAGGTCTGATTGTTTTTACAAGCAACTAAAATTAACGCTTGATCTAAAATTTGCGAGATACGTTTTGTGATGTGAAAACTATTTTTTTTTTATCCGGAAAAACTTTGTTAATTACATAAATTTGTAGTACATTTCATGGACTTTCAAAATATTGAAAAATACAAACTAAAACTGAGCCGTGAAAATTGGTAGAACCTTAACGTGGCGTTATTACCCCAGGGTACCTTATTAGAAAACAAATTCAGGAATATTCGCATTATTTATGAAACTTCCAAACTAAGTTTATTTTTATTATTATTATTCCGATAACTTTTAAGTTTCTGTTTAAATAACTTATACCTTTTTAGACAAAGGATTTAGCTCGGCCGAAGAATTAATGATTGTCAATAAATTTACCTACTTTATTCAGGCAGGAAACTTCAAAAGAAATAAAATAATGAAATCGCTGTTATTTGTTCCTGTCGAAAAAAATGCATTTATTTTTTGGACACTGAAAGGACTTGTAAAAGTTATAAAAAGTAAAACTGTAAAATCAAAGCAAGCGTCGATGAATTTATTTTTTAAACTCTACAATAATTAACTTAATTAACTTTTGTTTTGTCACTCATATTTTTATATTCTTTTGAAATGCAAAAAATAATTTTTAGTAATATTAATTCTTAGTTTCTTTCAACAATTAAAATCTAAATATAAACATGACCTGCATTATAAAACCATCTGTCTTAGCGACCAATTCATATTGGAACAGATGGTGGTCACTGCACTGTAAAAAAAAAATCTGTAAAGGTACTAACCATTTTCTAGGAAACTGGGATTCCAAGAACTTTTCATGTAACGATAACAGGAAAAATCCATGTAACCGATTCTAAAACTTGAGTTTTTGTTGTTACCGTTACAGGAAAAGTTCTTGGAATCCCAGTTTCCTAGATAAAGTATAGTACCTTTACAATTTTTTTTTTTTTTTTTTTTTTTTTTTTTTTTTTTTTTACAGTGTGTAAGGAGGTTTTTACTGTAGTTCTATACTTTAACTTTATATAAGTTTATTTTTGAAAAAAGATTTTTAGTTTGGTCTGAAAAATCTTTTCCCAAGGACTTTTCCCTAAAGAAAAGCTATTTTCCCAAGCACTTTGAGATGTCTATCTTTATAAAAACGTGTTTCTTTAAAGCATTTTATGTGTTGATTTTAGGGTATAATAAATAAATCCTGGCTGAATCCTCTCCTAAGAATCTTTTTTCATGCCTGACAAAGAAAGCTGTTTCTTTCATAACTCACTTAACAGTTTCTGTGTTTTTTCTTCTATTATGAGATAAAAAAGTTTTTAAATTTTGAAATATAAATCTGCTTAAATTCCAAACACTTAAAAAATTATTTTGTCAGAAAATCCAGTAATACAATCTATCAGCTTAAAGTGAAGGCACTTACAATTGACCATTTAGTGAAAATTACTTCATCTTTTTTTTTTTCTAATAAAATTTTTATTTCCCTTAATAATAATTAGAGTTTCAAATTTTGTATTTTAGAAAATTTTAATGTTTTCTTTTCTACAGTTTGTCCACTCTCAACAGTGGCCAGTAGCTAATTTCTAAACCGTTGATCATAGACATATAGTTCCAGTTGCAAAAATGCTTTAAAAAGGGTAAAGAGTGGGTTTTTAAGCGATTTAGGTAAAAAAAAAAATACTAAAAAATTACTGAAAAATGAGTAATGTGTATTTTCAAAATAATTTTTTCGGTAATTTTCAATCAAATTTACCTTAGGTAGGTTTCATTGACAAATAATATTAATTTTACATGTGAATATTTTTTAGTGTTATATTACTAAAATTATTGCAGTATATTGTTCTAAAAATAACGTAAGTTACCATGGAATGATCCAATATCACGCAATATTTATTGCCATCTACACTGTAAAAAAAAAAAAAATTCAAGAGGTTACTAAAAAATTTTTAGTAAATTTGTATTCTACAGAATTTTTTAGTAAATTTGTATTCCACAGAATTTTTTAGTAACCATTACAAGCATTTTTTTTTTGCAAGTGAAACAAACACTTCTTTTGTAAACTGAACAAAAGAATTTTTTGTATAACTAACTTAAAGGTTTTTAGTATGAGCCACCAAGCAAATTTTAGTAATAGCTCCAAAATTATTTTTAGTTAATTAGAAATTATATTTAGACTTTTGAAGCGGAAGATTTTCGACAAAACTACAAAAGATGGCAGAACCAAACATTGCTACCTGCTCTATTTTGGCATGTTTCTAAAGGGGAGGGAAAGTCCAGAGATCATTACCCATGGTAACTGCTACGGCAGGATTTTAACAATCCCTTTATTTAACGAGTAATTACATTGCATACATTTGGTGCATATTTGGTAGCGTCCAGCATCGAACCCGGGTACTTTCAGCCTGGAGTTCGGTGCTATGACCACTATGCTATCACGGCCACACCCAGTGAATTTTAGTAATAGCTATTAAAAATGTAAAACTATTAACTCAATTCGTTGTTAGCTTTTTTCTTGTAATTCTTAGATTCCTTGTAACCGAGTAAGATTACTAAAATTTTTTTAGTAATTACAAAGATCACTAAAATTTTTTTAGTAGATCGTCCCTTTTTTTTTACAGTGTAGGAGCGAACCAACGGCAGTTAAATACTAGGCCTGAGTGCTGAAAAAAAAAAAAAAAATGGCGGCTGCCGAAGACAAACATATTTACGGTCCATTAAAATTTGCTCACAAATACCCCATTAGCTATTTCACGTTTAGAAAAATCAACTTTATGTAAGTAAATATTTCAGCCCTTTATTTAATAAAAGTGGCAGTTTTTTACGAGTTACAAATATTAAAAACAGCACCTTCTATCATTAAATTCTCAAAACAGCCAGCGAGGAATCAGACAGGGGTAGTTATTCTTAGCATGAGTCTGAACCAATTGGCAGGTGTGATGTTGCCGTTAATGGTGCTTTGTGTTAAAATATCTAAATTCTTCTGCTGGTTTTAAACTTTTACACACGACTGTAACATTTAGCATTCTATGAAATATACATAAAAATATACTGTACTGCACAAGAAAAGACTTATGTTTTTACAGCTATTAATGGCAATAGCAAAAATTTGGGTGTTTAGGGGAGACCGGGGCACGTTGGCCACGAAGCATAATTTCATTTACGACTTGTTAAAAAAAATTTTTCACCAGTCATAATAATTTCACAGACAATGGTACACTGAAAAAAATGGGTTCTCAAAATAAGTAAAAAATACTCAATTTTAAGTACTCCACAAACTCAAAATAGCTCCGATCCAAAAGTTCTCAAAACTGAAAAACACATGTACTCACTTTTGATTCCATGGTTGTGTTCAAATATAAATCACTATTATCTGCTCCCTGAATTTAAAAATTAAAGTGAAAATATGCTGGTATTTATTTCTTGCTTAAAATTATGAACAATAAACATTTAATTGATTAGTTATTAAGAGAAATAGCAAAATTATAAGTAAAGTACCCAAATCGAACATTTTTATGACAAGAACATTATTTGCAAGTATACTTTAAAATTATTTAAAAATACTGTGCCTAATTTAATATTTACATTAATAAGCATCTTTTATGCCGCCATGAAGGAGATAAACCAATACACTGGGTACAAAATGATAATTTTTTTCGATTTGATAGTACGTGCTGTTTCAAAATTGGGTACTTCTAGGTTATTCCGTCGACCAAAATATCATCGCCAAACTATAAGATAAGCCAATAATGGATGATCGTGAATGTCACATTCAATGATATTAATTGCGATTCACGTGTTTAAAATGTCATTAAGTGATTTTTATTTTGACTTTTTCTTTGTATTTTTATTAATATTCTACTAATTATTTGTTTTTCCGTTACTTAAAATGAAAATTACGTCAACATGTATAATTTGGCTATTAGTTTGGCGATTTGTATAATTTGGCGAAATTGGTCGACGTGATAACCTAGAAGTACCCAAAATTGAGAAAGAAATGGGTTCATTTTTGATCCAAACAAACCCAATTCGATATGAGTACATCGTCTTACTCATTTTTGAGTATTTCATTTTTTTTTTCAGTGTTATGAGGGTTGGCCAGAAAGTGCTGTGACTTCTAAAATCATTGATATTGTGAGAAAATTGCTCGCTTCTGATGGCCATTTAAAGTATAATGAAATTGGAGTAACTCTGAATATTTTAAGGACTCGCGAGCTTTCAATATTACATGATCTTTTAAAAGTAAAAAAGGTGTATTTTCTACCAATTTGTTCCATGCTGAAAACGACGCTCATGTAAAATGGTGCCAGAAAAATCTAAAAATACTTAATTCCTGTGCCTTAAAACATGTGCATTGCATCGTAACGTGTGACGAAACCTTCATTTATTCATGTAAACCCTCAAAAACAACAACAACATGAACAAGTAAGAAAAATCATGCGCTAAGCATAGATTATGAAACACTTTCCAACGTTTCTTGAAATCTTTAACAAAACTTCGTTATCCAGGGAAATAACGTATTACTGTCCTAGCCAAATCTGGATTCCAATACTTTTGAACAGCCCTGTATTTGATCCGTCGGTCGATACATAGACTATATAATGGGAAATTTAGTTTAACAAGAAAACGTCTAACTGGTTGAAATTTTTCTTTCAGCAATTTATACTAATAGACGGCCAGATAAACCGAATGCATATGCGCTTTTCAACTTTGTTGGAAATAGCTAAAAAAAAAGGACTGTTTGGATGTTTCCAGATTACCATAAGTAAGCAAAATTGTTCGTTAAATTAATCAAGTGTAAAACAAAAAATTAGATTTAATCACATAAAGAAGTGTAACTTCCTAGAAAACTTTATTAAGCTAAAATCTGAAACATTATTGTGTTGCAATCTATGCTTAAATAAAAAATATCCTACTCTTAATAAAATAATAATTTATATGCATAAAAAAAATAATAATACATAGAATGTAAAAATGAAATTTTAGTCATATCCTTTTATTATCGAAGAAGTATATAATCGGAACAAAATTTCGATTTCTCAAGAATTATTTCTGAAAATTTTTATTTTTATTATCTCTGTTTACTGAAATACACAAACGTAACCTATGACATCCCACCAAGCAAAGAATTATTGAAAGAAAAGTAAAAATTTTCTGTCTTAAACTAGAACTTTAAAAGAAAAAGAAAAGATACATTTGAATGTACGTTTATTGCCTTATTTCAGAAGCTGCATGTAATATTTTCCTATGCTGGATGTAGATTGTTCGGTAACTTTTCGAAATGCGCGAGAAAGAATATATAAGGCGAACAAAGAACACAATTTATAGTATACTGGTAGCAATTTCTTTTTTTCGTTATCGGATTGTTTTCATCGGTAAATGTTGGTCCTATCAAAAACTTGTAAATACAAAAGTTTTAGATAATTTTAAGAACATTTACAAAAAGTTTAGTTGGACTTGATATCTTGAAAATTGACGAAGTTATGAATTTTTTTCTCTCAAAACCCCTTTCTTTTTCGCCCCTTGAGTCCACTTCTAAGTTTATCAAAAATCTGTTATGCATAAACTTTTGGCCCATTTTTAAGAAGTAATATAAACTTTAAACCGATTCGATATCTACTTTAATAAAGAAGTTATGGCGTTTTTTCGGTTTTCACAAAAAGACCCCCAATTCCGACCCCCTTGGTCCGATTTTGCCCATTAACGAACTCAGCCAAGATTTTAACCCCTTTGATTTTATGTACCAGTTTGGTGGAGATTGGTGAAGAATTATAGAAGTTATCGTGTCTATAAAAAAGTGAGATATATATATATAGATAGATAGATAGATATATAAGCTAGTGCGATTGCACTAGAAGTAAAATATACCTAGAAGTAAAATATACCTAGTATTTTAAAATGCAAAAAATATACCTAGTATTTTAAAATGCAAAAATCTTTCTAAATCCGTTTTCATACTTTTGTGTGTCTTAGAAAATTGCGAATTTACTTTATCCATAACATTTAAATATGAATATACAGGAGAAAATTTTAAAACTAAAACAATCCCCACAAAACTCAACAATCGATAATACAGTGCAAGCCTTATCGAAATATTTGCATGAAAATGGTTTGACACCACTATCTCTCATCTAAATTCTTCAGCTTATTCAGTCCAAAGTTTTTGCCATTGAATAAGTAGAGTTATTCTTTACGAAAACAGTGAAAGGTCTGTGTGCCGTAGGATACACGTTGAGATCCTTAAAAATCCTCACGTAATGTGCACTGTTAAAAAAAATTTTGTGAAATTATAGAAAAGCCATTAACTTAAACCTCTGAGAGTCTTGCAAATGGGTAAAATTGTAATGCTGTTTTCAATGCATTTTGTTTTAAATGCTTAGAAAATATGATTTTTAGGTAGATTTCGTATGAAATACTACCTATTGCAATCGCACTAGTTTATATATCTATTTATCTATCTATCTATATATCTATCTCACTTTTTTATAGACACGATAACTTCTATAATTCTTCGCCAATCTCCACCAAACTGGTACATAAAATCAAAGGGGTTAAAATCTTGGCTAAGTTCGTTAATGGGCAAAATCGGACCAAGGGGGTCGGAATTGGGGGCCTTTTTGTGAAAACCGAAAAAACGCCATAACTTCTTTATTAAAGTAGATATCGAATCGGTTTAAAGTTTATATTACTTCTTAAAATGGGCCAAAAGTTTATGCATGACAGATTTTTGATAAATTTAGAAGTGGGCTCAAGGGGCGAAAAAGAAAGGGGTTTTGAGAGAAAAAAATTCATAACTTCGTCAATTTTCAAGATATCAAGTCCAACTAAACTTTTTGTAAATGTTCTTAAACTTATCTAAAACTTTTGTATGTACAAGTTTTTGATAGGACCAACATTTACCGATGAAAACAATTAAAAACTAAAAGGAAAAGGGCGGTGAAAAAAGAGAAAAATCCATAACTCCGTCAATTTTTAAGATATCAAATCTGATTAAATTTATTTTACATCTTCTCAAAAATACCTACAACTTTCATATTGACAAGTTTTTCATAGGACCAATTCGTATAGCAAAAAGAAATTAAACAAAAATAGGAGTTGGAGAAAAAACCTCAAATCCAAACTGCTTGTATTCTGACTCATTTTTAAATTCATTTTTGATTTTAAACGCATCCAAATGGTAGATCCTCTTATTTAGAAACTGTATAAAGTGACGCATTGGTCAATTTTCTGATAAAGACAGAATATATTTCAAAAAAGGCTACCAAAAAGGGTATTTTGAACAGAATTTTCCGAAATCATCGTGACTGAAAATTTAAGGCAATGTTTAAATAAGAAATTGCGTTTTTTTCTGATTCTTTTTAAATCCATTTTTGCTCTCAAACGGATCCAATTTACAGATCTTCTTGTTTAGGAACTATATAATGTGATGCATTGATCGATTTTTTGATAAAGGCAGAATATATTTTGAAAAAGGCTACCAAAAAGGGTATTTTGAACAGAATTTCCCGAAGTCTTCGCGATTTGAAAATTTAAGGAAGTTTTCACATAGCAAATTGCGTTTTTTATTACCCGTTTTAAAATCCATTTTCGCTCTCAAACGCATCCAATTTACAGATCCTCTTATTTAGGAAGTATATACTGTGACTCATTGGCCAGTTTTTTGATAAAGATAGAATATATTTTTAAAAATGCTGTCAAAGGGAGTATTTCGCACAAAATTTTCCGAAGCAATCATGATTAAAGAATTAAGGATATATTCAAACAACAAATCGGTTATTTTATAACTCATTTTTAAATTCAATTTTTTTCTCAAATGCTTTCAACTGACAGTTTTTTGTTATGTACTGTATAATGTACTGTTTTGGTCGATTTTTTAATAAATTCAGAATTTATTTCAAAATATGTTGTCAAAATGGGCATTTGAGCGGAATTTTTCTTAAGATGATTCTGATAAAACCAGTTTTTGGAGAAAAATGAAATTAAAAAATTTTCATAAACGGCCAAATGAAGTTTTTAAACTGGGTTTATCTCTAATCATATATATATATATATGCAGAGATGGGCAGTATCGAAAATACATGTATTTAAAATACAATTTCAAAATACATTTGTATTTTGTATTTTAACCTCACTAAACGAAAGTATTTTGGTAATGTATTTTGAAATGAGTTTTTCAAGTATTTTGTATTTTGAAAATACATTTCATATCCAAAATACATTTCTGTAGGTTTCCAGCTGCTTCGTTGAAACCGCAGGTGTAAACATAAAAGAACATTGTATTCATAAAAGAATAATACGAGCCTGTCTGTTTTGTTTTGTCTTATAGGGTTCGTTTCTGAAAGTTAATCCAAACATACTTTACAACTACAGATACGATAAGGATTAGAATGAATACTTCTGTTTTACTTAGGCATTTTTGCTGAATTGTTACAATTCTAAAGTTCTAGGTTTTATAATTATAACGTTTCTTAGCGAATGAAAAAAACTACTGAGCGATAAACAGGAAGAATTATTTAGATTTTTGCAGTGTCTAGTGCTTTTTCAAGAACCATACAAAAAAAAAGTAATGTAATATTAGAAAAGAAATGTAATTTAATGTTTGTTTTGAGAAAGAATGCCTGATATTTTCCCAGCTTCAAATGATAATGTACCAAAAGATTTACTGTATTGCGATAGAACACGTTGCGCTGTACTATATGAAATTTTTTTAAAAAATAATTTCTGTTGATAATAATGGCAGTTGTTAAAGCAGCATGACAAATGTGTAAAACAAGATATATGTAAGTGGAACTTTTGAAGCAACAATCAACTTTAAAACACATCTAAGATTTTTAATTTTATACCGTTATACATTGATCGGAACATTATTTTTCTAGTCCTTTTGTATTTATTTTATCAAAGTTCGGGTAAATTTTAAGTTACTCGTGATATTCATTTGCGAGCGAATTTTATTATACAAGTAGTTATATTTATTGATATACAATTCAGATTTTCATTAATTGTATTTATTATTGAGTTGGTTTTTTGATTATAGACCTGTCCTTGCTGAAGATACATGTTTATCTAGAGTAACTTCGCACTTTTTTTTTGACTCATTTTATGTTTTATTTTATACGGTTTAAAATAAAATAGCTCAATGAAAATATAAACTAGTATCGGACCGAAACGAAAATTGCTGTACGAAACCAAAGGTTGATTCTTTTTTGAGTTTCGATTGTAAACGGAAGTTTTACAGATGAAAGTTTTTAATATCAATGAGAATGTTAATTTGTTTAATTACAAAATTATCCCCCCTTTAGAAGAATATTTATGATTTTCAATATGCGGGCATGTGCATATATTTGTTTAGACTAAAATTTACAAAAGATTAATGAAGCATTATTTTGTATTTTGTACAGATTTATAAGCATAGAAATTTATACATTACTAATTGTGAAGTTATTTATGTATCCTGAGTATCCCGAGAATTTATGTATCAACCGAGATCAACGTTCATTGTTCAGAGATTTTCAAAATGTTTAACATTTAACTTGCAAATTAATAAAAAAAAATCAATAAATGATTCTTTCAGAGAAAACAGTGTATTCATATTTAAATAGCAATAGCAATTTTTTATTTGCAATCATTATTTCAATTATAGCATGCTCATGTTTAAATGCATCTTTACAATAAAACTGACGGAAAATTACGTTATGAGTATTTAAAGCATTTCTAACAGCGCCTTGATAAAGGGGGGGGGCTGTTGCCCTAGCCGTTGAAATTGAGGGGGCGCCAAACTTATAGCACCAACGTTATTTTTGGCCTATTACAAAGAGAAGTTGGGTTGGAGGGGGGGGGGGTGCGCCAAATTGAAACTTTGCCTCGGGTGCAGTTTTTTCTTCGCACGCCAATAATTTTTAATCTAATGACTCATTCAAGATTGAAGGGTTTTTAAAACAGACCATGACGAAGAATGATGCATTGATAGAAGACAATTATTAAACATAAGAAACATGACTTTAAAAAAATTAACTTAATAAACTTATTTGGTATCATGATACCCCAAACGTTGTATTTTTACACATTATGATATTCCCAAGATTTAAACGAAAATATTTAACAAGTTTATTTAATATTCCTTTTAAAATTATTTCTTATTTATTATTTATCAGAAGCATGATTGTATTTGCGTAGTAGAGTTTGAGGCATTAACGAATTATATTTTTAACAAACCGAATTATTTATTTATTGTACATATTTAACTTTCGAAGGAAGCTGTACAATTCTTTTACATATATGTGTTTATGTATACGTCCAAAAATAATTATAGAACTGCCGTTTCGAATTTTACTTACTCGCACTTCTTTTTTACTTATCTGTATTTCTTTTCTGTATTGAAAATTAAAAACCTTACCATTTGATGTATTTTAAAGTGATTGTTGCTTCAAAAGTTTCACTTGTAATGATATGATAGATCTTGTTTTACAACAAAAAGGTATTGGATTCATGAAAAAGTTCGACTTCAGATTGTAAACGGGTTACTATTTTTGAAGGTCCTGAACACTGACAGTTTTTAGGAAAATGTCTATTTGTAAGTTTATCAGTGTATAATACAAATTTTGTAGATCCTCTATCTTAAGAATTAATGTACAGAATTTAATAAAATTTTAGATTCAGTTAGACATTTACACAAGTTATTTTAGATATTAGGTAATGGTGTAACTTTTCCAAAAGATTTCGCTGATATGCTTCGTCTTTCACAGTTTTCGCAAAAACTGTATCTCAAGAACTAGTGCACGAATTTTCATAAAATTTCTGATTCAGTTAGACGTTGACATAAGTTGTTGCCGATTAAATTTTGGTGTGAATTGCTCATCAGATGGGTGACGCTGCTATGCTGTATTTTTCATGATTTCTGCACTAGCTCTATCTCAAGTAGTAATGGATGGATTCTCAACGAATTTCAGATTTAGTTTTATCTTAATATAAATCGTCACTAATAAAGTGTTGGTGCAAATCGTCCAGCAGGTGGCACTGTTATGCTTCATTTTTCAGGATTTTAACAAGAACTAATGCACTAAATGCCACCAAACTTCATATTCAAGTTATGTATTATTATTAACTATTACTACCAATCACCGAAATTCAGTTTCGGCCATAAAAACCTGCTCTGTCTATCCTTAATTGTAAATTCTCCAAAAAGATATTTATTAGGTACTTTTCAATTTGAGAACTATTTTTTCTTTTGAAGGCCAATTGTAATTTCCAAACATAATTTTGATTTATAGATTGTTTTGACAACACTTTACTCCTATGCTTAAAATGAAGCTGAATTATACCCAAGAAAGATTTTATATTTTTGTATACATTTTAACATTTTATCTGTAGGTATTCTTCGTTTATTTTATAAAGAATATTTTCAAATAAATTGATTTGTTTTCTTTTGCTTCTTTACTTTGATAGTTTATAATTCCAAAGAATTTAATCGGTTTTACAAAAACGCTTAAAAGTTGCATTGTGCAAACACAAATAAGAGGTCTACACAGGCGGAAATTATTATGTCCGGTTTAAACCGAACAAAGACCTTTTTTGTTCGACCCATTCCGACACAAAACAAAAATTATTGGCCCAAACCAGTATAAAGTTAAAGTTCGGTCCATAGAAGAGAAGTATTAACACAGTCCGATACAAAAAGCAAAATCCCGGAATTAGTCCAGCTCGATTTAAAAGATAAAAGTTCGTCCAGGCCTTGTTCGTACAAAAACTTGATTAGCCCGGACCAATTAAATTTCCAAAAAACATAAATTTATGTCTCGATGTGGTCTAGTACGAGGAATTCTAATCAAAAAATACTTATTTTTTTCCATGTTTTAAAAGAAAGTCTATAGACTTTGTTTAAAAAAAGCGCTTTGGACTGCGATATTTAATTTTAAAATGAATATTTATTTTTATGTAAACGTTTTTGTTATAATTAAGACTGTTCTTAGTCAAAAAGGGCAACTTCATGACACATGTTTAATTTATTTTTGTTTGGAAATGCATAAAGCTAGCAGGTGCAGAAAATATTTAATTGCCACTCATTTTCATATAATTTGTAAACACAATAGATTTTTCAGAAAATAGTGTCAAAGTGGGCGTTTTGAATCGAATTTCCTCGCGAAAGAATAATAACCACTGAAACTGGGGTAAAAATCGTGCTTGTCACGTGATCGAAATCATTATAACTCAACAGATAATTTATTGATACAAAAATGGAAAATTCAGTTCGATTCCAAATCGCTTCCATAGTCAGGCCTTCCAATTGTATAATTTTCCGTTAAAAAAAAGGATTTGTAAATGTGTCAAAACATTTTGCTTTTGTTCAGCAGAACAGATGAGAGCAGCCTTAATATCATTTTATGTCTTGGAAACTTAAAAGTCGAAAAATGCTATACAGTAAAATCTTCTGAGAATTATTCGCACAGGAGAGGAGAAAAAATAGATAATAGACAGGTTTATTTCTTAGCAGGAACGAGAAACATTGCTTGTTCTAAATGTATTACATTCTTTTTTCTTGCTATTAAATTTATTTTGCATGAATCAATACATTTCCTGTTTAAGACGGAATTTATAGACAGATTCATTTTCAGTTCCCTTTGCTGTGCTTTAATTTTATTATCCAGAAACATACTTACTATTCATAAAGAAGAATAATAATTTTAATGGTAAAATTATAGCAATTTAAAAATACGTACATTTTTTTGAAAAAAAAAATTGTTGGGTCGGGCCAGATTTTACTGATTTTTCCCATAGGCTGACCAAGACGGAATGAGCCAATGATTTTCATACGGACTGGGTCGGTTTGATACTAATATTTTCGACTACCGCAATTAGTGCTCTAGAAAGAATAAAATCTAATCCCGATCCGATCTGGAAGGAATTAGTCAGGCCCGGCCCGAATCTGCATAATAAAGTAAAGCCCGGGACCCGAAAGAGTGATGACGCGGCCCATCTGAGTCTATCTTTCTGAAAAAAAAACAGATACCTGACCCGGAGTGGCTCGGAACGACTGAAAAACAGGTCTTGTCAGGCCCGACCCGAGTGTCGGGATTAAAATTGGCCAGCTAACTTTGTCGGACACGGCCCGTGCAAACATATAATCTCATAGACTTTTTTTTTTAAATTTTCAAATGTATTTTGTATTTCGAATGTATTTTCAAAATACATGTATTTTGTATTTTGAACTTTTTCAATTTGAAAAGTATCTTGTATTTTGTATTTTGGATTCTAAAACTAATGTATTTTGTATTTTGTATCGAAAATGATTTTTCGATGTATTTTGCCCAACTCTGTATATATGTATATATATTGTTGAAATGAGCACTCTTCGAAATCTACCTCCGCCTATAGGCCCAGCCGACAGGGATTTTTCAACATTATATTAAAAAACTTGGCTACAAATAAGAATGTAATCCTCGAAAGTGTTAATCTTTCTAAAATGTACTGAAAATTCACTAAATCTATAGAATTATATTATCTTAAATATTGCTTATATTGCAGGGAATCCTGGAGTTTAATGAACAGAATATTACGTTCCAAACGCTTAGATGGTAGTAAATTTACAGTGATTAGAAAAACAGAAATTCTGTTAAATAGCAGAAAAATTATTCGGTAAATTTACAACAGATTCTGTGAATGAACATCGTAAAAATACACAAAACTCTGTAAATTTATTTTTAATGATAATAATTTAGTTTAGTTTTCAAAAATAATAAATCAAATCAATCTTCAGTGAGCCTGAAAGAATTTGAATTTATAGAGTCACTCTGAACTGTTGCATCATTTATTTTTTTACACAATTTTTTTAAACCATTCTGGGGCCCACCAGTGGCCGAGAGTTTTGCTTCCGAAACTGGTAGACAGCAGGTACTGTGTTCGATCCCGATCGCGGCCATCGGCCTAACCGTATGGCTTTTTTTCCGTGGTTTTCTTCGGACCTTGAATTTCCTTGCAAAATTAGGTTCCGTTAGAGAGATCCCCACGGAGGGGACCCCACTTAGGGACCATATCCCAAATTTAGATAACTATTCGTCATAAACACAAACAAATCAAACCGTTCTGAGTTTTGAACCTAAGATCTGCTGACAGTGAAAGAGCACCCTGCTGACATAGCTTTAGGAGATTAATATATTCGGGATGTAGGCAGGGGCGATCGCTAGTTTCAGAGCCCCTCCCATCCACTAACCGTGTTCCAGTGTTTTTAATTTGTCTACTTTTGCTGTTAAATTTGACCAGTTTCAATTTCTCTCCTTCTTTTCCTGGGGTCGTAGATAAGGTCGTTTGACGCTATATATTTAACAGCGACGGCGCTTCGCGCAAGACAGTCTTACTATTCGGGTCGTAAGTGAAGAATTTTGGCGCTATTCATGGTCGCTTTCCAGTGACAGCGCGGTCATGCAAGAGAGTCTTACTGTTTGGGACGTAGGTAGGGGTTGCCGACAAAGATGAACCATTCACCGCGGATGTTGACCCAACCGCCGTCCGAGACAAATATATTTGGTATACGAATTGAATATTTCCAACTGAGCGAAAAATTGTCCAGGCTGGGAATCGAACCCAGATACTTGGCTTACAAGGCCAATGCTTTATCTATTAAGCTACCTGAGCGATAGCCAGCTGGGATTTTTCGCCCAGATAACCTTATAGGTCATAACATCTGGTCTGTCATTTAGACAGCTCAACAGGACCGCAGGTAAAGGAACGCCACAGACGATGGGTACGTAGATATACTATTATTTTCAACACAATCTAATTGGTAACTATCAATCAGTTAGATTGTTTCGTCGTCTGTGGAGTTCCTTTACCTGCGGTCTATTCTGTTGAACTGTCTAAATGACAGACCAGTTATGACTTATAAGGTTATCTGAGCGAAAAATCCCAGCTGACTATCGCCCAGGTAGCTTAACAGGTAAATCATTGGCCTTGTAAGCCAAGTATCTGGGTTCGATTCCCAGCCTGGTCAATTTTTCGCTCAGTTGGAAATATTCAATTCGTATGATTACTTTACCAATCAGTTATATTGTGTTGAAAATAATAGTATATATTTGGGATGTAAGCTGGGACGATCGCTAGTTTCAGAATCCCGCTCATCCATTAACCGTATTTCAGTATCTTTAATTTATCTACATTTTCTGTTAAATTTGTCCGGTCAGTTTCTCTTTCTTTTTATCCTTTTCTATTTAGAGCAAAAGGTATTGGGTTATTTTGTTCAAATCTTTCATGATTGAGCGGGGAAAAATCGATAGAAATATTCCCTCGCACCGACTGGATTATTTTTTATATGTCTAAATTTAATATTTAAAAAGAAAAATTCTTTTTTAATATTTCTATAAAACTTATATCTATACTAATAAAAGAACAAAACGCTCTGTCTGTCTGTGTGTGTGTGTTGCGATTGCTAGAAAAATCTGCGGCACGTACGAGGCTCAAAATGTTTTTGAGAAAAGCCCAAAATCTGTCCTGATGTATTTGATATTCAGAATTTCAAAATTCTAATTAACAATTGAGTAATTAATTCAAATCCAGAGCTTATTCGCATCAAAAAATCGCTTTTTTTTTCACTTTTTCCCCTTTGTTTGCTTACGATTGGTTGTATGAAACTTTTGCAATAATAATTTAAAAAGTTGGGACAGAATAATAGAGATCAATTTAATAGTGCAGGTCTTTTCTAAAGACCTTTAAAATTCATAGGCAGGCAAACTGTAAATTTAATTGATGATTTTTCATTACATCTGTTGTACGTCGGATTGTTGGCATTTTGTACATTAGTATGTATGTGTGGTTTGCTGTATTGCAATATATTAAAACAAGTAAGAAAAATCATGCGTTAAGCTATGATTATGAAGCACTTTCCGATGCTTCATGAAATCTTCAACAAAACTTCGTTATTTAAGTAAATAAGGATATAAAGCCAAATATAGCCAAATATGTATTCCAGTACTATTGAACAGCCCTGTATTTGATCTGTCAGCTAATATACATACTATATAATGGGAAAATTTAGTATAGCAAAAAATGCCTAGTAGCTTGAAATTTATCTTTCAGCAATTTATAATAATACATGGAAACATTCTTAAATACTTTGTTCAGCCTTGTAGTTTGCCTGGTACCTTTATTACTCATCAGTGTTAAGATAAAATTTATTTTAAACTAAAACACTCTTAAAAAAACTGAAATGACTTTCTCATAAATTATCATTCATAAGCTCCTTGTACCCTATTTTTTGCGTGGCCCTGTATATCATGTTATCTATATTCTGCAAACATTTCTTAGTAAACTTAATGCAGTTCAGCGTAAAAATGCATAATTTATTTAAGAATCACTTTTTAGAAATTTATTCTCATATCCAGTAATATTGGCGAGCTCTTTTGAGTAGTCCTGTATATTAACTATAGCATATATACACACCATATAATATGCATAAATTTAGTGAAACTTATACGCGCATGTCATAACTAAAATGCATTTCATCCATCCATCAGCTTTCATCAGATACATATACAGTACTTCGGAAAGAATGTACTACTTGAAATCTTTTGTGCGTCCCTGTAAATACTATGTACTTTGTATTACGAAAGGCAGTATCGTATAATTTATACTAAGCCTCATTGACATACATAAATTTTACTATACATGAAACAGTTTAATATATTTAAATTATATCACACATAATTCCCCCTTTACCATTATCTAATGGAATTCTTTTGCGTGTCCCTGTAAATGAATAATAGCTACATTTTCACCTTATATTTTATAGAATGCATATTTTAAAGCATCTCGTAAAAGCATATAAATTTTAATATGTTTTACAGGATATAACATCTTTAAAATTCCTTTGAAACGATTTTTCCCCATAGGCCGCAATGTAATGGGAAACTTTTGATTCGCCCTGTAGATAAACTAATCATGGTAGAAACTTCATTTTCGATAGGGTTCGTGCTGGGGTTCATGCATTTTAATGGATTTTTATGGTATATTACATGCATTTTCATTGAGTATTATTTTGTTTTAAGAAATACTTTTGCCACTACTTAAAAATAATAATGTTACTATTATGGCTATGCATTTACTGCATGACTTCATTTATGTTTAGCTATTTAGTAATAACAAAAATAATAATTATTTGTATATTTCTTTTCGCGCTGTTTGCGATTCTTTTATTTTAAACATATAAGGTGGTCTGGGGTAATAACGCCAGGCGGGGTAATAACGCCAAGTGCTAATATTTTGCATAATTATTAAATAATCTGGTAAATGACACCCACGTGCTCTGCGCAGAAGGGTTTCGAGTCATGTAAATCGCAAAAAACAGCTTCAAGTTAATTTGGTTCATTTTTAGGTCTTATTCTTTTTACAAGCATTTAAAATTAACGCTTGATCTAAAATTTGCGAGATACGTTTTGTGATGTGAAGACTATTTTTTTTATCCGGAAAGACTTTGTTAATTACATAAATTTGTAGTACATTTCATGGACTTTTAAAATGTTGTTGAAGATTTTGGACATCTTCTCGAGATAATTTGTAATTTAAAATGTACAGCCAATAATTATAACGGGGTAATAACGCCAATCCTTGGCATTAATACCCCGGTTGATTCCCTACAGTGGCCGATCTACATCCTAAATACTGATTTAAATAAACACAGTTAAAACAGTGCAATGTTTCTAATAATTCTATTTAAGCGGTCTTTTTTAAGTAAAAAGAAGCTCACGGTCTGATATTCTTTTCCTCATCCTTCCCCCCTCCACACCACACCTTTATTTTTCTTACACTTTCACAAAAATTTGAACATTTTCAATAGATTAGAATGCAATTTGTCAACTTCTAAATTTGTAGAGTTTGTATTTTTAGAATTGGGCAATCTACATGCTATTATTCCCTCTTATTCCATAGTTTTGTTTGCACGGCGTTATTACCCATATAGGTGGGTAATAACGCCAAATAGCATTGGTCAAGAAATCACGCCATTACATTTTATGAATACATATCTGTTAAATTATTTTTTTTTATATAGATAGTCAATGAGTTGCTGTATCAAATCATATATTTGTTTGAAAAATACAAACTAAAACTGAGCCGTGAAAATTGATAGAACCTTAACGTGGCGTTATTACCCCAGGGTACCTTATTTCACTCTTTAAAGTTAAAGTTACGAGGTGAAACCCGCCGAAATTCGACGAAAGAAAATGTTTAAGAAGGAACTGTGCCATTGATTTATAATAGACCTATAAAATTAGCTACAGTAAAAAATGCGTCTTACAATGGTCAGTCTAACTCTCAAACAAATATTATTTAAAGCTAAAATTAAGGAAAAAAAAATACTATTTTTATAAAACACAGTTGTCCAAATTATTAAAATTAAACTTTAATTGCAAATGTAAAAAATAATAATAAAGCAAAATCTAATAAAGATCAGTTATTCAGGTGAAGTTATCAATTGAAGCTTTTATGTTTGGTATAAATGCACATGAAAAAAATACTTTAAATTGACAATCTTAGAATTTTACGTGAAATCTAAACCCGTCATAATTTTCATCTTCTCAAAAATTACATACGCGCATTTCAAATTTTATTAATTTTAGAAAAAAATGTCGTATTTCTGTTGCCACAATTACAAAATTCGTATAAAAAACTATTAAAAAAATTAATATGTCAAGAATAAATTGAAATACGGCTTTCAAACAAATTGCATTTAAAAGTACACATTTTTCTCTACACGATGGTGTAAAAATTGAAAATGTGCGATGTTTAAAAGTATAAAATTTGCAGTACCGAAAATTGCAGAACCGAATTGCATGTGAAAGTGATGCCATTCGCAAAATGACGCATGCGTTATGCACACATACGTTTGGCCTTTATAATACAGATTTTCCTGAAAGAATCGTATGTAATAAAGCACAAAAAGTATTAGAAATTTATGATATAAGTTAAATCTTGTTGTAATACCATATTTTCTAAACGTCTCCAAAAATTCTTCCTTAGCCTATTGTCATATAAAAATGAATTTAATAGTACACAAAGCAATAACATTCGTTATCGTTCAGGCAACGAAATATTCGTTAAACACTAATTAATCTATTTGTATAACTTGTGTTAATGTTATTAACGCAAAAGTAGTTTTTTCTAAAAACCGAAAAAAATTCTGACCCGAAGGGGTTAATCCAATTCGAATCATCGTTAGTGCACTTATTTATTTCTTTTCAATCTGACAAAATAATTCTAGATTAATCTCAAACAAGAAATAAATGTCAAAAATAAGAAAAGATCTTTTCTATATGTGTGAACATTTCGAATATTTACGGCTGAATGAATCGTCATATGAGAAACAGAATAAAGATTGAAATGTCAATGAAGCAAAAATCGGGAACCATACACGCTTGAAATAAGGGTAATATGACATTTTGCAAATAAGCATCCCATAATTTTTCTTTTCCATTTCGGTTTAAAATATATTAGCTTGTTAGGAATTTGCGAAACAGATTCGAATTTTTTGAGATAAGCAATGAATGAGATTTATTGGATTCTAAAATGCTTTTCAAGCTGAAACTAATTTCACGGATTGCTACTGTAATTCAGTTTTGTCTACAAAATATGTATGGAATAGTATTTTTTTTAAAAAGAAACAGTATAAAAATTTCAGAAAAAGAAAGATTTTGTGAAGAATGTTGTATTTTCAAGTAAAGGTCAAAAGAGGGTGACATTTTCATTTCAGCTAAAAAAGTATTTAAAATCTGAATTTATAATAAACAATCTGTGTAAATACAATCTTCTTTCTTTTTCTTAATATTATTATTTCTTTGTTAGTTAAAGGGAATATAGCAGTAAAAAAAGTTATAAGATGTTCATTTTTTAACATTTGACTATAACATTTTAAAACTACAAAGTCAAAAATATGAATTTTTTAAAGCTGATAAACTGGAATTGATGAATTTTACTTATTGAATATATGCTTTTTTCTAATAATTACACTATTTTCTAATAATTATCATTAGTATTTTGTCTTTATAAATTATATAATTACCCTTGTTATTCAAATAATTAAGTTTCATAGTTAAAAGGGTGAATTTAAATTTTTTTTTTATTTTTAATACAAATTTCTTAATTTTCCTTTATGATGAATACATTCATGTAAACTTAATCAGATGTGTGGATGAGACATTGTGATTTGGCCTTCTTGTGAGTGAAATTTTTTGACAATAAACGGTCAAGTGCGAGTATTGCCCGTACTCAGAGGATTCTGAACAATAAATAAATGACTTATTAGTATTAACTTAATTGGATAGTTTACGCAAAAATAGATAAAAAAAATCTATTTGTTTTTAAATGGTGAAGGAAAGCTAGTTTAATTGAAAATATTTCTTCTATGTTAAAATATATTTTTTTTTTATGTCAAGGATTTTTTGTATTGGAATTCTGATTTAAATTTTTTGCACATATTCTTTGTTACATATGTGATAAATATGCGCATTGAATTAGCTTTCTGGTTATTATTAAAAAAAAATAAATGTCTATGATAATGTGTTGGATTTCATCATTTTATACTACACATGCCAGTAAAAAATATGCTTAATGAAATCTAATCTTTTATAGCTATTAGTTACCTACAGTTATTATTTATCTATAGTTATAAACTATAGTTATCTAAATATCCATGCGCAATCTTATGTAATATACATCTGAAAATCTAAAAAAAATAATTCGGCAAAAATATTAATATTTCAGCAACTTTTTCAACACATAGAGTAAAATGAAATTGACAGAGATGAAGTATAGTGGCTGAGGGTAACGTCAAAAATGCAACTCTAAAATCTTCTACAATTCACCGAAACACAACCACGTGTTTTCGAAAAAAATGAAGAAAACTTTCAGTAATCCATTATTTAATTCCCCCTCATAGCATGCATGGTCACAGTGACGTCACTGTAAGTCACTGTGGTCACATAACATCTGTGATCAAAATGCCACCACTCAGTGACGTCACATTATGACTGAGATGTGACTTTCTTAAAAAACTTTGGAAAATTACAAAAATTCTTCAAAACATGTTATTTATTTTTAAAAATTCTATTTTCACAACGTCGCTTTTGTCACAGTTTCGTCACGATGTTAATGTCAAAGTAGTCACAAATGACACATTTTTCACAAATTTGTCACACCGTGACTTCACAAAGTGGTCACAATGTGACGTCACAAACGAGTTCTAAAACGGCCATAACGACTTCACATTTTAGTCACAGTGACTTCACATCTACGATTGATAGTCCCAGAGTCCCAGTGTGACTTCACAACGACGTTGCAGTGAAGTCACCATGCCTTACGGGACAGTACAATGAGTTGTTACTTTAGAATGCTTAAGGCGAAGGTGGACTCTCAAAAATATTTTTTTTTCTTTTGAACCGATTTGCTTGAAAATGAAATATGTGATTACAATTGTAGTTATGTGAGAAAAGCAAAAATTTAAAGGAAAAATGTTAATTACTTTGGTAATTATTAATTATTGAAATAATTAATTACTTGTAAATGCTCCATGCGCATTTCTTTTGTAGATAAAATAATAATTTTTGTTTCTGAGATACCTTTCAGACATAAAAGTAAAACTTAGTTGAAATCCTAAACATAAATATAAAATAAAAATTATTAATGATAATAATAAGTCGAAAAACCAATTTTTGTAGTAAAAAAACACTGTAAATCATTCTTTCGATAAAGAATTTACAGCTTATGGGTTCCGAAGTACAATTATTTTAACTAACATTTCTCCTATGTACTATAAGATAATTACCTAACAAATTTTGAAGAATTCAGAAAATTAATAATGCGCATGGAACATTTTGAAAACTGACATTATCTCGAAATTTTCATTTTGAGGAAATCCATTTTTTAGTTAAAAATATTAGTATTTCAATAATAAATAACATTAAATACCATATAAAAATTGAATATTACTTATAATGCACTTATAATACAATTATGATAAACTTATAATAAGCGCTTCATGAGTTGGGGCAAAAAAAGTATTTTTAGAAATTTTGTATGATTTTTGTGGATTTGAAGATCCACCTTCGCCTTAAGAGGCATCTCGACTCCCTGAAAAAAAGACTCGGGTTAAGTCTACGAGGGTGTTATTTTCAAATATCTCACTCAAATTTTAATATTTTTACGTGATTTTTATTTTGCATAGGGGACGATCTACAACCGGGCTAGTTTTTACTTTTTCGATTTTGGTTTCAGATTTTTTAATATTATGATAGTTTCAACTTCAGAAACGGTTTCACCCGGTTCCGAAAGTTAAAGTTGTTTTTTAAAAATAATCCGAAATCCAACATGGAAATAGTAAAAACTAGCCCAGTTGTAGATTGTCCTTAGCTACCCTATGAAAAAAAAATCACTCAGAAATATTAAAATTTGAGGGAGATATTTGAAAAGATCGCCCCCCTAGACTTAACATTATCATTCGGGTTTTCTTGAGCGAGTCGAGTGGCCTCTTAATAAAGCCGCAATGGGTTTGAATTTGCGAAAAAAATTTTTTTTGGAAAAGACTTAATTTCGGTTAGATGATTTTTGATACCAAATGAATGTTTTAATAATTATCAAAATCTACATATACGGAAAACATGTTATATTTTATGGAGATTTAAAAAAGGATAAAAAAATAAAAATATCAAAATTTAATACTTTCACAAAAATGTTAAAATTTCGAAAAAAATGGAAAAATACCTAATTTTGGTTAGATGATTTTTTAAACAAAATAATTGTTTTAATATTAATCAAAACCTGCTTATTCGGAAAAGTTGTTATATTGCGTGGAGTGTGCGGTGTAAAGGAAAAAAAAAATCAAAACTAAACACTCCCACAAAGGGTTTGAAAGGCTACGTATTTGCATAATTACGAACGCACTTAAAAATGGCAACAAATTCCGTTGTTTATTCCGTTAACCACATGCTTATTATAAATTTTAAACTAGAGTTAATAAGGTACCCTGGGGTAATAACGCCACGTTAAGGTTCTACCAATTTTCACGGCTCAGTTTTAGTTTGTATTTTTCAAACAAATATATGATTTGATACAGCAACTCATTGACTATCTATATAAAAAAAAATAATTTAACAGATATGTATTCATAAAATGTAATGGCGTGATTTCTTGACCAATGCTATTTGGCGTTATTACCCACCTATATGGGTTATAACGCCATGCAAACAAAACTATGGAATAAGAGGGAATAATTGCATGTAGATTGCCCAATTCTAAAAATACAAACTTAGAAATTGACAAATTGCATTCTAAGCTATTGAAAATGTTCATTTTTTGTGAAAGTGTAAGAAAAATAAAGGTGTGGTGTGGAGGGGGGGAGGATGAGGAAAAGAATATCAGACCGTGAGCTTCTTTTTACTTAAAAAAGACCGCTTAAATAGAATTATTAGAAACATTGCACTGTTTTAACTGTGTTTATTTAAATCAGTATTTAGGATGTAGCTCGGCCACTGTAGGCAATCAACCGGGGTATTAATGCCAAGGATTGGCGTTATTACCCCGTTATAATTATTGGCTGTACATTTTAAATTACAAATTATCTCGAGAAGATGTCCAAAATCTTCAACAACATTTTGAAAGTCCATGAAATGTACTACAAATTTATGTAATTAACAAAGTATTTCCGGATAAAAAAAAATAGTCTTCACATCACAAAACGTATCTCGCAAATTTTAGATCAAGTGTTAATTTTAAATGCTTGTAAAAACAATAAGACCTAAAAATGAACCAAATTAACTTGAAGCTGTTTTTTGCGATTTACATGACTCGAAACCGTTCTGCGCAGAGCACGTGGGTGTCATTTACCAGATTATTTCATAATTATGCAAAATATTAGCACTTGGCGTTATTATCCCGCCTGGCGTTATTACCCTAGACCACCTTAGATAAATATAACAACGTGACTATGCCTACTTAAAAAAGAAGCAACTGATATAACAGCACCCTTATATAAGTTGTGCATGCGGAAAGGAAAATAATTTATAAAGTTAATTTTAAAAGAACTTTTTTATTACTTGCAATTTACAAAATATTAAAACAAGAAAGAGAAATAAACTTCGCTAATTAATAAGTCTAAAATACTTATTTGAAGATTTTCTTTCAGCATTTATCGCCTTTACCTTGACTTGAATTATTTTGTGCTGTTTTGAAAATGATCTTCAACTTTTTTATATTCGCTACATTTTCAGCGAAAGTTTAATGCAAACTGGAAACGTATTAGCCAACGGGAATCTTTTTTAAGTGGACACACTACTATTAAAATCATTTCTTCAATTTTGAATAGCACTGGGTGCTACTTTGATATACCCCCCCAAAAATTACGCGCCAAATCTGGCACTCCCTACGCACTTTTCCTACGGACCTTTTAGGTTTGCTGTTACTCAGCTTCATTCCTTCATTTGTATTTTTTATGTATTCATTGTATTTTTTAGGTATTCCTTTTTTGTATTTAACTTAATTTTAATTAATGTATTTTTAATTAATTTATTATTTTTAATTAATGTATTTTTAGTTAATGTATTTAATTTAATTTTAATTAATTTTATTTTTTGTATTTAACTTAATTTAACTTAATGGGTATTTTGCTTGGCGAGAAAAAAAAGTCGCCAAATTAACGATTTGGGGGGGGGTTTATCAAAGTAGTTCCTAACACTGTAATAATATAGGTGTGGTACAATACTAAACACTAAAAATTAAATAATATTTTTACAAATCTTGTAAACCAGCTTTTTTTACTAAAATTTAATTTTTTTTTTAAATCTCTACTATTTTTATAAATATGAATAATTTTACTTTGATTTTTTTTACACATTCACTGGAATATACTAAATAAAACTGTCCATTGATTTTTTAGATGCATGTGATTTGTTACATTTAATATGATATTTTATCTCTCGTATTTATTAAAAAATGAAGAAAACTCAACAACTCTCAATTTAAGTATTTTTAAATAATAACTTTAAACTTGAATTTTTAAATCCATATATAGAAATATTGAATTCTTCATGGAGAACAAGTAAAAAAAAAAAATTCAAAACTCTATCCAAATTAGCAGAAAAGGTCTTAGTGTTTGTCGAACAAGCAAGTTATGAAAATAGGAATAGGGAGAAAATAGATTTCAATTGCATGGGTAATAACTCTGGATCTATTAACAAAATTTATAATATTTTGCGATATAATTGTTGTATGGATAAAAATGAGGTGTCAAAATATTCACAATTAAAAAAGCTTTCAGTTAATATTAATAAAAAGAATATTGCCCAGTTAAACTGATGATGTTGAACTCACAGGCTACACATACAAATTGTACATTACAGCCTTATATTTTCAAGGGTTAATTCCGTTCTAAAAATCAGAATTCAGAAATCTGCTTGAAAAACACATTTATATCAATTAAGGGGATGGGCATGAGCCCCCCGTTCATCATCTTAATACTTATTCAATGATGACTTAATAATGATCACGGATGTGCCTCATCAAAATGATCCTATATCTAAATTTTTAAACGAAAACTGATATTTTTGCATGAAAACCCTACTTATATCAATTAAGTGGAGGGGCATGAGCCCCCCGTTCCCCCTGTTATACATATCGATTGAACTCCAAAAACTAATCAAGGAAGCGCCTTATCAGAATGTACGTATATCGAAAATTTCAAGTAAATCCAATACTTTTATCATGCGTTATCGCGTTACGCACATACGCACATACAGAACGGACGGGCAGCATTTTCAGAAAGAATCACGTTTTGAGCACCAGCCTTGGCGAGTTGGCGAAAGCGAGAACGTTCAGCTAGCTACATCGCCGAACACAAAATAAACTAAGTCCAAGTGTCTCATAAAACATATGATTAATAGGATAATATTTATTACAAGAGAATCTTTACTACTGTTTTTAATTAACTTCTCAATTTCTTCGAACATAGCGAGTTAAAGAAAGAGTATTTTTGAATTGAGAAAAAAAAAAAAAACCTATGTTTAGATGTTCTCTGAAATTTAAAGCATTTTAATCTGAAAAAGCTCTTTGTTTTAAACTACGTTTTAATCGTAAACAACGGTGAATAACATTTCCTCATATTATAGTATTTGCTTGATAAAAAACAAATGAACAATAAGCGCGATCTCTTTCCATAATGCGCAAGATTTGAAGGGTTGCTATTCGCTAGGCGTTTGACATCACAAACAAGAAAGGGTGCGTAGCATTGACTTCATCTCCGTGCCAATCGTTGTTCTGGCGATAAGGTGCTCAAAACGTGATTCTTTCTGAAAATGCGGACGGGCACATAAGCTCACAGGCTTTGATAGCCTGTGAGCTAAAAAACGAAAATCGATATTTTGACCGAATTCAAGGCACTGTATCCTCTTATGAGGCCGCACGATTCCCTGAAAAAGACCCGGATGAAAATGTTAAGTCTGAGGGGGGGGGGCTTTTTTTTTTTTTTTTTTTTTTTTTTTTTTTTTTTTTTTTACAGATATCTCGCACGAATTTTCATATTTTTACATGATTTGTTTTTGAATAGGATAACTCAGGACGATTACAACCGGGATAGTTTTTACTTTTTTGATATTAGTTGCATCTTTTTGTATTAGAATAGTTGTTTCAATTTCAGAACCGGTTCCGGAAGTTTAAGTAATTTGAAAAAAAAATCGGAAACCAAAATTTAAATAGTAAAAACTAGTCCGGTTGTAGATCGTTCTCAAGTATTCAATGCAAAACATATCACGTAAAAATATTAAAGTTCGAGTAAGGTATTTGTAAAAAAATGCCCCCATGAGACTTAACATTATCATCCGGATCTTTATGAGCGACTCGTGTTCCCTTTAAGGCGCAACACTAGGCGCAGAAAAAAGGCTCGAATGATAATGCAAAGTCTATGGAAGCATTCTTTTCTAATATCTCGTTCAAATTTTAATATTTTTACATGACTTTTTTGCACAAGATAGCTGAGGACGATCCACAACCGGACTAGTTTTTACTTTTCCGATTTTACTTATATATTTTTTTATATTATGATAGTTTCCATTTCAGAACCAGTTTAAACCGGTTTTGAAAGTTAAAGTAATTTTTTTAAAAGAATCTGAAACCAAAACTGAAAAAGTACGGTTGTGGATCACCCTCAGCTATCTTGTGCAAACAAATCATGTAAAAATATTAAAATTTGGAAGAAATATTTGAAAAGAACGTCGCAATAGACTTTACATTACCACCCGGGTCTTTTTCTGTACCTAATGTTGCGCCTTAAAGTGTAAGTCACATAGCTGATAAATTCTATGCTCCTTTCCTAAAATATTTTCAAAAAGTTTGCTTGAACTTATTCAATTAATGAGATATTTCTGTTAAAAGAGTAACATTTTTCCTTTCTAAAATGCTGGTATCCAGAAATCGTAGAATGTGACCTACATTACAAACATTCACGTCAATAACCTAAAGAAATTATCATCCATAAAGAACAATATATTGAACTGTTTGTATACAGCTCTAGATATGAATTTATACCTTACACTGTTAAAAATCTGCTGCATTTTGCTGCAACGCGCTCCCCTGCTTGTATAGAAAACGGTTACTTGGCCGTGAAATGGAGCTTTCTCATTGGTTGGAATAGAGATATTATTTACAAGCGGTGGAGTGCGTTGCAGCAAAATGCAGCAGATTTTTAACAGTGTAACTAGTTTTAACCCGTGTCTTCGCTCACATAGAATGTAAGCTTTGTAGCTACTATTTAATCACTCTGCCGATCAATTTTATTCAACAAAATATCTATTTCTTAAAATAAAAATAATTTCTTGTAAAGATAGAAGAAAGTAAAAAGCATAAAGTCATGAGTTTTCTTTAGTAGTGTTACTGGAATATTGTAAAGTAACATCATACTTTCATTGGGAAGTAACATCTTGTTTTTATCACAGTGTTTTCACTAGCACATTAGTTTAAGTGACCTAATAGCGGTATCACATGGACGTCTTTCGCAGAACTTTTTCCCCTACACAACATTACGTCCGGCAAAATGTTTCGTGACCTTGATATAGGGCGAATCTGTTCGCTATTTTCGTTTACCGAGCGTTTCCCGCATTGCACGGAAAATGTTGGCGATTCATTCAGCGCTGATCAACTGACCAATAGGAGCGGAGCGAGAAATTTAATAACCCCGTGAGAAGTTTGAAAAACCTGTTTACCGAACACGGATCAAAATGAACGATCCTGTTTTGTAAAATGCTTGCCGAAAAATCTTTCTCCGTGTGATACAGCTCTAAGCTTAAAAAATTAGTGTTTGGATATAGTAAATTATCTAGGATCTAGAGTTATTCCATTCGGTTTTTAATGTTCAATGAATGGTCATAGTTTTTCACTCTACTACCAAAAATATTTTTATTGAAATTACAGTTATATTTAATTTCTAAGTATGGTGAGTATTTTAATTAACTCGTCTTGTTCGTCACTATGCAACTCACAGTATAATTAGTTCGCTTTTTTTTCTTTATATAAGGTAAATGCACCAGTAGTGGGTCACTTAAGGACATTTATCTAATTATTATTAAAGTATTAGTGAATTTCAAAAGAAAAATATTTTTTTAGCCTAGTCCTTACCTTTATGTATCAGAATAGAGATTCAAATTTTTAAAATATATTTTCTAGAAAAAATGAAAAATAAAAAATGTTACCTTCCTCTATGCTCCAGTAGTAGGCTATGTAATTTTCTGATTCTGCAGTAGGAGCCCCCTAGAAGTGGGCCAGTCCATTCTTGAGTTTAATGCATACTGTACAGAAGTTTTAATTTGTTTTACATTTCTACACTTAAATATACACAATAATAAAATCATATTTAGAAGTTTTGATGATCACGTAAAATAATTTTAGCTTCTATTAATTTTTTTCGTATAGTCTGTAAAAACACCCTTCCACCTCAAAGACTATGAGAATAATGAAGTTGTCCCTTTGCCTGATAACAGATAAGGGTTCCAGCCAATCAGCAATTAGTTTGTTATCTGACAGGGTTGACTAGAAAACTAGGTGGTGCCCACTATTGGTACATGGTCCACTACTGGTACACTTATGCTATATAATTTTACACTATCGATTGCGAAGAAAAAGTATTCGCAAACTTGAAATTTCAAAGTTAAATTTTATATGAGATATTTTTTTATTATGTTTGAACGGATTTCAAAACGTATCTTATAAACAATTCTTTCAAAAGAGCAATCCATCTAAATTTGCATCTTAAACTTCAAAATTACATTTCGATATCATTTTAAATACGTTTCCAAATGAAATGAAATCGTATTCGCAAAGTAAAATGAAGAAAATCTTTCGCAAATGCATTTGCATACAAAGTGAAACATATACACATAAGACGTCGAGATAAATCATTTTTATTTCAGACACATGCGAATTCGTTTCAAGCTATTCATTTTACTTGAATTTATTACATTTAGCTTTTAAAAATTTATTTTTAAAAATATCGAAAATCGTATAAAATGCATTATACGTAAATGTAGAATTCAAAATAAACAAAATAGGATCGAGACATATTTGTAAATCTCACTTTATTGGATATCAAAGCACAAATGTTGCTTTAAATATTTGTTACTTTAAAATGTGTATATATTATTGTAAAACAAGTATATGTCAGTTTGATTGTGCTATAATAATAGTGTTCCATGTAGGCAGACGATACCGTGCTACCTAAATTAAAATGTCAGTGTTGAGAAACTGAAGAGAAGTGAAGTGTTTTTTCTGTTTTTATTCTAAAGTTGTTTTTGAGATAAATGCAAACGATAATGCAGCAGTGAGCTGCGAGTGAGTGTTATTCCTTTAATAAAGAGTTTTTTAATATAACCAGTGCCTATGGAAGAATTGTGTTGTGTGTGCATTATTTTTCATGGACCGCCGAGCCGTAAGGTGAAAATAATTATTTATGAGAGTGAAAAATCATGGAATTTGAACTATGTGCTGATGTTATATGAAGAGTTCTATTATAGATCTGTCAACGTTTAACATGAGAATCTTCGAATAATATCGTGCACAAAAAAGTGAAATATTGTGTTTAAGATGATCAATTTAAGAATTATAATGAGTCTTCCTCGGAATTTCGCAGCGATTTGAGTGAGGTAAGAGCAATTTTTTAATTTATTTTGATTTAATTATGTCTGTTATTGATAATCTAAATAAACACGAGCTTAAGCTTGTAGTTGAGGAATTGGGTTTAACTGCTCCTGAAAGTAGTAAAATTATTGATTTAAGAAATATTATAGAGAATAGTGAATATTACTCAAATGAGCAGTTATTAAAAAGAATCGTTAATTCGGTTGTTGAGGAGTATAAATCACGAACAGAAACTGAGAAAACAAAATTAGAATTAGAAAAAATTAAATTAGCGCAATTAGAAAGGGAGTTAGAATTACAAAATTCGGAATTTGAAAAAATTAAACTAGCTCAGTTAGAGAAAGAATTAGAAATAGCCAAATTGCGTAAAGAATCTCGGGAAAATTTGCCGTCCGTAACAGAAAAATCGGAAACGGAAATAGGGAACAATAACTTGGAAAGTTTTATTAAAAGTATTAAAACTTTAACTATTCCTTTACCAACGAGAGCTGAGTCATTTAATCTTTTTTTTCAATCTCTTGAGAAAGCGTTTCGAACTAAAAATGTACCTAAAGAGTTTAAGGCCGAAATTCTGTTAAATATTCTCGGCGAAAAAGCGAGCAATTTAATGATCTATTTATCAGAGGAAGAGTTGATTAGTTATGATAAATTGAAAAATATAGTGTTAAGGGAATTTCAACCTACTGCACAAGAATGTTTAAACAATTTCAAGAGTGCACAAAAATTACCGTCGGAAAGTTACGTTCAATTTGCATCTAGTCTGAGTTAAATTTTTCAGTATTACTGTAATTTGCGTGAGGTAAATGATTTTAAATCATTATGCGATCAGATGGTTTCAGATAAAATTTTCAGTTCTTTAGATCGCGAATTAATGAATCATATCGCAATTAAACAATCAGAGTCATATTTTAAACCACAGCAACTAGGAAGAGAATGCGATATTTTTTTGTCGATTAAAAATAAATCAAAAGGTGAATCAAATGTGTATTCGAGAAACACGATAAATGAAAATAAACGTATAGCGACAAATAAATTTCAAAATCGGCCTCAAAGGAGCGCTTCAAATATATTTTTTTCGGAAACAAAAAATGTCAAATGTGTCTTGTGTAAATCTAATGAATATCACGGTTTACATTCTTGTCCGCAATTCAAAAAACTGTCCATTAAAGATAGAGTAGAAGTTGTGAAATTAAATAAAGCATGTTTCAAATGTTTAAATTATAACTGTTGTGCACAGAAATGTAAGTCTAAAAATTGTGCTAGATGTAACCTACCGCATTCTGAGCTAATACATTTTTCTAGAGAAGAAAAGGAATTAAATAATCAAAATAAAAATGTTGGTCATGTGTTTCAATCGGCTGCAGGAATAAAAAAATTCACAATCCGAGGAAATCCTTTCCTACCCTCCGAGTCAGACTGTTTCCTCTAGTTTTGTGAAAAATAAAACAAAATCCGTTTTATTAAGTACGGCGCGTATCCTCATTAAAGATAAGTTCTCGGGATGGCAGGAAGTTAGATGCTTACTAGATGTCGGTTCACAAGCATGTTTGATTACTTCGCAGTGTGCTAATCGATTGCAGCTTAGAATTAATAAAACGAATACTTTAATTTCATGTTTGGATGACACTTCTATGACAATAAAGGGCAGCGTAAATACAAAAATCGCGAATAGAGATAAAAGTTTTGAAAGAGAATTGACTATGCTAGTAGTAAGGAAAATTACAGATTTAATTCCGCAACAAGTGGTTAACATAAATGTTGAAGTACCAGATTTAACTATTTTAGCAGATTATAGATTTAATTTTCCTGATAAAATTGATAAGTTGTTGGGGGCAGAAATATTTTATGAGTTATTAAGACCGGGACAAATATATTCTCAGAATTCAAATTTACTTTTGCAAAATACCGTATTTGGGTATGTGGCTAGTGGATGCATAGAGCAGGAAAGTGATGTAAAAGTTCATTGTGGGCTAATTCGGGAGGAAGATTTAAACCAAACATTAAAAAAGTTTTGGGAAGTTGAAAACGTCGAAGTAGAGTTATCAAAAAGTAAGGAATTTGAGATATGTGAGCAACATTTTGCGCGTACGCATTGGAGAAATGAGGAAGGGAGATACGTGGTGAAAATGCCTTTAAAGGAAAATCCTTCGTGTTTAGGCCAATCCAGGGAGCTTGCTCTTAAAAAACTCAAATCGCTGTGGACTCGCTTATCAAAAGATAAGAAATACTTCAAATTGTATAAAAAATTTTTAAATGAATATGAAATGTTGGGGCATATGAAACAGGTTAAAGAAGTGAAAGAACCGGACGTCGTGTATTATGCTCCACATCATGGCATTTTTAGACCAGAAAAGTCCACCACAAAACTGAGAGTTGTATTTAACTGTTCTGCCACAACAACAAATGGCACATCACTTAATTCATTGCAATATAATGGCGGTGTTATTCAGAATGATTTATTCACGATTATGGTTAGTTTTCGAGAGCATACTTATGCACTGACTGCGGATATTCAAATGATGTATCGAATGATCAATATTGATCCTAGTCAGCACGCATTGCAGAGAATTTTGTGGAACGATAATTTCGAAGAAGAGCCTAAAATTTTTGAACTACAGACCGTTACATACGGTACGGTTAGTGCGCCTTATTTAGCAATGAAAACTCTCAACCAGCTATCGTTTGATGAAGGCGATAATTATCCGATGGCAGCATCGGTTCTTCGAGAAAATATTTACATGGATCATATTTTGTGCGGTGCACCTACGCTTGAAGAAGCCAAAGAGTTGCAGCGGCAGCTCATAGCGATTATGCATAAAGCAGGTATGAGACTCCATAAGTGGTGTACAAGTGATAAAAATCTTTCGCTGACATATAAAGAAGGGTGTAATTTTGATAATGAAGTTGAAACAGAACAGCTCTGTAAATTATTTATTGGCGGACTCAATTATAAAACTACAGAAGAGCCATTCAAATCTCATTTTGAACAATGGGATGAAATTGTTGATTGTGTTGTGAGGAGGGAACGCAATAAACGCAGATCACGTGGATTTGACTTTGTGACATTTAGACGTGCCCATATGGTTGATGATGCTCAAGCTGGTAGACCTCATAAAGATGATGGCCGTGAAGTGGAGCCTAAGAGAGCTGTTCCTCGTGATGATTCAGGTAAACCTGAAGCACAAATGACTGTTAAAAAACTGCTTAAGGGATCTTCATTTCTACAGAACAGTGATTATCCTCAACGTACAATAACCATACCAGAAACAAATGATGAGTTCAATAAAGAGCTCAAATTTAATGTTAAATCCTCGAATGAATTTAATGTTATAAGTTGTAATATTACTGAGAATTGTTTTGTATATAACTTGATTAATCTTAGTAATAATTATTTAACGATTGTGCGTATTCTTAGTTATATTTTCAGATTTGTGATGAATGCAAGAAACCCGCTTTATAAAAGCATTGGACCATTGAGTACGTCAGAAATGGAATTGGCAGAGAAATATTTAATTAAATTAGTGCAAAATGAAGCCTTCAGTACCGACATACATAGTCTTCAGACTAAAGGATCGGTAAGTCCGAGTAGCAAGTTAAAAGGCCTTAACCCTTACTTAGATGAATTTGGAATTTTAAGGGTTGGTGGCAGGTTAGATAATAGCAATTTGAATTTTTCAAAAAAGCACCCGGCGATTTTACCAAAGAGTAATAAATTTATTGTAATTGTTATAAATTATTATCATAAAAAATATTTGCATGTTGGTGCGTCAACTTTACTATCCTTAGTAAGAAATAAATTTTGACCAATAAATGGCCGTGCAATGTGTCGAAAGGTGGTTCATCAGTGCATTCCATGTTTTAAAGCTAAACCAGTTATTGCAAATCAATTGATGGGCGACTTGCCCAGGGATAGAGTCCAATTAGACTATTGCTTTAATATTTCGGGTGTTGATCTGTGTGGGCCATTTATGATCAAAATTGGTTATGCACGTAGGACCATCTTACAAGAAATTTATGTCTGTATTTTTGTTTGTTTTGTATTTAAGGCTATACACATAGAAATTGTTTCAGATTTAACTTCCGAATCATTTATTGCGGCACTGAAAAGATTCATAGCACGCAGAGGTAAATGTGCCAAATTGTATTCTGATAATGCAAAAAATTTTATTGGGGCAGATAAAACACTTAGAGTCTTTTATGAATTAGTAAGAAAACCTGATGAGAAATTAGCAGCATATTTGTCTAGTGAAGGCATTGAGTGGAAATTTATTCCCCCCAGATCACCCAATTTCGGGGGTCTTTGGGAGGCCGCAATAAAATCCTTTAAATTTCATTTTAAGAGAATTGTGGGAGGTGCTAATCTCACTTATGAGGAATTTCTTACAGTAGTGATACAAATAGAGGGAATATTAAATTCGAGGCCTTTGAGTCCGTTATCAGATTACGCAGATGATTTTGGAGTCCTAACTCCAGCTCATTTTCTTATAAACAGACCATTAAATGTCATTATTGAACCTGATTTAACCAATATAAGAGAAAATCGCCTCAAAAAATGGCAAAGAATAACTAAAATTGTACAACTTTTTTGGCGCAAATGGCACCATAATTATTTAAGTGAATTACAACAGAGGGGTAAGTGGAGATTTGAAAAGGATAATGTAAAAATAGGAGATCTAGTGTTGTTAGTAGAGGAAAATATATCAAGCAATAAGTGGCCTTTAGGCAGAATTATTGAAGTATATTATGGTAATGATAAGAAAATTCGCGTAGTTCAGGTAAAAACTCAGAATGGAATTTTTAAAAGATCGATTAGTAAAATATGTATTTTACCTATGCCTGAAACCCATAGTACTTAAAAAAAAAGTGTATATATATATATATGTGTGTGTGTGAGAGTTATATTGTTTTTTCTTTCAATTTTATATTTAAGTAACATATATAGTGAACTTTTGTATTTATTTGTGTAATTAGTGTACTTAGTAAAAAAAGAGTTATTATTGAATGTGAAACATGTCAATGGGGGCCGGTATGTTCCATGTAGGCAGACGATACCGTGCTACCTAAATTAAAATGTCAGTGTTGAGAAACTGAAGAGAAGTGAAGTGTTTTTTCTGTTTTTATTCTAAAGTTGTTTTTGAGATAAATGCAGACGATAATGCAGCAGTGAGCTGCGAGTGAGTGTTATTCCTTTAATAAAGAGTTTTTTAATATAACCAGTGCCTATGGAAGAATTGTGTTGTGTGTGCATTATTTTTCAAATAGTATAAGTATATGTTACTTTAAAATGTCATTTTAGAATCTCTGTATAACATAATCACCCTCCTTTTGACACATTCTCTCATTTTTGTACGTGCATGTGCTCACTGACTTATGCGTGTGTATATGTATTTATATGTTTACATCAATACACGAGGAATGACCCATGATCCAGCTCATACAGAATAGACTTTATTAAAGAACGTGGTTTGCAAAAATAAATACAAAGTTAAAATCCTTATAAATTTAAAATATAACAATTTTATAGCATCCTGTAATAATATTAATTTCTAAAAAGTGTAAGAAATAAGTATGAAAAAAACATTTAAAAAAATATTAAACTGTTTACAGGTTTTGGCCACATCAAAACAAATAAGGATAATCTAAAATCTGGATGTAATGAATTGGAACGCCGTCATTCAAGTTTTTACATACTCTTTCAGACGGTACATGTTTTTTTTTTTTGTTTTTTTTTTTACTTGGATGTTTAGTTCCATATTCCTAACCATGAAGTCACCGAAGCTACAATTTTGATAAGTTACAGCATGCTGCATCGTTGCACAGTGATTTTTTACCAGTATGTCTATGGTTCCTCTTATGCTCTTTAGACTCCAGGGCTTATTTATGTACCTTTTTCTAATTTCAGTTATGGATTGATATTAACGAACTGATAACTAAGAAATATTGACATAACATATATATAGATATAATACATTCTTATATATATATTGACATAAAATATGTATATAGTATTTACTCGTGTATAACGCGCGCTTTTTTTTCAAAAAATAGGGAATCTCCTAGGTGCGCGTTATACACGGAATATTTTTGTACTGTTGGATGTAATCGCATTATATACGTATGAATCAAGAAATGCATTCAAAGGTGACATAATTACTCTAGAAGTCTTACTTAATTGAAGTATTACTGCATCTTTATTTCACTCTCTGCACTTTTTTATACTTTAACATTATGCAGGGTGTCCCAAAAGGTCGTTTAAAAACTTAACATGCTGGTCGGTCATATCATGATGAACAATATTAAATAGGAAACTAAGGGTCCCAAATGTCTTCCAAAGGAGATATGCGCCATTAAAGTTTAAGGTCGAAAAATTCAAATGATTATAAAAAACAGGAAAGATGGTCGATTCGTTTGCGGTTTTCACTAAAACTATTCTTTATGTCAGTATTTTCTTGAAAATAAATTATAAAGATAAATTTTAAAAGAATGTCGATAGAGGGCGCTTTAGATTTTGGAGTAACGATAAACTAGTTTTTACCATTATTTTTTGCATCTCATTAAATTTTTTTAGAAGCTTAGACATAAACTTAAATTTTGAGCTCAAAATCTATATCGTTAGAAGTGGTTAAGTAGCGAAAACTGAATTGCGGGGGGAGGTTCAAATTTCAAATGATAATAAAAAACGGAAAAATTGGTCAATTGATTTGCAATTTTCACTAAAATTATTCTTTATGTCAGTATTATCTTAAAAATAATTTATAAAGTTAAAATTCAAAAAATGCCGATAGAGGGCGCTTTAGACTTTGGAGTAACGTACAACTATTTTTTTTCGTTATTTCTTGCATCTCATGATTTTTTTAGAAGCTTAGACATTAATTTAAATTACTTAAATTTTGAGATGAAAATCTGAATCGTTGGGTGTGGTAAAGTAGCGCAAACTGAACTGTGTTCAATGGGGGTGGGAAGGTTCAAATTTCAAATTATTATAAAAGACGGAAAAATTGGTCGGTTTTCGCTAAAACTATTCTAGCGGCCCGCCCTCGCTTTGCTTCGGGTAGTCCCGTGTCACTACTGACACCGCAAATTGTTACTACCACTTCATCCCACTAAATTCAACTACTAAATTCAACTACTACTTTTAGGGTTCAGCCTGCGTTTGCAATGTATAAGCGGAAAAAATGAAATTATTTACGACATCACATTAAAAACCTCAAAAATAACAGTATTTCTCCACTATTTAATGGATGTTATTATACATATAAACCTTCCTCTTGAATTTCTCTATCTATTAAAATAAACCGCATCAAAATCCGTTGCGTAGTTTTAAAGATTTAAGCGCACATAGGGATATAGGGACAGAAAAAGCGACTTTGTTTTATACTATGTAGTGATTTTCTTAAAAATAAATTTTACAGATACCTTTCAAAAAAATTCCACTAGAGGACGCCTTACACTTTATAGTAACCATCAACTATTTTTAACCGTTATTTTTTGTAGCTAATAAAATGCTTGGAAAAGTTCAAACTTAAATTTTGTGCTCAAAATATGAATCGTTGTGAGTAATTAAGCGGCCAAAAATTGAACTGCGTTCGAGGGGTGAGGAAGGTAACATTCCAACTCCTGAACACAGTTCAGTTTGCGCTTCTTAACCCCTCCTATCGATTTAGATTTTGAGCACAAAATTTAAGTCTAAACTTTTGCAAGCATTTAATTAAATAAAAAAAAACAGTTAAAAATAATTGTTGGTTATTCTAAAGTTTAAGGCGCCCTCTAACAGATTTTTTAAAATTTATCTTTAAAATTTATTTTCAAGGAAATATTGACATAAAGAATAATTTTCGCGAAAACCGACCAATTTTTCCGTCTTTTATAATCATTTGAAATTTGAACCTCCCCACCCCCATTGAACACAGTTCAGTTTGCGCTACTTTACCACACCCAACGATTCAGATTTTCATCTCAAAATTTAAGTAATTTAAATTTATGTCTAAGCTTCTAAAAAAATTTATGAGATGCAAAAAATAACGGAAAAAAATAGTTGTACGTTACTCCAAAGTCTAAAGCGCCCTCTATCGGCATTTTTTGAATTTTATCTTTATAAATTATTTTCAAGATAATACTGACATAAAGAATAATTTTAGTGAAAATCGCAAATCAATTGACTAATTTTTCCGTTTTTTATAATCATTTGAAATTTGAACCTCCCATCGCAATTCAGTTTGCGCTACTTAACCACTTCCAACGATTTAGATTTTGAGCTCAAAATTTAAGTTTATGTCTAAGCTTCTAAAAAAAATTAATGAGATGCAAAAATAATGGTAAAAACTAGTTTATCGTTACTTTAAAGTCTAAAGCGCCTTCTATCGACATTTTTTTAAAATTTATCTTTATAATTTATTTTCAAGAAAATACTGACATAAAGAATAGTTTTAGTGAAAACCGCAAACGAATCGACCATCTTTCCTGTTTTTTATAATCATTTGAATTTTTCGACCTTAAACTTTAATGGCGCATATCTCCTTTGGAAGACATTTGGGACCCTTAGTTTCCTATTTAATATTGTTCATCATGATATGACCGACCAGCATGTTAAGTTTTTAAACGACCTTTTGGGACACCCTGCATAATGTTAAAGTATAAAAAAGTGCAGAGAGTGAAATAAAGATGCAGTAATACTTCAATTAAGTAAGACTTCTAGAGTAATTATGTCACCTTTTGAATGCATTTCTTGATTCATACGTATATAATGCGATTACATCCAACAGTACAAAAATATTCCGTGTATAACGCGCACCTAGGAGATTCCCTATTTTTTGAAAAAAAAGCGCGCGTTATACACGAGTAAATACTATATACATATTTTATGTCAATATATATATAAGAATGTATTATATCTATATATATGTTGTGTCAATATTTCTTAGTTATCAGTTCGTTAATATCAATCCATAACTGAAATTAGAAAAAGGTACATAAATAAGCCCTGGAGTCTAAAGAGCATAAGAGGAACCATAGACATACTGGTAAAAAATCACTGTGCAACGATGCAGCATGCTGTAACTTATCAAAATTGTAGCTTCGGTGACTTCATGGTTAGGAATATGGAACTAAACATCCAACTATGGAACTAAACACCCTTAGTTTCCTATTTAATATTGTTCATCATGATATGACCGACCAGCATGTTAAGTTTCTAAACGACCTTTTGGGACACCCTGTATAAACGCTAATTAGCAACTTTTTTTCTATCATACATCCCTATCCCCCGCCATTCACTCCCTACCCGAAGTCTAAAAATGCATTTCCGCTTTGTTTTTGGCCTGATGTAATGTTTGTTTCAAATTTTCTTACTGAAATTCATTTAGTCATTCACTCATTTGCATATGAAATTTACAGTGCGCATTATATACGAGATTTAAAAAATCGCCACTTTTATGTAAAGTAGGGGGTGCGCGTTATACACGCGTGCGCGGTATAGACGAGTAAATACGGTAAGAAATATTGACAAAACTAAGAAATATGTGAAAAGAAATTAAATTTTATTTTATTAATTTTTTTATTATATGTACACATAAAATTAAAATTTATTATATTTTGTACATAAAATTGGATGATAAAGTAAGGTTTTTTTTACAATTTTTTAGGATTTTTTTAATTTAATTTTATTTTTTTGCATTGCACAAACATCTAAAAACATAAAAAAATGTAGTAATATTTTATTGCTAATAGACTGTATAAATGGTATCTTAACGCGCAGTAAAATTATTTAAATTTTTTTTGTACATTTTACATACTTCTGCTAAACTCTGAAAAATCGATTTCTGTGCTATTTTCATTATTCTACCATCGAAAAGTGTAAAAAGTTATCTACAGAATTGAACCGAATTTCTTGTGTATAATTTTGGCTATGGCCAGATCTTCCTTGAATTTAGAAATTCTCTGTGGTATAGGAACATTGTGATAGCGCTTTTTGTATGATTTTATTGGTTCTTCCTCGTTTGTTGTTCATCGGCTTGTGCAGAGACGAGAACTCGCGTCCTGCTAAGCTGGCTATTTGCATACAACTGAGGACAACAGAATAAAGGAAAATATTGATTTTAATAAGTATCATGAGCTACATTAACTCGTTTTCACTTCGATTCATTGACTGAAGCAGAAATTTAAGATGAAAATCAAAGTTGGTATAGTATTGCGTTAATAATATTAAAGTATTGACATGTGTAACTATTTTTGCAATGTTAAAATACAGGGTGGTTAGTTATTGACGCCAGGTATTCAGAGCCCTCTAGCGAGTAAAGTTTTGGGCGAAACATAATCAAATTTGATCAGCATACATAATAGACCATGAGATTTCGAATTCAGAGCCCTCTAGCGAGTAAAGTTTTGGGCGAAACATAATCAAATTTGATCAGCATACATAATAGACCATGAGATTTCGAAAAATAAAGAAAGTAAAAATTTTAAAAAATCGCCACTAGGGGTAATTTTAGCTAAAATGCACCTAAAATGCATTAATTTGGATAAAATCAGTTCTGTGTAGCGATAATGAGTATAAAAGGAAAGGCTGGGAGAGTTCTCAGACCAACTGCTTTGTGATGACTCTCACCTTATAGGATCATGCTTTGCTAGTCCCAAAAATAAAATCGCCACTAGGAGCAATTTTGGCGCACCAAAAGTGTATTAATGTAAATGTTGAATGATTAAATAGCAAAAAATACAGTACATACTGCCCGAAGAATACTGCCCGAGCGCTGATGGTACCTGCACATTTTTCATCTCTTGTTCGACAATTGCAGTTATAACTTCGTCAACTTGTTATTGTCTAGTCACTTTGCGTCCTAGGCCTTGTTGCCGCATAGTTTAAAATCGATGAATCATCTTTTGTAAATTTGTTATGCTCATCGGTTCTTTTGGCAAATTCTGTAATCGGTGAAATTCAGGACGAGCATCATTGCAATTCTCGTTCTGCTGACAACACAGCTTGACTAGCAAAGTATGGTGAAAGTTGATAATGATAACTCTACCAGCCTTTCCTTTTATACTCATGATTGCTATACACAACTATTTTATGCAAATTAATGCATTTTAGTCCGTAAACAACGCTAAAATTGCCCTTAGTGGCGATTTTTAAAACTTTTTATTTTAATTTTTTTTTAAGAATTCGAAATCCCATGGTCTACTATGTATGCTGATCAAATTTGGTTATGTTTTGACCTAAGCTTTACTCACTAGAGGGCTCTGAAATTTCTGACGTTAATAATTAACCACCCTATATACGTATGAGAAATAAGAAATTTTTGGGATTGGCAAACCCAACTAGTTTTTCCGTTACTATACAGAAAGAAAAACTGAAAGAAAAGAGTGCGTTTTAATATGCTTTTTCAGTTTGAAAAAATGCATAGAAATTATATTTATCACGTTTTAAAATGAAATGAAAGTACCTTCAAAAAATACCATGAAAGAAATATTTTCTCAGTGTTCTTAAATACAAAAACATAAAATCGCTAACATATCGCAAAATACAATTTTTTATTTAAAACGCAAGATTGTTTATTTTATTTATTTTATTTATTTTTTATTTTTTAAGTTATTTTTTTTTCTAAAATATATGTATCATGGCTCCCAAATGGTACTGCAACTGAACATCAATATTTCCTTAGAAAGATTTTCGTTTTATATTTTTCTTGCAAATTGCGTAGGAATCACCTTCGGAGGTTAGTTTTAGCACAAATGCTGTAGAAACCTACTATGAAATTTTCTATTAACAAATATTGGTGTTCAATTCGCGGACCATTTGGGAGCACTGATGTATTTATTTGTTTCGATTTCGGTTCTAATAAATCAAATAGATAATATTTTCAGAAAATATTAAAAAGAAATGATTAGTGTGAAAATGGCATGTTGCCCGTGCATCTGCATTAGCACTGCGCGTGAGAAAAGAGACATGCTCAATAACTTCTGCAAACCTAAATGTAAACCGAAAAGGACATACAAACAAGAACAAACAAACAATAATAAACAAATAGAAATGTTTTTATATTTATCAAAAGTCTTAGGGTTATTCCACGTAAAATGAGCAAAAATATAAAAAAAAGTGGCTGCATTGGAACCGATTTAAATGAAATTTGATACACATGTTCATTTCATACTCAAGTGTAGCCCTGTAAAATATCTTGATAAAAAATTAATTATCATTTTTGCTTTGGACTTTTAAAAACGTGTGATATTGTGTGCAATCGTCAAAAATTGCAAGTTTGAAGTTCTGTATCTTGAAAACTGTTTAAGAAAAATGCATATTTTTTATAACATTCTAATCTATATTTATATTTAATGAGTAATAATAATCTGGTAATACCATGATAAATCTTAAATTGGTTGTAGTTATTAAAAATTTGTAAATTAAAAAAAAAATCAAAATGCTATAAGATTCAAAGGAATAAAAATACATCTGTGAAATTGATGCCTGATGTAGTATCACATATATAGATTAAGTTCTCCAAGTTAAAAAGCTATCATTTATATCCTTTACCTTCAAATAAACTTAAAATCTTTTTAAAAATTACAAAATCATAATTCTTTCTCTTATGTATCCACAAAAAAGAAAAAAGGACCGACATTAACAATATCGTACAGTCATAATGATCGATAAGCCCATGATATACTAAAAAAATTAGAGATTTCCTTTTTATTCCTAACATAGCAAAAATGGTTCCGAAAATGTGCTATTTGTGACATTCAATGGACTATCCTCTTTGAAATCATGCACGTTTCTTAATATATTGCAGGATTTCTAGCTGAAAAAAAAGAAGTGTCTGCCATATATTTTTGCTCTAAAATAAATGGATGAGCTATAACATTAAATAATTTTAAAGCCCTAAGAAGTGTACTTCATGTTAAGACAAAGAATTGAAGTATTTCCTTTTTCCCATATATTTTTTATTATGTTTTTTATTTTTAAATTACAGAATTAAAAACATAATTATTAAATTACGCTAATCTGTTATTTATTGTTCATTCTTAATTGTAAATAATTTTTAACGCAGTCTTTGCGTTCCTAAGGCTAACTTAAAATTTGACTTGAATAAGCTTGAAATTTCAAGCATATACGCAAAAACTCGATTTTGTATCATCATTTGATGCAAACTTTTATACTGAAGTAAATAAGTTTAAAATCTATTATTTTGCATTTGCTCGTAAATAAATACGATTTACTTCTATGATGATTTTCAATAAAATATGTGGCATGTCAGCCACACCTGGCTTGCTCATTTTGTATGGAATGACCCTTACTAAAATATAGGGTGTTCCAAAATTCTCTAATGCATTTTTTTAATTAAATATAAAATCACGTAAATGTTATTTGGACTAAAATGCTTCTAAAAATAAAAAAATTTCTACAAGACAATTAGAAAAGTAGTTCCAAACTTCACCACCATAGAGCGCTGTACCTTATTTGGGGGTGCAACAGTACTCCTGCCAAGTCGAGAAAGCATAGCTGTAAGTATCTTTTTCTGGTAACAACTCAGGGTGCATTTAACACCGTCCTATCTTTGTATTGGAGTTTCCCAAGAATTTGAAACTTCATTTTTATAAAAGTGCACTTTAAACGGAGCCAAATAATAAAATTTTCATATTTCAACTTTTTCTAGTTTAGGAAATACAGCACTTATTCTATAGAACTTATAATAATATTCAGAAAATGACTGACTCACCGATCAACGAACATCTAAGGTGCATCCTGCAGTCTTTGAAATTTGGTAAAAGTGTAGTGTTTTGGATACAAGAAAAAGAAAAATTAATGTTACATTCTTACTCAAAAAGACATAAATAAAAAAAAATATTAAGTCTATTGATTGAATTCAATCATACGAAAACAATGGGACTCCCATTTAAGTATGACGTCAACACCATGGCAACTTAGAATCATGTCCTGTCACGAGATGCCATTGAATTAATTACATAGATCGTATTTATTAAAGTGATCACTGTGACAACTTAGAATCATGACGTATCATGGTTTAGCATTGAATTCATGATGCAGGATAGGAATAAATGAAAGGAAGAAAACTTTTATTAATATCTCTTGATGTTTTGATTAGATTTTCATACAATTTGAAAAGATTTGAGTGAGTTCTGTAAAGATTCTATGGATGCAATTTCAAACCATTTGGTTGAGTAGTTTTTGAGCTATTAAGTCCGGGCGGATAGACAGATGGACTTGACAACTTTTATAAGTGGTACACAATTTATAAAATTACGAATTCAACTAAAATTTAAAAACATAAAGAAGTAATTTTCATTTCAGCATTTTCGAAGATAAAAATGGAAAAGCCAAAAAATTCTTATTGCATCGCTTGTAATTCAAAAGTCCCACATATTTTTTTATTCTTTTTTTCACAAGAATATATTTGATTTTTAGTGCCAAAAGGTATTAGCTTTCTACATTAATATAAAATACTTTTCCTTTTAAAATGTAATCCTTCTATAGTAAAAAAAAACTAGCCTTAAAAGGAATGACTCCTGGAATGATGCTGATGTGGAAGATTTCCGGAACTAACGAATCCGCGTTTTCCACTCCTTCCATGAGTCGAATAGACCAATCAGGAAAGGGCTCCGTCTATGCATCGCCATATGGGTTACCATAAAGAGAGGAAAGGTTACCATCGCCAACAATCGCCAAGTTTGTCGCCAACTTGGCGATATATCGCCAAATTTGGCGACCAAAATTAGTTGTCAAAAGTGACGCCAACTTGGCGATAACTAATATTTCGCCAAATTTTTAATTTCTTTACAACACCAGTCGTTTGATACATTATTTGAGAGGTTTGCAACTGCTTATTCATATAATGGATGTATTGTGTGTTATCCCCCATTCTGCTCCCCAGGGGGGACACATTTTTATTTTCTTGACAACACCAGTCGTGTTACACAAGATTTGAAAGGTCTGCAACTGCTTATTCATATTATGGATGTCTTGTGTGTCACCCCCACACTCTGCTCTCCCCAGGGGGGGGGGAGGGCGGTCACATTTTTAATTTCTTTACAACACCAGTTGAGTGACACATCATTTGAAAGGTCTGCAACTGCTTATTCATATTATGGATGTGTTGTGTGTCATCCCCCACTCTGCCCCCAGGGGGGCATATTTGTAATTTCTTTACAACATCAATTGTGTGACACATCATTTGAAAGGTCTGCAACTGCTTATTCATACCATGGGTTATTGGCGAGCGCAGCAAGCAGGAGTAGAGAATAATTTGGAATCGCGAAGCGATTACGCGGGGGGTTGGCGAGCATAGCGAGCAGGGGGGCGGGCCCCCCCTAGTTGGGGAAAAAATAGTTCAGTAATTGATTTTGTTGTATCGTGCATGATTTATATCTTCAGTTACATGAATTTCATTTCTTGGCTTTTGAAAAATAACTTGGTTCAAATCTTTTCCCTTTGAGGTTAAAAAAAAAAGAATATTTCTGCTTTATTAAATCATTGACCTACAAATATATCAAATGTTAACTTAGCGTTAAAGATAAATGACTGCTTTTAACACAATACATTTGTGTTCAATTTGCCATCATTTTCAGAAAGTTTCATATAAAATTAGAAAAAAAAAAACTTTCTTGTGCTTTTATGCTATTTATTTTTTCTGTCATTGATGTAACCTGTTCTCATTTTTAAAATACAACACGCGAAAAAAAAACATACAGATAGACTTTTGTGTGTATGATTTAATTTAACGTTAAATTCCGTGTATAGTTTTTTTTTCTTTTTTGACAAATAACTCCCCTTATTTTTGATGGAGTTAAAGAACTGTGTATTAATTAAATCAATGACCTACATGTAATTCTAGTACAACTTTACAGAAACGATAAATGACAAATAACAAATGATAAATGACGCAGTAAATTTGTATTGGATGTTCTCTGTTTTTCAGAATTGATATTTATCCATTGTCATCGAGCCATAATTACTAAGTGAAGGGTCCGTAAAAATAATTCTTTAGCTAAGTAATTTTTTATTAATTTAAATTAATGGTATTACATTTTTTCGCACTATGTTTAGCTGTTGCTACGATCGATTTCTTTATTAAAAAAAGAGAGAAACTTCAAAATCCTAATTTCTTTTTATAAGGGTCTACATTTATTATGCAAAAACACCTACTTGCTAATGTTAAGCATACGGGAGCGTTACTTTCAGATTTTTCCCTTGCATTTTAATATTTTTAAATGATTATTTTTGTGCATAAAACAGAGGTCTAACAACGCTAGTTTTAATTTTGATTTCAGATTTTTTTAAATGAAGTTTCTTTCATTTTTCGACTTTGAAAGTAGACACACTAAGATCAGTAGCAGCCAAAATTGAAAAAGTAAAAACCAACCCTATTAGAGATCGACCTCAGCTATTCTATGCAAGAAAAGTGTTTAAACTACAGAATGACTCTAAAAGATTAATTGTCTCAGCTATAAATTTTAATAGCACCAACTGTAAGACTTGAAGAGTATTGGTACCAGGTCACAAATAAAGAGTAATACAGACAGTTTTAGATAAAGGCATGCGCAATTACAGTTTTATTTCAGTATAATTTATAACACGATTATTAAATCGGTATATGAATTATAACAGATGTAAATTTTCCAAGCGGATGAATAATTTCCGTGTCAGGATTCGAACCAGAGATGTATTGGCTGAAATCCCAATGCTCTCCCAACTGAGCCACGGCCAACTTTATTAGAGGCCTCGGAAGCTTTTGCTTTTTAGGCGGGTCTTAGGACGGAATTAATGACGTAATCTCCGTCTATCCAATCTCGTGAGGAAGTTGTCCTTGTAAGGGGCGTTACAAACAAGAGTTGTCTTTGCCGATTGGTTAAACATGATATGATGTCATAAATTCCGTCCTAACAGCCAAGAGCTTCCAAAGTCTCTAATGAAGTTGGCCATGACTGAGCCATCCCGGAGAAATACTGGAGGACTATTTCACCCAAATAACCGGATGGCTCAGTTGGAAGAGCATTAATGGCTTCAGCCAATAATTCCCTGATTCGAATTCTGACACGGACTTTTTTCCCCCATTTGGAAATCTTACATCTATTACAACTTTATTATTGACTCGCTTACAGTGCTACATACGCGAAAAAGAACATTATTTCATAACAAAAACTCTGCAAATTATAAGTAAAAAAAAATTTCGACTGGTTTTATAAAAACCTTAATTTTTCTAGGAGTATACATGCTATCCGCATAAAAATGAACACAGTTTATTACGATAAGCCACTTAACCATAATCTACAGTTTGAACACTTTTGCTATATTAGTTTTGACAGGGTTATCCAAAAAATATTCGCTTTTTTTCAATTTGTTGACTGTCCTCTATGGAGTTCTAAGGAAAAAATCCTTCACGGAAGCATATCACCTGTACTATTATGTTTACACACTTTGAGGTTAAAGGTAATTACTGATGTATTTTTCTAGATATTTAACAATATGTTAAAAGTTGCAACTGGGCTGTCATCTTTGGCCCTATATTGTATAATACTTTAAAGGAACATCTAATTCAATTAACTATTAACTGAACTTTTGTTTTCTTATAGATGAAAGGCTATTTTAAAATACGTTGACGCACGATTTCAACTAGTATAATTATGTAATAAAATTCTGATAAAGGTATATTGTTGAAATTACTCGCAATGTAGAAGTTCATTTCCATTACAAGTTTAGCGAAATTCATTTAATATTTTTTTTTATTTTTAACATTTATCAAATTTAGAATGAATCATAAATTCGGAAAGCATGTATGTTACATAATTTATTACATGACTTAAAAAAGAAAAGAAAAATTTACAAATTACAAATCGTATTTACAAAGACAGACTATTGATATTAAAAGATTTTTGTTACTAATTCAATATTTAATGATATTAATCAGTCGAAAAAAGTATTTTAATTTCGATTATAAAATATCATTATTAAGAACTTCAAATTTTATCAAAATATTCAAAATAAATCTTTTTTATATCAAAATAAATCTTTGTAAATTAAGAAAATATAAACACGATTAAAAGTTGGGGCGTGATGATCTCGAATTTCGTGAATCGCCCTCTTTTTCTCTTTATCTGATACGGTCGATTTTGTTTTATTTTTCGAAGATTGTTTGCTTATTTTAAGGTAATTTAAGATCTGAATTTACTGAAATCTCTTTTGCTTTTGTTTGAAGCTTAAAGGTTCATAAACATTAGGGGTGCAGTTAAACCAACAGTAACAGGAAGAAAATCTTTGAAAAATATTGAGGTGGGATTAAAATGATCTAAAGATACTTTCATCAGCAAAATCGTAAATAAATAGAAAAGTCATCTTCTTCATCATCTTCATCTATTTTAAAATCAAAATCAAATTATTTGAGTATTGTTATGTCACGTTAATGATAAATATTGTACAAACTTTAATTTTGTTTTGTAAAAGGGAATTTGAGATTTTATATAAAACTTTTTTTCATACTTGTCACTTCTGTTTGGTTTGCTTCTCATGTAGTCGCTCAGTCTTAAATTTAACATAAGATAAATATTAATGAGAAAAATCTGAATTTAATTTTAATATAGAAGTGTTAAAAGCATTTATTTACTTAAGCTTAACTGCATATTAAAAAAACTTTTAATGACAGATGAAGCTATCCAGGTATTAAAATTCGCCGTACTGTAAATCTTTCTGACAGTAGAGAGAAAAAATATATGTCGAAAGAAGGGAATACAATATGAGAGTGAACACAGTTTGCTTTTGTTATATATGATTCAAATTACCTATTGATATCGTTAATTCATTATTATTTAGTATTGTGTTTATGAAAAATACTGCACATTTATAATTTGATTCATGAAAACAATTTTTTTTATATTTCTGCTAAAATACGCTGCACTGATAATTCTAACTTCTGGCGTCGTCAAAATATCATAAATTGGATTGATTAATAGCCGCTCATTCTCACACAATATTTTTTACAAAAAAAAAAAAAAAAAAAAAATCAATTAAAAATAGTCGGTAAAGAAAAAAAAATAGTCGGTACAAAAAAAAAAAAAAAAAGATTTTTTTTAAAGGCCCCACACTAGTCACAGAAAAAGACCCGGATGATAATGTTAAGTGTATGGGGGCGTGCATGTTTTGTATGCTTTACTATTGTGTTTTAATACCTTAAAAATAATTAGTATGTGTAAAAATTTTTCTTTTTATACTCCATACTTTTTATATTCCATATAAAGCAACTAAATATTTAAATGTCAAGAACATTTAAAAGTAAAAATTGTGCCATATTAGGTTAAATAAACTTAAGATACATTAAACATTACTTTGTTGTTAATACAATTATTAAACAACACTTACTTATATCCCTGAATGACCGTTGCAACATCGGGAAATTTACGATTAAATTTCTGCGGTCATAACAACAATCGAGCTCTTACTGATAAAGCTAGACTGACACATTTACGAAAATTTCAATGAGTGTTCTCTTTTTTACTTTCTTCTATCTTCAATAGAAGAAAGTATTGTAATCGAAATTTTTTTCGACTTCCGGTTTTCGACGGATTTACACGTTTTAGGAGTCTGAGATCCAAAAAACCTGTTTTTACAAAATGTCTGTCTGTCCGTGTGTGTGTGTGTGTGTGTGTCTGTATGTCACCATTCTACCACCAAAAAGTGCATGAAGTTATGCATAGAAATGAACCAAATTTTTTCTGAATGTTTCGGGCTGTAGCAAGCAGGTCCTCCTTCAGTTTTGAAATATTCCGCCGGAAGGAGGCGCTGCAATCGGGTTTTTTGTGCCATTTTCAATATTGTACCGGCCAAAAGTATATAAAGTTATGCATCGAATTGAACCAAATTTTTGTGTAAGTGTATGACTATGGCTAATTGGTCCTCCCTGAATTTGAAAAAAATTCGCCGGAAGGGGGCTCTGCAATCGCGATTTTTGTGCCATTTTCAATATTTTACCGGCCAAAAGTATATGAATTTATACAACGAACTTGACCAAATTTTTTGTCTGAGTGTGTGGCTATGCCTAGTTGGATTGCCCTGAATCTGAAAATAATCCGCCCGAAGGTGGCGCTGCAATAGCCAATTTTATGCCATTTTTAATATTGCACCACCTAAAAGTGGATGAAATTAGTCCTAGAACTGAACTAAAATTTTTGCATATAATTATTTTTTAATAAGGCAAATAGGTCCTCCCTGAATTAAAAAAAAAAAAAAATCTGCCTATCATTCTATTGTCCATCGGCTCGAGTATAGACGGAAATTCGTTTTACTCCGATTAAATGATTGAAGCAGAAATTTAAGATGAAAACCAAAGTTCGTATGGCATTGAATTAAAATTATTAAAACATTAAAATGAGTAACTATTTTTTTTAAATATTAAAATGCATGTATGAAATAGAAGAAAGTTTTGGAATTGGCACAACCGACTAGTTTTAACATGATTTGCACAGTATAAAAATATAGAGTTGAAATCTTGTTTGCAGCTCTAAACAAAACAGAAAATAGCTCCTTATTTATTTATTTATTGTTTACTCATCTTTGATTTTCTGTATAAAGATGGTAGTATAGAATTATGATAATTAGGTTTATATGTATATTTACGACGACAATACAACATTTTAATAGTTTTAGAAAAAAGGGCTAATTTTGTCACTTCGAAAGACCCCACTCTTTAATGCTAATCCCAAGGGGGGGGGGGAATTAAACATATCTCGTTTATATTTCATTTACATGTATTTTTTTTTTGGCAGAATTCAGTACCAACACTAAATTTACGCATTGTAACGGAAATAATGTGGGAAAACTTAATTTACACTTAAAAAAATTAGATATGAACACTAGGGTGGATCGAATTTTTTTTTTTCACAGTGTCAAAACCTACCTATGCGGAAAAGATGTTCTCTTGGATGGAGATTAAGGGAAAAATAATAAAGAAAATTAATTTTAAAATTTAATACTGCCACAAAAGGGTTGAATTTTCGAAAAAAATTGAAAAAAGACCTAATTTTGGTTAGGTTATTTTTGTCAAAAACTAATTATTTTAAACATTTTTAAAAACCAACAATGCGGAAAAGATCGTATGAAGATTAAATAAAAAGCAATAATAAGTAATAAATTCGAAATTTAATACTACCACAAAAAAGTTGAAAATTCGATAAAATATTGAAAAAATGGAAAAAGATCTAATTTTGGTTAGATTTATTTTTGACGCAAAATAATCATTTTAATATCAATCAAAGCCTACCTTTGCGTAAGAAATATTATATTGCATGGATATTAAATAAAAAATAAATAAATAAATAAACTAATTTCGATATTTAATACTGCTGCAAGTGATTTAAAGTTTTGAAAAACTGGCAGTTCCAGTTTTTTCAGTTAGGATTTGTCTGCTTGTGTAGTGTGTAACTTAGTGTACCTTGAATATTACTGTACCATGACGTTGTTAAAAAAAATTAAAATAAAGAGAGAAAGAGAGATTAATTACACCCTATTTGGACAAAGATGACATAGAAAGATGACATAGTGGAACCTCATTGGTGTGTAACTAACACAAAAACCATTGTAGTGCACGCTTTAAGATCAGTTCCATATTTCGAATAACACATCCTTTAACATCTATGTTAACAGATATTCCGTCACAACCAACTTTGTCACATGTATATTATTGTTAACACATGACAAAAAATGTACGTCGTGTTTTCAAATTGTTTGGTACTCTCCCAGAATTTACATATAATGTGGCCGATATATTCGAAACCAAGTTCTTTTTTCAAGCTCAAGTCCGCTTCTATTATGATTTTTCTTCTGTTGTTTTCTAGTGATGTAGTCAGTCTTTACACTCATCAAAGTTTAAAGAAAATGGCCATGATCATAATCTTTTACAAAAGACTAAAGAGAATGGCTAAAACAATGGAGTGGTCTTTGGCTTGTTTTGTCATGCCGATTTTTTCTGTCAATAGCATTCTATTCATAGTTTTGTGAGATAATGCCCACATCTTGAAGTGCACCAGACATGAGGGCAGTACCTGCTTGGTCGGAAGTGCCCAAACTGTCCAATATTCTGGCTGATGCCAATCTTCGTCACTAGAGGTGATGTGACACCTAGCTCGGCAGCATTTTGGCTTTTCAGTGATAGCTGATGATGCAGAAAAGTGAGTTTGCTCCCAATACTTCGGTTTAGTTTACACTCAATACTCATATTCATATTCAAATCTATTGAACTGAAAAGATAGGCAGTATTTTCGGAAATGGTCCAAAAGACTGTGGTAGCTTTCAATATCTTATTTTGTTTTACAAGAATTAAGAAGAGCGCAATATTTGTCGTTAAACAGTTTAATATTTCTTAAAATGCTGCTGTGGTAAATTATTGAAATTGAATCTCATTTACAGGTCACTTGTAACTTATTAGCAACTCTTTCTCTCTGGCAGGAAATAAATAGATGTTGACCGATTCCTTTCTTCGGTTATTTTTTAAATACCAATATGTAAATTTTATAACTTTTTGTAATAGGGAGCATATTTACTGCCATATCAAAGCCAGACCCAAATAGGGTGTAATTCATCTCTCTCTTTCTCTCTTTATTTTAATTTTTAATTTTTTTAACAACGCCATGGTACAGTAATATTCAAGGTACACTAAGCTACACAATACACAAGCAGACAAATCCTAACTGAAAAAACTGGAACTGCCAGTTTTTCAAAACTATAAATCACTTGCAGCAGTATTAAATATCGAAATTAGTTTATTTATTTATTTATTTTTTATTTAATATCCATGCAATATAATATTTCTTATGCAAAGGTAGGCTTTGATTGATATTAAAATGATTATTTTGCGTCAAAAATAAATCTAACCAAAATTAGATCTTTTTCCATTTTTTCAATATTTTATCGAATTTTCAACTTTTTTGTGGGTATTAAATTTCGAATTTATTACTTATTATTGTTGTTTATTTAACCTTCATACGATATAACATCTTTTCCGCATTGTTGGTTTTTAAAAATGTTTAAAATAATTAGTTTTTGACAAAAATAACCTAACCAAAATTCGGTCTTTTTTCAAATTTTTTCAAAAATTCAACCCTTTTGTGGCAGTATTAAATTTTAAAATTAATTTTTTTTATTATTTTTCCCTTAATCTCCGTACAATAGAACATCTTTTCCGCATAGGTAGATTTTGATTAATGGGAATTTTTTTTTCGCCATAGACAATCGATCCACCCTAATGAACACTAAATGATTTTGAACGAGTTATTTAGTATATTTAATAATAAAAATTCAACAGTTTAGATTCTAATAGCAAAAATGTACATTCTTTATACGATGTTGAGTTTTTATGCAAAAAATGGCTAAATTAAGTATATAAAAATAATAGGCTGCTATGAAAATAATAATTTTTGAAGCGTTTCCTTCGGCGATATGACAAACTGAAAGAACATTTTTAACCCCCCTCGAAATACTATTCTACAATTTAAAAAAAAATCTTTTTAAACAAAATCAAAAACATCTCATACTTTATTTTTATAAAACAATTTTTTTCTGTTATCGACAATTTTTGTACTAAAAAATTCTTTTTTAATATTCATTTGAATTAAAGAAATCACCCTAAAAGGTATGCCTAAAAAATCAATTTAAATGTCTTTATTTCAAAGTACTTCTCCGATTTACAACCCATTACACAATCTTCCAGCATTTCTAAATAAAAGAAGTTTTATCATCGATTTGTCTTAATCGTTTGTGTCGTTTCAAGACATCAAAGGAACGCCGTATTGTTTCTGAATACGACATCAAACGAAACAGCGTCAACCTTTGATGTCAACTAACCGGTAAAAGAATATATCGTTGTGAATTCGTGAATGAATAACGAAGATTCGATAAATTCATTTAAGGGTGTATTTCGATTCAAATTGCTTATTTTCCGATTTATTTTTTAAATTATTTTTGCTCGCAAATGCATCAAACTGGGAAATTTCCTTATTTAGAAAGCCCATAAGGTGCCGTTCTTATCGAATCTTTAATAAATGCAGAAAATATTCAAAAAGAGCAATCAAAGTTGGCTTTTTGAACCGATTTTTCCGAAGCGGGAGATTTGAAAACGAAAAGAAGGGTCATACCGAGAAAGTAACTGTCCATAAATCGAATTCTAATGAATTGAGCGCAAAATGACATCACACTGCACCTTACACATCTCTTCAAAAATCACCTCGGCAAGTTTCATGTTTCTACTTTTAAAAATGAGTCTAAAATTGTATCAGAAAATGTCGAGCTGTTGAAAGTGGAAAAGCATTTTTTCAAATACAACCTTAATGCCAATAATGTTATCTGCCTGGAAAAAAGGTATCCTCACATTGTTGTTTACATTACATGCTTTTACAATGAGTGAACATAGGAGGTGAACAGAAGAATATGAGACTTTTGTGTAATGAAATAAAAGTTTCTTATTTATACTGTACTGTTAATCAAATATTACAATAAGATTTACAATATCATAATGTAATTTTGGTACTACTCTGTTATCCCGTCGACCAAAAAACCATCGCCAAACTAAAAGATTAAATGCCAATAATGGATGATCGTAAATGTCTTATTCAACGACATTATGCGACACACGTGTATAAAACTCCATTAAGTGATTTTTATTTCACTTTTTGATTTGTATTTTTATTAATATTCTACTAATTGTTTGTTTTTCGCTATTTAAAATGAAAATTATGCCCCATTTATAATTTGGCTGTGAATTTGGCGATTTGTATAATTTGGCGAAATTGAGTGACGGGATAACGAATTAGTACCGTAATTTTTTATATGAAATATTGGTTGTTACCCGTGATGTCTTTCACGTTGCATTAAGCAAAGATAACTGCATTAATTAAGAAAACATTTCACTCACGATAGTTTAAAACATATATAATTAGCACACATAGTTTTATATTTTATAGGAGATAATATGGTTATTCTTATTTACATGGGCCTTGACAAAACTCACAGAAATAAAAGAGAAATTTTGCGCCAGATAATAAGTAGAATCGCGAAAATGAAACTGAAACCACTTATACTGTGCATGCAACTCATGTTCTAGAAAAATCATGTTTTAGTGCACCACGGAACTTAATAACAAAGAAAGGAAAATCATGAGTCAAACCCATATAATGATAAAATATGCTTAAAAAAAACACTAACCGACTTCAAAAAAAGAATCAAGCTTGGCGATAACACATATGAATAGATAGTTTTAATATGCTTATAATTTGAAAACGGTTGCAACAGAAAAAGATAATTTGCGACAAATCATTATTTTTTTTTATCAAATCCAAATTTTTGTATTTAAAAAAATTCTAATCATCAGAATTTAATGAAATTAAAATGGGACCACATGGGTATCTTATACTTTCAACCAAAAATAGAATTATCAAAATTGGTTCACATTTAGGAAATTTGTGAGTGAACAAGAAATACATACAGGTCGAAATCTTAACCTCCTCCTTGAAGTCGGTTAAAAAACTATCCAACACTTCCAGAATACGTAAACAAAACTTCGCCATCCCATTTTCTTTTGCAGTTTTGTATATGATTTATATATTTGTATATATTCTAAATATCGTATTTACTGGTGTATATCGCGCACGCGTGTATAACGCGCACCCCGTAATTTACAAGAAAAAATGGCGTTTTTTTTAAACTCTCGTATATAACGCGCACCGTAAATTTCATATGCAAATGAATGTATAACTAATCAAATTTTAGTAAAGAAAGTCGAAACAAACATTGCATCAAGCAGCAAACAAGGCAAAAATATACATATATACAGGGTGTTTATAAAGTCCCGGTCCCATTTTGATATTTATTAACTTATAAAATAATAAAGATAGATTAAAATTAATAACATAAATAGTTAGATAGACGCAAAAAAATTCTTTACCCTTGTCAATGAACTTCCACGTGTTCCCCCTTCGTCGCACGGAGAATATCAATTCGATAGTCAATTTCACGCCAGGTAGCGGCAAGCATGGTCCATTGACTATCGACTATCGGTATCCATTGACTATCGACTTGATATTATCCGTGCGACGAAGGGGGCACACGTGGAAGCTCATTGACAAGGGTCATGAAACTTTTTGAGTCTATCTAACCATTTATGTTATTGATTTTAATCTGTCTTTATTATTTTGTGAGTTACTAAACATCAAAATGGGTCCGGGACTTTATAAACACCCTGTACTTCGGCTAGGGACAGGGAATGACTGACTGCAGTGCGAATTGCTAATTAGCGTTTAAATAATGATAGTAGCTCTGTTGTATAAGAAAGTTCAAAGAGTGAAAAAAAAAAGATGCAGTATTGCTTCAATTAAGTAAGATTTTCGCAGTGATTATGACTTCTTTGAATACATTCAATGATTCATAGGTATATCGCGTGATTGCTTCCAGCAGTAAAAAATTATTCCGTGTATAACGAGCACCTAGGAGTTTTGCCCTAATTTTCAGAAAAAAGTGCGCGTTACACAGGAGTAAAAACGGTAGTATGTAAAAATTTAGTTTAGTTAAAAAAAAAAAGAAAAAAAGAAGATTAAAATTTACCTTCAGCAATTTCTAAAAAGGCAAAAATCAGTAATTTAATATATATATATATATATTATGAAGATGTTGCAAAGATTTAATTTTCCATCAATATGTATTACAATTTAATTGATAATATGTGTATTTATTCAGTATTGTACATAAAAAAAATATTTTTATATACATTCATTGTACGTAATAATTTCAACGTAGAATGTTATCAAAAAACACAAATAAATAAATACAAAAATAAACTAGTCGTTGGGGGCCCACCGTAATACTTACCCATAATGGATATGTATATGAAAATAAAACATGTGAAAACTATTTATACAATGCATTGCAATTCATGAACAAAATTTAAATATTGTTAATATACATAGTAATGCTATATTAAAGAACTGCTAATGTACCCATTTCGACAAATTATATAAAACGCCAAACGACTCAAGTAGTACCGAACTGCGTAAAAGAAACATCCTTATAACTCTAAAAATAATAATTCTATTAACTAATAATTAACTGCGTCGGATTAAGCGTCTCTTTTTCAATTTAAATATACCTCTGAATAGAAATTTGAATGAAATACAGGGTCATGAAAAATCGAAGAATGTGGAAATTAAGATTACAAATATCTCGGCAACTCATAATCCGATCGACTTCGTTTTTGATGCAAAATTTGTATTATTTTATTGCCTTTTATTTCCATTCCTTAAAATAAAAAAATTCGAAAATTTTTATGTACCTTTCATCAGAAGGAATTTTTCGAGAGTCCGAAAAAAATAGTTCCGGATAATCGAGGTTTTTGATACTAAATAGGCTTCGTCCCATTCTTACATATTAAGTACATGCAAAATTTCAAGTCTCTATCTCAATTTGTTCGGGAGATAGAGCGTTTACAGACAGACAGACAGACAGACGGACGGCAATTTTTTTTTTTCTAAAAATATGCTTTTCGGAATCTCCACTATCTGAAACGTGTAAATCCGTCAATTTTTTTTTTTCGATTTTCAAAACGATTGCAAGACTTACCCTATACTACGTATGATGGGTAAGTAAAAATTAGCAAACCCCGTGTTTGAAAGCCATTCAGACTGAAAGCCTTTTTTTTTTTTTTTTTTTTTTTTTAAGTTTTAAAATGTTTTTCTAATTCTGCTCCTTTTAAATCGTATATCTAATTTTATTTATGTAAAAAAGAATGTGTAGAAAACAGTTTTTTTTTCATAATTTAAGACCCTAAAAAGAAGTTTTAGGTGTTTTTCTCATTTGAGTGAACGATAGGTTTTAGTTTACCTTTCAGCATTTTCTTAAGGTTAAGAATAAATGTTCGATTATTTTATAAAAACACTGTTAATACGCTCTATTACATTAACTCAAGTATTTGATACATTAACCCACTTTGCTGAATTTTCCAAATAGTAATTTTAAAAAATCTAATTTATTATTATCATATTTATTCTTATGTTATTTACGATGCATTCGGAAAAATTCTGCAATGTATTTGCATTCGAGATTATTTTAGTTCATTCAAAATAGAAATAATGATTTATGTGCTATTGAAATAAATAAAAATTTTACAAAATAATGCTGTCGTACAGGAAACAAGTATGAAGTTATTTACGGAAAAATAGGTATCTTTTACGAACATCGCGTTAATTTAACAGATTTTAAATGCAAGGTTGTATTTTGAATAGATTGAAATTATATCCGTAAACTTTTTGCCATCTGTGGCTTTGATCAAGAACAAACCTTATTAAGATTTATTAGAAATTAAAACATAAAATAAATGTTGTGTTAAAACTTACGAATGTAAAAGTCGCACATTCTTTATAATTTTTCTTCATCCCATATTTGAAACTTGAGTATCAATTTTCATCTTAAAATTCAATTTTCATCTGGCACTTTTTCGTTAATTTTAACGGCCTATTATCTAAAAATCTATTTATTATATATTTTTTAATATGTTAAAATATTTCAAGATGTTATTCTGGAAATATCTATTTTGCACTAGCAAAATATATTTTGTAAACGATATATTTTTATTAAAATTGTCCCGAATCCTCCTTAATCACATGTGTCAGGTTTCGCTGCAGTCCTGTAATTTTCAGACAAAGAAATTCGGCGGCTTTCAGTATTTTCTTATGAAAAATCTAATGTACTATTATTTTAACACAATCAAACTGGTTTGTATTAAAATAACAGTATATCTACGTATCCATCGATATATGGTTTGGTTTGATTTGTTTTTGTTTTTGTTTATGCCGGCCAATTATCTACGCTTGGGATATAGGCCCTAATGGGTGGGATGCCCTCCAAGGGGGTCTTTCTAAGAGAACCTAACCCGTATTCACGCAAGGAAATCCCAGGTTTGAAGAAAACCACGGAAAACTCCGAACGGTTAGGCCGACGGTCGCGATTGGGTTCGAACCCAGCACTTACCGTCTACCAGTTTTGGAGGCAGAACCTCGCAGTCACTGGTGGGGCCCATCGATATATGGAGTTCCATTACCTCCGGTTTATTCTGCCGAGTTGTCTAAATGACAGACCAGATGTAATGACCAATAAGGTTATGCTAGCGAAAAATTTCCAGCCGGCTATCGCCCAGTTAGCTTAACAGGTAAAGTTTTGGCTTTGTAAAGCAAGTGTCTGGGTTCGATTCCCACCCTGTGCGATTTTTCGCTCAGATGGAAAGATTCCATTCGTGTGAAAAAATCTATTCTTAAATCGGTTTAAATTTCGCACTTTTCTATTTTATTGAAAAACACTAATATTTTACCTGAAAAATAACGGGAACTATACAAATCCTATATATGATAGATGAAAAAAGAAACAAGTCGGAAATTGCGCGCGAAGCGTAGCAAATGAGGTGTGCTCGTATTATAATGAAGTTTTTGCAAGATTCAGATCTTTCTGTAATAGTATACAATTCTTCGGATTGTATAGTAACCGAAATCTTTTGTGAGTCCTTGTAAATACTATCTGCTTACTATTATACAGGAAGTAACATGTAGTAATCATCAGCAACATATTTCAATTTCATAAAGTGTGAAAAAAAATTAATGTAAACGCGATTCAAACAATGTTTCCCTCTGTACCATTATGCTGTGGCGCGAACTTTTGAAATATATTGGGTGGGCTCAAAAAAATGTGAATAAATACATAAATATTGGGTGGGCTCAATTAATAATGAGTAGATGGAGATATAAAATTAATGGGTGGGCTTGCGCCCCATGTGCCCATATAAGTTGGTTCCACAGCCATTATGTAAGGTAACACTTTTCTGTGGTCCTCTAAATTAATGAAAAGTATTATTTGCACCACAGATTGTATAAAATGTATATTGTAGTATATACTTCATCAATACTTCGCATACTTTTATGCATATCAATTTTATTATGTTTAAAATCAAGTAACCTCATTAAAATGCACTTGAAACTGATTTTTTTCCATTGGCCGTAATTTAACGCAGCACTTTTAATCGTCCCTGTATTTGATCTATGCGTCCGATTGTCATAAAATTTGAAATAACTCGACAAAAGTATGCAACAATTATATATTTTAAATTTTAAATGATTCGTTTGGGTAATTTTTGGACGGACAGATATACGGACAGAACGACGACTATAAGTGCTTCGTGTTTACATAATTACTAACACACCTAAAAAGTAGTAAAACTAAATTTAATGTATATCCATTCTAGGTTTCTATGAATTATATAGGTATGCAGTGTATCAGTTTTGGCTCTTTCTTTAATGACCAATGGAAATTAAAGAACAAAAATTTTAATTTAATAATAAAAAAAGCTCAAACACATTACTTGCGTAAGATTTTTGAAACACACAGTGTATAAAATAAACTTTTAAATAAAACTAAATATGACATCCCCTAAAAGGTTTTCCTTAGACCCGTCTAAAATAAAACATTAAAGGCTGTGGAGTGTTTTTTAAGCCATTTTTCTCTCGGTTTGCTACCTTCAAAAAAGTCGATTTTTAAATTTATTTTTCTTGAAAAGTATTTTGAAATTTTGAAAATATTAAAATAGGGTAACATTCCCAGTAATTGGCACATTAAGAATTTGTCTTTAAACTTACTTCTGTTTCCATCACCAAGAAATAAAATATTTACTTGCAAATATTTTTAAATCAAAGAGCGCATATCTGTGCATCTATTTTGCCCACTAAAAGCATTTATTAAAAACTAAAGCAAAATATTTGAAAAAGTATTTTTATAAAAATATATTTATAAAAAGTTGCAGTAATCACCAGTAATTGGCAACTAGACTTTTACACAGTTAAAGTAACCTTTTTCAATTAAACAAAACTGTTGTCAATTAAAATTTAAAATATATTATAAATCAGATAATAATGAATTGAAAAGCATGCCTTTCTTAATCCAAAGAAGAAGCATATGCAACAAAAATGGCTAATATGATACAACCCATAATCAATTTTCTTTCTAGGCACTATTGTCATCGAGTATCGTAAATCAAAGTTATAATCTTTAAAGAAAATGAGCATATAACTGGTATATGGTCTTGTATTTTTAAAAGACTGGATATAAATCTTAGGACTTTTAGGACATTTTGTAGGATGTGCCAATCTCTGGTGCCTGCCAATTACTGGGAATGTTCTCCTATTAAAAATGAAGATGAAAACAAGTAAGTTATTTTGTAAAACTATTGTGAGTGGTTATATATATATTTACTTTCATACATGAATAGATGTTCTAAAGATATTAATTTGTAAGTGTTACATAATATTTTAGACACTTATTTCAGTATAAATTTGATAAAAGTGAAATAAAAGCACACAAGATATTAAGTTTCACTTGATTTTTTTAATGTTCAATTATTATATCGACATTAAAACAAAGAAACAAGAAATTAAATAATAAGTTTATTTAAGAAGACATTATACACGGTATAAAAAGTTTAAATATAATATTCCTAGTAGCAAACCAATATTGACCCAACGTTGCGCCAATATTTCATCTATTTGAATATATTATAGCCAATAAAGCCTCAATATTGCTCCAATATTGGGATATTTACTTTTTTGCCCTTACTTAGCCAATATTTGCAGTAAATATTATCCCAATATTGGGGTTTCATTGGAAATATTTGCAATGAAATTCCAATATTTATCCAATATTGGCGTTTTATTGGCAATATTTCTAATGAAACCCAAATATTGGCATAGTATTGGCTGTAAATATTGGCTAAATAAGAGGAAAATGTAAAAATCCCAATAATGGGGCAATATTTCATGCCAATATTGTGCCAATGTGCCAGTATTGCTCCAAGATGTAGCCAATATTGGTCCAAAATTGTTTGGCTATTGGGAATATACACTTGCTGCCAAAACTCTGCGTACAGGTGATCATATTTAAAGTTCATGCTAAAATTACTATCGTAATCTCGCTTAGGAAAATTAACATAATTCTCACTTATTCTTCAAGATTACCTGATTTAAACAACAAAAAATATTTCGACCTTAACATGAAAAAACAAGAATGACCGCCAAAGAATGCCAACAACCCCTCCAAAAGTCAGCGTACACTTAAAAAATATAGCTTTTAAGAACTTTTTATTGTGAGATAATTGCGCCAATTTTAGTTTTTTCAAGTGATTGTAGGCTTTTACTACCATTTATATAGAATTTGAGATTTTGAATGCTTTTATTGTTCCATAGGAGGTAACAGAAAGGAAATCGATACTGCTGAAAGTCAAATCATCGTAGATCTTTGAAATAGGGAAATACCCCTGACATTAATTGGTAAAACTATTAATAGAAAACATTCATCGAATCACAAAGTGATCATGAACTACAAATCAACAGGATTTTTAAAATTCAACCCAACGTACGACCGGACGTCTGCACTGTCGCCTCGAGAATCAAATTTTGTAATACGTCTTGTAAAAATAGATCCAGGACTATCAGCTTCACAAATAGCTAAAAGTGTTTCTCAGAGATTTTAAAAAAAGGTGAGTTCAACCACAATCCGAAGAGAACTAAAAAAGCATGACTATCATGGCCGAGTTACATGGAAGAAGCCATTCATCTCTCCAGTGAACAGAGCTTAAATAATGGCTTTTGCTAAAAAAACATCTAAATAAAACACGTAACTTTTGGAAACAGGTAATATATTCAGCTGAATATAAATTTTGTATTTTCGGTATTTAAGAACGAAAATATGTCTGTAGGAAATCCGGTAATCTTTTTCTGACTGTCAGACATGGAGTAGGAGGCGTTATGGTTTAGGGGTGCATGCGAAGCAATGGGGTTGGTAATCTTGAGTTTATTGAATCAATAATAAATAAAATTGATTATTTGAACATATTAAAGAAAAATCTCAAGACAAGTGCCGAAAAGATTAGAGTAAGTGAGGATTTTTAGTTTTAGCAGGACAATGACCCCCAAGCCTACAGCATACATTGTGAGATTATGGCTGCTCTGCCATGTGCCATACCAACTCCATAGACTACCTCAGTTTCCAGAATTAAACCCAATAGAGCATTTGTGGGTTTTACTAAAGCGGAGAATCAGGGAACACGTAATAACACCCAAAGAAATGCTGAAATATGTCATGGTAGATGAATGGAGCAAAATAACCACACTAGAGACATCTAAGATAGCTGAATCTATGCCAAACAGGCAGAGAGAGATGACAAAAAGGAGATAACCTACAATCTATTAACTTTTGATTACAATCCACTATCGTAAAGTTTTTTTCCCGTGTACGCAGACTTTTGGTGCACACGATTTATGTCGTTCTTAAGTTATGAATTTTTGTACTATTTTATGCAACGATCAAGTGATTGTTGTTTATACTATTTGAATTTATGGAGTTATGGGAATCACCGAAAGACTCCATTTATTTGGTGATCGTTGCATGAACATGAAAGATGATCGCCTGTACGCAGACTTCCGGCGGCAAGTGTATATCATCATCTTCTTAACCGTTTTAATTCCATTGCCATATGTAGATATGTGAAGGCATTTTTCCTTTGATCACTTTGCAAAATTTTAATAGCTTAGTTACTAAGGATAAATTCACTTTCTTACTCTATTATATACAGTATCATCTGGTTTATCATACGTAATTTTTCCTAGGTTTTACTTTTACTTTTATTATGTTTCATGTCATAAAAAGATAATCATGCGATTGTGGTCAATGATAAAACATATAGTTGTACCTTTCGTCATAAGTTGTCTAAGCCATTTATCATATTATGAACCTTTCTTTCTTTTCCCCATTTTACTCCCCATGGGGCAATTTTCAATCTTTTTTTTTTTTAATCGTCGCGTTTTATTGGCTCACATAGGGTTTTCTTACGGAGCTTTCCGATAAATATTATTTGTAATGTATGAAAATTTCAAAGAGAGGGGTGGGAGGATATATTCCGAGTATCGTGTTAATTAGAATCTTGAGAGGGACTTTTAAAAATTTGATTGACATCCAGCATGTGGTGCACCATTTCAAATTTCTGTGACCGATAGTTCATGATATACACCTTCTTCCTCACTTTGGCCAAGCGTGGACACTTTTCTGAATTTTACCGACACTCCTCATGGGATATGCAGTTGGAAAGTCCCTTGACCACTTTTTCATACTATGCTCTTTCGTTGTCCCTTCCCGGAGACATGTTTAACATATTCCAATAGGAGGTCTTCAACTTATAGACAAATTATGGAACTGATCTCAAATGAATGTGTGTATATTGGAATTACCACAAAGGTTTAAGTATCTAGAACTCATTCTTTGTGAAGAACTGAAATGAAGATATCAAATTAAAAAAATAAAAATTCATATAATGTTTGTGTTTGCCATTTTCCCTTTATCATGAAAATTTTTTTTAATAAATTTGTTATTAAAATCAAGAACTTGTCGAAGAAAAGTCGAGAACAACTTTTCATCAAAATGTTTTAATCTCAATCCACATCACAGATTATATTTATTAATTAAGAAGGTAATCTGTCGTCAATTAAAATGAAAAAAAGTGAAAATCATGTGAATTACACAATTATTGTTGTTTTTTAAAATGTCTGAACATATACTTTGTTTATGCGTACAAGTTACACTTTAAAAAAAAGTTAATTGATTAATTTTGTGTTTTATGTTAGATTTTGATTAATTTTGTGTTTTAGATTAGATTTTGATATTAACAATATACCAGTAACATTATCTATTGTTTTGAAATGATTTTCAAGCTTTTTATTTGGAATTTACATTATGTAGCCACTTTGAAAAAGAAATGTATTTTAGTTCGTGAAATCGTATATAATTCAAAGACAGTTTGACATTTTCCCTTTTTATTTTTTTATTGCGCCGATGATAAATGGAAATAAGGTCCTTCATAGGTGCATTCTCTTACACCTGTTTCATAAATTTATCAGATTTCATCTGATTTCCATCTGATTGGTGTGCATCATTAACTCTTATATAACTAGACTAAGAAATAGCAATCTTTCTTCAAGCCGTCATCAACCTCCATACCATCACGTGATGGTGGGGAGAATGCGCGCCAAACCGGTTTCTCCCGCCGATCCCACCAGCCACAAAGACCTTTTTTGACTGCGTTACGTTCTTTTACTATGAGAATGAAAGCAGAAAATTGCCAAGAAGGGATCATCGCCAAAAAAGACACCCTTTTGGCGAGGAAAACTCTCGCCAAATCTCGGTTATTCCTGCTTCAAGAATCCCCGAAGTGAACAAAGGGATCCGTTATCTAGTCATTCCTGATGTATGGTGTGCATAACATTTTTCAACTGAAAGTTTAATTCTGTAATTAGGCCGTGGCAGCCTAGTGGTCATAGCACATAACTCCGGAAAGAAATATCTAGAGTTTCATGGTCGACGATACCAAAGACCAACCGAGTGTATGTAGTGTACCAATTCTTTAAATAAAGTGACTCTGGAAGTCATGTTTTCGGTCTCAGTAGTTACCATGGACATAGATCTCTGGAGAAACATTTCTTTCCCCTTCAGAGATATATTGAGATTGAAGAGGCGGCGTTGTTTGGTGCTGCCATCTATTGGCAGCGTTTCCGAACCTCTTCTTCCGCAGAAGTCAAAGTTCCAAGTTTCTGGGTTCAGTCTAAATGGAGGCTTCAGCAATGCATCTTGTCTTTTGGGCACACGCCAACAACAACAATTCTGAAATTATTTTTTCAAAACAAACATTCTTAAAATTCTGGAGAACATCAAATACATAAGTTAGTTGTTAATAAAATGTCTAAAATAATGTTAATAATTTTAAGCATATTAAACTGATACTCATTTTGGTGCACCACAAGAATCATGCGCTTTAAAATCCAACAATTGTTTTGCATTTTACATGTTGCATACAAATTATATAAATCATTTACAAGAATGTACAAAAATATGCGGATACACTTTTGTTGTTTACTGTAAATTACTGAAAGGAAATTATCAACTATTTTTCCTAATTGAGCTAAATTTGAACGAAATCGATAGAGCATATACATAAGTTCACAACAGAATTCCAATTATATCCGATTATGATGGTAATTTGAGGTAATGTTAATGGTAATGAAGGTTACATTTTCAAATATTTTATTCATTTTCTTCAAATTGTTTGCATCTATATCATCTTATGATATATTTATTAAACATTTATTATCATACATTATTAAGTGTTTTTATTACAGTATTCTGAGTGCGTTGGATAATGTTACATAAGCTATTCTTAAGATTACCTATTATGACTTTTATTTCTTGTTGCAATATTAATTTATTATTTTAGCATGAAATATAGAACTTCTGTTGTTTCTAAACTCTTTTCTTGAAACTGCTGATAAAAAAATATCTTAAACATTGTTAGTTTGAGATCTTCACTATTACTGATCAAAAAACCCTTTTGTTTTATCTAAAATAAATGGAGACATAAGATTGCATGTCCCGGAGAAAAATATCGAATGTATTTTTATTGCCCTTTACGATTCAATGAGCAATTCAGTTTTATTTGTAAACAACACGTGCTTCGAAATCAAACAGAATTGAGTATTTTCATATCTGTTTTATTATAAAACTGCAAAATTCATTTTTCGAAATCAATCTCTTCATTTTTGTTTGTTTATTGATTACTTTTTTATAAAATAAAGGATGCTTCAATATGATAAGCTGCATTTCACAAAGTGTTTTCATATGAATGGCATGCGGGTGATTTGGTACAAGAGACGATATTTCAATATTTTTTTAAAGAACTCCTAAGTATTAAGAATTTAGCCTCAAGGGGATACATTACCTTTATTTTGAAAAAATTGAATGATACTGTAATACATATGTGATGGCACATAACTTAATACTAAAAATTAAACACAATTTAAAACAAGACAGATGTGACAATCCCAAAACTTTCTTCTGTCATATGCATGTTAATACTTTCTGAAAAATGCAGCACAGCAGCGCCAGTGGTTAGGTGGTTGGAACTAATCAACAACTTATGTCAACTTATAACTGAACTAGATGAAAATCCGTGCATTAGAATTTGAGATAGAGTTCTTGAAAAATCTTTAAGAAAAAAAATTCTATAGCAGCGTCACATGTTCAGTATTGTTCATCAAAAACTAATCAAGATAATTTTTTTATCAAGTACTAACTGAATCTGAGGTTTGATGAAAATCCGTGTGTCAGTTCTTCAAATACATTTATTGCGAAATAATGAAAAATGCAGCATAATAGCAACATCTGTAAGGTGATGTACACCAAAAAATAAACAGCACTAATCTCTTTCAGGGACTAACTGAATCCGCAGTTTTAGAAAAAATCGTGCATTAGTTTTTAAAATAAAGATATTCCGATAATCACGAATAATGCACCGTGGCAGCGCCATCTGTTGAGCGATTTACAACCAAAACGTAATAAGCACTGTACTATATCATGTACTAAGTAAGTATAAAGTTTTATGAAAATCCATGCACTAGTTCTTCATAATCCATGCACTAGCTCCCCCTCGGGGGATATGCACGACAAACTTACCACATCTAATTTATACTAAGGTCTGACAGAATATAATAACAGAAATTAACAGACTCTAGTTTTGTGAAATTCCGTGCATAGTTTTTGAGATAGAGCAACCACAAAATTTTTGTCACATACAGACAGATTCAGACTCAGTCAGACATTTTGTAAAAAAAAAACGTGTTTTTCGGGTTCTCTGACCCCTAAAATGGGCCAATCCGACGAAAACCGGATTTTGAAAATTTTCACGAATCTAATACTTTTTTCTTGTTAAGAAAATTAAAAAAATCTTTTAGAAAAACCTGTTTTACTAAAAAATTTTTTTTCAAAAATTAAACTTAAAAAAAAAAATTACTACTTTTATAAATATGAATTTTTTGCTTCTATTTTTTCGATATTCATTAAAATATGCTACATAAAACTGTGTATGGATTTTTAGATGTAGAGAATTTTAGATTTGATATGATTTTTTACTATCATGTGTATTAAAAATGAAGAAAATTCATCAAATTCGCAATTTGAGTAATTTTTATAAACTAACCATAAAGTCGAATGTTACATCCATGTAAAAAAAAAAAAAAAAAAAAAAAAAAAAAAAAAAAAAAAAAAAACATTAAACGCACCATGGATAACAAGTAAAAAAAAGTTTCCAACCTCTATGTAAATTAGAAAAAAATCCTAAGTATTTCTCGAACAAGCAAGTTATAAAAATAGGAACAGGGAGAAAAATCAGATTTCATTTATATGGCTCATTGCGCTGGATCTTTTAAAAATTATTTCACGATCTCGCCATGTAATGGTCGTATAGGTAAAAATGAGGAGTCAAAATATTCAAAATTAAAGAAGCTTTCAGTTAATATAAAATAAAACAATGATATTTTGATCAATGCCAAGATGTTGTGTTCCCTTAGCAAAAATCAAATACTTGCGATAAATTGCACTGTTTTGCCTGCCGGACAGACCAGATGTATAGACAGACCAGCCATAAACTTCTAATCGGACGACTGTTTTTCTTTAGTAATTGTAACAGATTGGGTCACCACATTACTAAAAGATATTCAGTTCTCTAGCCCTCTAAGCCTCTTGCAAATGGGTAAAATTGTAATGTTGTTTTCTCTGCATTTTATTTTAAAAGCTCAGAAATATGATTTTTTTCAACATTACAAAAAGAACTTAATTACAAATCTGAATGTAATCCTCGAGAGTATTTTTAATTCGAAAATGCATTGAAAATTCGTCAAATCTATAGAATTATATTGTTTTAAATATTTCTTATATTGCAGTGAAACCTGATGGTTAGTGAACGGAATATTACGTTGCTAACACTTAGATGGCTAGAGCATGTACCATCTGTTAGTTTTCCAATATGTCTTTGCTAAATGGCGGTGATTTGAACAAAGAAGTTCATATTTTCGTAATCTTTTGCGAACTTGATCAAAAAATAATCATTGAAAAATGCATACTTTTTGGTCCAATAATTCCAAACAAAAGCAGTTACCTTTTTTAAAAAACAATTATTAACTAGAAAAATTGCTCGATAAAATAAAGTTAGTTCAGTTTTAAGAGTAAGTTTACAATGTTACAACAAAGTTATGTTCATTAAGCAAATACGATTGTATAGATTTCGAATATTACGAAACAAATTGGGGTAACAATCTATACACTTAAATAAGGTACCCTGGGGTAATAACGCCAGGCGGGGTAATAACGCCAAGTGCTTATATTTTGCATAATTACGAAATAATCAGGTAAATGACACCCACGTGCTCTGCGCAGAAGGGTTTTGAGTCATATAAATCACAAAAAACAGCTTCAAGTTAATTTGTTTCATTTTTAGGTCTTATTGTTTTTACAAGCAACTAAAATTAACGCTTGATCTAAAATTTGCGAGATGCGTTTTGTGATGTGAAGACTATCTTTTTATCCGGAAATACTTTGTTAATTACATAAATTTGTAGTGCATTTCATGTACTTTTAAAATGTTGTTGAAGATTTTGGATATCTTCTCGAGATAATTTGTAATTTAAAATGTACTGCGCAATAATTATACCGGGGTAATAACGCCAATCCTTGACTTTAGTACCCCGGTTGATTCCCTACAGTTGCCGAGCTACATCCTAAATACTGATTCAAATAAACACAGTTAAAACTGTGCAATGTCTCTCATATTTCTATTTAAGCGGTCCTTTTTAAGCAAAAAGAAGCTCATGATCTGATATTCTTTTGCCTCACCCCCCTCCCTCACCACACCTTTATTTTTCTTACACTTTCACAAAAAATTGAACATTTTCAATAGCTTAGAATGCAATTTGTCAATTTCTAAGTTTGTAGAGTTTGTATTTTTAGAATTGGGCTACCTACATGCAATTATTTCACATTATTTCACAGTTTTGTTTGCATGGCGTTATTACCCATATAGGTGGGTAATAACGCCAAATAGCATTCGTCAAGAAAAAACGCCATTACATTTTATGAATACATATCTGTTAAATTATTTTATTTTATATAGATAGTCAATGAGTTGCTCTATCAGATCCTATATTTGTTTGAAAAATACAATCTAAAACTAAGCCGTTAAAATTGGTAGAACCTTAACGTGGCGTTATTACCCCAGGGTACCTTAATATAGAAAATAATTTTAAAAAACCACCTTTTTTATTAAATAATAATAATAAAATATCAACCTTCAGTTTATGGTAAAACATAAATATGTTTCTTGAATACGAAAGGTCAATCTATGGTAACTTACGTTACATTTAGAACTATTTTCAGTCATTTTAGTAACGAGGTGGAACCCGTCGAAATTCGACGAAAAAAAAAATCTTTAAGAAAGAACTGTTTCATTGTTGTATAATAAATCTACAAAATTAGTTAAAGTAAAAAATACATCTTATATTGGTCGGTATAACTCTCAAACAAATATTATTTTAAGCTGAAATTAAAAAATACTATAAAATTCAATTGTAAAATTATTAAACGAAATAAAACTGAAATTCACCGGATTTTATAACAGATGATATTTTTTTTAAATAATGCACGCATTTTAATTTAATTTTTTTTAAAAGAAAATGGAGTGATTCTATTGCCACAATTACAAAAGTGGTACTAAAAATTATAAATAAATTAATATCTCAAAAATAAATTAAGATACAGCTTTGAAACAAATTGCATTTAAAAATACATTTTTTTTTCTCTATACAGCTGTGTAAAAATTTTAAATGTACAATGTTTAGAAGTGTAAAATTTGTAATATCGAAAATATCAAAACCGAAATTCCATGGGAAAGTATTGCGCATTTTTAATTCCTATTTTTCTTTTCAATTTTAAGAGAAAAATGGAGTGATTCTGTTGCCGCAATTACAAAATCGGTAGTAAAAACTACAAAAAAATTAACATTTCAAAAATAATTTGAGATACAGCTTCCAAACAAATTGCATTTAAAAGTAATTTTTTTTCTCTATACGACGGTGTAAAAAATTAAAATATGCGATGTTTAGAAGTGTAAAATTTGCAGTAACGAAAATTGCAAAGCCGAAATTGGAGAGGAAAGAGTTGCCATTCGGAAAAAGACGTATGTGTTACGCACAGATACGTTTGGCCTTTATAATATAGATATAACACACACACAAAAAAATATTCAAAATGCTAATCTGACATGACTTATTGATTAACCTTATTCAAAGATCAATTTAGATGAAAATTACCTAAATTTAGGATAATTTTTTAAAATTATGGCAGTTATAGTTATTACGGTAACTGACATCACTGAAATAGGAATGTAAGTTATCATATAAAGTGTCATTTTCATTATCATTTTTTAGGTAATTTTTATCCCAATTAACCTTTATATAGGTTTCAATGACAAATCATATTAATTTTACATTTGAATATCTTTCAGTTTTATAGTGCTAAAATTACTACAGTAAACTGCTTCAAACGTAACATAAGTTACCATGGAATGACCCTGAAACGAATTTTACTACGTCAATACTTTTAATAAAAAATTTGAAAAATCTAATTATACTCAAATGAATTCGTTACTTAAGACTGTTGGTCATTCTGCTTCCGTATTTCCTTGGGTAATGCTAAGTTTATGAACGTTTCGTGTTTCTTATATTTAAAATAGCTTGCTGGAAAATAAAAAATTTTAATTTTTTTCGTTATTTTGTTAAAGGATGTCTTTCAATTTTCTTAGTTTTCCAAATAATCCTAAAACTTATGTCTTATTTTTCATGAAGTGTTAAAATTTTACTCGAAATTCATGAACTATTCACACATAATATATTACATTAAACATAGATTTTAAAAACAATTTGACAAGTTATAAAAATAAAAAATAATTAAATAAATATTTTAAATATAAAAATGCATGAAATTTTTTTAACATTAAAAAAAAAAATTAAACGTGTGGCAAACGATTTATGAAGGATCTACATCGCCCAATTCTATTTACTAGACACTAGGCTCTGCGGTGCTTTAAAGTATGTGGAGAGCCCAACGCGAGAACTCGGTTTTTAGTTTCCAAGAATACTTGGTACTTGTTTTATCGACCCCGAAGGGATGAAATGCTGGGTGTACCCTGCCCAATCGGGAATCGAACTCACAACTTGCAGCGTCACAGAGAAGCATGCTGACCACCACACCACTGGATTTTTAGACTTAACATTACAAGGGAAATTCGAAAGCTAAGTATCCGGCAGGCTTAAAACGATCATTAAAATTACAAGCGATGTCATATTTTATTTAGCAATTTTTTAACCGTTAAACTATGATTCTATGGAAGCTATGCCGGATCGAATTAAACCCAGTTTATGGAGAATCCGAATTGCATTATCCGTCTAAATACTATGTTATAAAGACACATTTCTTAATCTACGAATTTTAAAACCCAAGATTCCAAAAAAGATATAAATTTTATAAATAACATTATAGTTTATAAATATATTTTTATATTTATAAAAAAAAAAAATATTAAAAAACTAATTAAAATACTATTTTTAGTGTAGTAGCAAACAACATTTAAATGCATTACTTGCTTTTTTTTTTTTGCTATACCATGTATTGCAAATAAGAATTAAGAGGATAATAAGAATTTGGAAAGCATTATTTAGAGCAAAATCTGAAAACCACATTCAAACATAATACGGTAGCTGTAACTTTAAACTACCCTAACTCTAGTTTTAAATCAGATACAGACACAATTTAAGCATAATTCGTCAGTTAAAAAATTGGATTTTAACAATGAAAAATCGATATTTTGATCAAAATCATGTTTCAACGATGGGCTAATACCTAAACAAAATTTACAATAATTTATAACTAAATCGTATAAAAATACATTTCTAATGGTCAATTTTGGGTTCTAAAAAGAGATTTACAAAATCTCATTTGATTGCAATTTTTACATATTCATTAGCAAAAACTTATTCAAATACTTCATGTTTTTTTTTTTTAAATAGAAATATTGACTGAGAACTCTGACAACACATTACCATTCTATTCAATTCATTTCAGAAAATATGTTTATAATGACTCCCTCGAGAACAAAGTATTACACTAATGATCTGCACTGGAACGATAAGAGGTGTCGGTCTTAGAGACTCGAATCTATTGATTACATTTGCGTTTGCACGATAATCTATACATATAATAAAACAGTAGGACCCGGTGTGTCTGTACATTGAAGATAATTGACAAAAATGGAGTCAGGGCGATAAAAGAAAGCCAATGAAACACAAAAAAATTTTTTTTGAATTTTTTGTCTGTCTGTCTGTCTGTCTGTCTGTCTGTCTGTTTGTTCGAGGTTATCTTCGTAACTACTGAATGGATTTTTATGCGGTTTTCACTAATGAAGAATGCACACTCCCGGGCAGTGTATAGGCTTTGTTTCATCAAAATCGGACAACAGACAAAAAAGTAACAAAAAGAAACAAAAGAAACTATTAGGTGCGCTGCTCACGTTTTTTAGTACATAACGTTTTTTAGTACATATAAAATCCAATAGATGTCACTGTGCGATTTTAAAACGCGCTATCGTTATGTTTTCGCCAGTCTACTTAAGTATGAGAAAGTTTCAAGCTGGCTGTCGTTCCATGTGGTTTAGTCGGTAGAACGTCAGTGCGCCATACTGATGGCCCGGGTTCGATTCCCAGCATGGAATTTTTTTTCACTATGTTGGCATTAACGCCTATAAGCAATTAAAAGAATTTGAAATATTGTATTCAAGGCGAATTTTCTCTCTGGGAAAATTTCCTTGCATTAATATGTCAGTGTAATTTTTTTTTCGATTTAATTTTTTTTTTCGAAACTTTGTTTTTCTTAAAAAATTACAGTAAATATTTGATATTTCCCAACGTTTTTTGAATGATCGACTTGCTTTTTTTTTTTTTTAATGTATGTCTGAACCTTATCTAACTACTTCTTCAAGATTTCTTTAGATAAACCGACCAGCGTAGCGGGCGAAGGCCGCTAGTTTGTAATATTTTCATTGTTACGTTATTTAGAGAGATTGAATGAGAACTCATTAAATGTGATAACGCATTAAGATTCCATTCAATTGAATATTTCAATTTATTTCAGTAGATTACTTCATAATGTCACGTGTATTACTCCATTTAGTTCAAATAAACCGCAGAAAAAAACGACGAATTAATGATCTGCAGCAGAAAGATAAAAGGTCATCTGTTCGACATTCTGGGTTCATTAAATTAGTAGTTTGACTTCCATTCACCATTTGTAATTATAAATCAATTGTGATACTCACACAGAGACTTACTGTTTCGCATTTATTTACATTTCGAACAAACGAAAGCTTTTATTATGGTTTATGATAGAGTAGAAAATTACTTTTTCTCGAATATTGTCTTTATCAAATCATATTCAACAATGAAAAAAAATCTGCTCTGTTATGAAGAAAATAATTAAGCCTCTGAAAACCCTTGTAGCAAACCAATATTGGTCCAACGTTGCACCAATATTTCATTTATTGGAAATATTGCTAATAAAACGCCACTATTGGTAAAATATTGACATTTCATTGGAAATATTTCAAATGAATTCCCAATATTTTACAAATGTTGGCGTTACATTGGAAATATTTCCAATGAATTCCCTATATTGTACAAATGTTGGCGTTAGACTGGAAATATTTCCAATGAAAACCCGAATATTTAATCAATATTGACGTTTTATTGGCATTATTTTCAATGAAGCCTCAATAATGGCTTAATATTGGCAAAAGATATTGGCTAAATAATGGCAAAATGTAAACAGCCCAATATTGGAGTAATATTTCATGCCAGTATTGCACCAATGTGCCAATATTGCTCCAAGATGTAGCCAATATTAGTCAAACATTGTATGGCTACTGAGGAATTAGCCATTACTAACTAAATTCAAGCTTCGAATTCTTTAAACATTTCGACTCGGGCGAAAATTTCCCAAATTTTATTCGGTTCATAGCACTTAGGGGCTGTGCAAATATAACGCTAACATTTTAGGGAGGAGGGGAGGATCTGGCAAATGATATCGTAAGTTATCACTAGGGGGAGGGGGGGGGATTTGTCTTTTGATATCGATATCATTTTTGATTTAATCAAAAAAAATTATTAATATTATTAACATAGTTTTTGGCTCAAAATAGTATGTTATAGTTTTTTGATATCGATATCATTTTTGATTTAATCAAAAATTTTTATTAATATTATTAACATAGTTTTTGGTTCAAAATAGTATGTTATAGTTTTTTGGTCGGTTATCTATTTTTAGGAAAATACTAAGTTTTTATTAAAATCACCAATTATAAAAATATTTAATTCTAAAATATGGAATAGCCCAATATTGGACATTTTTTTCCTTCTTCATATATGTATGCAATGCATATACAATAGCTGTTCGAGAAACCCTATGTGAAGTACATTTGAAATGAAACTTATATTTACTAACAAATAATAGAGAAAGAGAATGAATGTTGTCCACTTGTTTTGTTGATAAAAATTTCTATTACTCCACCGCCATCACCGTTCCCCGGTACCCGGCATGTGCATCAAGATATTAATACTGTTGACAGCATTATCTAGCAAAAGCTATTATAAATTGTTTTTAAATAAAAACAATTTCTTTTAAGTGTTATATGATATAAATTGATATTTTATTTTCTCCTTACTTGTATCAATAAAATATGTAACCAGTTTTGTATATCACTCCAAAAAAAAAAAAAAAAAAGAAATTCTAAAGATTAAAAAAAAAGTAGACATTGATAACGATACCATTACCGGGGAGGGGGGTGTCGTAGAAATGTTAACGTATGATATCGAATAGGGGGGAGGGGGCTCAAAATTATTAAAATTATTAAAAAGCTGATAACGTTATATATGCATAGTCCCTTATTTAAAAAGAAGCTTTCTTCAAGTGCTATAACTCAATCATTTTTTAAGATATAAACAAAATAAAAAAATGTTCTGGAATTGTTCTTTTAAGTTCTAACACATAAAAGAAAAATATTTTTCAACTTTTAATTTCTTCACATTTAATTTTAAATTTTAAATTTTTTTAAAAATTTTAAATGACCGCCATTTTGAACAAGATGGCGGATGCTGCTGGCTAACGAACTCGGTCGAGACGCAATGTCGAAGTTGCACATCAGATGTAAGAAATGAGGTGCGTTCATAGTACAACGAAGTTTTAAAAACATACAGTATTTTGGATACAATACAGCATCCGAAATCTTTTCTGTGTCTCTGTAAATATTATCTGCTTTATATAATACAGGAAATAACTTTTAGTAAACTTTAGCAACGTATAACAATTTTATAAAATGGGAAAGAGTTTATTAGAATTAAAACGCTACCCAAACATTTTTTTCCACCCACACCATTATGTAATAGAATGCTTTTGTGGTATATTGTATAGTAATAGAAAAATTCTTTGTACCACACATTGTTCAGACTGCATATTTCAGTATATTTAAAAAATAAATATCAGTTTTATCATGTTCGAAAGACTTCAACATCATTTAAATGCACACTTGAAATTATTTTTTCCTATTGGCCGATCTGTAAAAGAATACTTCTGATTGTCACTGTCATTGAATTATTTATCCAATTTTCATGAAATTTCAAATGACTCGACAAAATTCTTCAATAATTATATGTTTTAAATTTCAAGCGATTCGGTTGAGTAGTTTTTACATTATGTGCGGATTGTATGACGTGCTATGTAGTTACATAATTAGAAACGTACCTAAAATTGCATAAAACTTATTATTCCCTAAATTAAATTAGGCTAAATATAGTTATTAACCTTATTGACTTAATCTACTAAATGTATCGTATGTTTTATCCCCGTATTGAAAAAATACTATTCTTGAGAAAAAAAGAAAGATTTTTGAGCGAAGGAATATTTTTGACAAAATTTGTTTTGTAAACAAAAATACTTTGCATGAGAACATTTGAAATGCAGATTTGTCCGTGTTTCATTTATTTGCTTTATGATAGCACACATAAGGTGGTATGGGGTAATAACGCCAGGCGGGGTAATAACGCCAGGCGGGGTAATAACGCCAAGTAATAATATTATGCATAATTATGAAATAATCTGGTAAATGACACCCATGTGCTCTGCGCAGAAGGGTTTTGAGTCATATAAATCGCAAAAAACAGCTTCAAGTTAATTTGTTTCATTTTATTGTCTTATTGTTTTTACAAGCAGCTAAAATTAAAGCTTGATCTAAAATTTGCAAGATACGTTTTGTGATGTGAAGACTATTTTTTTTATCCGGAAATACTTTGTCAATTACTTAAATTTGTAGTACATTTCATGGACTTTCAAAATGTTGTTGAAGATTTTGGATATCTTCTCGAGATAATTTGTAATTTAAAATGTACAGCGCAATAACTATAACGGGGTAATAACGCCAATCCTTGGCATTAACACCCCGGTTGATTCCCTACAGTGGCCGAGCCACATCCTAAATACTGATTCAAATAAACACAGTTAAAACTGTGCAATGTTTCTAATAATTCTATTTAAGCGGTCCTTTTTAAGCAAAAAGATGCTCACGGTCTGATATTCTTTCGCCTCATCCTCCCCCCCCCCCCCACACACACCACACCTTTATTTTTCTTACACTTTCACAAAAAAATGAACATTTTCCATAGCTTAGAATGCAATTTGTCAATTTCAAAGTTTATAGAGTTTGAATGTTTAGAATTGGGCAATCTAGATGCAATTATCCCATCTTATTTCATAGTTTTGTTTGCATGGCGTTATTACCCATATAGGTGGGTAATAACGCCAAATAGCATTGGTCAATAAATCACGCCATTACATTTTATGAATACATATCTGTTAAATAATTTTTTTTATATAGATAGTCAATGAGTTGCTGTATCAAATCACATATTTGTTTGAAAAATACAAACTAAAACTGAGCCGTGAAAATTGGTAGAACCTTAACGTGGCGTTATTACCCCAGGGTATCTTAAATGCTACAGAAATCAAAACTTTGTAATAAATCTTATAGTTTATTGCAAGACAAATGGTGATAGAGGGGATCTTAGTATACATTGAAAATTTCATTTATTTTAATGCATTTTCTCTCGACTTATTATAAAGGGTGTTTATAAAGTCCCGAACCAATTTTGATGTTTAATAACTCATAAAATAATAAAGATATAAACAAACTTATGGCATTTATTGTTTAATAACTCATATATTTTCTTTTTCAGGTTTGAATATCTTTACTTTTGTAAATATCGTCTGCGCGTGTGATTCATTTCAGATAATTTCATTTTCCAGTCTAAATATCTATACTTTTCTATATATCGTCTGCTTATTAATTGCTTTTTTCTTCTTTTCCTTTTTGGCAACTATTACAATGTTATGTTTACTTTTGATGCGTTTGTTCTATGTTACTTTTGCATGTGATATTGGTACTACTTTGTAATCCCGTCGACCAATTTCGCCAAATTATACAAATCGCCTAATAGCCAAATTATACATATTGGCATAACTTTTATTTTAAATAATAAAAAAACAAATAATTAGTAGAATATTAATATAAATTCAAATAAGAAAACGAAATATAAATCACTTAATGACATTTTAAACACGTGGATCTTATTTAATGTCATTGAATGTGACATTCACAATCATCCATTATTGGCATTTAATCTTATAGCTTGGCGATAATTTTTTGGTCGACGGGTTAACCTAGTAGTACCGTGATGTTTTATTCGAGCGGATATTAAGGAGAATGCATACAACACAAGAAAAAGCACAGATTTTATGGTGGTTCATAGAAACAAAATCGATAGTGGCAAGCACAGAGAAATTGCAGAAGAATTTACCAAAAAGATCTTCCATCCAAAAGCAGCATCTTGCTGTGGAAAAAGAATTTTCTAGAAACTGGAAGTATCGCAGATAAGAAAATGGATTGGGCGAGGAAGTCTGATTCCTTCGCCACCCACATCACCTGATATAACGCCGCTGGACTTTTTTCTTTGGGGATTTGTAAAGGACAATGTTTACAGGAGGAGAGTGTCGAAAATTGATGACTTAAAAGCCAGAATTACAACCGCAATAGCCTCTGTGGATGCCGACATGCTTGCTGCTACCTGGCGTGAAATTGACTACCGACTTGATATTCTTCGTGCGACGAAAGGGACACACGTGGAAGTTCATTAACAAGGGTCATGAGACTTTTTGAGTCTATCTAAACATTTATGTTATTAATTTTAATCTATCTTTATCATTTTATGGGTTATTAAACATCAAAATGGGTCCGGAACATTATAAACACCCTGTAGTTTTATGCTTTGCTTCTTTGCAGTATCTATTCGTATCGATTTCACTTAGAATACACATTCGTATTATCGTGCTTTGCCATTGTATGTTGCGGCGATGCGTATTAACGTAATTAATAAACTCACATGCTTTAGTAGACTGTAACATACTTTATTTTAAGATATGCGAAGCGTTGCTTGCTCTTCTAGCAAAAACAAAACAACAACTAAGAAAGAATACAGAAAATTTGCGTTTCTATAGTTACATACATTAGCGAACTTATGTGATGTCACATTTCAAAGATAAATTACAAATAACTCTAACAGCCATCGTATTTGTAAAATAAAAATATATATGTTATTTATTTATTTATTTTTAGTAGCCATAGTACTTATATCAGAGACTTCATGCACATGTATCTAAATATTATATTTTAATCAATTAATCTAAATATTATTTTTTAATTAAATATCCTAAATTTTGCTTTTTAAGTAAATTAGAGATTTATTTGAGAGAAAACGTACAAGAAAACCTATGCGTCCATTATAGATTATCACAAATTTCCTAACATATTTAGGCTGCACTGCAAAATAACTTCAATGTTAATGAAGTAAAAATGGTAAAATATATATATTTTTTTAAAATGGAAAATTCATAACGATTCAAATATCAATTTAAACAATTGGCATTCATTTTTTGAGAAAATATCCAAACTCTTCCGTAAAGCCCTCTATCTGATCTATAGATTTACATATATGCCGCTTACTATGCAAAAATTTAGCTCTGTTTAGAAACACAATTGAAAATTCCCTTAAAGCAATTTCATTCAATAAGTAAGACTCAATTCATATATTTTTTGCGTAAGCCTGTATAAGGATTTATAGAATAAAGGAGTTTGCTAAATTTTAAAAAGCGTGTCACAATCGAAAAACACGTCCAACAATCATTGACAATACAGGATGTTTCAAACAGTTTTTTTTAAATTCAGTAACTTGCAATCGGTGACAGACATTAAAAAAAATTGCAAGTGGGTTATGTAAGATGCCAGATGTTTTATGCTGAGATTTCCAGTTTTAGTTACGAATAAGAGCGATAGATGGTGCTGCAAGCAATAAATACTAAATCGAGACACATTATTTCAACCTCTCTCTTATCACATGTCAGAAAAGGAAAATAAAATATTTTGAGTGAATCCCAAAATACTAAAAATATGGTATGGAATTGTATTTATAAAGTGCTGCTAATGGTTGTAGATCACTTTAATATTATGAAACTGAAAATGTTTTGAAAAGTAAAATAATAATCTTGAAATAAAAATGCTTTGCAAAAAGAATAAAAAAATCGGTGGAAACACAATTAAGAATATTTGACACAGATGTCGTATACGCACCACATTGACACAATTGCAGCAAAATAGAGATTTTATGCCGAACACGGTAACCCGATTCTGGCTGCTTATTCATTAATGAACTGTTTATTTATTTTCAGTTTTTTTTTTTTTTTGTTGTTGTCAAATGATATAAATTGTTTTATTCGTTGGTAATTAATTAAATTTTATTTATTATTTCCTTTTTAAAATAATAAAAAATAATTTAAAAAATTATATGTAACTGCTATTTGAAAACAAAGTTTTTGTCAAAATGGTGTCAGAAAAAAAGTGCTGAGTTAGTGCGTATATTGACATCTGTGCCGAATATTTATAGTTAGACCGCTTATGTGATCTAATTTCGATTTTCGCACTCCCCACTATTTGACCACCTACTTTAGCTAAAAGGAGTGCTAACATAAAAGATCATGGCATCAGAAATTTAGAAATATTTGGGGAAGAATCCAGTATCTTGTTCTAGTTGGCGTGACTGGAAAAGAAATCCAAAATACCGTCAAGAAACCTTTTTAGCAAAACTTGCCACATTTTTCATTATGATGAAATAACGTGATTTTTAAATATTTATAAACATATATTTATTTAATAAATGTTTAAAAAAAGATCCCTCCCTCCCAAAAAGCCCATTTTAGTAGTATATAAAAGCAATACCAAAAGCTGGAACAACAATTACATTGAAACATTTATCATAAAAAAGCTTGCCAAAAATACCGGAACAGGATATGGAATTCTTCTCAATATTTTTAATGTATATAAAAAAAATAATTGAAATAAGTTAAAAGCAAAAATTATTACTTATCAGCGTAAAAAACAATTTATTAAAGATTAAAAATTCCTAACGTTTCGAACTCAATCTAATGAGTCATCTTCAGAGGTATATTTTTAAAGGAGAAATAATTTACATTAAAAGCAGATTGGTATACTATAAATTGACAAAAATTATACTAAATAAACATTAAAGGCCAAGATTCAAAAATAAAAACATGTACTAGTTGACATCACTCAGTAGACAATACAACAATGACAAAAACATGGAGGAAAACTTACAAAAGTATTTCTTTTATAATATTAAACCAGATATTAGGTATTTGAAAGGACATATTGTCATTGCAGATTTCTTTCTTCCTGAAACCAATTTCTATAGATTCCTTTATGAGTGCTTTTTGCGGATTTGAACAATGAGAAATAATCTTTACTTTATCAAAACAAACATTTCTTAAAGTCCCCTTCATCGATAACCTGGACAGAGCTGTTGATGGTCTATTAAATTTTAAATCGGCTTTATGCTCCTTGATCCTCTCAAATAACCACCTCATAGTTTTGCCTACATAATCTTTAATAAATTGTTTTTTACGCTGATAAGTAATAATTTTTGCTTTTAACTTGTAATGTTTAGAGCGTAAGTCCAAGATTTCATTTAAAATAATTGAAAACTTTTTCGAAAAAGTAAAAAAAAAAAAAAAAAAAAAAATACGTTTAGGTGGTTATGGTAATGGGCATAAATCATTTTAACTTTATAAAGTTTATAAATTTAAAAAATGTAGAATAATAATCGTAAAATAAAAATGCCTTTGAAATAGGAATAATTTAAAACGTTAGAGAGAAAAAAAAAACTTTTAATTGGACCGCTACGCGATCTGACGAATCACTGCTTAAATATTCTTTTAATTAATGTGGTGTATCTAAAAAAATTGGGAGTCGATCTTTTCCATCATACAACTTCTGGTATATTTATTACTGGAGTTAAATTCTTTTTTTTTCAGTATGGAGTACGCTAAAATTGACAAATTTCTTCCAAATGTCCACAAGTATGCTTTTTTTGCCGGTGGTATCGAACAGCACGATTTAAATTCATTTTAAACTACAATGAAACGCTATAGGATGACGTTGTGTAATTAATTGTCAGTAAAATATCGCCTGTGTCTAAATGAACCTTCATCCAAAAAATGATTCGCTGAATTTATCACTTCGCTGTAATACGAACCAATCAGAATTGTTATTAATGCATCGCTCAAATGGTTTGTGTTAAAAAAGAGACTCTATCGGGATTTTGATTTGCTGAATGAATCTGGTCATGTAACCGTACATTAACCAAAGAGAATCGACACTATGGTTGTTGCGAAATAGCAAAATAAAAAATTCAGCGTTTATTTCGGACTATGTAAGAGAAATATATAAAGAAAATTAAAAAAAAAATTACTGCTGAAAATTACATTAATGTGTGGATCGTGTCAATAAGTTACTATATATATATATATATATATAATACGAAAAATTGCCTACGTTAAATGTAAATTCAATTAGTTCAAAAAAAAAAAAAAAAAAAAAAAAAAACGTCGAGTCATACCACAAGTTTTTTTTGCTGAAAGAAAGATAGAATTTTTTTATTGACGAATTTGTTTACATTGCAGATAGTCATGGGTCAACTAATAATTTTCATTTGTTCATTTATGACATCAAACAAATTCAAGACATTTAATAGATATGTCATGATGTTTTTACATGTATCCCTTTTACACCACACATATTTATGTCCTCTGCATAAAGAAAAATGATGTTGTCTTTAAAGTTTGCTGTTTTCCCTATGTGAAATAATTAACATGATGTTATAAGACATTAAATACGAATATTCTTCTGAAAATTAAACTCTAAATTCTGTTTTTAAATAAATACAAATGAAAGAAAATTGAAGCTGAGAACATTTTTATAAAAATTTATATTACTTGAGGGAGGTGTTACAAAAATTAAACAGAAATAACATTGACGTGTTTCGATCCGTCTAATTAAATCCATAATCATAATAAAAATAAAAATAAAATTCAAATCGTTTCACGGTCAATACAAATGGCACGCGACAATGAGAAATAAACAACAAAAAACCATGCGCTTTATTGTAAAAAATTAAATTAAAATATGTCATGATGTAAAAATAATTTCCATCTTGGTTCATCCTATTCAAGCTCTCACGAGGAATTTATTCATTAATTCTAACCATAACAAAGGAATAATAAAAGAAACGGTATCACTGCAAACAAAATTTTTACGTGTATAAATTTCAATGGACTCTCTTATAATAGACTTACGACAACAATTCAATATGAAACATAATTTGATATCATTAAACAGTTTTTTTATCCCTTTATTTAAATGTTCAAGTTGGAAATTATTTTTAGATCATGACACATTTTATTTTTATTATTATTTTTTTTACAATAGAGCGCCTGGTTTTTTGTTGTTTATGTCTCATTGTCGCGTGTCATTTGTATTGACCCGTGAAACGATTTGAATTTTATTTTTATTATGATTATGGATCTTATTAGACAGATCCGAAACATGTCAATGTTAATTCTTTTCTATTTTCTTTCCTCTGTCAAGTAATATAATTTTTTTTTTTAAATGTTCATGTCAAATGTGAAGTTCTTAAAATCTATTGATTTAAAAAATCTAATGAAATATTTCATTCTTTTACTTTTCCTATATGACGCACATAAAGAAGAATTTTGTACTTTAGAATAAAATTAAACCATTAAAATATATGGATGCTTCAGAAAATATCTCCAATACCTTTCAGAATTCTTTTAAATTAAAAAGAGAAAATATCTGAATACTTTTAAAGTTTCGCTATTCTGCATTTCAAGAGCCTTTACATAACTGAGACCTCCCTAAGGAAAATACTGCCCCAGAAAGTGTTTAAATACATTTTACGTGTCTAGTGCAATTCCCTACGGAATTCTTTTGAAATTATTGAAAAAGCGGGTGTAAAGTATAAATCAGGGAGATCTACAAATTTCTAAATTAAGTGTATTGAAAAAAAAAAAAAAAAGAATCAAATAAGTCAGGTGTAAGATGTAAAACTGTTTGGAAGACAAATAAACATGATAATAAAAAATAACAAGTTTACTAAACAGTGTATAAGTCGTTGTAAACTCTAAAATTTATACAAAAGTTAAATTAAAGATATGAATGTGGAAAATAACACTAGTAAGTCTTGATTACGTCCACTAATAACTATATCGTAATACTAATAATATATATTCTACATAAAAATATAAGAATTTATATTATAAAAAATATTTTGCTTCTACGACGTTGCATATTAATAAAAACATTTAAAATATATTAATTTTTTTTTAAATTTACAATTTAAAATTTTTTTTTTATTTTATTATTTAATTTTTTATTTACTATGTAAATAAAAAAAATTAATATATTTTAAATGTTTTTATTAATATGCAACGTCTTTGAAGCAAAATATTTTTTATAATATAAATTCTTATTTTTTATGTAGAATATATATTATTAGTATTACGACATAAATAAAATAAAGTTCAGATATTCAACGTTTTAATCTTCTGAGATCATGTAAATCAGGTAAAAGCTGTCGTGATGCTTCCAAAATAAAGGACAACCATTTTGAATTGTAAAAGTTCATTACATTTCCAGTCAGTTATCGCTTTAACCAATCACAAGCAGGAAAACATCCAGTGCCAACATCTATAATAAAAGTTGGAATAAAAATTCAAATAGTTTAACGAGGGAGAATCGTCATCTCACATTGAAAAATTATCACGATTCAAATTTACTTGAAAAATTAAAATTTTTTCAGGTCACATAAATCTGGGTTATTCGTTAATATTGAAAACTAAATTAAATCATAACGATTAAAAATACATTTATAGAATCTTGTATATTTTTAACGATGTTCATTTACAGTTTCTATTGTAAATTCACCGTATAGCTTCTCTGTTATTTAACACTGATATTTAACATAAGACTTAAGGAAATGGATTACACGTATATTCTTTGTAATTTCACAGAAAATTTTAAACAGTGTACATTCGAGAGAATATTACCTGTAAAGTGGTAATAAAAAAAAACGCAGATGAAACAGACCTAAAATTAAATTTTAATAGTTCTACAGATGATGAAAAAAAATTTCGATAACGAAAAAGAATATATATATATATTTAGTATATTATTTTTTAATCTTCATAATTGCAAAAGTAGATACTTTCTCACTTTATTTAGTTACAATATCTCCTTGTTAATTTAGAAATATTTAAATAGAATTCCGAAAGCGAATTTCAAAATTTGAACACTTAACTTAATTAACTACAAAACCAAAGAATTATTCTTTTAATATTTGTTTCGCTAAAGTTTCGGCAACTAATTAACCCCATTGGGAAAATAGGTTGTTGTCTAAATTACTACAGAAAATTTTAATGACACTTGACGATAAAAAAAAAAAAAAGAGATCATTAAACTAATTAAAATATTAATCCATTGAGGACCGCAATCTTTTATTTGACAAATAAAATAAAATATTATTTTATGCATATTAGTGACTAATTAAGTATAAAAAAACGAAATTACAATTTTTTTTATGTGAGATACGTTACAAAAAGTACAAATTAACTGCATTTTTGCCAGAAGAAAATCTTTCAAGCACTTACTGTAACGGTTCGTGTTAGATTTACTAACATTATCTGTATCTTGGTTTGTTATTTTTTTATACTTCATAGTGCATCTATGAATGATATAATGCGAAATTTATCAATAAAATTACAAAACGTTATATACTGTTTTATTCATATTTCTAATTTTTCCTCATCTTGAATGTACAAACAATATTTTTTTCTTGAAAATAAAAGTTTTATATATAATAGTGTATTTTTTTAAAAAGTTACATTCTCAAAGAAAGAAAAAAAACACAAATAAAATGCCGCGTAAAGCAACGACAGTCTTTAACTTCTTATTATCTTCTTATAGTTTTGTAAATGTTAATAAAACCGTATTAATAAATTTTACACTCATAAAACATATTACATTGCCTAAATATTATAGATGAATATTAGAAATAGGAAAATACATGCTTAAAATATAAAAATAGCACATTAATAAAAATTTTGAAATAATATTTTTTTTCTTTGTGCAATACTATTTTGATTCACCAGTAGCTTTGAAATATTCTTTAAATAATAAATTTGTTTATATGGAACTTTTAAGACTGTATTTCAAAACACATTTGTTTCACGACATTAAAAAAATAATTATCCAATACAAATCAGTAAAATGGGGTAAAAATGGTACAACATAAAAAATTAATTCTAATCACACGCCATAACTTTAAAGACAAACATAAACCCAAGTATATTATACCAAGGACTAAAGGAACCTGTAGTTTTATGAAAATCCGTTCATTAGTTCTTCAGATATAACTATCGCAATAATTGTTAAAAAAGCAGCAGAGCAGCACAATCCCATTTGTAGGTCGATGTACACCAAAAGCTAATCACTTCCTGTTTATATTAAGGACTAATTGAATTTGAATTTTGTGAAATTCCATCCATTAGTTCTTGAGATAGAGTACCCAGAAAATATTTGTCACATACAGAAACAAAGAGTGACCGACAGACAATTTATAAAAGCTTTCTCTTGTAAAGACTGAAGAAGTAGAAATCTATACATGTGTTATATTTTTGTCTTGTTCTTAACAAACTGAAAGGAATATAACAAGTGTCATTAGGACACGAGCTGCATGTTACATACACCATTGGTGGGATACAAATAAAAACTAGTTGCAAATGCCAACCACAAAATTTTCTCCCACCGTAACAGTTTGCTTTAAAACAGTGTCAAAAGTAAATGAGAATCCATGCTAGTTAGGAGGCCTGAAGTTTCCCTGAATTGTGTGCATTTAAAAATGATTTATAACTATAGTATTATTTAAACAAATCGTCTAAATTTGGCACACATTACTTAAGATATCTGTAACCGAATTTCGAAACCCAAAGTGCATAAAAAGGACAGTCTTGTACAGTACACACGCATGCCTAATAAAGATCTGCGCATATGAATGTGTAACAGAATATAAAATTTTATTAAATGCCATACATTAAATTTTCAATCATAGCTATCGCGAAAATCGTAAAATATGCAGTAAAATGCTGTAAAATATGCAGAAAATAATCGTAAAGTATTATGTCCATCAGTTATAAAAATTGTTATAGAACCGATTATAAAATAGTTTATGAAAATATAATCAGCACCAAATTACATTAAGTTCTAAGATAATACGAAGTTTGATGAAATTCCGTGCATTAATTGATTAGATATGTCTATCTCTAAAATCATGTAAATTCAGAAAAATGCCGCATAATAGAGCAACTTGCCGATTTATAGCAAAATGTAATAAGCAAACACTTATGCCAGCATGCATCTAAATATGACCTTTGATAAAAATTCGTAAAAAATTTAAACAGCGCTACCTGTAGAGCAATTATCATTAAGAATTAATAAGCATCCATTTATATTAAAGCATAAATGACTCTAAAGCTACATTAAATTCTGTTCTTTAGGTAGAACGCCCACTGATTCACATACAAACAGTTTCTAAAAAGAGTTGTTGAAAACCTTCTAAAACGTATAAATCCGTGGAAAACGGAAAATCCAATTTTTTGAAAAATTTTCAGTCACTCTTAGTAGGCGGACCGTGTTTATAAGGTTTAAGATAAATATATTAAATATATAAAACATAGATTTTATATGCATTACCATGTTTTTTAACTTTTCTATTTTTACAACAGTTTATACATGAAAAAATTGTAAAATATTAACAAAAATCAAATCAACGTTGTTGTAACAACAACGTCTTATAAGCAAAGTACTTATTTATAATTTAAATTCTTACTTTTTCGTTATGGAATATATTTTATTAATATTATAATATAGTTATTAATGGACGTCATCAATGATATATATAATTTATCTTACTTTAAAATAAAATCATTGAAATGAAAAATTTTCTTCAAAATTTATTATTAAACAAAGTTTCTCCAAAACAACTAATGGATTCAAAATGGATTAAGAAAAAAAACAAAGTTTTTTATCTATAAAATTTCTTTAATACTTGTATTAACAACTTTATATCCAATTATATCAATTATATCAGGTATTATCGTAAGTTCAAAATGGGGGAGTTTTCCACGTCCAATTATTAAAAAATTCAAAATTATTTTTCAAAAAATAGTATATAAACATATATATACATATAAGCACATACTCTATGTATATTTCAACATGTTTATTTATATTATATCAGTTATTAATATAGTATTCTGTACAATTTATTATATACAATAAATCCAATTCACAATTCCTTTTTAAAAAGTAAGTATATTGCATCGAGTCTTTTAAAATGTTTAAAAATGATGATATTGATAGTTCGAAGTTCAAGTTAAAAACATAGATTTGTCCACAAAAATTGGTCCAGAGAGTCCCAGTATTTCAATACATAAGTTCATATAAGATTCATTACCTTTTTAATTTTCATTCATAGTTCAACGTAAATTCATTTCCTCCATTTTTTTCACTTGAAAACGCTTTCGCCTATTTCTAAGGCATCTTCAGTCAAGAATAATCAACTCATTCATTTTTCCGGCAGAGATTTTCGAAATTTCCCTCCTTTTCTCTTTGCTTGAGATATCAGCTGGCGCCATCTATTATCAATAGTTGCGTGTGTCATATCATTACATACTATTTTCTGATTTTCTTTTTGTAGCCCCACCAGTGGCCGAGAGGGTCTGACCTCACAACTGGTAGACGGGAGGTGCTGGGTTCCAACCCAATCGCGGCCTTCGGCCTAACCGTTCGGAGTTTTCGTGGTTTTCTTCGAACCTTGCGTAAATACGGGTTAGGTTCCCTTAGAAAGACCCCCACGAAGGGCATCCCTCCCCCCGGGCCTATATCCCTAGCGTAGATAATCGGCCGTCATAAAATACACATACACACAATACACACATTTTCTTCTTGTAAGATTTTTATTTCTATTGCTTCTCTGATCAGGGCATTGTGAAGGCATCCATAATTTGCAATTTTTTCAATTTCTATTGTCTTATTTTTAATCGGAGTTTCTGTGTTTTTCCTTGCCAGTGCTGTTTTTTGATTATTGTATTTTAAGTCTCGAATATGCTCGCTTAATCTTTCCTCAATTTTCCTTTTGGTCATCCCTACGTGTACAATATCTTCATTCTTATTATTTTTACATGAAATTTTATAAATCCCAGCTGTTTGTAAGTCATCGTATTTTTCTATATCGTTGCGTATTAAATTGAAGAGGGAGGGATTCCGGTGTTAATGGTACTTGTTTTCCTAGTTTTTTTATTTCTCTTTTTAGGTGCGTTCGTAATTATATAATACGTAGCACCTATAGTTGTCGTTCAGTCCGTCCGTCTGTCCGTCCGTCTGTCCGTCCGTCTGTCCGTCCGCATATAACAACGCAAAAACTACCCAACCGAATCGTTTGAAATTTAAAATACATAATTATTACATAATTTTGTCGAGTCATTTCAAATTTTATGAAAATCGGATGCATAGATCAATTACAGGGGCAATCAAAAGTATTCCATTACATTACGGTCAATGGGGAAAAAAGTTTCAAATGCATTTTAATCGTTTGAAATTTATAATACGCAATTATTACATAATTCTGTCGAGTTATTTCAAATATTTTGATAATCGTGTGCATAGATCAATTACAGGGGCAATCAAAAGTATTCAGTTACATTATGGTCAATTAGGAAAAAGTTTCAAATATATTCTATACGTTTGAAATTTAAAATACATAATTATTACATAATTTTGTCGAGTTATTTCAAATTATATGAAAATCGGATGCATAGATCAATTACAGGGGAAATCAAAAGTATTCCATTACATTACGGTCAATGGGGAAAAAAGTTTCAAATGCATTTTAATCGTTTGAAATTTATAATACGCAATTATTACATAATTCTGTCGAGTTATTTCAAATATTTTGATAATCGTGTGCATAGATCAATTACAGGCGCAATCAAAATTATTCAGTTACATTATGGTCAATTAGGAAAAAGTTTCAAATATATTCTATACGTTTGAAATTTAAACTACATAATTATTACATAATTTTGTCGAGTTATTTCAAATTTTATGAAAATCGGATTTATAGATCAATTATAGGGACACTCAAAAGTATTCCGTTACATTACGGTCAATGGGAAAAATGTTTCAAATGCATTTTAATCGTGTTACACTCATACGAACTTAATAAAATTTATATGCAACTATAAAGTACATATTATAATATACATCATACATAATTTGTGGTGCAAAGAACATTTGTTATTGATTTACAAGGCCACACAAAAGTATTACATTATATAATGGTATAGGAAGAACATTGTTTGATGAGCGTTTTAATTGTAATTCACTATTTACAATTTTATGAGATTGACATATGAAAGTAATATTTTTAAAACTTCGTTATCGTACGAACGCACCTAATTTGCTACGCTTCACGTGCAATTTCCAACTTGTTATTTTAAGTGAGATGCCGTTTAAGAATGGAAAGGGGGTGTGAAATCATTTTTCTTCTTCTGTGCTGGTTGGATTAGGTCAAATTTATCTTTAGTTGTCTGTATTAATCTTTTAATAATTTCTTTCGAATGTCCTGCATTGATTCCTGTTGTTTCAATTGTTTTTAGTTCTTGATTTAATAATTTTTCGTTCGAACATACATGCAGTGCTCGATTTATATAGGTATTTAACGCTGAGAGCTTATAGGTGAGGGGGGTATTGGCTGCATTTGAGATTATGTTTAGGTTAGCTGTAGGCTTTCTGTAAACGGTCATCTATATTTCGTTTTCGTCGTACATTAGTTTAACGTCTAGGTATTCTAGGGATCTGTTTTTTTCTTCTTCTATTGTAAATTGGATATTTTTATCATATAGATTGACTGCGTTCAGTAATGACGTAAGGTTTACTTTATTGTTCGTTATTATGAATATGTCATCTACGTATCTAATCCAGGTTCTTATTTCATTTTTATGGTCGTTTATTATTTTTTCTTCAAGTTTTCTCATTTTCCACTCGGCTATTACATTTGAGATGGGAGACCCCATCGGAACCCCTTTTAGTTGCTTGTATATTTTATTGTTGAATTTAAAGTAGTTTTCATTCAGTATTAGGTTGGTCGCGCTTTTTAATGTGTTGCGAATATCTGGGTTAATGTACTTTTCTTCTATAGCGTCTTCTATTTCTTTGGTCATTTCTTTAATATTTATTGATGGGAATAGATTGGTTACATCCAGGCTTATCATATAGTCATCTGGTTTAGGTATATGTTCCCTTATTATTTGTATGAATTTATTTGTTGAGTTTATAGATACTTCGGAGGGGGGTAGCATTTCTTCATAAATTCTTCGCATATGTTTCTTCGCATACAAACAGCTGGGATTTATAAAATTTCATGTAAAAATAATAAGAATGAAGATATTGTATACGTAGGGATGACCAAAAGGAAAATTGAGGAAAGATTAAGCGAGCATATTCGAGACTTAAAATACAATAATCAAAAAACAGCACTGGCAAGGAAAAACACAGAAACTCCGATTAAAAATAAGACAATAGAAATTGAAAAAATTGCAAATTATGGATGCCTTCACAATGCCCTGATCAGAGAAGCAATAGAAATAAAAATCTTACAAGAAGAAAATGAGAAAATAGTATGTAATGATATGACACACGCAACTATTGATAATAGATGGCGCCAGCTGATATCTCAAGCAAAGAGAAAAGGAGGGAAATTTCGAAAATCTCTGCCGAAAAAATGAATGAGTTGATTATTCTTGACTGAAGATGCCTTAGAAATAGACGACAGCGTTTTCAAGTGAAAAAAATGGAGGAAATGAATTTACGTTGAACTATGAATGAAAATTAAAAAGGTAACGAATCTTATATGAACTTATGTATTTAAATACTGGGACTCTCTGGACCAATTTTTGTGGACAAATCTATGATTTAACTTGAACTTCGTACTATCATTATCATCATTTTTAAACATTTTAAAAGACTCGATGCAATATACTTACTTTTTAAAAAGGAATTGTGAATTGGTTTGGTTTAGTTTGGTTTATTTTTGTTGTCTGATTATCTACGCTAGGGATATAGGACCAGGGTGGGAGTGCCCTTTGTGGGGGTCTTTCTAAGGGAACCTAACCCGTATTTACGCAAGGTTCGAAGAAAACCACGAAAACTCCGAACGGTTAGGCCGACAGCCGCGATTGGGCTCGAACCCAGTACCTGCCGTCTACCAGTTGAGAGGTCTGTACCTCTCGGCCACTGGTGGGGCGAAATTGTGAATTGGATTTATTGTACATAATAAATTGTACAGAATACTATATTAATAACTGATATAATATAAATAAACATGTTGAAATATACATAGAGTATGTGCTTATATGTGTATATATGTTTATATACTATTTTTTGAAAAAGAATTTTGAATTTTTTAGTAGTTGGACGTGGAAAACTCCCCCATTTTGAACTTACGACTAATGGATTTTAAAATTCCCTAACTTGCAAACGTTGGCGTATATTTTGACATTTGAATGAACAATGCTTTGAGGTCTGTAGCTACAGTGGCTGTTACCTCGAATGATCCATAATACACAGAAACTAATACAGAACACTTTATTATTACAGGAAATACAGTACATACATTTAATACACATCACAGGGACAACACAGACATCCATGCCGCTAGCTGGATTCGAACCAGGGTCCAGCGGTGTGGGAGGAGCTGACGCTACCGACCACGCCACTGGATCGGCAATTGGCATATATAAAAAGGAAATACTTGCAGGAGGGATATGTATGTCTTTTTTTTACGGAGATTCTTGATTTAGTTATTTTCGAACAATAAATGGCGCAGACAGCTGTAAGTGCTCGGTCCATACCCGGCTTTTTGTACTTCGGGATCAATTCAATATATTTTAATATTTTTTGTATGGACGAAGAGAAAAGCCAAAAGATCGAGCCTGATTTAACGGTTATTACTTGCAGCTCCATCTACCGCTGTTATTTGAAACTAAAACTGAAAATCGATGCATAAAAACTCCTGATATCATACGTAAGAGTCCTGCAAAAATATATTTAATATCTGTGTCCATCGGCAAGTTTTTGAATTTTAAAATCCATCAGTCTCTTTTAAGGACACCCAGTATTAAACTTATTGTTTGGATTCCTGAAATTGAAAATTTTAAATTTGATAATTTAAAAAATAAAATGTTTTAAAATTAGTGAAAAAATATTACCCTTTTAGATTTGTTCGCATATATAAAAATACATTGTCCCAATTGTCTTCTGGTGTGTCCATCTGTCCATCTATAGTAGTGAAAAATAACCCAATTGAATTGTTTAAAATTTAATTTATAGAATAGTTGCCGAATGGTGTCATTTTTAGGTTTATAAAAATCAAGTTAAAACTTAAAAATACATCCAATTTTTTTTTCATTCTATTAAATTCTCTTCTACAATATTAATTTACACTTCTACCTCATGATAAGTCATGATACTAGGTTGCCATGTGGATGACGACCTGTCTAATATGAAGTCCCATTTTATTATATTTCCAATTTTAATATACTACACAATCGTAATAAATATTGAATTTATTCATTTTCGCATAAGATTGCAACAACTATTGAACCAAGATCTGACTATTTATAAAACGCGTTATACTATAAACGCGTTTTATTTGCCACGTACAGTGTCAGAGTTTTCATTTTAAATAAATTCATTTTATTAAAAGTTCTGCAAAATTTCGGTATTTTAAATATTTCGATTAAAATGCATTTATTTGCAAATTTGCACCATTTTTCCTCAAATAACATTTATTGGTGTATGTACTTCTGAATTTTAATATCTACCACGAGAATCATAAACAATGAAAATTGTCTAAAGCAATTACTTTAATTGTCCTCATGCTGTAAATAATTGTAATTGTGTAATTGTTTGACGATTATTTCATAGGTGGTTTGAAAATATGTTAAGACATTTGCAGAAAATAATTTTAAACATGTGAAATGATGCAAGTTGCAGAATAAATTGTTAAAATAACTTGAAGCTAGATTTAGCAATTATCATACATAAAACTAGCGCAGTCTCAAAACATTCTCATTATTATGCATATTATAATTTAATATTATGAATGCATATTAAATTTTATATAATGATTTTAAGCAAAACTGTATTCCAAACTTTATTTTTTAAATTATAAAAAATATATACAGCGTGAAATTGAAGATTTATATTCCTGAAGTTTTAAAATAATATTTTTAGATTTAGAAATTTTTTTAAAAGAATAAATGAGAAATTATGTTATACTTGGTTATAAAATGAAAATATTTAGTTTAAAAAAAAATCCATATAATAACAAATAATAGTTTAGATTGAACATTTTTTGCATACACTTTCTTTTTAAAATTCGATTTTATAGAAATAGTTCCATTTATATTTTAAAAGAAAATAATACGCAAGGCTTTTAACTTCAGCAACATCACAAAAATGGCAATTTAATTTTTTTACTAAATTTCTACTATATTTTATAAAATAGAATTCTTAAGCGAGGAAACTAGCACAAAATACTTTACTTGAAACATACAATTTTGTAGCTAACATAAAGTAGGTTTTGAATTCGGTTCACAAATGTATTTAAATTGAAAAAAAACTCCCATTAGAGTATTTCAACATTTAAACTTTTGAATCTTTCTGTATGTTACTTTAATCCAAGCAACAGCTCATAAACGAGTGCGAAAAAAGATTAAACGTATTCTTGAATATATTTCGTATTTCTTTAGAGATTTAAATTAGTTTTTAATTGAAGATTCTACGTGGAATTATAAAACAACATACTTTGCAGTAATTATCTTAATGACTCAACTTCGCTGTTTCGTTATTCTCAGTCTAATTATTTTAAGCCCATTTTCTTAACGATTGCAATATTGAATGAAGCTGTAAACTGATTTATATGTTTTTGAAGCATATGAAAATTAGCATCATGGATAGTTAGAAAAATGTTCTGTGAAAGATGATTTATCTGGATTACTTTAAAACTGAGATAATTGTAACATTAAGGAACAAGGGTGTGTAAATTCTGCAATAATAAGGTTGTCTAAAGTTGTCCCCACCAGCGGCTGAGAGGTTCTGCTCTCGATATTGGTAGAAGGCAGGTTGTGAGTTTGAATTCACCACCCAATCGCGACCGTCGGCGTAATCGTTCAGAGTTTTCCGTTATTTTCTTCGAACCTTGATTTTTCTTACGTAAATACGGGTTAGGTTCCCTTAGAAAGACCTCCACGGAGAGCAATCCCAACCCTTATGTACTATGTATGATAATGGTGTCTCTTGTGCTGATAATTGGCCGTTACAAATACAGCCAAACAACCGTATTAGAAAGTTACCTACAAAACGTTTTGCATTAGCTGCTTGGCAACCGCGATTGTGTTTCTTTCAAATTGCATGAAGTCTTTAAACTACTTGAAAGTGGGAAATAAATCTTAGTTCAATATGCATTTCAAGTATTAATAGGTTATAACTTATCGTTGAACTTTGTTATAACGTTTTTAAATGAATTTCCACTTAATTTATCTTTTTAAGTTCTGAATTATATAGAAAATATTCCTAGAAAGCATTTCCATATTAAAAATAAAAAAAAAGTTATTGCAAGTTTTTAGCCCCAGCAGGATTTAAGTCCCACAATAAGGGATAAAGCCGTAGCACTCTTTGTGATGCCATTACCATATCCATACAAATTATTAATTACTGTTAGTAAATAATATTTACACGAGTTGATAAAATGGAAACATGCATGGTGTTTCGTTTTTAGGGATTCTTTCATCTGACGAAATCCTATTCTTCTTGCTTCTCTAACTGTCTGCCTGTCATTAGAGTTCGTACTCAAAAACTGCGTAAGTCACAGACTTCAAATTTTGCGTACTTACAGCTGAATACCTCGTCTCACATGAAAAATTGTGAAATTTTGAAAAAGTATTGTTTTAATTAAATAAATTCTTTCAATGTCATCCTTCATTTTTCCAAGTTCAATTTTAAAAGAGAACCTTAATTTAAGTGTTTTTTGTGTAGACATCATAGCTTAGAGATAAAAAAATCTCGTTTATAAAGAAAAGGTTCTTTGTTCAAACCCTGGAGCTGAAATTGGAAATTTTCATATTAAGATGGATTTAATTATAAGAAATTTCCATATTTTCGCAAATTAAGCGTTTGTATTTTTTTTTTATTATTATTATGCTGTGATAAATAATCACTGACATTCATAATATTTTTTGGAATTCTTTATTTATATGTATTATTTCTATTTTTGTGTATATAAAATTTTTAGAATTGTTTGTGAACATGCTGAAAAATATATTAAATGCAAAAATACTATTAGATATGAATTTAATGGTCTCTACAAATATCTTTGAGATTATTTGCCGTTTTTTCCTTAATTTTTAAATAAAACTGCAATTATCAAATAACGTGTATAAACGATATATAAAATATCGATAAAGGTGATCGGTCACTTTCGATATGTAAAGGATAAAAGAGCATAAGTTAACATAAAAAGTAACTAACTGAAACTGTCGAATTCGACGAACGAAAATGTTAAAAAGAACCGATTGACTCAAATTTTACAAAGTTAGTAAAAATAATTACAATAATGAAACAACATTTAGCAAATATATTTACAGACATGATATCAAGTTTGCGAGTTGCAGTTTGGCATGCTAACCTGTCAGCCATTTTCCTTAAGTTTTAATCTGAGGTCCGGCGAAAATCAGAAATTGACTTTTAGACGCAGTCACAATAAAATAATTCATTTTAAAAAAGACAATACTCATTTCATTTTCACTATGGCATCATTTTCATCCATTGAAGCCGTCTAACAAGGAAGGTCTCCATACGGGCATACCCCGAAAATTTTGAAAAAATTGCAGAATGTTCTTCTCGTGTGGATATACACGTTTATAAAAAAATTTCGGCGGAACCTTCATTCAGTAACCGTAAAAAAATAATGAAAATTCCGTTATTTGGCGATTTATTGCCGGTTGGCGATAAAATATAATTTCAAAATATACTTTGTCAAATACACTTCAAGGAAAAAAAAGTTTCGTGTTGAACTTGTTTTGATAAATTTAATGTAAATAACTTTAGTTTTGTAAGTTTTAGTTTATATTCATATTTATATTCATATTTAATCATTAAAATTTGAGATTTAAAACAAAATTTATAATTTAAATTAATTAAATTTGTTTCAAGCTCTAAGTCCAATTGAGAATTGTCGATTAGATTTTGTTGCTATGGGAACATCGGCTTTTATTTTTGAATATCTTAAATGTATGAAGATAATTTTTCTCAATATGATTTTTTTATCTATGAAAATTTTTTTCTAGTGATTATTAAACTACTTCAACAAGTAATATATATATATATATATATATATATATATATATATATATATAATGTGTGTGTATATACATATGTGTAATACGATATGTATATATATATGTATAATATATTAAAGTCTCTCATTGTTTATGTTTAAATTCCTTAAATACCATTTACACGCATTCTAAATATCCAACAGTTTTGAGTGGCATTATAATCGTTTGCTTTTGGCGAGGAAAAGGGCTACTCGCCAAATCGAGTGACTTTTTCGTCTTTTCACGCCAAATATTCGAAGATATTTTTTTTTTTTTTTTTGCAGGTTTTCTAATGTGATTCCGTCGCTAATTTTGACTGATCCTTTATTACATACGTAAGTACTTTAATTAGTATTTTTTTCATAAAATTCTGAGTATGCCCAGTATGGAGACGTTCTTTGTAAGATGAACTTCTCTATGTCCGTTTCAGCGGAATAATCTATATATATAAAAGGAATTCTGAGGATAATTGAGGCACAGATAGGCTCTCATCCTCTATTCCTTTTATTTATAGAGATTTTACACAGCTTAGGTAAACGCAGAAGAAATATAAAACAGATAATGTATTTATCACAAAAAATCGTCTGCTAAGAAAATCTTTTTTCATTTTGAACTCTATAAATAAAAGGAATAAAGCAGAAGAAATATAAAACAGATAATGTATTTATCACAAAAAATCGTCTGCTAAGAAAATCTTTTTTCATTTTGAACTTCTATAAATAAAAGGACAGATAGGCTCTCAAACAGTGAATCGTCGAATATAATTGAAGAACAAATGGAAGAACAAATGGAAGAACAAATGGAAGAACAAATGGAAGAACAGATGGAAGAACAGAAAGAAGAACAGATGGAAGAACAAATGGAAGACCTCTTCATTAACAATAAAAAAAGATATGCAAACGAAACCCCAGAACACCGAGAAGAAAGACTGGCGAAGAAAAGAGAGCAGAATAGAAAAAGAAGAGAAAATGAGACTGAAGAAAAGAGAAGAGAAAGATTAAGTAAGCAAAGATTAATAAATCGAAAGATTCTCAGCGATGAGACTGAAGAAAAGAGAAGAGAAAGATTAAGTAAGCAAAGATTAATAAATCGAAAGATTCTCAGCGAAGAATCAGAAGAAAAGCGTCGAGAGCGATTGTCCAGAAATGATGAGTATAAGAAAAGAAAATTATATGAAGAGAACGAAGAACAGAGACTTCACAGATTGAATGAAAAGAAATGTTATGATTACAACAGAAAATACATCGTCGTTGGATCTTGTTACAACAGAGCCTTCTTGCTATTTTTTGATGAACCCGGGCAACGCCGGGCAGAACAGCTAGTAATAATAAAAAGAAATATAAAATCGTTATGAGTAAAATTGCATTATTTTTAGTAGTGACGTCATCAAAAGTATTTAAAAAGTTGATTTTTATTGTGATAGAAAACGGCATCTGTAATAATATGGTAATTTTTAAAGTCTATTTTCAACCTTCTCTTCAATAATGCAACTAACGAAATTGCCGCCAGTGTGTACAAAGTTCATAAGACATTTAAAATAAAAATAAAGATATACAGGTTGTATCCAAAATCTTGGGGCAAAACTTTAAGGGGTCACACATCAACACACACAATATTAAATAGGAAACTAAGGGTCCCAACTGTTTTTCGAAAGAAATAGGCGCTATCAAGTTTAGGGTCCAAAATTTTAAATAAACATAAATACAGAAAAATTGGTCGATTGATTTGCGGTTTTCACTAAAACTATTCTTTATGTCGGTATTTTCTTGAATATAAATTATAAAGATAAATTTCAAAAATTGCCGATAGAGGGCGCTTTAGACTTTGGAGTAAAGAACAACTATTTTTTGTCGTTATTTTCTGCATCTCATTAAAAGTTTTCGGAAGCTTAGACTTAAACTTAAATTTTGAGCTCAAAATCTGAATAGTTTAAAGTGGTTACGTAGCGCAAACTGAACTGTGTTCAGAGGGGGGGGGGGAGGATCTTCAAATTTGAAATGATTATAGAAAACGAAAAAAATGGTCGATTCATTTACGGTTTTCGCTAAAACTACTCTTCAAATCAGTGTTTTCTTGAAAATAAATTTTAAAGATAAATTTTAAAAAAATGCCGCTAGATTACATTTTAGACTTTGGAGTAACGTACAATTATTTTTAACCGTTGTTTTTTAATCTCATTATTAAATGCTTGCAAAAGCTTAGACTTAAATTTTGAGTTTAAAATCTCAATCTTTGGGAATAATTAAGTAGCGCAAAATTGAGCTGTGTTCGAAGGGGGGTTAAATTTTTAACTCCTGAACACAGTTCAATTTGCGCTTCTTAACCCGTCCCAACGATTCAGAATTTGAGCTCAAAATTTAAGTCTAAGCTTTTGCAAGCATTTAATTTAACTATATACAAAAATAACGGTTAAAAATAGTTCTTAGTTGCTTTTAAGTTTGAAGTAATTTTTTGAAATTTATTTTTAAAATTTATTTTCAAGAAAATACTGACATAAAGAATAGTTTTAGAGATTATCACAAACGAATCGAATAAATCTTTTTTTTTTTTATATAATCATTTGAAATTTGAACCCTCCCACCCTTGAACACAGTTCAGTTTGCGCTACTTAACCACTCCCAACGATTCAGATTTTGAGCTCAAAATTTAAGTTTAAGTCTAAGATTCCGAAAACATTTAAATAGATGCAAAAAATAACGGCAAAAAGAGTTGTTCGTTACTCCAAAGTCTAAAGTGCCCTGTACTGACATTTTTAGAAATTTATCTTTATGATTTATTTTCATGAAAATGCTGACATAAAGAATACTTTTAGTGAAAACCGCAAATCAATCAACCAATTTTTCCGCTTCTTATGTTTATTTGAAATTTTGGACCCTAAACTTTAATGGCGTCTATCCCTTTCGGAAGACGTTTGGGACCCTATGTCTCCTATTTAATATTGTTTGTCTTGATGTGTACTATCACCCCTTAAAGTTTTGTCCTAGGGGTTTAGATACACCCTGTAGAAATGGAGTTCTTTTGAAAAATCGCAACTGCGGGTATATCTGCAAATAAAATACTTTCACTATACAAAATTACTTTCAAAATCAGTTCAGTATAGAATGCTCAAGCTAGATGAATAAGAAAATAGCTTTGTCTTTTAAATTTATTTATTATAATTAAATGTAAATGACGTAATTTTCAGAAATATTTTCCTTTTTGTTTACCAAGGAACCTTAAATGGCAGAAGTTCAATCAATTTAGATGCAGGAGTAAAGGTCACTGAATATGATGTCATAACTGACACAATTATAACAACATATATTATAATCATGGAGCAAATTTTTCTGTTTTCTGAATGACGTCATTTTTTTCTTTGGAAATATTTCGACTTCGTTATTACTTTTTATCATAGTTTGTTTTCTACTGTTTTACTTACGTAGTTTACTTATTGTTATTAATCAATAAACTAGTGCTCATCCTAAGACGGGGGGGGGGGGGGTAAAAATAGTAGATCACTTAAAATTTGAAATAATTGATAAAAATTTTGGCACAGATGTCTCAGCACCTATGTTGAAGCGATGTTTTATTAAGCCATTTTGGACAAAAAAACCTCTAGCAAATCCCTTGAAAATGGGACTTAAAACGGCCTATACAGAGGCGGAACAGGAATTTCGTTTTCGGTAGAGGAAAATTGTCTCTATAATGTCCTCTTAATAAATCCAGTTCTAGTATCGGATCCAATACAGTATCCGAAATCTTTTGTGTATACTAGGGTGGTGCGAAAAAACAAAAGTTTTTATTTCCGAATCGCTATAGTGCGGAAAAGTTGCGATTAGTAAATACAAGAAAAACAAAAAAAGAATTTTTCAAATCGGACTATATCTTCCGATCGCGCAAACCACCTAAAAATTAAAAAAAAAAACCGATTTTTTTCAGAATTTTTTTTTAAATATTACATATATATATATTTTATCACTATAGTGAAAAATATTTGCATATTGTACTGTTTAATAATAATGAAAAAATCAAATTTAGTTTAGATTATATCTTCTGATTGCGCAAGCTCATCAAAAATCGGGGAAAATTTCAATTTTAAGTGACTTTGATGTATTAAGAAAATAATTAAATAGATTCAGTTTGTGGTCTCATGTTAAATTTTAAATGTAAATTAATACAATTGAGCACATTATGCCATTTTTGAACAACAGAGATCTTACCACGATGAGATCGCTGCAGGGCAAAAAAGTTTAGTAGTTTGCGCTGTTAGCCACGTTGCGAAACAGCGCTGAAGTCGCCATACGTGTACATAATACCCATCTCTCCCCAACCTTGTCTACTTGCACAGTGTGCCATTTCATATCAGTGAGCCCGTGAACGAATTTCGTTTGTTAATTGGGTGTATTATGTTATTTTAAATACCTTAACAAGTGACATGCATATGTCGGTGACCAAGAAAATTACTAGACAATCTTTTCATTGTCCTATATTCGGTCATCCAAGAGATTTTCTACCAAATATTCTTCCAACACATGAAGATGTTCTTCGATGCTGCTTTGAGGAGAAGTTTCTATTAGCAAGTAAATGCAACAACATTAAAGTGAGTTACTCATCTGTCAGCAATACAGTGGTATAAAAAATAAAATATATCTATTAGAAGGCGTTAATCCCAAAAGTTTCTGAGTATAGAATCATTTAGATGATGCCTACTACGATAAGTAGTATAAACTAACGATATCTTATATTTTAGACAAGGAAATTAGAAATATATTTTTCTGTCAAACCAAACAAAGGAATTCATGTATAAATAAAGGAAAATATGTTCATTCATTCATGCGAATAGAATTGTTCCATATAATAGATTAAAATATACATATTGGTTTTTCTTACTTTTAGCAGAACAGTGTAATTAAGAATTACTTATCTTTTTTTATTTTTTCAAAGCAAAAATATTAGGTCTGTTTCATTACGTGCGTTTACTGGGTCACTAATGGAATATAATTAACGAACGTAAGATATAATTAAGGATAATTCATAAATTGTAGAAACATTAGGTGTGCTCAATTACGTTAATATTTATCTTTTGTTCTATATATTTGAAACGCAAATGTATTTAGTGCAAATTTGTGTTTTTGATTGCATTACTCACTTTAAACTAACAATATATATATATTTAAATTATAATAAGTAATATATATTTACATAACAAATAGTTTAAATTTTTATATCCTTAATTTACTTCATGCAATGAACAAAAATTCATTATTTCATAGTGAATATAATAATTCAAAATGTAGTAAATTCGTTTATTTGTAATGAAAAATGTATTAAAATTGAATATAATATAAAATCTTCATATTTTTGTGTGCAAAGAAAGGTAAACCTGACAAATTACTAATAATCACTTTTTTGTGCAGATACTTTATCTTAAACATTAGGTCTGTATGCAGTAAGAAAAATCTAAAAAAAAACGAAAGATTATGCACATAAATTATGAAGTACTTTCAAATACATTCAGAATACTACAACAGAACTTCATCTTTTAGAGAAATGGAATGTTATGTCTAAGTAAGAATACACGAAAACCTTATTTAGAAATTATAAATATTCAAAAAAGTACCCTTCTTTGTGAAGCTTTGTATATATCCTATAGATTTGTACATATATTCTGTACTATGCTAAAATTTAATTGAGTTAGGAATCGCCTAACCCAGTTCACACTTCACCTTCAATTATTTCGTTAATAAAACAAAATGTTCTGGAAGATTATTGTACAGCTCTGTATAGATTATGAACATAAAAGTAAAGGATGCAAAATAAGTTACATTTAAAAACAAGTACTACCACAACTGGAAATGCCTTTCTAGATCATATTGTTCATAAACAATAATGCTACAGCCAATTTATTTTGTGAGTACCTGTAAAGCAATGCAATGCACACCCTATTCTGTAATTAGTATTTTCGTAGTGTATATCAGGGATATATATCAATTTCAATATATCTGAAATAGTGTAACATCACTTAAATACATTGCAAACGATTTTTCACAATGTAAGCATAGTCAGCATGAAGATTTATTAGTCAGAGCTTATATATTGTAAAAAAGTATGTTTAGGACATGACAAATTTTTTCTACAAATGCAGATGATGAAATTATTTTTTACTCAGCATTCAATTTCTGTAATTATTTAGGGATTCATAAAGACTCAGATTCTATTTTTACTTTCTTCTATCTTCAATAGAGAAAAGTATTGTAATCGAAATTTTTTTCGACTTCCGGTTTTCGACGGATTTACGCGTTTTAGGGGTCAGAGATTCCAAAAAACATGTTTTTACAAAATGTCTGTCTGTCCGTCCGTCTGTCTGTCTGTGTGTCTGTGTAAGTCACCATTCTACCATCAAAAAGTGTATGAAGTTATGCATAGAAATGAACCAAATTTTTTGTGAATGTTTCTGGCTGTGACAAGGTCCTCTTCAGTTTTGAAATATTCCTCCGGAAGGGGTATCTGCAATCGCGATTTTTGTGCCATTTTCAATATTGTACCGACCAAAAGTACATAAAGTTATGCATCGAATTGAACCAAATTTTTTGTGTAAGTGTATGGCTATGGCTAGTTGGATCGCCCTGAATCTGAAAAAAATCCGCCGGAAGGGGGTGCTGCAATAACGAATTTTATGCCATTTTCAATATTGCACCACATAAAAATGTATGAAGTTAGCTCTAGAACTGAACTAAATTTGTTGTATATGATTATTTTTTGGTAAGACAAGAAGGTCCTTCCTGAATTAAAAAAGAAAATTCTGCCTATCATTCTATTCTCCATCGGCTCATGCAGAGACGGAAATTCGTTTTTACTCAGATTAATTGATTGAAGCAGAAATTTAAAGTGAAAATCAAAGTTGGTATGGTATTGAATTAAAATTATTAAAGCATTAAAATGAGTAACTATTTTTTTTTAAGTATTGAAATGTACGTATGAGATAGAAGAAAGTTTTGGGATTGGCACATCCAACTAGTTTAAAGTTAAGAAATAAAACATTCTGTGAAAATAAAGCTGTACAGACTCAATCCTATACATTTATCTTTTTAGAGTAATTCTTTTAACCGTAAATTCTACTTGCATTATTTTCAACACTAAACGCTCAATACTAAACTTGAAGAACATAATTACAGGGAAATAGAATATTTTCACAGCCTGTTAACGCACGGACAGACGGGGAGAAAAACAGAACTTATTCACAAGCTCATTAAAATTTTATTCAGAAATGTGAGAATTCATAAAGAAATTTTAGATTGAGAAAACTACATTGTTTATAATGAGAAATTTCGAAGCAATAACGTCACGTAGAGGTGTCCTAGTCACCCCAGATTCGAATGAATTATTGTCCAACGAGAAGAAAGTAAAGGCATACTGGAAGGATGGTCGATTACAGATAAACATTTCTCGCCGTGACTGATATTTTTTCATGAAGGGACGAATCTGTGTTCCGTGCGATTTCTCTCCGATTAATTAATTAAATTTTACAATCGTATTTTTTATTTAAGATGTAAATTTATTTTTAATAAAACCCTATTTTTCATTTTTTTATTTTTATTCTTTTTTTAAATTTCTACTCTAAATTCCTTAAAACTAAATTATTAAAATGGATAACAGTTGTGAAACGAAGACGAAATTACCTTTCCCTCAATTGCGATCATTTTCAAAACATTAAAGCATTAACTAGGAATTTTTACACGTCACTTTGCTTTTGGAAATAACCGTCCTATTTGTTTATCTTGGAGTTTGAGACTGGCGATCTTTTTAAAAATGGTTTTTTGTCGCGTTTTGGAAAAAAAATCTCCGAGTTCATTCTGAGGACTGCAAAAAAATCTGTTTCATTATAGCGATTTCGTCGATATATAGCGACTCACTTGGAAAAATTACTGTTATTTCTTCATAATGTTGCATTTACTAGCAATTAAATAGCTTTCTTTACCTCTTATTGTATAAAAAACTCTAACCCACGAAAATAACATACAGTAGAAACCCGCTAATCCGGATCATTTTGGCCATTTTTTTTTCGAAGTTTGAGAAGTGTTTGGCTAATTTTCATAACATTAACTTGTTTCATCGTCGTATTCTGAATTTTTAAAAAAACTTTTTTCTGACATCTTTTCGCAAGAATTAAGCAAAGTAAACATTTTTTTCTGTCTGTAAATATTCAATAAGTATAACATAAAGGTGATTTTATGTAAGTATGTTTTATATTATTTTTTTTTTCTAATTCCCCGGATAATCCGGATTGAATCCCAATTAATCCGAATTATCGGGGTTTTACTGTATATAAATAATAAAAAATGACTTTCTTAAAATCCTATTTGTTAAAATTTGCCCCTCGCTTTATAACTAACAATGACCAACAGAGACATGTCAAGAACAATAAAATAAATCTGTATTTGGTTTTATGCAATTGAGTGCGCAAATTTTAATTTCTCAGATGCTTTTTTTTTTTTTTTTTTCTTGAAATTTTAAAATTATTCTCGATTTTCTGCATTGCATTTTTCAAATTTTTGTTCTTGTGCTCGTTTTTGTTTATTTATCTATTTTTTTTAACCATTCGAAAAATGGTCGTCGCTTTTGTTTTTTAATATCTGAATTCTTGTGATGTCCGGAATTTTCACGTTTTCTGATGAGTCAATGTTTAATGTCCAGATATGGAATACTTCTGTTGCAACGATGATAAGAAAAAGTATTAAAAAATAAAAAAAAATAACTCACAAACAAATTGAGATATAGCATTCAAACAAATTGCAATTAAAAGTACATGTTTTTCCAATACAACTGTGTAAAAATTGAAAATGTGCGATGTTTAGAAGTTTAACATTTTGCAGAGCCGAAAATCGTAAGACTGGAATTTCATTTAAATTTTTTTTGGATGGGTTCAAGAATATTAATTTTTTATCCATGCATACGCAATAGACTTCATTATTAAGGTAAACATTTTGGTCATCATAAAAATGATGTTTAATATTATTATTTTAAATTCAGATTTATTTTATAAGTCTAAAATCTTAGTTTTTGAATAAAAATCATTTTCCAAATGGTCGTTTTAATTTGGTAAATTACATTTTTTTAAATTATACTAGCGGCCTTCGCCCGCTACGCTGGTCGGTTTATCTAAAGAAATCTTGAAGAAGTAGTTAGATAAGGTTCAGACATACATTAAAAAAAAAAAGCAAGTCGATCATTCAAAAAATGTTGGGAAATATCAAATATTTACTGTAATTTTTTAAGAAAAACAAAGTTTCGAAAAAAAAAAATTAAATCGAAAAAAAAATTACACTGACATATTAATGCAAGGAAATTTTCCCAGAGAGAAAATTCGCCTTGAATACAATATTTCAAATTCTTTTAATTGCTTATAGGCGTTAATGCCAACATAGTGAAAAAAAATTCCATGCTGGGAATCGAACCCGGGCCATCAGTATGGCGCACTGACGTTCTACCGACTAAACCACATGGAACGACAGCCAGCTTGAAACTTTCTCATACTTAAGTAGACTGGCGAAAACATAACGATAGCGCGTTTTAAAATCGCACAGTGACATCTATTGGATTTTATATGTACTAAAAAACGTTATGTACTAAAAAACGTGAGCAGCGCACCTAATAGTTTCTTTTGTTTCTTTTTGTTACTTTTTTGTCTGTTGTCCGATTTTGATGAAACAAAGCCTATACACTGCCCGGGAGTGTGCATTCTTCATTAGTGAAAACCGCATAAAAATCCATTCAGTAGTTACGAAGATAACCTCGAACAAACAGACAAACAGACAGACAGACAAAAAATTAAAAAAAAAATTTTTTGTGTTTCATTGGTTTTCTTTTATCGCCCTGACTCCATTTTTGTCAATTATCTTCAATGTACAGACACACCGGGTCCTACTGTTTTATTATATGTATAGATTATATTTTAGTCACACCTTATTAAATAGATAAATAAATACCTTCTCCAACTTGGATAAATGTATTTATGGCTCAAATTTGAAGTTTCCAACTCAACTCATGCTGAATTGTAACCATGTTTTCTTGCCATTTCGCCCCGCTGTGAGACGAAAGGTTTGAAAAAATATCATTAGTCTTGATAACATGGCTGTGGAAGTTAATGCCCTGCATAAAGTTAGTAGTACCAAATTCTTTTACTTCGTCGAATGACCATGAATTAGGCAAATGGTAATATATTAAATTATAAACAGAAGTTCTCTTATACAGGTCAGATTTTTATTTGCAACTTTTTACTGAGATTCTATTGAAATTTACGGCAGAAGCTCAATGGTCTGCTATGATTCCTTGTCATTTCAAATCCCGAATATTTGGATTGAATTGTTAGATAATTTGAAAACAAAAATAAAGCAACGTGAAACATAATTAAAATATAACGCGCGTGATTTTTATTTATTTTTTAAATTTCATTTGTAATAGTTTATTGTCATTTTCCATCTTTGTGTTTATTTGTATATTTTGTTTTCCTGATGATGATTGAGTAAATTCAATCGAAACATGTCAAATTTTTAAAATCTTTTAATGCATTTCATTAACATTTGACGTCCTTTTAAGCAATTAAATATTTTAATATACATTTTGGGTGTGTTTTAGAAAATATTTATATTTGAAATGGTAATATATTTTAATTACGAATTCTAAATACATTAGAATTGTTTCTCAAAGTCTGTTAGGAAAAATGTAAATTTATCCCTCATATTGAAACACTTGAGACACACTGGAAATAATTTTTAATTCACATTCTGAAATGTAATCGTCCCACTGGGAAGTGTTTCATCCAGCAGAATTTCAGTTTTATAAACTACAGATTAAATCCGCTATTATTATGGTTATGAATCATTATCGTTGTCGCGATTCCCCGGAGTTAAATCTTTAAACTGTACAGATACATAAAGAAATTGTTTTATTCAGATATTTCTAGAAATTAATGATGGAATAAAACTTTAAATCTATAACATGTTAAATATGGGAATTTATTTTATCTGCATTTTTATTATCTGCATTTATTTCTCTATAATATTTCGTGTAACAGGAAATTGTAAATAGGATTCTTTACTCCCCTAAGCTGGATAGTATTTCAATATTAATAAGTTACTTCGTATATAGAAATGTTAATTATTTTTTAACTACTATTTTAAAAAGAATGTTTAAAGTTACAAATACGACAGGGAGTCGAAAAATAAGGTTCCCCTGTAGTTTGTAGACAAAAGTGCGTATGAAAGTCAAACAATTTAATGAGACATGAAATATACGACACAACTTTATTTGTCAACATTAAGTACCAAGCATATTGAAAATTTTGTCATACCACTTGATAATCTGCAAAAAGCCCTCAAGCAAAACATCAGGGCTTTGCATAAGGACAAGCCTTAAACGCTTCTTCCGTCTTTCAGTTTTTTCTTGGAGGGCTTTTTGAAGCTTATCAAGCTGTACAACAAATGTCTCAATATACTCTGTAATTATGTAGAAAAATAAAGATATGTCTTGTCTTTCATGTTTCATTCTACTTTCAGTTTTTCATACACAATGCTGACCACAGTCAACGGGGGACACTTACTCTCAGTACTCCCCCTCGTATTTCATTCATTCTGTAGAAACATTGTTATAGTCAGTTTAAGGTTTACCTCAAAGTTAATGAAAAATAGATTGTATTAAAAAAATTACTAATTAAAAACACACTAAACACCATTTTAAGTAATAAACGTTAGGACTGTATCTTTAAATTTTAATCACACACGATAAACAGCGAACACACTGGTCGCCATACTTTTTCACGCCCTCTAAAACAAAAAATTTTTTTCCTCTACTCAGTTCACTTCACATTTCAACCAAAGGGAAATCACGACGCCCTCTTACGGGACTTAAAAATTCTGAAATTTCAACAATAAACATAGATTTTTGTTTTTAAATTTTAAATGAAAGCATGTTCAATTGTGAATATGTTGGCAGCAATTGTATTGCTGCCAACAATACAATATATGCCAACATACAGCAATTATATCGCGAGACATTGTAAATTTTGTTAATATATTCAGCACAATGACCCACATAACTAAAGTTTAAACGGCTTTTTCTTTATGTTCCTATTTTCTTCACTTTCCTGTTTTAAAAATATTAAGACAATTTTTGTATATCAAATAGATGTATAAAGTTTTTTGTACATTTTTCTTATTATGTATGTGATAAATCTGCGCATGAAATGTGTATTCATGCTGTTATTGTTTTTTAAACAAAAATATATTAAGATGCTTTAGATTATATCGTTTTATACACTGCTAAAAAAATTCCGAAATTCACGAAATTTTTTTTCCTGAATTTCACAGAAAAGCTCTCTTTTCACAACAAAAGGGCATTTTCCGTTACAAATCACAAAATTCCACCATATTTCTTGAAAATAACGAAACAGATGGAAATAAAAACAAAAAACGGAGACACACCGTTGTGTGGCGGGCTCCATGGCCGAGTGGTCAAGGCACCACCCCGCTAATCGCTTGCGAGCGTAGATTATGGGTTCGAGTCCCACTGGCGCGAATAATGAAAACATAAAAAATTCTCCTTTTAAATTACATTTTTTCTGTTTATTTTTCTGTTACTTCTTATTAAAAAATCTTTTAATTTATTAGCCAATAAATAAATATATAAATAAAAACGACAATTTCAAAAAATTGTCTATACACACACACACATCTTTATATATAAAAATCTTCTGTGCGTGTGTATGTAATTGAACTCCTCCTAAACGACTGGACCGATTTTAATAAAATTTTTTGTGTGTGTTGCGGTGGACTCGAGAATGGTTTAGATTCACATTTCACGGAAATTGGTTCAGTACTACGCCCTGGCGACCAGTTTGGTCTCCAGGTCTTAGGATTTGGTCATTGACTTTTTTGTAAAACACCTTTAATGATGTCTACCCTTACATTAAATCAAAATATCGTTTATTTAATGGAAAAAAAAAACAGGTTAAGGAATTTTTTCCCATTTGTAAAGCGAAAAAAAAAAAAAAAAAAAAAAAATCGCCAAATTACAATTTGGCAAAATTGATAGATGGGATAATCAAGTTAATTATAATATGCAACCATCTTTATATATAAAAATCTTCTGTGCGTGTGTATGTAATTGAACTCCTCCTAAACGACTGGATCGATTTTAATGAAATTTTGTGTGTGCATTCCAGTGGATTCGAGAATGGTTTAGATTCACATTTCATCGAAATTGATACAGTCCTTTTTCAGTAATTAGGCAAAAACTAATAGTTAGTGATTTTTCGCTAATTAAAAGTGTTATAAATATAAAAGAAAGTCTGGATTTCGTATTAATCACAGCACAAAAAAAATCTATCGAACCAAAAATCTTGAAAATTGGGGTAAAAATACTTCTTATAACATCGAGTGCCGCTAAGAAGGAATTTTCGAAAATCCCCCCCCCCCTAAGGAGGGTAAAAAATGAACGAACTTTAAAAAATTTCCTTTAAAATCGGCTTTTGTAGATATTTTTCAACTGATAACATATTTTAGTGCATTTTTTCATTCTGAATCGAATGGTACTAAGCAAATTCGTTTAAATCCAGTAGTTCGTGAGATAATTCATATTTTCCAAATTTGGCGATGTCTTCGGCGCAAAAACCTGAAAATTTCAATCCTTATCTATATATATAAAAGAAAGTCAGGATTTCGTTTGAATCACAGCACAAAAAATTCTACCGAACAAAAAATCTTGAAAATTGGGATAAAAATACTTCTTATAACATCGAGTGCCGCTAAAAAGGGATTTTCGAAAATTCCACTCGTCAGATGAGTAGAAAAAAGAACGAACTTTAAAAAAATTCCTTAAAAATCGGCTTTTGTAGTTATTTTTTAACTGATAACATATTTTAGTGCATTTTTTCATTCTGAATCGAATGGTACTAAGCAAATTCGTTTACATTCAGTAGTTCATGAGTTAATTCATATTTTCCAAATTTGGCGAATATTTTCCAATTTTAATGGAATTTTGCGTGTGTGTTCCAGTGGATTCGAGAATGGTTTAGATTCACATTTCATTGAAATTGATTCGGTACTTTTTAGTAACTAGGCAAACACTAATAGTTAGTGATTTTTCGCTAATTAAAAGTGTTGAATAAATTCGATTAATAGAGTGCGGACGGAATGCCCGAGCGATCTAAGGCGCCAGATATAAGCTCTGCTTCTCGAAGAAAGAGATCGCGTGTTCGAACACGGTTTCTGTCAAACGTGTATGCTTTACAGTAATATAGCCTGTATTATAATTTTGATTAACTGACTGCAGAAAATCGTTAACTTTTAACAAAAAAGAGAAAAATAAACTTTTCTATCAAAAATTGAACCGACTTCAAAAAATACTGAAGAGTGAAAAATAATTTCTTTACATAATTGTAATAAAAAATTAAATTAAGAGCGTAGTGTTTATCGTGCGTATTACTATATTTAAGTATATTTATTTGATTTTCTGGTGTCGGTGCCATCAAGGACAACGTCTGTCGGTGACAGGACAACGTCTGTCGGGTCCGCTAGTACATTTATAAATACTTAGGTACTTAGGTTCCGTCGACCAATTTCGCCAAATTGTACAAATCGCCATACTAATAGCCAAATTTTACATATTGCCATAATTTTTATTTGAAATCAGAAAAAAACAGTTAATTAGTAGAACATTAACAAAAAATACAAATAAAAAGTACAAAATAAATCATTTAATGACATTCTAAAATTCTTTGTATTTTATTTAATGTCATTGAATCCGACATTCACGATCATCCATTATTGACATTTAATCTTATAGTTTGGCGATCATTTTATGGTTGACGAGTTAACTAAGTAGTACCAATACTTATTATCTTTATATATATAAATCTTCTGTGCGTGTGTATGTCACTGAACTCCTCCTAAACGACTGGACTTATTTTAATGAAATTTTGTGTGTGCGTCCCAGTGGATTCGAGAATGGTTTAGATTCACATTTCGTCGAAATTGATTCAGTAATTTTTTAGTAATTAGGCAAAAACTAATAGTTAGGGATTTTTCGCTAATTAAAAGTGTTGAATAAGTTCGATGAATAGAGTGCGGACGGAATGTCCGAGCGGTCTAAGGCGCCAGATTTAAGCTCAGCTTCTTGAAGAAAGAGATCGCGTATTCGAACCCCACTCCTGACAAACGTGTATGCTTTACAATATTTCCTGTATTATAATTTTGATTAACCGACTTGAGAAAATCGTTAACTTTTAACTAAAAAGAGAAAAATAAACTTTTCTATCAAAAATTGAACCGATTTCAAAAAATACTGAAGAGTGAAAAATAATTTCCTTACATAATTGTAATAAGAAAATAAATTAAGAGCGTAGTGTTTATCGTGCGTATTGCCATATTTACGTACATTTATTTGATTTTCTGGAGTCGGTGACAAGATGGACAACGTCTGTCGGGTCCGCTAGTATATATATATATTTGTAAAAAAATTGTTAATAAAAACTTTTTTATTCATTCATTCATTCATTCATTCATTCAAAGAAAAAAAACAGTGGTTTTAAACAGTGATTTTTTTTATTTAAACTATTTAAAAAATTAAAATTGATTTTAAAAAATAATAAGTATTATGCATAAGTCTAAAATAAAATAAAATAAACCGTTTACAAATATTTTAAGGAATATATTTGAAAGGAAATCTTTAAAAAGCACAGCAGATTTTCCCACTAACTTATAAAAAACATATTTTGTACAATCCAGCATCAGCAACTTTGGCTCAGTTCGTAAGGATTTGTTCTGCAATCTAAAGGTCCCGAGTTCGATCCTCAGGAAGTCGTGAACTAAATTATACAAAATAATAATTAAGTAAAATAACATAGCAGCTTAAAATCACTCGGTAATTTCGAAATCTTTGATGATTAATCGATACATTAATTTTAAAAATTATATTGAATTATTATTATTATTATTATTATTAAAAATCAAACTTTGTAACGGAAAGTTACTGATTCTTTAAACGGTTTGGTTTGGTTTATTTTTGTCGTCCGATTATTTACGCTACGGATATAGGACATGGGGGGATTGCCCTTCGTGGTGGTCTTTCTAAGGAAACCTATCCCGTATTTACGCAAGGTTCGAAGAAAACCACGAAAACTCCGAACGATTAGGCCGACAGCCGCGATTGGGTTCGAACTCAGCAGATTCTTCAAACGGAGTTTTCCCTTCTTGTATTTCCCACAACGGAAAATCTACTAACGGAACGGTAAAAGTTCGGCTACTTTGCTGCCGGTAGTTTCACCATGAATTCACAGATTTATTTTTAACAGTGTACTATATATGACTAAAAAAACTATTTTAAATGCTACATTAGATGTGTCTAAAATCAATATGCAGACTTGTGTAATACGTATTAAAAAAATCTTCAAAAATATCAATTTTTAAAAAGTAGTAAGGATATTAGACAATTCAAATTTACTTAAACCTTTTAAATAAATGTATAGTTTTTTTTTTTTTTTTCAAAATGTATTTTTAGTCTAACATTGCAATGCAATGGGCTCACCATTTGAACAACAACAACAAGTTCTGTTTTTCCGCTATTTAAAAATTTTCTCTATTTGTTTTTTAATATTATATATATATATATCTTCATATATATAAATCTTCTGTGCGTGTGTATGCCACTGAACACCTCCTAAACGACCGAACCGATTTTAATGAAATTTTTTTGTGTGTGTTCCAGTGGATTCGAGAGTGGTTTAGATTCACATTTCATCGAAATTGATTCAGAACTTTTTTAATAACTAGGCAAAAACTAATAAAGTTTGTGATCTTTCGCTAATTAAAAGTCTTGAATAAGTTCGCTGATTAGAATGTGGACAGAACGGCTGAGTAGTCTATGGTGTCAGATTTAAGCCCTGGTTCTTGAAGAAAGAGATAGTGTGTTCGAACCCCACTCCTGATATACGTGAATGATTTACAATAATTTTTCCTGTATTATAATTTTTATTAACCGACTTCAGAAAATCACTAACTTTTAACTAAAAAGAAAAAATAAACTTTTCTATCAAAAATTGAACCGACTTCAAAAACTACTGCAAAGTGAAAAATAATTTCCTTACATAATTGCAATAAGAAGATAAATTAAGAGCGTAGTATTTATCATGCGTATTATTATTATATTTATGAACATTTATTTGATTTTTTGGAGTCGGTGCCAGGACAATGGCTGTCGGATCCGCTAGTATATATATAAATGTTTGCATTTAAAATATTTTAAAATTGAATGTATTTTAAAAATATATTCTAAACTAACATACAACCCAGGACAAAAATGACGGAATTTTGTCCTGCGTTTCATTATCATAAGACTCCATCCAGACAAACAGGAGGAAGATTTTATTATTCAAAGTTTTGTATTGTAGAAAAGCACATTTTAAAAATAAACATCGATTAATGCAAATATAAAAAATCAGGGTTTTGGGGGTTTTTTTGTTATTTTTTACTGAATTCCTGAAATAGCTAAATAATTGTGTAAAACAAATAGCAGTATTTATTACAACAATAATGATAATTAGCAAAGTGAAACAAAATTTCTGTAGATTTCATAAAACTTTAAAATTAAATATTGAATTCTTTTTAATTTTAAACCATTTTATTTTTATAAATAATTAATGAATCTCAATAACGAAAGTCATATATATATATATAGACGTTTCCCGTGTTCATACAAGGTGAAATTTATCATGGATTTTTTCTGGTGTAAATTCAAATTCTCCGAATTACTGGAAAATATTCTACTAAGGGAATTAAAGGATTAAAGTAAAATAAGGTATAAAGTAAGGAATTAACATCGCGTATAACTACTGTATTTACTCGTGTATAATGCGCACTTTTTTTTCCAAAAAATTAGTGCAAAACACCTAGGTGCGCCTTATACACGGAATAATTTTTTACTGTTGGATGCAGTCGAACGATATATATATGAAACAAGAAATTATTCAAAGGAGATGTTAAATCTCGGAAAATGTTACTTAATTGAAGTATTACTGCATATTTATTTTATTCCTTGCAGTTTTTTATACAACAGAGCTAGTGACATTATTTAAACGCTAATTAGCAATTCTCTTTACCGTCACTCATTCCTATTTCCAGTCATTCTCGTACAACCCGCAATCTAAAATTGCATTTTCATCCTGTTTCTTGTCTGGTTTAACGTTTGTTTCGACTTTTTTTTTTTTTTTTTTTTTTTTTTTTTTTTTTTTTTTTTTACTGAAATTCATTTGGTTATTCTTCATTAGCGTATCAAATTTATGGTGCGCGTTATATACGAGATTTTAAGAAATCGCCATTTTTACTTGTAAAGTACGATTTCGCCTTATACACGCGTGTGTCCCATACACGAGTAAATCCGGTAACATTGTCTACATAAATTACCTCATGTTTGTTATTTGATGTTTAAAAATAAATTAACTTTGGAATGCAAAAGCCTTTCCTATTTGAAAAATCGAAAACAAAAATGCGATAAAAATAACCAACATGACACAAAGCTAATTAAAACAGAAGTTCTGTAAAACAGATAAGACAGGTTTCATAATTATACACTGCTATAAAAGCACTATCTTAGTCTACTTTGTTATAATTAGTATTTTCTAAGAATTCTCCGACTTAATACACTTGCGGTTGCATTTCTGTGAAATGTAATATTTTCAGAACAATTTTAGCATTTTTAAACTACTATATATTGTATTGTGCTTAATAAGTCAGTTTACGAAAAGTAAACATTACAGAGACAGTTAAAATATTTAAAACTCACTTTTCGCATATTTGAATGTAATGAACAATGTATGTAATTTACATACTTGAATTTCTATCGAAACTTAAAATTTTACTTCGGTTAAATGATCAAAAAATAATTATTGTGTCGCCGTAAAGTTTTTAAATTTTTCGCTGAGATGGCAAATTTTTTCTTGATATTTCTAATATCTAATTAACTATTTATTTCTCACAGTTTTGAGATTATACCTTGTTGATACATAAATTTTCATGCAACACATTTAATGTAAAAGTATTAATTGTTCATTTAAAGACATGTTCAACATGAAAATCATTTCGAACACTTATTTATATGTTGTAGTGCCCCAGAATTCGATGAATGTTTGTATGATTTTTTTAAAAATTGCAATTGCATGACACGAGTTATTATGCAGTTTAATTTTGACATAATTGAAGGATTAGAATCCATCCGAGAGATCTCAGAAAGAGATAAACTGGTAACCTATTTCAGAAGTATTTAAGAATACGAAAATGTAAACTGTTTCCCCAATCTTCTATTAAATACAACATATTATACACACTGTTGCTTTTCAATAATATTATGATTTTTTCAAAAAAAATTATACTGTTATATATAAAATATAAATGAATTTAAAAGCAGGCATATAAAGTCATTGTGCCTAAAAGGATAACCTCTAAATTCGATAATGTTATTTTACTTGAAACATTAATGTAAGAATGATATGTAAATACTGTATAAAAAAACATTTGATCTTAAAGAACAAAATCCCAAAACAAATTTCTGTATTTAAAACCTTTCCTTCAAAAGAAATTTCCAATCAAAAGCACATCGCCCATTTTACATCGCCCCCTTGTTTTGTAAATGCGGCAAAAATTCACGAAAGTGTTCACTGTTTTATTTTTTTTAATTTGAAGATCAAAAATACCCTTATGAACGTTAAAAATTATTATCATACTACTATCTAATCATACGGCTTAGAAGCGGTTATACTCGGTTAGGGGATTTACACTAAAATTACAAAATTGCAGCAACAGCATATGTTAATTTCAAACTGAATCTTAAGTTTGATGAGAATGCGTGCATTAATTCAGGAAGTAGAGCTATTGCGGAAATCGTAAAAGAAATTGTATAATAGCGCCACCTGTTGGGCGATTTACAACAAGAACTTATCAGGAATAATCTGCATCAGGGACTGACTGAATATGAAATTTGATGAAACTTCGTTTAATAGTTCTTGAAATAGAGCTATTGCGATAATCATGAAAACGCAACAAAAAGTAACCTGCACTAGTTTAATTCAATGTCTAACTAAATCTTATGTTTTAAAAAATTCCATTCATTGTTTCTTGAGATAGAACCAAAATATTTGTCGCATACAAACAGACATTTTTGAAAAACCATCAAACTGTAGTAATAAAATTGAAAATAAACATTCATTTTATCATTAAAAAATAATATGAGATTTCCATTATAATAAAGCCGGAAAAAATATATGTATATTCGTCAATACTTAAATTTGAGAGTTAGAAATTAAAATAGATAATATTTTATTTCACTGAAGTATTTGAAATTAATATTATTCACTGAGTATAAATAACTTATTTTCTTTCAACGTAAGTAATTAGGAAGAAAAAATACATTCAAGGAAAAATAATAAGCTAAAAGATTTAAGATAATGATATCAAATTACTTTTATGAACGAAAAAAATTAAGATTTCTACATCGATTAAATACTTCTTTTTTATTAAAAATATATATATTGCTTTATTGAATCAGCCAATATAAAATTTCAATCTGGCGTTAAATTTTTACTTTAAACATAACTTTTTTATTTGCTCAGATATTTTCATTTTCTTAATAAACATTCCTGAGACTTTTATCCAATTAAAATAACAAACCGTAATCGTTTCAAACAAAGACTTTTGAATTTTAACATTTTTATATTATTTACTCAAATAAATTTTCAGATATTGTCATTTTTAATACTTGATTTCAATTTATAATAACAATGCATTATAAACAGAATATTTATAAATTTACCTCTTCTATACTTATAAACGCTTTAGACACTTTAAAAATATACACTGGTGTGCAAAATTTAAGGTCGAGTACCAAAATGCCGATTTTCAAGGAATAATTTTCACGCGAATATTCAAAAGGAAGTAACATAACTCTAATAATTATTATTCCTGCATAACAGCTAGTCCATATAACATCTCATTCAGGTCACATAGTAATAATTTGAGATTCATAAAAAATATGTATGGAATTTCCTATTTTTTGCTTCGCCGTAGTGACTGTGACTATAGTGACCATGTGTGACCTGAATGAAATGCTATGTGGTCTAGCTGTTAAGAGCCCACAATAGTCACAGAAAAATTACTCAAAAAGACCCGGATGACCATGTAAAGTCTATGGGAGCGTTCTTTTCTAATATCTCACTCAAATTTTAATATTTTTGCATGATTTTTTTGCACAAGATAGCTGAGGGCAATCCACAACCGGGCTAGTTTTTACTTTTTCAATTTTGCTTATATATATTTTTATACGATAGTTTCAATTTCAGAACCGGTTTAAACCGGTTCCGAAAGTTTAAGTAATTGTTTAAAGAAAATCTGAAACGAAAACTGAAAAAGTAAAAACTAGGCCGGTTGTGGATCGTCCTCAGCTATCATGTGCAAAAAAATCATGTAAAAATATTAAAATTTCAGTGAGATATTCGAAAAGAACCCAACCCCCCCCTATAGACTTTACATTAGCGTTCGGCTTTTACCGCGTGACTAGTGTGTGCTCTTAAGCAGAGATAGTAATTATTCGAATTATATTACTTCCTTTTGAATATTCACCTGAAAATAATCGCTTGAAAATCCCTTGAAAATTGGCATTTTAGGTTTCTTCCTTAAATTTTGCACACCAGTGTACATATGAATATATATAATGTAAAAACATTATGATCAAAAACATAGCTTGTAACTGTTGTTTTCTCGATGAATTTAAATTTGGAATTACTATATTAAGATCTGTACACAGAAACCTATAGATATGAATTATGTAAAGGCTCTAGAACAGGGTCGGGGAACCTATGGCAAGCGTGCCGATCTTGGCACGTATGAAAACTTCTCTGGCACGCGAAAAAACTTATAGACTATATTAAGTTTATAGAAAACTTCAATCCATCTTAAGTTTGTTTTTAATAAAAAATATATATTTGTGAAATAGGTATATAATTTACTTTAAAATGATCTGTTACTTTTGAAAGAATTAAGGTATTATAAATTTCAATTAAAGAATCTTGAAGCGTTATTTTCTTGCCAAACCATTCAACATATAGCGATTCTCGAAATAATTTTGATTCTTTATCAAATTTTAAAGGTTTTACTTTTGAAAATTGTAATTTAAGAGATAGTTTGCATATTAATATATATCTAACTAATACATTTTCTATTTCAGATTGAATTTATTTTAGGTGGTTTTAAGGTTTTAAGTTATTTTACGTTTTATTCTATTTATAGATTCTAATTTTGAAAATTGGACATTACTTGTTTGTATAAATAACTATATATCTATTGAAAATGCTTCTATCTCGAGAACTGAAAATTATTTGATATGGAAGTATACAATAAAAAAATTGATTTATAGACTATCAATACGAAATTTCATGCTTTATTGATGAATAAACACAGCATAATAAAAAAGTTAGGAATCGAACTCAGTATAACTAAAAATATTTAAGCAAAAATCCTAGAAAAATTAATTATTGGGTTTTATCTACGCTAAATTTTTCCTGGCACGTTGGGATGTTGGCGCATAATAATTTTGAGGTTCGCCTTACCTGCTCTAGAATGAAATTTAAAGAAAAATTGGACTTGTAAAGACTTTTATTCTTTTTTCATAAAGTAAAATTCAATACGGTAACAGAATGAAAGTTATAAGTGTATATTACCTATTTTATATTCAATACACTTTTATAATTTACTATTATATTACTATGCATTATTGCCCCATGCTAAATGCAGAGCTTATAAAATACGAAAAAAAGCACTCCTATTTTATAATCGTCAAACTACCACAAGACGAAGCACTAATATTCATTCCATATGTAAAAAAAATAATTAATAAATCCTGAATAAAAAAAAAGAAAACGAAACTTAGATTATAGTAAATAGAGTGGAAAAAAAGGAAAGTTTCATCGCTTATATTTAAAAATTTTCTCGAATAAAAATTTAAAGATATATATTTTGTTTCTTCTTAAAATGAGTTGACACCGAAAACAGAAAAAACTTATTCTTTTTTGCGAATTATTTAATTACAGAACAAAAATTAGTACATGAATGCATAAAAAATGAATGCATAATATTTTGACGAAAGAAATATAATATTTACATTTAAAATTTATTGGAAAATTTTTAAGAGAAGAGATTTGAAAGGGAAATGCAAAATAAAAAATTATTTCTTATGTTAGCTTTTATACATAAAAAAACTTATTTTTTCTATTTGGATTGATTCTCATTTTAATTTTAAAAAATTTCTTTTTATCTATCTGAATGTTTTTGATTTGTTAATAAGCTAAACTGTATAAACGTTTAAAATGACGTTCTGCAAATTTTTAAACGAAGATTTTTTTTGTGTGTGTGTGCATGATTTTTATATTATTTAGGCCAAAAATATTTTCTTTTAACTGTCATCATTCATTTGTTTTCTATTTATAATAAAAAATTCTTTTTTAAAAAATTAGTTATAAATGTACCTTTTTTAACCAATTTTGTTTTATGCTTTGTTTCATTTCTATTTTAAAAATGTAGGATTTAAAATTTGTTAATATGAGAATTATAATTATAATCTGAATAATTAGTATTATTTTAGCAGAAAACACAACATTTCTAGATTGAGGTAAATGGTGAATACTTACATTAGCGGTCTTAAACAAAAGCAAAGGAAAGTATAACAATGCAAAAAGGATGAGGAAATTAGATCGAAATTGACAGAAACTATTTTCTTCTGCAGCATGGCGAAAAATTCGTTGTAAAACCATTAAAAATAGCGCAGCCTGATCACAATAGCGCAGCCTGATCACAATAAAGAAACCATGAGTTGAATGATACATATGTTTAGAGGTTAAGTCATATGCTTAGAAATATTTTCCCCCCACACGAAGGCTAATTTTAGTAAAATTTCCCAATTACTGAATTTTATTTTTCGCAAATCTGTTTTTAGGATATGCTTTTTATATACAGCGCGACTCACATTTCAATTGATCTATAGAGAATTCTTAACCCTCCAAGCGTCTTGCAAATGGGTAAAATTGTAATGTTGTTTTCTCTGCATTTTGTTTTAAATGCTAATAAAATATGATTATTTCAATATTACATAAAAAATCTTATTTAGGAATATAAATGTAATCCTTGAGAGTCTTAATCATTCTTCAATGCTTTGAAAATTCATTAAATTTATAGAATTATAATATCTTAAACATTGCTTATATTGCAGTGAAACCTGGAGCTTAGTGTACGGAATTTTACGGGACAAACGCTTAGAGGGTTAAATCTTTAGATTTAGAGATGTAGCTAAAATTACTAAAATGATGTTGTTCTGAATCATATAAAAAACATTTAGACCAAAATAGTTGTTTTATCCAAAGTTTTGAATTGTAATTTTTTATGCCGTAATTAGATTTTAATAGGATGAAAAATAAAATCTACCCTTGTTAAAAATTGAAACCTTATACATCTAAAAATTTCAGAATAAGAAACAGTATGTTATTATTTACTTTTCCGGTTCCATATTGCATTAAATGTTACAAAGTCTGTTTAGGGTATTAAATGCTGTAATCATTTATGTGTGTCATAAAATGTGGTCAAAGCAATCAAAAGACAGTTTGAAAATTTTTTTATTGCTCGTAAAAGTAAAGACAAACATTAACTATAAAGAGTTAATAAATACATTAACGGATATGCTAGGAATAATATAAAAAGAAACTGCTGCCTTAAGTGAAGAATTGGCCTTTCGTGATCAAAGTATATTTATATCGCAGCAAACATTTGCTGAGCCGAAATTTTATTCGTTTTTTAAAGTGGGGGAAATAATGCTGGTGATTTTCTTTGAATTTGGAAATTATGAGTCGAATTTAAGAGGTGTTCTAAGCAGCTTAAAAGTTTATTTAAGATCATGTCTTCGATGTTGCCAATAATCATAGCATATACAACACATTGTAAAAGAAAGTTGCATAAGGTTCCGTTTTGGAAACGGCAACAAGTAACTTTTTCTGAAACGAATAGATTCATTTTGAGAACGAAACGTTTTAATTTAAGAGTGATAAAAGCTGAAAATAAAGATCGTAGCAGAAAGGTTTCTAATAATTTTTGAGACGTTCCGTATTCAAAACGAAATAAAATAAAAACCTGAAATTTCTTTCCGGAAATTAAACGTTTCGCTTTAGATGTGAAAACTCTTTTTTACAGTGTATATGGATTATGCTGACCGGTCACACGCGATTTTAGACGTTTTGTAAACTATTTTTAAAAATACTTGAAGAATTATCCTGAAACTCGATGTGTGTAAAGTGTGTAAACAGAGTAGTATAGGCCATATAGGCAGAATTGAAATAAAAATGTAAATTCTAGATCTTAATATATATGCATATAATATATAATACTGTCTAAAATAAATTCCTCCACTTGTTTATTCCACATTCCTAAATAATTCATTAACACAACTCGTAATAAATTTTCATTCATTAAAACATGTCTATTCATTAAAGCAATCGAAGTATCAAAATAAAATTCATTTATATATAGCATTTTTAAAGAGTATCCATTTTATTAATAAAAAATCAAACAAAAATTAATGAGCCTTCTTCTTAAACTTTGAAATCATTTCAGGTCATTCCATTGATGGCCCCGTTAAATGTGGATTAACATTTTACACCGTTTTATAACTTTCGTAAACAAAATTTAAATAAAGTGCCGATTATCGACATTAATGATACCCGCACAGGAGATTTCGACGCACCATTCGCGCGAAGTGCGAGTGAGCTTAATAGAATTATGTTCATCACTAACCTATAATCGCTTCCGCGACCATAAGTGCTTGTTTCGGGAACATTAGTGGTCGTATGATATATTAATATTAATGTGCTCCGTAATGATGCGGTGAATATTACTGAATAATACTTTCATTTCAAGAGCTGCAACATGTATTATTATTACATTATGATACCGAATGGTTTCGTACAGCGCTCAGCAAAAGTTTAGACACTGGCGATATTTAACTTTAAAGGAGTCTTGTATATTTTAAACTCGTTGAAAATCAACAAAAACATTGAACGTTTAAATTAGGGTATCTCCATTATTTTTTTTTTTATGTATAGACATGAAATTTTGGGTTTTGATTAAACAGATTATGCTTTTTAATATAATTCCCCTAGATACTGACTAGTCTTTTACAGAATTTGTGTGCTGTTGAAATTAAAAAATCCCTTTTTTTCATTATGTAAGTCATTGCGCGGCGATAACTTGAGAACGTATGTGTGGATTATTATGAAATTAAGTGTAGATATTAAACATATATGTGGGTTAAAAATGAATTACTTTTAAGTATCTAGAATGGTAATAATTTTAGTTATGACTAGTATTATTGATTAAAAAATATAATTTTTTGATTTTTTTAAACAATAATATTGATTTTTTAAGGTTCTCAAGATATCATGCGCGCAATTGACTTACGGAGCGAAATAAAGAGATGTTTTAAATTCAACAATACACAAATTCTGCAAAAGACTAGTATCTAGGGTAGTTTATTAAAAAACATAATCAGTTTAATCAAAATCCAAAATTTATGTCTATCCATAAAAAATAAAGGAGTTATACTAATTCAAACTTTCAATGTTTTTACAGATTTTCAACGAGTTTAAAAGGTACTAGACCCCTTAAATAAAAAATAGAAACTCTTGGATTATACAAATGGCTATACTTATTTTTAAGTATATTTAAAACACTTTAGAACGGAAATAATGATTTTAATATAAGACAATATTTAATTTGACTTATAAAAGTAAAATGCGCATATTGCAAGAGTTTAGACACTTTCTTCATTTTTGACAACTGTTCACGAAAAATGTAAATTTCAAAATTAACACGTCAGATGCATGAAGTATCTAAATGCTTCTCTCAATAACATCGGCATAGCTGCCAACTTTCAACTAATCTTCCGTAATACCTTGATTAGTTTGAGGTTAACGTAACGTAAGGTTAACGTAATTTCAAACCAGAAAATATATTTCATGAATCTTTATCTATTTAATTTCAGGATTGTTAGTGGAACATACTTAATTTCATTTCTTTGAAAAAATTCTGGTTCGAAACTCATTAAACCAGGGTCAAATTAACGCACGTATTACGGATGATTTATGTCAGGTTGGCAGCTATGCATCGGTTAATGAAGATGTTGCAAACTAGAAATATTCGATCAGATGAGGTAATTGAAATATGGAAGTTAAATTTGAAAGACTTTATTTTGAAATTTTTTGGTTAATTTAAATCCTACAAAAAAAAAAAAAAAAAAAAAAAAAAAATGTCTTACCAAGTATTGTCTAATAAGGAAGGTTTCCATACGGGCATACTCCGAAAAATCTGAAAAAATTCCAGAATGTTATTCTCATGAGGTTTATAAAAAAAAATTTCGGCGGAACCTCCATACCCTGTCTGTAAAAAAATAACGAAAATTTCTTTATTTGACGATTTATCATCGGTTGGTGATGGAATGCAATTTCAAAAAACGTTTTTTTTTTTATGTCAAATGCATTTTAAAAGAAAAAAGTTTCATGTTAATGTATATAGATAAATTAAATATCTTTGGTTTTGACAACTTTAGCTTGTTTTAAGTATAATTTCATTACATTGATATTTATATGTATTTATATTCAAATTTAAGCATCAAAATTTGAGATTTAAAGTGAAATTTAAATTTAATTAAAATTGTTTCAAGTTCGAAGTCCAGTAGAGCATTGTCAGATTTTGTTGCTGTGGAAACATCTCGCTTTTATTTTTGAATACAATTAAATGTATGAAAATAATTTTACTGATTATTTTAGAATTTTTATAAGAATTTTTTATATATGAAAATATTTTTTCCAGAGGTAAGTTAAATAACTACAGCAACAAATAATGTATTTATATATGCAATTTAATCTATTCATAGTTTTGGTAATCTACTATCTATATCATTTCAAACTTCAAATGATTTTAAAGGGATTTCATTTTTTATGTTAATTATACATAATGACAGTATAAATACTGGTTTCAATGAGTTATTGTTATGTCTCAGTTACTTTGGTTTTATTTGTAAAAGTATTTATAATATGTATATAATATATTAAACTCGCTCGTTGTTTATATTTAAATTCATTAAATACCATTTAACTGATTCTAAAAATCCAAAAGTATTCAGTTGCATTAAAACCGTTTGCTTTTGGCAAGGAAAAGTGTTGCTCGCCAAATCGTGTGACATTTTGGCCATTTCACGCCAAATACTCGAAAGTATTTTATTTTTTACATGTTTTCTACTGCAATTATTTTTATTAATCGTGCAATTATTTTTATTGATTGTCTAAAAAAATCACAGTAAATGAATTCCAAAACAGAATTTTTAATTTTATTTATCTGAAAGCAAAAAATATCAGATTTTTAAAAATTCCGCCCTTTTTTTTTTTTTTTTTTTTTTTTACTTTACACTATTTTTAGCAGTCAATGACAATACTTCTTATATCGTTTTATTTCCTGGGACACCTAATCAATATTGCTCATTAATTAATGGTAGTAAATTCTTTCTTGTTCTAAAGATTTATCACCGTTTTACTTCTTACAAACAGGAAAAAATATATAGGATTATCGTTAATTATTACACGCATTTATCACTCTGTCGTGTAACCTTTAAGAAAATGTGTTTCTTAAAGTTTTACATGTGGGATGGGGGGAAATGATTGATATTTCTTTAAATGCTCTGTAAATAATAATGTATAAAAAACATAACGCTTTAAAAGTGTATCTTTATTATTTATAATCAGCATCATCTTGAAATAAATTCAGATTGCACTAACCTGTAAAAACAAGTTGGAAATTGCACCTGAAGAGTAGCAAATGAGGTGCGTTCGTACGATAACGAAATTTTAAAAATATTCAGATCTTGCTGCTATAGTAGACAGTACTTCGGATACAGTATAGTGGTCGAAATCTTTCTTGTGTTCTCATAAATATACAGGAAATAACTTTTATTATGCCTCAGCAACGTATGTCATATTCATAAAATGTGAAATAATTTAATATAATTAAAACACGCCCAAAAGAATGTTTCCCCATATAGCATTATGTAGTGGAATACTTTTGATTGTCCCTGTAATTGATCTATGCATCCGATTTTCATAAAATTTGAAATGACACGACAAATTTATGTAATAATTATGTATTTTAAATTTCAAATGATTCGGTTGGGTAGTTTTTGCGTTTTTATATGCGGACAGACAGACAGACGGACCGACAGACCGACAGATGGACAGACGGACGGACTGAACGACAACTATAGGTGCTACGTATTTACATAATTACGAACGCACCTAAAATCAGCTTTTTTAGCTTTTGTGTATTTCTTATTATGTATTTTGTAGTGCTGAATTGGAAAATGACTTTCACATTTAATTTTAACCTACAAAATTTAAAGTTGATATTTAAATTTGGTATTTTAAATAAAATATTAGCTTTTAAAAATTATAAATTCCAAAAAAAAAAGACAAGGAATGAAAAAAGATTGTTAATGATTTTAAATTACGTAATTTATAATTACTGTATAATTAAGTAGTCGTAAATGATAGTTCAAAACTGATAGCATTTGAAAAATCTTTAATCCAGATTGAAAAAACAGACTGATAAATTATAGAAATCCATTCTTTTCAAAAATTGGTGGCAACAAAAGAAACTTTATTTTTGTTTCTTTTGATGTTTCGTTAAATTAAAAAAAGGTTTCATTAAATTTGTTTGTCAAGTTGGAATACGATAATTCAAAGTTACGATATTTTAATTTGAAGTTCTAAAAATCTAAGAACTAAAAGATGCGAAAATATTTTTTTGGAAAAAAAAAAATTACGTAAATTTTTTTAAGTAAAAACATCTTTTTTTTTCTTTACATCTTTTGGATCTCCATTTGTTGGGGTCGTGATGTTTTAAAAGTATCTTTTAGTTCTTACTGTTTCGCATAAGTTCCATTTATATCCTTCGAATAATCTATTAATAAAATGCCGCTTTAAAAAAAAAATACAGAACTGAGTGGATTGTACGAATTATAAATAATTAGTAAAAGTATTTTCAAAATAATGAAATTAAAATGCAATAGAATGCTATCAAATAAAAATGTACAAACGAAGATCTAATTATGAAATAAAAATACACTAGAGTTAATCACAATTAAAGATAAGTTTCGTTGACTGTTGCATTCTCTTTTTGCTATAGAATAGTTATTGTTCTCTATGCATGTTCATTAAAATTCAAATTGAGAGTTAAAAAATCGAAAATTTTCAAATCAACATCTAATAGTGTGGAAAACTTGCCTTTAGTAAAGAGCAGAATGTTTTCTATTGTTTAAATATTTTAAGGTCACGCACCGCATTTGAATTTCGGAAAATAAAATAAAAAATGATAAGTTTGAAACTACATTAGATTAATTTTGAAACACGATTATTCAATCGGTAAATTAATTTTGAAACACGATTATTCAATCGGTAAATTAATTTTGAAACACGATTATTCAATCGGTAAATTAATTTTGAAACACGATTATTCAATCGGTAAGTTAATTTTGAAAGACGAGTATTTTAATCGGTAAATTAATCTAATGTAAATTCGTATGCAGCGATTTTCTGCAGTTCAACATCTAATAGTGTGGAAAACTTGCCTTTAGTAAAGAGCAGAATGTTTTCTATTGTTTAAATATTTTAAGGTCACGCACCGCATTTGAATTTCGGAAAATAAAATAAAAAATGATAAGTTTGAAACTACATTAGATTAATTTTGAAACACGATTATTCAATCGGTAAATTAATTTTGAAACACAATTATTCAATCGGTAAATTAATTTTGAAACACGATTATTCAATCGGTAAATTAATTTTGAAACACGATTATTCAATCGGTAAATTAATTTTGAAACACGATTATTCAATCGGTAAGTTAATTTTGAAAGACGAGTATTTTAATCGGTAAATTAATCTAATGTAAATTCGTATGCAGCGATTTTCTGCAGTTCTATATGTGGATCTTCGATTTATTCTGTTGAGCTTATCCAGAGTATCAGACCAGATAAAGTGATCGTTGAGGTTAATTGGATGAAATAGTCCTCCAGTGTTCGTGTCCGGGATTGCTCAGTTGGTAGAGCTTTAGAGGCTGCAGCCAATTCATCCCTGGTTCGAATCCTGGCCCGGACTTTTTTCAGCCAAAAATAAAAAAGGGAAAAATTACATCTGTTAAGTTTGAAACTAATTTGGAAAATTAAAAAAAAGGTTATTCCTACTTCTTGTAGGGCGAAAAAGTATAATGCAAAAAGAAAAATTAAAATCAGTTAAACTCTTTAGGTGAGCATCGCCATTAATTTTTGTAAAATATTAGCAAAATTTACGAATTCTGTATAAATGGTTCATTTTTTTTAATTTAACATAAACGTCTTTAATACTGTAAAAATATTGATTAATGTGCGCGAAAATTCCACGTAAAAGTTATTTTAAATTTGGTCAATGTCTTTTAGTTGTGCATTGTTTTTTAAATTGTGAAAAATTTTCAAAACAATTTCCAATTATTTTATTTATTTAAATTGGAACAAATTCAGAGAAATAAATAAAACGCTGCTTATTAAAGCACCTTTGAATAATATTTGTTGAAACAATTTTAAACAATTGAAATAAAGGAGTTTTATATTAAAAAAATTCTGCCTTAGCGATATTTTGTACTATAAGTGAGTACTTGTACTGAGATTTATTATCAAACATTGGCATTAGTAATTGCGAGAGCAAAGCTAATGTAACATAGCCGCCTACGTATTAAGATAGCATAGTTTTTTTTTTCAGAATCTTGCTTACCAAGCATTACCATGGCCCACTAGATCTATAGGCCTACTTATTTGAGATTAATGTATCAAGTCTCCCGCCTGAGGACTCTGATACCTTGCCCGAGTTATTCTAACCAATCGTGCAATTCCTGAACCAAAACAATGACCACGTGCCAAGCCAAGTGCACCGAGCGGAAAACAGCTTACTTAATGCTAATTTGGGCAGGGTTTGCGTCATGTGGACTCACACGTGGTCCAATGAAGTGGTTCAGGGTTTAAAGCCGAATCCAGCTTCACTTTTTCGGCGGTTTTTAACAAAATGGGTAGACCGGTAGTATATAGTCGGCGTTGGCTTCACAAATCGCTGCACAGCCTGTGTGGGGCACGGAAATGGCTTTATTATTTTCAGTTCCGATTCTGAGAGAGCTTTTGATTAAATGGAGGATAAAATGCTCCTTGAGCTGATTCTATGCAATATTGGTGGTGCAATTAACCTTGCTAGTAGACCAATTATTAAATTATGATTAATCGCGAGCACGTAAGATGCCACTCGAGTCACTCCAAAAGACACGGATGATAATGTTAAGTCTATTACACATTTTTTAATACAGGGTGTTTCGAAAATAATCATCCGATTTGAAATGCGTATATGATAAAAAATAGTGAACATGGATACTTAAGATTAATTTTATATTATGTAGCTAATCATACATTTTTTACATACCAAAATAAAGGTGCTCAATATGTCCACCTTTGTATACACGGCATATGTGTGTACGGTATTCAAATTTGTCCCAAACTTTTGCGAGCATATCTGGACACACGACCATCATCTTATGCTCTCAGTGGTAAGAACGTGAACATGTGGATATTTTCGATGAAAATCACGCTGAGCAAATTTCACGGACTCACACTTCGCGAAGCGAAGACACAAAACGATTTCTGTTGTGCAGTCGCCATCTTAACAAACACTGAAATGGAGGGTAAAGGAAGAGCACAAGCGCCACCTGTTGATAACTACATAGAACTTATGATTCTCCTCTTTCTATCTATACATTATTCATTAGAAACGGGCGAAAATTTGAACAGTTATGATTTTTAAAAATCGGATGATTATTTTTGAAACACGCTGTATTATGATTTCAATTTCAGAACCGGTTTCGAAAAGCAAAGTAACTAAAAGAAATCTTAAACCAAAATCGAAAAATATTAAAATATTAACATTATTAAAAATTGAAAAAAATATTTGAAAATAAAGCATTGTCATCCGGGTCTTTCTTTCAATTTTGGTTAAATTTTTTTTACTTTAGAATATTTTAAATTTTAAAACGATTTCAAACCGGTTCCGAAAGTTTAAGTAATTTTTTAAAAAATCCGAAATAAAAATCGAAGAAATAAAAACTAGCCATCCTCATCTATCCTATTTTTTAAAAAAAATGTACAAAAAATTTTTAAATTTGAGCGAGATATTTGAAAATAATGCCTCTATAGACTTAACATTATCATTCGGGTTTTTTTTAAGTGACTCGTGTAGGCTCTTAAATGGAACTTATTGCCACAAAATCTTGCACAGTTCTTGTGCTCATGGTTGCATATTGCATTGCTCACTAAATCACTTACAATAATAATTTCCTTATGTTCTCCTTCACCTATGATTATTTATAACAAGTTTGAAATTGCACGTCAAGCGTAGCAAATGAGATGCGTTTGTATTATAAGGAAGTTTTTAAAATATTCAGATCTTGAAGTAAAACTATACAGTAATTCGGATATAGTGGAGTATCTGAAATATTTTGAGTATCCCTGTCAAAACTATCTGATTTCTAGTGTACAGGAAGTAACTTGTAGTAAACCTCAGTAACGTACATCAATTTCATGTAAATGTGAAATAATTTAATAGTATTAAAAGGCGACCCAAACAATGTTTCCTTCAATACTATTATGTAATGGAATACTTTTGTGTTGTTCCGTAAAAGACTAACAAATATTCTTTGCACCGCAGATTGTGCGTAATACATATTTTTATATATACTTCATATATGCATATCAAATTTATTACGTTCAAAAGAATGTAACATCCTTAAAATGCACTTGAAACTATTTTTCCCATTGGTTTGTCCTGTAACGGACTACTTTTCATTGCCCTTGTCTTTAAATTATGCATCCGATTTTCATGAAATTTGAAATGACTCGACAAAATGATGCAACAATTATATATTTTAAATTTCAAATGATTTGTTTGGGTAGTTTTTGCTCCGTTATATGTGCACGGATAAACGACGACTATAGGTGTTACTTATTTAGATGATTACATTTTCAACTAAAAATATAAATGCAGCATTTCCATTGAAGATAAAAAACTTCTTTAAATATCATAAATAAATTAAATTGCGCAAGGTCTTTCGAAAGAACTTAGTCTTTCTTCATCAGGTGGAAAAAGACGAGCGTCTACTATGAAGGTAGCGGTGTTGCTTTCTACTTTCCCATTGGCTGTTCCTTCAGCTTGCTTCCTTTCCCGCGCCTTTTCATTTCAGTTGGGCCGCTACCTTCATAGTAGACGCTCGTCTTTTTGCGCCTGATGAAGAAAGACTAAGTTCTTTCGAAAGGCCTTATGCAATTTAATTTATTTATGGTGTTTAAAGAAGTTTTTTATCTTCAATTATGTAACACCAGTTTTCAAATTATTCCTGTAGCATTTCTAACTTCATTTACCGTTACTTTGAGACAAAATTTATAATAGATTACGAAATCTAATTTGTCATTAAGCACGCAAACATGAGAGTGGTTCATTTAGAATTTTCTGACGTATGAAGCATGTTCCGATTACTACATGTGCGTATAAAAGATCAGATAAGCAATTGTAGTTGTGATTATTACCTCAATGATTTTATGTACAAACTAGATGGATGTGTCAATCCCAAAACTTTCTTCTATCTCATAAGTACATTTTAATATATATATATATATAAAAAAAAAAAAAACGTGGTGACCCCAAAGTTACCCACTATCAAATTTCCCTGAACATTTGACCTAGCCTAATGAGATTCTGGTATCCGAAAAGCCTAAAACGCAAAATTTAATTAATGTTCTGAGAAAATGAGCTTAGTAGTGCCTCATGTTGGGTAATTTATACTGACACCTAATAAGCATCTATTTATGTCAAGACCTAACAGAATCTGAAATTTGATGGAATTTATGGATTAGTTCTTGAGATATAGATATAACAAAAAATTTGCAAAACGTAGCACAGCAACACCATATCTTGGACAATTTATGCCAAAACGTAAAAAAGCGTTAAATTATGTTATGGTGTAAAAGAATCTGAAGTTTGATGAAATTCTGTGCATTAGTTCTTGAGATATAGCAAGTTTAAAAAAACCGTGTAAAATATAGCACAGCAGAACCATCAGTTGAAGGATTTATAACAAAACGTAATCATCGTGTAATTATGTTATATGTCATTTTGTAACAAAATCTGAAGTTTGATGAAATTCTGTGCGTTGGTTGTTGAGATATAGCTATCGAAAAAATCGTGCAAAATGCAGCATAGCTGCACCACTTGTTGCAAGGTTAATACCAAAATGTAATCAGCGTCTAATAATGTTATATGTTCTAGTGTAACAGAATCTAAAATTTGATGAAGTTCTCTGCATTAGTTCTTGAGATATAGCTATCGCAAAAATCGTGCAAAATGTAGCATAGCAGCGCCACCTATTGGGCAGTTCACACCAGGACCTTATTAGCGGCTATGTATCTCAAGGTATCACGGAATCTGAAGTTTGGTGAAATTCTGTGCATTAGTTCTTGAGATATAGCTATCATGAAAATCATGAAAAACGTGGCATAGCAGCGCCACCTGCTGGCCAATTTACATCAAAACTTAATCAGCGTCTATGTATATCAAGGGGTCACAGAATCTGAAGTTTGGTGAAATTCTGTGCATTAGGTCTTGAGATATAGCAATCTTGAAAATCATGAAAAACGTAGTATAGCAGCGCCACCTGCTGGCCAATTTTCACCAAAAACCAATAGGCACTAATTCATATCAAGGTCTAACTGAATATAAAATTTTATTAAATTTCGAGCATTAGTTCTTGAGATAGAGCGCCCAAAATTTTTTTGTCACATACAGACAGACTCACAGACGGACAGACTCACAGACAGACATTTTCTAAAATTATTCAAAACGTGTTCAGGACCTTCTAAAACGTATAAATCCTTCTAAAACCGGAAGTCGACAATTTTCATGAATCCAATAATTTCTTCTTGTAAAGATAGAAGAAAGTAAAAAGTATGTAGAACCATAATAATTATTTAACAGTGAAAACAAAGAGTAAACGGAATGGTTTGTAAATGCAATGATTTCTGTACTTAAAATTAACGAACAATAAACAAAACTAAAGCGTTTAAGATAAATAGGATTTCTTTATAGTTCAGAAAATATATGCTTTATGCTACTTATCCTTTTTTTTACTTACGCATAATACGTAGGATAGGATAAATCTTGCAATCCTTTTGAAAATCCATTTTTTTTTCGGATTGAGAAGTTTTAGGAGCCCTTATTTTGAAAAACAGACAAAGTGAAATAGTTGTATTTTTTGATTTGCTAATTTTTTTATATGGTGAAGTACGTCATATGTGATGAATAATCTGCAACTTTGAAGCCCTGGAAAAATTTCCTGTTTTCTGTAGAAAATGTCAAAGATCAAGGTTGTGAATGCCATTTTTCGTGAAAAGTGAAATGCTGGTATATTTAGAGCATTATATCTCTCGCAAGCAACAACATCCCAAAATTCTTTAGACATAAACTGTTAGTATAACCATAGCTAATTATTAAAATTTATTTGTTTCCATGGGACATTTACATTGTTATGTTGTCACAAAGTACAGTCAAAATGACGTTTTTTTCCATTTTACGCACTTAATGTCTTATTTAAGCAATAGTACCCCAAACTTTTACTTATAGAATATGAAAGTGTACTACTAGGACAAGCAAAACAATGTAGTACTGTACCGAGATATTGTTGCTGTTAGCAGATATAACCTATTAAATACTCAAAATTTTCAAAATCTGCAACGTTTAAAGTAATGTTATTTCAAATAAGCGCAACAGTAAAATAAAACAAAATATGTCACGCAGTAGGTGAATATATGTACAAAAACATGGAAAAGAAAAAGAAGTGGGGCCTCGTCATATTTTTATTTTTAAAAATGACAAAATTTAGAAGAAAAGCAATGTCCATTATCACATTTTCCCCCTAAGAGAAAATGAAACATTCTCATTCTCTTTCGGAAGGGACAACAAAAAAGGGATATTTCATTTTCTCATAGGGAAAAAACACAGGAAGAGGGACGAGAAAAGCGATTTTTCATTTTCTGATAGGGAAGAAATATAATAATCGACATTGTTTATTTGAAAATTTTGTCATTTTTTAAAATAAAAATATCACGAGGCCCCACTTTTCAAGTCATTTTTTTTCGAGTCAACGAAAAACTTTTTACATATTGTTCATTTTAATATAAATTAAACATTATCACTCAATTACATACTTGTCGGAAACATAATCTGACGTCAAATGCCAGAGTCAAAGGTAAAATTTCCCATTTAATGCTTTAGAAAATGCTCAGAACATAAATAAATATAACTTAAGGATTTAGAAAATGATTATAATGACTATAAATCTCTTTTATAGATTTTGGAAATTACTTTACATTATTTTTAAACGATTTGTTATATTTAAATGCATGTTTATCGATAATGAAGTCCGTGTGTCGCCATTGTACCCTGGAAAAGAACATTAAGTTATGCTTAGAGCTGAATCAAACTTTTTGTGTATCGTTTTGGTTATAGTCAGCAGGTTCTTCCTGAATTCTGAATTTGAAAAAAAATTCAGCGAGAAGTGGTCTGAATTTCAGACATCTTCATTTAGAATGTAAAAGAATATAAAAATATATTCTAAGTTAATATTCTACAACGTCTTAACAAATAAATTAATTAATTAAACTGCACAAATTATTAGGTAGCTTTCATTACAAAAAGTAAAAAGCTACCTATTGCAGCCGTCCGGAGGAAAGCACTTCCAGAAAATTTTGGTATATTTTCACCGATCATGAAACCCCAGACCCCAAAACCACCCTCCGTTCCAATGTTGACATATATATATACTAGCAAAAGCCATGCTTTGTTTGGATTCGCGAAGCATTATTTTATAAAGCATATATTTGAAAGTAATAATATTTTTTTATATCATTTTTGCATCTTTATTAAACAAAAACGTTATTTTATGTTTTGGCGCATTTTAATTCTACAAATGTAAGTTCAGCCAAATAACTATCAATTTCCTAGGAATTTTTTATTTATGATGTAAGACTGGCACAAAAAAAAATATTTTCGAAGCAAACTTTTACAAAACATTTTTAAATTTTCAACTAAAAACTCTTTTAAAGATGTTTTTACAATTTCTAGTAGCCACTGGTGTTTTTTTAAAGTTGTTTGAAATATGCATGTTTCCAATCTTTATAATTAACATCAAATAATCTTTGATAGCTATTTTAGAACAATATATTTGAATAGAGCTTGAAGAAAGTTACTTCTTCAAAATCCTATTTTCTGGAAAAACATTTGAAATCTGCTCTCGTCAATACTATGAATTTTTAACTGTAAAACTTTTTATTCTACTTTCTTCGTTTTTATATATGTTAGCGTACGAGAATTTTTGATATTGTAGAATTTTTCATAAGGAAAATTTCTATTGAATGTTTAATTTTGAAGGATTTTCACTCTCGACAACGTTACGTACGTTTTTAAGCCAACTGGTGTCTATATATCCTCAATATCTACAACTGCTTCATCTAATGTTAAACCTTGGTATTTATGAATTATAACAGCAAAGGCTAACTGCAGAAGAAATTCTTTCCTTGAGCAATTTATGCTTCCATTTTTCCAGAATTCAATTATTGGGGGAATTGGTACACACCAATTCTTATAAGTTAAATTACTGTAGTATTCAAATTTATCCATGATTATTCGCGATATCTGGTCTGGTGGCTTGTGATTTTCTTTAATACGTGCAACAAAGTCTAAAGTCCCGTTCACTAAACCTTTTTCGGTCCACAAATAAGAACGTAACATTACTTTCGATACAAATGATAAAGTAAGAAATGGTTGAAGTCCATTTGTCATTTCTGAATCGGCCAACTTTGCTTTAGTACATTTATAAAGAGCTTGAATCGAGGCAACAAGTTCACGCAATTCTTTTAATTTTTCATTTATATAACAAATTTAACAATTAATTTTATTTGTTTTACAATTCTTTTGTTGCCACTTTACAAAAAAAAAAAAATCCATAATACAATTCTTTTAAAATGTTTAAGTGTCATCTGTGCAAACGATTTTGCTGAATAATGAAAACATATTTTATTTATTAAATTAATCATGATTCTATCTATAATTACTTACTCTATGATTTATATTTTTTTTCTGAAAATATACGCGTTTCATTTTTTATTTGCTAAAATGCGTCCGTATTGGAAATGCATGTAAAATAAATTAATTAAAATAATATTTTTTTAACGTTTTACTGTAAAAAAAATTATATTCTGCAAATCTACAGATCGTATTTTATTTTTGTGTTTAATTTGAAGTCAAAATATTCAATAGTTTTTTTTGTAAAGTGTACGACAAAATGTAATTTGAATGGCCTAGTAGAGGATTCGCTTCGCTCATCCTAATAACCATATATATATATATATCTGATTTTTGTCATGCGGTAACTAACGTATTTATGAACCGATTTGAATGAAACTTGGTATGTACATTGTACATACAAATATCTCGACCGAGTTCGTTGGCCAGCATCATCCGCCATTTGTTTCAAAATGGCGGCCATTTAAAAAAATTTAAAAAGTTTAAAATTAAAAATTAAATGCGATTCCAGAACTTCTTTTATTTTGTCTATATCTTAAAAAATGATTGAGTTATAGAACTTTGAATTTTTCTTATGGCTGACATTTTGAAACGATTTGATTTTTGTTATGCTATAACTAACGAATTTATGATGTCGCAGAACCCCAGTCCATTCGTTGGATCTTTGAGGTTGACCTTGTTGCCTCTGAGGCTATAAAGAGAGCAGACTATAAAGTATATACTGGGCTCGATAAGGGATCATTTAAAATTTTGAATGATCCAAATGTGAAAAAGATGAGAGAGAAGGAGGCTAAAGCTGTGGCTGCAGACACTTCCTCTCAGGTAAGTGAAACAAGCAGTATTAAAGAAATTAATACTAGACTTGAAAATGTTTCTGTCCAATGTAATTCCCCTTCCATGTTTTTGGATGAAGTGGAACAGTTATTGGCTGAGGACTCAGAAGATATGGCTATCTCTGAGGAAGACAGATTGGTTGTTGGTTTAAATAAACCAGATGACGCTTTTAAAGATAGTTCAGATCAACCTCCATCACAGTAAGGGTTCATCTGCCATTTTAGGAAAGATGATCTCTGAAGGGAAGGTTGATATTGCACTTATTCAGGAACCATGGACTAGGGATGGCAACATTCTTGGTCTAGGATGTAGTAAGAACAGGCTATACTTTGATAGGACCTGTGTTAGGCCAAGAGCTTGCATTTATGTCAGTCCTAGGCTAAACGCAATTAATATGGTGAACTACCTGAGCGGTGACTGTGTTGCTGTAAAGGTGGTTTTTCAGGGTGAGAATGGGCCTGATAGGATAATTGTCTCATCTTCTTACCTTCCATTTGAGAAACAGGATCCTCTTTCTTGTGAGGCGAAAGCTCTCATGGGTGACTGTTCTCGGAAGGGGCATAAGTTAGTGTTTGGGTGTGATGCAAATGCACATCATACTGTTTGGGGCAGCACAGACTGTAACAAACGAGGAGATGACCTCTTGGAAGATATTTTGGTTTATAACCTATATATACTTAACAGAGGGAATGAGCCAACTTTAATTACTAAAAATAGGAGGGAGGTTCTTGATGTCACTTTTTGCAGTAGAAACTGCTATGACATCATTAGAGATTGGAAGGTGTCAGATACCATTTCATTATCAGATCACCGACTAATCATGTTCAACATTGCAGGGACAACTGGACCAGCAATGAAGAGGAGGAATGCCAGAAAAACAAACTGGCATTCTTACTGCAGGGAACTTGAAGAAAGGATCCTGTCTTTAAATGGTAAGTTAAGTTACAATAGTTCTTCAGAAGTGGAGTTGACTGTTGACTCAGTGCAACAGGCCATTCTTCAAGCTTTTCACAATAACTGCGAACCTCCTGTAGCTAGCTCCCCAAGGCCTGTGCCTTGGTGGTCCTCTGAGCTTAGCAAACTCAGGAGAAATACCCGTAGGGCATTTAATAAAGCCAAAAAGGGTGGAGATTGGCAGCAATATAAGACTGCACTCACCGTATACAATAAGGCCATCAGGAAGTCTAAGTATGATTCTTGGAAAAACTTCTGTGATGGTATTAAGGATGTCTCTACAAGTGCTGAACTTATGAGAATTATGGTTAGGGATAAAAGTTCTAACCTTAATGCCATTAAATTAGAGAATGGGCAGTATGCTGAAACGGGAAAGGAGATTCTCGCAGAAATGATGAGGACTCATTTCCCGGATTCCACTAGTGATGATGAAAATGCGGCTCCAGACATAACTACCACTTTTATTAGCAGTAGGGAATGCTGGAATCTTGCTGGTGATATCGTCACTCATGACAGGATCTTGTGGGCCATCGATTCATTTGACCCTTATAAGAGTCCTGGTATGGACGAAATCGTACCTGTTTTGTTACAAAAGGGGAAAACGATCTTAGTACCTGTGCTTGGGCAGATATATAGGGCGTGTCTTGCTTTTGGATATATTCCGAATGCATGGAGGCATACCAAGGTGATCTTTATCCCTAAACCTGGGAAAGACACTTATTTTGAGGCAAAATCTTTCCGACCTATTAGTCTAACCTCGTTTATGCTTAAGACGTTGGAAAAGTTAATGGATAGGCACATCAGGGAACGCATCTTGGGTGTAAAGCCTTTCTCTAGTTCTCAGCATGCTTATCAGAGTGGCAGATCAACTGACACTGCTCTTTATAGTCTTTCTTTCTTGCTTGAGAAAAGTCTTAAGGCAAATGAAACTGCATTTGCTGTCTTTCTTGATATTGAGGGTGCCTTTGATAAGGTATCTATGGATTCCATTCTCAAGGCTTTGGCCGATAGGGGTGCGGATGAGGTAACTATGAATTGGATCAACTGTCTGCTTAGGGATAGGTTTATCCATGCTGAGCTGCTAGGAGATGCAATTCATGTTAAGGTAAAGAAGGGTTGCCCACAAGGTGGGGTTCTCTCTCCTGTACTTTGGTGTTTGGTGGTGGATGGACTCCTTGTTGAGATACATCTGCGTGGTGCATACTGTATTGGATATGCGGATGACATTGTTATTGTCATTAGGGGTAAGTTTGAAAATATTCTTTCTGATATACTCAATAATATTCTTAAGAAGGTAGAGCGGTGGTGCAGAGATGTTGGTCTTTCTGTTAACCCAGAAAAGACTACTTTTGTTGCTTTCACTAAGAAAAAGTCACTCAAATTTAATGAGATTGTGTTTTATGGGCATACATTGAATTGCTCGAAGGAAGTGAAGTATCTTGGTGTCTATTTTGATGAGAAATTATGTTGGAAGAGACACATGGATTACTGCATCAATAAGGCCAAGAAGATTTTCTGGTCATGCAGAAATGCTATTGGTAAAACATGGGGACTTAGTCCTAAGGTTATCAAGTGGATATACAATATGGTGATCTGCCCTATAATCTATTATGGCAGTATAGCTTGGTGGTCAAGAACTATGACTGACACTGCTAAATCAGATTTAGCAAAGCTGCAGAGGATGATCTGTATCTCCATGACAGGTGTACTTAGGACAACACCTACATCTGCCATGGAATTGCTGTTGGGTATGTACCCTCTGCATATGATTATTGAGGCAGAAGCATTGATCTGCTCACATAGGCTCATGTTACATGGGCAGTGGCTTAGTTACTCGAGGTATCTTACTTGGGGTAGGCTCAACTGTAAAATCAGTAAGCACCCAGTTTTTATCATGAAGGGTGATGGTCTGCCTTTAAAGCATGTATTTGATAAGTCATTCAGAATTGGTCTTCACTCCAGAGCTGACTGGGAGACCTCTTCTGTGAAACTTGAGGCAGGTATGACCTGGTTCACTGATGGTTCCAAGATAAATTCTGGAACTGGAGCTGGAGTCTGCTGCCCAGATGATTGTACATCTTTCTTTTACCCGCTGGGGAGTTATGCAACTGTTTTTCAGGCAGAGGTTTATGCAATACTTATGTGTTGTTACATTTGCATTGAAAGGGGGTATAGTGGGCTGTCTGTTAATATCTGTTCTGATAGTCAGGCAGCATTGCTCGCCTTACAAAAACACACAATTACTTCTAGAATTGTTTGGGAGTGTTATTGCTCTTTGAATAGGCTTGCCCGTAATGGTAACAATGTTATTGTACATTGGGTACCTGGTCATACTGGCATCCTGGGCAATGAGCTTGCTGATAGTTTAGCAAGAAAAGGGTCAGTTACTCCGTTTATTGGACCTGAACCTGCTATTGGCATTTCTAAGGACTGCGTTAGAACTACTGTTTTTAGAATTTTAAGAGAGCAGCAGTATCAAGAATGGCTTGACTCGAGTGGACAGAGACAAGCGAAGGAGCTCAATAGTGGATGCCCCAGTAAAAGGGCAAAAGAACTTGTTGAACTCAGAAGAAATAGTCTACGAAATATGGTAGAACTTCTAACAGGACATTGTAGACTTAATAAACACCTTAGCATTATGAAGGTAGTCAATGACCCTCTTTGTAGGGGTTGTAAATACGATGAGGAGACTGCTGTACATGTCCTTTGTAGCTGTGAAGTATATGCTGCTTATCGTTTTGAGCACCTGGGTCGACATTTGATTGAGCCATGGGAAATTCAGGATATTCCTATCAAATGCCTGCTGAATTTTATGTCAGCTACTGGTCTGTTCAGGGACTAGGTGGGGATATATTTCCTCTTTAATTCTTGGGGGATAGTACAATAGACCCCTGGTCGCAGTGCTTTGGCTTTGGCCTCCCCCCTAGTAATACAGTAATACAGTAACGAATTTATGAACCAATTTGAATGAAATTTGGTATGTACATAGTACATACAAATATCTCGACCGAGTTCGTTGGCCAGCATCATCCGCCATCTTGTTTTAAAAAGGCGGCCATTTAAAATTTTTAAAAAAATTTAAAATTTAAAATTAAATGCAAAAAAATTAAAAGTTGAAAAATATTTTTTTATTTTATGTGTTAGATCTTAAAACACCATATCCATAACACTTTTTACTTTGTCTATATCTTAAAAAATGATTGAGTTACAGCACTTTGAATTTTTCTTATGGCTGACATTTTGAAACGATTTTATATTTGTCATGCTATAACTAACGTATTTATGAACCGATTTGAATGAAACTTGGTAAGTACAAAGTACATACATATATCTCGGAAGAGTTCGTTGGTCAGCATCATCCGCCATCTTGTTTCCAAATGGCAGCCATTTAAAAAAAATTTAAAAATTTTAAATTTAAAAACTAATGCGAAAAAACTAAAAGTTGAAAAATATTTTTTTATTTTATGTGTTAGATAATAAAACACCAATTCTAGAACACTTTTTAGCTCACAGGCTATCATAGCCTGAGAGCTTATGTGCCCGCCCGTTCTGTATGTATGTTCGTACGTAACGCGATAACTCATGATGAAAATATCCGATCCACTTGAAATATTGTACATAGGTATATCCTGATAAGGCGCTTCCCTGATTAGTTTTTGGAGTTCATTCGATATGTATAAGAGGGGGAACGGGGGGTTCATCCCTCTCCCTTAATTGATGTAAATGTGTTTTTCATGCAGAATTAAGTTTTCGTTCAAAATTTAGATATAGGATCATTCTGATGGGGCGATTCCGTGACTGTTATTAGGTGTTCATTGAATAAATATAAACAGGGGGAACGGGAGTTCTAATGCCCCTCCCCTTAATTTATATAAATGGGTTTTTCAAGCAGAATTGTCAGATTTGGTTCAAATCTCTGAATAGTTTTGGAAGTTTAATGGTTAAGTATAAAAGAGAGGGATAACTCTTCTTAAATTATATAAATGCTAAATGGGTTTTTATTAAGAATTATCCGATTTGCTCTGAATTTTGGATATAGATTTTTTATATGATAAAGCATGTCCTTGATAGTTTAGGAGGTTCAATGATCAAGTATATAAAAAAAGGGGGGGAGAGCTGTTTCCCCTTATTAATTTTTTTTTTCGAACGGAATTAACCCTTGAAAATATAAGGCTGTAATGTACAATCAGTATGCGTAGCCTGTGAGCTCAATGCCATCAGTTTAACTGGGCAATATTCTTTTTTTTGTTTCTATGTTTCAGTTAATGATAAAAGTCGTTTGGAAGATTATGTTTATTTAAATGCATTAAGTAGATTCAATAATTTTTGAAAAATAGAAACATATTATCATTTCATAATGTCTATAATTAAAACGTTATTTTTTTGTTTCTGTGTTTAAGTTAATGATAAATGTCTTTTGGAAGATTGTGTTTATTACTTTGTATATATCTCAAAAAATGATTGAGTTCTAGCACTTTGAATTTTTCTTATGGCTGACATTTTAAAACGATCTGATTTTTTGTCACGTGATAACACTCGTATTTATAAATCGATTTGGATGTAATTTGGTGTGTACATACTACTTAATAAAGCCTGGACCGAGTTCGTTTACCAGTTCCATCCGCCATCTTGTTTAAAAATGGCGGCCATTTAAATTTTTTACAAAAAAAATTTAAAATTTGAAATTATGTACAAAAAAGTGAGAAATTGAAAAAGATTTTTCTTTTATGCATTTGACCTTGATACAAATATTCCAAAGCATTTTTTATTTACCGATTTGGATGAAACTTGGTGCGTAGATAGGACATACTGATGCCTGGACCGAGTTTGTTGGCCAGTTCCAACCTCTGTCTTGTTTCAAAATGGCAGAATATTATTTTTTTTAATTTAAATTTAAAAATTAGGTGCAAAAAAGTAAGAAATTGAAAAAGATTTTTATCGTGTGTTTTGACCTTGATACAAAGATTCCAAAGCATTTTTTGTTTCATCAATATCTTGAAAAATGGCTGAGTTTTAGCACTTTCAATTTCCAGTGCGATTGACATTTTGAAACGGTCTGAAATTTGAAACGCGTTAATACGCATATTTATAAACTGATTTCGATATAACTCTATGTGTTCATGGTACATACCAATGTCTTGACCGAGTTCATGGGTTAACTTTATCTGACATCTTGTTTCAAAATGGCGGCCATTTAAATTTGTCAAAAATCTTTTAAATGTATAATGATGTATAAACAAAAAATTAGAAATTGAAAACAGGTTCTTTATAAACTATTAATCTTAATAATGAATTCCGGAGTATTTTTTTGCTTTGTCTTTACCTTGAAAAACGCCTGGGATATAGCAGTTTGAATTTCTAGTGTGGGTAACTTTCTTTTTTTTAAGTCAATTTGCCCGCGACAGCACTCGTATATATTAATCGATTTCGATGTGAGTGTGCATGTTCACATGAATTAAGATTTCGTTCAAGCTCATTGGTTTTTTTTTTATCCATCATGCTGCTTTAAAATGGATATTGTGGAATTTGGCGACCCTATAAATCGCTTAAAATAAAATCAGGTTGAATGAAAGATGACTAATTTCTGAAAATTCCTATTAACATTTAGTATTGACAAAAACAAGTATTCAATCTTACATAATCCTGTTCCTCTAATTTGAGCTTCGTATAATAAATAAATAAATAAGTATATGAAAGCTACCTGTTCCCCCCCGGCATTGCCGGAAGGACTTTTTTTATATTGTCATTGATTGTATTGACCCATATTAAACAAGTTGTGAATTCCATGTGAAGCATAGCAAATTAGGTGCGTTCGTACGATACAGAAGTTTTAAAAATATTTAGATCTTGCTGTTATAGTAGACAGTACTTCGAATACTGTATAGTGGTCTTTTTTGTGTTCCTCTAAATTTAAAGGAAATAACTTGTATTATACCTCAGCAACTTACATATTTTCATAAAATGTGAAATAGTTTAATATAATAAAAACACGCCCCAATCAGTGTTTCCCCGAATAGCATTATGTAGTGTAATACTTTTGTGTGGCCCTGTAATTTAATAATAAATGTTCTTTGCATAACAGATTGTACAGAATGTATATTTTATTATATATATACTTCATAGGTTCATGTCAATTCTATTATATTTGAAAGAGTGTAACATGATTAAAACGTACTTAAAACTACTTATTCTTATTGCTAGCTATTTATATAATTATGGACGCACTTAAAAATTTTCAAATCTTGAGGTAATAGTACAAAGTATTTCGAACAGTATATTAGACAAAATCTTTTGTGTGTCCCAGTAAATAGTATCTGCTTTCTTTTACACTGAAATTAACTTATAGTATTTTTCAGCAACATATGTCAATCTCATAAAATTTTAAATGGTTAGTTACAATTAAAATGCGCACCAAACAATGTTTTCGCTATACAATTATGTAATGGCCACTTTTGTGTGGCCCTGTAAATCAATAACAAATGTTCTTTGCACCACAGATTATGCAAAATGTACAGGGTGTATCTAAAGTACTGGGCAAAACTTTAAGGGGTGATAGTACACATCAAGACAAATAATATTAAATGGGAAACGAAGGGTCCCAAACGTCTTCCGAAGGAGATAGGCGCCATCAAAGTTTAGGGTTCAAAATTTAAAATGATTATAAACAACGGAAAAATTGGTTGATTTGTTTGCGGTTTTCACGAAAAATATTCTTTATGTCAGTATTGTCTTGAAAATAAATTATAAAGATAAATTTCAAAAATTGCCGATAGAGGGCGCTTTAGACTTTGGAGTAACGAACAACTATTTTTTACCGTTATTTTTTGCATCTCATTAAATTTTTTTTGAAGGTTAGACATAAACTTAAATGTTGTGCTGAAAATCTGAATCGTTGAGAGCGGTTAAGTAGCGCAAACTGAACTGTGTTCAATGGGGGTGGGAAGGTTCAAATTTCGAATGATTGTACAAAGCGGAAAAATTGGTCGATTTGTTTGCGGTTTTCTCTTAAAGCATTCTTTATGTAAGTATTTCCTTGAAAATAAATTTTAAAGATAAATTAAAAAAAATTCCGTTAGAGGGCTTCTTAAACTTTAGAGTAACCAGCAACAATTTTTAACTCTTATTTTTTGTATCTAATTAAATGCTTGCAAAAGCTTGGACTTAAATTTTGAGCTGAAATTCTAAATCGTTGGGAGAGTTTAAGAAGCGCAAACTGTACTGTGTTCATGTTCATGAGTTGAAATGTTACCCTGCCCACCCTACGAACACAGTTCAATTTTTCGCTTCTTTAATTGCTTAATTTCGCTTCACAACGATTCAGATTTTGAGCTCAAAATTTAAGTCTAAGCTTTTAAAACATTTATTTAGATAAAAAAAAATAACGATTAAAAATAATTGTTGGTTACTCTAAAGTTTAAGACGCCCTCTAACGGAATTTTTAAAAATTTATTTTAAAAATTTATTTTCAAAGAAATGCTGACATAAATGTTTTAGAGAAAACCGCAAACGAATCAACCAATTTTTAGTTTTTTATAATCATTTGAAATTTGAACCTCCACAACCCCATTGAACACAGTTCAGTTTGCGCCAACTTAACCACTCTCAACGATTCAGATTTTCAGCTCAAAATTTAAGTTTATGTCTAAGCTTCTAAAAAAATTTAATGAGATGAAAAAATAAGGGTAAAAAATAGTTGTATGTTACTCCAAAGTCTAAAGCGCCCTCTATCGACATTTTTTGAAATTTATCTGTATAATTTATTTTTAAGCCATTACTGGCATAAAGAATAATTTTAGTGAAAACCGCAAATCAGTTGACCAATTTTTCTGTTTTTTTATAATCATTTGAAATTTGAACCTACCACTCCCAATTGAACACAGTTTAGTTTGCGCTACTTAACCACAGATTTGGAGCTCAAAATTCAAGTTTATGTCTAAACTTCTAAAAAAATTTAATGAGATGCAAAAAATAACGGTAAAAAATAGTTGTTCATTACTCCAAAGTCTAAAGCGCCTTCTATCGGAATTTTTTGAAATTTATCTTTATAATTTATTTTCAAGACAATACTGACATAAAGAATAGTTTTCGTGAAAACTGCAAACGAATCGACCAATTTTTCCGTTTTTTATAATCATTTCAAATTTTGGACCCTAAACTTTGATGGCGCCTATCTCCTTCGGAAGACGTTTGGGACCCTTAGTTTCCCATTTAATATTATTTATCTTGATGTGTACTATCACCGCTTAAAGTTTTGCCCAGTAGTTTAGATACACCCTGTATATTATAATATGTACTTCTTAGATGTATATTAATTTTATTGTGTTCTAATGAGTGTAACATCATTACAATGCATCTAAAACATTTTTCCCCATTGACCGTAATGCAACAGAATACTTTTGATTGTCCCTGTAATTGATCTATGCATCCTATCTCCATAAAATTTGTAGTAGCTCGACAAAATTATGTAATAATTACATTTTTAAATTTTCAAATGTTTTAGTCGGGTAGTTTTGGCGTTGTTATATACGGATAGACGGATAGAAGGACAGACGGACAGATTAAACGACAACTGTAGGTGCTATGTATTTACATAATTACGAACGCACCTAAAAAACGGATCATTTGAAATCCCTGTCATTTGGAGAAACACTGAATAGAAGATGAATAGAATCTCTTTTGTCCTAGAAATTTTTACCCAACGGCAGATGATTAATTCAGAAACATAAAGTTATGTTCCTATTTAAACGTATTCATATAAAAGCATAGATTAACAAAACTTGTTATATTTATCTGAAGCGCTCACTACTTTTAAGCATAAAATAGTGTGTGAAACAATGGTTGTTTTTGAACAATAAATCTTTTCAAATTCTAAAAGATAAACGGAATGGGTCATTAATGTTACTTTGCTGGGGCTTAAAATGAAAGGAATCGTTTGGGATTGAGATAAATATGGTTTAATAATGTTGGAATTAGTTCAATACATGCATTGTTCGTTTCCGTTACGGATCATTCTGGGATTCATGCAACAAATAAAAGAAGAACAATACATTAGATTAATTTTAAACACGATTTTTCAATGGGTAAAATTAATTATAACAGATGTAAACTTTCCATTTTTGGGTGAAAAAAAAAATGGTTTAAAATTAATCTAATGTAATTTCGTATGCAGCGATTCACTGTAGTTCCATATATCGACCTTCGATTTGTTCTGTTCAGCTGATCCAGAGTATGAGATCAGATTAAGTGATCGTTGAGGTTAATTAGGGGAAATAGTCCCCCAGTGTTCATGTCCGTTATGGCTCAGTTGGAAGAGCATTAGCGGCTTCAGCCAATATATCCCTGGTTCGAATCCTGGCCCGCGCTTTTTTCACCCAAAAATGTAAAGTTTACATCTGTTAGAATAACAATACGTTTATGAAATATATTCGTACGATTACCATAGAAATGGTGTTAAAAATGAATTGTAAGGTTGAAAAGAATGTATTGCTTTAATGTGAAATATTAATGATTTATATGAAAAAGTGAGTATCTGTAATGACTATATTCAATTTGCTATGTTTCTTGTGAATTTATTTAAACAATGTATATTCCAAACATTCCCGTATTTTTTTTCTTTTTTAAAAATAATATATTGAGTAAATTCATATTTTCTTAAATGTGTGCATAATTTTATTTCTTGAAATTTGGGATAACTAAATGCTCATCATGTCTTTAATTAGCAAATTATTCATTAAACTTGATATTTTTAAATAAATAAATGTTTGCTGATGCGATCCCTATAAAAAGTATTTTATGAAGTTTTTGAGTTATAAAAGACCAGCATATCTCGATATTATTAAGATAAAGTTCGACCACAAAGCAAATAAATAAATAAATTAAGAATGTTTTTAATGGGCATAGAAATTATTTTCTCTTTTGATGATTGATTATACAGAAAACTGTATCGAAAATGATATTTTTTCTATAAACTGCATTATAGTGTTCATAGTAAGACATTCAGATTAGTCTAATATAAAGAAAATAAAATTGATGCAAAAAGAAATTATCAACTTGGAATTCTAGAAAAAACATTTATTTTAAATATACTTATTGCTTTGCAGTATACAAGAAAGTAACTTATTACTTTAATTCGATACAAATAATTATTTTTGTTTAAACAATGCATATTTCATAATTTACGAATCCATAATATCTCTTCTAAAAGACAAAAGAGAGCACCAAAATTCAGAGACAATCAAATTCTTGTTTATGCCATATATTCTATAGGGTGGATCGGATATTCTATGTTAAAAAAGTCCTTCCGGTAATGCCGGGAGGAAGAGGTAGCTTTCATATACTTATTTATTTATTTTAAATTCAGTTATATAAATCAAATATGGGTGATTCTCAAAATAGGGGACTATTTCAAAAATGAAATCTTAAAAAAATTACTATTAGCAAAATTTCTGAAAAACATAGTAGGTGTTAATATAGTATTAGGTGTAATTTCCATGTAGTCAGCAGAGCTAAATATTTAAAAATTAACTTAAAAAATAATTAGTATTTTTTGAGCCATGCTAATGACAAAACAAATTGCATGGAATAAATATATTATGAAATTTTTATTTTCTTCCTGTTTAAATATTTTTTTCTATATTTATTAGTCTTCCTTTTCAGCAAATGGTTTCCATTTTTACATATATACATATAAGGAGAATAAAAACATTACGAAAGAGCAAACTTTGTTACATGAGCAACATTCTGACACTAACAATGTAAGAAGCTGTCTTAGTGATTTTCCTACAGATTTAATGCATATTTTAGGGATAATAAATGTAATACCTAAATTTATACGTAAAATTAAACTTTATAAAGGATACAATATAAGCACTTGTTACATTTATGTACAGCTCATATTCAAAATATTAGAATAATTGAGAAAAAGTATTAAGAAAAAATTATTTGTCATTTATTTATTTTTTATACTAAGTAAATGCAATTAAATTTCTTATAAATTAAATCTGGAATGTTTAGATAAGATTTTAACATTTATAAAATATAAAATACAGCACAATAAATTAGGTATACAGCTTCCTTAAACACACCAGAATATTAGAATAAAATTTAGATTGGTTCAAAATATTAGAATATTTTATTTTACGCAACAATATTACCTTATGAATATGAAGTAAATGGTAGTTAATATTTTGTAGCATCCCCTTTAGCTTTCATAACAGCGTACAATCGATCTTGCATATTATATACAAGGTGTTTACAAACATTTCTATCAATATTAGCCCAAATAGACTTTATACGTGCCACTAACTCAGTTTTACTTGAAGGAGGATTTTCTTGAAGTTTTTTCTTCATTATACACCATAAGATTTCGATGGGATTAAGATTTGGTGAATTTGGTGGCCAAGGAAATACCTTAATGTTGCGTTGGCGGAACCAATTCTTAGTTGACACCGAGGTATGCGGGGACGCTAAATCTTGTTGAAAGATGAAATCATCTTCAAATAAATCTTCTGATGATGGAATCATGTAATATTCTAAAATTTCTTGATATATCAGAGAGTTAACCTTTTCGTAGACGATGCATAACTTTCCAGGTCCTTCTGCACTCATACAACCCCAAACCATGACACTAGCAGCAAATTTTACGGAACGTTTAAGGCATTCTTTATCAAATGCTTCTTGCTTCATTCTCCAAACTCGAATACCTTGATTACCATATGAAACACAAAACATACTTTCATCACTAAATAATATATTTTTCCAATCTTCATTGCTCCATAAACGTCTTGATTTACACCAATTCAATCTTATACGCTTTTGTCTTGCAGTCATGAGAGGTTTTGTTTTCGGTACACGAGATTCAAATTTAAATTTATGGAGACGTCTTAATGGTGTCGATGTAGAAACTTCAACTCCTTCTTCTTTCCATTTTCGGTGCAAGAATCGCACACTTTTAAAACGGTTTTTCTTAACTATACGCTTCAGTTTCCTGTCATCTCTAGCAGATGTTTTTGGTTTTCGGCCACCATTTCGGCAATTATTTTGAAATTTTCCAATTTTTGAATATTGTGTTAGTATTTTAATAACGCTCGATTGCGAACAATGTAAATAATTCGCTATAAAACATTGATTTTTACCGTGCCGATACAAATCAACCATACGAAGTTTAGTAGATTCAGGAATATCACTCACACGGCCCATTTTAAGACGAAAAAGAAATAAACTGCAAAAAAGAATACTGATTTTAAATAAAATAGTCTGAATTTAATCAATGATGCCACCAGTTAAGAATTGGTAATAATTAAAGGAGAATTAATGTGAAATATTCTAATATTTTGAACCACTTGAATAAATATTCTAATATTTTGACTTTTCAAAATAATTTTTTTTGCAATTAATCTTTTCAAAAATGATATTAAATTTAAGATAATAAGTAAGTTTAATCAACAATAAGTTCTTAATAAAAATATCGTTTGCATATTTTCATTAAAAGACATTAAATTACCAAACGATATTTTCAATTTCTAAAAAAAAGGTAATTATTCTAATATTTTGAATATGAGCTGTACATAGGAGTCTTTAGCATGGACAGAAAAACCATGCTAATGACACTGATGCTAATGACAAATTTTAATTTAAATAAGATTATGAGCCATAATATAATCACAATGCAATAGTCCTTTCTGGGGCTTTTTAAAACACAAAAGTTCTATGCAAATAAATAAAATAAAAATTTTAACTATAAAATAAACATGAAAATTATTATCCATTCTAATGACATTCCATTGATGTACGCCCCTAATTTTCAACCTCTATTCTTAAAATACAATACATGCTTCTATTTTCTGGCTGGGATAAAATGGATACTTGTTGCCATGTAGAAACATTATATTTTCAAACTATTGTCATATGTGAAAATGAAATTTTGATTAATAACCAGCTGTTATAGTATGACCTTGTTTTAAAAATCGAATATGGAGGACAAACTTTAATTCTTTTTTTATCTACTACAATTTTGTTTTTGAAAAGAAATTTATTGGATAAATCCTCTTCTTGATTAATATAAAGAAAGAATAACATTTGTTTATTTTATAAACATAATATTAACTCTTGAAAAATGCTAGTATACACAAGGCACAGCTGCTGTGGACATCCATGCTAATGACATTTTGAATCTTTATTCTGCTATTTCAAGGTGTTTTTAACTAAAAAGTGAGTAATTCTTGAGTGCAAATAATGAATAATATTAAGAAAAAATATCTAAATATAAAAACATGACAGAAAACCTCTCAATTTTTTTTGTATGCTGAAAGACATAAATTGTCCCCTATTTTGAGAATCACCCATATACGAAGCTCAAAATAGTGGAACACGATTATGTAAGATTGAATACTAGTTTTTGTCAATACTGAATATTAATAGGAATTTTTAGAAATTAGTCATCTTTTATTCAACCTGGTTTTATTTTAAGCGATTTATAGGGTCGCCAAATTCCACGATATCCATTTTAAAGCAGCATGATGGATAAAAAAAAAACCAATGAGCTTCATCGAAATCTTAATTCATGTGAACATGCACACTCACATCGAAATCGATTAATATATACGAGTGCTGTCGTGGGCAAATTGACTTAAAAAAATGTCACCCACATTAGAAATTCAAACTGCTATATCCCAAGCGTTTTTCAAGGTAAAGACAAAGCAAAAAATACTCCGGAATTCATTATTAAGATAAATAGTTTAGAAAGAACCTTTTTTCAATTTCTAATTTTTTGTTTATACATCATTATACATTTAAAAGATTTTTAATAAATTTAAATGGCCGCCATTTTGAAACAAGATGGCGGATAAAGTTGGCCTGTGAACTCGGTCAAGACATTGGTATGTACCATGAACACACGGAGTTATATTGAAAAATGTCAATCTCACTGGAAATTGAAAGTGCTAAATCTCAGGCATTTTGAAAGATATTGATGAAACAAAAAATGCTCTGGAATCTTTGTATCCAGGTCAAAACACAAAAGAAAAATCTTTTTCCATTTCTTACATTTTTGCACCTAATTTTTAAATTTTAATTTAAAAAAATAATATTCCGCCATTTTGAAACAAGACGGCAGTTGGAACTGGCCAACAAATTCGGTCCAGGCATCAGTATGTTCTATCTACGCATCAAATTTCATCCAAATCAGTGTATAAATACGCGTGTTATCACGTGACGAAAACCAGATCATTTCAAAATGTGAGCAACACTAGAAATTAAAAGTACTATAACACAGATATTTTTTAAGATACAGACGAAACAAAAAGTGCTTTGGAATCTTTGTATCAAGGTCAAATGCTTAAAAGAAAAGGCTTTTTCAATTTCTCCCTTTTTTGTAGCTAATTTCAAATTTCAAAAATTTTTTTTTATTTAAATGGCCGCAATTTTTAAACAAGATGGCGGATGAAACTGGTTAACAAACTCGGTCCAGGCCTTATTGAGTACTATGTACACACCAAATTACATCCAAATCGATTCATAAATACGAGTGTTATCACTTGACACAATCAGATCGTTTCAAAATGTCAGCCATAAGAAAAATTCAAAGTGCTATAACTCAATCATTTTTTAAGATACAGATAAAGTAAAAAGTGTTCTAGAATCGGTGTTTTAGGATCTAACAAATAAAATAAAAATATTTTTCAACTTTTAATTTTTTCGCATTTCTTTTTAAATTTTAAATTTTTTAAATTTTTTTTAAATGGCTTCCATTTTGAAACAAGATGGCGGATGATGCTGGCCAACGAACTCGGTCGAAATATTTGTATGTACTATGTACATACTAAGTTTCATTCAAATCGGTTCATAAATACGTTAGTTATAGCATGACAAAAATCAGATCGTTTCAAAATGTCAGCCATAAGAAAAATTCAAAGTGCTATAACTCAGTCATTTTTTAAGATATATACAAAATAAAAAGTGTTCTGGAATTGGTGTTTTAAGATCTAACACATAAAATAAAAATATTTTTCAACTTTAATTTTTCGCATTTAATTTTTAAATTAAAAATTTTTTTAAATTTTTAAGTGGCTGCCATTTTGAAATAAGATGGCGGATGATGCTGGCCAACAAACTCGGTCGAGATATTTGTATGTACTATGTACATACTAAGTTTCATTCAAATCGGTTCATAAACACGTTAGTTATAGCATGACAAAAATCAGATCGTTTCAAAATGTCAGCCAAATGTCATGAAAAAATGTTATACTGTATGAAAATTAAGGGAATTTTTTTTTCTTTTTTTTGCAAATTTTAAAAATACTGCAAGGGAGTCGAATTTTCGAAAGAAAATTGAACACTTCAATTCAACAAAATACTCCGCTTTTGTCGTCTCCCTCATACACTTTCACCCCTGCGTGATTCGGAATCGCTACGTCATGGAAGCATTTCTGCATCGTCAGCTGTTATTGAAAGTGGGAACCAAAGCACTGATGACATCATTATCACACCTGTAGAGACAAAATTTCCTGTCGTAGTTCAAACATTGGACTATTTTCGCATTTCTGATCAAGCAGACGCCAATTGTGTCAGGCAATTGTGTGAATTGCGTTTCAATATGGGTCACGTTGGTGCATTGGAATGAGGCATGTTGATGGAAATAAAATTCGGCGAAAAAGCAAGAATTACTTTGTCGTCTGAAGCAATTGTAAAAGATCATAACAATAACCAGTTCGGCTTATACTTCGATGGGCATAAAGACAGAACTGTATCACTAGAAAATAAGAGAAAAAAGTAGAACACATAAGCTTGGTAAAAAAAAAAAAACCTGGTTCTAAATATATTTGCAGCTTATCTGTAAATTCCAAAAGTGTGCATATCGTTTGAAAAAAAGTATATTTTTTGTCATGGGTTGTCAATAATATAGATGTAACAAAGTTGGTTGCGATCGGTTGCGACGGAACATCTGTTAACACAATTTTCAAAGGGGGTGTTATTCGAAATATGGAATTGATTCGGAAGCGTCCCCTACAGTGGTTTGTGTGCCTGTTACACGCCAGTGAGCTTACACTACTTCATCTTTCCGTGCAAGTGGATGGAACCATGACTGGAACCAGAAACTTCACTTGCGAAATAGGAAAATTGATAGTTTGATGCGAGAAGCTACCTGGTGTTTCATCCATATCAATAGAATGTCCATTATGTGAAGTGACTAACAAGAAGGGCTTAAGTACTGATCAAATGTACCTAATAGAAATTTGTGAAGCCATCAGCTGCTGATATTGCAGCCAAAATCTAAAGAAGAGAAGCCTTGGAAATGTTTGATATTTCTGTTTGTGGGCTTCTAACCACAAACAGAATTCTCAGGGTCTGTGTAGCTACTGAAAATCCATCTGAGGCTTTAGCTACATTAACGATGTTCATCGTAAAACTCTATGGACCAATGTGGTTCAAAATCAAAATGAAACCATCTGTAATCGATGGTGCACAGTATTTGCATCAATCAATCGATGTGTCGCGTTGTATGCCGAGTGATCATAAAAGACATCACAGATCCTGTTATCAGAAGAAATGGGTGTTTTTATCATCCCAAAAAAATCTGATATCGATGTTAGCTGACAACAGAACCCATATAACTCAATTAGCCCTTCGCAGAATTCTAAAAGCCCGCAAAGTCAAACGGTCCACTTCAAACCTACCACCAATGAATAATATCCGTAATTTCAATTTACCATCTTTTGACCTTAATGCAACGGATTATGTTGATTTGAATCAATAGGAAAATGTTACGGGACTTCCATTAACTGAACGACTAAGTGACGACATGATTTTAGAAGCAATAATAAATCCAGCAATCATTCCGATTGCAATAATACCTTCTCTCAAGGGATTTCCATGCCACCATCAAGATACTGAACGAATTGTCAAAACAGTCACAGAAATATCTTCTGCTGTTTTTGGGCGACATAGAGGACCACACGGTTTTAAATGAAACTGGATACAATCACGGAACTTCAACCCAATTTTCAACACCAAACGCACCCCTGAAATATAATTCAGAGAATTTTTAAGAATTTTCTTTATGTAATAAACATAATTTGTTAAATAAGAATCTCAAGTCTTTCTTATAAATATTTAAGTGTTGCAAAATATATTAAAAAGTACAAAAATGTATGTTTTACTTAATAAAAATCACTGTCTTTTCTGCCGTAAAAAGACTCAAATAAGTATTATTCAACCACCTTGCGTCAGTATTTAATTTTAGAATTATTTTTCAATTACTTTTATCCTAATGTCCATACAATAGAACAATTTAGGTAGGTATTAATTAATATTAAAATAATTATTTTAAGTCAAAAATAATCTAGAAAAAATTTGTGTTTTTTTTTTTAATCCTATTACGGCAGTATTAAATTTTTAAATTAATTTTTTTAATTATTTTTCTCTAACTCTTCATACAACAGAACAACTTTTCCGTATTGGTAGATTTTGAAATTTTGAAAAAATAATTCGATTCACCCTAATTTACAATAAAGCGCAATATAATTGACCTGTAAACAGAAATAAGATATCGAAATATTTACAATTGAAAAAACTTTCATTTAATATTAAACGAATGATGATTTTTAAATAAATTTTGAGGTAAACTGTCTTCTTAAACCGAAAATGTTTCGGTAGAAAAAACTTTTTTCTTTTAAAAAGATATTTATCATTTGTCGAAAGTGTTGAAATAAAATAATATTAAACACGAAATTCTATCTTTAACAAAAAATCCTTTTCCTAACATAATAAACTCTCGAAAATTTTCATCCAATGCGATTTTTAAACATTTTTACTCTCCCTTAACCGTTGACACGCCGAAATCGCATTAATTATTATATTATTAATTTCGCAATTATTATTATATCGCATTGTAATGATAATTTTGTTTTTCCTATATTACAGCTTCAAATGTTTTAATTTATGCATGCAAATTTAGAAAATAACAAAAATAAATATGTCTGCACTTTTTTTGGCTATTTTCATTTTAGTATTCACATTTTGGAGCATGATTATTGATTGACAACCTATGCAAATATAACAAATTATTTTCCACTATATGCTATTTTTTATTTTGTTCTTGAGTATTTTCTCGTATTCCAAAAACAGTTAGATCCCTAGCGATCAAATGCAAGTATTACAGTGAAAACTATAAAAGCAAATAATATATTTTTTTATGCAAACTAATGAATTTACATATTCCTTAAATGTAAGATAAATGATTAAATATAGATATTTTTTTGCTCGAAAGTTTAAATCAACATTATATTTTATAGCAATAACAAAGACATCAATATTATGTTGGAAAATATATGGATTGTATTAAAAATAATGCAATGTTCCCATTTGGGAACATTGGTGTTTAAATGGTTAAGCACAAGATAAGTGAGAAATAATAATCTAATTGTTCAGTGCCGTAACACTTAAACTTGACAAGTTAATATGGAAGACGACATCTTAATATTTTACTTGAGATCCGGGAGGATAAATAAAATGAAAAATGTTTCAATAGAAAGTGTACTTTTACGTTTAAAACTATATATATATATATGTATCATTTGTCCAGTGACATATCTTTCATTAAGGTGTCCAAATAAAATAATACTAAGCATAACAATCTATACCTCGATGAAGAAAACTTTTCGCAGACAATAATAATCTATCGAAAAGTTTCATTCAATAAGATTTATCAACGTCTTTCTATTCGACTCACCACAATATAAGAGACGACAACAAGAGTCTATTTCTACAATTCTCTAACATCTAATCTTGTTGAAATTAATACGGAAGACGAAATCTTCACAGATCTGTTTTTTGACACAAACTAATTAACGGGGAAATATTTCTACAAAAATAGACTCTTTCACAGTTATAAAAACACTTCTCATTTGCCCAGTGTCGCAAAAACCATCCAATGAGAGAAAAGATTAAATAGCTACTTTTGGTCTGCGAAAAAAGTTGACCTATTTGGATAAATAATTGTTTTTTTTTTTTTTATAGTTTTTTGCTTTAGGATTGAAAAAGAAATGAAAATAATGAGTCAAGCGTGGAATATGAACATTGTCCACCTTTTCCAGTATATCCTAATCTTGATGTTGCATTTCATGAACTCATGAAATTATCATCATGTTAAGCATTTTTCGACACTAAATTGGAAGATTTGCGCACTCATTTAATAACTTTTAGAAAAATTTCGCAAATTAAAATGAATTAATTAAATTTACATTTATAAAGATTCTGTGTAATATAACTTCAATGAAATCTTTGATTAAAAATCTTTTAGTATTTCATAGAATAAGAAAATGTACATATATTTTTCTCTTACAATGCATTTATAAGAAAATGCCAAACTCAAACTTGTAACGCAAATTTTTCAACGTCACGTAATTGCTTGTCGTTAAAAGATTGTGCGTAAAAACTCAAATGGAAAAGAAAAGAGATGTAAATGAAAAGAAATTTAATATTTTTAAAAATGCTTTGTTCTGATCAACCAATAATGCTTTTGGAATACGATCAAATAAAATATCTATAACTCATTCTGAACTGTAATACGACTACAAATTCATGCATTAAACAAATTTTTAGCAAGGTATTTTCTAGCCCTTTAAAGTCCCATCAGGGCATAAAAGGTAGCAAAACTTCACGGTTTACAATAGCGAAAGATTTTAACAGTGTAAATAATTTCGAAAATGCGTCATGCATTTGATAAACCCAATTTCAGCAATTAGCACATAGTGCCCGAAATGCATCCGATTTTTTCCGTTCAGCCCAAGGCCCCACCAGTGGCCGTGAGTTTCTGACCTCCAAACTGGTAGACGGTAGGTGCTGGGTTCGAACCCAATTGCGACCGTCGGCCTAACCGTTCGGAGTTTTCCGTGGTTTTCTTCGAACCTTGCGTAAATACGGGTTAGGTTCCCTTAGAAAGACCCCCACGGAGAGCATCCCACCCCTTTAGGGCCTATATCACGCGTGTAGATAATTGGCCGACATACATAAAACAACAACAACAACCGTTCAGCCGAAAGTAGAGATTCTAGAGATTGTATTTAATATGTGACTATTGCATTGCTATGAAAGCATGTAAGCAATATAGTTAAAAAATGTTCAGGCCGGTAATCAAACCCAGAACCCTTGGAATAGTGCTCAAAGTGCTGCATAATTTAAATTATGAGAACGATGCCCAGGTCACCATTTCTCACTCACATTTTGTTGATGATGCAAAAACTACAGCACAAGATAATAACGTTTACATGAGCACACAAACTTATGACGTAACACAAGCAAAAAAAAAAAATAGAGAATTGTACATATGTAATAAGCTAATAATAAGCTCGAATTCCCAAGGATATTTCGGTAGCTTCATCGTTCCGGGCCCACCCTTCCCTCTTTTTGATGTCTTTAGTTTAAGTATTTTCTCTTTTAAATCAGTCCGGTATGAAAATTTCAATTCTTGTTCCCCCCTTTTTTTTTTTTTTAGACTCTCGACATACGGGTCGCGTATAGGAACATTGGACGGAAAAGAGGCATTCACTGCGGCGGTTGATATACCTTATACTAATCCTTAATGACTATATCTTATACTAATACAGGGTTCAGTTACGTAACGCAGAAAACTTTCCAATTCCATGCCAAATTTGTTCTACTCCATAAAATTTTATTGAAATTCTTTTTTGTAATCGTGATATGATCTTTAGAAGTTGTACACACTTAATAATATGCAAAACATTTAGTTAAACCTAAAAACGCATACTACAACTGTAAACGTTCTTCCAATAATTTTTGCTAAGAGAGAGTATAGTTACAGTATTCTTTTGAATGTCCCTGTAAATGAGCGGAAACTATCATTTGCAACACTTATTCTACAGTCACTATCTTGTAATTCACCTAAGTGTTGTATATTGATTTCAAGATGTTTGAAATAGTGTAATATCATTAAAACACACTTCAAAAAATTTCGCAAAGTAGAACATAATGTATCGCAATTAATCATAGAAATCTTGTAAATGAATTATAAATTATATACATTGAATTTTCAATTGGTACTTTGTCATTACAAACATGAATACCATGTACAAAAGACGCGGCAATGCTGGTCTATTTATATAACTTAGAGCACAGTCAGTCAGATAGACGTCTAGAAAAATTAAAGTCACAAAAAGTTTTCACGCATGTCAGAAAGTGTTAAAATAACTTTATTTCAAAATGGTTTTATGCATTTTATTCATTTTATATTAATTTTTAACTGATATGTGCTGAAAAAGTAGTTTTTTGAAAACATTCGGTCACGCATGTATATGCATGAAGTCTGGTTTTTATTTTGAGAATTAGTGTTTTCAAATAGTAACCTTTATCGAAATTTCCTTCTATAAAAAAATTACAAATTATTAGTTTAAAATAGTAGTATGTAAATAACGTATGAAGGACATTCGTTTGCAAAGTGTTTATCGAATGAATTCGTAGAATATGTAAGGTTATATTTTTTAACAGCCTACAGTTTCAAAATTAAGTATGTGTCGATTGAATATTATATTAATTTAACCATACAAACTACACGATATAATTTTCAAAAACAGTTGTAAGTTTTCTAAGTTGCTCTAATGTCTATTCTTTTTTATAATGATTAGCATGCAAAGTTAAAAAAAAAGTAAAATGCATACATGCAAAAATACTATCGTAAACACTGTTGTATGCATGCTTATATATATATTGTAGATATGTTGCAGTGGTCTCGGAATACATTAAATAATAATTCTTTATTGTAAAAGTTTTAATTTAAAACAGAATGTCCATTCGCAACGGTGGCAAATGGCTAATAGCTAAATCGTTAATAGTAGTACCAATTAGAAAAAAGTTTTGAATGAGGCAACGAAATATTTTAAAAGCGATTTGAGTCAATAAAATCATTTCTTAAAGAAATTACGAAATTTAAATTTCTGTGCGGTTTTCTAGTAATAAAAGTAATATTTAGCAAATTTTTCCCATTACATTAGTAATTTCCATTCGTATAACACTAAAATTGACCGAGTTATAAATTTTAAAAAATGTATGACTTATACCACTTTTCTGTATTAAAAACCAATGAGTTCGACCATCATTGGAGGCATCATATACCAAGTTCCTATTGTAATCGAAGAACGTGATACAACCGTTATATTTGTATTATTTTTTTCAAAGCACGGGTACGCATGAAAAAACATTTTAATTTAATATTTTTTTAATTTTTATTTATTTTAATTTAATTTTTAATGTAATAATTATATACTTTAAATTTCAAATGATTCGGTTGTTTAATTAATGCGCTTTTATATGCGGATTGACGAATGACTATAATAGTTATTACGTATTTACATAATTACGAACGCATCGAAAAATGGATTAAATAACAGTTATAGTTTAATTAAAGGAATATTCAAAAAGAGTCTGTTATACCCATTAAAACGTATTGAAATTAAACCTTTGTGGCCCAAACACTTCTATTAAAAAATATATTTACACAGGATTAATGAATCTAGAGCCAATTTTTTTATTTCTTTTATTTAAAAAAATCTCATTTTAAAATTTTAATCAATACTTGAATATTCATTTGAGTATAACGAATGTTTCCTTTTTTTAAATAAATAAATTATAAAACACTTCAAAATTATTTGAAACTATTCCAGAAAAATGGTATTGTACAGTTTAGTTTATTCTTCAATAAAAAACTTTAATATTTTTTTCTTTCTTTATTTTTTTCGAACTTTAAAATAACTTATTATTATAGTATTTTTAAATAATTTACTTTCATTGATTTACCTTATATATATGCCGTAAAAAATCAGGCTGTGTTCTTGTTTAAAGTAAGGCTATATATTGTACATGAAGCTACGTTTATTTGCCATTTGTGTATATTATAGCCGGCGGAGATAAAAAGTGCAATAATAACAGTTGAAAATTCAAATAAATAAAGACAGTAAAAACAACAAATAACAATAATAAATAATAAACACAATTAAAAAAAGACAACAAATGATAATTATTTTGTATGTATAAATTGTAAGTGGTATAAAAATACTTATATTGCGAAAAATAATTTATTTCCCGGCACAGAATTGCTGAGCACGTTCCGCAAAGTCAATTATAGCTTCTTGTCATGCATTTTTCAAAAACATGACAAGATATGGCTTTTGTAGAAACTGTGAATAATGCAGAATTGTAGGCCACCTTTTGAGCGATATACACAAAAAACCAATCCGATTTAGTTTATATCAAGTTCTAACAGAATATAAAATTTTGTAAAATTCCGTGCATTAGCTTTTGAGATAGAGAGTCTACAAATTGTTTTGATAGACTGACAGACATATTGACAGACTCAGAGACTCACCGACAGACATTTTGCAAATTTTTTTTTAATTTGTTTTTTTCGGTTCTTGGACCCCTAAAACGTCTAAATCCATTAAAGCCGGATTTCGAATAATGTTGAGAGCACATTATCCACTACTTTACTAATTTTAACTTAAATACTTTTAAACAATTTTATAACTAATTAAAAATTTCACTAAAATGTCTTTTTAAATGTTAGCTTTAAGCTTTAAGTTGCAATGTATTCTTAATGCGTCACTAAATTTGTTTCATTTCGTCATTTATATACAGTCACAGCAAAAATAAATCTTGACACTTGTGATTTTAGACGTTTTGTTAAATATCTAAAAATATACATAAGGAATAACTCCGAAACTCCAGATGTATAAGCAATATAGTAAAGGTCATATATTTTCGAGAAGATATTTTTTCAAAATCTAATAGGGGACTGTCCACAAATTGAAAAAGAACGAACATCTTTTGAATAACCCTGTCAAAACTAATGCAGTAGAAACCTTCAAACTGCAGATTATAATTAAATGGCTTATGGTTATAAACTGTGTTCATTTTTAAGCTGATAGCATGTATAATCGTAGAGAAATTAAGGTTTTTATAAAAACGGTCCCAAATTTTGCCGAGTTTTTTGCTTATAATTTGCAGAGTTCTTTTTTAAAAAAATGTTCTTTCCTGAAAATATGAGAAACGACATTGTACATAAAACCCTGCAATCAAAATTAAAAAATATTAATAGCTGTATGAAAACTGAGCAGTTTTACTAAATAAATTTCAATAAATTTCCAATTTTCGTTTGCTTATTGTTTTAGCTAAATATATTGAGAAACTTTTGTTAAAGTTTCAAAATCATAGTTTGAAAATTCTGAAAGTTATTGTCGATAGAAGACCATCAAAATCCGTTATTCCCAGAATGAAGCAAAAAGATGAGGAGCTGTATCCAAATATAGTAGTACGTGTAATACTGTGTAGACACTAGTCAATATAATATAAATACAGCCTCTCAATTTTTTGGTTCATTTTGGGAATATCGGATTTTGATCTTATTCTGTAGACGAATTTTTCAGAATTTTGAAGCTATGATTTTGAAAATTTAACGAAAGTTGCCCTATAAATTTAGCTAAGACAATATGCAATTGAAATTTTTATAGAGTTGACGCATGCGCAGCGAAAATTTATTTATTAAACCTGCTCATTTTTCATACAATTATTAATGTTTTTTAATTTTGATTACAGGGTGTTATGTACAATGTCTTTTTTCATATCTTCTGAAAAGAACATTGTTTTTTAATAAGATCTCTGCAAATTATAAGCAAAAAAACTTGTCAAAATTTGGGACCGTTTTTATAAAAACCTTAATTTCTCTACGAGTATGCATTCTATCCTCTTAAAAATGAACACAGTTTATTGCCTTAAGCCACTTAATCATAATCTGTAGTTTGAACGCTTTTGCTACATTAGTTTTGACACGGTTATTCAAAAGATATTCGTTCTTTTTCAATTTGTTGACAATCCCCGATTGGATTTTGGAAAAAATTCTCCTCGAAAATATATGACTTGTACGATTTTGTTTATACATCTGGAGTTTCGGGGTCATTCCTCATGTATATTTCTAGGTATTTAACAAAACATCTGAAATCGCAAATGTCAAGATCTTTTTTTTGCTGTGACTGTATTATTTCGAGATTTATGTTAAGCCATTTTCCTTTTATAGGCGGCATTAAATGTCCTACTATTCCCGTTTTTATCGTCAAACATTACTTTTGGTGGGAAACAAGAAAATTCATGACCCTAATAAAATAATCTATGTTTATACATATCTAAAGCGCTTTGGTCATTCCACAAATTTTCATGTTACTACCATAACAGATACAGCTTGTTCAAATTCAAATGTTTCGAAAAAAATATTCACCTGAAATTCTTAAAAGAAAATAAGAATTACGCTTTCAAATAGAACGAGGTGGAACGAGGAACCCGTCGAAATTCGACGAAAGAAAATATATAAGGAAGAACTGTTTCAATGATTTATAATAAATCTACAAAATTAGTTACAGTAAAAAATGCATATCACATTGGTCAGTCTAACTCTCAAACAAATATTATTTTAAGCTAAAATTAACAAAATACTATAAAACTCAATTATCCAAATTATTAAACGAAATAAAACCGAAATTCGCCGTAATTAAAAAAAGAGGATATTTTTAAAATAGTATATGCATTTTAATTTCAAATTTTTTTTTTTACTTTTAAGAGAAAATGGAGTTATTCTGTTACCACAATTACAAAATTGATACTAAATATATATATATATATATATACATATATATCTCAAAAATAAATTGCGATACAGGTTTGAAACAAATTGCATTTAAAAATACATTTTTTTCTCTATACGACGGTGTAAAAATTTAAAATACGCGACTTTTAAAGGTGTAAAATTTGCAATAACTAAAATTGCAAAACGAAAATTGCAGCGAAAAGTATTGTCATTTGCAAAATGACGTATGTGTTACACACAGATACGTTTTGCCTTTATAATATCGTTATTAAAATTCGATTTTATAATAATTTGATCACGCAAAACCGACTGTGTTCTCGCTGAATTTCCAAAAATATTTTGAAAAACTACAAACAAATAGCATTCTGCATTTCTAAATGTTAAAATACAATGTATTCCAAATTCGTCACCCATATTATTTTATAACTACAAATTCTTAACCCTTTAAGCTTTTTAACAGGGTTTTCCGTCACGTAACATTTGGGATGAAAATGCTTTAACATAAAATCGATATTAGAGCTAATTTTTTAAGTGAAATAAATAAATAAATATGTAAGATTTCCAAATACAAATTCTCATGCCAATACTTTTCACAGCAACTATTTTATGAATCGTTAAATATGAATAGGTAATTTTGCAGGTTGCTAAATATTTAAATTACAATATATATTTTTTAATATAACTTTTATTTAGTGATTTTAACGTGCAATTCTGATTTTCCGGCTATTTTATGTGTACCTGTATTTAGTGTGTAATTTTTGCTTCAAGAATTATTTAGACTCAATGATAATCTTTTACGTAGATGGACAGCTATGAAATCCGTAAAATTTTCTCATTCTTACATAAAAAAAAAACACTTTTGCACAGATTTTTTAAAAACTGAAAATGACTTTTATTCGTATCAAAAATAGTTAAGTTAATAAAATACAAGAACTAAACGAATAATCTTTTTCTAAGGTTCTTAAATTTAAGAAAAAAATTATAAGTATCTTATTAAAAGTAAAGTGAGATATAAGAATGTAAGATACATCACAAAAACGCAGGTTTTGTTTTCTCGACCAATTTCATTAATGTTACATTGTTACGGTGAAAATTTAAATGTATAAATCACACTGCTTGTTTAATAATACATTTTTGTCTGATTTTTTTTTTCTAATGGGAAAATGGACTTTAGAATGAAAAAGTGAACAAGTACCCAACTATTTAATCATTTATTACGGTTTAAAATCACACAGATTTTATACATATTGTTTTTATAATAATGTTAGAGAAAAATTAGTTAAAAACTGTACATCAAACTTAGTAAATAAACTGCATTCGTACTAAATCGAAGTTTTAAAAATATTCGGATCTTGATGTAATAGTGTACAGTACTTCGGATACAGCATAGTGGCAGAAATCTTTTGTGTCTACCTGTAAATACTATCTGCTTTCTATTATACAGAAAGTAATCTTAGCAACTTATATCAATTTCATAAAATATGAAACATTTTAATATAATTAAAATGCGCGCCAAAAATTTTTCCCTAAAAAATGGAATACTTTTGCACGGCCCTATAAATCAATAATAAATATTCTTTGCACCGCAGATTGTACAGAATGTATATTTGAGTATATACGTTATAGGTGCATAGCAATTTTATTAGGTTCGAAAGAGTGTAACCTGATCAATATGCACTTGAAACTATTTTTCCCATTATACGTCATGTGACTGAATATTTTGAATGTCCCTGTTATTAAAATATCCGATTTCCATAAAATTTTGAAATGAGTCGACAAAATTACGCAACAATTATCTATTTTAAATTTGAAACGATTCGCTTGGGTAGTTTTTGCTTTGTTATATGCGGACAGACAGACTTACGGACTGAATGACGACTACAGGTGCTACGTTTTTAAATAATTACGAACGCACCTAAAAGGTATCCCAAAATTACATCTATCAGTTCTCTTTATAACTATCTATACACTGATATTACTTTGGAATTCTTTCTCTAAAAATATAACAAATTTTTAAAAAATGAAATCTTACGATGTGTAACGGAAATTTTAGATAAATGCTGTACACATTGATATCCATAAAAATTCTCGAACATTCGCTACTTTTTTCCACAGAAAAACTATACTGCATTTTTTAATGATGTAAAAAGAAAAAAAATGCACGTTTTTTTAAAGCCGTCGCTATGATCGATTCACTTTAAATCCACATGTTTCAAAAGTAAGAAAAAAGAATTTATCACATTTTAGATGTCTCGATAAAAGGAAAGAAAATTTTCCCATTGTCGCATTTTTACAGCAGTCAAGCAATTTCGTTTAATCTTTAAAAGAAGTATTTGATCCAGCAACAAAAAAGAAAATCAATAAGTCTCAGGAAGTTAAGAAGCTGTATAATGTACTGTCTGCTCTCGTAAATTCGAACTCGTCGGGACCACAAGAAACGTTCGAATTATCCAAAGTTCGAATTATGCAAAATATGAAATGAAAACATCCTTAATGTGGTATATTACAAAGGAATTAATGCTATAGTGTTTTTTAAATTTATTTCATCTGTTAATTAAAAGATTAGAAACAAGCAGAGTTGAAGAAAAATTCAAAGCGTCAATGATGGAGAGACGGGGCAAAAGAAAGTGGATATCAAATGCATTGGATTATATGTATACTCGTTCTGAACAGTTTTCACAAAAATCAAAGAAAGAAAGTTAGTCAAATGATCTGATATCCGTGAGACAGAAAAGAAAAATGAAAAATCGGAATTCTCGTTAGTTCGAATTAAACGAAGTCGGGAGAAAATGAGTTTGAATTAATGAAAAATTTTAACTCTATTCTGACATTGAAAATTTCAGGACTTCAAATTTAGTTCGAATTAAGCAAAGATTCGAATTATCCGATTTCGAATTAACGAGAGTCGACTGTAGTTGTTTGAAAGAATTTTAAAACGTATAGGAATTAAACACGAATAAAGCACTTTAATTCATATTGCTAATAATGATTGATGCTTGTTCATGTTGTGAAAGGGTATACGGGGCAGCTGTCCCATCCGCCAAACTTCCATGGTAGTAATCAAGATTTGCGTTAGTAGGGTGCCAAATAGTTAAAATGAATAGAATTAAAAAATAAATCTTTTTGACTCAAAAAATTTAAAAGTTTTGCACTATTAGAAAAAAAATGCTTAAAGTTACTGTACTTTTCTAGGAAACTGGTATTCCTAGAGCATTCTGTGTAACGCTAATAGCAAAAATCCATGTAACAGATTCTATTACATAAATTTTTCCTGCTTCCTCTATATAATTTTTTTTAGAAATCCCAGTTTCCTAAGAAAAGTTTAGTAACTTTACATATTTTTTTCAGTATATAAATACAAAAAAAAAAAAAAAAAAAAAAAAAAAAATAGCCATATTAAAAAATTTGTAGCAAAATCTAAAATTCGCATCTAGCATTGATTGTTTATGGACAAAATTATAAACGAATCATTTTTTTGTCCCTATCAATAAACCTACGCACAATCTTTTCATCAATAATCACCTTGAACTGCGCCTCGTGATGGGTATAAATTTCAATCTTTCTGAAATAGTGTAACATCAGAAAAATACCCCGCAAACGTTTTTATTCCAATAATCGTCCTTTAAGGGATTTTTTAAGCGTGCCTGCTAATAAACATGATATTTAGATGCTTCATTTTTAATACTGAACATGTCATCGGAATCGTCATTAAAATGAATCAATCATGATAGAAATAGGAACATATTTAGGCGAGATACACACACACACACACACACAGGATAACGGCAGAGAGACAAACTGAATTAATAAGCACTTTATATCTATGAAAAAAAACTATAAAACTAGTTGGAAGCTTTTTGTCAAGTGTGGCAATAGAGGTGTGTTTGTATTGTAACTAGTTTTAAAAGTACGCAGATCATGTATACTGATGCAATAGCTGTTTCATATTTAAGAAAAAGTGCATGAACACAAAATTTATGACGATTATTTATAGAATTAATTCAGCAACACAGAAATATTAATACTATCTTAAATAGAACGTCATCACTCTGACAACCTATAACCATCATCTGTCATAGGATATCATTGAATTAATAACGTAGGATAGGGTTTAATAGAAAAAAAAGAAGACCTATTAATATCTTTTAAATTTTGATTTGATGTTCATAAAGTTTGGAAGAACTCGATAATATTCTGCACCGATTCAATAGATTAAATTTTAAACCATTCGGTTGGATAATTTTTGTACTGTTCTATGCGGACTGACAGACGGACAAGATCATTTCTATGGTTGCTATGTATTTATATAATTTCAAAAGCAGCTGAAAAGTTAGGAGAAACATTTTAATAAAGAATTTCAAAATCAATAAGAGTGCAAAAAAGTTGACTTTTAAGAAAACAAAAAAAGTGTTTTTTCGTTATTGTTGAAACTAGACCTATTAATTATGAAAAAAATGAGCTAAATTGTCAAATTATTTTACATACCAAAATTTAAAGTATGTTTATTAAAATAATAAAAAGCCTCAGTATTATTTTGAAACTTTTATTTAAGAAAGAACAATTTTTATGATTTTTACTATTTTTACCTCACAGGCTATCATAGCCTGAAAGCTTATGTGCCCGTCCGATCTGTATGTACGTTCGTACGTGCGTAACGCGATAATATATGATAAAAATATCGGATCCACTTGAAATTTTGTATATAGGTATATCCTGATAAGGCGCTTCCCTGATGAGTTTTTGGAGTTCATTCGATATGTATAAGAGGGGGAACGGGGGGCTCATGCCCCTCCCCTTAATAGATATAAACGGGATTTTCATGCAGAATTAACAGTTTTCGTTCAAAATTTAGATATAGGATCATTCTGATGAGGCGATTCCGTGACTGTTATTAGGTGTTCATTGAATAAGTATCAACAGGGGGAACGGGGGGCTCATGCCCCTCATCTTAATTTATATAAATGGGTTTTTCAAGCAGAATTGTCAGATTTCGTTCAAATCTCTAAATAGTTTTGGAAGTTTAATGGTTAAGTATAAAAGAGGAGAATAACTCTTCTTAAATTATATAAATGCTAAATGGGTTTTTATTAAGAATTATCCGATTTGCTCTGAATTTTGGACATAGATTTTTTATATGATAAAGCATGTACTTGATAGTTTAGGAGGTTCAATGATTAAGTATAAAAAAGGAGAAAGGGGAGAGCTGTTTCCCCTTCTTAATTTTTTTTTTCGAACGGAATTAACGAAAATATAAGGCTGTGATGTACAATTAGTATGCTTAGCCTGTGAGCTCAATGCCATCAGTTTAACTGGGTAATATTCTTTTTATTATAATGTGTATCAGTTTCTAAAGAATATTTTTTCTTAACAGTTCCCGTATATTCCATGCATTCTGTTTAAAGAAAATTCCTTTTGAGCTCTTATGGAGAATGTTGTTAAGAGAAATGTAACGCTTTTTATTTAAAAACGATTCATTCCCTTATCGATTTCTTTTAAAAGCCTTTTTCTCTCTTTTTAAAAAGCGAATCTATCATATGTCACGTTTTTTGGATAAAAAGGTTTCCCATTATCGCTTTCTTAGGATCACTCAACCATTTAATTTTATTTATAAAAAAGATTCATTTTTTATGTGTCGAAAATTTCAGCACATTATAACAATCAAAAGATAGAACTACTTAATTTTCTAGAAGCAAATATATATATATATACATATATATATATATAAATTATTATTTACAATAATTATTCATTATAATAAATTCGCCTTACGTTTAATATGTTCACTTATACGGAAAAAAATATTGGATTACATTTATATTTTACTCAAACATTTATATTCACTGTAAAAATATTACATTACACATTTACAAAAGTCAAATAATCTCAAAGCATTTAACCACTGATTTTTTTCTTGCTTGAACCCAATTCTGACATTCTAAATAGAGCCCGTTTGAGTTATAGTAATTGGATTCTGGCTACAAGGTTAAGATGGTTAGAATTTCAAAATATACCTTTAAATCAGTCAAACATTAGTTTAAAATCCCCGAAAAGAAATTTCAGTTATATGATAATATTACTTGATTGGTAAAATCAAATTTGATAAATCAAATTTGATCTTTTCCAAAATCGCTCGTACTAGTTAAATATTACTGAAATGTTAGCTTCATTTTCATCTGCTAAAACAGATTGTATTAAAATTCAAGGTTGGTTTACTGCCGTCATGGAAAACAAGATTTAAATGCATTCTTAGTTGATTGAGAATTCTTTTATTTTAAAGTATTGGGAGATTTTAACTATGTATAAATATGTAATTAATTCTCATTAGTTTCGTAATATTAATTCTAAACCTCATATCTTGCACGACATTCCGAACGCATGGTTAGATTATCAAACATAACTATACCAATATATATATGTATATATATATACAGGGTGTTTCTAAATTCATGGTACAAACTTTAAGGGGTGATAGTACACATCAAGACAAACAATATTAAATAGGAAACTAAGGGTCCCAAACGTCTTCCGAAGGAGGTAGGCGCCATTAAAGTGTAGGGTCCAAAAATTCAAATGACTATAAAATACAGAAAAATTGGTCGACTCGTTTGTGGTTTTCACTAAAACTATTCTTTATGTCAGCAAGTCTTTATGTCAGTTCTTTCAAGACTAAAGAATAGTTTTAGTGAAAACCGCAAACGAATCGACCAATTTTTCTGTATTTTATGATAATTTGAATTTTTGGATCCTAAACTTTAATGGCGCCTATCTCCTTCGGAAAACGTTTAGGACCCTTAGTTTCCCATTTAATATTGTTTGTCTTGATGTGTACTATCACCCCTTAAAGTTTGTACCATGAATTTAGAAACACCCTGTATATATATCATCGTATGCTATATAATACTTTTCTCTGGAAAAATGGAAAAAAATTAACTTTTCATTTTTTTAAAATAGTGAACGCATTTTAGGCAGACAGCTATCTATTTCACGAGTAGATTGACGAATTGCAGAGTAAACAGTTCAGAAAAATTGGTTTTTACATTGTGTATAGACTCCAGGAGATAGCGATGGGGCTCATCGTTCATTTTAAAAATTATGTTTGAACACGGAATTGAAAAGAATGTTTTTGAAGACTGCCTCTGTCAGAGATAGGTTCTTTTTGCTGACAATAGATCGTAACAGAAAAACAATTTTTTTCTGTTTATCAGAGAGATAGGTTACGGCAAAGAATAATATAAAGCAGTAAATATAAAGCATGAAAATTTCTAAATCTTTATAAGCTCTGTGCGTAATAAAAAAATAATAATATTATGATAAAAAATAATAGATTCTGCAGTAAATTTTATATTAAATACATTTTATTACGTAGGTAATTAAAGTAATAATAGTTTTATTTGTTATTTCTACGTGAATAAGAAACAATAATAAATTATAGTAAAATTTATTCGATAACTTTACTCAACCATTGACATTTATTCTGAAATTATTAATTTAAATAACAAGAAGTATTTACAAAAAGCTGACGAACTTTTCTCCTGTCCGGAGACGTTTCAGGCATTTCAAATATTACGGGTTTAGCATTCGATTTAAAATTTGGAACGAAAAATTAAAATCATAAAAACATTAGTTCAAATTTCTGGAAAGAAAAATTTTTGCCATTTGAAAATCGGACTGGATTAATGGTTTAGAACAGCGGTTCCCAATCTATGGGTCGCGACCCAGTGGTGGGCCGCAGCAATTGTTTAATAGGTTCCCTAATAGCATGCATGGTCACAGTGACGTAACTGTGAGTCCCTTTGGTCACATCACATCTGTGACCAAAATGCCACCACTCAGTGACGTCATATTGTGACTGAGATGTGACTTTCTTAAAAATCTTTAGAAATTTATAAATATCCTTTAAAACATGTTATTTACTTTAAAAAACATGTTTCTGGCAATTTATGTATCGTCGCTTTTGTCACAGTTTCGTCACAATGTTAATGTTAAATTTGGTCACAAATGACACATTTTTCACAAATTGTCCCATTGTGACCACTTTGTGAAACGTCACAAAAGAGCTCTAAAACGGCCATAACGACTTCACATTTTAGTCACTGTGACTTCACATCGACGTCACGTGACGTCACATCGACAATCGATGGTCACAAAGTCACAATGTGACTTTACAGCGACGTCGCAGTGACGTCACCATGCTTTACGGGTCGCGGAACAATCGAGGTTTGTCATCAAAATATATCTTTTATTTCATTTATTTGGAAAGATATGACAATTTTATCAGAAAGTAATATTTCAAGGGAAAATCCTTCCTTCTAGATTATTATATGTACAGAATATCCAGAAATATTTAAATCAGCTTTGAGGTCCTTGATGAAATTCAACATTTTATGTTAATGAGAACATGCTTTTTCTACTTTGCTGTTTATGAAAGACAAGTACTAAGACAAATTGCGTGTTAATATATGTTCCCAAATTGATAAACACCAGTACCAGAAATCTGATTGATTATAAAGTTATGTTTTCATAATAATTAAACGTATTTTTAGCTATCTTTGTAGTTTGTGCATTATTTTAGTTACTATTCACTTACATATACATTGAAATTACCGATTCTTGTTTTTGTTGATAATTTTTTCCATACGAAAATTTGTGTTTTTCGTAGGATAGGATAGCCAAGTGTATAAAGATCGTACAAAAATTGCTATACTTATAAAAAACTTTATTTTGGGTGGATTTCGAAATTTCTTTTTCCTGAAAGGTGGGTCACGAAATTTTTTTTTCACTGAGAGGTGGGTCGCGTATCAAGAAAGTTTGGGAACCGCTGGTTTAAAACACATGAAATTATGGCTTCTGAAACTACCAGTAAATTTATTTTACACGTTGTAGTTCAGTTTTTAGTGACGGATTAGCTATAAATTTTGTTTAAAACAATAAAAGTCAGTCTGATCATGGGCAACAATCTGTATTTATTCAGAATAGTTCAAATATAAATTATTGGAAGAGCCATAAATTACATTTTTGAATTGATTTCATTTAACACTCAGTTGTTCACAGCCTGTATTTCAGGCGCGCTGCAGTTTAGTAAAGGTTACGTGTGGATTTCCTTGTTTTAACCTAAATAAATGAATTTTATTCGATCCATTTTCAATATTAATCTCTGATTTTCAAAAGAAAGTCCCTAACACCATAAGAATAGATTAGGTGCTAAGGACGATTTTAGACAACGGACACTTGTACATTGCGATCGCTCACAGGAATGAGAAGATACTCCAGACGGAAGTGTATCACATACCATATTTTTTCTATAATTAACTACTATTATTTTCTGAATTTCTCTTTTAAAACTCACATATTTTTCATAAACTGAGGAGGAACAAGAAGAACCTCTATACAGGGTGTCCCAGAAATATTGGGGCAAACTTTAAGGGGAGGTAGGGGACATCAAAAGGATTCAGATTTGCATAGCAACCCATAGTCGGAAACGCTTTCTTGGCGTGGTAGTGATGACACAAAACGCAAGAAGGACATGGCACGAATAAGAAGAGAAAATGTCTTTATTATCCTTATTACAACAGAAAAGTAAGAAAAAAGAACATTTAAAAAACACCGATCATTATCAAAGTAGGTGTTACCAAAGTAGGCACCCCGGACTCTAATCATGCAGGCGCATCTTCGATGCATGGAAGATCTAATGTTCTCTAGAAAACACCAGGAATGTTCTGAAATTCCCTAGCAGCTTCAGCGATGCGTACAACTAGTTCCTCAAATCTTTCCAGTGTTATACCGTTATTTTTGCAGCACTAAGAATAATAAACATATTTTCTCTCCCTGTTCGTGCCCTTTCTTTCATGTGTTTTGTGTCGTCACTACTGCGCCAGGAAAGTGTTTCCGACCATGGGTTACTAAGTAAATCTGAATTATTGTGATAACTTCTACCTCCTCTTAAAGTTTGTCCCATTATTTCTGGGACACCCTGTATTGAAAAAGTCTGAGCGACTTCACATCAAAACATAAATAGAATCCCCTCATATCAAGATTATCTAAATCTGAAGTTTGATGAAAATTCGGGCATTAGTTCTTGAGATAGAACTGTTGCGGAAATCGCACTTAATATACCATAGAAACTCCGCCTGTTGAACGATTTACAATACAAACTAATAAACATCATTTTATATCAGGCACTGCCTAAATATGTTTATATATTTAATTCGGTGCATTGTTTCTTGATATAGAGCGCCCAGAAAATTTATGTAACATACAAACAGACGAAGTCCAGAACTACAAATTCACAGACATTTTGTAAAAATAAGTTTTTTTTAAATCTCTGACCCCAAACACGTGTAAATCTGCCAAAAACCGTATTTCGAAAATTTTCCGATTCCAAGACTTCTTTTCTTTTAAAGTTAGAAGAAAGTAAAAAAAAAAAAAAAGAATGGAAACACATTTTAATTACTATAATAATATTTCATAATCCTGTAATTTTTTTGGTTAGTATTTCGGAAATTTAAAGCACAAAAAAAAAAAAAAAAAAAAAACTTGGTGTGATGAGAATTCATAGTCCATTTTAATATGACTTGCTGCATGTTAAAATGCAAAAGAAAATAATTAATTAGTTTCTGAAAATGTAGTAATTTTTTTCCGTTACTGTTCTATGTTTAGTGAAGTAATCAAAATCATGAAAAAAATATTTTATTTGCAATACCGACATATGCGAATAAAAAAATGTACTATAATTTCACTTAATATTATAAGAGTAATCACATATTTATCAGTTCTCCAAACTAAAATATCGTCTATTAAATCTAGAAGATGCCATAATTACAAAACGAATTAATAACGAAATATTAAAGAACTGTTAATTTTCCTAAATTTACAAGATTTCCCCACACCCCCGGAAACGCTTATATAGTTCATACAGGCTGTTGAATAGCGTATGTTAAGCAGGCATTATGCCTTCGCGAATTCTTCGTTAAAAGATTATATCATAATACATTAGGCCACATGTACATTTTGCCATTAAAACAATTTCTTCTTTATTACATAAAAATTCTGCTTTATAAGATCTATGTTATACATAAAATAAGACATTAGATACGGGAAAAGCTCAAGCTGTACATAAAGTCACTTAATTGCAAGAGATTTAAGACCTCTTTTGAACAAGAAAATTCAAACTTTTAATTCAATTCCACACCTCCATTTTTTAAAGTCTTATAAGTAAATATACAACTTAATGATTCTACATCTTATGCGGAAGATAATGCTTGCCTTTTGTCTTCTTCAAATTGTGAGCGCGAAAAATATTTGCCTAACAAAACTGCATCTGAAGTATTATATACCATTGCAATGAGATCTGAATTAAATCTTGATTTATCTTTTAAAACTAAGTTATAGCACGAATGTACCTGATTTGTTATGTTGGACGTACAATTTCCGGCATGTTTGCATTTTTAATATTTACAGGAGACCCCGTACACAAAAGATGACATCACGCGATCAAACAACCATCACATGCAATTACAAGTTCTACATTCTATCGAAACCAACTGCAGGCAAAAATCAAACGTATTTAAAGAACATTTACAAATAAATAGTAACGGCTACCCTGAGCTCCGCAATTATGGATGGTTATTGGAGTTTCTCTTAATTGCAATACATACGTAATAATTCGTCAGATTAATGCCTGGGAAGCTGCTGGACAATAGGTTGAGGATAACCTGTTCATAAATATTTTTCGGGCTATCCATTATTGCGATTCATGTTCTGCATGGGATGATGTAGAGTCTCGTTGAAAAATGTACGGGTTCACACAGTTTATTGAGGAAATTGAGAGTTTTAACTCTTTTAGTACCAAAGAGCGCTGTCGCGCTGTTCTGAAAAGTGCCAAGGAGCGCCGTCGTATTTTTTCACAGCGTAGAAAAAACTGCAGAAATAAAATGATAATGTCTTTCATTCACAGTTTATCGTTTGCAATTAGAAAACTTCTTACATTTTGGTATTTCTGTTGCTAGGCGACAATAAATTAAATAAATTTAAATAGCACTTTATCAAACACTGCACGCGCCAAAAGTGAACTGTCAAAAGGAGCGCTATCGCGACGCTGGCATTTTTCACAACTAGCGAGAGCAGCACGACGGCGCTCCTTGGCATTAATACTTAAGAAGAAGGGACGGCGTTGACACTGGTACCTTAAGAGAAGACATACGGCGACGATCGTCGGCATTATTCTCCAGTGGGCCATATTTCAGATTCATGAAAGATGACAGGTATTTCATATCTATGAAGCTCGGAAAAACTTTTCGAGGATTTTATGGGGTCACCGATCTTTTTGTGCTTCATTCCCCGGATCTTGAAAAAGTTATTCTCATCTGAGGAAATCAACATCTTCAACTTCATTCTTTTCATTGTTAAGGTTTCGCTTTGGTCCGTGGCTCTGCGTCCATTCCTGACCACGTACGTCCTCTAAAAAATGTCTTCACGAATCGCATGCGTTCGATGGTAGCAGCAACAAACGGCAGTTTCTAGCGAATGTCTTCATCGATTTACTAGGATTTTTATCATTAAATTCTGGCATCTTGATACTGTCCTATGAGCAACTGTGACATTCCCTATAGGAAGTCAAAGCTAGCAGCATTCAGTTCTTTTTTTTACTTTATAGAAGAAAGATCCGAAGATTTTCAAGAATGTAGCAATCAGTAAATCTAAAAAGTTCTATCCAGCCAATAAAATAATGACACTATGCCTCTTCATTTCCTCAGATGATTTAGGTTCTGACATGTTTATGTACTCATATAACATAAACGAGTTTGGAACCACGATATTTCGCCTATAAATATGTATTCTCAAATATCTGCCACAACTTGCATACTGAAATTAAACTTAGTTTTAACAAAGTATTCGTAATTTTTAATGTCAATTTTGCTCATATTCTGAAGGTTTTATTGAAATGGTTTATTAATCCAATGATAAAAAAACAATTTACTGATCCAGTATGTTTTTTGATTAATGTAAAATATCTCACATCATGTAAAATTTTCATGTTTTTTATTTTTAAGCTGTTTTGTTTGCTCGTTATTAAAAATTCTCAGAAAACTTGTATGTCTGTAATATCTCTTATAGCATACATTTTTATAAAATAAATACATAGACAACTATTTTTTTAAGTAGACTATAGACTAAATTTATAAAATAAAAATGTTTTAAGTTTTAACTTATGCTTCTGTCTAAGGGAACAATTTTATTTCTTTTTTTTTTTCGTACTTTGCAAGCACCAGGAAAAATTTTTATACGCTATAAATGTCTTTATGATTCAAAGGTAAGTATAATATTATGGATCATAAAAAAATATCAAAAATATCCTGTGATATTTTTTAACAAGATTTTCCAGCGAAAATAAACGATCATGCAATGCATTATTACGTATTATTAGTATGCACATATATATATAGAATGTATTTAATATATTTTATTATATAAAACTTTTTTGAATAAAGTAATAATAACAAAAATAAACAACTGACATAATAAAAACTCTAAATTGTTACAATTTAGAGTTCTTACAAATTATAATATAGATATTAGACAAATAGATATTTTATACTTTAAATATATTCTGACATAAATATAATTTTCTTTTTACAGCTCTCATAAAAATGTACAAAACTTCGTAATTTTTATTAATTTCGGTATATTTAATATGTAAGCTGGTTTTTATGGTACATAAAGTTTTTTCGAAAGTATCATTTTATTCTCAGGAGAAGATCTTTAAACGCAATTATATGGCTAAAATCTGATATAGTTTCAAAATTCTTTATTATGTTTTTTTTAAACTAGATTTTTTATAAATAATATGTTATGTAAGATGCAATATAAAAAAAAGGAACGGGTACATTAGCCGGTCCGTAAAAGTGAATAAAACCATTCCCCTGATGTTTCTACCGCGGAATTTCTGAAGCAAATCTTATTTCCTCTTCTAAAGCCAAGGGAGGCGATAACTAGCCAAATTGACGACTGCAAAGGGAGAACTCCATCTTCCCATAAAAACAGGGATCCTTTAAAAGTTTACGCAGCGAGTTTTGTAGATTGCAGGTGTTTTTTCGTGAAGTTTGTAAGATGCACATGACTTTTATTATTGTTATTAGTAGCAATAACTTATCACTTATGAATTACGGTACATGATAAATTATTTTTTAGAAGTACAAATTCATAAATACTTATAAATAAAATCATATATAAATCATATATAATTATAAATAAAATCATCAATATTTATTAATTTTTTTTGTAATGATTTTAATACTAATATGTATAAATTAAATTATACAATATGATTGTTTTGTTTAGAATATCATTGTTACAATTTTGTTACAATATTATCATTTCAATTTTATTAAAGAAAAAGTAATATTGTACTCTTCGAACATTTAAAATGAGAAATATTTCATGCTATTTGATATTAAGTTAAGGAAAAAAATCAAAATCGATAGCAATATTAAACAGGAGTGAAAACAGCCAAAAAGAAAAAAGAGAAAATCTTGGTATTTTATTTCCTTTTACATTATTTCTTCATTCTTACAGAATAATTAATAAGCATAAAACTACAAATAAAATAAAATAAGAATCTGTATAATCAACTCATTGATTTATAGTTACTCATTTACGTATTGCCGACAAATTTGCGATTTCTATTATTTCTATTATTATTATTTTTCAAATTAACACACAATTGTTTTTGTTGACAGTACAGAAGTGCTTTTTGTATTGCAATGTTTATACTTTTTTAGCTCACATGTTATAACGCTAATCACCCCAGTAATTTATTTTCTTTGTCTTTCTTTTTTTCCCAGTGTGGATGCACCTTACTATTTGTTTTTACCCCTTCCAAAAACTACATTAATATTAAACAATAAATATAGTTTTAATATTAATAAATAATAATTAATATTAAACAGTTTTGTAGTTTTATTCTTGAAGTTAGAGTATGCTAAAAAGCCTATATGCTAAGGCACCTATATGATATGCATAGTAGATTTCTGTAAAAAAGAGGATTCATATAATACTTTCGATCATAAAAGCGCATATTCGTATGTGTATAGAAATCAGATATGCATGAATATAAAACACATGCATTTAAAAATGAGCTATTGATTTTATCAAAATTATTGGTAATATTTATTCTGCGTATTAAACAAGTGGAAACCTCTAGATACCAACATTTATGATATTATAAATAAGTTATCGATGATTAAGTATGAAGTTATTAATGATTTGAGAATGAATGATGAAGAGAAATTGATGTTCAAGTTACTTTATGTCATGCAATGAAGTTTTCAGTTATTGTCACAAATATTAAAATATTTTTAACTCGCCCTTTTTTTTTTATTTTATAGAATACCGACATATAGCGGTAAAATAATGATGCGGAACGCGCATGTTACAAGAAAAGCTCACTGTATCCATCCCATTACCCCCTTCCCCCCAAAAAGAGAAAAATTACACACACACACACATACATACATACATATATATATATATATATATATATATATATATATATATATAATACCATTAAAAGTAGACAAGATTCACCAATGGATTTTATCAAAAATAAATAAATAAATAAATAAATAAATAAACCAAAACGAAAAATCAGAATATGGGCGAATTTCACATGAACTGCCAATTTGATGTCCTGATGTTTAAATCTAAATTTCATATTAATAAATTTATTTTTTGATATTCTAAAATCAGGTAGTAGCACAACTTTTTATGCTTAATTCAATGCATTCATTAGATTTTTTCAGAGTTGTGAAATAGTGATAGTTTTTTTGTACTTTAGTTAACAAGTAATGGGAATTTACTTGTCCTGAATAAAAACTCGCAAAATTTCAATCTTTTTTTATGCTTCCAAACAATTTAAAATTTTTATATATGGATTAAAAGTAAAATATCCTGTGTTAATTAAACAAATAGATAGTTTATATATTTAAAATTAGTATCTAAGAGTTAAAAATTTAAATGTATTTTGTGTCCGCATATGCAGAACATGAGTGTTACTTTAGGGAAGTTAATCTAATTTGTTTTCAAAATATTTGTATATTGCAGTTGGCAACAGTAGTGAGAAAACGATGTTGTTTCTTCTTTACAGTGCGCTTATTTAGAACGCGATAATTTTGTTCTATAATTGCTATTTATCAGAATGTTCATTTCAATATGGTGAGTATTTTTATTTTCTTACAGGAGTGTTACCCATTTATTTATTATTTTTTTTTAACGTATAAAAATTTTAAGTTAGGGAATGCTGTATTTTTTGTTCAGGAATCAATAGGCTTAACTAAAATTTCAATAAAACAGTTAGAATTTATTTTAGTTAAGAATTCCTTAATGTGAAATACATCGGATAAGTGTGCATGAAAATCATTTTATCTGATTTAAGGGGGGCGGGGGGGGAGGGTAGTAATCACCAGCCCCCTTTTTAATTAGCAAAAGAACCCCATATCTAATCAAGTATACGACTTATCATAATGAATCTATAATCCAAGATTTGAAGCAAATCCGATAATTCTGCGTAAAAGGCAATTTATTTAATTTAAGGGGGTTTATATTCTATTCCCCTTCTATACTTAGCCATTAAGGGTGTATTCGAAAAAACGCTTTTTCACCTTCAACAGCTCGAAATTTTCCGATACAATTTCAGACACATTTTTAAAAGTAGAAACATGAAATTTGCTGAGGGGATTTTTGACGAGACGTATAAGATGTCGTGTGATGTCTTTTTACGCTCAATTCATTAGAATTTGATTTATAAACAATTTTCCTCTCAGTATGACCTTTTTTTTCGACCCAAGATCTCCCGCTTCTGAAAAATCCGTTCAAATTGACAACTTTGGCAGCCTTTTTTGCAATAATTTCTACATTTATCAAAGAATCGACCATTACGGCACCTTGAGTACTTTCTGAATAATACAATTTGCCAGTTTCATGCGTTTGAGGGCAAAAATGAACTTAAAAATAAATCGTAAAATAAGCAGTTTGAATCGAAATACACCCTTAAACCTTTAAAAGTATTCAGGGAATCACCTTATCAGAAAGTACCTACATTTAAAATTGGTAATACATCGGGTAATTCTGCATAAAAAACGATTTATCTAATTTGAGGCGAGATAATTGCCCGTCCTCCCCTTTATTAATAAGCAAAAGAACCCCATAATTAATCAGAGATACGTCTTATCATAATGAACTTATGCCCAAAATTCCAAGCAAATTAGATAATTCTGCGTAAAAAGCTATTAATTTAATTTAAGATAGGTTATTCTCCCGTTCCCCCTCTATGCTTAACCATTAAACTCCCAAATCTCTTCAGGCATTATATACTATACATAAGCCTTATCAGAAAAAACCTATGTCCAAAATTTGATACACGTTGGATAATCCTGCATAAAAACCCATTTAAACCAAATCGGCGGGCGGGGGGGGGGGGTCGTGGGTCGCCCCCCTCCAGCGATCTTCGGACAAAATCGGCGTTTTTCCGCTATCTCCAGACGAAATCAGCAATATTTTAGCAAAATCCGCGATTTATTGCGATCTTTTGCCGAAATCGGCGGTTTTTTCGTGATCTTTTGACGAAACCAGCGTTTTTCCATGTTGTTTTTAAAGTGAAATCATCGTTTTTTCGACGATCTTTAGACAAAATTTGCATTTTTACGCGATTTTTTCTCATAAACGGCGTTTTATTCCCACGATCTTTTGACGAAATTGGCGTTTTTTCCGTGATCTTTTGATGAAATCGGCGTATTTTTTCAAATATTCTTTTGACAAAATATTTTTAAGCGATCTTTTGTCGAAAACGGCGTTTTTTCCCGCGATATTTTAACGAAATCGGCGTTATATCCGCAATCTTTAGACGAAATCGGCGTTTTCCCGCGGTCTTCAGAAAAAATCAGCGTTTTATCTGCGATATTTGGTGAAATTGCCGTTTTTTCCGCGATCCGCACAGGAAATTCGCGTTTTTTTATCGATCTTTTGACAAAGTTCGTTTACAAAAACATTGACGAAATCGTCGTTTTTCCACGAAATATTGACGAAATGTATGCTATTTCGACGATCCTTTCACGAAATATGCATTTCTACGTAATTGGTTTTTCCGCGCGCAAAACCGTACAAGTTGGCAACTATGCTAAACTGAAAACCCAATTTCAAATTTTCGGAAGAGGATGCCTTAAATTTTCGGAAATTTCGGAATTTTTGGACGAGAATCACCCCTGAGGGAGATATACAACACAATAAATGAGCATTTATTTTCCCACAATTTAGATAAAGGCATCGAAATGTATTTATCCCTATTGAAAGTTATGCTGAAAATATGAGGATGACTATGAAAGTGAAGGAGAAAGGAAAATTGTGAAAAAAAGAATTCCACTGATGCTTTAAAATATGCAAAGCAGTTGAATACTTTTTTAAGGATGGCAAATGAATATCTGAAAAGTTTTGTATTAGAAAAATTGAAATCTGCAAAACAAACACTTTTTAGCTCACAGGCTGTCATAGCCTGAGAGCTTATGTGCCCGTCCGTTCTGTATGTATGTGCGTATGTGCGTAACGCGATAACTCATGATAAAAATATCGGATCCACTTGAAATTTTGTATATAGGTATATCCTGATAAGGCGCTTCCCTGATTAGTTTTTGGAGTTCATTCGATATGTATAAGAGGGGGAACGGGGGGCTCATGCCCCCCGTTAGTTGATATAAATGGGATTTTCATGCAGAATTAAGTTTTCAAAATTTAGATTAGGATCATTCTGATGAGGCGATTCCGTGACTGTTATTAGGTGTTCATTGAATAAGTATAAATAGGGGGAACAGGGGTTCTAATCCCCCCCCGTTAGTTGATATAAATGGGATTTTCATGCAGAATTAAGTTTTCGTTCAAAATTTAGATTAGGATCATTCTGATGAGGCGATTCCGTGGCTGTTATTAGGTGTTCATTGAATAAGTATAAATAGGGGGAACAGGGGTTCTAATGCCCCCCCCCCGTTAGTTGATATAAATGGGATTTTCATGCAGAATTAAGTTTTCGTTCAAAATTTAGATTAGGATCATTCTGATGAGGCGATTCCGTGACTGCTATTAGGTGTTCATTGAATAAGTATAAATAGGGGCAACAGGGGTTCTAATGCCTCCCCCCCCTCTTAATTTATATAAATAGGTTTTTCAAGCAGAATTTTCAGATTTCGTTCAAATCTCTGAATCGTTTTGGAAGTTTAATGGTTAAGTATAAAAGAAGGGGATAACTCCTTTTAAATTATATAAATGCTAAATGGGTTTTTATTAAGAATTATCTAATTTGCTCTGAATTTTGGATATAGATTTTTTATATGATAAAGCATGTCTTTGATAGTATAGGAGGTTCAATGATTAAGTATAAAAAAAGAGGAAAGGGGAGAGCTGTTTCCCCTTCTTAATTTTTTTTTCGAACGGAATTAACCCTTGAAAATATAAGGCTTTAATGTACAATTAGTATTTGTAGCCTGTGAGCTCAATGCCATCAGTTTAACTGGGCAGTATTCTTTATTTTATTGATGACTTCAAGTAAGATTCTTTTAAATGTTATTGTATTTCTTGCATAGACACAAACATTTATGCAAAAAAAAAAAAAAAAAAAAAAAAAAAATACATATAAATCAATAATCCTACAAATCATTTAATGATTAAGTAAACGGTTGAAAATTTGAATTAATTAATTTTTTATTCTTCGTGCGCTTGACTAATGTAATTTACAACCTTCGGGTACATTTAAAATTCAACTTTAATCTTTTTGTTTTTTATTTTTTATGTCATTCTGAACGATTAATTAAAAAAAAAAATCAAGAACTCTGGATAAGGAAACCTGTATTTAAAGAAGAAAAGCTCCGGTTCAATGGGTGTCCCGTATTCGGAGGCTTCATTGTTTTATATAATGGTTGGTTATATAATATAATACAAAAGAAAAACAGAGAAAAGAAAAGAAAAAAGAAAAAAAAAGACGTGTCATAAAATTAAACACTTAGAACCATTTAAATTATCAGAATAAATAAAGAAAAGAAAACTGCTATAAATAATAATATTCGGCGATTTCTTTGGCTGTTAATATCTGGCCCTAGATCTATGCTAAAGTATTGCTTTTAATAAATGTCTGATTTTTATTTCAATTCAAAAATGATTTTTGATATTGTTAGGTGAAACCAAAGGTCTATTAGAGCTTTGAATTAAAAAAATGGTTTTAATCTGTATGTAAGACGGAAAACTTAGTGTGAATCTCTTTGTGATAAGGGAGACTGGGGCACATATTAACATGGGGGAGATTTGAAAGTTGCCATTTTTCACTAGTTATATACGGTTTTTTTAATTAAAAAATGCCAAATATAGTAGCACCTGTAGACATATGGTAAAAAATAAATAAATAAATAAAAAATACTTTGACATTTTGTTTGTCCTCAGGAGCCAAAACATTGCTTATTGATCTCAAAAGTAAAATCTCAGTTCCAACTTGCTAAGAGAATAACTTTATTTATTTATTTATTTTTTAAATTGCAATGTTTTAATATATACAATGGATACTAATGAATATTTTTGATACAATTTTTTTTCTTCTAAAATTGAGAAATGCTAATGATTTCACATTTTAACTCTAGTAGGAATATGGGGCACTTGTGAACAGTTTAGTTGGGGCAGATATGAACAGTTCATAAGTTCCCTAATAATCATTCTGTGAAAAAGTTTTTTCACTTAACTTCGTGAGAAATAATGTCAGCTCCAATATCTGTAGTTTTCATATAATATAAGGCATTTCCGTCATACAAAGTTGATTTTGTATTGAAACTTCCTCAATAATCTGTCCACAAATGTATAAAAAGCAAAATTTTAAACCTATAACTACTGTAAAATCTCGATTTTAAGCTTCCCTCCAATTCTTTCAAAAGCAAAAGAAATGAAATTTGAAGGGAGCCTGTAATCGGAAAATACTTTTTTATCCCTAATTTAGGGGTAAATCAGAGACATCTCACACTTTCACATTTCAAAGATTTCCGATAAATATTATCTGAATGCCTTCTACATAAAATTCCCATCAAACCAAAAATCCTAAACAAAATTTAAATGCTCAAATTATTTTTTTCAAGTTTAATTCTTTATTTTTTTTTTATTTTACTGCAACAACATTTAATTAATCATGTAAGCCCCCCCCCCCAATCCATATATTTTTATTTTATAATATTTTACTAAACTTACCACACTGAAACTACAGAAAGATACATAATTTTTCTCTGTATGGTGAATTTAACCGATAGCATAAGTAATGATTATATTAACCTATGAATAAAATAATAATAAACATGTCAAAGGATAATTTTCCCTTGTGTTCACATGTGCCCTACATGTGTTCTCACCTGCTCCACCGTTGGGGCACATGTGAACAATTATTTTAAATTTATAAAACTATTAAAAGAAGTAATAACTATAAAGCTAATTTTAAAGAAAATAGTTCGTAACGCCTTAGAAATAATTCGTAAACGTAAAAAAAAAAAAAAAAAAAAAAAAAAAAAAAAAAAAAAAAAAAAAGGTTGTTTACTATACAGAGTAGTTTTTGTGTATAAAAATTAACCCAGCTGCGAGAAAAAGCTATGTTTATGTGAGTTGTTCACATGTGTTTCAGTCTTTCCTATATAACACTACAAATGGAGGAAGGCAGTGGGATAAAATTGTTTTGTTATTGAGAAATTATTGTTCTTTGATTATTTATTTTTATTTATTTATGTAATTTTGCTTACATTCATTTTTAAGCCAAAATTCAAATACTTTTTCTTCTTTCTTTCTATCATTTTTGCTTTTCTTCTTCTTCCTTTCTTTCTTTGTTTGGTCCCAAAGAGAAAATCAAATGCTTCATTTAACTTATGACATTTTTTTCAATTTGGTGAGAAAATTTTAAAAAGCAATAAGTCTATGCAATACTTCAAATCAATCAATTTAATAGTTGTAATTTAAGGATGTATTTCAATCCAAACTGCTTATCTTCTGATTTATTTTTAAATTCATTTTTGCTCTCAAATGTATCAATCTGGCAAATTCTCTTATTTGGAAACTACATAATTTGCCGTGCTTGTCAAATTGCAGATAAAAGCAGAAAATATTGCAAAAAATGCTGTCAAAGACGGCATTTCGAACCGAATTTTTCGAAGTGGGAGATCTGGGGGCGAAAAAAATGGTCGAACTGAAAAATTGTTCATAAACAAAATTCTAATTAATGGAGCGAATAATGAAATTACACGGTCACTTAAACATGTCTTCAAAAATCACCTCAGCAAGTTTCATGTATTTACTTTTAAAAATACACCTCTAAAGTCTCAGAAAATTTTTAGCTTTTGAGGGTGGAAAAATATTTTTTCGAGTACTTCCTTAAGTGTGCTATCAAAGATTAATTTGGGCTGAACTATTACGTCTAAAAATGAGTAAGGTGATTTTCAAAATATTTTACCCCGCTCATCAACGGGAAACATGCAGGGTCTTTTATAAATATAAAAACATAAAAAATGCAAACATGGTTTCTTCGAATAGTTTCTTTTTTTCTTCCTTTTTTTTTTCTTTCTTTTTATTATTGTTATTTTTTTCATTTCCGCTAAATTTATTTTGAACTATGACGATTTTTTTTTTTTTTTTAATGATGACAGTTTCTGACCTCCTGTCTATTCAGTAAAATTTGGATCCAAATCCCATTCAATAGCAAATCAAATAGATCTTTTGCATTAGATAACATACCCCTCCCCCCTCCCTCCTGCTTAGCAACGTCAAAATTTAACTGTATTAATTAAAGAAAGAAGGCAAAATAGCATGAATTTTCTACATTTTTAAAAATTTTGCTAAGTATTAAAGTTTAAGATCAGCATAATTTAAAAAATTAGATATTTAATAATGAAAAAAAATCTTTAAAGAATGCTTCTCAGAAACAGCTATGAAAGCAAAAAATAACATTATATAAAATACTATGGGTAAAAAGTATATTCTTTTCATTTTACTATTTGTGGAAGTTAATTGTCAATTTTCCTGGTGTCGGAAACAAGCATCATTCTTAAACGATATACAACCCCCTAAACAAATCTTATCACTGCGATCTTTCTACCGTGAAAGGTTATCATAATTATCGTACGCATCTCATACGAGCCAAGTAAAACGCCAAGGACATCTTGGAGGGGGAGATCGTGCATTGCAGGAAAGAAATGAATGAAAACCCCCGCCCCGAACGGACCGACTAATGTACCCGTTCCAAAAAAAATTACGAGTAATAGAAGTTAGGTATATTATGCATATAACTGATGGCATTTACTATACAGGGTGATTACAAATCAGGCATACGACAAGTATAAAAAAATCCCATAGAAACATAGGGCCGCAAAACAATAATTGAGTTACAAATACAGGGTGTTTCATCCTAATTCAATTTGTGTTGACGGTAATAAGTTACCGAAAACTGAAGTATATATAATAAAACATTTAACAGGCATTCTCCCCTTTGTTTTAAATGTGATAGCATCAAAAGAAGTGGTAGAAGTTTGCATTATGCGCGCCAGCAATATGCACTTGACGTCTCACATTTTGGACTGTGATAATCAGTTTATACGGTATCATCGATTGCTTGATCAACATGTTTTTCCAGATCTTTTCGTAACGTTCTCACATTTTACACAAAACAAGGTATATATCGTTGCATTTTCATTACGTTTTTATTTTCCTCGAAATTATTACAGTCAAACCGGGTACAGTTGGTATGAAACACCCTGTATTTGTAACTCAATAAGTAGTTAGCGACCCTATGTTCCTGTGTGATTTTTTATGCCTGTTGTATGCTTGATTTATCAAACCATTTTGTCAACGTTATTTTGAATCACCCTGTAGATATTTTTAAATATTTCATAGATTCGCTTTTTAATATCAGATTAAAAAAGTCACGTGTAAAACGGAGTTCATTCAAATCCTTCTATATAACACAACCTGTACAATAGATTTTTTTTATTTTACGATTGGGATACAATCATTATAAATGAAACAAATGGAAACAATAAGCTACTGTTTCGTATAGAAATAATTAATTGTGCTTTATGTTACTAAAAAAATAATTTTGTTTAAAAATTTTTAACGGATATAATACTATTCGAATAAAGAAATTAAATTCCTGTAATTGAAATAATAAAAATTCATAAAATTATTTTTAATATATCGAAGGAAATTTACTGAAATGATAAAAGTCATTACTTCAAAGGAATTTAACTTCTTGCGTTGTGTTAAGTTTCGATTTGATTCTCTGAATATTGAACAACTGATGTAAATTTTTTCATTACAGTTGGATGAAAATTTTAAATTATTTCAACATGTTTACAATTTCTTGGGACCTGAAATCGTTTTCTGAAATAAATGACAAATCATTTTTTTTAATGGAACAATAAATCTTTCGTTTGTTTATTTTGAAAAATGGTTTTTATTATATGGATACTCGCGCTGTTTTCAAATTATGATTGGAAATGAAATAAATGAAAATATATTAATTTTTTATTCTTTTCGGAAGAAGAAATTTTTTAAATGCCACATAAAATTTAAATTCCACAAATGTGGCACATTAAATATGTTGCTCTTATATATGTATTTTTAATTATTCTTTACAAAAATTATCCAATTTTAAGTATGGTAAGAAAATGTTTTAAAAAAAACGAAAATAAACGAAAACTTTTTGAGAAAGGAAAAATAAAAACTTGTAGAAAAATAGTTTTTAAAAAATTACCTTATAAAAATTTAGCGTTAATGTTAAAAATTACCCTTCATTTTTTTCAGTGTATTTCATGTTTTTTCACCAAAAATTCCTATAAAATGCATTAATTTGGGCACTACATTATAAACTACCCAGATAAGTCAATCCCAAAGCTTTCTCCTATCTTATGCATGTTAATACTCTCTGAAAAATTCAGTATAACAGCACCAACGGTTAGGTTGTTAAAACCAGAATCTATTCAGCAACAATTTGTAACTGAATTTGAAGTTTGATGGAAATCCATGCATTGATTTTTGAGATAGTGCTATTGCAAAATCTTATATTTAAAAAAAAATGCATAACAGCACCACATAATGGGTGATGTACACCAAAAACAAATAAGGATATTTTTTATAAGGTACTAACTGAATCTGAAGTTTGATGAAAATCCATGCATTCGTTCTTCAGATACATTTATTGCAAAATCGTGATCGATGGTGCAGCATAGCAGCGCCAATCTGTAAGACGAATTATATCAAACAATAAACAACACTAATCTACATCAGGGAATAACTGAATCTGAAGTTTTAGAAAAATTCGTACATTAGTTCTTGAGATAAACCTATTGCGATAATCACGAATAATGCGCCATGGCAGCGCTACCTGTACAGCGATTTGCACCCTAACGTTATCAGCATTATGCTATATCAAGTATTAACTAAATCTAAAGTTTTATGAAAATTAATGCAATAGTTCTTGAGATATCGCCATTGTGGATATTGTGAATAATGCAGCATAGCAACACCACTTGTTGAGAAATATACACTAAAAACTAATCGGATTTTGTTTATAGCAAGGTCTAACAGAAGCTAAAGTTTTCTGAAATTCTGTGCAGTAGTTCTTGAGATAGAACGCCCACAAAATCTTTGTCATAGACAGACAGACTGCCAGACTCACAGACATACACTTTGTAAAAATGTTTTACGGGTTCTCTGACTCCTAAAACGTATAAATCAGTCGAAATCATTAGTAAATGAAGATACCAATGCTTAATAATTATAAAATACTAGTTGTTTCTTCACGCGTCTTTCACGTTATATTTTTAAAAAATGCATGAAATCAGCGAAGCATTTCACTCACGATAGTTAATATATATATATATAAACCGGGTGTCCAGTAAATAACTGACCCATTTTGAATTTAAATAACAAATAAAGGGTTTGAGATAATAATGCGCGGTTTGCGGTATTGTTATTATAAAATCAATAAATTTTTAAACATGTACTTTGTTAATATAGTTCAAATTTCGGAAAAAAAATATCGCGCTGGCGGTAACAGACTGTTTGAATACAGACAGGACTCTAATATTCATAAATATGAGATTTTCGGCTGAATCTGAATCTATATGTTGTCGAATCTGAATCTACATGTTGAATAGACTCTCGAATCAGCTTCAGAAATATGGTACGTTGGTTGGAAAGTGATTTAAAATAATATTTGTGATTGAACCATCTGTATTATATTCCCCCTCCTCACTCTTGAGACTGAGATATTATTTTAAATATTATTACATTACATTAACAAAGTGCATATTTTAAAAACAATAGAGCAAGCCGCACATTTTTATCTCAAACAGTTTTTTTTTTTTTTTTTTTGTTATTTACATTCAAAATGGGTCAGTCATTTACTGGACACCCGGTATATATATATATATATATATAAACCATTCTTTATCACATTTTATAAAAGACAACATTATATGCTTGTTATTTATACTAGCCTTGATATCACTCGGTAAAAAGAAAAAAAACATTTAACAAACGACAAAGACGATTTGGAAAATGATATTTTCAAAGACTGAAGTTTTAATTTCCAAAGACTTAGATAAATAAATTAGATAAATAAAGATAAATAAATTTTACATTTAAATTAATAATAATAATAATAATAAAATAAATTAACTATAGATGATGCAAAACATATTTACGTTTTAAAATTTATAAGACACAGTATGCGTATGACGTCACTATAAAGAAACTCGAAAAAATGCGCTATCTAATGATTTATGTTTATTTATTTATTTGTAAGAAATTATAAATACTTAAAATTAAATATACTTTATAATAATTCCGTTTTATAAGAAATTTTCCTTTTATATATTTTAAAAATAACACGCATTTTAACAAAAAACATTAAAAATAACACGAATTTTTTTCCATTGTTAGGGGGAGGTTGCAAAAAAAAGGTATAATCAAAAACGTGATTAACGTAATAAGAGAGCTATAGATGACTCGTTCAGAAGTCAATCCGACTAACCCAATTTTATTTAAGAAACTCGGGTAATGGCATGATTGTGTTGAAATTTTTTTATATATCTATACAGAACTTATAAATTACCTTTGATTATGAGACAATTAATGAGTATACTTCCATTTACAATATTTTCTTCTGTTGAAGATAGAAGGGAATAAAAATGATTGATTATAAACCATGGCTCTACGAATTTGAGCTCAAATAAATGTAAAGGGATAAGTAATTACACAGACATCTGTCATTCAAAAATACCATTGCGCAACTTATATAATTTAAGTGACAGATCTATAAAAGGTTGTGTGAGGCATTTCATAAAATAATTTTTCGTTCAATTCCCTCGATTTAATTCACTTTCTACGCATACATTAATGCAGGGTTTTTTTCTGAAAACCTTTTAATGTCATTTAAAGCTGGAACAAGAAATATATATCTGTAAGTAATACGTAAACTTATAAGTAAAACGTTTGAATGATTTTTAAGTTTCTTTGAAATATTTATTCTTTTTAAAATTGATACTTTCTGTGAAAAGTTTTTTGAGGTGTTTCTCTGTATATAATGAGAATTCACATAGTTTTTGTGAACACTTGACTTTCTCTGTGATCGACATGCAAAAAATAAAAATAAAAATAAACCTATTTGGGATGAATTTGAAATAGGATTTAAATTATTGTCTGCATCATTAAAAATATTCTTTGTTTCGAAATGTTGTGTAGAAATCGGTGAATTTAGGCTTTTTAAATATTCGACAACTAAGCGAACTTGTGAAAAGCATGGTTTTAATATTCCGGAACAAGAAAAAAGTTACATAATTTGTAAAATGGGTCAGGTAAGAATGTGAAGACACATTTGACTCATTTAAATCTGTACAATTTGCATACTCAAGATAGTAGGTACAGTGAAAATTCTCAAAAAAAAAAAAAAAAAATAAACACATTTTGGCAGAATTTTTGTCACCAAAATTGCAGCACATCAATGTGTTGTGATATAGAAAACTTTAAAAACAAAACGTTTCTTTTGTTCCGTTTGTGTTCTTAATAGGTTTCAAAAGTTTAGAAATATGTTCTAACAATAGTGTTGTAAATAGTGCGGACGAAAATATCCGCTCACAGTAGTATTGTGCTGTAAAACACTTCGTCAGCAAATCAACAACACATTGAAAACACCAACACAATTTAAAACTATAAAACAACATTTGTAAAAAAAATTCAAAATACTTTCTATACGGTGCCTTTTAAAATTACATATTTTAAAAAGGAAATAACAGACAGTTTGATTTATCGAAAACAAATTGCAAGAGATAACTGCGTGAGTTGAATAATTTTTACCAATAATACGCAAAATTCCGATTAAGAGCCCACTTTACTGATTAAAAAGACCCGGATAATAATTTAAAGTCTATGGGGGCGTTTTTTTTCAAATATCTCGTTCAAATTTTAATATTTTCACATTTTTTTTTTCATAGCATAGCTGAGAACATTCCACAACCGGACAAGTTCCTACTTTTTTGCTTTTGATTATATTCTTTTTGACACAGATGTCATACGCATGACATTTGCACATGCTTTCTTCTCCCGCCAATTTGGCATTGCACATCTGTGCCAAAGAAAGATCCATTTAATAAGTTTATAACAACTAAGAATGTATTTGTTAAAAATACAAGTTGATAACAATAGTTAGGAAAATAAAATGTGAAATGTTCAGCAAAATGTGCTGATTAAATGACAGAACCGCATGCATTCAACATGACTATAAGTATTACTATTTACGATTTATTGTGAAAATTATATTTACAGTTTTTTTACTTATTAAGTTTATTATTTATAATTGTTTAAATATTGTTTCCTTTTTATTAAACTCATGTTTATTTACTGTTTAATTCTTTAATTTTTTTTTTATTATATACTATATCAATAATTATTTATATCAAACTATCATTTATTTTCTTTCATTATTTCCTTTCTTAAAATACTAGAATCTCTTTCATTTTTTTTCTGGCGTTATTTTATTTTTATATTGCAATAAAAAATAGCGCATATAATTTTTAACTTATATTCAAAAACAAAATTTTCGCCAAATTGGCGGGCGAAAAAAACACGTGCAAATGTGGTGCGTGTATGACATCTGTGCCTTCCTTTTATATAAGGATAGTTTCAGTTTCATAACCGGTTCAAACCGGTTCTGAAAGTCAAAGTATTATCTGACACCAAAATCGAAAAAGTAAAAACTAAGCCGATTGTGGATCGTCCTCAGCTATCTTATGTAAAAAATCACATCAAACTATTAAAATTTCAGCGAGATATTCGAAAAGAACACTCCCATAGACTTTACATTATCATCCGGGTCTTTTTCTGTCAGTAGTGTGAAGTCTTAACATTAAATTCGACATTTTCATTCGAAAGTTTCTAACTGGTTATGTCGGTTAATGCTTCGAAAGATAAGAGACATTTTTGGAACATAATAAAAAACTCTGGTTGTTACAATAAAGCTTTCCAAACCTGACAATCCCTTTAAACCTGACTATACCTTTGAAAATATCTAACATGCATTGCATATTTCTGCTAAAAATATTAATATTAAAATGTTAATTAGTGAACTAAATCGTTTTCTGCTAATCCTTACTTGCAATAAATATTACAAATTACATATGACATTTAGCATTCAATTGCTGATAAGGGAATATGTCTCCTAGGAGAAATATATTTTAAATTATAGTTGTATACCTTATAGATTATACTTTTAATGCTTAAAATCTTGTCCATTTAATTTGTCTAGAAACGAACGAGAAAATCTTAGAAACCCTTGTTACATTTTCACAAATTAAAATTTATTTAAATTTACCACAATAAATACATTAACACTTTTATAAAATCTCTTATAATTCCTTCTGATACCGTTGAGAATGTGATTTTTAATCTGACATATTTATATTCTTTAGGAGGAGAAATTCTGTAAGTAAAATGCATAGAATTGTTAAAATTTTAATTAAGAATATTTATTTGTTAAGTAAAATGTCAATTTGAATTGTCTTCCTTAATAGTTTAACCTTTCAGCACGAAATGTTTGTCTTTTTACTTTAATTAGAGAACAATAACTTTGCTTTTTCCTAAGTAAATTTTAAATGATGTTTATAGAAATTGCTTTCAAAGAGAATTTTAGAAAATTATAGGTTGATTTAATTTCACAGATTCCAAAATGAATCTTTGAAGACTTATTTTTTTTTATTGAACTTCTATAAATTTAGATTAGATTAATTTTGAATATTTATTTTATTTATCCCTATTGAAGGTTTAATTAATTCAGAATATAGTTATATTTAATTGTTTTTAACAAAGTGGAAACAAAACTTTGTTGTAAATTAATTTGTTGTAATTTTGTAATTTCCAAGTTTCATTTTGCTTACTCAAATAGTAAATTTCGCAAGATTTTACTGGTAATTTCATGCTTTTAAAATATTAATTCGTGATGGAATATACCTTGTCAAATTCAAAATTTCGTAATGAGTTTGTAAACGTAGTATATGTAATTCCCTTAGCAAAAAATGGCATAGGATTTTTTATGGAAATATATGGTTTTATATGGAAAATCATAAAAAAAAGGAATTTCTTTTACATAAAACTAATCAGTTAATGGAAAATACTATAGAATGCAAGCAAATGAAAACAACAAGCTGGAATCGTTTTTTAAATATCACTATAAATTACACAGACTACATTTTCTGTTTATTTTTATATAAAGTACTATTTTTAGCGAAACTCTTAATTGAACCTGTCTCAATTGAAATGTTGACTCTAGGTATTGGATCTCGAGGTTTTTGTAAACTGAAGTGATGTCATTAGAAATGGGACAATTTATAAATAAATTGAATGAAACCGAAGTACAACGGTGCATACAATCTAATCGACGAAGAAGCTTAAAAAAGTGTAGGTAAAATATATAATTTTTGGTCAATGTTAGGTTTAGTTCCTGTGAAAGTCAGGCTATATGGTTTGGAAAAGTTTGTTAATCACTAAAATTTCTTTACACGTAATAACGCTCTTTTGTGAAATGTTTTAATTAAAAAAAGCTTATCTGCTTAGCGTATCCAAGGTTCTTCATATTTTTAATTCAAGCTAAATGTAACAAGAAAGAAAAAATCACATGTAAGCATAGATTATGAAGCACTTTCCAACACATTCAGAGTAATGTAATCAGAATAAACCAATAAAACTGCTCAAAATTTTTCCAGTTAGAAATGAAATATTCAAACAATGCGTTTCTTCTGTTGTTAATATTTATCATACCAGAAAACTATTTTTGTTAAGCTGTAGGGTCTGCAATAAAATTGTATGTACTTCTTACCCAAGTGTGCATTAGCCCTTTGAAATAGTTCCATAATACGAACTGACCTCTTAATATAAAAATGGGATAAAACCTTGCTTTCCCAGTTACATTATAAAAGTGAAAACACTATATATGTAAGTATAGCAGGCTCATAGCAACAGCCTGTTTCAGTTTTTTACCCAGTGGCGTAGCTAGGTATTTTGGCGCCTGGGGCAGGGAAGAAATTTTGCGCCCCCCCCCCCCCCCCCCCACTGCTCCCCAGAAAAAAAGAAAATATTTTCATTATTTTCCCTTGAGAGTAGAAAATACCCTTTTTGGGCTTGTAAAGAGTCTTCATTCTTCCTTGTTTTTAACGATTCAGCTGATTACATAAACATACGAAATTAAAATGTATGGAGCCCGGTTATTAAAGGCTTATAATTTTCGCAGAATGTAAATTTTCCATGTGGGTGATAAAAGTCTGGGCATCGAATCGAACCAGGGATTTACTGGCTAAAGTCACCAATGCTCTTCCAACTGAGCCTTCCCGGACGAATATTGGAGGACTCATTCATCCAACCAATCTTAACGATCACACAATCTGGTCTGATATTTCGAATCAGATCAACAGAATAAATAGAAGGTTAATATATAGAGCTGCAAAAAATGATACATACAAAATTAGATTAATTTATAGCACGATTATTCAATCGGTAAACCTTGTACATCACAGATCCCGGAGCTTATGCGATTCTTGACCAATCAAGAGCTAATTAACTAATTAAACTAAATGTTCCTGCCGAATTGACACATTCGTGCCCAGATAGGAAAAAATATTACATTCCCGAACATATTGACAAGAATCCGCACAAAAAAAAAAAAAAAAAAATTAGATTTTGCCCATTTGAGATGCCTGCCCAATGCACAACCTATGACCATGTAGGTCCCGAGATTCACGTAAATGGTTCGTGGGACCTCTGATCGAACTTGCAAAGATGACTTTAAGATGCAGCAACGAAATAAACGAGTTCGGTGACCATAGAGGTTCCCGAGTAAAATTATTTTCATCCATTATTTTCCCAGTTATTCCTTACATAGATAGATATAGAAATAGTATTTTCTAATGCATATGCACTAAATTAAAGTGTATATCAAATATATTTAACTTCTAATATGACGGAAACAGCCATTTGTTCTGAGAAGGCTGAAAAGTCCTACTTTCTTTTTTATATGATTTAAGAAATGAAAATTAGGGACTAAGTCGCCCACATTTTATTACAGTGCTGAAAATACAGTGCTTATAAAATCAATAGAAAATTGACAAAAGTCAAAAAGTAATGAATTTTCCAACTTATTTCCAAAAATTGGTGGATCAGACATTGTATGACATATATGCAATCGACTTAATTATTTACGTTGCACATACACAACAGAAAAGGTCAACAATTCTTATTTATTGTCAAAATATATGAAATAACTTCGGTTTAAAGCTCCTCTCAATTTGGCACCCCCTATTTAATCATTTCGTTTGGAAAAATCAACAGACGGGTACAGCTTGTATACAAATGAAAAATGTTCGTTCGATATTAGAAATGTGACTCCAAATAACCAAACAGGCTTTTTCATTTATAAAATGAACACTATAAACATAATTTAAAAGCATTTTATCAATTTAATCGAAGATTATTAGTGTGTTCTGTTAAGGACGAATTTTATTTATGTTAATCAAAAGTAACGTCGAGTTCTTTTCTCCGATTTTGTGGGCCAGATTTCAACGAGAATTGATTCATTCATTGGCATATGATTTTCTTCCAGTTTTTTGCTCACCTTCCTGTACAAGGGACACATTTTCAGACCCAATTTCAAATGGGCTTTGTTCATCCAACTTTGTTTTCAATTGTCGTGCAATTTTTAATTCTTCCTTTACCGCCAGAGAGTATTTTTATCTGAAGTTTCATGGGTCCGATTTCTGGGCAGAGTTGCCAATGGGCTATTTTTTTCAAAATTCAGATTTCTTAATTGACACCAGTTTTTTCAAATGGTAAAATTCCCCTTGTTCTCGCCTTAATAAGCATGTCATTAAGTAAGACAAATTTTACAATTTCAAAGAAGTGGTGGCAATCAAGAAATCCGAGTTTAATAATGTAGCCCACTGGCAACATTGTTTCTGTCAACTCACCTTCGATTCTTTGCAGATTTTTCGGAGCGTGTGCAGCACGTCTTCTATATGGGGACGTAGGAAAGAGGTCTGCACGGGACCGGGCCTGGACGCGGCCCGGAGAAATGGTTCCGAATTTTCTAATGGGCCGGTTGAGCAGATCAAAAAAATTTAAAAGCCCTTTATAAAAATTTCAGAAAAGACGATGAAATATAAGCTTTTTCCAACGAATGGCTTTAACCAAAATAAATATAAATGTATGTCACCAGCCGATCCTAGTTTGACAACATCAATACAGAAATGAAGCTTGTACAGTGTAGAGATTGACATCGGACAATTACTTTGTACTTAAGCCAGGCGTAATATTTTTTTGGCAGACTTGTGCCGGGCCGAGATCAGACTTGAATCGTTTTTCTACACATAGTCGAGCCGGGCGGGAATTAGATTTAATTGTTCATAAAATGTGTAGGGAGTCTGATAATATGATTTGTACAAGTACTGATAGCGATAAAGAACTTATGTTAACGTAATAATTGGAAATATACTTTTTGGTGGTTCTTAAATTTGCTGCTCAACAACGCGAAAGTTTGACGCATTTTCTGAATAATTTTTAACTATAAAGGTATAAAATTGACAAGCTTGACTATTGAAGGGATTTGGAATCTGAATAGTGTTTTCCATTTTTGGTAAATAAGATACTTGTATATACTTGCATAGATATAAGTGACTCGTCTCACGTGGTTGCACATTTTTCTCCTTTTCCATGCTGTCGTTTCCGGAAATTCGATACAAAACGCTAACTTTCTTAAATTGCTTCTATAAAAAAAATGGATAACATCATTCGATTACATAGTTTATGAATAAAAACACTTGCTAAGCTTATGCATTTTTGAAAACAAATGAATTCAGAAATGTTTTAGAAAGTAGATCCTTTGGTTTTGAGAAAATCTTTAACAAAATGATATAGAAATCTTTTCGTAAATCAACTTTTTACTGTACAGTTGCAAAAGTTATGATATTTTAAACTTTTTTTTTCTTTTATTCTAAGCCATATTCATTCTTTAATGAATCTTTATTGGAATTAGAGATCTGCACGGGCCAGAATTTCCAGGCCCGGGCCCGTAGGAAAGTTTTTTCGGCACGGCCCGGTCCGGCTCGGCCCGTTTATATTTTTTATTTTTAGGCCCGGCCCGTACAGAAATGAGTGAAAACAAGCCCGGCTTGTTATGACCCGACACAATTTTTACTATTTCTAAAAAAATCAGATTTTATAATTAAGATTTCTTTAAAGAATACTGCATACATATCTATGGAATTGTTTTACATTACATTTTACCGGAATTACACATTAGCAATATTAATGATTACTTAGATTTTTAGACTTTCAACATTCAAACAAAGATTCATTAAAAAATTAATATGGTTTAGAATAAAAGAAAAAAAAAGAAAATTAAAAACATCGTAACTCTTGAAACTGTGTAATAAAAGTAGTGAAAAAACTCCGATAACACTGGTGATAAATAATAATCAGAATAATACACTAGAGGTCTGCACGGGCCGGGCCGCGGCCCGAAGCCCGAGCCCGGCCCGGCCCGCGGGCCGGGTTCGGGCCGATTTCCAATGATGGCATTCGGGTCGGGCCGGGCCTAGTCAATAATCTTTCGGGCCGGGCCGGGCCGGGCTCGGGCCTTAATTTTTTTGCTGGACGGGCCGGGGCTAACTTCTTTTTCCGTACGAAGCCGAGACTGATTCCATTCTTCCTAGTTTTCATGGACCAAAATAATCAGTTCCTATTGAATCTTCCTATATGAAAATCCTTTTCTCAATTTTTTATAAATCAGTAATTGTTTGCTCAATTTTTTATAATTTGGCTTTGTCCAAAAATGTTTACAAAAAAGGCATATACTTTTAAGCCGTCATTATTCTGCAATTAAACATTGGAATTTATTCCTTTTAAAGAATCGTAGATTACTAGGCGTTTTAAAATAGAATTAAACACACACACACACACACACACAAAAAGAAAAAGAAAAAGAAAACATGATTATGACGGAATTTTCTTTTAAACTGAAAACTGAAAGTTTCTTTTAAAATGTTCATCCATGCAAAATGAATACAACAATACGGGAGAAAAAAAAATATATTAAACATTTACATCTGTTAAAAAGAGAATGTTTTTTTGTTCCAAAGCGATTTCGTCTTTGGAAATTTTACCATATATTGCTTTTTCAACTTTTTCTCTCCATTACAGAGAATATGGACTAATAATACTAGTGATAACTGAAACATTTACATACAACAAACAAAGATTCATTTAAAAGCGTAAATATCGCAGCCTACGGCACTTCTGCATAAATGGAGATTATAAACATGAAAAAAAAAGACTAATATAATTTTTTTTGGTCAGAACTCTTCCATAAGATTAAAGATCAATGTTCTGTAGAAATTCACTTGAGCCGGGCCGGGTTCGGGCCGAAGATTAAACTTTTTTCCGGACCGGGCCGAGCTCGGGCCGAAATTTTAACTTTCGGGCCGGGCCGGGTCGGGCCAATATTTCTTTCGTTCGGGCCGGGCCGGGCCCGGGCCGAAATTTTAACTTTCGGGCCGGGCTCGGGCCTGAAAATTTCGGCCCGTGCAGACCTCTATAATACACTTTGTAAAAATCACCATTAAAGGAAAAAACAAAGCAGGGTGCTATTGTGTACCCTTACGGACTCGTGTTGGTTCAACTGATGAAGAGCTGTTATTGTTGTGGCACGAAACGCGTCCTGCTTCATTTTTTCGTTGTATGCAGTAATTTTTTTTTAAAATTAATTATGTGATAAAACTTTGAATTTTTTCGAAATAGTAGAAATTGTGTTGGACGAGAGCGGTCTAAAAATGTAAAAATATAAACGGGCTGGTTCGGGCTCGGATGGAACTTTTGAATTTTACATCGGGCCTGGCCGGGCCAAAATAATTTTCTTTCAGACGAGGCAAGGACAGAGCAAGGAAATTCCGACCCATGCAGACCTCTAACGTAGGCCGCAAGGGCCAGTGCAAGAGATTCAGTTTGAAAGAGATAAACTTGAATGGATGTTTCTAGTGGTTACAAATGCGTGCGTATCGCGCCAGATTTACACTGTAAAAAAAAAAAAAAAAAAAAAAAAAAAAAAAAAAAAAACGGACAAGTTTACGGAAATTGTACTGGTAATCGGGATGCCAATACAATTTACTGTTTTTTAACGGAAACATTTCTGTAAATTTCAGAAAAAAAAAACCGAATTTTTTTTTTTCAAAAATTCCGTTAAAAGCAGTAAATTGCACTGGCGTCCAGGTTTCCGCAAAATCGTCCTTTTATTTCTTTACAGTGTACGCTGCCGAAGACAGTGGGGATACATACCAGAAATTCATTTCTGAGAGGTTCATTTTTTCGTTTTTTTGTTTTTTAATTTTAATATGAATAGAGGTTTTAAACATTCGCGGTTCATTTGGAAAAACCATCGGTGTGCTTGATTAGTAAATAAATGAAAAATGTTCTTTTCATATTAAAAATATGACTACAAGTTACCAATAGGCCCTTATTGGAGGCTAAACAGTTAAAAATCTTCAATAATTATCAATTAAGAATCACTCCATTTCCCCCACATTCATCAAAATTCCTTTAAAACATTTACATACACACGCACACGCACAAAAGAAAAAATAGACAATTTTTATTTATTTTCAAAATATGTGAAATAATTTCGGTTTAAAGTTCCTCTGAATTTGGCGCCAGCTTAAACCTTTTGTGCCTGAATTCAGGTACAGATCTTAAATACAAAGTGTGTCCAGCCATCCCTTTAGAAACATTTCGTTCTTCATTATTTGGATATAATAAAGTATCTTACTAAAGAAAATTTTCATACTTCCGACACACATACAAAAAAAAAGAAAGATAGAAAAAAAATCTTTTTTTTTTTTAATTTATTGTCAAAGTATATGAGATAATTTCAATTTAAACCTCTCTCAATTTGGCGCCCCTTGACCTCGGCGCCCGGGGCGACTGCCCCCCTTGCCCCCCCTTAGCTACGCCACTGTTTTTACCCACGAACCTTGCCCTTATACGTATATTGATCTCAACATTCAGAAAGAAATCACTCATACTGGACTTCGAAGAAGGCAAATCGCTCTTGCCCCATGATGTAATTATTTTCACTAATCTGATAACTTATGTTTCAATTGTAAATAATTTCTTGTTTAATCGATATGATAGTCAAAAACAGCATTAATTTTCAAGTATGATGTATCCATATTCTTCGAAATCCAGCCTCCATACTTTATACCCTCCATATATAGAACCATTAATTGTATTACAATATATGAATCATTGGATTTAATAGAAAATTACCACATTGAACATGGGAGAAAAATTAAATAAATAAATAAAATGAATACAAATGGAATTTGCCGAACCAAAGAAGAATCTTCAGGCCCCAAATACTTTGGAACTACAAATGAAGTGTGTGGTTTCATCTTTGTATTAGCCATAAAAAAGTAAAATAATACGAATTGGGAGCCACCAACACACATAAAACCAAAATTAAATGAAGAACAAAAACAACAAAAACAAAACGCAACAAAATTACTAAATTGGATTAAAAATATAAAAAGAGAAAAATAATAAAAAAATAAAAAAATAAAATATTAAACTGCATTTTCAATGTGTTAACAGAGAAAATATACCATACATTAATATGTAAAAAAAATCATTTAATTTGACTATGCTAACCTATACTCAATATCTTAATGTAAGATGAAATAAGAAATAAAAATAGATTATTCATATTTGTATGTGTATATATATAGATAATATGATAATTCTACTGATGAAAATTTTACTTTAGAGTCTAATTTCCATGTGATTATGAATTATTCTTTAGCTATGAACATTGGTGTCGCATTTTTCTCCAGTACAAAAATAACATAGGAACACATTTGTTAACTGTAGTCCCAGAAAAATTACACTGATCCTACGAAACACATGTTAAGGAATGATAATCTTTTTTGAAAAAAATTAAAATTGATAGAATATCAACCGTATTCACTTGATCCTGCTTCATGTGACCTTAAATCTTTAAAACAATTACGCTGATATCGTTTTTATTTTGAAGATAAGATTGATGAGGCCATATTCACATATTTTTTGGAATATTTCCAGAAATGAATGGCTTGATTTATTTAATCTTTAGGTAATTCTCCTACAAAAGACAATTATTCTTGGTGACAATTACTTTGAATACTTCCAATAGGCGATTTACCATATATTATTTATTTGTACCTCAGAAATATCTCTGCGACTCACGTATAATTTAGCATACTTTTCTGTAGTGATATATGTTTGCTTTAGCATAAACTACACCTCTTTCCAACCAAACATTTGCATTAGGATGCAATCTGAGGCGCTGTAAGACAACATAGAACGCATAGCATATTTATTTAGATATGCTATGATAGTAATTTCTGATAGTAATAGGTGTGATATAAGTTAATGTTATTGGGAAGAATAAAAATTAATAGCTTTTTCACTAAAACCCGTTTGAATATATACTTTTTCCAAGTTTTCATATTTTTATTTTATTTTACATTTGCATACGGATACTTTCAACATTCACGCAAGAGCCGGAAACCAAATTCAAAATATCTCTGAAACACTATAAAGAAATATTAAAAAAATCCATTATGGGTATTTCTCTTCTATTAATATTTATAACGTCTTAAAATTCTTTTCGTTTTAAGGATATTCTTGCATTTGCATTCATACATTTCTTTGGAACGTACTCATTAGCATCAAAAACCAATGTAATACTATCATCAGAATAACCACATCAGTTAAATAACCACTAATGATAATGGACGTGGTTAGGGATATTGGCATTAGAAGAAAAGAAGAAATCGATAGATTTTTCTTTTGAAAATAACAGCTGAAGTTCTTTTTCAAAGTTATTTAAATTATTCTATTTTTCAACAGCCTGTTCCATTTGCATACAAATTTATCCACGGCGCCAATAAAAACTGATAATCGATTTTTAAACACTAAAGTAATCCTTTTAGGTGGAAATGTAATTAACATTTATTTATTTGGAACATAAGCCAATTAAAATCTCGTTGAAGTAGAAAAATGAACCTTAAAAGATATATTTTAGAAGCTGCAATAAAAAATTTAAAAACTCATTACCTTGTTTTAAATATTGAAATATAATTTTACAAAATAAATTAACTATTTCGTAGTTAATTATTTACTAGTTGATTTATTTAATGTTTTATTTTTCTTATGATATTTTTAAAGAACTTAATTAATAAAATTAAAGCTGAATTAAACTGAATTACTAAACACTGTATATTTGTTAATTAATATTGTTATTTCGTTATTTATACATTGTATTTGTACAGAGTATTAATTTTTGTTATCTTTTTTATTCGCATTTATTATAATTGTCATCATCAAATGATGATGACAATATGGATGTATCTACAGGGTGTTTCTAAACTCATGGTACAAACTTTAAGGGGTGATAGTACACATCAATACAAGCAATATTAAATGGGAAGGGTTCCCAAGGTTCCTAAGGTTCCCAAAAGTCTTCCGAAGGAGTTAAGCGCCATTAAAGTGTAGGGTCCAAAAATTCAAATGGTTATAAAAAACAGAAAAAATTGGTCGATTCGTTTGCGGTTTTCACTAAAACTATTCTTTATGTCAGTATTGTCTTGAAAATAAATTATAAAGATAAATTTCAAAAAATGCCAATAGACTTTAGACTTTGGAATAACGAATAACTTTTTTTACCGTTATTTTTTGCATCTCATTAAATTTTTTTAGAAGGTTAGACGTAAACTTAAATTTTGAGCTCAAAATCTAAATTTTGCGAGTGGTTAAATATCGCAAATGAACTGAGGGGGAAGGTTCAAATATCAAATGATTATAAAAAACAGGAAAATTCATCAATTAATTTGCGATTTTCACTAAAATTGTTCTTTATGTCAATATAATTTTGAAAATAAATTATAAAGATAAAATTTAAAAAATCATTAAAAAAATGGGTGTATCAAATCAAATGTTCATTAAATCAGATGAGAGAGCTATTAAGACTAAATGTTTATTAAATAAACATTAATATAACACTATTCTCTGATATACAGAGCCAACAAACATACTCCTTGGAGAACAGTCATAAGATTACGATAGAAAACATTCAAAATTTTCATGCTCTGAAAACATGTTCTCTGCCTGATTGCAGAGTCAAGAAAAATACGTATTATCTGCTTGGTTGCAGATTCAAGACCAAAACCCCTTTTTTAGGGAATATAATAAGAAAAAAGCATAGAGATAAAATTAAATGATCATAAATTAAAAAATTTATCATTAACTTGACATAAAATAATTAAAAACCCAATAAATCTCTAATAATGATTTAAAAACTACTCAAGTTGACAACTTAACAATAAATAAAACATTAATTTTGACATAAAATAATTATAAGACCAATAAATCTCTTTAAATGAATTTAAATTAAATTAAGCTGTCAACTTGTCAAGAAACAAACATTAATTTAATAATAAATCAACATAAAGTAATTTTAAATCATTATTTTACTCATAATTATTAATCAAGATTTTTATTTTGACAGTAATTGGTTTTCTCAAGGTCAAATCCATTAATATCAATAAATTTGAAATATCAAGAACTTTTATTTGACAGTAATTAACCTGTCAAGATCAAATCCATTACTATCAATAAATTTATTTCTTTATTTAAGGCTTACGCCTAAACACCGATAGAGGGCGATTTAGACTTTGGAGTAAAGTACAACTATTTTTTACCGTCATTTTTTGCATCTCATAATTTTTTTTAGAAGCTTAGGCATAAACATAAATTTTAAGATAAAAATCTGAATCGTTGGGAGTGGTTAAGTACCGCAAAGTGAACTGTGTACGATGGAGGTTGGCAGGTTCAAATTTCAAATTATTATAAAAAACGGGAAAATTGATCAATTGATTTGCGATTTTCACTAAAATTGTTCTTTATGTCAATATTATCTTGAAAATAAATTATAAAGATAAAATTAAAAAAATACCGATAGAGGGCGATTTAGACTTTGGAGTAAAGTACAACTATTTTTTACCGTTATTTTTTGCATCTCATAATTTTTTTTAGAAGCTTAGACATAAACTTAAATTTTAAGATAAAAATATGAATCGTTGGGAGTGGTTAAGTACCGCAAACTGAACTGTGTTCAATGGAAGTGGGGAGGTTCAAATTTCAAACGATTAATGATTATAAAAAACGGAAAAATTGTTCGGCTTTCGCTAAAACTATTCTTTATGTCAGTATTTCCTTGAAAATAAATTTTAAAGATAAATTTTTAAAAATTCCGTTATAGGACGCCTTAAACTTTAGAGTAACATACAACTATTTTTCACTGTTATTTTTTGTATCTAATTAAATGCTTGAAAAAGCTTAGACTTAGATTTTGAGCTCAAATTCTAAATCGATGGGAGGGAAAATCTGAATTTAAGCGCAAATTGAACTGTGTTCAGGAGATGAAATGTTACCTTCCCCACCCCTCGAACATAGTTTAATTTTCCGCTACTTAATTGCTCACAACGATGCAGGTTTTGAGCTCAAAATTTAAGTTTGAACTTTTACAAGCATTTAATTAGATACAAAAGTTAACGGTTAAAAATAGTTGTTGGTTACTCTAAAGTTTAAGGCGCAGTCTGACGGAATTTTTTGAAAGATATCTTTAAAATTTATTTTCAAGGAAATATTGACATAAAGAATAGTTTGAGCGAAAACCGACCAATTTTTTCGTTTTATTATAATGATTCGAAATTTGAACCTCCCCATACCCATTGAACACTGTTAAGTTTGCGCTACTTAACCACTCCCAACGATTCAGATTTTCATCTCAAAATTTAAGTTTATGTCTAAGCTTCTAAAAAAATTTTATGAGATGCAAAAAATAACGGTAAAAAATAGCTGTACGTTACTCCAAAGTCTAAAGCGCCCTCTATCGGCATTTTTTTAAATTTTATCTTTATAATTTATTTTCAAGACAATACTGACTTAAATAATAGTTTTAGTGAAAACCTCAAGAGAATCGACCAATTTTTCTGTTTTTTATGTTTATTTGAATTTTTGGGCCCTAAACTTTAATGGCGCCTATCTCCTTCGGAAGACGTTTGGGACCCTTAGTTTCCCATTTAATATTGTTTGTCTTGATGTATACTATAACCCCTTAAAGTTTGTACAGTGAGTTTAGAAACACCCTGTATATTATAATTATTGTTATATTTAAATTACTTTTTAATTCTTTAATTAATTCATTTCATCACATGAATGACGAAAATGTTTACACCGCACGTTAAATCTTGTGCTGAAATGTCTCCCAATCCTTATCTTCTCGCTTCGAAGTGCTTCCGAATCGAGAGTTAATGTTTGACCAGTGAGTGCCGTGATTTCGAACAGGCTACAAACATTTGGCGCTTGCGGTTTCGTGTCCTTTCCGGTAGTGCTCACTCGGTCCCTTCGGTGAGAAAGATGATTGGCGATTCAAGTGCTTGAATACGCCATCTGGTGGAGAAAAGATGTAACTTCTCCATTCAGGATAACGCCGTGTAAGCTCATTGCATTACATGTGTTTTAAATTTGTTCAGAATAATTATTCTTTTGCACAATTTCAGATTTTCTGTAACATTTGTTTTCTGTCTTATACGACGAAGTAAATATTATACGAGTTTGAATGTCTAAAACTTTTAAATACATTTATAATAAACAATTGTTTCAATGGGACTTTAACATTAGTGAAAGGGAAATTAAAGGGGCAGTTACACTGTATCGAAAGCTGCGAGAAACGCCTCTATAGGCCGTTTTCAGTTCCCAATAAAAAATTTGGACAGAGTTCCGCCTTCCGAATCGAAGGTCTTTTTATACGATTACTGATATTTAACGTTATTTTTCTTAACAAATACATTTTATGAAAAAACTTTTTTCATGATAAAATAAACCGTTTAAATTGGAATTTGATGCAGTATTTTCTTCCTTTTCTAAGATAGAAGAATTTTCGTTCACTAAAAGCTCCCTGATGCAATAAATTAAATATTATGATTATTGTTATTTATATTTTTACTAAATAAATAATTTTCTTGTTGCCAAACGGCAAATCTTTAAAATTAACATTTAGTTTTAGTTTTGTAGCATATAAAAAATATTTTGTTTGATTGTTTTGGCAGACATTTATTACCAAAAGAAAATGATATGGCATCAAATATGAGAAGAAATAGGGTAATATTATGGATGTGAGCAGTTTAGAAAACATTCATTATATATATACGCACATAAATATAATGCATCTTTCGTAACAATATTTATATATAATGGAGTGTTAGGAAATATACGTGTATGAAGCGTTGTATGAATAAAGGAGGGGTAGGGGAAAATGGGGCACCTATGAACCGTTCACATAATTTTTTTTCATAACTGGGTCAAATTCTATAAAGAAAAACTTCTAAATATAGTAAATGGAACGTTTTTTTAGCCATGGTAATTTGAAAAAATCTTTTTTATACTTCTTACTTTTTCAATAGTTTCTTAAAATAAAAAAATTAAAATACTTATAAAAATTCAATTAAATTAAAAATAAACAAGTAAATTTAAAAAAAAACTTTTTAAATTTAATTTTATTTCCGGAGTTTAACTTTCGGAGAGATTCTAGGAAGAGGGCATTTAGATATTACGAAAAATTGCCGAAATAAGAAAGTTTCTCATAGCTGTATCCTCAACTCCTTTTACTTTTGATAGAGGGAGGGAGGTACTTACAATCGGAATTTTATGGTGGCTATCGCTAAAAAAAAATTCTTTTTATTATAGATATTGTCGATTTCTATCTCCATTTAAACCATCATATACATAGCTATTTTAGAGATGAAAATATGTTAAGAAGAATGTAAGTTGTAAATTGTTTAAGGTAGTATATTTTGTAATAACAATTCATAAAAAATATTACCGAAATCGTTCAGTAAAACATTACATAACATTATTATGACATTTTGAAACATATAATTTATTTAAATTACAATTGGACATAAACGAGCTTGTTGCCTCTCTTCTACTTGATGATGGATGTTTTCGTAGCAATTTCAGTATAAAATCGAATGTTGTATGACGGAATTTCTTCTGTTTCAGGAAAATTATAGATATTGGAGTTCACATCATTTCTCAAGCAATTAACTGAAAGGTACAGAATCACAGAATGATTACTAGGGCACTTATGAACTGATGTTATCTGCCCCAACTAGTCTGTCAAAGGAGCTCCACATGGCCACTTGAGTTAAATTTACATATCATTAACATTTACCAATTTTGAAAGAAATTTTTTAATGAAAAATATGAGCATTCGTAGCCCAAGTAGCCAAACAATATTGGCTACATCTTGGAGCAATATTGGCACATTGGAGTAATATTGGTACTCAATATTGGAGCAATATTTGAATGTTTACATTTTGCCCTTATTCAGCCAATATTTGCAGCCAATATCATGGCAATATTGGGGTTTCATTGGAAATATTGCCAATATTGGTTAAGTATTAAAAAATTTCATTGAAAATATTTCCAATGTAACGCCAGCACTTGTACAATATTGACGTTTTTATTGGCAATATTTCCAATGAAACCCCAATATCGATGTAATATTGGCTGCAAACATTGGCTAAATAAGGGCAAAATGTAAACATCACAATATTGGAGCAATATTGACATTTTATTGGCAATATTTCCAATAAATGAAATATTGGCACAACGTTGGATCAATATTGGTTTGCTACTAGGAATATCTTAAAATATTAAAATTCAAATAAATGAATAAATAAAGTTATTCGCTTATCAAGTTGGAACTGAGATTTTATTTTTGAGATCTATAAACAGTACTTTGGCTTCTGATAACAATCAAAATGTCAAAAAACTTAAAAAAATGATATTTCATATGTATTCAGTTGCTGCCACCTGTGGTATTTTTTTTTTTTTTTCAAATTCAAAAACTTATAATAACTAGCGAAAAAATGAGACGCTCACATCTGCTTCAATCTGCCCTATATATTGAAGTATTTTATAACTAAACATCTATAAATATAAAAGATAGCGTTTTACAGCATTAATCTTTTTATTTAATAGCTATTTTCGGTAAGTAACTAAGGTAGAATTAAATAAATAACTAAATTACAAAAAAAAATTTACTTCATTTTTTTCGATTTCTAATTTTTATAACACATCTTTTTTCACACATGTGGTCTTGAATTCTATTGCGTAACTTTTTTTTTTATCACAGCATGTTTTTTTACTGAGAATCAGAAAAACACCTCAACTATTACTACCTGCTATTTTAGATTAGTTCATTACATCTGTTTAAACATTTTTTGTTGTCAAATAATAGTACTGCTTTTGCTGTATAACAGTAAGATATTTTTCTATCAAATACGATGGTCTAGTTATATAATGAAGGCTTTAATAACTAGTTAAAAATACTCGAAAGAGATATTCTTAAGTTGATTAACATATTTGATACAATAGATTAAAAAAACTCATAAAAGATGTTTTTGAAATCCTATTGTTATGTTTCTCAAAAATTATGAAAATAGAAGCATCCTCATTTAACATTCAGTTACTTTGCGAAAACCAATTGTTAGAAGAAATATCTCGATGCATTATTTTAACTTGAAGGCCCGGAAAAATAAATTGGCTCTGATAATATTATGACGTCAAACATAATTTATTCCATAAATTTGTCGAATAGGTTATTGAGCCCGATAAAACCTCCCATAAACCACATTTATTTTTGCAGAGATATTTGAAGGATGTTATTGATTTCGTTTTCTTATGATATGAAATTAATAGTTTCTTCAAAAAAGCAAACAAGTTGAAAATTGCACGTGAAGCGTAGAAAATGAGGTGCGTTCGTACGATAACGAAGTTTTAAAAATATCACCCTCATATATCAATCTCATAAAATTGTAAATAATTACAATTGAAATGCGCACCAAACAATGTTCTCCCTATACCATTATGCAATGGAATACTTTTGTGTGGCCTTGTAAATCAATAACAAATATTCTTTGCAACACAGATTATGCAAAATGTATATTATACCATGTATTTTATAGATGCATATCAATTTTATTACGTTCGAATGAGTGTAACACCATTAAAATGCATTTGAAACATTTTTCCCCATTAACCGTAATGTAACGGAGCACTTTTGATTGTCCCTGCAGTGAACTATGCATCCGATTTTGATAAAATCTGAAATAACTCGAAATTATGTAATAATTATGTAGTTAAAATTTCAAACGATTAAAATGCATTTGAAACTTTTTTCCCCATTGACCGCAATGTAACGGAATCCTTTTGATTGTCCCTGTAATTGATATATGCATTCGATTTTCAAAAAATTTGAAATGACTGGACAAAATTATGTAATAATTATGTATTTTAAATTTCAAACGATTCAGTTGGGTAGACAGACAAACGGACAGACGGACGGACTGAACGACAACAGTAGGTGCTACGTATTTACATCATTACGAACGCACCTAAAAATAAAGCTAAATTTTAAAAAAGTTTTATTCTTTATATAATCTCATTTTAATTATTAAATATAAGGAATTTTTTAACTGTTCAAAAATTGGTAATAATTGATTTTTAAAACATAAATGATTTATATTCATACTAGAATCCAACAGACCTATATTTCAGGATACAAAAACAGATTAAAATACCATAACAATGTTTCTGAAAATCAGTGGAAGCAAAATAAACTTTGTTTAAAAATTCTTTTGTATTTGTTACAATTAAATGTTTCAATAGTGTTGAATTGAATTAACAATTTTTTATTTATGTTTATATGTTCAATATTATTAGGGAATTCCTATGAATGAGATTGCACTGGTATGATTATGATTGCGTTTGTATGATAGATTTCATTATGCAAAGAAATTTAATGAGAACAATACATCTTGTGCTTTTTTTACTTTTATTTTCAGATACGCGAAACACGAATATTATGAATAACAAATTACAGTCACAAACAAAGTACTGGTTTCAAAATATAAAACTGAACGAAGTTCTTTCATTAAACTTGGGTGCAAAAGCGTTTAAAAATAATCTTCTTCTTGCAGAATAATTTCATATTAAATTAATTGAATGGTAAAGCAATTTTCAGCCAACACTGGGTGAATATTGAAAAGAAAAAGGAAGAGAAGCACTTCCTGTGCTCTGACGTTACGCTCAAACTACAGGCATTACTTTCGAAACCAAAAGTCAATTGAATTATGAGGTCATAATTATAAAATTGACTTAATAAAGAATGCACCTTGCTGATGTTTTGATGGAATAGTGTTGGAGGGTGGCAAGGTTGAAAATTTGGATTTAAACCAGAAATACGGGAATGACTTCGAAAAATAAAAAGTATCCGGGCTTTGTGTAGAGTTCTGATTTTACATTGGCTAACAAATAGCCAAGACCATACTTGGAAATATTCTTAAGTTTATTGTTTCCTTATTTGAGGACTTTCTTTGTGAAAATAGTAAACGTCCGAGCCTTACGAAAATTATTAAAAGTCTTATGAGCCTCGATATTAGAACAGGAGATAAACTTACATGTATCAAGAATATTCTTGTCCTTTTATTAAATCCATATGCAAATCTCAGATGACAGCCAGCTGTTCTTCTGGAAAGAATAAAAATTGAGGATATATTTTTCATTACATATAGTTAATGAAATAATGTTAAACTAAGAGCAGACAAATGTTTTAGCTCATCCAGAAAATCAAAGGAGAAGGATTTTAAAAGCAATTTGTGTACTCCTACAAGATCAAAACGGTGTTTTATTCCTGTAAACCAATCTATTTATAGTGTTGCTTCACACTATGGTAGAAATGTTCAAGAAATGAGTTTGAATAATAAACAAATAATTTTAAAAAACAAATATTATGATGCATTGATAGGTACATTCTTCCAGTCAAGTTATAGTAAAAAATAAAAGGATTATTTATATCCAAGAAAAGTCTAAATATAGAACTGGTGATCTGCAGGCTATTCAAAGAATTCATTTTGTTACAAGGTTAAAATTAAGAGTTACATTTTTTGGCTCGTAAAAAATAGCCAAAGTCTATGACAGATATACACTACTGGCCATTAAAATTGCTACACAATGAAGGCAACATGCTACAGACGTGAAATTTAAACGACAGGAAAAAGAAGCTGTGATATGCAAATGATTAGATTTTCAGCGCATTCTAACAAAGCAGGTGCCGGTAGCGACACATACAATGTGTTTAAATGAGGAAATTGTTCAGCCGATTTCTTACACAAAAATTACATTTGAACATTGTTGCCTGGTGAAAAATTGTTCTGATGCCTCGTGTAAGGAGGAGGAATGCGTAGCAGCATGTTTCTGACCTCGATAAAGGACGAATTGTAGCCTACCGGGAATGCGATTTATCGTATCGCAGTATTGCTGCTCGCGTTGGTCGAGATCCAATGACTGTTCGCAGAATATGGAATCGATAAATAGAGGACGGTAATAAGGAACGCCGTACGGGATCTCAATGGCCCCCTATCCCTAGCAGCCGAGAAGACAGGCATTTTATCCGTATGGCCGTAATGGATCGTGCAACTACGTCACGAGCCCTGAGTCAAGAATTGGGGTCATTTGCAAGGCAAAAAGTGTCTGCACGAACAGTTCGACAAGGTTTGCAGCAGCATGGATTCCCAGCTCGGAGTCCATGGCTGCGGCTTCCCTTGATGCTGCGTCATAGACAGGAGCGCCTTCAATGGTGTGATCAAGGACTAACTTAGGTGCACGAATGGCGAGGAGTCATTTTTTTCGGATGAATCTATTTACAACATCATGATGGTTGCATTCGTGTTTGGCAGCATCGTGGTGAACGAGCATTGGCAGCGTGCATTCGTCATCGTCATTCAGGCCCATCACCTGGCGTGATGGTAGGGGTATTATCGGATACACGTCTCGGTCATCTCTTGTTCGCATTGACGGCACTTTGAGCAGTGCACGTTACATTTCTGATATTTTACGACTCGTGGCTCTACCCTTTATTCGAGACCTCCGAAACCCTAGGTTTCAGCAAGATAATGCCCGACCGCATGTTTTCGGAATTGTACGAACCTTTCTTGATACGGAAAATGTTCGAAAGTTGCCCTGGCCAACACATTTCCTAGATCTCTCACCAATAGAAAATGTCTGGTCAGTGGTCACCGAGTGACTGGCTCATAACCATACTCCAGTCACTACGGTACGGTTAATGAACTGTGGCATCGTGTTGAAGCTGTATGGCCATCTGTACCTGTACATGCCATCCAATCTCTGTTTGACTGAATGCCCAGGCGTATAAGTGCTTTTATTACTGCCCGAGGTGATTGTTATGGGTACTGATTTCTCAAGATCTATGCACCCAAATTTCTTGAAAATATAATGTTATTCTTATCATTATATATTCGTCCAATAAATAACATTTTGTTATTTGCATTTCTTCCTGGTGTAGCAATTTGAATGGCCAGCAGTGTAGATATTAAGTGAAAAAAAATTAATGACAATCCAACTCCTAATAAAACTACTGTATCTGATGATATGATCAAGTAGGTTTCCAAATATAACAATTTTGTATAATATTATTGTAATTTGAAGTATAAATTTTTGGTTGATACATAAACTGTACAAGATTATTATTTTTATAAATTTGTTTTGAAATATTGAAATATTTTTTTCAAATTTTGTAGCATTTGCAATATGTGTATTATGTCTTTTGTATATTGTAAAATTTGATATTGTGACATATGCCTGAGGTCGATGCCTGGCAAGTTAATCTATCCTTTCTAGGCAATATTAATCCGTTACCCAGAAGGGGGAGGATCCATATAGTTCCGAGGAAAGTTTCGCGCTTTTTGACCATCTTATACTAATAAAAGAACAAATCGTTCTATGTCTGTATGTGTGTGTTCGTGTGTCTGCGATGGCTAGCAAAAACTACTGCACATACGAGGCTCAATTGTTTTGTGAAGATTGTTCAAGGCCTCTTCTAATGTACCTGACCCACAGAATTCTAGAATTCTAATTGATAAACTAATTAAAATTTCTAAATCAGATGAATGAAAAAGTACTCATAATTCAATAGAAGCATAGATTTTTATCAAACCACATAATATTTCTTCGAAAGCTGCAAGAGAGGGAAAAGGGTTAATGTAAAAGGAGGGCTACCATGGCGATAAATGTACTCGATTTTTTTTAAAGCGTTGTGTTTTAAAATCTACTGAGCCTAATATCTCAGCTAGAAAGAAAAAAAATTCACCTTTCAGAAATTCTAAAAATTATTTTCCTACTCCTATAAATAGTTGAAAAATGTCATTAAAAATCTATTTATAAAATCTCATTTTATTTCCGTTTAAGGAAAGAGATTTTTGAAAAATCTTTCTTAACGAAAGCAGGTGTTCATCGCAGACAGCTGGGCGCTGGTTGGTACTGGCATTTATAGACGACCTGTAAATTTTTTCAAATATTAAATTTATAACTTTAACATTCATATATCCAGATAACAATTTTTTTACTGATTTCAAATATGTAAATTTCTTCACAATCGCTCAATTGCAACCTTAGATATTAATTTTTAATTCGTTACTTGGATGACTTGCTCTATTTAAAAGCGAGTTTTTCGAAATCATAAATGATTTTTATATAAGGATTTTTTGGCACTCTGTCAAATTTTTAAAAATACACTATTTTTATATTTTAAAGCTATGCATCAAGCAATATCTTTAAACGCTGTTTAATAATATCTAAATTTATATAAATCCAAGTTTTTTTTTTAAATAAAAAAATGTTTAAAAAAAAAGGAAAAGAAATGTGGAAAGACGAATTAATTAAAATTCTAAAAAACCCTAACATAACGATAGTTTTTGAGATTTTAGATAAATTATAACACATAGTACATATTTTAAACAGTAGTGAGCATCAAATAAGGGGCAGGGGGATCTTATAGGGGCAGCGGTCAAATACTTAAAATTGTACCGTTTTCTACAATTTCAAATGCGGACATTTCACTAAGTTTTGGGATAAATATTACTTATCTATATTAATAAAATAACAAATCTCTCTGTGTGTGTGTGTGTGTCTGCGATAGTTAGCGAAAACTACGGTACGTACGTAGCTCAAAATTTTTCTGAGAGTAGCCCAATATCTCTCCTGATGCACCTGACGCTCAGAATTTCGAAATTCCAATTATTAACTGAGTAATTAATTAAAATCAAGAGGTCACTCTCATAAAAAATCATCTTTTCCCCATTTGTTTTCTCTTTCATTTTTTTACGGTTGGTTGGTTGTGTAAAAATTTTTGCAGAAGTAATAAGAAAACTAAGAATGAATTATAGAAACCCATGGAGAAATGAGATAAGTGGAGGTGAAGTAAGCCTCAAAAAAGTTTTGCAATATGAATCCATTTATCGCTCAAATTTTAATGTTCCAAACAAAAGGACGTGGAAGGGATTTTGTATTATAATACGAATTGAAAGAAATGTTACAACTGAAGCATATTTTAAGAAGAAATAGCAAATTTTTAAAATGGTCTTTGTTCTATTATTATTTATTAAAAGAAATGTTCGCTTTTAAAATAAAAGAAATTAGAAAATTAGCAATAATTAAATTTCAAATTTAAATTAAATAAGATATTGAAAACATTTGATGCGAACTAAAAATTGTATTACAAAAAGTTTCCTAATTTAATGTAAGTTTAAATACTTTATAACATAGATGAAAAATGTTTATGACTTAATAATTGCATGTAAATAAATATTTAAAATATAATGATGAAAACGTTCTTTTAAAATCATGTATGAAAATTTAAGTAATAAATATTAATCTAAAATATAGATTTCTGATTGCAGACGATTTTAATGTTTTAACAAAAGAATGTTATATTTTCAAGCAAAACGGTAAAATAATTTTCTATATTGATATTTAAAACACATATGATAAAATAATTAATAAATTTTTACCGGTGAAGCGGTAGGTTAGTTCTTTTTAAGAAAGAACAAAAATAATACGGGTTTAAAACTGTTTCAATTGATAGGCGTGTCAAAGCACGTGCTTTTGTCGGTACTTAATTGGACTTAATGTAGGGTTAAATTTTCAGCATCACCTCCAGAGACAATACTTCCACTCTATTAATTTCTTTTTACTCTATGAAAGAAACCAATTTGAGATTTTGACATTTCAAAAGTGACTATTTTTTTCCCAAAGACTTTAAAATTCATAGACTGGCAAAATGTCAGTTTAACTTAAGATTTTTGAACACAGCTGTTACGTCGAATCGTTCATACTTGGTACATTAGAATGTACAGGGTGTCCAGCAAATAACACCCTGATTTCAAAATTAAATTAATCAAAAACAAAGATCAATAGAATTATGCAGTAAACAGTTTGTTTATCAGGTAAGCTGTAAAAATCTTATACAAAAGTTTCGAACGGTAAATATTTTGAAAAGATTGTGTTCTGATTTTAAAGAATGCTTTGATTTGACATTTTCTTGCTTTAGATTGCTGCCAGAGAATGTGTTTTTCGGCTTAAAGTGCCACATTTCATAGTTCTTTTTTAATTAAATTTTTGAAATTTCGAAATTCTAAAAATTTACTTCGAAAAATCTTTAAAATATTACACTGTAAGCTGAAAAATTATTTCTCTGCAGGCAATCTAAAAAAAAAAATGTCAAATCAAAGCATTCCATGCAATCAGAACGCAATTTTTTCAAAATATTCACTGTTTGAAATTTCTGTATAAGATTTTTACAGCTTACCTAATGAAAAAACCGTTTACCGCATATTAGTATCAAGCTTTGTTTTTGAGCAATTTAATTTTGAAATCAGGGTGTTATTTGCTGAACAACCTGTATGTGTGGTTAGCTATGTTGCAGTAAATATATGTATACAGGGTGATTCTAAATTTTTTTTACAATAAATGAGGAATGATAGTACACATCAGAACAAATAATATTAAATAGGAGTCCAAGGGTCCCAAACGTTTTCCAAAGGTGATAGCCGCCATTAAAGTTTGGGAACCAAAATTTCAAATAAACATAAAAAACGGAAAAATCGGTTGATTGATTTGCGGTTTTCACTAAAATTAATCTTTATTTCGGCATTTTCTTGAAATTAAATTATAAAGATAAATTTCAAAAATGCCGATAGAGGGCGCTTTAGATTTTGGAGTAACGAACAACTATTTTTTGCATCTCATTAGATGGTTTCGTAAGCTTAGACTCAAACTTAAATTTTGAGCTCAAAATCTGAATAGTTGAGAGTGGTTAAGTAGCACAAATTGAGCTGTGTTCAGAGGGTTTAAATTTCAAATGATTATAAACAACGGAAAAATTGGTCGATGGATTTGCGGTTTTTACTAAAATTATTCCTTATGTAGGTATTTTCGTGAAAATAAATTATAAATATAAATTTTTAAAAATGCCGACAGAGGGCGCTTTAGACTTTGGAGTAACGAACAACTCATTTTTGGCGTTATTTTTTGCATCTTATAAAATGCTTTCGTAAGCTTAGACTTAAATTTAAATTTTGAGCTCAAAATTTGAAAAGTTGGGAGTGGTTAAGTAGGCAAACTGAACTGTGTTCAGAAGGTTCAAATTTCAAACGATTGTAAGAAACGGAAAAATTGGACGATTCGTTTGCAGTTTTAGCTAAAACTAATTTTTAAATCAGCATTTTCTTGAAAATAAATTTTAAAGATAAATTTCACATAATGCCGATAGAGGGCGCCTTAGACTTTGGAGTAATTTAGAACTATTTTTTTTCCGTTATTTTTTAAATCTCATTAAATGCTTTCAAATGCATAGACTTAAATTTTGGGCTCAAATTCTGAATCGTTGGGAGTGTTTAAATAGCAAAAAATTGAATGGTGTTCAAAGAGAGGGGGGGGGCTAAATTTCCACTCCTGAACACACTTCAGTTTGCGCTTATTAACCCCTCTCAACGATTCAGTATTTGAACTCAAAATTTAAGTTTAAATTTAAGCTTTAATAAGCTTTTGCAAGCATTTAATTATAATCAAAAAATAATGCTTGAAATTAATTATTGGTTACTCTGAAATTTAAAGCGCCCTCTAACGGAATTTTATGAAATTTATCTTTGAAATTTATTTTCAAGAAGATACTGATTTAAAGAATAGTTTTATTTTAAACCACAAACGAATCGACCAATTTTTCCATTTTCTATAATTATTTTAAATTTGAACCCCCCCCCCCCTAAACACACTTCAGTTTGTGCTAACTTAACCACTTCCTACTATTTAATATTTTGAGCTCAAAATTTAAGTTTATGTCTATGCTTCCGAAAACATTTAATGAGGTTAAAAAAATAACGGCAAAAAATAGTTGTTCGTTACTCCAAAGTCTAAAGCGTCCTCTATCGCCATTTTTTTGAAATTTATCTTTATAATTTATTTTTAAGAAAATACCAGCATAAAGAGTAGTTTTAGTGAAATCCGCAAATTAATGAACCAGTTTTTCCGTTTTTTATAATCATTTGAAATTTGAACCCCCTGAACACAGTTCAATTTGTACTACTTAACCACTCTCAACTTTTCAGATTTTCAGCTCAAAATTTAAGTTTGAGTGTAAGCTTACGAAAACATTTAATGAGATGCAAAAAATTGTTGTTTATTACTCCAAAGTCCAAAGCGCCCTCTATCGGCATTTTTTGAAATTTATCTTTGTAATATAATTTCAAGAAAATGCCGACATAAAGAATAATTTTACTGAAAACCGCAAATCAATCGACCGATTTTTCCGTTTTTTATGTTTATTTGAAATTTTGGTCCCTAAACTTTAATGGCGGCTATCTCCTTTGGGAAATGTTTGGAACCCTTGGTCTGCTATTTAATATTGTTTGTCTTGATGTGTACTATCACCTCTCTTTGATTGTAAAAAAATTAGAATCACCCTGTATGTATATATGAGGATTTTTAGCAGTTTTTTTTAAATCATTGATTAAATTTGAATGCATTTTATTTAAATTAAAATTTTATTAATACTTTAATTTGTTTTTAAAACAAAAATGAAATGGCTGTTTGACGGACAATTGTTTGAATCGGCAGATGATTCATACACAGTAATAAACTATTAAATAGTAAAATAAATTATACATAAAAAATAGTAACTAAAAGAATAGTAGCAAAACATAATGTTTAGGCGTATTAACACATAACCCGGTCCCAACCAGAAAAAAACAGACCATACTCCGATCCAATTTTAATCGAACCAAATATGAACTTGACAAAAATATTCCACAGAACCATACCCGGATCCGAACAAGACAAAAAATTTCCATGAACATGAACCCGATCCGAACCTAAAAAAACTGAACTAAATCTGAATCTGACAAAAATATTCCAGAGAAGCATATCCTTATACGAACAATGCAGAATAATTTCCGTTGATGCGCAACCCAACCTGTACCTAAAAATTCCATTAAAAAACCGAAATCTGAATTGAACGACATCTGAACCCGAAAAAAATATTCCAAAGACCCAAAACCGGATCCGAGCAAGACAAAATAATTTCCCTGAACATGAATACGACCAGAACCTTAAAAATCAATTTGAAAAAATACCTGAAATCTGAATCGAACCAAATCTGAATCCGACGAAAATATTCCAAATAACTATAACCAGATACGAACAAGACAATATAATTTCCATGGCCATAAACCCAATCCTAATCAAAAAATTTGTAAATAAAAAAAAAAAAAAAAAAAAAAAAAATCCCGAAATTTGAACCAAACTTAATCTGAACCTAACAAAAATATTTCAGTGAAGTATAACCTCATTAGAACTAGGTAAAATAATTTCCATAAACGTACAACCCGACCCGAACCTAAAAATCCTATTTGAAGGGAAAAAAACACGAAATCTGATTTGAACCGAATCTAAACTGAACAATAGTATTCCAAACAACCATAATCGTATCCGAAGACGACAAAATAATTTCCATGGACATGAATCCAATCTGAACCTAAAATTAGGATGTTCTACAAAACATAATGCGCTCCGTAGCGGGGGAAAGTGAAACTAAGTACTTAGCGCGAGATGGTTAAGATATTTCGTTTATAGTTAGTGTTAAATTAGAACTTGGTTACGGTTAGGAATTATAATACTATATACTAACCTTTTAGCTAATCATCGAGAATCGATTTCATTCACGGTATAGTTGGATTTAAGAATGATATAATTTGAAATTTAAAATATTTCACTTGGGATATGTATGTGAAAAAAGTATTTAGTTAAGTCACTTAACAGTAATTTTAAGGATAAATATCAAGACTTTAACACGAAAATCACGCAATCGTTGGACACATATTCCCCCCTGCGTTTCCCATTGCAGTTATTTTGGGTATTTTTGCAGCGAAATATTTGTTTTTTTTAACCGATTTTTGACACAGTCAGGGGGCACGTATTTAATATTATGTACACTGTAAAAAAATTGACCCTTTTGCTGCATCATCACTCCCCCGCTTTTATAGACTATCTCTCTTTTGACCTATGAGAATGCTCCATAATAGGCTGAAGTAATCATTTTCCATAAAAGCGGTGGAGTGACGATGCAGCAGAAGGGTCAAATTTTTGACTGTGCATTTACACATATTTCGAGTTAAAGATAAAATCATAAAAATTTCAAGTTCGTTTAACATTATTATTACGGACCCGGGCAACGCCGGGCGGGTTAGCTAGTTTAATATAAAATTTTCAGATATTTTATAATATAATAGAGATTTTAAAGAGTAGGGGATGTCAAATTATGGGTAGGGAGCAGGCAATAATTAGTTTAGGAAAGACGTGATCAAATATTTAAAACCGTACCGTTTTAGATGCGGATTTTAAGGAGCCATGAGATAAATAATACTTATTTAATACAAAGTTTTAAAAATGTACCTACGCCTATTTTCGAACAATAATTTCATCAAATATATTTTTTAAGTCTAGAAAGAATTTTGTTCAGAAAAGTGTTCGCTCACTGGTGGTGGTATATGAAACTAAAAATTCTAGACTCCCTCCCCCCTTTTTTGTACAGGGGATTTTGTACACGCAACCATTTTTGCGTGTGTATGCAGTGTTTTTGCTAAACGGTACCGTAGGCAGCGGGAATTCAGATCGAGATTGGGTCTTTTAATGAGATTTTGCAGTGTCAATTTCAGGTTTATTTAAGAATTTTATTATGGGCCAGGGAAACTCCAGGCGGCTCAGCTAGTTGAAAATACAACATTTCAAAGTTCTGCGGGAACATCTGATATTCCCGGGGAAGAGTCTCCCCCTGATCCACACTCAGTCCTCCTGATTCAGCACTCAGTCGATTCTGAGCTGCTGCAATGAAAATAAATGAGTACTCAAAATATAGTAAAAAAATATTCAAATTTATATATCTGTATCTTGGAACAAAAAAGTTTGATTTGGTTTATTTTGTGTCAGTCGATTATCTACTCTAGGAATATAGGCCCTTGAGGGAGTACTCTTCGTGGGGGGTCTTTCTAAGGGAACCTAACCCGTATTTACGCAAGGTTCAAAGAAAACCACGAAAATTCCGAATAGTTAGGCCGACGGCCGCGATTGGGTTCGCACCTAGCTCCTGCCGTTTACCAGTTAAGAGATCAGAACCTCTCGGCTACTGGTGGGACAGAACAAAAAGGGCCAATGTCCATTTCTCTCAAATGGCAGAAAACGCAATAAGAGGAATTTCGAGACTCTTGCTATGATTTCTGTGCTAATATTTTTCGAAGTTGTACCTTTCAATTCAGCAATTGTTTTTCTTACTACAATCTAAGGTTACATTAATTTAGTTTTTTTACTGTGACATTGGCCAATTTAACTTTAACAGTAAGTAACATTGCCCTCGACAAAATATTTTGTTTTCAATGATCTAATATTGTGAGGAAACTTTGGTCTTTTTAACAATTACTTTATATCACATCCTGAATTCATTTGTGCATTTAACTCAAATTTCTCAATTTTGGACATTGGCCATTTTTGTTCCAAGGTACAGATATGTTACATACTCAAAATAGCTTAGATCCAAAAGTACTCAAAATTGAAAAACACTTATACACATTTCAATTCTATGGTTTTACTCACATATGAATCGCTAGTTACTGCCCCACTGAACCTACTAATTAAAGCAAAAATGTTCTAATATTTATTTAACGCTCAAAATTATCAACAAGAAACGTTTAATTGATTATTTATTTTTTAAAAAAGCCATATTATTAGCAAGATACTCAAACCAAATACTTTTTTATGACAAGAGCATTATTTGTAAGAACTTTTAATTTTTAGCACTTTCGAACAAAGTTGAAAAGTGCTTATGCATTCGGTTTGTCTGTCCGTCTGCCCACACTCTAACTCCAGTAAATATACTCAAAATTTCATGCAATTTTATAGCTTATTTAGGGTCACCGAAGCATGTTTGGTATATGAAGTATCTACGATTATTGGTTCTTTTACAGGGGCATTCAAAATAATTCGATCACATTATGGTATAGGGGAGGGGAATCGCTTGGAGAATACTTTAATGATATTATGCTATTTCAAATGGGATGAAACTGATAGAAATCACTATATTTCACTGCGATAACGTTAAAACACAGCAATCGTAGCACTTTTAATTCATTTACCAGAACTCAAAAAAGAAATAAATTACAGTACTATCTTTGCGTAATAATTGCTGGAGGATAAGTTTTAAAATTCAATATGCGCTTTAAATTTAATCAGCTTTTTGTATATTAAACTTTATACATAAGTTCTATACCTCTTATACAGGATAGCACAAAAGTATTCGCATACCATTCTCCTTTTTAGAGGAAATTTATGAAGGTGAATTTTTAACTGAAATATATATCTCTTAAATGAAACAAATTTTGGAATGCATTTTGTTAATAGGTACAAATCTCTATATCATATACAGGGCTGCTAAATATTCGAATAATTTTCTCCTTGTAGATGGGAATAGCTGAAATTCAGATTTGAAATGCGTTATACATTTCATTAGGGAGAAATGGGACGTAATATTTTAATTTTTTATACAGTACAGTTTTGTAATATTATTCTGAATGCGTTGTAATATGCTTCATAATCTATGCGTGACACATAATTGTGTCTTTCTTGTTTTTAGCTCACAGGCTATCATAGCCTGAGAGCTTATGTGCCCGTCCGTTCTGTATGTATGTTCGTTCGTACGTTCGTGCGTAACGCGATAACTCGTGATAAAAATATCCGATCCACTTGAAATTTTGTATGTAGGTATATTCTGACAAGGCGCTTCCCTGATTAGTTTTTGGAGTTCATTCGATATGTATAAGAGGGGGAACGGGGGGCTCATGCCCCTCCCCTTAGTTGATATAAACGGGATTTTCATGCAGAATTAACAGATTTCGTTCAAAATTTAGACATAGGATCATTCTGATGAGGCTATTCCGTGACTGTTATTAGGTGTTCATTGAATAAGTATAAATAGGGGGAACAGGGGTTCTAATGCATTCTCCCCCCCTAATTTACATAAATGGGTTTTTCAAGCAGAATTTTCAGATTTCGTTCAAATCTCTGAATAGTTTTGGACGTTTAATGGTTAAGTATAAAAGAGGGGGCTAACTCCTTTTAAATTATATAAATGCTAAATGGGTTTTTATTAAGAATTATCTCATTTGCACTGAATTTTGGATATAGATTTTTTATATGATAAAGCATTTCTTTGATAGTATAGGAGGTTCAATGATTAAGTATAAAAAAAGAGGAAAGGGGAGAGCTGTTTCCCTTTCTTAATTTTTTTTCGAACGGAATTAACCCTTGAAAATATAAGGCTTTAATGTACAATTAGTATTTGTAGCCTGTGAGCTCAATGCCACCAGTTTAACTGGACAGTATTCTTTATTTAATACTCTGAATGATTTGATATTTTCATTAGTAAATATTTTTTTATGTTTTCATAAATGTAATACCATAAACCATTACAGGATGAAAAATAATCGTTTTCTTGGATTTGATAACATGTGATGCTACAAAATTGAGAGAGAGACATATGTTCATTTTTCATCCAAACAATACTCAATTCAGTAAAAGTACATGGATTTACTCCTTTTTGAGTATTTCATTTTTTTTCAGTGTTTAAGCTGTGGGTGTGTCATTATGCAATCCTCATACACTAATTGTGTTTTATTTGTTATTAAAAATTGTGTTCGTTAATTAAAATGACTGAGAATCATTCATTCCCTGGACACTGCCGATCAACCTTAATTATCTGAAATAATAGGATATAATTAGTTACAAACAGAGACATTTTTAAGATCTAATTTATGACAACATTTATTTTTCTAAAGAAAAAATATATTTCTTAATAAATATTTTTAAATCTTAAATTAGAAAAACATGTTTTTTTAAAAATCTCACAGTCATGTATTAAACGCAGCACTATGTATAAAAAATATATGTAAAGGGAATTACAATTTATACACTTTTGGAAAAATTCATTAAAAATTTTTTTTTAATAAATTCGCATTCAATTCGCATTGAAAGATACTAAAACTTAATATGTTTGGTGTTTTCTTATTTTCGTTTATAAAGGTAATTAAATACAACACGTAGTATAATTAGCCCTTTTTTAAATGTCATACGAATATTTTTATACATTTTTTTTCTCTTTCTCAAAGAATCTTGGGAAAATTGCGTAATAATGAATGTGTCTGATGTAAATATAAGAAGAAAACTTTATTCAATTATTATTTCAAATTCATTTAATTTTGATTAAGATACAGTTTATATATTTTATTTATGTTGGCTTTTTAATTTTAAATTATAATTATTTTGTGTGTCACTAAGGAATATTTTGTTGTCAAGATAATAACAGTTAATGACATAATCTTGAATAACAAAAATTCAAATTAATTTTATCTAAAGAACAAAATTATTTTTTAATAAACTTAATGACGTCTTTATATATTACAAGACAGTATCCCTCAAGATTTAACATTAAACAACTTGAAAGCTTCGTTAGAAAATTACTCGGATTTTTAACGAGTTGCATTTTAAATAATTAAGTATTGAAATTTTGATAAATTACCATATTAAATTATTTCTTGGAACTTGGACTTTGAACAAATTATTGACTGAGTACCTGGGGGTATATCATAGACAATCTCTGATAGACAGAATATGAGAAACCCAAGGGGGAGAGCTGGATCCCAAAATCTAAAAGCTCATTGAAGGCACCATACAATAATAACAAAAAATACAAACAACATAAGATATATTAGATTAATTTTAAACACGATTACTCAATCGGTAAATCAATTATAACAGATGTAAATTTTTTCATTTATCCTTTTTGGGTGAGCTGATCTAGAGTGTCAGACCAGATAAAATGATCGTTGAGGTTAATTGGATGAAGTAGTCCTCCAATGTTCGTGCCCAGGATGGCTCAGTTGGTAGAGCATTGGCTGCTTCAGCCAATAAATCCCTGGTTCGAATCCTGGCCCGGACTTTTTCCACCCAAAAATGAAAAATGGAAAATTTACATCTGTCATAACATAAGATATAGTTTTAAAAGGATAAGATTAACTGATATAAGGATACAATAAATTAATGAAAAGAAAAGAGAAAAAAGTTGAAGAAGGAAAAAAAACCTATCTATAAAAAAATTATCTTGGAAGGATTACCTTGGGTCGATGTATTTTAGGGAGATGTAGGATTACACGTGGTCTTCTCCAACGATTATTCTCACCCTAATTAAATATTTTGCAAAACAGGATTTGGGAGAGAGGGAATATTGTCAAAAAAATTAACAGCTTGGTTTTTGGTAATGGAACAAAGGGGAGGTACATTCAGATGAGGATGGATGACAGTATTTCTGCTATAACATTGAGAGTGAACAATTCCACGAAGGGTTTTGTTCTGGATCATCTGAATTTTTTGCAGATTGGTTTTAGCCGCTGGGTGCAGATCTGAGTGCAGAAGAAAAATATGGGAAGAAGTACTCTTCTATATAACAGTATCTTATTGCTTCTACTCGTCTTATTACTGTAGAGGAAATGACCATGGTCTTTATTAGCATTCTAGAACTTTTTGAGGGTATAATGGATTTGTTTGCGCCAAGTGAGAGTGCTCATCAAATGAATCATATGGGTTATAAATGGTAGATGGTGCTGCTAGAAGTACCGGAAATTATGGTATCTTGTTAGAGAAATCATAATCACGTGCAAGTATTTTTTTAATTTGAAAGAAATATTATTATTATTATTATTATTATTGTTATTATTATTATTATTATTATTATTATTATTATTATTATTATTATATATTTGCTATTTTATATCTGGCAACAAATTAAAAAAACAACTTTTACTAAAATATGTAAAAAATATTTCTACAAATACTAAAAATTTGATTTTAAAATGGAAATCAACTCTCGAAAAATAAATGAAATTAAGAAAAAAATGAAGTCTGAACACAGGGAGCTGCTACTGTACATCCTTAGAAAAAATGTTATATTCCTATGTATAGTTTTTGCTAGAATAAAACTTTTATTTATTTAAATTTTGTATTCTTCATTTTATCTGTCCCTGAATCAAAGTTAATAGAAATACAAAAGGGAGAAATTTAAAATATTTTTATGTTCAGAAATCTGAGGCGTTTAGGTTAAACCTTTTGTTAAAAGATTTCTTTCAAACATGCTCTTTGTTAGGAAGAAATTAATCTTAGTTATCGGTAAACTTTTTTGCTTTTTGGTATAGCGTGTTTCAACAAACCTTTAGAAAATTGAAAAACAGGTCATAGTATCAACACTTTGAAAAATAAATACAGTTAACAATAAGCTTAAAATCTGAAAAAATAGTTCCTTTCATGTCAAAAATATTCTTCAATATTTCTACAAAAACTTCATCCGTTTTATGAGTCTATATAAAGGTCAAACTTAAAGTTTTCCAGACATAAATAAAATCTTCTTTTTAAAAATTCTGAAACCTTTTCAAATTCAGTGAAAAATAAAGGGATTATTCAATACTTGATTTATCACTTGATAACTTGATCACGTGATTTATCACTTGCCCTGCCTGGGTACCATTTTAACCATGTTCGTTTCAATTCTTAGTTAGCAAGTGATATATCGCGTATTAGATATTCAATAATTTCTAGCGTAATTTAATTGCGGAAAATTAATTAAAAAATCAATTAAATTGCATATGTTTTCACCGATACTGGGTTTGTTTGTATTTAATGTTATGTTTCAGATCTGAAGATTCCTGAAGGCTATTCTCTCTTGTGCTGCAGTGCAACCTTACCAACATATGGGTGTGAAAAATGCCGAACTGTGCATCGTCCTCGTCGCTTAAGGGTGTTCTTAACTGCTCCGCTCAACAAGCGCAAAACGTTTTGACACATTTACAAATTCATTCTTTAACAGAAAGTTATAAAATTGAAATGCTTGACTATGAAAAAGATTTTGAAGCGAACTTATTTTTCCTTTTTATGATAATTAAATTACCTGTCCAGTTCGAAGATATTTCGGCCACGTGATCATCCGTTTTTCTCCTGCTTTTCGACCGATTTTTCTGCTTTCATCCGGAAATGTGCTCAAAAAGTCAACTTTGAAGGCTTCTTATGAAAGATCGATTGTGTTTTAAAAAAAAACAGAAAATTGAGTGCAATTAGACAGTTTCTGAATAACAACACCTGCTTGTTCCATGCATTTCCGGACAAAAATAAATTAAAGCATATGTCACAAAGTTGCCCTTTTTGGATTTAAGAACACATTTAAATGGTAGAGCGCTTGGAGCGCTATATACATCTGTTTCCGGTTTGATTCCCGACTTGGACATTTTTTACCGTGTTGGTTTCTACGTTTAGTTTGCAAGTGATAAATTTCATATTAAATATTCAAGAATTTCCAGCGTAAATTCATTGCTGAAAATTAATTGGAAAATTAATTAAATTGTGTAAGGAGGTTAACTGAAAAATTTACTTGGAAGTAAAGATTTAATTTTATACGAAATATTCTTTTAGAATTCTGTAATGAAGGATTCGTAAAGTAGACAAATATTTTTCTCGCTGCGATTTGCAAGATCTAAAAGGCACACAATGACCACGGAAAGCATAAATGGTTTACATACAAGGTTGGTAAGTGACCCGTTATTTTCCTAATAAAATATCAGTATTTTTTAAAAAATAGTATTGTTAAAACGCGCAAAATTTCACCTTATTTAAGGAGAAATTTTTTATAAGAAAACACTGGTACTGGAGTGTTTCTTTGTCTGTAAATTCTCGGACCCATACAAAGCTTGTATATCTATATTATAAAGTATGTGATGCGAGTTTCTTAAACAATATATGTCAAGCCATCATTTTTATTCAAAATTAGTTTTTCGAATAGCACTGAATAACAGTGACAATTTTGGAAAGATTATTCCGAAAAATTGATGTTGGCAAAATAAGTTGCTTTCGAATATCTATGTAATTTGAGATAACTGTAGCTGTTAATTTTTACTTGGTAGAGCAGCATGTCATATTTCATTCTTTTTCTCAGTCCCTATCTATATCATAAAGGACAAACGTATCTGTGCGTAACGCATACGTCATTTTGCGAATGGCAACACTTTCACATTCTATTCGGTTTTGAAATTTTCGGTATCATAAATTTTATACTTATAATCATCGCACATTTTCAATTTTTACACCATCGTGTAGAGAAAAACATGTAAGGGGAACTGGGGCACATTGATACAATCCCTCTACAGCTCACTGGGTCATTACATGAAGTTTCAAAGCAGCTCTAAAAGATTATACTAGTGTACACAACTACATACACTGTAAAAAAAATCTGTAACCTTAGTAATCTAAATTATCCGAAATCTCTTATGCTTACTAAAATTTTATGTGTACACTGTACAAGAAAATGATGTCAATCTACAAAACTTGTAAGCAAAACTAAAACCATCTGTAACTTTACAAAAGAATTTACTAAAATTTTGGTAACTTTACTAAAATTTTATCTATAATGCTTGTTATCGTTACTTAAAAAGTTCTTGGAATACGATTTCCCAAAAAAATTCTTAGTAACCTTAAAATTTGTTTGATTCAAAGTGCAAATCTGTATCTGTTACATGAATTTTTATTGTTGCCGTTACATAAAAAGTTCTTGGAATACAATTCTACTAGAAAAATTTTTGTAATTGCCCAAATTTTTTTTTACAGTGTACAGAATGCCTTGGCATGATTCAGTAGTTTGATGAAATGAGACGGGTGATTTATTGTTTTTGTACGTCAAAAGTAAATTTGAACTGTACAATTGCAATGGTATTATACAACTGTTCCAGTATTTTCAACCGAAAATAATACTCTCCCTGGCAAGCTGAACAACCTCTTTATCAGTTCCTCATTCTTTATTGTTAGATAAATTATGAAGTGTTGGATTTGAGACTCATTTTATTCAAAATGGCTGTATGAGGCACATTGATACACTCTATGTCGGGGCACATTGATACAACATGAATCCTTTTTTAGTTCATTTTTTCACAGTTCTATATTTTTCATAAATATTTTTATTAGCTTTTCGTCTCATCTAATCGGATATAAAAAAAAAGATAAATATGGTTCATCTATATTTATTTAGGCGATCATCCCATACCTACATAATATTACAGCTAATAAGTCAAATTTTATGAATACCATTATCAGTATTACTCAAAAAAAGCATTTAACGGCGCTCGCGCTTTTATTTAGCATTCGGCATTCAATTCATAAAATGATGTTCTCATATTTTCAGAAAGTCCCCTCTTTTATTACTCGAGGTTATGCGTAAAAAGGGCATAAAAGTATCCTCATCATCATTATGGAAATTGAATGTGAGTCGCCATTATTGTTATATTTCTAGGTATTAAGAGAAGTAGGGCACAAAACATGCGAATGATATATGTAAATTACTTCACATTTGATATAGCATGTAATAAAATTAGATATTATTAGTTATTTCTTTAGTTTTCAAGAAAGACGAGCATCTGTTATTATTTTTATTTTTTCTGTTACATTTGTTTTGCTATTTTCGATCTTAAGTTACAAACTAAAACACGATGATAATAATTTCAAGCAAGATGAAAATATATTCACAAATGCTCCACAAGTGAAAACTAGTCGCTGGGGGCCACCGTGATACTTACCTATCATATATAAGCATATATAATATATGAAAGTAAAACATTTGTAAACTATTTATAAAATGCATTGCAATTCCAAAACAAAATTTAAACGTGTATTTAAATATTTTTATTATGCATAGTAACGTTCTATTAATGAGTTGCTGATGAATCTATTTCGACAAATTATACAACACGCTAAACTACTCAAGTAGTAATGAATTGCAAAAGAGAAACATCCTTATAACAAAAAAATTAATCTTATTAAATAAAAGTTTATTGAGTCGGATTAAGCATCTTATTTCCAATTAAAATATATCTTTGAATTGAAATTCGAATGAAATAAAGGGTCATGAAAAATCGAAGAATGTGGAAAACAGGATTACAGTTACAGATATCTCGGCAACTAATAATTCGATCGACTTCGTTCTCTATGCAAAATTTGTGTTATTTTATTTCCTTTTACAATCGCTCCTTAAATTAAAAAAATTCGAACATTTTTATAAACCTTTCATCAGAACGCATTTTTCGAGAATCGGAAAAAAATAGTTTCGAATAATCGAGGTTACTGATATTCAATAGGCTTTGTCCCATTCTTACATACTAAGTACATACAAAATTTCAAGTCTCTATCTCAATTTGTTCGGGAAATAGAGCGACAGACGGACGGACGGCAAATTTTTTTTTTTCTAAAAGTATGTTTTTCGAAATCTCCAGTGTTCAAAACGTGTAAATACGTCAAAAAAATTTTTTCGATTTTCAAAACGATTGCAAGATTTACCCTATACTACGTATGATGGGTAAATAAATAACGTTTTCAAAATTGCCCTTTCTTCTTCAGATGCAATAAACTATTTGCTACAACCTGAAGCCGTCAACAAATGATAGAGAGAGCTGAGACACAGAAACAGCTGAGATGAAACAGTTAATAAGAATGCAAGAGACAAAGCGAAAAAACAATCATAAGTGGACACAATCAGTTTATTCAACTTTCACCATCTCCAGTTCATTTTAAGGTATCTGACGTTCGGACACATTATTTTTAACTCTAGTTTTCGCACAGTGTAATATAACACAGAATAAAGAAAATTATATATAAAAAATAGAATATGTATGCAACTTTTAAAAGTTTTTTGTCACATTTTAACACTTTTTCATAAAATTCGCCCTGGCTCTAAAAATGTATAAAACAGAAATCTTTTTTCAACATATGGATATTAGACATTCTTGAGTGTAGTGAACTAAAAAATAAAAAATACACGGAAATCTAAAAGAGAGACAGCTTGTAATATATAATTACATTGTAAATTTTAGTAATTTTACATGTAATTCCTGGTAAAAATAGCTATATTTCAGCAAATAAGTCATTGAGAGCTAATGCTTTAGTTCATTCCACTCTGGACATTATCGAAAAGCTACACAAAAAATTCTTGGTTATAGGCTAATAAAATTTTAAGTTATTAAAATTTAAAGAAATAGTCGTGTACATTTTCCGGTGAACATGTAAACAACTGTTCTTGAAATGTTAAATGTCCGTGTTTTTCAGAAAACGTATTTAAAGTTTTAAGTTCTGGATTAACTTAATGTCGTCTGATTTCTTTTAAAGAGCTCTAATTTCATCTATACTAATATTATAAAGAGGAAAAATTTGATTGTTTGTCCGTTTGAATTGAATAGGCTCCGAAACTACTTGACGGATTTGAAAAATTCTTTCTCCGTTGGAAAGCTACACTATTTCCGGTGAACATAGTCTATAGTCGCCGCTTGAAGCAATTTGAGAATTGAAAGTTACCTGACACCCTAGACACATGACAATTACTGAAGCACATATGAAAAACTTAACTATGCAACAAAAAAAAAAAAAAAAAATAGTCCGACTTGATATAAAAGCATGTGTTTTAATTTTTAAAACTATTTAGAAATTATTAAAAAAGGAAAAGAATTGTTGACACGCGAATTATTTAAAATTTTTAAAAAATCACAAAATGATTGTTTTGTATTGATTGTTTTGTCGGACTAAAAGTATCCCTAGCAGCATATAATTCAGTTAAAATTATTAATTTGCAAATAAAAATACTTTTCTAAAATGGGACATAAAATATCACAAACAATGTTACCAAAAAGGAATGTCATTGTAGTTTGGGAGCTCTAAAATATAGAGCTTGGACTTCCTATATCACATGAATTAAGCCGTATGTATACACCGGTTAAAAATGTTCGACAATAGATGCCGTTTGATAGTTAAATTATTAAATTAAGTTCAGAAAATCTGAAACACAGCATTATTTTCTTTAGCTTCGTTTTGTGAGATGTTTGTTATTCGATACAGTTGCAGATTCTCAAAATTTTTAAGACGCCGTTGTAGTAAAAGTTATGAAGTGTTTTGGAACGGTGTCTAGGGGATAAAGAGATAGTCCAGGCGATTTTTTAAATAAAATCTTGGCTTTTAATATTTAAATTTTCTTGACTAAATGTACACAAATATATATAGAAACTGCAGCACACTTATATACATATTTTCAGGATGTGGTTGAAATAGTCTGATATATAAGGAGAGACCGTCTATCCCTCAAGTCTTTCAATCCGGTAAAACTACCGAAACGTCTTGGGCGGGTCCGTCTGACCCTAGTTCTGAGATGCGAGCGGCTTTTTAGACGCACATTCTGCAGGCGAACTCCCGTGAGCATCTGTCCTCTTCCCTAAAAAAAAACTACTTACATCATCACAATTTACCGTTAGTCGCGATGCTAGGATTCTCATCACGAGCCTCCAGATGCTTACTCAGCAATAAAAGGTTCATTGCCGTAGCTGTTGCTAAGTGCCTTGTGAATGGATCCTACATTTGCTCCTATAACAAATTCTGTTAATTATGCATGCAAATGTCATTTACCTAAATTAAGAGGGATAATCCTCAGATCCCCGCTTCATACTTAACCAATAAATACGAAAAAACAAATCATGGAAACGCCTTATTAGAAAAGTACCAAACTTTGAGAAAAGAACGGAACAAGATCAGAAAGAAAAGAACAAAATTTGAAATAAAATCAAATAATTCAGCATGGCGAACCTTTTTATCTAAATTGAGGAAGGGGGAGGGATTAGCCCATGTATCCCAACTCTACGTAACCACGGATCTCCGAAAACTAATTAGGAAAGCGCTTTATGAGAAACAACCTATTAAAACTACTTAGATGTGCCAATCCCATTACTTTCTTCTATCTCATACTTAATTTTTAAATTTTATTTTATATTTTAAATTTTAATATTTCAAAAAATAGTTACGCATGTTAATGCTTCATTAAAATTATTTTAATAATATACCAATTTTGATTTTCATCTTAAATTTCTGCTTCAGTCAATTAATCGGTGTAAAAATTAGTTTTCGTCTCAGCACGAGCCGAGGAAAAATAGAATGATAGGCAGATATTTTTCAAATTAAGGGAGGATCTACTTGCCATTCCTAAAAATAATCTTACACAGAAATTTTAGCTTAGTTCTAAGCAAAACTTCAAACAGTGTATACTTTTGTGTGTACAAAAGTATATACCCAAAAGTTTATATTTATCAAAAAAATTATACTTTTTTATTGTAAAATCATGAAAATGGCACACACATCGTGATTATAGTGCCCCCTTCTAGCGGATTTTTTTTCCAATTCAGGGCGGACCTACTAGCCATAGCCAAACAGTTGCGCAAAAAATTTCATTCAATTTTATACCTAACTTAATACACTTTTGGATGGTGCAATATTGAAAATTGCACAAAAATCGCCATTGCAGCCCCTCCTTCCGGCGGAATTATTTCAAATTGAGGGAAGACCTACTAACTATAGTCATACATTTACACAAAAAATTGGTCCAATTCGATGCACAATTTTCGAAAAACTTTTTTAATCACTTAATTGATTTAAATGCACGATGTACAGGCAAGAAGAGTTGGCTTGATCCATCACTTAAAGCTTTTTGACACCACTAGTTTTTTTTTATATATATATACAGTTTTATACGATTTAATGGAAGGAATAATTATGTAAAATATTATGATTTTTTAATTTAAAAGAGCGATGTTCATCCCACATTTTCAATTTATTGTACGTAAAAAGAGAATCAGCTAACCAGTCACAAATTTGAATACAATTTATTTCTGATAAAAATGTGAAAAGTCAATGCTTATTAAAAAAATGTTTTTCTTTAAAAGTATAATAGATATTATTCGATCATAAATATTGTTTTAAAGCTCTTTCCATCTAACAAATTCAACATGTCGATTGAGATTTCACACTGAAAAATTAGCCGAAAAGCTCATGTTCGTATGAAAACTAGAGTAATGTCTGAATTTCGACAGCTTTTTTCCCACCAGCGTCATCTGTTGGCCGAAATTCGAGCTATTTTAAGAAAGTGCATTTCTGAAAATTTATTCATTTTCTGATAATAATACAGCAAACCGCGCATTTCTATCTCAACCCTTTTTTTTTTTTTACATTTAAAATAGGTCAGTCATTTCCTGGACACCCTGTAATTAAAAAGGCAATAAAATAACAAATATACTAAATATAAATAACTTAAACATAGATAACTCTGAAATGGAAACCAAATTTCATCTTTTTGGGAATATTTCTTAAATTCCTAAGGATATGGTTACTTAAATCGGTTAAAATTTTCTTGTTTATCTGTGTTATCGTTATAATTATTTTGGTTTCCATTCTACTTTAAAATCCGCACTCCTGTAGTGTTGCCACCAGTGTGACAGACATTTTTTCTTTTACAAATTTTGAATTCAGGCCTCAAAAATTTAATTAGTAATTTTCTGTTACTTTATTTATGAATAATAAATCATCCTGTACAGAAATAATATTATAACGTAAGCTGTGTACACGATAACACTCAAAGGGCTAAAGATAAGGATTGGAGCTACATTATAAATTTAACAAAATACTTATTTATTTTTTTTAATTTTCAATGTATTATTTTCTTAAAGTGCTATTACACGTGTCGTGCTGCAGGGGTCAAATTCCAGGCGTCTCCATGTTATCCTATGAGACCAGGGGAGTCGCTTGGTTAGCGCGCGACTCTTGTGTCGGAGCGTCTTTGGCGCCTGGAACGAAGCGACTCGCCAGTAAGAGCCAATCAAATGCTTGGAAATCCAAATGATGGTAAAGACTCTTCTCGAACAGCGAATGAAATGCTAAGAACACGAAAAAACACAGGCGATTTTTGTTGCTTGCAATTTTTACGTGTAATAGCACTTTTACATTTCTTAAAAAACGAATGAATGAGTTAAAAATTTAAAATTGTTAGGACTCAAGTTTGAATTTAAACGACAACTTGCTATTCCAATATACGGAATGTGCAACAATATTTTGAAACTTTTGCACAATAATATAGATAACAGTTAAAGTCTAATTTAAAAAATCTTTCATTTCTCATATACTTTATGAAACACATTTTTTTTTTCAGAATAAGATGAATATTCGGGATGCGAGTTTTATACTTTTTAAAACATTAAGTACAACTTTGACCATAAAATTAGTGACAGTATCCCTTCCTCCAAATTTATGGAGTAACTAAAATGGGAAATTTACGATGAAATATAGAGATTTATGAAACTAGTCATTGGGGGCCACCGTAATAGTTACCCACCATGAATATGCATAATATAATATATGAAAATAAAACGTGTTAAAACTATTCATACAATGCATTGCAATTCCAAAAAAAATATTTAAACATATATTTAAATATTGTTAATATACATAGTAATGCTCTATTAATGAATTGCTGATGAACTAATTTCCACAAATCATATATAATGCCAAACTACTCGAGTAGTACCGATCCGCGTAAAAGAAACATCCTTATAACTCCAAAAATAATAATCCTATTAACTGACAGTTTACTGCGTTGAATTAAGCTCTTCATTTCCAATTAAAATATATCTCTGAATTGAAATTTGATCGAAGAATGTAGAAAACAGAATTACAAATATCTCGGCAACTCATAATCCGATCAATTTTGTTCTTTATGCAAAATTTGTGTTATTTTATTGCCTTTTACGTACAATTCTTAAAATAAAAAAAAATCGAAAATTCTTATGTACCTTTCATCTGAATGAATTTTTCGAGAGTTCGAAAAAACAGTTCCGGATAATCGAGGTTTTTTATATACAATAGGATTCGTCCCATTTTTAGTTACTAGGTGCATACAAAATTTCAAGTCTCTATCTCAATTTGTTCGTGAGATGGAGCGTTTACAGACACACAGACAGACGGACGGCATTTTTTTTTCTAAAAATATGTTTTTCGGAATCTCCACTATCTGAAACGTGTAAATCCGTCAATTTTTTTTTTCGATTTTCAAAACGATTGCAAGACTCACACTACACTATGTATGATGGGTCATTAAACTGGTCGTTGGGGGCCACCGTAATACTTACCCATCATGGATAGGTATATGAAAATAAAACATGTGAAAACTATTTATACAATGCATTGCAATTACATAAAACAAAATTTAAATAGCGTTAATATACATAGTAATGCTTCATTAAAGAATTGCTGATTACCCATTTCGACAAATTATATAAAACGCCAAACTACTCAAGTAGTACCGAACTGCGTAAAAGAAACATCCTTTATAACTTCAAAAATAATAATTCTATTAACAAACAATTGACTGTGTCGGATTAAGCGTCTCATTTTCAATTAAAATATACCTCTGAATTGAAATTTGAATGAAATACAGGGTCATGAAAAATCGAAGAATGTGGAAAACAGGATTACAAATATCTCGGCAACTAATAATTCGATCAACTTCGTTTTATATGCAAAATGTGTGTTATTTTATTGCCTTTTACGTCCATTCCTTAGAACAAAAAATTTCGGAAATTTTTAGCTACCTTTCATCAGAACGAATTTTTCGAGAGTCCGAAAAAAATAGTTCCGGATAATCGAGTTGCTGATACTAAATAGGCTTTGTCCCATTCTTACATACTAATTACATACAAAATTTCAAGTCTCTATCTCAATTTGTTCGGGAGTTTACAGACAGACAGACAGACGGACGGCAATTTTTTTTTTCTAAAAATATGTTTTTCGGAATTTCCGCTATCTAAAACGTGTAAATCCGTCAAAAATTTTTTTCGATTTTCAAAACGATTGCAAGATTTACCCTATACTACGTATGATGGGTAAGTAAAAGGGAGGGATACCATTTTTGAATCAAATATATATGCATTATATTACTATCAACCATTCTGTTTGGGACAGATAGAAAAGTTCTCCCACAAACTTGATACAAATTTGTGACACCAAACCGCTATAATGATATCACATTACATTATGATAATGTTAATTAAATTTTCACATTATTACGGTGTAATATTACAGTAGTTATATTAGTTTAAATTATAACAATTGTATCCGTTAAATTACTTCGTAAAATTGGTGGAACCAAGCTGCCATTAGTTTTAAACACTAATTGTACATCAATTTTTTTCAGCGCTTGAATGCACCTTATAAGTGTGTAAACAAGTAAATTAAACAAGTTGGAAATTGCACGTGAAGCGTAGCAAATGAGGTGCGTTCGTACAATAACGAAGTTTTAAAAATGTCACTCTCATATATCAATCTCATAAAATTGTAAATAGTTTATTATAATTAAAATGCACACCAAACAATGTTCTCACTGTACCATTATGTAATGGAATACTTTTGTGTGGCCTTGTAAATCAATAGCAAATGTTCTTTGCAGAGATTATGCAAAATGTATATTATATTATGTAGTTTATAGAGATGCCTATAAATTTTATTATGTTCGAATGAGTGTAACACCATTAAAATGCATTTGAAACATTTTTGCCCCATTGACCGTAATGTAACGGAATGTCCCTGTAATTGATCTATGTATCCGATTTTCATAAAATTTGAAATGACACGGCAAAATTATGTAATAATTATGTATTTTAAATTTCAAACGATTAAAATGCATTTGAAACTTTTATCCCCATTTCCCGTAATGTATCGGATTCCTTTTGATCGTCCCTGTAATTGAACTATGCATCCGATTTTCATAAAATTTGAAATGACTCGACAAAATTATCTAATAATTATATATTTTAAGTTTCAAGCGATTCGGTTGGGTAGTTTTTGAGTTGTTATATGCGGACGGACGGACAGACAGACAGACGGACGGACTGAACGACAACAATAGGTGCTACGTATTTACATAATTACGAACGCACCTAAAAAGGGAAGTAAATAGAAGGAATTCCTTTTCACATTTTTTTAAATCTAAAAATCTCCTTTCGAATTCCTTTTATAGTAACTTAATCTGATCAACATATTCTGAAAACTTAAATTCCGGTGATTTTTCAAATATTTTCTGGCAGCATTCAAAATGTGATAAATTTTCTTTTCTAATTTTTTTTTCTCAAAGAACTAACTTTTCTCTGAATACATGAATATTATCATATAACGTGGTAATAAGATGGAATTTACCTTGAAGTTTAAGATTAAATTGACTGAGATGATTTGTAATGTCAACTGAAGAAGCGAGTTCCTTGATTCATTGTTTATCTTTTAATGTAGTGCACTCTTAATTTTTCGATTCCAGAAAAATAGTGATTTCTTCTAGCAATTCGAAGAATCCCTTTAAAACTTTATGACTGGAAAGTCATCAAAATTTTGTTGTAATAAGGTAAGTCGGTTCATTCACTACCTACATTTCCAAGAAATGAAATGATTCGGCGGTGGTTCAGTCCATGTGAACGAATATAATTAATGATTTTGCTAACATTTTTAAGTGCGTGTCCAATGTTTAGAACTTTCGAACACAACGTTTGCTGATGAATATTGCAATGGAAATGATAGAAATGTGTATTTTCCTTTTGCTTGCATTCCTTTTTTAGTTTTGCAACCGCTCCTTTAATGGTACCAGCCATTGCAGAAGCACCATGAATTGCAATGCAAACAAGCTTTTTTAGAGACAAATTGTATTCATTCAACCTTTTCATAAGAGAGTCGAAAATATCTTTTCCGGTGGTGCTATCATGCATCGATATAATTTCTAGAAGCTCTTCACTTACTTTTAAATTCAATTCGCTTCCCTTGTATTGCAGAAGCACCATGCATTGCAACTCATGGTGCTTCTGCAATGGCTGGTGCCATTAAAGGAGCGGTTACAAAACTAAAAAAGGAATACAAGAATAGAAATTGCCAATTTAGCGGTATCCCACACATCCATACTTTCGTCAATTGCGATAGAATAGATTCCAAATGCTATAATTACAGATTTCGGTTGTTTTCTTAATTTCTCTAAGCTATATCATCAATACGATTTGCAACTGTATTTCGCGTTAAACAAATATTTTTGAATTTTTTATTTGCTCCAGACACATTACTTCCACTGCTTCAAATATGCATTCGTAAACAAATTCCCCTTCTGTGAATGGTTTTGATTTGCTTGCAATGAAGTGTGGCAATAAATAACTTGTTTTTACAGCCACTGTATTATCTCATTTGGCTAAGTAAATGTATTTTGTTGGTTTTGAAGTTTCAACACAATTTATCTTCTCTAAGTTTGTCAATATATTTTTCATAAATTACTTTATGGTTGGTGTCGTAATATATTTTAACATTATACTCTTTTCAAACTGCAATAAAGTTTCTATACATTAAACATAAAACTTTGTTTTTGTTTTGAATGTAAAAATATTGCAATTTCCATCTTTCTTGAAATCTTCAATGCTTTTCATTTGAACCTTCTCTAATAATATTGATAAAAAAAATGTCGATCTTAATTTCAAAAATCATTAAATATTTTAAGAAAGCACTATGTTTCATAACAGAAAATGCACTGGAAAATATAAACTGGATTCGATAGAGAACAAACACCTAATACAATTTACTGCTGCAGTACAAATTCTTTTTATAACATACGACTATTGATATTCAAATAGTCCCTCAAAATTTTCCTAATGATCATAACATTTTTCTCATTAATATATCTGAAATAACTTTCAATAAATGTTTGAAACTTTTGATGAGAACATTAAAGTATGAATGCGAAAAATAAATAAAATATCAAGTGATCTATTTTCGTAAGATTTAATTTTATCACAGTTTTTTCAATAATCTGAATTTATTACAATATATATATGTGTGTGAATTACAATATATGAACCTTAAATTCTTCACCAGTAGTCTAAATATCGAAAATTAATTTGGATAGGGGGAAATGACACGGAGCCCCAAAGTTAATTTTTTTCCCCTGACTTCAGTAGGCCGTACGGAGGTAGGCAGACGCCAGTCTACTTGGAGATATTTTGTCTATGTAACTATGAATAAATCAGAATTTCTTTATGTTTAGGTGAAAAACAGTCTGTCTGCGGAAAAACAAAAAGATTCGAGGCTCATTTATAAATTGTGCGATTTACAAGACCACGTTTTTAATATAAACATTATTGCTAAATAAGCAATATTTTTAATGCTACGTACAATAAATAATTTATGATGAATCAAAGTACTAAATTATTTGTAAAATGTAAACAGGAAAATTCTTTTTTCAGAAACCCCATCCTTTTTTTATTATGCGTGCGAATATTCTTGAAACTGAGTAAAAATCACAAATAATGCCAGAGGGTTGGGGGGGGCTGCTAAAAATTGCTCGGCGGGCCACAAGTGTCCCGAGGGCCACGTGTTTGACATACCTGGTCTACACTGTTAAAAAAATTCTGAAATTCACGAACATTTTTTTCCTGAATTTCACAGAAAAGCTCCCTTTTAACAACTAAAGGGTATTTTCCGTTACAAATCATAAAGTTCCATCATATTTCCTGAAAAAAAAAGAAACGGATGAAAATAAAAACAAAAAACGGAGACACTCCGTCGTGTGGGGAGCTCCATGGCCGTGTGGTCAAGGCACCACACTGCTAATCGCCTACGAGCGCATATTGTGGGTTCGAGTCCCATTGGCGCCATGGAATAATGAAACATAAAAATTCCTTTTAAATTACATTTTTCTGTTTATTTTTTTATTTTTTTCTTATTAAAAATCTTTTAATTTATTAGCCGAAAAATAAATAAATAAAGAAATGAATAGTGTACGACAATTTTTAAAAAAAGTCTATATATATATATATAGTGTAAAAAAATTGTTAATAAAAAATTTTTTATTAAAAAAAACAGTGGTTTCAAACAGTGATTTTTTAAATTTAAACTATTTAAAAAATTAAAAATGATTTAAAAAAATAATAAGTATTATGCATCAGTCTAAAATAATCCGTTTACAAACATTCTAAGGAATATATTTGAAAGGAAATCTTTAAAAAGCACAACAGATTTTCCCACTAACTCATAAAAGACATACTTTGGACCGTTTAGCATCAGCAACTTTGGCTCAGTTCGTAAGAATTTGTTCCGCAATCTGAAGGTCCCGAGTTCGGTCCTGAGGATGGCGGGAACTAAATTATCCAAAATAACAATTAAGTAAAATAACATAGCAGCTTAAAATCCCTCGGTGGTTTCGAATTCTTTGAAGATTAATCGGTAAATCATTTTTAAAAATTATATTAAATTATTACTATTATAAATCAAACTTTGTAACGGAAAGTTACTGATTCCTACACCGGAGTTTTCCCTTCTTGTATTTCCCACAACGGAAAATCTACTAACGGAACGGTAAAAGTTCGGCTACATTGCTGCCGGTAGTTTCACCTGGAATTCACAGATTTATTTTTAACAGTGTAGAGCGAGGAATGTTGAAATGTAATAAGCAAGAGGGAAAATGCTTGTTACCGCTTAGTAATAATTTGTTCAAAAAAATATTTTAAGATGTGTAACATTTATTGTTTGTACGAGCATTATTCCATGCAGAAATACTACAAGTCCTCAAGTCTCTTTGTTCTCATCATTTAAAGAAATAGAAGAAAAGTAATAGATATGAATCGGCAGATGTCTTTGTCGTTTATGCCTCCCTTTGTCGGTACCGAATACGAAACCATACAAATCATTATATTGCCGTAGGAAAAGCTTTTCTTTAGAAAAATCTGTATTCATTCCACTTGTGACTACAGACCTCATACGGTCCTTTAAGGACCCCTACGAATCAACGGTAGATGACAGCTATGACAGGTAAAATGAAAGCCAAACACACTTCGATGTTAAAATTTCTGGGGAAAAAAACACGGAAAAAAAGAGAAGCTCTCCATAAATTTACACTAGTTCTAGGTTAAATGAATTTGATTGATTTTCTCATTCATCATTTTAGGCTAGTTCCATGAGTTTTGTAGTGTAAGTCACATTACCTTATAATTGCTATGCTTGTTTGCCGCCGTTATTTTCGAAAAGTCTGCTTAGCCTTATTCAATAATGAGAATGTGCAGATAAAATAAATCGCATTTTTCGTACTAAAATACTGGTAGCCAAAAATCGTAGCATGTGACTTACACTACAAGTACTCATGGAAATAGCCTTTACAGATATTTTCCTTAATTTATATATAAAATTCCCTGAAGGGATTTGCCTGTCTTTATTTAAAAATATTTGTATCGTTGTTACAACTTCAAAGCACACAATTTTGCAATTCTTTTGCAATATAATTAGAACTATTAAGGAAAAAAAATTAGTATTTTTTTTAACTTAGACTAATTTAGTAAGGCAAAAATCATAGAGTAAGGCATCGACATTCACTCTGTCGTTTCTTTCACCATAATCCAGAAGCTTGGTAATATTAAAGATAAATTGAGTAACATTATTTCAAATCTATCATTATTACACTGTAAATGTTTTTTTTTTTTTTTTTTTTTTTTTTTTTTTTTTTTTTTTTTTTTTAAGTTTTAGGTAGATTTTGTATGAAATACTACTTATTGCATTCTCTCCCATGTTGGAATTTCTGAAAATTTTTTGCAGATCTACACCGATCATGACATCTAGACCCCAAAACTACCATCAGTGAAAAAGTTTATCTATCTAGCTAGCTAGCTAGCTAGCTAGCTATTTAAATTTCTTCTAGACACGATAACTTCCATAATTATGCTTAGATCTTCTTAAATTTACATAAAATCAAGGGGCATAAAATCTCGGTCGAGTTCGTTAATGAACAAAATCGGACCAACGGAGTGGAAATAGGGAGGGTTTTTGTGAAAACCGAAAAAACGCGATAACTTCTTAATTAAAAAAGATATCGAATCAGTTTAAAACTTATATTACTTTTTAAAAATGGGCTAAAAGTTTATGCATGACATATTTTGATAAAGTTAAAAATGAGCTCAAGGAGCAAAAAAACAAGGTTTTGGGGAGAAAAAAGAATCATAACTTCGTCAATTCTCAAGACATCAAATCGAAATAAATTTTTCCCAAATGTACTCAACATTATCTAAAACTTTTGCATTTACAAGTTTTTGATAGGACCAACTTTTACCGATAAAAAAAATAAAAACGAAAAGAAAAAGGGGGGAGGAAAAGGAAAAAAATCCATAACTAACTCAATTCTTAAGCCATCAAATATAATTAAATTTATTTTACATCTTCTCAATAATATCTACAACTTTTATACTAACAAGTTTTTCATAGGACGAATTCTTATAGCAAAAACAAATTAAACAAAAGCAGGAGTTGAAGAAAAAACCTTAAATTCAAACTGTTTATATTCTGACTCATTTTTAAATTCATTTTTGATTTTAAACGCATCCACATGGCAGATCATCTTATTTAGAAATTATATAATGCGACGTATTAGCCAGTGTTTTGATAAAGGCAGAATATATTTCAAAAAAGGCTGCTAAAAAGGGTATTTTGAACAGAATTTTCCGAAGTAATAATGATTAAAAAATTGAGGAAGCATAACAAATTGCGTTTTTTCTGAGTCATTTTTAAATTCAATTTTGCTCTCAAACGCATTCAATTGACAGTTATTTGTTATTTAGAAACTGTGTAATGGGTCGTATTAGTCAGTTTTTTTGATAAAGGCTACATATATATTTTCAAAAAGCTGTCAAAGTGGGCACTTCGCACAAAATTTCCCAAAGCGATCTTGATTAAAGGATTGAGAATGCATTCAAATAACAAATTGGTTATTTTATGACTCACTTTTAAATCCAATTTTGATCTCAAATGCATTCAATTGACAGTTATTTGTTATTTAGGAACTGTGTAATGGGCCATATTGGTCTGTTTTTTGATAAAGGCTAAATATATATTTTTAAAAAAAGCTGTCAAAGTGGGCACTTCGCACAAAATTTCCTAAAGCGATCTTGATTAAAGAATTGTGTATGTATTCAAATAACAAACTGGTTAATTTTTGACTCATTTTTAAATTCAATTTTGATCTCAAATGCATTCAATTAACAGTTTTTTGTTATTTAGAACCCATATAATGTGTGTATTCATCAATTTTTTGATAAAGGCTAAATATATTTTTTTAAAAGCTGTCTAAGTGGGCACTTCGCAAAATAAATTCCCAAAGCGATCATGATTAAAGAATTGAGGATGCACAAATGATGACAAAAATGAGGAAATAACACACAAAGATGAGGAAATAACAAATTGGTTATTTTATGACTCATTTTTAAATTCAATTTTACTCTCAAACGCATTCAATTGACAGTTATTTGTTATTTAGGAAATGTGTAATGGGCCGTATTGGTCAGTTTTTTGATAAAGACTATATATATATATAAAAAAAAAGCTGTCAAAGTGGGCACTTCGCACAAAATTTCCTAAAGCGATCTTGATTAAAGAATTGTGGATGTATTCAAATAACTAATTGATTATTTCATGACTCATTTTTAAATTCAATTTTGATCTCAAATGCATTCAATTGACCGTTTTTTTTTTTTTTTTTTTTTTTTTTTTTTTTTTTTTTGTATTTAGGAATTATATAATGTGCGTATTGGTCGATTTTTTAATAAAATCAGAATATATTTCAAAATATGTTTTCAAAATGGGCATTTGAGCCGAATTTCGTTTAAAATGATTTTGATAAAATCAGTTCTTACAGAAAAATGAAATTTAAAAATTTTTCAAAAGCGGCCAAATAAAGTACTTAAACTAGGTTTATCGCTAATCATATTTTATTTTTTGTTATTGATATGAAAACTCTTCGAAATCCACCTCCGCCTGTAGGCCAAGCAGACAGGAATTTTTTATACGTTTTATTATGCACAGTATGCGCAGTAATTTAAATACAGTTATATGAATTTTAATTTTTACATTAGTAAACAAGGTAAATTCTGCACTGTTTCTTTTCTTAACTTCAATTATATTAATATTTCAATTTAAATACACTATAAAAAATACATTAATCTTTAAAAACATACTGTGCAAAATGAATAAACTTATAAAAATGTAAAAAAAAAATCACTTTCAAATAAAAAATTGTATTTTTCTGTTCATTTTTCTCATATTTCTTACAATTTTTCTTTTTTTTCTTTTTTTCTTTGCTTTTTTTTTTTTTTAGAGATTTTTTTATTAGAGCATTAAAAACTAAATATTCCGCGACTTTCGAATTTTTAACATTATTGTTCTGGGAAAATTAATTATATTCAATTTTTTAAATAAAAATATCCATTGATTTTAATTTATTGCTTAAACAAGTTTTAAAAATAAAATTGATTTAAAAAAAATAGGTATTATGTATAGGTTTAAAAATAAATTAAAATAAACCGTTTACGAATTTTCGAACGAATATATTTGAAACGAAATCTTTGAAAAGCATAAGTATAATAGATTTTCCCCGCTGAATTATAAAGATATACTTTGTTCTCAACATCAATAGCTTCTATAGCTCAATCAGTAAGATGTAATCCCACTGTCAACAAGTCTCGGGTTCAAACCCAATACGACTTGGAACGAATTGTGTAAAAATTAAATGCTATTCAAAACTTTCAACTGAAGATTGACTGAAGATTGGGCGATTCTCTAATTTTGAAAACTAAATTAAATTATAATCATTAAAAATAAGTTTACAGAGTCTTTTGCATTTTTAATAATGATCATTTACAGTGGCTCTTATAAATTTACCGAATAACTTTTCTGCTATTTAATGGTTATATTCTCGTTTTTCTAATATCTGTCATTTTACATAAGACCTAAAAAAAATGGATAACCCATAGATTATCTGTAATTTCACAGAACAAAATTTATCGAGATGCAGTCCGAAAAAAAAATCAGGAAATAAACTACTGTTCAAAAATACGCGATTTTTTGAAAAGTTAGTTTACGAAGAGTAATTTTTTATAAATTACAGAGATTCTGTTAAATATCAGATAAGTATTCCGGTAAATTTTCAAGAGATTCTGTAAATTAAGATCGTTAAAATACAAAAAACTCAACTCTGTAAATTTAATGATGATAATTTAATTTAGTTTTTTTTAATTAGCGAATCGCTCAACCTACAGTGAGTTTCAAAGAACTTGAATTTTCCAAGTGAAAGTATACTGCTGTATCATTTAACTTCAACACAATTTGTTTCCGGCCGTACTGTGGGCCCCACCAGTGGTCGAGAGGTTCTGACCTCAAACTGGTAGACGGTGGGTGCTGGGTTCGAACCCAATCGCGACCGTCGGCCTAACCGTTCGGAGTTTTCCATGGGTTTTTTTTCGAAACTTGCGTAAATACGGGTTAGGTTCCCTTAGAAAGACCCCCACGGAGGCCACCCCACCCCTTAGGACCTATATACCACAGCGTAGATACTTGGCCGACATACATACAAACAAACAAACAAACCGGCCGTGCTGTGAATTGAACCCGATATCTCTTGACAGTGAGTAAATACCTTACTGGCTGAGCTATAGAAGCTACTGCTTTTGAGTATAAACTATGTCTTACGTGATTCAGCGGGAAAAAATCCCCACTGAATCTGATAAGATGATTTTTCCCTTTCTAAATTATTCTGTTTTAAAGAAATCTTTAAACTTTTTTTAAAAAATATTTCCAATAACATTGCAAAAATCTTTTTTAAATGTGTATTTTGAATTACAATATTTAACAAAGACAAAAATATCTTTCAATAAAGACATGGAAATCACGACAGGGAATAAAATAAGGGAAATGTGTGTAAAATGATGACCCAGACACTCAATCGAATACATTTAACCGAGAACTAATGTAAATTTACAGAGAGTTTCGCTTTTCTTCTGTATATTTACAAAAAAAAATTAACAGTATATGCTTTCTTCTAGTATTAATTTCAGTCTAAATTTTAAAAATATGAAAATATGAAAATATTCAATAAACCAACGTAAATTTTCTATCACCTTGCATTACACTGCATTTTCCTTCTTATGTATATGATGCAGGTGGGATAAGTGTTTATTAAAATGGAATTATTAACAAACAAGTAAATGAGGGAATCATAATTGAAAAGCAAAAATGTATTAACAACTATATTTCCTACTTAAAGTGCACAAGCATGCTGGTATATGTGCAGATATTAGATAATTAATGAGCTGAAAAATTAGCAATAAAAATCTTGTGCTAGGCATCGATCATAGTAACATCATTTCACACACTATAATGATAACAATGAACAATTAATATACAAATATTAATTTCAGCATGATTACATGAATAGAATTTAATTTATAGAAAATCAAAACCAAAATTCTTATAATCTATTGGGTGAGTGCAAAAGTTCGTGCGGAGGTGCAATAGATGTCTTTAGAAGTGGCGTAAAGGGTTGTCATTAATACTACCATCTACGTAAGGCAGATCGTTGGAAAGATGACGCGTGCAGCTTTCATTTCAAACTAAAACAAGTTGGAAATTGCACGTGAACGTAGCAAATGAGGTGCGCTCGTACGATAACGAAGTTTTAAAAATATTCAGATGTTGCTGATATAGTAGAGCGTACTCCGGATACAGTATAGTGGTCGAAATCTTTACGTTTCTGTAAATATGCAGGAAGTAATTTTTATTACACCTCAGAAACGTATGTCTTATTCATAAAATGTGAAATAGTTGAATATAATTAAAACACGTAACAAACCATGTTTCCCCGTATAGCATTATATAGTGGAATACTTTTGTGTGGCCCTGTAATTTAATAATAAAAATTCTTTGCATCACAGATTGTACAGAATGCATATTTTAGTATATATTTCATAGATTCATGTCAATTCCATTATGTTTGAATGAGTGTAACATCATTAAAATGCATATAAAACTTTTTCCCCATTGACCGTAATGTAACGGAATCCTTTTGATTGTCCCTGTAATTCATCTATGCATCCGATTTTCATAACATTTGAAATGACTCGACAAAATTACGCAATAATTATATGTTTTCAATTTCAAACAATTAAAATGCATTTGAAACTTTTTTCCCCATTGACCGTAATGTAACGGAATCCTTTTGAATGTCCCTGTAATTGATCTATGCATCCGATTTTCATAACATTTGAAATGACTCGACAAAATTATGTTATAATTATGTATTTTAAATTTCAAACGATTCGGTTGGGTAGTTTTTGCGTTGTTATATGCGGACAGACAGACAGACGGACAGACGGACGGACTGAGCGACAACAATAGGTGCTACGTATTTACATAATTACGAACGCACCTAAAAAGGATATATAAGTGTGTTGATCCTACATTAATGGTCTTATAGCGAAGCACATCATGATAGATTACGGAAAATGCTTTGTTCTAAAACATTAGTGACTAATGACCCATTTATCACTAACATGACAGTGACTGATTTAGAAACTTCGATTAGAATACTTACGTACAAAAGTATGGATTAAACAAATCATGCTATAGTTACGACCTCCATTGTTGTTCTTTCGCACAAAACAGTCTATCGAAACTTCGCGAACAATGACGCTTTTCAGAAACTCAATGGCAAATCGTCGTGATCAGTGTAACGATTTTGATTGTTAGAATCAACGGACTCCCTTTCTGGTACCCTTTCGGGTCTGAATTTTATTTCAACTTTTAGAAAATTTCATTTTTACGTTAATAACATTAACAGTAGCTTTCCAAATAGATTAATTAGTGTTTAAGTAATACTTCATTGTGTGAAAAATAACGATTAATGTTGTTTTTCATACTATTCTATTCAATTCATATTAATATGATAATAGACTAAGGGAGAATTTTTGGTGATGTTTAGAAAATATTATGTTACAATAAGGACTTTATTACACATCGCTTTATTACATATTATTCTTTTAGGAAAGTAAATTTTATTTTAAATTTAAAGAGTGAAATATATGTTTAAAATAAAATAATCGCAAATGGCGCAAAGATAACTAAGCAAATAATAATAATCATCATTATTACTAAGTACCTAAACATAAATGAGATATAGTAAATGTATAGACATATACTAACAATACTACCTTTTAAATAGTAGCAAAAGTATTTCTTTAAACAAAGTAATAACCCATTAAAAGACATGTACTATTAGTAGTACACCAGACCCGAAGGGGTTAAACGGTAGTTACGAGTTTGAAGTAAATGTGGTGTTATTTTGAGGTGTTTCATTGAATGAACTCATCTTTCGTTTTCATTTTGGATTGCAGTAAGAATGGCATTATAAACATTATAATAACAATACATTGATGACATCTACTCAATCGGTCGCAATTGAAAAGCTTTGTGAAATGATTTGTAAAATAAATAAAAACGTGTTTTTTCAGCATAAAATAATAAAAATGTATGTGATTTATTAAAATGAACGATTTGAAAATGTTATTTTGATTTATTGTATATAAAATGGATTTAAAAAAAAAAATACTTTTTTCCCGGATATTACCGAATTTTTTTGGAAAATTTTATTTATATATTTTTTTCAATAGTAAGCATCATTTTTTCAAAACTGATAATTTTTTTGAACTGATTAAATATGTGAAAAAGAAAAGTTGTTTGTTTAACGACTAAAACTTTTATTCGCCTTAATATTGTGCTTTAAACGAATACATGTGCTTTATATGAAAAATACAAAAATAAAATAGATTTTCAGGTATATATTTAAAACAAAAGAAGTCTGGAAATTACAAATAATTTATTTTTCATGTTATTTATATCGAATATATTTTTATTTTTATCGATAGTTAAGTAGCTTTGTGCTCATCCTCTGATCTACATAATCTTTCTGCCGATGGAGCAATATAAATTTTTAAAAAGAAATTTTTAAATGATATGAATTTTCTTTTTTTTTATTTCGGGGAGGATGAGGAGGAATTTTGTATGCAATTTTCGTAAATCTGATTTCTGAAATCATTTTCAACATTGCACTGATTGCAATGAAATTTTTGAACTTTTAGAGTACGTAAGATTAAAAACAAAAATATATTCTTAAAAATACAGAAAAATCTCTTAATGGCGGATATTTCAGGATAGCGGAATTTGTTCGACAATCTTAGATATCTGCTTTTGTGGTGTTAAAAACAAACAAACACATATGCGTTTTGGATTAAAAAGAGGTTTTGCTAAATAGTGTTGCCCGGAATAAGGGAATGTGTATTAATCGCTACAGCAGACACTCCTGAATGCCGGATACTTCTTTCCAAACTTTTTAAGGCCCCGAATTAGATATACTATTTTTGTAAATCTTATATTTTAAGTTTCTTTCGATTTTGTTTTGATTATAATCAATATTTTGAACTTCGAAAGTAGAATAAGGTTGAAAAGTAAATTTAAAAAATCTAAATACAGCGAAGCCTTTCAATAACGAGCACTTCTAAATTGCTGAATTTTTATGTTATTTGAAACTATTGGTATTTCTGAGGTAAAAAATATATGCTGATGTTGAAAAAGGTGAGCGTTCGTTTAATAAAGTTGTCCATAGGAAGGCTTTGCAGTAAAACACTCCTAAACAGAGAATACAACTGTTTAAGAAAAAAAATTTCTGTTCACAAGATGCACATATTTTAATGTTTTATACACTTTATGGTGTTTCTAAAGGTCGTTTTTTATGAATAACTTTAAGTGTTTTAAACTTGAATTTTAAAATGTATTTATTTTGAGTAATTAATTATTCGTGAGTATAAATAAATATGTAGAAACATTGCGAGCAACAATGCAAGGAAGCGTTTCCTGTAAAAGTGTGCAGGCAGTAATTCAGCTTTTTTTTCTGTGGAAAAAAAAATATTTTATGAAACAGAATGCTTTTAGTGTAGGCTTCCCTTTACGCACAAAATCTTTTAGTTGTTATCAAAAGGAAGATTAGAAACTAAGTGCCTATCTAAGTAAGTTAATATATCCACATTGCACCAAAATGTCCATTTTAAAAATAACTAAGTAGGAATCGGTATAAAAATTTGAACAAGATAATCAAGCCAAAAAGTGAAATCATATTTAGCCATCAGTAAATTAGGGAATAAAAATGCAAACCTACTATTGCAAATCTAACAGATCGCATAACTAAATGACAAGTACATCTTTGCAAGGACATGTGAAATGCTATTAATGGACCACATAATGATTATTGTAGGCAAAATGATCATTGTAGATTATTATTGTTTAAATTCATGTCTGATTTTTTAGATTGCCTAAACAAACTTGTAAGAAATAATCGTTTATCACATATAATATTTATGCAAGAGTACTCTTAAATTAAAAATAAGATTTTTTCAATATTAGTGCTTGACAGAGGAAAATAAAATAAATTTAGAAATTGAATAATTTTAAGTAAAAAATATAACTCGAATTATGGCTTACTCTACACTTTTATTTCAAAAAAAGTACTCATCCGAATTTAGTAGAAATTTTCTAGGCGTCCCCTATTAAGACTTTTTATGGTATTTAGATGAATATATATATGTATGATATTTTGAGATAGGAGCCATTAATATTATTTGCAAGTTTCCCCATGTTATGTCACAGGAGTCAAGGCGAGATAAAAATTGAGTAAAATAATAAACGTAGAAACTTCATTAAATTCCACAATTGCTGCTCCAAAAGATTTATTTAAATACAATCATATGCAGAGGGAAAATGCTCTTTCCTTCCGAAGCAATATTCCATAAAAAACATTGTCTAGCTTTAAAATCGTTCAAACCCGAAAGCATCGAATAAAAGATTCCATCCATCTCTGGGCCTCTTCACTCAAGTCAATAATAAAAAGCTTCTAGAACTTTCTCTAATCTCTAACCATCATTTTCACATGTAAACAGAATTCATGTCCATCGTCGAGATTAATTTCATTCAGACGATAATTTTTAATTTTAAAAATTTATTATTTAACTATTTTATAATCGAACACTGAATTCGATATCCTGCAGACGATATTTTGAAACAAAAAAAGAAAAGAAATGAATTTATTGATGCGAACAAATATCAAAAGTTGAAGGAGAAAAATAAATAAATAAAAATAATATTTTTTGAAAGGTATGGTTTTGGAATAAATTTAATAAGACTTTCTTTAAAAGGGTTGATAAAAACAGGGAAAAATGAGTTTTATTTAGAATATTAAGAAATAAAGTTTAATTAAAAATATTTTTAATTTAGAGCCATCTTTTTAAATTTATGACTATTGGAATAAATGTTTTAAAGACGAATTAAGAATTTATATAGTTTCCATAAAGATTAATAGATTAGATCTAGTAACAGGAATTTAATTTAATAAGTTGAACTAAGTACGGAATATTGTTAAAAGGAAATTAATATGGTGTAAAGGTTAATTTTGGAGAAAAAAAAATTAAATTTGTAATAAGTATATCGTAAAAAAAAGTGATTGAATTTTTATGCATATTTTTTTCTCCCACAAAAGTTTTTTAATGGAATGATTGTGACCCATTTTAACAATAAATATCTCTTTAAATAATTGTTTGATTTAAAAATTGCCTGCATCGGCGTGTTAATCAAACATTTCTCAACAACAATCCCAATTTTTATATTTCTGTATGTAGCACTTTTCTTAATTATTAACGAAGAATGACCTCAGGTCACAAAAAATTCATTGTCAGCGTCAGTGGCAGAGATAGTTACTTATTTTAGAATAGAGAGATAACTTAGCTATAATTTAAATGAAACCTAAAACAATATTCTGTGATAGTTATTGATAGACAAATTAAAACAAATCAAACACATCATTTCAAACCAAAAGAATTCTTAAATAAATTAATTATCCTCATTTTATTTATAGAGTCTGATTAAAATATGCTTTTCATCTAAGAAATGATTACACAAGTTGAGAAAAAAAGATACAATATACGCATGATGATAACTCATGACAAACACCAAATTAACTTTTTTTAACTTTTAAAGGTTAATTTTTCATTCCCTTTTCTCGCAAATATCAAACTTAAAAAAAAAAAAAAATTCAACAAGGCATACGTGTATCTTGCATTCAATTCCACATAAGCTTAAGCCACGCAGAAAATATTCCTAATTATATTATGTTGATGTGACTGAATAAATAGATCCTGATAAAGATAGCATGATAATTAATTTGATGTATAAAGTCAAATAAAACATGTATTCTTTAAATAAGTAACAAATATTTAAAGGTTAATTATTTTTATTTTCTTCTATTTTCAATAGAAGAAAGAATAGTAATCAATTTTTTTGGAGTTTTTGACGGATTGACACGCTTTAAGGATCAGAGAATAAAAAAACATGTTTATACAAAATGTTTGCCTGTGAGTCTGTCTGTTACATAAACTTTGTGGGCGCTCTATCTGAAAACATCATGCACGGAATTTCACAAAACTTTAGATACAGTTAGACTTTGATATAAAAGAAGATCTTATTAGTTTTTGGTGTATACCTCCCAACAGGTGGCACTGTTTTTCTCCCTTTTATATCATTTCTACAATAGTTATACCTCAACAACTAATGAACGTATTTTCATCAAACTTCTGATTCAGTTAGTCTCTGATATAAATTAGTATTCTTTAGTTTTTGGAGTAAATCGCTCAACAGGCGGCGATTCTGTCCAGTTTTTTAAGATTTCTACGATGATTCTATTTCAAGTTCTGACACACAGATTTTCATCCAATTTGAGATTCAGTCAGAGCTTGAAATAATTGTTGCAGATTAGATTTTTATTACCTAACCGGTGATGCTGCTATGTTTCACTTTTGTGGAAGCATTAACGTGTATGAGAGAAAAGAAAGTTTTGGGATTGCCGCATCCGACTGGTTTTAGAATGGAGAAATAACTTAGCGATAATTAAAATCAAATATAAAACGTAATCCGTCATAGTTATTAATAGGCAAATTAAAACAAATAAAACACATCTTTTCAAACCATAAGAATTCTTAATTAAATTAATAATCCTAATTTTATTTATAGAATCTAATTAAAATATTCTTCTCATCTGTGAAATGAATACACAAGTTGAAAAAAGTTATAAAATAAGAATGATAATAAATCACTGCAAATACTAACTCTTTTTAAATATTAAAGGCTAACTTACCATTTCTTTTTCCTCGCAAATAACAAACTTTTTTTTTTTTTACTCTTTAATAAGGCATACGTGTGTCTCTCATTCAATTGCATATAAGCTATGAAGCCAAGCAGAAAATATTCCTAATTATATTATGTTTATGTGACTGAATAAATAGATCGTAATAAAAATAACAGGATGTTTATTCTAAGTCAAATAAAACATGTGCTTTTAGGTAAGTATAATTAGATAATGTTTAAAGGTCAGTTATTTTTTAATTAAGCTAATCTTTTGAATAGTAGATAATGCTATAGTTTTTAAATAACTTTAAATAACATTAAGCTGTATAATGGTAGTTTCTGTTATTAAAATATAAAGTTTTTCAATGGTGATTTCTGTTGCTAGATTTTTAAACTGGACTTGATATATTGATAAAGCGTTTGATGTATGTGTTTTATCTTTACAAAATAATAATAATAATAATAATAAAAAATACTGAATTTATGAAAATTTTCGTTTTTTGATAGATTTACACATTTTAGGGATCAGAGATTCCAAAAAACATGTTTTCATAAAATGTCTGTTTGTGAGTCTGTCAATCAGTCTGTCTCTATGTAAGTCTCTATGTAAAATTATGTGGGTGCTTTATGTCAAGAATTAATGCACAGAACTTCACGAAACTTTAGGTTCAATTAGACCTTTGTATAAATTGGATCTGATTAGTTTTTGGTGTATATTGCCCAAAAGGTTCTCTGCTATATTGAATTTTCTACAATTTTTACAATAGTTGTATCTCAAGAACTTGTGGTCGGATTTTCATAAAATTTTAGATTCCGCTAGTTCTTGATATAATGTGGTTATGATTACGTTTTGGTGTAAAAAGCAGAACAAGTGACGCTGCCATGCGGCATTATCCATGATTATCTTAATAGCTTTACCTGAGGAATTAATGCACAAATTTTCATCAAACTTCAGATTCAGTTAGTCCCTGATATAAATGGGTATTGATTCAACAGCTGGCACTTCTATCCATTTTTGCGATTTTTGTGATAGATTTTTTCTCAAGTACTGACACACGGATTTTCATCCAATTCAGATTCAGTTAGAACTTGAAGTAAGTTGTTGCAGATTAGATTTTGGTCTCAATTACCTAAACGGTGACGCTGTTATGTTTTATTTTTCTGGAAGTATTAACATATATGAGATAGAAGAAAGTTTTAGGATTTCCACATCCGACTGGTTTTTGAATAGAGAGATAACTTAGCTATAATTTAAATGAAATCTAAAACACTATTCCTTGATAATTATTAATAGACAAATTAAGACAAATAAAACACATCACTTCAAACCACAAGAATTCTTATTAAATTAATTAATCTAATTTTTTTTATAGAGCCTGCACTGTTAAAACTAATGGTGACACATTGCACCTTTTAGGGGTGAAAGGCTTGTCTCACTGGTGACACCCCTAGAAGAACCAGAATAGCACCTTTAATTAGGGTGAAAAGATGGCACCCTTAATCAAGAGTGCCCTAAAATAAAAAGTTAATATATAAACTGACTTTTAGCCCTCGAAGTATTCGAACCCACTGACTGCAAGTTCGGCTCTCTAACCACTCGGTCATCGAGCTCACATTCAAAGTCTCCCTGAAATGTTCAAATTAAATTCAAAGGTTGCTTTATATAAAAAAGCTCGCCAAAAGTTAGCCATCCGAAGTTCTAAACGAAATTGGGATAGAGCATAGCGGTGATAGTCATCGCAGGGAGAAATTACTGTAGTTGAAGGGGAAGGATACAAGTCACAGAGCATGCGCAAATAACTAAAGGGTGAAAATTTTCCAACAGTATGCATTGCGCGGCACCCTAATTAGCAAAAATCACCCAGTGAGAAATCAAACGGCACCCCAAACACATTGTCAAGCCCTCGGGTGTCAAATGGTAACTCCTTTTCACCCCTGGGCGCCAAATGCAACCGATTTGTCACCTTATTTTTTAACAGTGTGATTGAGATATTCTTTTCATGATGACATATCCACACAAGTTCTAAAAAAAGTTCCAAAATACTGATGATACTAACTCACTACAAATACTAAATTAACTCTTTTTAAATACTAAAGGTTAAAATTCCATTGTCTTTTCCTCGCAAATATCAAACTTTTTTTTAAATCTTTAACAAGGCATACGTATGTCTCTCATTCTATTCCATATAATCTATTAAACCAAGCAGAAAATATTCCTAATTATGTTATGTGTATATGACTGAATAAATAGATCGTGATAATGATAACGGGATGTTTACTTTATATGAGTAAAAAATATGATAGGTTTCTACATATGTAGGTTTACTTATTTTAAATTAGAATTTAAAACAAGTTGTCATCTTTTAAGACAGTTTATATTCCTACTAAAACTTACAAAAAAATTTTCTTTTCGAAATTAAAACAATTTATAAATAAATGAAAATTTTATGATAAAAATAAAATAAATTTTGTGTTTATGCTTCGTGACAATTTTTATATAGAAGGGCAGGTGAGAGGGGCTAAAACTTTCCCTAATAACAAGAATAACAAAAGCAAAAAATAGAACATTAAATGCAGAATAAATTAATATTTTTTAAAGCTTTTATGTAGAAATCTTGTGAAGAAATTTCGCTTATAAAATAAACACCATTCGTATTTATGAAAATGGATATAATAGTTACAGGGGAAAAAAGTTAAAAAGTGAAACATAATAATAATCTGAAATTTGGATTTTTTTCCCTTTTTTATCATTACAATTTTTTTTTGTGTGTGTGTGTACTTATCGTAGGGTTTAAAGGGAAAAAAGAATCTTATATACGATTAAGCTGAGATTTTTTTTTCTGTCAGTTGTAATTGCAAAAATATTATGTTTTTTCATCTTTCTATTTTGCTTCAAATATCTTACATTTTGATTCATTTCCACTGAAGAAAAAATTCAAACAATTTTAACTCTTTATATTGCAAATTATAAATTTAAAAGACTATCTTTCCAAAACTTTGTTCCTTGCATTATTATGATACATTAATAAACATATACATTTGTAAATAAGATTTTCTTTCAATAATTATGGATAAATACTTGATATGGTATTTAAAAGTGCTGTTCGGCTGTAGCTGTTTGACAAAAACGAGGACTAAAAAAGTTATATCCATTTTTTTTTCGTATTTGAATGCGATTTGTAATGCATAAATCCAGCCAGTATATGTTTATGGTGTATGTGTGACTATATTATGATGTTGTTGCTCTATCATTAGTGAGCATTTCGCAGTCAGAAGAATGTTTTTTTATAGTTGTAATACTATCTTCCGATGGAAAGTACACTTTGAAAGAAATTTCCAACCTTTTAGTTGTAGGAAAATAAATATAATTCATAAAATTGCTAAAAGATATTTTTAGATTTTTTTAATCTAATTTTTAGTTTCTACAATTGTGTTTTGTAAAAGTAGAATACTTATTTTTTCTAATAATAAAAATAACATTTCTTTGCATTCTTATTCATCAATGTCATATATAAATAGCAGTGTAAACATATTTTGTACTCAATTATGTAACCATTTTTTAATGTCTGAATTTATTCAAAAATATGTGTAATAAATAAAATATTACTTTTCCTATAAACATTTTTGCCTTTTGCTATTAATAGATGATTCTCAGTATTGCATTATATTATCCTTTTTATAAAATGTCACTGTTTTTATATATCCAAATATATTAATGATACGTGAAATGAGCATCTTTTAGCGATACAAAATTCGTGTATAATTAAATTACTAGGAATATACATTTAATTACATATATTGTATCTGGAAAAAAATATATTTATGCAAAAGATGCTATATAGAGAAAATAAACATAAATTTTTGCTTACATGTTTTTTATTTCTTGCTTTTTCAATTCTGTTACATACTAAACAACTCAGTTAGTGGAAAAAATGTGTATTTTTGGCTAACTTCGTTATCTACGAAACTTTTTTTTGTCGCATGTGAAATGAGAATGGATGAAATTAGATTTATTTAATTATGTATTCGGACGCCCCTTTATTATAAATGGATTTTTTGATGTCGTATAACAGTTAATTTAACATACCTCTTTAGCTTAGCTTATTTGAACAATACTTTTTAAGGAATAAATATTTTTTTTATTTCGTAGAAAGAAAATTTATAATAAAATTTTTTATAAATTGTTAATTCTAGAGGGCTTACTATGCAATAAACTTATTGTAACTCATTTTTAGATTATTCTCGTGACGATTGGAGAAAATAACTTTTACACTGAAGAATTTTTTATTCGATTCTAGATCCTGTTAATGGGAAAGTTTTGATCTCCTTAGCTATCTATTTCGTAAAAATGCACTGTGTAAAAAAAAGGGGGGGGGGAATTATGTGGATATTGTTATGCCAAACACCTGATTTTTAACGAAAAATTAACAGAAAATTTTCCGCTTTTCTTTCGTAAAAATATAACAATTTCTGGAATTAACGGCAATATTTCCGTTAAAAAGCAGGTATTGTACTGGCTTGCTGACTGCAATTAAAATTGTCCGACTTTTTACAATGTGGATTGCTGAAATTAGTCTATCATATCAAGAAAAGAGTTACTCGAAAACAAAATGTCACAGAATGATTTTCATTTTAAAAATAGCATACTGTGACAAAAAAGTAGAAAAAAAACTATAACTATCAAATTTAGTTTACATATTTCGGCAAAATTGTATTTTATGGAATCAGCTTCTAAGACACAAAGTTATTGCTTAAATCGGTTAAAAATAATCCCAGTACAATAAAATGACATTTCCTGATGCATTTAGATACTTATTTTTATTCGTAAAAGCATGTTACTTGCGGGTATTATTATTAAAATTATTTGAAATCGAAAAGTGTTTTCTTTTTTCCAAAAAAGAAGATATCTTGAGTTTTTTCTGCGCTATCGTGTTTAGAAATTTGTTACACAATGTCACATTAATAGTATTTTTTGAATGATGTCTTTATAAAAAAAAATAGAATAAATTATTTGATCTTAGATTTTTTTTTTTCAGCTCCTAACAATTTCTTACCTTTTTGATAACAAAAATGTGTCAGGTAAGTACCAGGAAATGGCCAGCTTAAACTTAAGAATAACCTTAAATATCAGCTATAAATTACCTTATTAATAACCTTAAATATCAGCTATGAATTACCTCATAAATAATGAATTACCCTATATGAATGACAGCTATGAATTACCTTATATGATATTACCTTTTTAATTACCTAACCTTAAATGTCAAATATGAAAAATAGTGTCAGAGTAAAAATAAATTCGTTTTTTTTTTCTTATAGCTGAGCCAATGAAACAAAGATGTAAACACCTCAATATTGAAGCAATATTCCATATCATTATTACCAGCACAAGCATCATATTACTAATCCTAAAAACAATGGCTTTATTAAATTTGATTTTAGTGTACTATATGTATAGTGGTGGGGAATAAAAAGTAAATATCCCCTACTAACTTTGCGAAAAGTTATCGTATAAGAAAGTTACTGCCACAAAGTGATGGAAAATAAAGTCTACTTTGAAATGATGGATATCGAATTTGCGTAGGGGGGTATCTACATGTTAAAACGAACTCTAACTTTGTTTTTTCATTGTAAGTACCCTTTTCTTGGAAGCATAAATAACAGCAGCATCTAAACTCTTCACTTAGTCTAAAAACAATTTTTCATGCAATTCGTACCACAAGATTCCGAGAAATTAGTTATTTCAAAACGAGCATATTTTAAGGGCTGTATCGAAATTGAAGTTCAGTACTTGATTATTGACCGAGGGAGCCCTATTCTTGATCAACATATCATAAGTACCAATTAAGCAGTCATTGAAAACTGCTAGATTACTGAATAGTATAGGAAGTTTCAAAATTAATAGTGACTTGTATTGTAGATAGGCCCTTAAACCATCATTTTATCGTTTTTTAAGCATAGTTTGAAAACTACTTGGAAGAAAAATTAAACATTTTGGATTTCTATAAAGCAAGACTTAATAAATTCATAAAAAACTGCAGGTTGTAATTAGTATTTTCTGGAATGTTAATTTCATTATTCATATCATAAAAACTGTAAATTCAACATATTTATTTTTCGATATTTTAGTATTATTGTTAGATAAATTAGCTCATTAAGAGTATAATTTCAGGACATATTAATAAAAATCTGAAAATGTAATTTAAACTTAGAAGCACCAAAATTTGAAAGTTTATAATTCAAATACTTATCCTTCATTTGAAATTTGGTGTCTTGGCAGAGTTTGAACCAAAATATTTAAATATATCATTAAAATTGGTTACTGCTATTAAAAAAATTAATTTGGGGTTCAATTTAACCAGTGGATAACCCTCTAGGCAAATTTCATGTACGTCATTAAAATACTTTATTTCTAATCGTTCGATATAAAAAACTTTGTTCTACGCTATTTCGTTAAGGAATTAGAAGCGGGTGTTTACTTTTTTTTCCGAATGTACATTATAGTGCAAATAATGTGACTGTTCTAAATAAATACGAAACTGACCGATTTCCGTTTCATGTGAGAGTCGGCCATTTTCTCAAAAAATGTATTTTGAATAAAACTGCATAAAAGCTTTCAGATAATTATTTTTTTTATTTGTAAATATTTTATATTTTAGTTATCGGTATTCATTTCATTCTTAACAAACAGCTTGTAAAAGAACACTATTATGGTAATATTTATGTCAAAAATCGCTTACCTCTACAGCTTTGAGTAACTTTTTTCCCCTAAATATCAGTTTTTATTTCAAAAATGCATGATCAATATGTGTATCTATATTTTGCTTCGTTTCCAAATATTAATGTTCTTTGTTAGTTATTGCTAACTATCATTTCTACTTTTATTAATATTGTTATAAAAATATAGTGACTTGTTTTTCTGAGTCTATTAATGATATGTGAAATTATGATTTTTTCAAAGATACGAGGTTTTGTGTGAATAATTAAATTACTTGGCATATACCTTCAATTATGTACATTGTATCGAGAAAATATTTATGCATAGAAATCTACATAGAGAAAAAAATGGAAACAATTGCTCACATATTTTTTACTTTTTGCTTATTTAATTTTGTTACAGACTAAATAATTAGGTTAGTGAGGAAAATGTTAATTTTTGGATACCTTCGTTATTTATGAAATTTTTTATTCCATGTTTGGAATGCGTGAAATTAGATTTAGATAATTAGGTATGCCGTTTTCCCATTATAGTAAATGGATTTTTTTATGTTGAATAACAATTAATGTAACACATTTCTTTCGCTTTGATTTCCTGAGAAAAACTCTTTAACCCTTTGCGGCGCAGGGCAAATTCATTGCTTAAGTATTGAAATTAATGACTGACACCGGAATTTGAAAACAACTTTATTTGTAAATAAGAAAATAGTATATTTCAAGCATTCAATAAACCGTAATTTTTTCAAAAAAAATTCCGGTGCCAATGTGGCGTTTGCTAATTAAAATTTAGTGGTATACCTATGAAACCACGAAGGCAAACAATTAATATTTAAGCAAAAGGCCTTGTTCCGGAAGGGTTAAGTTTTTAAAAAATGATTATAGATAATAAATTAAGGAGTGTAGCTTAAGCTCATTTACATAAAATGTGTGCACACATAGATTCAGGGAGTGAGAATATATTGTTTTCTCTTATCATTAATTTTAGTTTTTTATAAGTGTTCTCTTCCGGTAGAATTCTGAGTGTTTAAATCCTTGCTGTCAAGTAGAAATAAAAATTAAAATACTTACGACTGACACATATTGAGACGCTTAACAAATAACAAGTGTTTGTTTAAACGTGAAAGAGTATTTTCTCGTGAAACATTTCTATTTTAATTAGTTTCTGGTCACAAATGTCATGCAAAATGTTTTTCTTTACAATTACATTTGTATTTGTGATCGAAGCTATGTCTTACGGAACTATACAAGCAGTTTATCTTCAAGTTTGCGGTTACATCGATATAATTATGCCAATGAATCTTATCAAAATTTAATTTTAGAAGTAAACATATTTTTATTTGTACCAATTAATGGTATTGTATTTAACACTTTTAAACATTGGTGTAAACAGCTTATGAAATTGCTTTGTCTGTCTGTTCGTTTATCTGGCTTTTATTCGCGTAAATATAGTGAAATTTCAATGGCATGGATACATTTATATACAGGATCATTCAAAAATAATTTAGCGATTACAAACAGCTATAGCTATTAATTCGAAAAGAATTTATAGATAATAATTATACAGTACAAGAGTTCACATTTTTGTTTGGGTAAATATTCTATTTAATTATCATTGTTCACATGGATAACATCTAACTTTTTTTTTTACTTCAACATCAGATACCATATGCATGTGTTGTTGTCACTTTAGAACATTCTATGTGTCAGAATTTCACAATTCTCATTAATGGCATCACAATGCATATAAATGTTCCTGATTTATAAATGTGGTGTGCAAGGATTTATAAATGTTCAATATCTTTTATTAAACATTTAAATTATGAGTTTTAATATTGAATATGACACATTTTCTACATGTTTAGACATTTATGATAAATAATGTCAATATGTATTTCACTAATACATTTTTCGTTATGCTTGAAGTATCCCAATTTTGATATTTTACTTATACTATCTAATATTATTGAAACATGGGTTTTTATGCAAATTTTTTCAAATGCGTTAATTTTCTTCAAAAAATTTTTGATAATCCATCAAGGTATCAATAATAACATATTATATAAAATTATATACTAGATATATTCAATATTATATTCTATAATATATAATTTATTAAAGCAGTTCAATATTACAAATATAGCTTTTAAAAAAAATAAAATTTAAAATTTCTATAACCTTATTATTTTGTATTTAAAATTATTTCATTTATGATATAATATGCATTTTACAATATCCGATAGTTGCTTCCTTTTAAGAACAAAATCTACACTATTATGGAATATTCTCTACATTAAAGTCCATGGTACAATAGAAAAAGAAAGTCACATTTATGTAATGCCAGTTATACAACTTAAAAAATGATCATTTTGTATAATTTAAATGATATACTTCTCGACAAAATAAATATTCATCATTATATAAGTCGTAATAAAAACAATACGAAACAAGCACTTCTAGTAATTTTGAAGGTATTGAACTAATTTCAGCATTTTGTTAATACTAATGGGTATTCAGTTAAAATTTGTACCTTTCATAATTGCAAATTGACTTGCATTTTATTTTATGTAATGTAATAACAATCAAAAATGCAATAAAATCACTGGACAATGATTTATTGCTATTAATAATGCCTTAAAGCTAATCTGAATTGCTATGTTGTAAATTAATTTCGTAAATTCATATTCGCTCTATAGATAACAGTTATACACACTGTGCTTATGTAACAAACTATAAAAATCATAATAAAGCTTATATGAATATTCTTTATCCCTGATAAACAAAATATTTTCTGAAGAAACATTTCAGATAATTAAACTTCATACGATTCCTCGAATAGATCTTTTCAGGCATTCATTAATTTTTCAAGTTGCAATCGCGAAGGATTTTGTTTTACGCAGTTTTGTTCCAAAGCATTGTATTTCTACGGAATCTTATCGAATTTTGTCAGCTGTTAATTAATTCAAGATCTGTACCCTTGTGTAAATATAGTTTTCGACGATTCTTCCTTATTATGTATTTAAGCAATAGCATTTTAAGACATGTGCATTATATTTCTGCACCAATATTCAGTTTATAAAAAGTTTTTTACTGAGCAAATGATAAATATATATTATATTTTGACATTTTATAGCGATTGTTCTTTTATTAACATATTTATTCTCGAAATTGTTTCTGTGTGGAGTGGAAATTTTTGAAATTTTTACATTATGCACAGAATCAATGCAAAATCATTTATTTTGAATCATCCGATTTCGAAATTCCACATTTCCAAAAATAAATCACACAGAATGATAATTAATACATAAATATGAACAGAAAATATGGAAGTTTAGTTTTATATTGTGAAAAATATATTCGCTCGCTTTTCAGAACCAGAAGTGATAATAGCGTCCCCGGAGCAAAGAACTTTTTGTGTGTAAGTTTGTAAATTCCATAACACGGAGCTATCTCATAGTTTCGTCGGTCACAGTATACAAAGTAATATTATATAGTTGACCAGCAGGGTTACGAAACGACATTGCGCTGGCTTGGAAGACAGAATTCTGTATTTTTTGAGCTATTTAAACAATCCACGTGACCTGGGTTAAGTGTATTTTTCAACTGTTTGTTCGACTTTAGCATCTTACAGCTTTATTCTTTTGTCTAAATGGATTAAGGCTCAGGGGTAAACTGAGTTTTAACTCACTTCTTGGCGCGTTTTTTTTTTTTTTTTTTTTTTTTTTTTTTTTTTTTTTTTTTTTGACGCGCGATGACTGCGCCATGCCTTGCTTTCTTTTCCGTTTAGGAGCTGCTCTTCTTGGCAACCCTCGGAGAGATTTCGCTCCTCGACTTGCGCATGTTCCGTTCGTTCTTTCTTTTCTAGTTTTCTTATTGGACGTGAGAGGAGAAACATTTAAAAGTTTCAAGTCTCGCTCCTTCAAATTAATTAAATATCTTGTTTCTCATTAGAGGCCGTTGGATTTCGAAGAGTGTAACATGGAGTGAGTAAATTTTTTGGGGGCAATATACGAGTGATTTTTTTGAATTAGAAACCTTTGTTTTGTATTTATAAGGAAGTATTTTCTACATTTCTATTGTTTATTGAATGCAGAGACCGTGCTTTGTATTTAAAAGTAAGTGTTTTAGGCCTTTCTTTAGTACTTTAGATGTTTTGAATCTTAATGTTATTTAGTTTCATATTATGTAAAAGAAAAACATTATTTGACTTCAAAGCTCAGTATATTTCTTTAGAAAATCTATTAATGATTTCTTTTTTTATTTAAAAAAAGTCTGGTTTTGTTTTTAAAAGAAGGTATGTCTTTTGCGTAGTGTCTCCTGGACTTAAATCCCGCTCCGGGAGACAAAACGCAAAAGTGTGCCAATGTGGCGATATTTTGGAAGCGCGCCAAGAAGGAGGTTAAAACTCAGTCGCGCCGGGCTCAAATATGAGATCAAAACTAGTGGAGCCGTTTCTATCTATTTGACAGAAAATAAAGTTATTGAAGCTTTACACTGATGATTCATTTAAATGGGAAATTCCTAATGGAATTTAAAACATTACTTACACCCTGAACTTCCAACTGCAAACTGGTTAATAAAATCAGTTCATCACATTTTATGGAATATTATCCAATTATATCCATCTAATTATATCTGTTCTTCTTTTACTTTGAGGTCCGATTGTTTCCCACAAGAGTGAAAAAATTAAATTATGAGCCCAGAATAATAAATGCACATGATCCTTACCTTTATATATCTTAAAAATTCGAAAGCTTATTTAAAAATATTTTTCACTTTTAACTAATTTTCAATGTTTTATTTAACAAGCGACAATGTTTTATTTAACAAGTTTTTCTTGTTGGAAATTACACTTTAGAATGGTAGTTTTTCTTTACTATGATTGAAAGTACAATGTTGATATGTGAATAAATGTTCGGTATTATAAAATCAGTTTTACAGAGATTAAAAATCCTCTTAACTATAAGAATTAGCAGAGAAAGGGCATTATTGTTTCACGATATATATATACTGTAATTTTTTTTTTCAATTCTCTTTACAAAAGATTAAACATTTCTGCAGATTAAAGATTTCTTTCATGCAAAAAATGATATGTTTCATTAGTATTGCAGGGAAAGTCAAACCAATTGCAAATAAAATTATTTAATTTTTTTTATCGAAAACAGTAAAGCATGTGAAATATTATTCGTAGAAATACTGCATTTGAACTTAATGTTCCAGAAACCCGCATGAGACAAGATTGTCATGCAGATTATGAAGAAATAATCACCATGAATTAAAAAAGAATGAAGTTTTTGCACTTTTTCCCCTCTTTAAAGCTTTTTTCAAATCAGGAAAAAAATAATTGAAAAGAAAGAATAGAAATATTTAATAAAATTTCTTGTTTACTATGCACATATGTTGAAATAATATGCTTGAGTTTCGAAAACACGATTTATTTATTATCCTATTTTAAAAAATACGTATGAAGAAAAAAAAGATTCATAAAAATGATTAATGGAATTTTAATTTTCCTTCGATATTTTGTGTAAAAAGAATGTAATTCAAAGTGAAATAGAGATGTTTATTGATCATGCATTCAAGGTTGTTATTTTTACACTTCTTCCATTTTTACAAGAATAAAAAATTCAATTTATGAAAACTTTCAACAGACTTGCACATTTTAGAAATTCCTGAACACAATTTGACTGTTTATAGAAAATATCTCTGTATTAGATTGTATGTGTCAAAAATTTTATGGGCGGTCTATCTCAACAACTAATGGCATGGAACTTAACAAAACTTTAGTTTCAGTCATACACTGAAATAAATTTATCGTTATTATTTTTTAGTCTCAATTGATTTACAAATGGTGCTGCCATGATATATATATCAAAATTTCCACAATAGTTCGATATTAAGAACTAAAACAGCGTTTTTTTTATCAAACTTTAACGTCCGACGTCGACAATAGTTGTCGTTGATTAGATTTTAGTGTAAATCATCTAACAAGTAGAGTTACTGTAGGCACCAAAATGCAATTTTAGTATCCTGCGAAATTTTTCAAGATGTTGAAGAGAAACATAGTTTTTAAATATCTATAATTTTAAGTTTATTAAATCATGTTTCCGTTTAAGAAGCTCTATTTGAAAAACTCTAACCCGATTTCATTGTCATTTTATGCACTTTACTCAAAAGAAATTTTGTTATTACATTATATGTTTATGAAGAAGATGTTTTTTTTTCTAAATTTAAAGATTTTCAAAGATATTTTTAAAGTCTCTACAAATAAAAGATATCCTTTCATTCTTTTAAAAGTTTCCTAATTCTTTTATATACATGTATTTCTTTTCGATCTCTGAATATAAATAGCTAGAAAAAAGCCATTTCAAGCAATTTGAATTCCAAGTGTATGTTTATTTTTTTGTGTGGAAACGAATCAGTCAGAAATCATTAATTTTTTTTTATCTAATTTAATTTTTAATAATTTGTAATTTATATGAAAACTTTCTTCTATTAAAAGTTTATTATACATTTTTTCATTTTTCTCAATTTGAATAGCATTGTGTTACATTAGCATTGTGTTACATATACATTATTTTATACCTTTAAATTTAAATAACTTTTTACTTTTAAATAGGGTGGTGCCCGAAAGTTATCAATACAGTTTTGCTATATTTCTTACTGCCTGTGACAATTGCCAAGAGTGAATTGCAGGATAGTCTACAGCCCAGTGAGGACGTGTTTAGTACGATTCAAAAGTTTTGTTTTACTTGCTGTGTTGCTAACGATTTTACTCCGGAAACAAGTGTTCCCGTAATTTTGTCTTCTAGTCTGAGTATTCTCGTTATTCACTATGTCTTTGACGAGTGAAGTGGAGGATGTGGCACCGTCGTGGAGTGGTGGAAATTCATCACTATCCTCCACGACGAGTAGCCCGGTCTACGCCCAAGGCTTGGATTCATCCAAGCGTGCATTCGGCAGCCCTTTTCTGTCGGATATAGGTTGTCAGACAGGGAGCCAGCTGGGACGTGTTGACTTATCTCTTCTGGATATGGTTGACCTCTCGACTGCGTTCACCGATGAATTGCACTCTTTAGGTGCGACAGTCCTCACAGAGTTGAATAAGCTCAAGGGTTTGACTGCCCCCAAGTAAACTTATTTTGGGGAATCTATCTCTCGTATGGAAGATTTCATAGTCTCTCAGCACGATTGGTTTACTCTTCTCAGCGGGAAAGCCTCACAGAAGGGAAGCTCTAGAACTGGTAAGAGAGCATCCAAAGCTGCAAAGCCGAAGACCAGATGACACCCCGAAGGAGGTGGTACCACCCGATAGGTCCTATTCCATTATATTCCCTAGTACTTCGCGAACAGCGCTGCGGACCCCGAGAAGCTAGTGGCCGAAGTTGATAAATCGGACCTGGTCAATAGCCATTCGGCTTCTAAACCGGTCAGGAGTAATTCAGAGATTGTAATCTTTGACGTCGGCATAGATTCTACGGGAGAGGGAATCATAGAAGCCCTGAAACGCCAGAATGCAGTGTTAGAGAACGCTGAGATCACCTTTAAGAAATTCTACGAAAGGAAGAAAGGCGGAATGATGTTGTCTCTTTCGATCTGGAGTCGTATCGGTGACTTGATCGAATGCAGAAACTGAACGTTGGTTGGAATGCATTCTTCTTTTCATGCAGACGGCGTCCTCTCCAGTGCTGAAACTGCTGGAAATATGGCTACATGGCAAGAGATTGCTGCAGCAGGGCATGCTGCAGAAAGTGTGATATTCAGGACCACATACTCAAAGATTGCACCAGCGAATCTGCGTGATCAAATTGTACGAAGGTCATCTCGATTAATTAAGCACATAAGGCTCTACCCACTGACCACGCTGCGGGTTCACAGGAGTGTCACATCTTCCGAAAAGAACTGACGCTGACTGAGAAACGAAATTATGACCGATAGTCCAAAATTTCTTCACCTCAATGTCAACTGCAGTACGGCGGTAATGTACCAGTTAGGGGAGACAGTGCTCTCACAGGGCATTGATGTGATCTCTTTGAACGAGCAGCATGTGAAGGAGGGGAAAACTGTCGGCTTACCCGATGGTTTTTCCGAAGTCATGTCTTCGGAGCGTAGCAGAGCCGCCTTTTGCTTTAGTTCTCGACTGAAGTACTGTGTGGTTCTGAATACCGACGACATAAAGGCTATTCGATGTACAATTTCAGAGGAGGAAGTGTTAATAGTGTCGATTTTATCGAAAGCAGATTTCGAAATTGTTCGAACGTTCTACTTTATATATAAGAGGAGTCTAAGGCCACTTCTGGGCGCGATTCGGACGAAGCGACTATACAAGTTTTTTTCAGGGTTTTCCTTGTATGTAACAAGAATTCGAGTCGCTTCCCTGTAAGTCCTCCCTGAAGGCTGGGTCTGTTGATCAGCGGTGTACTCAGGTAGTTTTTGCTACACTGATTTGCTTGCTCCATTGCTCCCCTCGGTGGCACCCTTATGGGGCGTAGGCGGTGTCTCAGGGCCTGACTAAGGCAGGGGCATGCGGGGCAATTGCCCCGGGCCCCCCAGCTTAAGCCCCCCCCCCAAGGACCGATATAAGTTTTTCATTAATGGAGTGTCAAATGATAAAAAATGGTCAAAAGTGACCAACATAATGTTTTTTTCAATTTTAAGGGTCTCTCTTTTCTTACCCCCTCTGTTTCCGCATCCAATGCCTAAAGGCCTCAAATTTATACCTGTATTCTTGTAATAAAAAAAACCCCTGTATTCTATAATTTCTTAAAGTTGTCTTTCTTCTACTATTATGTATATAGATGTGGATAGTACTTAGTACGAAATTTGTGTACACATACAATAGTTATAAATTTCAGCTTTAGTCACTTCAGTATAATTTACGAAATTTTTTAAAATAGAAGGGGCCCCCCTAAAAATGTTTGCCCCAGGGCCCCCACTGTCTAAGTCGGGCCCTGGGTGTCGTTTAAGTGACTGCCGTTGGTGACCCGTCGAGCTGCGACGCTTGGGTCGTGCGCCTGGTGTCCCTGCATGCCATTCTTGGCCGGGAGCAGGTCGTCACTTGGTTCCTCTTGGATCGGAGATCTCGTAACCTCCCTGTTGGACCGCATGGAGCCGCCCGGCTCTGGATCGGGAAACTTCATAGTTTTATACCTTTAAATTTATAATACTAATCGATATAACTGTCTACAATAATCTCAATAATAATGATAAAAAACATTAACTACGCTACTGTATTAAATATTATGCAACACATAATAATATTTTATATATTTTAATATTTTTCTGCATTTGATTTTTAAAAAAGGGTTAATTTCTATAAAAGATGTGGAGGATGTTTTATTTGTTTTTAAAAAGATCAATGGAGGATAATAAATGTGTTTTAGATATTTTATTATAGCTTACGGGAGATTTTCTTTTGGATTAATATCATAGAAACGAAATAAGAAAATCAGAATCGTTTGACAAAATATTTTCCATCAATTTGTTAAAACAACCCCTTAAGCTATAATCTTATTCTTTTATATTTTGTTACTTGTATATTGTAGTTCAATTTGGAAATAATTTTAGAAACATTTATAAATGAATTAGTGATAGAAAGATGTTTATATATAAATATATATACTCAAAGAGGTATATAGAAGGGGGGTAAAGATGTATAAATAAAATATTAACTAGCAAAAGCCATGCTTTGTTTGGATTCGCGAAGCATTATTTTATAAAACAGATATTTGAAAGTAGCAATATTTTTTTTTATTATTATTTTTGCATCTTTATTAAACAAAAACGTTATTTTATGTTTTGGCGCATTTTAATTTTTTACTTATGATGTAAAACTGGCATAAGATATTTTCGAAGATAACTTTTACAATTTTTTTTTTTAATTTTCAACTAAAAGCTCTTTTAAAGATGTTTTTACAATTTCAAGTAGCCACTGGTGTTTTTTAATTGTTTGAAATATGCATGTTTCCAATCTTTGTAATCAACATCCGATAATCTTTGATAGCTATTTTAGAATAATATATTTGAAGAAAGCTTGAAGAAAGTTACTTCTTCAAAATCCTATTTTCTGGAAAAAACATTTGAAATCTGCTTTCGTTGATACTATGAATTTTCAACTGTAAAACATTTTATTTTAATTTCTTCATTTTTATACATGTTAGCGTATGAGAATTGCTGTAATTTTCTCCGCGTGGGAGAACTGTTTACTTTCTGCGAATGGCAACTCAATTAATGGAATTACCTTTTAACGAAGCGCTCTCTCATTCTCGCAGAGACGTTTTCACGAATAATTATTGTTGTGTTTGCGAACTTATTAAAGTCTTATTTTTCTATAAAATCCTTCTGATTAATGAGTCAATAAATATTATTTAGCCACAATACGACCTTCGCAAAAATATTTATAAAGAGCTTGAACCAACAACTTCACGCAGATCTTTTAATTTTTCATTTATATAACAAATTTAAGAATTAATTTTATTTGTTAACAATTATTTTGTTGCCATTTTACAAAAAAAAAAAAAAAAAAAAAATCCATAATACAATTCTTTTAAAATGTTTAAGTGTCATCTGTGCAAACGATTTTGCGGGATAATGAAAACATGTTTTATTTAATAAATTAATCATGATTCTATCTATAATTATTTACTCCATGATTTAAACTTTTTTTTCTGAAAATATACGCGTTTCATTTTTTATTTATTTGCTAAAATGCTTCCTTATTGGAAATGCATGTAAAATAAATTAATTAAAATAATAATTTTTTTTAACGTTTTACTGTAAAAAAATTATATTCTGCAAATCTACAGATCATAATTTATTTTTGTGTTTAATTTGAAGTTAAAATATTGAATAGTTTTTTTGTAAAGCGTACGACAAATTGTAATTTGAGTGGACTAGTAGAGGATTCGCTTCGCTCATCCTAATAAAAATTACGGTGCGCAACTAAGTTTCTGCGGGGTTTTTTTTTTTTTTTTGAAGAATAAAAAATGTAAAATTTCAAGTGAAATATAAAATTATTATTCTAAAATTTTTCATTCTGTTCTAGCAAGCAAAAAAAAAAAAAAAAAAAAAAAAAAAAAAAAAAATATAATGTACGAATTGAATTAAAAATTGATCTTGTTTGAATTGAAAATGTTTATACTTTCTCACATCTGTAAATATTAACAAACGATCCAAAACTAATTGCCAACTTTAATTTCATAGAAAGGGACAAAAAAAGTAAGCATCTACTTTTCAAACACTTTTGCGCTATAATTTGAAATAAATATTTCGTTGAGCCTATTCTGCATATATTAAATTGCTAGCCTTGGAGATAACTTTTGTGAATAAATACAATTTTCTGATAACTTTATTGAATCTTTAATTAAATTCTCTTATTCTATTGCTATATCCAAGAAATCAATTCATTTTCATTTATGCTGAAAAAGAAGTGTTGTTAATTAAATATCCTGATATATTATGCACATTTTCTAATAAGAAAACTTTCTATTTATTTTAAGAATATAAACTTATTTGAATATAAAGATGACATTAGATTAAGACATGATTTCCTACAGGGTATATATTACCTTAGCGTGTCAAGAAACGCAACTGAATTCAACTAAATATTTTTCAATCGCAACAAGTCTAAATAACTGGCAATTAAGAAAATTCTAATGTTGCTTTCAGGAAGTAAGGTGTAAGTGTGTTTCTGGAAGTATGATTTTTTAAATTTGTTTTGTGGTTTAGGAATACTGAAATACTCAAACAAATGCTTTAAGAATTTGAGATTTTTTTTCAATCAGAATAATAAAATTTGCATTTGACGTATTATTTTAAATTTAGCTTATTCATAATTTCCTATTCAAATTCATAAATATTTTGTTTCATACCAATGTGCATTCTCAGAAGTAACTTTTTCAATTTTGAGTATTCAGTAATCCTTATCCTTGAACTATATTTCGTCATTTTTGATGATCATTTCATATCAAAACCACATGACTTTTAGCTAAACGTAAACTCTCAAACCATTTGAGGGAACTACTTCCTTATTTTTCGCCAGACTCAACGTATTTTAAAGAAACAGTTGCCGTCAGTTGTTTGTTATGGAGTGCACTACTGTATCTTCTCAAATCCTACAATTTTAGCAATCAGGTAATTGGTTGGTTATGTCATTCCTATAATAATTTATTTTAAAACAGTTACATTTTATCATTTTTCAGAATACATTGGAATATAGTTAGTTTTTGTTTCTGCATTAGTTTTTTTTTTTTAGCTATTAAAGCATTCAAAATTGTTCATTGTTATTTTTATTTACTAGTTGTTTGTTGTTTTTCGTTATGTTTTAATACGAAAAGAATAATTTTCCCTTATTCTACAAAATTACTTAAAAAGAAAATTTGGTCAATTACATTTGAAAAATTCAGGATCTCTTTTTCATTTAACAAGTTTTTTTTTCTTTTTTTCAGTCAAATTAAAAAATATATATAATTCATCCCTCTCTACTTTATAAACAGGAGTGTTACAATATTAGCCCCTTACTGAAAGCAATAAAAAATTTCCCAATGTGGGCTTCAAAATCCGTTTTTTAGGAACAAATTAACCAGACTATATTGTAATGATTCAAAGAGCAAGGAAAATTTCTGTGATAAATTATATTAATCAACCATTTTATGATTATTTGTTAACTGTAAGAAAACCATAACAATAAATTAGTATTATTAATAAAAAGAATATTGCCCAGTTAAACTGATGGCATTGAGCTCACAGGCTACGCATACTAATTGTACATTACAGCCTTGTATTTTCAAAGGTTAATTCCATTCGAAAAACAAATTAAAGGAGCAGAAACAGCTCTCCCTTTCCCCTTTTTTATACTTAATCATTGAACCTCCTAAACTATCAAGGGCATGCTTTATTATATAAAAAATCTATATCCAAAATTGAAAGCAAATCGGATAATTCTTGATAAAAACCCATTTAGCATTTATATAATTTAAGAGGAGTTGTCCCCCTCTTTCATACTTAACCATTAAACTTCCAAAACTATTCGGAGATTTGAACGAAATCTGACAATTCTGCTTGTAAAAACCCATTTATATAAATTAAGGGGAGGGGCATTAGAACCCCCGTTCCCCCTGTTTGTACTTATTCAGTGAACACCTAATAACAGTCACGGAATCGCCTCATCAGAATGATCCTATATCTAAATTTTGAACGAAAACTTAATTCTGCATGTAAAACCCATTTATATCAATTAAGGGGAGGGGCATGAGCCCCCCGTTCCCCTTCTTATACATATCAAATGAACTCCAAAAACTAATCAGGGAAGCGCCTTGTCAGGATGTACCTATATACAAAATTTCAAGTGGATCAGATATTATTATCATATATTATAGCGTTACGCACGTACGAACGTACATACAGATCGGACGGGCACATAAGCTTTCAGGCTATGATAGCCTGTGAGCTAAAAACTTGTAAGAATTATAACACTACCGAAAAAATTACAATCTTCCTTATCATATATATTATAAAGCAGAAGTTCTGAAACTTCCACACCAGTGTTTTCAAAAACTACCCGATGGATTTTTTTGCTGATTGTATCATTCGATAGGAAATATTTTTGCGGAGGTTTTTCATTCAAATATACAGGGATAAGTATGATTTTTGGTTATAAATTTTGTATTTTTCGGTTATTTTTGATGAAAGGGTTGCCAGTAGTTATTTTTGGCGAAAATTATCATTACTAAACAAATTAAAAATGATATATCTGTTAGAAATATTACAAACATCTTGCAAATAAAAGCAGTAAATAACTATTGATAATAATAATAATAATTAATAATGATAATAATAATAATAATAATAATAAAGAAAAACCATTTCATGGAGCATGATATTATAAAAAAATATTTATCTTAAAAGAAATATTTGTAACGCTTAAAAAATAAGTTAACTGAAATATTACATTTGATGCAACATTTGGCGACTTATCCTTGCGTTAGAATAAAAAAAAATAACTTGAAAATTTGATTAAATAAATTTTGAACGATATTTATTTTCCTTTTTATTTTTTTTTCTCTTTTTTATCAAATTTCGGTAGTATATAACTTACTCCAGAAAAAGGCAGATCTAATTATAAAAGTAATTGTGAATTATATATTTTTTTCTTTGAGATTTTTTACTTTTGTTGGCAAAGAATTAAGTCAAAAATGCATATGTCTAACATTGGGTCGCAATGATGTTGTTTTTTCCAAAAGAAGATAATTTTTGGTATTCAATTGTAAATTCAATAAATATAAGTTAATATTTTAAAAATTGTAATCAAAAATTTAAATTTTAGATTTAGTGTGAAATTCTGCCACACGTATATATACTGTAAAGTAATGTCATTCTCTTTTAAAAGTTTTTCACCGCAATTTTGAAAATTGTAATCAACATACTTTTTTTGCGCCATTTTGTCAAATTCTCTTCCAGGGAAAATTAGTTTTACAATTTACAAACTGAACAAGGATATCTATGCAATTTATATGAAATTTATGCAATTTCGCGTTATTATTATCGATAAATTCGACATTTTAAAATAAAAATTGCCTGGTGAAAAAAATGGCACAGATGTCATATATGCACCACATTGGCGCGATTGCAACAAAACGTCGATTTTATGTTCATATGGTAGCTCGGCTGTTGTATATTTATTAATAAACTATTTACTCTTATTTATTTTTTTAATGATGTAAATTGTTTTATTTTATAATTATTAACAAAACATTATTTATTTATTTTTATTTCCTTTTTAAAATAATACAAAACAATTAAAAAATATATATGTAACTGATTTTTTAAAACGAAGTTTTCGCCAAATTGGCGTAAAAAAGGAAAAAAAATTGCACAAATGTTGGTGCACATAAGGCATTTGTGCCAAAATATTTTACAAGTCTGTTTTAATTAGCCATTTCTTCTTCAATTTTCTTCATATTTTTCCTGTGTTAGATAATATTTAAAATGATATTGGACTAATTTTCGATAATTGAGCATCGCCAAATAGCATATTTACTATATTATTGAAAGTTTTATTGGCACGGATATTATATATCACCGAGGTAACTAATAGACTTTAAATTGGCATTATATTTTCTGAGATATATTAACCCGACTATTAATATTTATTTATAAATAAAATGCTTATTTATATTATAAATTGTTTAAACTGTTTTGTTATATACTTATTAATTAAACTTTTTTCATAAATTTTTATTACTATTTAAATAATAGAAAATAATTTAAATATACACATGTAACTGGTATTTGAAAACAATGTTTCCGCCAAATTAGCATAAAAAATTATCGCGCAAAACTCGGCGCATATGACAACTTTGCCGTTTTGTTTATGTATTAAGAAGATTTCTAGATCATCAACGAGATCATAGAAAATTTCTCAGATTATTTTATTTGAGATTATTAAATTTATGCTTTTTCATTACGAAACAAACGAAGAAAAGAAAATTTACTACTGATGCAACTACAGACTTAACGACTGCTTGGCGTTATATTTTTAAAAAAATCGAAAAGGCGATTTTTTAATTATTTGTTTACATTTTTTGTTTACATTATTGTAAACATTTTTCCATTTTTATATACGCATCACCTTGGCATGTTTTTTTTAATCTGACATCAGTTTGGCAAACACTGCGTTTTCAAATACCAGTTACATGTTATATTATTTTTAATTATTTTGTATTATTTTAAAAAGGAAACAATAATAAATAAGTGAAGTTTAATTAATAATTATGGAATACAACAATAAAGAAAGAAAAAATTAAAGAAAAGTAAAGAAACAAAGTTTATTAGTAAATAAACAACAACAACCAGATTACCATGCAATCCATAAAATCACAATTTTGTTGCAATCGCACCAACGTGATTCATACATGATACCTAACCAAAATATTATTGGCTATATTATTATTTATATTTTTTATATTATTTGGTACTACTTGATTAACCCATCGACCAAAAAACCGCCGCCAAAATAAAAGATTAAATGTCCATAATGGATGATCGTAAATGCCACATTCATTTGAAATTAAACATGTTACATGCATTTGTTACGTCATTAACTACTTTTTAATTAGACGTTTTATTTGTATTTCTATTAATATTTTCATAATTTATTGATTCTTTGGTTATTTAAAATAAAGGTTATATTCGTTTGTATAATATGGTGAATCGTTTTGCAATATGTATAATTTGGCGAAATTGATCTATGGAATCATAAAGTAGTATCTATTATTTATTAAAATTCTAGATGGATATTTAAGTTGACAGAACTGGCGTCTTTTTCAAGTCTCCGTAGAGGCATTCGCCAAGCTGTCGTTAATTCTGTGTTTTAGCCTTATTATGTATTTTTATTCTGTAGTTATTTTATTATCCCTAATATTTGCAATGTGCAGGAAAAATATTCGGAATATCAATGATATAAAATTTAAAAAAATATATTTGCAATTAATTTATCAATCATTCAGGTTAAAAAAATACTTTAAAATTGGCTAAGAAAAAAATATACAATACCGACAGTAGAATTTTTTTATGATGTTTATGTTGCAGTTTTAATTAACATTAAGCCCTATCAACATAATTTTATTAAAAATTAACTATTAAATACTACTTCATTTCCCCGTCGAAAAAAAAAACTATCGCCAACATATAAGATTAAATGCCAATAATAGATGATTGTAAACTTCACTTTCATTTGACAATAAACACGAAATAAGTCTGATTCATTTGTAACAAATCGTTATAAGCAATACTAATGTTTCACGCCAAAAATCATAATGGAATTGATTACAAGCTGAAGGTTTATTTTTCTACAAAATTTACCATCAAGATTATTCCCGATTTAACAGCTACATATTTGCAACTGCAGGGCTGCCACAGCTGGTGCCACTCTAACTGGCACCACTTTCTTTAAACAGAAATCCTTAACATACACTTAGACAACATTTGCAAGAAAAATTTATTTTGAGATTTATATTAGAAAAATAGTGGTGCGAAAGGAATATAAAAATAGTCGCCTGTGGCATCCCTGCAACTGGTTTTTAAAAATGAAGAGGCAGTGAAACTGATGTAATTTTAATTTTACCCAAATAATTCGGCTTTATCCTCCTCAGTCCTGATGTCGCCTGGAGGCGACACTAAAAATCACCCTTTAAATTAATTTAATTTCTATTAGAATTGTTAAAATTACATATAGACTTTTTTAATAGATGTGTGCATGTTAGAAGAATCAATATACAAACTAATGTATGGTTGGATATGTTTTATAATAATTTTAAACTGGTTTTTGTAGTGCCACGTAAAATTTGTCTCAGGACTGAGGAGGTTAAAACATACCTTTTATGCTTCATTGTTCTAATAAATATATAAGTTAAACACTCTTTTTTACATTTCTGTGCTATGTACTTTGCTGGAACTGACCAAGGTAGATAGAAAACTGTAGTAGAATTGCCAGAAGAGGACGGTTATTAAAAAATGTAATGCAACATGTAACGAGATTGTATTTAGGCTATAGGATCTGCATATAGTGCAAGTTCAGATTCGGGAGTTTAAGAACTAACAAATGATAATGTGCTATTTGAAAATTAATAGAGTTTGATAATCATTGCAAGGATTTCTAACAAAATAATGTGATGAGTAGAGAATATTTTGATTTCTGCTGTCACAACGGTCTCATTTTCATATCAAACTCTCTATAAATGATCAAATAAGAGAGATGGTACCTAATTACCCAAATTTTCTGCAAGGTATACAATAGTGGTATATCGCAATGACATTGGCACTGGCATCGTTTTCAACATTGCGGAAGGGCATTCCAGGCGATGGTCTACACTCCTTTAAAAAAGAAATTTTAAATCACCATTTTGTTTGAATCAAGATTTGTTTGGAAAAATGGACTAGCGCAGCGGGCATAGCCTGCTAGTAAAAATATAAACACACAGTAGAATCCATTATATGCCTTTACAAACCCATCTATTTGAGGACTCTGTGGTGTGATAGGTAAGGCAACAGGCAGCTGGACTGAAGGTCATTAGTGCGAATCCCCATGCTGACATTTTTTCTGTCAATAAATCCAGGTGCTTCTAAGCTGTACGAAAGATGGCACCACCAAACGCTCTTTTGAAGAAATTTGTATCTGTATTTGTATTTGTAAAATTTTGAAGAAACTAATTTCATCTCTATGACAAAATAATCGCTTTGAGCATTTCCCAGAAAACAGTTTTCTCAAAAACGAATAAATTTTCATGAAATCAAAGTACTCATTTCTAAGTGTGTACTGCACAAAAATTGCTTTAGTAAATTGCAATAGTAGCTTTGACAACAATTTTATGTTTAACCGTTAAAAAAGTGCATCTCGGAAAAAATTATATCTTTTAAACGATTTTCATCATCCAGTAGTCACCACGAAATTTCGTTGGGCCTGGTCATTTCTTCGGCATGTGCGATCTTCAACTAAAGAACCAACATACACACCTCACTTTAACACTAGAACCGCGGGAAATTTTACTCAAGTTTTATAAAAATAATTCGCATCAGAATTTTTATTTAAATCTATTTAGCTTATTTATTTTAAATAATTTTTGTGCAGCTTGTATGGAAATTATTTTAAGACTTATCTGGTTCGAATCGACATCTTTTCACTGAGTACGGGTCAAAATGACCCGTCTCCGCGGTTCTAGTGTTAAATCTATTTCTCTGAAGAATATCTGGCTAATGGCGTTCTGCTATTTTTGTCTTTCCTTTGTTTTAAGCAAATTTCATTCATGCAACCCGTTCGTCTCTTTTTTTGGACTGTTTACAGAGCTCGTTTTTTGTGCGTGCATAACGCATATGTACCGTTCTAACGCTCTGTGGAGCTGAGCATTTTTCGAGGAGAAGAAATGTGCGGCAACATTCAAAAAGTTCAAGTTTCTGAAATTATAACCGTAACTATGAGCGCCAGTTCGTTGCCATTCACTGAGTTCCAAACCCATTTCACTGAATATCTAAAATCTTATCACAATTGATTGAACGGGCCGACCGCTTGAAGTCCATATATCATAAAAGGTGTTTTATAACCACCCTGTATATTCTTACGGTTATATCACACTCAGTAAATAAAAAAATTAAATAAAGCAAACGTCTCTCTATCTGCGATAATGTAAATGGACGAGCGCCTAAGAGATTGTGCATTGCATCAGCAAAAAGGCACATTTTACTACGTAAACTATGCGCATGCTCAGAAGTAAAATTTTAATTCAGAATTTTTGCTAATTTATTTTAAAAAATTGAGCAAACAATTACACGATAACAAATCTGTAAGAATATATCTTCCATTTAAATGAAGAATAATGTAATTTGATGAAATATTATTTTTTTCACAGGAAAATGTCGAAAGAAAACTCTTTGCAGATTAACATTGTTTTAAATATACAGAGGCTGTCACTAGAAAGGCAAAAATACAATTTCGTTAATGAAAATTTAAAACAATGTTGTGCTTAATAATTAAATGGAAACGAAATTAAATTAATAGTGAGAAATATTAAAATATTTTGCTTTCCTTAATTTATATGCAAAAATTGTGACATATCATACAATAAAATGCCCCTAAAGTATGTGTATGCTTGAATAGATTTAAATAGTTTCAATAAATGTTTAAATTCTTTTGGATTTAGACAAGATAAATATTAGGATTCCTTGGAGAGATCAGGACTCGGATGGATGATCGAGAAATTGTTTCAATGTGTTTTGCGTGCCTGTTGGAAATCTTTACGAATTTTGCAATAAATGAGGAAGCAGGTGGTAATTCTTAAATCAAGGATAGCTACCCATTTTCAAATAAAATGTGGCAAAATAAAAAAAAGTTAGCTATTGTACACAACTACATACAGAATGTCTTGAGATGATTCATTTGTTTCATGAAATGGGACAAGTGTTTTATTTTTTTATAGGTCAAAAGTAAATTTGAGTTGTACAATTCCAATGGTATTATATAACTGTTACAGTATTTTCAACCAAAAGAATAAGCTCTCTGGTAAGTAAAGCTATTTTTTATCAGTTCCTCATTCTTTATTGTTAGGTAAATTATGAAGTGTTGGATTAGAAACTGATGTTATTCAAAAAGGCTGCATGGGTCACACTGATACAGTCTATGTCGGGGCACATTGATAAGTTTCAATGTGCCTTTTGATAGATACAGAGAACCTAAATCTTTTTCTAATTTATTTTTTATTACCTTTTTATTATTATTTTTTAACATACACTCCTTAACCCAAACATTTCCCGCCAAAAAATTCTAATATTAGTTTCTATTGAAGTGAAATAGCTTCAATTTTTTATATTAGAAAATTTTATAGTATTTTTACAAACCCAAGACGTGCAAACTTACCTAATAGCTAGTGGTAGTAGAATTAAGAAAAGAAAAGGGCAACAGTCTGGCAAATCTTGAATTTCTATCTTCATTTCAGATTCTACAGATAAAAATGTAATTTCAATATGAGAAATGTTAAATAAGAGAAACAAGCTGCAGCACAACAAAGGATAATTATATTATAAACAAAATTATTAACATAATTATCCTTTATATTTTATTTATAAACCGATTTGTAAACAGAAAAACTGGTAATTTTTCATCTTTCTTAAGAAAGAAGATAATGCTGGGGTTGAAGTACCAGATATGACAAAGTTATCACAGCCAACAATCAGACAAGAAACAGCCAGAACATCAAGTCATTATTCATTTAATTTTGATTGCTTTAATATTACTTACAATAAATTGTGAGTGAACTGAATTTCTAATATATATATATATATATATATATTTATAATGATTTGCTAATTAATTTTCTATGAAAAATATGCATTGGTGTTATTTTATCTCCATTTTTCCCAAACGTATAAAAGTGCCTCATAAGGTGTAACAGTCTGCCTCGGGGATGAGGCACAATGATGCAAATGACTTTTTTTTATTTATTTATTTTATTACATGCAAAAGTACTAGATAAAAAACGACTGAACACACATTCTGTAACACACTATACAAGGTTAGCTGACACCGCATGGAAAAATAACTTGAAATTTCTACTTTCTGAATACCAAAAAAATTCTTAGAAAAAAACTGTATCAATGTGCCTCAGTTCCCCTATGCCAGCATTTGAATGAATGGTGGTTTTGGGATCTGGGATTCATTATCGGTGAAAATATACCAACATTTTTCAGAAGTGCTTTCCTCCGGACGGCTGCAAAAGGTTGCTTTTTACAGTTTGTAATTAAACCTATCAAATAATACATTATTCATATAATCGTAAATTTCATATTAAACTTAAATTTAATTTTTAAATATATGTAAATTTTTAAATATATATTTTAAGAAAGCGTTTATATTATAGCGATAATAAAACAAGAGAACACGAAATATTTTTAGAAGTAAATATTATTTATTCCTCAAATGGTGGGCAAAAACGCACTTACTATCTTCAGAGAAATGAGAGATATCTATTCTTGTATTTTTGAATATAAGTTTCTTCAATCTTCCCAATTACAAAATTTCTGCATTCAATAATGAAGAAAAGTGCAAATTGTTAAACAATTACCCTACCAAATTTTGTAATTTGAACTTTCAACTTAATAATCTACAAAACCAAGAGTTATTCTTTTGATTCTTTACTTCGAAAATAAAGTTTCTCCAACTAATGAACCCCTTGGGGAAAGATAATGTTGTGCTCTGAATTACTACTTAAGTTTTAAATGGCAGTTGTCCATAAACAAAGAAAGTAGCTCATTAAACTAATTAACTTAATAATATTATTTTGGAACCAAAGTTTTTCAAATAGGATGAATGCAGTATGAATACAGGATGAATGTAGTAATTAATTAAAATTATTGAGGTGATATATAGAATGTTTTTTTAATAAATTATATAATTCTGATATTAAATATGCATCTATATTTAATATGATATTACCATTTATATAACGTAGTAAACCTTAAATGCACAAAATATGATTTTATAAAACTAACAAAATTTATTTCTTTTATGACAAAAAGAAACAAAACTAAAATAAATTCAAAATAAACTCTTCTTATAGATATAGTTTTAATTAATTCTTGACTTTTTTTTTCGCAATAAAAATTACGTCGAAAATTACTGAATAGTAAATAAGTAACAAACTTGTCAGTCCCTCTTCCCACACACAACAGACACAAAACAAATCGATCCTGAAATGTATATTTACGTTTGAGAATATTTGTTGTACATTGGAATAATGCAAACAACATCTAATAATCTGATGTGAAAAATTTTTTATTTATTTCTACAGTTTTCTACATATTTACATCATATTCTTTCAGGAATTCAAATTAGTCTTTAATTGAAGATCCGTCGTGAGATTCTGAAGCAACATTTTTTATTCTTTGCATCTATTGTCTGAAATATTCTCTCCTTGCTTAATTTTTATCTTTAATTATATTTTACGTACATTTTCTTAAGAATTTTAATATTAAATGATTCTCAAACAAAGAGTATGAAGTAGAAACAATGATTCTCTGGTTTATACTTCATTTAAGTAAATGAAACAACCATTGTGAATAATAAATAAAGTGACTGCGAAAGGTGATTTACGATATTTTAAAAGATAGATGTAACATTAGGTGAACTATGTAATAAATCCTTGATACCCGGATATATAGGTGTATTACATTTTTCCTGTTTGTTATATCCCTTTTTCTCCGCACATACTAAAGTCTAAGATAAATTAAATATTTTTCGAAAGGTTCTTACACATGATATAATACGTGATTTCTGAAAAATCCTTATATATATTATAAATGTGAAAGTGTGTCCGAAAATTGGAATGAACTTGGCTTCAAAACGGATGGATTAATGTCTTTGAATTTTTGTATGTAGGTAAATTATTGCCCTGAAATGAACATAGGCTAATTTTTATTTATTTTATTCAAATATTTTTCTTAATAATTCAATATTTCACTATTTTTCATACAGAATAAATTGAAAAAATTTCCATAATATTTAATTATCTTTCTTTTTTCGTTGCCAAAAAATAAAAAAACCGGAATAATTATTTCTCTTCTGTAATTAATTTTCAACTGAAAGATTTTCACGTGATAAAATAAAATGAAATAAATAAATGGACCCTATACTGTTTTTCGGTTCGAGATTAAAAACCTCAATTTCACCAATTGTGACGTCAGAGGAATACTGTTTTTCTTCTTATATCACGCAAACGATTATATAAAATTTCTTTTAGACTTAGAAGACTTTACAAGAATATAACTTCACACTTTACAAGATTATAAATATTTTAGTAGTTTTTACAGATATTAATCCATAATCAAAATGAACCTTTTTCTTTCTTTCGGTTCGAGGCTATAAAATTCAACTTTTTACCAATTGTGACGTCAGAGGAATACTTTCCATTAATAATTTTAAAAATATCAATGTAACGTCATATATGAAACAAAGTATAAGTTTTCAAGTTTTCATTTTTAATAACACAATGTAATTTTGAGTAAGTGCTAACAAGAGACGACTGTGACGTCACATATCTATACTAATAAAATAACAAATCGCTCTGTCTGCGTGTGTGTGTGTGTGTGTGTGTGTGTGTCTGCGATGGCTAGCAAAATCTATGGGACGTACGAAGCTCAAAATTTTTATGAGAGTAGCCCAATATCTCTCCTGATGCACCTGAGCTTTAGAATTTCGAAATTCTATTTATTAACTGAGTAATTAATTAAATTCCAAAGATCACTCTTATAAAAAATCGCCTTTTTTCTTCTTTTTTTCCCTTCATTTAGTTATGGTTGGTTGGTTGCATAAAATTTTCGCATAAATAATTAAAAAAGCTGGAACAGACCTTTAAAATTCATAGACTGGCAAACTGTCAGTTTAAATGATGATTTTTTATCACAGCGGTTGTAAACCATGGAGGAAAAAGATAGGTGGTGGTGAAGTAAACCGAAAAAGGGTCGCAATATTAAACCATTTATCGCTCAAATTTTAATGTCCCAAACAAAAGCATGTGGAAGGGATTTTGTATTAAGACGAATTGAAAGGAATGAATTACAGCTGAAGCGTATTTTACGAAGTAATAGTAATTTTTTAAAATGGTCTTTTTTCTATTATATCATTTATTTTTAAAAAATGTTTGCTTTTAAAATAATTGGAATTGATATATTCGAAAAAATTAAATGTAAAAATAAAATTAAATAAAATATTGGAAACATTTGATTTGAACTAAAAATTGTATTACTAAAAGTTTTCTTTTTTTTTTTTCAGAACTTTTTAATACTTTATAACGTAGATGAAAAAATGTTTTTAATTTAACAATATATTAATAACTCTATGTCAATATATAAAATATAATTATGAAAACATTCTTTTAAAATCATGCGCGAAAACTTAAATAACAAATATTAGTCTAAAATCTAGATTTCAGAGTGCAGACGATTTTAAGACATTAACGAAAGAATGTTAACTTTTCAAGCAAAATCTTAAATGATGCTTCTATATTGATATTTCAAAGTGACGGCTAGGTTACATTTATGTTATATTTAAGTTACGGTAGGGTAATGTTAAGTCGCAGACAGATTATGGTTATGGTACAAAAATTTACGGTTAGGAATTTGTCCACAGAGTCAACATTACGCATGCTTTGATTAAAAATATACACTTTTGTTAAATGGCTCTGAAATTATAATACTATATACCAATCTTTTATCATCGCGTATCGATTTCATTCACGGTATAGTCGGATTTAAGAGTGATATAATTAGTTGGAAATTCAAAATATTTCACTCGGGATTTCTATGCGAAAAAAATATTTAGTTACGTGATTTAACAGTGATTTTTACGGGTAAATATCAACACTTTAACACGAAACTAACGCAATCGTTGGATACATGTTCCCTCCCGTGTTTCTCATTGCTCATTTTAAGTATTTTTAGAGCTTAATATTAGTTGTTTTTAAAACCGATTTTTCACAAAGTCAGCTGCGACGTATTTCAGACAATGCATATCTACATGCTTCCAGTTAATGATAAAATCATACAAATTTCAAGTTCGTTTAATATTGTTAATACGGACCCGGGCAACGCCGGGCGGGTCAGCTAGTTGAAAATAAAATAAATATCTCTGATATTGCAATGAAATGAGATTGAATTATGATATCAAATGTTATTATTTAAAGAAAATTAAGTTTATCGTCTGAGCGTGGTTAATATTTAATTTTAAAATGAAATAAGTTTTTTTAAAGGTTAAATATTAAACGACTAGAAAATATTAATAATTTATACATATCGTAAATGACGTAATGATCAATGAAAAAACTTTTTATCATTTTAGAAAGTAAGAAAAGCTCAACTAATCAAAAAAAAATATTTTTGTGTGTTAATTCTGAAAATTGTTCAATTCTGAAAATATAAATAAATATCACTTTAAAAATGCATTTTCGGGCTTAAAATCTAAAGATTTAATGTAATTGTGAGAAAATACATTCCCTCAGTCAACATCTCAATTTGGCATAATGTACGAATATTTGGCAAAGTGTACTGGAAACAGGTTTGTAAATGGATATTAATTGCACATTTTTTTTAGCTCTTAAAAAGTAAAAATATGTTGTCACTTTTAAGAATGTTTTTTATAATAAATTTCTATAAATGTTTATGGTATGCAAAGCATATATGTACAAATTATACAAAAATGCCACCTAAAACACAGTTTTGTAGTATATTTTTCCTAACACTGTTTTTTTTTTTTCGTTTTACGGAAACTACCCGCTTTTTGACACTTTCTAACATGGTCTAAAAGTGTTTACGACTTCAACCTGTCTGTATACCGGATGCCGAGTGCCTGGGGTCTGCCGTCTGTCTGTCCGTTTTTCAACTTGGGTAAGTATAGTGGAATTCATACGAAAATAACATACGTTATTGAGATTTACCATAGCATATGCGGCATTGAAAATGGACCAGGTAGCAATTATAGCTGAATCACAGGAGCACTCAAAAGGAAACTTTACATTATGGTCTAAGGCGAAAAAATCATTTGTGGTGTATTTTGATAATGTTACATAATTTTAAATGTAGTGAAATTTACATGCATTTTTAAGGTTCAGAAAAACATGGTTACTATCGAATATGTTAAATGTAGTACTTATAGTGTGCGTACAGGGAGCTCAAAAGTATTTCAATATATTATGGTCTGTGAAGAAAAACCATTTGCAACGTATTTTAATAATGTTATTTTATTAAGGTTATTAATAATATTGAAATTGCACTAAAATAGGATTTCTGTAGAAAATGGGGTGAAAAGATTTAACATTCACTTACAAGATTGCAGAAAAATGTTCGATAATATAATAGTCTACGGAGAAAAAAAATATTCGCAGCGTATTTTAATTGCGTTGCGCTATTTCAAACATGATGAAATTAATATACTGAGATAATCAATACAATGATAAATACTGAAATTTACTACAATAAGCTTGCAGTTAAGTATCATTTGCATCGCATTTGTTGTTCATTTACAGAGACGCATAAAAGATTTTTTATCTGTGTCCAGATCTCAGATATTGTGTCCAAAGTATGGTCTATTAGAAAAGATTACTGAAGAGCTTTTTCAATTATCGTATGTATTTGGAAAACTAATGCATCCTGAAGTTCAGCTACATTTGATATAATAAGAGATGTTTGTAGAATTTAAATAAATCATGTATCGGACTATACAATAAACTGGATTGGTCACCAGTGCAATAGCGATTCCCGGAAATATGAATTCAATAATTTGAATCGGGTTTTTTTGCTTGAATAATTTAAGCTAAATATACGATCGTATACATATTTGCACGTAATATACAGGACTGTAAAAAAGAATTCAAGTAAGTTTCTGTCTATAATTAGGAATTGCTAAAGGTGAATTTTAATATTCGTTATACTTTTTCTCACTAAGCAAAATTTTAACATTGTATTTAGAATATTTACAAACACATAGATCATATACTCAGCTGCAGAAGAGAATGTCCCGGTGAAGTTATGCATTATGGAAATATTGGATATTTTTTTTATTACCTAGGTTTAACACATGATTTTTCTTTCTTTGATATGAAATTCTGAAATCCACTATAAAATGATTTCTGTACAATTGGGGTGCGTTACAGTTGTTCTACAGTATAAGTAATTACAATTTCATTTTCGCGATTGTTCATATTATCTAACACATTTTCCTGTTATTTGACTGAGTTCTTTAAGTCCCCTATAAAAAAACTACTGCATAGCCTTCTATAATATAAATGTTATATCTATTTTAAATTATTGTTAATGAACCGTTTTGTTTAATTAAAGCGTTTATCTTTTTTTTTAATGCTACGTGAACGACGTCACGGGTAACAGCTAGTAAGTAAATAAATGAATGAATTTACAAATAAAAAAATACAAAGAGAATATTAGAAAATATGAAAGATAGCAGCGAAATAAGTATGAAAGAAAAATGTCTTGCATTTTTTTATTTTATTTAATTAATGTATTCTTCTGCATATGGAAAAGTATGGAATTTTTCTTAATTTGTAAAAATTATTAATAGATCTTATTAATATTCTACATTTCATAACCTTGCGCGACTAAATTATACATTTACGATTTATCGAATAAAAACATTTATCTAAACTTTTTAAGTCGGAAATGCGAATAGTTTGTCAATAATAATTCATTATTAATTCTGTTCATACTGAAAAATAATCATGCGTATAATGTACATGTTAACATTAAAACATATAGTTTTTCTTATGAAAAAAGAAGTATTTCTTCGGGAAAGTGGGAGAAATTTACTTTTTTTTAATATAGCTTTCTTCTATCTTCCAAATCACGAAAATTCTGCTTTCGATAACAATGAAATGTGCAAATTGCTAAACAATTACCCTAGAAAATTTTGAAATTTGAACATTCAACTTAATTCACTACAAAACCAAAGAGATATTCTTGCATTTCAATAAAGTTTCTCTACCTAATGACCCTCTTGGGAAAGAAATGTGCTCTAAATTGCAACTTAAATTTAAAATGGCGCTCTTCAATAAACATAGAAAATAGCTCATTAAACTAATTAACTTAACAATATCATTTTTAGGGCCAAATAATTTCAAATGTGTTTAATTTTTTTTTTTTTTGACTTTCTTTGCTAATAATATGGTTAACTATACATCAAAAGAAAAAAATCATAATTTTAACTTAATAAAAAATATTTTAAAATATTTGCCATTAAACGTATCATTAAACAACATACTCGGATTGTGTGTAAATCTCATACAAAATAATTTCTTCTAATAAGTATAATTTCAAATTACATTTTAATTAAATTTTTGCAGTGAAATCACACCCTAAACAAATGAATATTAGATCCATGTTGTTAACAGTGTGTAAACCAACATATACAAAAATGTGCAAGCAAGGAATCGAGCTTGTATCCCTGTAATTGCGGACCATTTTTCTATCATTAAGCTACCAGGACGATACCCGGACAGTTAAAATTTATTATCTAATTTTTTTTTAATTAGATGTAAAAATTGTTCTGTATAAAATTTACTGTTTATAAATTTTAACAGAAAATGAAAAATAATGTATATTACTGCATATTTCCAGAGAAATTAAATAAAATGTTATCTATATTACATTTTAATTTTCTATATACTTTTAAATTTAAAATACGTATTTTTATAAATTTTAAGAAAATATTTTCATTAAGGCGGTAACAAAACAAGTGGACATGCAATATTTATAGACGTACATATTTTTATTCCAAAAATGGTGAGCAAAGGCACACTCACTGCCCTTGAGGAGGTGAAGGGTGGGGGAGGGGTCTACTCTAGTATTTAAAAATAATTTTCTTGAATCTTCCAAATCACAATAAATCTGCTTTCGTTAGTGAAGAAATGGTCAAACTGTTAAACAATTATTCTGACGAATTTTGAAATTTGAACATTCAACTTAATTAGCTACAAAACCAAAAACAGTTATTCTTTCATTCTTTACTTAGATAAAGTTTCTCCAAACAATCAACCCTTTGGAAAAAGATAGGCTGTGCTCTTAATTGCTACTTAAATTTAAAATGGCACTTGTCGATAAACAAGAAAAATAGCTCATTAGACTAATTATCTTAATAATGCTATTTTGGAGCCAAAGATTTTCCAAAGTGTTTTTAAATATTATCAAAATTATTTTATTTAAATACAAATATTAATAAAAAGAATACTGCCCAGTTAAACTGATGGCATTGAGCTCACAGGCTACAAATACTAATTGCACATTAAAGCCTTATATTTTCAAGGGTTAATTCCGTTCGAAAAAAAAATTAAGAAGGGGAAACAGCTCTCCCCTTTCCTCTTTTTTTTATACTTAATCATTGAACCTCCTATACTATCAAAGACATGCTTTATCATATAAAAAATCTATATCCAAAATTCAGAGCAAATTAGATAATTCTTAATAAAAACCCATTTAGCATTTATATAATTTAAAAGGAGTTATCCCCCTCTTTTATACGTAACCATTAAACTTCCAAAACTATTCAGAGATTTGAACGAAATCTGACAATTCTGCTTGAAAAACCCATTTATATAAATTAAGGGGGGGGGGCATTAGAACCCCTGTTCCCCTTATTTATACTTATTCAATGAACACCTAATAACAGTCACGGAATCGCCTCATCAGAATGATCCTAATCTAAATTTTGAACGAAAATTAATTCTGCATGAAAATCCCATTTATATCAACTAACGGGGGGGGGGCATTAGAGCCCCTGTTCCCCCTATTTATACTTATTCAATGAACACCTAATAACAGTCACGGAATCGCCTCATCAGAATGATCCTAATCTAAATTTTGAACGAAAACTTAATTCTGCATGAAAATCCCATTTATATCAACTAACGGGGGGGGGGCATTAGAACCCCTGTTCCCCCTATTTATACTTATTCAATGAACACCTAATAACAGTCACGGAATCGCCTCATCAGAATGATCCTAATCTAAATTTTGAACGAAAACTTAATTCTCAATTAAAATCCCATTTATATCAACTAACGGGGGGGGGCATTAGAACCCCTGTTCCCCCTATTTATACTTATTCAATGAACAACTAATAACAGTCACTGAATCGCCTCATCAGAATGATCCTAATCTAAATTTTGAACGAAAACTTAATTCTGCATGAAAATCCCATTTATATCAACTAACGGGGGGGGGGGCATTAGAACCCCTGTTCCCCCTATTTATACTTATTCAATGAACACCTAATAACAGCCACGGAATCGCCTCATCAGAATGATCCTAATCTAAATTTTGAACGAAAACTTAATTCTGCATGAAAATCCCATTTATATCAACTAACGGGGGGGGGGGATTAGAACCCCTGTTCCCCCTATTTATACTTATTCAATGAACACCTAATAACAGTCACGGAATCGCCTCATCAGAATGATCCTAATCTAAATTTTGAAAACTTAATTCTGCATGAAAATCCCATTTATATCAACTAACGGGGGGCATGAGCCCCCCGTTCCCCCTCTTATACATATCGAATGAACTCCAAAAACTAATCAGGGAAGCGCCTTATCAGGATATACCTATATACAAAATTTCAAGTGGATCCGATATTTTTATCATGAGTTATCGCGTTACGCACATACGCACATACATACAGAACGGACGGGCAGATAAGCTCTCAGGCTATGATAGCCTGTGAGCTAATAAAATAAATGTTAAAACTAATTAAATCAAACAATTACTCGAATTTTTGTTTTTATCTTAGCAATAAAAAAATTTATTACCTAAATAATAAACTTTACTTACATGTTCGGAAAATAAATGCTTCGAAAATATATTCAATTTATTAATATTTCTTTTAATGAAATCTTTACTGCTTTATTAATCTCACTTTAACGTATATATATATATGTATATTTTACACTGTGGAAAATAATAACTAGTTTTCTATGAAACGTCTATTATAATAATTCAAAAAATATTTCGTGCATAACATAATTTTTTAACTTTAATAAAAGCAAATTTTATCCAAAATTACAAAATTCCTTTCGTTCGCTTGGAAAGAGTTATCGATGCAAGCAGCTAGCTTTCATATAAAAAATTTATACAGTATACTATTATTTGACTTATTTCTCCATATTATTCGATTTCCTTCGAATAATTTGTCATTTCTCTTTTATTATTTATTTTGGAGATTTATTGCCTTCTTTTACGTAAAAATGCATTAATAATTGGGAAGGAGGAGATAACGATGTCATGCTCTTCCCATTTCATTTATTTCAAAGTCATTCCCATTTTACTCAATAATTTAAGTTAGAAAGAAAAACTGTATGTATTATCCATTTTATGTAATTAATGCATTATTCTGACATGATTATTCAAATAATTATATAAAAATGTTAAAAAATTAGTTTTGAAAATTTTAAAGTTTTAAGGGTCTTATGACCCTTTGTTTTCTATATTCTTCTAAATAGACTTCAGACAAAGGGTTTTTTAGCTCACAGGCTATCATAGCCTGAGAGCTTATGTGCCCGTCCGTTCTGTATGTATGTACGTAACGCGATAACTCATGATAAAAATATCCGATCCACTTGAAATTTTGTATGTAGGTATATCCTGACAAGGCGCTTCCCTGATTAGTTTTTGGAGTTCATTCGATATGTATAAGAGGGGGAACGGGGGGCTTCATGCCCCCCGTTAGTTGATATAGATGGGATTTTCATGCAGAATTAAGTTTTTAAAATTTAGATTCGGATCATTCTGATGAGGCGATTCCGTGACTGTTATTGGGTGTTCATTGATTAAGTATAAATAGGGGGAACAGGGGTTCTAATGCCCCCCCTGTTAGTTGATATAAATGGGATTTTCATGCAGAATTAAGTTTTCAAAATTTAGATTAGGATCATTCTGATGAGGCGATTCCGTGACTGTTATTAGGTGTTCATTAGGGTGGAGCGAAAAAAAATTTTTTTTGAAAACCAAAAACGGGTAGGTGCCAAAAGTTGCCTTTATACTAGTACATCAACTGTGCGAAATTTTACCGCTGAAAAAAAATGGCTTGAGTCTGCGCTTTTGCTCCAAAAATCGAAATTTTGGGTAAAATTTGTCATTTTTTGACATATTTTCAAAAAAATAAAAAAAATCCTACAGAGTTGGTTAGTATTTAAAAGTGTTGCTTAGATCTTTATATTTAACTGATTAACATATTTAAACTATAAAGCAATATCTGTAGTCTGTATAATTGGAGCAAATCTGACAACTTTTTGTAAAAAATCAGCGTTAACCTATCTATTGGAGCATACAACGAAATGTTGTTTTGAATGCATTTCTTACGTAGTTGCTTTCAAAACTCTGTGTATATAACTCATAGAGGTGGTTGCATTATCCCACCCGTCTCAACCATCCAATCATCTAGGACCAGTGTTTTATTTATGTATTGAATTGTTATTTTTTTCCCGAAGACGAGTATAAGTTTTCTATATATCAAAGTAATTTATCTCTTCTTTATATTCACTGACTTTGGATGATTTGGATCATGCTAGTGTGACCTACTGCCCGTATATTTTTATACCGTGTATAACAGAAGAGAAGCTGAGCAATGTATTGGGTATGTTCTTAATTGAACTTATTCAGCAGTCTATTATCTTCATTAAAATTTCATGCAATTAGTACATTATGATTGGAAGTTTTGTTATCACAGCATTCTTTCAATCAATTACATTTTATATGCAATGATTTGTCTAAAAATTGATTGTATGAATTTAATTGCTAGTATGTCATCATTTATTGAACCTATTACATTGAATATATGCTGAGAAGCTAGCTGTTTAATATTATAACGATTGTCACAGAGGATTGCAAACAAAATTTGCAAAAACTACTTGCTGTAAAACAACAATATTTCTAACGAAGTTTTAGTATGCTTTATGTCGTTTCCTGTGTTGTTCCGTGGTCTAGTAATTTCTAATAAGATTTTAGATCTATTATTTAGGTGTGTAGTACATTTGGTATAAAACATCCCCCGGTATAAACTTGGATTATACATTTTGTGAGTGAACATATAAACGCTGATTGACAATCTGTGCTTATATAAAGAGGAAAATTTTATTAACTTTATGAGCTGTCTTTTGTTTGAGATGTTCCCCATTATTCCCCATTATTCCCCTTATTCCCCATTCTTTCTGAGAAATAGCTTTCCTTATGAATTAGCTTTGCAATCTCCGACAGAAATTTCTAGTCTGTTCTGAGTATCTTTTTCTCAATTTGAGAAAATAATTTTTCAAAATTATTCTCTATTTTATAAAAAAAAATTGCAACAGGAAGTAAATAGTACGCAGACAAAGATTTTCCTTATTGATCCGGTGAGTCTATGTAGCTTGTAACTTTTTATATCGACTTCTCAAATAATTGACGCAGAGGAAATTCACTGGAGTTGAAGTAGCGAATAATTCAATATTATACACAATTCTAAGCTTACCTCATGCAAAATGGTTCACAATGACAAATAAAATTCTCCTGATTTTAAATGAGCACTTATAGTCGATTAGAATCCGTACATTCCCTCATAAAGTACTATGCATTATAAGTTTATGCCCAGGACATTTCACCATCAAATGTTGTCCGCTCATAAAAAGGGGATCTAAAAGTTAATAGGAAATTACCTAGATACGAAAACACTTAGAAAACGGCATAAAACTAATGCAAAAGAAAAAGTTATTTACAACAGCGGTTGTTTTACACATGGAGAACAAATTTTCATGGCAATTCTCTCTGACGATTACCATCACATGAAACAGCTCGCTTCTCAACATATAAAAAATGCAAAAGTAGAATAAATGATGGCATACTTATAGTTGAAATATCTGAAATCATCTTTGAAGCAAATCATTACGTAAAAAAAAAATACAATTGACTGAAAAAATGTTGGGGTAACAGAACTTCCAATCACTATTCATCAACTGAATGTAAGTTAGATAAATATAATAGATGGCCGAATAGATCTGTTTAATAATATTCCCGTGCATTACTCTGCTTGTCATTTTTTTGTATAAACTGTAAAAATATACATGAAGATAGTTACAGCAGCATGTGGATGCAAAGAACAGATAAACAAGGTGGAAACATCGAAAACATGCCAAAATTTTATAAAGAAAATCACAAATCAATGTATAAATAAAACACTGTACTAAGATGATCGAATAGTTGGGCCGGGTGGTATAGGAAATATAGCCACCTCCACGACGCATGTCCAAGGTAGTTTTGAAAACAAGAGCTGTATTAAAAACAATAATTCGTTGTATGACCCAATGGAGTGGTAATGCTATTTTCTTACTAAAAGTTGTCTGTTTTGCTCCAGCTATAGGGAATAAACATATTGTTTTATAGTTTAAATATGTTAAGCAGATAAATATAAAGGTCTAAGCAACACTTTTAAATACTAACCAGCTCTGTAGGAATTTTTTAATTTTTTTGAAAAAATGTAAAAAAATGACAAATTTTACCCAAAATTTCGATTTTTGGAGCAAAAGCGCAGACTCAAGCCATTTTTTTTCAGCGGTAAAATTTCACACAGTTGATGTACTAGTATAAAGGCAACTTTTGGCACCTACCCGTTTTTGATTTTCAAAAAAAATTTTTTTTCGCTCCACCCTAGTGTTCATTGAATAAGTATAAGTAGGGGGAACAGGGGTTCTAATGCCCCCCCCCCGTTAGTTGATATAAATGGGATTTTCATGCAGAATTAAGTTTTCGTTCAAAATTTATATTAGGATCATTCTGATGAGGCGATTCAGTGACTGTTATTAGTTGTTCATTGAATAAGTATAAATAGGGGGAACAGGGGTTCTAATGCCCCCCCACCCCCGTTAGTTGATATAAATGGGATTTTAATGCAGAATTAAGTTTTCGTTCAAAATTTAGATTAGGATCATTCTGATGAGGCGATTCCGTGACTGTTATTAGGTGTTCATTGAATAAGTATAAATAGGGGGAACAGGGGTTCTAATGCCCCCCCCCCCCGTTAGTTGATATAAATGGGATTTTCATGCAGAATTAAGTTTTCGTTCAAAATTTAGATTAGGATCATTCTGATGAGGCGATTCCGTGACTGTTATTAGGTGTTCATTGAATAAGTATAAATAAGGGGAACAGGGGCTCTAATGCCCCCCCCCGTTAGTTGATATAAATGGGATTTTCATGCAGAATTAATTTTCGTTCAAAATTTAGATTAGGATCATTCTGATGAGGCGATTCCGTGACTGTTATTAGGTGTTCATTGAATAAGTATAAATAAGGGGAACAGGGGTTCTAATGTCCCCCCCCCCTTAATTTATATAAATGGGTTTTTCAAGCAGAATTGTCAGATTTCGTTCAAATCTCTGAATAGTTTTGGAAGTTTAATGGTTAAGTATAAAAGAGGGGGATAACTCTTTTTAAATTATATAAATGCTAAATGGGTTTTTATTAAGAATTATCTAATTTGCTCTGAATTTTGGATATAGATTTTTTATATGATAAAGCATGTCTTTGGTAGTATAGGAGGTTCAATGATTAAGTATAAAAAAAGAGAAAAGGGGAGAGCTGTTTCCCCTTCTTAATTTTTTTTTTCGAACGGAATTAACCCTTGAAAATATAAAGCTTTAATGTGCAATTAGTATTTGTAGCCTGTGAGCTCAATGCCTTCAGTTTAACTGGGCAGTATTCTTTATTAAAATTATTAAATGTGCGCTTTTAAACCTATTTGATTACAAACGCTGCTATAAATACATATATCTACCCTATCTATATTATAAAAGACAAACATATCTGTGTGTAACGCTGATTCCATTTTTCGAATGACAACACTTTTCGACGAAATTTTGGTTTTGCAATTTTCTCTCCTGCAAATTTTTAAATTTCTAGACATTGCACAATTTTAATCTTTACACGGAAGTAGAGAGAAAAATATATAAATTAAAATAAAGTTTGCTTGAAAATTGTATCTAAATTAAGATATTATTTTTTTTTGTAGTTTTTAATTCTGATTTGTTAACGGTGGCAACTTGAGTACTCCATTTCTCTACTCAATCGCTGAAGCGGCGTTTCCGAAACTTTGAAGTCATTTTTCTCCAAATGACGTTTTTTGGAATAACACGCAGTATTATATGTTTTCTGAATATTTTTCATGAAATTTTCAAAATATGTTTTATATTAGTCTGCATAAACTAAAAATAAAATTGTCTTTTTATTGTTAAAATATATATATATATATATTTCTTTAGGTGATTATATTGTGCAAAACTTCAAACTTTTGTATTATCTAAAAATAACTTTGTATTAAAAATATAAACATGTTTTAAAAAAGATTTAAATTAGTTTCAGGGTAATTTTTTATAAATTGGCACCAAAATTTTCATTCTAGTTGCAAAGTTTATTGTATAATCCTTCGCGTAATCTTTTACATCAATTTTCTGCTCGTCACATTCTGACAGTTTGAAACTCCTTATAAATGTTAATTCTACATCTTGCAATTTTTAACTCTTTCTGGTGTATTATTAATTGCACATGTCTTTTAATGGAATATTACTTTATTTAAACAAACACTTTTGTTAATGTTTACAAGCATCATATTTGTATGTATCTATGTCTTTATTATATGATTTCATTAACGTTTTGGCATTTAATAATAATAATTATACTATTGATAAATAAGTGTTTAAATATATTTGCATTGTTTGCGATTCTTTTATTTTAAACATATATGCGTCATTCCATAGTAACTTGCGTTACATTTTGAAAAATTTACTTCAGTAATTTTAGTAATATAACGCTAAAAAATATTCAAATGTAAAATCATGAAATGGGTTTCGTGTTTGATCAATGAAACCTATTTATGGGTCAATTTAGATGATAATTACTTAACCCGCGAGGACGCGCGCAGGGCCTAAAAGACCCATTAATTATCGCAATATTATCGCAAAATTTGTAAGAATTGTCTCCGTCTTAATAAAGTTACTGTTATAATTAGATTTTATTGGTGGCAAAGTTAAAATCATCCATACCTTGAAAAGCGCGCGTTCTCCCGGGTTAAATAATGATAATGAAAATTACACTTTATATGATACCTTACATTCCTTTTTTAGTAACGGCAGTTACCGTAGTAGATAAAACTGTCGAAATTTAAGAAATAACACTAAAATTAGGTAATTTTCATCTAAATTGGACTTTAAATAAGTTTAATTAGCAAACGATGTCAAATTTATATTTTGAATAATTTTTCGTGTCTTATATTACTGAAATTAGTTCTATGTAATGTAAGTTACAAGGAAATGACCCACATTACACTCTTTAAATTTAAAATGAAAGTTGCTTTCCTGAACGAATCACAAGTCATAAAGCGTGCCGAAATGTATTAATTATAGGTTAAATCTTGTTGTAATATAATATTTTTCAAACATCTCGAAAAACTCTTCCCTATCCTATTATGGAATTCTTCTTCCTAAAAGTTCTTGCGGAATTATAATTAACTCATAATTGATTCATGTCTGACACCGTTTAACTTTTAAATACTTATATTAACTTAAATTATTTACAGAGAAAATATTTACATAAGACTATTTACAAAGCAAACAATCATAACTCCAATTAATCAATTACATCTTATACGGGAAATCGTCTTCATCTTACATTCTTTTTTCATCAACTTAAAACTAAAAACATTCCATTCTCCTTTCTTCCGTTCAGTTCTTTTTTCGACCGCTTAAATCGTCTGGCTTCTTAGGAATTAATAGCTGCTTCAAAATCGTCTGCCTCACTGAGAGCCTTTTCATCAGAGTTGCGATGCGTAGAAAATAATATGCAGATCTAATAGTAGAGGAGATTTCCCATACTATTGTGATGTTAATATGTTATATTTCAGACAATGAAGTATTCATTAAACTCTAATTAATCTAATTGGATAACTAAGGTTAATTTTATTGACGTGAAAGTCATTTTTTCTAAAAATTGAAAACAAAATTCAACCCGAAAGGGTTAAAATATATGAAATAAAAGAACATACTTATGTCTTCCATCCCAGTAAAAATTGTGCTGTAAAATCACATGCATTTTAACATATTTAAATGTTGAAAATAGTCTTTTATTTCTTTTTCCTCCAATTTTAAGAGTTATCAGATCCTTTAGACAATTTTCATTTCCACCCGAAACACACAAACTTATCAAACTGAAAGTTATCTCAATTATGTGACACCCCATTACACCACGAATAACTGCGAGGGAAATATATTCGGGCTAAGCTCCGACACATTACAAGAAGTCGCTTCACGAGTCATTAACTTAACGCAAGTCCAATACTGAAAACCGAATAGAAAACATTATGCGGAAATTATAAATGATGAAGACAGAAGAAAAGGGGTACAAGTGACAAAAATTCGATTTGAAGTGAAGTGAGTTCAAAGGTAATTGACGCGATATCAGAAACATCAAAGTGTGAAAAGATTCAAATTGACGTATTAAATTTATTTATTAAATTTTAACTTTAATTGAATTTTTTCTATAATTCGTAAATTTCTTTTTGTGCTGAGTTCAGTAAATGCACACAAAACTTGAGAATTTTATTTTAATGAATTATATACTGTTTAAAATCCTTTTCAGAATCTACTGCTGCAAATGTCTGCAAATGTTTTATAAGTCAAACAAAACAAAGGAATAGATGTCACGCTCCGACTGATTTATTAAAACTTTAATTAAATTTTCTTTTCCACTGAATGTATCTCTAAATAAGATTAATTTTCATTTATTTTATCTAAGTTGTTGAACTTATGTAATTTAGAATTTTCTACTGATATACGACTATGATAGAGAAAATAAATTAAATACATATTTTCTGCTAAATCCAGTTTATTTTAGGTTTTCAGAATGAACATTTCGAAAGAACCCAGCAAAGAGAAGTAAAACTGTTCTGTATGACACTTGAAAATCTTTTTGCATAGCTATTTGTATGTATAGAGTGGTCAGAGTTTTTAAATATCAAAAACATCCTATATTTTGATATATTGTCGACATATTTTGATATATACGATATTTTCAAAACAGTCAACTTATTGACAATTGCAAATATTTTCAGACATATCAGAAATAAAAACATATCGCATTTGACATTAAAACTTATTAAAACAATATTCTAAAAGCATTTTTCTTTCACTTAGGGGGAAGTGGGGTACATTGATACATGGGGCACATTGATACACCCCCTCTACCGCACAAAGGGTCATTACAGGAAGTTTCACAACGGCTCCAAAAGGTGATGCTAGTCACTCAACTACATACAGAAAGTCTTGGAATGATTCAGTAGTTTGGTGAAATGGGACGGGTGATTGATTGTTTTCGTAGGTCAAAAGTAAATTTGAGTTCTACAATTGAAATGGTATTATACAACTGTTCCAGTATTTTCAACCGAAAAGAATACTCTCCCTGGCAAGTGAAACTACTCTTTATCAGTTCCTCATTTTTTATTGTTAGATAAATTATGAAGTGTTGGATTTGAGACTCATTTTATTCAAAATGGCTGTATGGGGCACATTGATACAGTCTTTGTCGGGGCACATTGATACAACCTAAATCCTTTTTTAGTTAATTTTTTCATTACTTTTTATTATTCTTTTTTACCCTACACTCCTTAATCCAACCATTTTTCACCAAAAATTTCTAATATTAATTTCTATTGAAGTGAAATAGCTCTAATTTCTTATATTAGAACATTTTATAGTATTTTTGCTAACAGAGAACGTACGAACTTACCCAAAAGCTAGTACTAGTAGAACTAATAAAAGAAAAGGACGGCATTCTGGCAAATCTCGAATTTATATCGATTCTCCAGAGAAAAAAGTATTTTCGACATGAGAAATGTTAAGTAAGAGAAACAAACTGCAGAACAGAAAAAGATAATTATATTATAAACAGAATTTTTAATATAATTATCCTTTATTTTCTGTTTATAAACCTATTTATAAACAGAAAACCTGGTATTTTTTTTATCTTTCCCAAGAAAGATGATAATGCTGGGATTGAAGTGATAGATATGACAAAGTTACCAGAGCCAACAATCAGACAAGGAACAGCCAGAACATCAGGTCATAATACATTTAATTTTGATTGCCTTAATATTGCTTAAAAATAAATTGTGGGTGATTTGAATTTCTATAAATAAATATAAAATTGTTTTCTAACACATTTTCTATGAAAAATATGCATTGGTATTATTTTGTCGTCATTTTTCTCAAACGTGCAAATAACCTGCTTTAATGGAGTGCAGTGAAATTTTGAATAAATTCGTCGCTAAAAATATTGTGGTTTATATTTTGGAGAAAATAATAATAAGTATCTGAGCGACAAGCAAAAGCTGAAAAGCTGAAATTTTGTTAAATTTATCATCCAAAAATAGGCACTAACGAATCTTTGTGGTGACAACAACAATTACTTCATACCATGTTAATAAAATAAAAAAATAATAATTTGGTTGGAAATTCAAATATCAGTACAAGATTACGAAAAGGGAGTTTCAAATATTTTAATTCCCTTTGGACTAAATTTTGTAAACTGACTTAGTATGAAAATTTCTATGTACATACATAACGTAAAACAATAAAATTGTTTTGAAAACAATATTTATACATTTAAAAACCAACGCTGTTTTTTTAGTCATGTGGCTTGAGATTTCTACTGAATAGATTTTAGTAATTATTTTTTTAAATGAAATCACTCTATACGTAAATATGTCCGCACTTGATTTTTTAACTCACAGGATATCAAAACGTGGCCTATGTATGTGTACATACGCATGTACATAACGCGATATCTCTTCATAGGAATATCCTATTTGCTTAAAATTTTTTCTAGGTTCATTCTAATAGGGTGCTTCCTTGATTAGTTTTTCGGATTCATTGGTTAAGTATAAAGGGGGAAACAGGAGGCTAATATCTTTTTAAATGCAGAATTATTAAATTCCCTTTTTCCCATTCAGAATTATTAAATTCTCTTTTTCCATGCAGAATTATTAAATTCTCTTCAGATTTTTATATATCGGTTAATTTTTATAAGGATCTTCCCTGATCAGATTTGCGGGCTCATTTGTTATATATGAAAAAGAGTAAAGGGGCTAGACCCCTTCGCTTTAAGTTTAGATAAGTGAATTTTTTATAAAAATAATTCGATTTGCTTCAAATTTCATAAACAAGTTTATTACGATGTGGCACTGCTTTGATTAAATTTAAAGGTTTATTGATTGAGTACATTTAGGTAAATTCATTTTCATGCAGAATTACCCAATTTTCTTTCATATTATAATCATAATCATAAAATACCGTAAAGAATTAAACATAAAATTTTCCTATGTTTAACGTTTTATTAATTAAAAGTTTTATTCCGTCAATAATTTCTGAAAATTTCCCAATAAAACAATACCGTTATGTATCTTTGAATTTTAACGATTCGCTGTTAAAAATAAAGGTGACAAACCAGTTACATTTGGCGCCCAGTGGTGAAATGGTGTTACCATTTGGCACCCGCGGGCTTGAAAATGTGTTTGGGGTGCCGTTTGATCTCTCACTGGATGATTCACGCTAATTAGGGTGTCGCGCAATGCATACCGTTGGAAGATTTTCACCCCTTAGTCATTTGCGCATGCTCTGTTACGTGTATACTTGCCCTTCAACTCGCCGTCACTGGTGGATCAAAACAGCAATTTCTCCCTGCGATGATTATCAGCGCTATGCGCTATTCTAATTTCGTTTAGATCTTCGGATGGCTAACTTTTGGCGAGCTTTTTTATATAAACCTTTGAATTTCAGGACATTTGAACATTTCAGGGGGACTTTGAAGGTGAGCTCGATGGCTGAGAGGTTAGAGCACTGAACTTGTAATCAGACGTTTTGAGTTCGAATCCTTCGAGGACTAAAGTGTGTTTGTATATTTTTTAATTTTTTATTATTGGCACTCTGGATTAAGTGTGCCATCTTTTCACCCTAATTAAAGGTGCATTCTGGCTCCTTTAGGAGTGTCACCAGTGAGAAAAGCCTTTTACCCCTAAAAGGTGCATTAGTTTTAACAGTGTATTATTATATATATATTATATATATATATATATATATATATGTTTATATGTATATATATATATATATATATTATATATTATAAGTATATTTTATTATGTATGTTATAAGTATTAGCCGTAAATTGAGGACCGTTCTTACAGTAACTAAAAAAACTAAAAGTGACCGACTTTCTTTGACATCTTCAGGGTTAATTATTTTTATGGTGAGAAAAAAAAAATTCCTTTTTTTAACGATTAATTCCTTTTTTTATTAATAGAGATGGAAACAGAAAAAAACTAATTGAATGTACCAATCCCAAAATTTTCTTCCATGTCATACATGTATTTTAATGTTTGAAATTGTAGATACACATGTTAATACTCTAACTTTATTAATTCAATACAATACCAACTTTGATTTTTTTTTCTGAAATTTCTGCTACAATCAAATAATTAGAGTCAAAACGTGTTCATGTGGTTCATGACATTTATCAAAATCCATAGTTTTCTCTTATTACTGTTATCAACAGCTATTTACAAATAGCCGGCTTAGCAGGATGCGAATGCCCGTCTCTGGATGAGCCGATGGACAATAGGACGACAAAGAATCGGTAAAATTACACAAAAAAACGCTACCACATTGCTGCTTTTCTACGAAATATTTTCAAATTCAAGGAAGGTCTTCTGACTATAGCAAAAAACATACACAAAAAATTTGGCTCAATTCTGTACATACAATTATACACTTTTTGGTGCCTCAATATTGAAAATGGCACAAAAATCTCTATTACAGCGTCCTCTTCTGACAGATTATTTTCAAATACAAGGAGGACCAACTAGCCATAGACAAGCACTTAAAAAAAAATAATAGTTCAGTTCTATGCGTAACTTCATGTACTTTTCTGTGGTGCAATATTGAAAATGGCACAAAAATCACTATTACAGCACCCTCCCTTTTGGAATATATCAAAATTGAGGAAGGTCCTGCTTGCTACAGCCAAATACATACACAAAAAATTTGGTTCAATTCTAAACATATCTTCATACACTTTTCGATGGTGTTTAAATGGCGACACACGGACACATAGTCTCACCACAGACGGACAGACATTTTGTAAAAACATGTTTTTTGGAATCTCCGACCCCTAAAACATGTAAATCTTTCAAAAATCGGAAGGAAAAAAATTGATTAGAATAGTTTCTTCTACTAAAGATAGAAAAAAGTAAAAATACGGGGAAACGATTAAAATTCCAGAATTAAAAATAACGTCCACGTAACGTGTGTGGCCGATGAAGACTGGTGGTAATTTATGACTAAAATGATTTTTTATAAACAAAGAACCAACAATAAAATTCTTTCTTGCATTTCTACAAAATATTGAAAAATAATATATTTAATATATCTGACAATATTTTTATCAAATATTAACGATTTGTTTAAATAATACAACAAAACTGACCTACGGGCTTGAAAATGTGTTTGGGTTGCCTTTTGGTCCCTCACTGGGTGATTCACGCTAATTAGGGTGCCGCGCAATGCATACTGTTGGAAGATTTTCACCCCTTAGTCATTTGCGCATGCTTTGTGACGTGTGTCCTTCCCCTTCAACTCGCTGTCACTGGTGGATCAAAACAGCAATTTCTCCCAACAAAGACAATCACCGTGCACGCGCTATCCCAATTTCAATTAGAATTTTGGATGGTTAACTTTTGGCGAGCTTTTTTTTTTTTTTATAAAGTAACCTTTGAATTTCGGAACATTTGAACATTTCAGGGAAACTTTGAAAGTGAGCTCGATGACCGAACGATTAGAGCGCTGAGCTTGTAACCAAACGTTTTGGGTTCGAATCTTTCATGGGTCAAAAGTCGTTTTATAATTTCTTTTTATTATTTGGCACTCTGGATTAGGGGACCATCTTTTCACCATAATTAAGGGCGCTATTCTGGCTCCCGAAGGGGTGTCAACAGTGAGACAAGCGTTTCCCCCCTAAAAGGTGCAATGTGTCACCTGTAGTTTTAACAGTGTTCACCTCTTGGGAATCAAAAGAAAGATGATTCCCGAGCAGATTCACCACAGGAATGCTTAAAGATTTAATCTCGCAACTCTGGTGTAAAAGATTGAAATTCTGCTGTTCAAACAATTCCTAACCATATTTGGAGTATGTCCCTAGTGTTCTAATTTAATGAATAAATGTACATTTGCCCCGACGGAGCTTATGAAACCCTTCCTAACATCTGCAGACTTCATAGCTAGCAGAAATCAAAATATAGTGCGACTTATGTATTTCATTATGATTTAGTGTAATGAAAGATAAATTTAACAAGTTGGAAATTGCACGTGAAGCGTATCAAATTAGGTGCGTTCGTACGATAACGAAGTTTTAAAAATATTACTTTCATATATCAATCTCATAAAATTGTAAATAGTGAATTACAATTAAAACGCTCATCAAACAATGTTCTCCCTATACCATTACGTAATGGAATACTTCTGTGTGGCCTTGTAAATCAATAACAAATGTTCTTTGCACCACAAATTATGTAAGATGTATATTATAATATGTACTTTATAGTTACATATGAATTTTATTAAGTTCGCATGAGTGTAACACGATTAAAATGCATTTGAAACATTTTTACCCATTGACCGTAATGTAACGGAATACTTTTGATTATCTCTGTAATTGATCTATGCATCCGATTTTCATAAAATTTGAAATAACTCGACAAAATTATGTAATAATTATGTATTTTAAATTTCAAACGTATAGAATATATTTGAAACTTTTTCCCCATTGACCATAATGTAATTGACTACTTTTGATTGCCCCTGTAATTGATCTATGCACACGGTTATCAAAAAATTTGAAATAACTCGACAGAATTATGTAATAATTGCGTATTTTAAATTTCAAACGATTAAAATGCATTTGAAACTTTTTCCCCATTGACCGTAATGTAATGGAATACTTTTGATTGCCCCTGTAATTGATCTATGCATCCGATTTTCATAAAATTTGAAATGACTCGACAAAATTATTTAATAATTATGTATTTTAAATTTCAAACGATTCGGTTGGGTAGTTTTTGCGTTGTTATATGCGAACAGACGGACGGATGGACAGACGGACGGACTGAACGACCACTATAGGTGCTACGTATTATATAATTAAGAACGCACCTAAAAAGCAGTATAAAAAGATAATTATAAACTACAAATTTAACTTAAAAATACACTGTTCGTCAATTACTTAAGAATATGATAAAAAATATTTAAAAAGGTATTAAACTACATTAGTCCTGAGTGTTTGTTAAAATGCTATTTAATTTTATACTGGCGGTGTTACCTAGCAACCAAAATGTACCAAATCATATCAAAATGTAAAAAGTTTTCTGGGCAAACGATAAATTGTGAGTGAAATACATTATCTGTTTATTTCTACAGCTTTTAGCTAAGCTGTGTGAAAAAAATATTCTTTTTGTTTTTTGAGTTGTGATTCGAATGTTTTTATGAAAATATGAGTTAAAAAAGTATGGTTTATAAATGAATTGTTTTAATAATTATGTGTATTCAAAAAGAACTGATATGTGTTTTGTTTTGTGAAATAAAACTGTTTTTAAACGAGAGATGACTTTAATTTTTCAGTTGAGTGAAAAATAATAATTTCGAATGCTGGATAACCACTGAGTACTTTCAATTGTAAACGCAGCCATCGACAGAGAAAATAAAAAATATAAATTTGAAAATCTTAATTTTCAAATGTCACGTAATTGGTGTCAGAAAGGAGTGAAAGTGAAAGTCAATTTTTTTAGCTCTCGAAAACATTAGAAAAATAAAATGCAGATTTTGAGGAAGGCGGAATATTACTTGTGTATGTTACTTTAAGTTAACTGATCTAAGTTCTTGGTATGTTGTGGAATAAAACGTCATTACAAAACAATTATTTCTTTAGCAATAATCTCTATTGATTCTCGTATGATTAATCCCGGTAATTCTTTAAAGGACACATATTTTTTGCATCTTTGAAATTAACTTGAATATTTTTATTTCTAGTTGAGTCTGGACAGGGCTGTTGCTGGACGTTTTTAGGTGCGTTCGTAATTATATAAATACGTAGCACACCTATTGTTGTCGTTCAGTCCGTCCGTCCGTCCGTCCGCATATAACAGCACAAAAACTACCCAACCGAATTATTTGAAATTTAAAATATATTATTAATACATAATTTTGTCGAATCATTTCAAATTTCAAGAAATTCGGATGCACAGATCAATTACAGGGACAATCAAAAGGATTCCATTACATGACGATCAATGGGGAAAAAAGTTTCAAATACATTTTAATCGTTTGAAATTTTAAATACATAATTATTACATAATTTTGTCGAGTTATTTCAAATTTTATCAAAATCGGATGCTTAGCTCAATTACAGGGGCAATCAAAAGTATTCCGTTACATTATGGTTAATGGGAAAAAAATGTTTCAAATGCATTTTAATGGTGCTACACTCATTCGAACGTAATAAAATTGATATCACTACATAGTATAAAACAAAGTCGCTTTTTCTGTCCCTATATCCCTATGTACGCTTAAATCTTTAAAACTAAGCAACGGATTTTGATGCGGTTTTTTTTAATAGATAGAGTGATTCAAGAGGAAGGTTTATATGTATAATAACATCCATTAAATAGTAGAGAAATACTGTTATTTTTGAGGTTTTTAATGTGATGTCGTAAATAATTTCATTTTTTCCGCTTATACATTGCAAACGCAGGCTGAACCCTACAAGATTTATTGTGTATAGACATCCTGTAATTGTTGTAAAAATAAAATAAATAGGTAAAAATGTAAAAATTAAATAATAAAAAATGTAGTGTATGAATTACAAATAAATAAAAAATAATACTAATATCCGAATTTTCTTTTATAAGTTTACACTTTTTTAATAACTCCACTCACAAATAAGAGAGTATGAGTATGTGTGTAAAAATTTATAGCTTGAATTTTTTTTAATATCCGTACAAAGCCTGGGCGGGTTGCTATAATCTATATCCATAAAACAAAGTCGTGTTAGTTACACCATCTATAACTTAAGAACGGATGGATCGATTTTTATGATACTTTGTATGGAGTTATCTGGCACCTAAGATTAACATACAGGCTACTTTTTACCCGACTACTTAAAAGGAGAGTAATGGTTTTAGTAGTTGAATTTAATGGGATGAAGTGGTAGTAACAATTTGCGGTGTCAGTAGTGACACGGGACTACCCGAAGCAAAGCGAGGGCGGGCCGCTAGTGCATCTATAAAGTACATATTATAATATACATTTTGCATAATCTGTGGTGCAAAGAATATTTGTTATTGATTTACAAGGCCACACAAAATTATTCCATTGCTTAATGGTATAGGGAGAACATTGTTTGGTGCGCATTTTAATTGTAATTATTTACAGTTTTATGAGATTGATATATGAGAGTAATATTTTTAAAACTTCGTTATCGTACGAACGCACCTCATTTGCTACGCTTCACATGCAATGTCCAACTTGTTACTTTAAATGTCTCAAAATCTTCTATATGATCTTTACATTTACGAGAAGTGATTCCTTTGTATTCGAGATAAATATCTTCTGTTTTAAGTCGCAGGGGTGGCAGCGTCCCAAAAATTTTCGCCCTTTTCTACCAGTATTTTAAATAAAAAATCTTCGCCTCACATTCCTTCAATATCTACAATGAAATTCTACGATAAATACTGTAGCTATAAAATTGTGATAGGAAATTGCGAAAATTTTAGGGACGCTGCGAGTCGAATTAAATATACTTTCCTTCATATCTACATCTTATTTTCCCAATGTTTTCCGGAACCAAAAAATTGAGTTTCACTTTTACTCTTTTTAGGTGCGTTCGTAATTATGTAAATACGTAGCACATATTGTTGTCGTTCAGTCCGTTTGTCTGTCCGTCCGTCTGTCTGTCTGTCTGTCCGCTTATAACAGCGCAAAAACTACCCAACCGAATCGTTTGAAATTTAAAATATATAATTATTACATAATTTTGTCGAGTCATTTCAAATTTTATCAAAATCGGATGCTTAGCTCAATTACAGGGGCAATCAAAAGTATTCCGTTACATTACGGTCAATGGATAAAAAGTTTCAGATGCATTTTAATCGTTTGAAATTTAAAGCGTATGTATCTAATTTTAAGCGTATGTATCTAATTTTAAGCGTATGTATCTAAATTAAGCGTATGTATAATTATTGCGTAATTGTGTCGAGTCATTTCAAGTGTTATGAAAATCGGATGCATAGATCAATTACAGGGACAATCAAAGGGATTCCGTTACATTACGGTCAATGGGGAAAAAGTTTGAAATTTTAAATACATAATTATTACGTAATTTTGTCAAGTTATTTCAAATTTTATCAGAATCTGATGCATAGTTCAATTACAGGGACAATCAAAAGTTTAAACCGTTACATTACGGTTAATGAAGGAAAATGTTTCAAATGCATTTTCATGGTGTTACATTTATTCGAACGTAATAAAATTGATATGCATCTATAAAGTACATATTATAATATACATTTTGCATAATCTGTGGTGCAAAGAATATTTGTTATTGATTTACAAGGCCACACAAAATTATTCCATTGCATAATGGTTTAGGGATAACATTGTTTGGTGCGCATTTTAATTGTAATTATTTACAATTTTATGAGATTAATATATGGAAGTGATATTTTTAAAATTTCGCTACCGTACGAACGCACTTCATTTGCTACGCTTCACGTGCAATTTCCAACTTGTTTCACAACAATTTCATGATATTTGAAAATTAAGATGTTAATGTTTATATTTTTATATTCACTGCCGATCGTTGTGTTTAGAGTTGAAAGTGCTAAGGATTAAAATAATTTAACAGCTTTTTTAAATATTTTTGTCATCTTTTAAAGTAATTTATGCATAGTGTATCTTTAATTAAACTTTTTAAAGATGAATACAGCATTCTACTTATTTATTTACTAATTTGACGTACGAATTTAGCTTTCCCAACACTGGTACCAAACATTATAGTCCTTTTGGCATCCTCACATCGTGCAAAGTGAGAAAATCACAAAAAAGCCTATTAAAAATGAGTGCATTTCGAGCTTTCAAGTGTACTGCTATGTATTTGTGAAATTGAAAGACTGAATTCTGGGTAATCGCCAAAAAAGATTAAGAGAGAAAATATTCGTGACTATAGAGTCACCACAAAAAAAAAATCTTGACAGTTGCGATTTTAGACGTTTTGTTAAATATCTAAAACTATACGTGAGGAATAACTCTGAAACTCCAGATGTATAAACAAAATAGTACTAGTCATACATTTTCGCGAAGAGTTTTACCCGAAATCCAACAGGGGACCGTCAACAAATTGAAAAAGAATGAAGATCTTTTGAATAACCCTGTCAAAACTAATGAAGCAAAAGCGTTCAAACTGCACATTATGATTAATTGGCTTATTGTACTGTGTTTATTTTTACAAGGATAGCATGTATACTCGTAGAGAAATGAAGGTTTTTATAAAAACGGTCCCAAGTTTTTCGCTTATAATTTGCAGAGTTCTTCATCAAACTGAATGTTCTTTTCTGAAGATATGAAAATCAATATTGTACATAACATCCTAGTCAAAATTTAAAAACAAGATGAATGTAGATTCTACCATTGCAGAATTCAGTTTCGCCTCCGATTAGAAAAAAAAAAAAAAATCGATAGAAGTTTTTTAGAAGGGCGACCCCGTTTAGATTGCAATGAACTAACTTCATTTTTCTTGTGTTTATCGACATAATAGCAAACCGAACGGCGTGAAATACCCAACTGAATAGCAATTTCTCTCTCAGACATTGGAATTGCGGAATAATAAAGAGACACAATTTGACGTGCTACTTCTTCATTGACTAGATTCATTAAAAACGGATTTTTTCTTTAGTTTAAACGCTTTTTCATAGACTCTGAGTAAAAGGAAATGCAATTTAACAATAAAACGAATGGAATCCCGTCGAATTCGAGGAATGAAATGTTTAAAAGACCCGATCGATTTGGTTTTAAAAAAAGCAAAAGTAATTATATTATTGAATCAATATATAATAAATATATTTACAAAGTAAATGTCAAATTTGCCAGTTACAATTTTGCATTCAAATATTCGCACATCTACAGTTAAAATTGTAATATGAGTGCCGGCGAAATCCAGAAATTTTATTTTATATGCACTCACAGAAAAATAGCTTTATTTAAAAAAAAGAAAAAAAGCGTAATATCGGGTACAGGTTATCCCATCGACCAAAAAATTATCGCCAAACTATAAGATTAAATGCCAATAATGGATGATCGTGAATGTCGCATTCAATGACATTAAATACGATTCATGTTTTTAAAATGTCATTAAGTGATTTTTATTTCGACTGTTTATTAATATTTTTATTAATATTCTACTAATTATTTATTTTTTCGTTGTTTAAAATAAAAATTATGTCAATATGTATAATTTGGCTATTAATGTGGCGATTTGTATAATTTGGCGAAATTGGTCGACGGGATAACAGAGTAGTACCTAATATCGTTATGAGTAAAAATGCGATGTTTTAAATAGTGACGTCATTTTCTCTTCAAATATTCTTTAAAAGTTACTGTTTATGAAAAAGGCATCCATAATAATATTGTAATTCCCTTTTATCTGGTTGCTGAATGACATAATTTTCCTCATTTGAAATTTCTCTTATTTTGATTTAGACATTAATTTTTATCATAAATTATTTTCTGTCATTTTATTTACATTATTAATATTATTTCTCAGTAAATATATATTTTTTTAACTCAATTAGTGCATAATTATACGCAATCATTTTAGAAAATAAATTTTTATTATCGAGAGAAAAGCTAAACTGTGTTGCCACCATTTTGAAGAAATGTCATGAAAAAGCTTTTAAAATTAAAAATAAAATATAAAAATGGAAATAAATTAAAAAATAATTAAAATGGGCACAACTACAAATAAATAGCTTTCATTTAAAAAAATAATTATCAAAATCGGTTGACTAGAAAATTCAGGGCTGATGACACGACATTTTTAGCTTGTCTGAAAGAAATAGCATCGGATGCTAAAAGTAAAAATTGTATGATAAATGAGCAGGTTTACTAACTAATTTTTTACTGCGCATGCGTCAATGCTATTAAAATTTCATTTGCATATTATGTTAGTTAAATGTATATAGAGCAACTTTTGTGAGTCTCAAAAACTTAGCTTGAAAATTTAGAAAATTATCGTCAATAGAATATGTTCAAAATCCGTTATTTCCAAAATAAAGCAAAACGATAAGGAGCTGTATCCAAATACAGTACGTGCAATATTCTGTAGGCACTAATCAATGGAATGTGGATACAGCCCCTTATCGATTGCTTCATTTTGGGAATAATGGATTTTGAGCATATTCTATTGACGATAATTTTCAAAATTTTCAAGCTATGTTTTTGAGATTTCCACAAAAGTTGCTCTATACATTTAACTAACATAATACGCAAACGAAATTTAAATAGCGTTGACGCGCAGTAAAAAATTCTTTAGTAAACCTGCTCTTTTATCATACAATTTTTACTATTTTTTAATTCTGATTACAGGGTGTTATGTACAATGTTGATTGTCATATTTTCGGAAAAGAACATTGTTTTTTATTAAGAACTCTGCAAATTATAAGCGAAAAACTTGGCAAAATTTGGGACCGTTTTTATAAAAACCTTAATTTCTCTACGGGTTTACATGCAATATTCACAAAAATGAACACAGTTTATTACAATAAGCCACTTTAACATAATCTACAGTTTGAACTCTTTTGCTTCATTAGTTTTGACAGGGTTATCCAAGAGATCATCGTTCTTTTTCAGTTTGTTGACAGTCCCCTGTGGGATTTCGAGAAAAAAACTCTTCACGAAAATATATGACTAGTACTATTTTGTTTATATATCAGGAGTTTCGGAGTTATTCCTCACGTATATTTTTAGATATTTAACAAAACGTCTAAAATCGCCAGTGTCAAGATTTTTTGCGGTGACTGTAATGCTCGAGGATTTAATCTCGCAATTCTGGTGTACAAAACTGAAATTCTGCTGTTAAAACATAATCCTGTTTGGAGCATGTCCTTCTCAATGGAGCTTATGAAATCCTTCCCAACATCTGCAAAATTCGTAGCTCTTAGAAATCGAAATATATCCCGACTTGTGCATTTCATTGCCATTTAGTGTGATGAAAGCTAAGTTAACAAATTGGAAATTGCACGTGAAGCGTAGCAAATGAGGTGTGTTCGTACGATAGTCAAGTTTTGAAAGTATTCAGGTCTTGCTGATATAATAGACAGTACTTCGGATACAGCATACTGATCGAAATCTTGTTTGCGTTCCTGTAAATATACAGGAAGTGATTTTTATTACACCTCAGCAACGTATTTCATATTCATAAAATGTGAAATATTTTAATTTAATTACACGCCCCAAACAATGTTTCCCGGTATAGCATTATGTAGCGGAATACTTTTGTGTCGCCCTGTAATTTAAAAATAAATATTCTTTGCATCACAGATTGTACAGAATGTGTAATTTAGTATATATACAGCTCATATTCAAAATATTAGAATAATTGAGAAAAAGTAATAAGAAAAAAATATTTGTCATTTATTTATTTTTTATACTAAGTAAATGCAATTAAATTTCTTATAAATTAAATCTGGAATGTTTAGATAAGATTTTAACATTTATAAAATATAAAATACAGCACAATAAATTAGGTATACAGCTTCCTTGAACACACCAGAATATTAGAATAAAATTTAGATTGGTTCAAAATATTAGAATATTTTATTTTACGCAACAATATTACCTTATGAATATGAAGTAAATGGTAGTTGATATTTTGTAGCATCCCCTTTAACTTTCATAACAGCGTACAATCGATCTTGCATACTACATACAAGGTGTTTACAAACATTTCTATCAATATTAGCCCAAATAGACTTTATACGTGCCACTAACTCAGTTTTACTTGAAGGAGGATTTTCTTGAAGTTTTTTCTTCATTATACACCATACGTTTTCGATGGGATTAAGATCTGGTGAATTTGGTGGCCAAGGAAGTACCTTAATGTTGCGGTGGCGGAACCAATTCTTAGTTGACACCGAGGTATGCGGGGACGCTAAATCTTGTTGAAAGATGAAATCATCTTCAAATAAATCTTCTGGTGATGGAGTCATGTAATATTCTAAAATTTCTTGATATATCAGAGAGTTAACCTTTTCGTAGACGATGCATAATTTTCCAGGTACTTCTGCACTCATACAACCCCAAACCATGACACTAGCAGCAAATTTTACAGAACGTTTAAGGCATTCTTTATCAAATGCTTCTTGCTTCATTCTCCAAACTCGAATACCTTGATTACCATAAGAAACACAAAACATACTTTCATCGCTAAATAATATATTTTTCCAATATTCATTGCTCCAGAAACGTCTTGATTTACACCAATTCAATTTTATATGCTTTTGTCTTGCAGTCATGAGAGGTTTTGTTTTCGGTACACGAGATTCAAATTTAAATTTATGGAGACGTCTTAATGGTGTCGATGTAGAAACTTCAACTCCTTCTTCTTTCCATTTTCGGTGCAAGAATCGCACACTTTTAAAACGGTTTTTCTTAACTATACGCTTCAGTTTCCTGTCATCTCTAGCAGAAGTTTTTGGTTTTCGGCCACCATTTCGGCGATTATTTTGAAATTTTCCAATTTTTGAATATTGTGTTAGTATTTTACTAATGCTCGATTGCGAACAATGTAAATAATTCGCTATAAAACATTGATTTTTACCGTGCCGATACAAATCAACCATACGAAGTTTAGTAGATTCAGGAATATCACTCACACGGCCCATTTTAAGACGAAAAAGAAACAAACTGCAAAAAAGAATACTGATTTTAAATAAAATAGTCTGAATTTAATCAATGATGCCACCAGTTAAGAATTGGTAATAACTAAAGGAGAATTAATGTGAAATATTCTAATATTTTGAACCACTTGAATAAATATTCTAATATTTTGACTTTTCAAAATAATTTTTTTTGCAATTAATCTTTTCAAATATGATATTAAATTTAAGATAACAAGTAAGTTTAATCAACAATAAGTTCTTAATAAAAATATCGTTTGCATATTTTCATTAAAAGACATCAAATTACCAAACGATATTTTCAATTTCTAAAAAAAAGGTAATTATTCTAATATTTTGAATATGAGCTGTATATACTTCATAGGTTCATGTCAATGTTATATGACATGAGTGTATGTGTATATGAGTCGAATATGAGTGTAACATCATAAATATGCATTAGAAGCTTTTTTTCTCAATGACTGTTATGTAACGGATTACTTTGATTGTCCTTGTAAATGATATATGCATCCGATTTTCATAAAATTTGAAATGACTCGACAAAATTATGTGATAATTATATTTTTAAATTTCAAACGATTCGGTTGGGTAGTTTTTGCTCTGTTACATGAGGACAGACAGACAGATGGACAGACGGACGGACTGAACGACAACTATAGGTGCTACGTATTTACATAATTACGAACGTACCTAAAAACGGGCTAAAAGAGCATTTTGAACAA